>JALJVW010000797.1:0-1436971 GCA_024865655.1 Emberiza elegans
CGAACACACCGCGACCGGCACAATGCTCTTTGCGCGAAGAAGCCGCTTCTTCGCCTCCGGGGAGCCGGGAGGCGGCACCTTCCGAAGGCGAACAACCAAGCCGAGCCACACTGGGATTGTGTGCACAGCTTGCAAACTGATAGAAAACAGTACCTTACCACTCTCCTGCGATTTTATTCACGCTAACATTCAGATACAAGTCGTTTTGGACTACTTTCTTTTTGCTTCTTGCAAAACGCTCTGCAGAGCTCGTGCACCTCTAGAACACGATAGGAGATGATTTCTGTACTGGCATCTAGAACCACGATAGGAGATGATTTCTGTACTGGCACAGTTTCTCCTTGCGAGACATAGTGGAAAAGCTTTTGCTTAGGTGTAGGCGACAAGAGACGCTAAAGAGAAGGTACGGCGCTCGCCCGAGCTAAGCGCCGGTCCTTGAGCTTCTTTCGGCGAAGCCGCGCTTCGGAGCACACCGCGACCGGCACAATGCTCTTTGCGCGAAGAAGCCCGCTTCTTCGCCTCCGGGAGCCGGAGGCGGCACCTTCCGAAGGCGAACAACCAAGCCGAGCCACACTGGGATTGTGTGCACAGCTTGCAAACTGATAGAAAACAGTACCTTACCACTCTCCTGCGATTTTATTCACGCTAACATTCGAATGCAAGTCGTTTTGGACTACTTTCTTTTGCTTCTTGCAAAACGCTCTGCAAGCTCCGTGCACCTCTAGAACACGATAGGAGATGATTTCTGTACTGGCACAGTTTCTCCTTGCGAGACATAGTGGAAAAAGCTTTTTGCTTAGGTGTAGGCGACAAGAGACGCTAAAGACGAAGGTACGGCGCTCGCCCGAGCTAAGCGCCGGTCCTTGGCTTCTTTCGGCAGAAGCCGCGCTTGACACACGCGACCGGCACAGTGCTCGACCGGCACAATGCTCTTTGCGCGAAGAAGCCGCTTCTTCGCCTCCGGGAGCCGGAAGGCGGCACCTCCGAAAGGCGAACAACCAAGCCGAGCCACACTGGGATTGTGTGCACAGCTTGCAAACTGATAGAAAACAGTACCTTACCACTCTCCTGCGATTTTATTCACGCTAACATTCGAATGCAAGTCGTTTTGGACTACTTTCTTTTGCTTCTTGCAAAACGCTCTGCAGAGCTCCGTGCACCTCTAGAACACGATAGGAGATGATTTCTGTACTGGCACAGTTTCTCCTTGCGAGACATAGTGGAAAAGCTTCTTGCTTAGGTGTAGGCGACAAGAGACGCTAAAGACGAAGGTACGGCGCTCGCCCGAGCTAAGCGCCGGTCCTTGGCTTCTTTCGGCAGAAGCCGCGCTTCGGAGCACACGCGACCGGCACAGTGCTCTGCGACCGGCACAATGCTCTTTGCGCGAAGAAGCCGCTTCTTCGCCTCCGGGAGCCGGAGAGAGCGGCACCTTCCGAAAGGCGAACAACCAAGCCGAGCCACACTGGGATTGTGTGCACAGCTTGCAAACTGATAGAAAACAGTACCTTACCACTCTCCTGCGATTTTATTCACGCTAACATTCGAATGCAAGTCGTTTTGGACTACTTTCTTTTGCTTCTTGCAAAACGCTCTGCAGAGCTCTGTGCACCTCTAGAACACGATAGGAGATGATTTCTGTACTGGCACAGTTTCTCCTTGCGAGACATAGTGGAAAAGCTTTTTGCTTAGGTGTAGGCGACAAAGAGGCGCTAAAGACGAAGGTCTGGCGCTCGCCCGAGCTAAGCGCCGGTCCCTGGCTTCTTTCGGCAGAAGCCGCACCGCGCGCGATGAAGGCACACCGCGACCGGCACAATGCTCTTTGCGGCGAAGAAGCCGCTTCTTCGCCTCCGGGAGCCGGAAGGCGGCACCTTCGAAAGGCGAACAACCAAGCCGAGCCACACTGGGATTGTGTGCACAGCTTGCAAACTGATAGAAAACAGTACCTTACCCTCTCCTGCGATTTTATTCACGCTAACATTCGAATGCAAGTCGTTTTGGACTACTTTCTTTTGCTTCTTGCAAAACGCTCTGCAAAGCTCTGTGCACCTCTAGAACACGATAGGAGATGATTTCTGTACTGGCACAGTTTCTCCTTGCGAGACATAGTGGAAAAGCTTTTTGCTTAGGTGTAGGCGACAAGAGACGCTAAAGACGAGGTCTCGGTTCTCGCCCGAGCTAAAGCGCCCGGTCCTAGGCTTCTTTCGGCAGAAGCCGCGCTGGAACACACCGCGACCGGCACAATGCTCTTTGCGCGAAGAAGCCGCTTCTTCGCGCCTCGGGGAGCGGAGGCGGCACCTTCCGAAGGCGAACAACCAAGCCGAGCCACACTGGGATTGTGTGCACAGCTTGCAAACTGATAGAAAACAGTACCTTACCACTCTCCTGCGATTTTATTCACGCTAACATTCGAATGCAAGTCGTTTTGGACTACTTTCTTTTGCTTCTTGCAAAACGCTCTGCAAACTCCGTGCACCTCTAGAACACGATGGGAGATGATTTCTGTACTGGCACAGTTTCTCCTTGCGAGACATAGTGGAAAAGCTTTTGCTTAGGTGTAGGCGACAAGAGGCGCTAAAGACGAAACGGGCTCGCCCGAGCAAAGCGCCGGTCCTTGGCTTCTTTCGGCAGAAGCCGCGCGTTTGAACACACACCGCGACCGGCACAATGCTCTTTGCGCGAAGAAGCCGCTTCTTCGCCTCCGGGGAACGGAGGCGGCACCTTCGAAAGGCGAACAACCAAGCCGAGCCACACTGGGATTGTGTGCACAGCTTGCAAACTGATAGAAAACAGTACCTTACCACTCTCCTGCGATTTTATTCACGCTAACATTCGAATGCAAGTCGTTTTGGACTACTTTCTTTTGCTTCTTGCAAAACGCTCTGCAAAGCTCCGTGCACCTCTAGAACACGATAGGAGATGATTTCTGTACTGGCACAGTTTCTCCTTGCGAGACATAGTGGAAAACTTTTTTTGCTTAGGTGTAGGCGACAAGAGACGCTAAAACGAAGGTACGGCGCTCGCCCGAGCTAAGCGCCGGTCCTTGGCTTCTTTCGGCGAAGCCGCGGTTGAGCACACCGCGACCGGCACAATGCTCTTTGACCGGCACAATGAAAAGCCGCTTCTTCGCCTCCGGGGGCCGGAGAGGCGGCACCTTCGAAAGGCGAACAACCAAGCCGAGCCACACTGGGATTGTGTGCACAGCTTGCAAACTGATAGAAAACAGTACCTTACCACTCTCCTGCGATTTTATTCACGCTAACATTCGAATGCAAGTCGTTTTGGACTACTTTCTTTTGCTTCTTGCAAAACGCTCTGCAGAGCTCTGTGCACCTCTAGAACACGATAGGAGATGATTTCTGTACTGGCACAGTTTCTCCTTGCGAGACATAGTGGAAAAACTTTTTGCTTAGGTGTAGGCGACAAGAGACGCTAAAGACGAAGGTACGGCGCTCGCCCGAGCTAAGCGCCGGTCCTTGGCTTCTTTCGGCAGAAGCCGCGCTTCGGAGCACACCGCGACCGGCACAGTGCTCTGCGACCGGCACAATGCTCTTTGCGCGAAGAAGCCGCTTCTTCGCCTCCGGGAGCCGGAGAGAGCGGCACCTTCCGAAAGGCGAACAACCAAGCCGAGCCACACTGGGATTGTGTGCACAGCTTGCAAACTGATAGAAAACAGTACCTTACCACTCTCCTGCGATTTTATTCACGCTAACATTCGAATGCAAGTCGTTTTGGACTACTTTCTTTTGCTTCTTGCAAAACGCTCTGCAGAGCTCCGTGCACCTCTAGAACACGATAGGAGATGATTTCTGTACTGGCACAGTTTCTCCTTGCGAGACATAGTGGAAAAACTTTTTGCTTAGGTGTAGGCGACAAGAGACGCTAAAGACGAAGGTACGGCGCTCGCCCGAGCTAAGCGCCGGTCCTTGGCTTCTTCGCGCGAACACCGCGACCGGCACAGTGCTCTGCGACCGGCACAATGCTCTTTGCGCGAAGAAGCCGCTTCTTCGCCTCCGGGAGCCGGAGGCGGCACCTTCCGAAGGCGAACAACCAAGCCGAGCCACACTGGGATTGTGTGCACAGCTTGCAAACTGATGAAAACAGTACCTTACCACTCTCCTGCGATTTTATTCACGCTAACATTCGAATGCAAGTCGTTTTGGACTACTTTCTTTTTGCTTCTTGCAAAACGCTCTGCAGAGCTCCGTGCACCTCTAGAACACGATAGGAGATGATTTCTGTACTGGCACAGTTTCTCCTTGCGAGACATAGTGGAAAAGCTTTTTGCTTAGGTGTAGGCGACAAGAGACGCTAAAAAGACGAAGGTACGGCACTCGCCCGAGCTAAGCGCCGGTCCTTGGCTTCTTTCGGCGAAGCCGCGCGACCGGCACACACCGCGACCGGCACAATGCTCTTTGCGCGAAGAAGCCGCTTCTTCGCCTCCGGGAACCGGGAAGGCGGCACCTTCCGAAGGCGAACAACCAAGCCGAGCCACACTGGGATTGTGTGCACAGCTTGCAAACTGATAGAAAACAGTACCTTACCACTCTCCTGCGATTTTATTCACGCTAACATTCGAATGCAAGTCGTTTTGGACTACTTTCTTTTGCTTCTTGCAAAACGCTCTGCAAGCTCCGTGCACCTCTAGAACACGATAGGAGATGATTTCTGTACTGGCACAGTTTCTCCTTGCGAGACATAGTGGAAAAGCTTTTTGCTTAGGTGTAGGCGACAAGGCGACAAGAGACGCTAAAAAGCGCCGGTCGGCGCTCGCCCGAGCTAAGCGCCGGTCCTGGCTTCTTTCGGCGAAGCCGCGCAGTGCACACCGCGACCGGCACAATGCTCTTTTTGCGAAGAAGCCGCTTCTTCGCCTCCGGGGCCGGAAGGCGGCACCTTCGAAAGGCGAACAACCAAGCCGAGCCACACTGGGATTGTGTGCACAGCTTGCAAACTGATGAAAACAGTACCTTACCACTCTCCTGCGATTTTATTCACGCTAACATTCGAATGCAAGTCGTTTTGGACTACTTTCTTTTGCTTCTTGCAAAACGCTCTGCAGAGCTCTGTGCACCTCTAGAACACGATAGGAGATGATTTCTGTACTGGCACAGTTTCTCCTTGCGAGACATAGTGGAAAAACTTTTTGCTTAGGTGTAGGCGACAAGAGACGCTAAAGACGAAGGTACGGCGCTCGCCCGAGCTAAGCGCCGGTCCCTGGCTTTCTTCGGGAAGCCGCGCTTCGGAACACACCGCGACCGGCACAATGCTCTTTGCGCGAAGAAGCCGCTTCTTCGCCTCCGGGAGCCGGAGGCGGCACCTTCGAAAAAGCGAACAACCAAGCCGAGCCACACTGGGATTGTGTGCACAGCTTGCAAACTGATAGAAAACAGTACCTTACCACTCTCCTGCGATTTTATTCACGCTAACATTCGAATGCAAGTCGTTTTGGACTACTTTCTTTTGCTTCTTGCAAAACGCTCTGCAGAGCTCCGTGCACCTCTAGAACACGATAGGAGATGATTTCTGTACTGGCACAGTTTCTCCTTGCGAGACATAGTGGAAAAGCTTTTTGCTTAGGTGTAGGAGACAAGAGACGCTAAAGACGAAGGTACGGCGCTCGCCCGAGCTAAGCGCCGGTCCTTGGCTTCTTTCGGCAGAAGCCGCGGCTCGGAGCACACCGCGACCGGCACAATGCTCTTTGCGCGAAGAAGCCGCTTCTTCGCCTCCGGGAGCCGGAGAGAGCGGCACCTTCCGGAAGGCGAACAACCAAGCCGAGCCACACTGGGATTGTGTGCACAGCTTGCAAACTGATAGAAAACAGTACCTTACCACTCTCCTGCGATTTTATTCACGCTAACATTCGAATGCAAGTCGTTTTGGACTACTTTCTTTTGCTTCTTGCAAAACGCTCTGCAGAGCTCTGTGCACCTCTAGAACACGATAGGAGATGATTTCTGTACTGGCACAGTTTCTCCTTGCGAGACATAGTGGAAAAGCTTTTTGCTTAGCTGTAGGCGACAAGAGGCGCTAAAGACGAACGGCGCTCGCCCGAGCTAAGCGCCGGTCCTTGGCTTCTTTCGGCAGAAGCCGCGACCGGCTGGTGCACCGCGACCGGCACAATGCTCTTTGCGCGAAGAAGCCGCTTCTTCGCCTCCGGGAGCCGGGAGGCGGCACCTTCGAAAGGCGAACAACCAAGCCCGAGCCACACTGGGATTGTGTGCACAGCTTGCAAACTGATGAAAACAGTACCTTACCACTCTCCTGCGATTTTATTCACGCTAACATTCGAATGCAAGTCGTTTTGGACTACTTTCTTTTTGCTTCTTGCAAAACGCTCTGCAAGCTCTGTGCACCTCTAGAACACGATAGGAGATGATTTCTGTACTGGCACAGTTTCTCCTTGCGAGACATAGTGGAAAAAGCTTTTTGCTTAGGTGTAGGCGACAAGAGACGCTAAAGACGAAGGTACGGCGCTCGCCCGAGCTAAGCGCCGGTCCCTGGCTTCTTTCGGCAGAAGCCGCGCTTCGGAGCACACCGCGACCGGCACAGTGCTCTGCGACCGGCACAATGCTCTTTGCGCGAAGAAGCCGCTTCTTCGCCTCCGGGAGCCGGGAAGGCGGCACCTTCCGAAGGCGAACAACCAAGCCGAGCCACACTGGGATTGTGTGCACAGCTTGCAAACTGATAGAAAACAGTACCTTACCACTCTCCTGCGATTTTATTCACGCTAACATTCGAATGCAAGTCGTTTTGGACTACTTTCTTTTGCTTCTTGCAAAACGCTCTGCAAGCTCCGTGCACCTCTAGAACACGATAGGAGATGATTTCTGTACTGGCACAGTTTCTCCTTGCGAGACATAGTGGAAAAGCTTTTTTGCTTAGGTGTAGGCGACAAGAGACGCTAAAGACGAGTGTACGGCGCTCGCCCGAGCTAAGCGCCCGGTCCCTGGCTTCTTTCGGCGAAGCCGCGCTTGGCACACGCGACCGGCACCGCGACCGGCACAATGCTCTTTTGAAGAAGCCGCTTCTTCGCCTCCGGGGCCGGGAGGCGGCACCTAAAAAAAGGCGAACAACCAAGCCGAGCCACACTGGGATTGTGTGCACAGCTTGCAAACTGATAGAAAACAGTACCTTACCACTCTCCTGCGATTTTATTCACGCTAACATTCGAATGCAAGTCGTTTTGGACTACTTTCTTTTGCTTCTTGCAAAACGCTCTGCAGAGCTCCGTGCACCTCTAGAACACGATCGGAGATGATATCTGTACTGGCACAGTTTCTCCTTGCGAGACGTAGTGGAAAAGCTTTTTGCTTAGGTGTAGGTGACAAGAGACGCTAAAGACGAAGGTACAGAGGTCGACCGAGATAAGCGCCGGTCCTTGGCTTCTTTCGGCAGAAGCTCACACCGCTTGAGCACACCGCGACCGGCACAATGCTCTTTGCGCGAAGAAGCCGCTTCTTCGCCTCCGGGAGCGGAAGGCGGCACCTTCGAAAGGCGAACAACCAAGCCGAGCCACACTGGGATTGTGTGCACAGCTTGCAAACTGATGAAAACAGTACCTTACCACTCTCCTGCGATTTTATTCACGCTAACATTCGAATGCAAGTCTTTTTTGGACTACTTTCTTTTTGCTTCTTGCAAAACGCTCTGCAGAGCTCTGTGCACCTCTAGAACACGATAGGAGATGATTTCTGTACTGGCACAGTTTCTCCTTGCGAGACATATCAAAAAAAAGCTTTTTGCTTATGGGTGTAGGCGACAAGAGACGCTAAAACGAAGGTCACGGCACTCGCCCGAGCTAAGCGCCGGTCCTTGGCTTCTTTCGGCAGAAGCCGCGCTTCGGAGCACACCGCGACCGGCACAATGCTTTTTGCGCGAAGAAGCCGCTTCTTCGCCTCCGGGAGCCGGGAGGCGGCACCTTCCGAAAAGGCGAACAACCAAGCCGAGCCACACTGGGATTGTGTGCACAGCTTGCAAACTGATAGAAAACAGTACCTTACCACTCTCCTGCGATTTTATTCACGCTAACATTCATCACTACTCAACATTTTGCTTGCAAGTCGTTTTGGACTACTTTTTTTTGCTTCTTGCAAAACGCTCTGCAAACTCTGTGCACCTCTAGAAACACGATGGGAGATGATTTCTGTACTGGCACAGTTTCTCCTTGCGAGACATAGTGGAAAAGCTTTTCTTAGGTGTGGCGACAAAAAGACGCTAAAGACGAAGGTACGGCGCTCGCCCGAGCTAAGCGCCGGTCCTTGGCTTCTTTCGGCAGAAGCCGCGCTGTGAGCACACCGCGACCGGCACAATGCTCTTTGCGCGAAGAAGCCGCTTCTTCGCCTCCGGGGCCTGGAGGCGGCACCTTCGAAGGCGAACAACCAAGCCGAGCCACACTGGGATTGTGTGATAAGCTTGCAAACTGATAGAAAACAGTACCTTACCACTCTCCTGCGATTTTATTCACGCTAACATTGGAATGCAAGTCGTTTTGGACTACTTTCTTTTTGCTTCTTCAAAACGCTCTGCAAACTCCGTGCACCTCTAGAACACGATAGGAGATGATTTCTGTACTGGCACAGTTTCTCCTTGCGAGACATAGTGGAAAAGCCCAAACTTAGGTGTAGGCGACAATAAGACGCTAAAGACGAAGGTACGGCGCTCGCCCGAGCAAAGCGCCGGTCCTTGGCTTCTTTTTCGTCTGAAGCAGCCTAATTCCTTAAATTCCGCGAACACACCGCGACCGGCACAATGCTCTTTGCTGCGAAGAAGCCGCTTCTTCGCCTCCGGAAGCCGGAGAGGCGGCACCTTCCAGAAAAAAGGCGAACAACCAAGCCGAGCCACACTGGGATTGTGTGCACAGCTTGCAAACTGATAGAAAACAGTACCTTACCACTCTCCTGCAATTTTATTCACGCTAACATTCGAATGCAAGTCGTTTTGGACTACTTTCTTTTGCTTCTTGCAAAACGCTCTGCAGAGCTCCGTGCACCTCTAGAACACGATAGGAGATGATTTCTGTACTGGCACAGTTTCTCCTTGCGAGACATAGTGGAAAAGCTTTTTGCTTATGTGTAGGCGACAAGAGACGCTAAAGACGAAGGTACGGCGCTCGCCCGAGCTAAAAGCGCCGGTCCTGGCTTCTTTCGGCGGAAGAAGCCGCTCAGCTCAACACACCTGCGACCGGCACAATGCTCTTTGCGCGAAAAAGCCGCTTCTTCGCCTCCGGGATCCGGAAGGCGGCACCTTCGAAGGCGAACAACCAAGCCGAGCCACACTGGGATTGTGTGCACAGCTTGCAAACTGATAGAAAACAGTACCTTACCACTCTCCTGCGATTTTATTCACGCTAACATTCGAATGCAAGTCGTTTTGGACTACTTTCTTTTGCTTCTTGCAAAACGCTCTGCAAAAAGCTCTGTGCACCTCTAGAAACGATAGGAGATGATTTCTGTACTGGCACAGTTTCTCCTTGCGAGACATAGTGGAAAAGTTTTTTTTTTTTAGGTGTAGGCGACAAGAGACGCTAAAGACGATTTAAAAAAAATTACGGCTGCTCGCCCGAGCTAAGCGCCGGTCCTCTGGCTTCTTTCGGCTGAAGCGCGCTTGACACAAACCGCGACCGGCACAATGCTCTTTTTTTTTAAGCCGCTTCTTCGCCTCCAAAACGGAAGGCGGCACCAAAAAGGCGAACAACCAAGCCGAGCCACACTGGGATTGTGTGCACAGCTTGCAAACTGATAGAAAACAGTACCTTACCACTCTCCTGCGATTTTATTCACGCTAACATTCGAATGCAAGTCGTTTTGGACTACTTTCTTTTGCTTCTTGCAAAACGCTCTGCAGAGCTCCGTGCACCTCTAGAACACGATAGGAGATGATTTCTGTACTGGCACAGTTTCTCCTTTCGAGACATAGTGGAAAAAGCTTTTTTCCTTAGGTGTAGGCGACAAAGACGCTAAAGACGAAGGTGCGGCGCTATGAAAAAAGCGCCGGTCCTTGGCTTCTTTCGGCAAAAGCCGCGTTCTCATCTTGCGACCTGGACCTGCCCGCGACTCGGCACCGGCACAATGCTTTTTTGCAAGAAGCCGCTTCTTCGCCTCCGGGGAGCCGGAAGGCGGCACCTTCTAAGGCGAACAACCAAGCCGAGCCACACTGGGATTGTGTGCACAGCTTGCAAACTGATGAAAACAGTACCTTACCACTCTCCTGCGATTTTATTCACGCTAACATTCAATGCAAGTCGTTTTGGACTACTTTCTTTTGCTTCTTGCAAAACGCTCTGCAAACTCCGTGCACCTCTAGAACACGATGGAGATGATTTCTGTACTGGCACAGTTTCTCCTTGCGAGACATAGTGGAAAAGCTTTTGCTTAGGTGTAGGCGACAAGAGACGCTAAAGACGAAGGTACACATGCGCTCGCCCGAAGCTAAGCGCCGGTCATTTGGCTTCTTTCGGCAGAAGCCGCGCTTGAACACACACCGCGACCGGCACAATGCTCTTTGCTCTTTGCGCGAAAACTAATACCCTTCTTCGCGCCTCCGGGGAGCCGGGAGGCGGCACCTTTAAAAGGCGAACAACCAAAGCCATCAGCCACACTGGGATTGTGTGCACAGCTTGCAAACTGATGAAAACAGTACCTTACCACTCTCCTGCGATTTTATTCACGCTAACATTGAATACAAGTCGTTTTGGACTACTTTTTTTGCTTCTTGCAAAACGCTCTGCAGAGCTCCGTGCACCTCTAGAACACGATAGGAGATGATTTCTGTACTGGCACAGTTTCTCCTTGCGAGACATAGTGGAAAAGCTTTTTGCTTAGGTGTGGCGACAAGAGACGCTAAAGACGAAGGTACGTTGCTCGCCCGAGCTAAGCGCCGGTCCTTGGCTTCTTTCTTGAAACCGCATCTTCATGAACACACCATTAAAACCGGCACAATGCTCTTTGCGCGAAGAAGCCATTTCTTCGCCTCCGGGAGGCGGGAGGCGGCACCTATAAAATTTTAGAAAAAAAGGCGAACAACCAAGCCGAGCCCACACTGGGATTGTGTGCACAGCTTGCAAACTGATAGAAAACAGTACCTTACCACCTCTCCTGCGATTTTATTCACGCTAACATTCGAATGCAAGTCGTTTTGGACTACTTTCTTTTGCTTCTTGCAAAACGCTCTGCAAGCTCTGTGCACCTCTAGAACACGATAGGAGATGATTTCTGTACTGGCACAGTTTCTCCTTGCGAGACATAGTGGAAAAGCTTTTTGCTTAGGTGTAGGCGACAAAGAGACTAAAAACGAAGGTACGGCGCTCGCCCGAAAAAAAGCGCCGGTAATGGCTTCTTTAACAAGAAGCCATGAAATCGGAAATTTTTCGACTTCACACATCGCGACCGGCACAATGCTCTTTGCGCGAAGAAGCCGCTTCTTCGCCTCCGGGTACCGGAGGCGGCACCTTCGAAGGCGAACAACCAAGCCGAGCCACACTGGGATTGTGTGCACAGCTTGCAAACTGATGAAAACAGTACCTTACCACTCTCCTGCGATTTTATTCACGCTAACATTCGAATGCAAGTCGTTTTGGACTACTTTCTTTTGCTTCTTGCAAAACGCTCTGCAGAGCTCTGTGCACCTCTAGAACACGATAGGAGATGATTTCTGTACTGGCACAGTTTCTCCTTGCGAGACATAGTGGAAAAGTTTTTTTGCTTAGGTGTGGCGACAAGAGACGCTAAAGACGAAGGTCTGGCGCTAAATTTGAGCTAAGCGCCGGTCCTTGGCTTCTTTCGGCGAAGCCATTCAAACTCAAACACCGCGACCGGCACAATGCTCTTTGCGCGAAGAAGCCGCTTCTTCGCCTCCGGGGCCGGGAGGCGGCACCTTCGAAAAGGCGAACAACCAAGCCGAGCCACACTGGGATTGTGTGCACAGCTTGCAAACTGATAGAAAACAGTACCTTACCACTCTCCTGCGATTTTATTCACGCTAACATTCGAATGCAAGTCGTTTTGGACTACTTTCTTTTGCTTCTTGCAAAACGCTCTGCAGAGCTCCGTGCACCTCTAGAACACGATAGGAGATGATTTCTGTACTGGCACAGTTTCTCCTTGCGAGACATAGTGGAAAAGCTTTTTGCTTAGGTGTAGGCGACAAGAGACGCTAAAGACGAAGGTACGGCGCTCGCCCGAGCTAAGCGCCGGTCCTGGCTTCTTTCGGCAGAAGCCCGGCGAACACACCGCGACCGGCACAGTGCCGCGACCGGCACAATGCTCTTTGCGCGAAGAAGCCGCTTCTTCGCCTCCGGGGACCGGAAGGCGGCACCTTCGAAAGGCGAACAACCAAGCCGAGCCACACTGGGATTGTGTGCACAGCTTGCAAACTGATAGAAAACAGTACCTTACCACTCTCCTGCGATTTTATTCACGCTAACATTCGAATGCAAGTCGTTTTGGACTACTTTCTTTTGCTTCTTGCAAAACGCTCTGCAAAGCTCCGTGCACCTCTAGAACACGATGGGAGATGATTTCTGTACTGGCACAGTTTCTCCTTGCGAGACATAGTGGAAAAGCTTTTTTTAAGGTGTAGGCGACAAGAGGCGCTAAAGGCGAAAGGCACGGCGCTCGCCCGAGCTAAGCGCCGGTCCCTGGCTTCTTTCGGCAGAAGCCGCGCTTGAACACCGCGACCGGCACAATGCTCTCAATGCTCTTTGCGCGAAGAAGCCGCTTCTTCGCCTCCGGGGCCCGGGAAGGCGGCACCTTCGAAGGCGAACAACCAAGCCGAGCCACACTGGGATTGTGTGAGAACCTTGCAAAAAGATAGAAAACAGTACCTTACCACTCTCCTGCGATTTTATTCACGCTAACATTCGAATGCAAGTCGTTTTGGACTACTTTCTTTTGCTTCTTGCAAAACGCTCTGCAAGCTCCGTGCACCTCTAGAACACGATAGGAGATGATTTCTGTACTGGCACAGTTTCTCCTTGCGAGACATAGTGGAAAAGCTTTTTGCAGGACTGCTGGTAAACACCTTCTAGGTGTAGGCGACAAGAGACGCTAAAGACGAAGGTAACGGCACTCGCCGGACCAAGGCGCGGTTCTTTGGCTCCTTGCGGCGAAGCCGCGCTTCGGAGCACACCGCGACCGGCACAATGCTCTTTGCGCGAAGAAGCCGCTTCTTCGCCTCCGGGGGAGCCGGAGGCGGCACCTTCGAAGGCGAACAACCAAGCCGAGCCACACTGGGATTGTGTGCACAGCTTGCAAACTGATGAAAACAGTACCTTACCACTCTCCTGCGATTTTATTCACGCTAACATTCGAATGCAAGTCGTTTTGGACTACTTTCTTTTGCTTCTTGCAAAACGCTCTGCAAGCTCTGTGCACCTCTAGAACACGATAGGAGATGATTTCTGTACTGGCACAGTTTCTCCTTGCGAGACATAGTGGAAAAGCTTTTTGCTTAGGTGTAGGCGACAAGAGACGCTAAAGAGAAAGGTACGGCGCTCGCCCGAGCTAAGCGCCGGTCCTTGGCTTCTTTCGGCAGAAGCCGCGCTTCGACACACCGCGACCACACGGTGCGCGACCGGCACAATGCTCTTTGCGCGAAGAAGCCGCTTCTTCGCCTCCGGGAGCCGAGAAGGCGGCACCTTCGAAGGCGAACAACCAAGCCGAGCCACACTGGGATTGTGTGCACAGCTTGCAAACTGATGAAAACAGTACCTTACCACTCTCCTGCGATTTTATTCACGCTAACATTCGAATGCAAGTCGTTTTGGACTACTTTCTTTTTGCTTCTTGCAAAACGCTCTGCAGAGCTCCGTGCACCTCTAGAACACGATAGGAGATGATTTCTGTACTGGCACAGTTTCTCCTTGCGAGACATAGTGGAAAAGCTTTTTTGCTTAGCTGTAGGCGACAAGAGGCGCTAAAGACGAAGGTACGGCGCTCGCCCGAGCTAAGCGCCGGTCCTTGGCTTCTTTCGGCAGAAGCCGCGCTTCGAACACACCGCGACCGGCACAGTGCTCTGCGACCGGCACAATGCTCTTTGCGCGAAGAAGCCGCTTCTTCGCCTCCGGGGCCGGAGAGGCGGCACCTTCGAAAGGCGAACAACCAAAGCCGAGCCACACTGGGATTGTGCACAGCTTGCAAACTGATGAAAACAGTACCTTACCACTCTCCTGCGATTTTATTCACGCTAACATTCGAATGCAAGTCGTTTTGGACTACTTTCTTTTGCTTCTTGCAAAACGCTCTGCAGAGCTCCGTGCACCTCTAGAACACGATAGGAGATGATTTCTGTACTGGCACAGTTTCTCCTTGCGAGACATAGTGGAAAAGCTTTTTTGCTTAGGTGTAGGCGACAAGAGACGCTAAAGACGAAGGTACGGCTCTTTCTCGCCGAGCTAAGCGCCGGTCCTTGGCTTCTTTCGGCAGAAGCCCGGTTGAACACCCGCGACCGGCACAGTGCTCGCGACCGGCACAATGCTCTTTGCGCGAAGAAGCCGCTTCTTCGCCTCCGGGGCCGGGAGGCGGCACCTTCGAAGGCGAACAACCAAGCCGAGCCACACTGGGATTGTGTGCACAGCTTGCAAACTGATAGAAAACAGTACCTTACCACTCTCCTGCGATTTTATTCACGCTAACATTCGAATGCAAGTCGTTTTGGACTACTTTCTTTTGCTTCTTGCAAAACGCTCTGCAGAGCTCCGTGCACCTCTAGAACACGATAGGAGATGATTTCTGTACTGGCACAGTTTCTCCTTGCGAGACATAGTGGAAAAGCTTTTTTGCTTAGGTGTAGGCGACAAAGAGGCGCTAAAGACGAATGAACGGCGCTCGCCCGAGCTAAGCGCCGGTCAGCTGGCTTCTTTCGGCAGAAGCCGCGCTTCAGAGCACCGCGACCGGCACAATGCTCTGCGACCGGAACAATGCCGCTTCGAAGAAGCCTCCGGGAGCCGGAGGCGGCACCTTCGAAAGGCGAACAACCAAGCCGAGCCACACTGGGATTGTGTGCAGCTTGCAAACTGATAGAAAACAGTACCTTACCACTCTCCTGCGATTTTATTCACGCTAACATTGAATGCAAGTCGTTTTGGACTACTTTCTTTTGCTTCTTGCAAAACGCTCTGCAAGCTCCGTGCACCTCTAGAACACGATAGGAGATGATTTCTGTACTGGCACAGTTTCTCCTTGCGAGACATAGTGGAAAAGCTTTTTTTTGCTTAGGTGTAGGCGACAAGAGACGCTAAAGACGAAGGTACGGCGCTCGCCCGAGCTAAGCGCCGGTCCTTGGCTTCTTTTTCGGAAGAAGTTCCGCGCTTCGACCGGGCACACCGCGACCGGCACAATGCTCTTTGCGCGAAGAAGCCGCTTCTTCGCCTCCGGGAGCGGGACAGGCGGCACCTTCGAAAGGCGAACAACCAAGCCGAGCCACACTGGGATTGTGTGCACAGCTTGCAAACTGATGAAAACAGTACCTTACCACTCTCCTGCGATTTTATTTCACGCTAACATTCGAATGCAAGTCGTTTTGGACTACTTTCTTTTGCTTCTTGCAAAACGCTCTGCAAAGCTCCGTGCACCTCTAGAACACGATAGGGAGATGATTTCTGTACTGGCACAGTTTCTCCTTGAGAACATAGTGGAAAAGCTTTTTTGCTTAGGTGTAGGCGACAAAGAGACGCTAAAGACGAAGGTACGGCGCTCTCGCCCGAGCTAAGCGCCGGTCCTTGGCTTCTTTCGGCAGAAGCCGCGCTTGAACACACCACACCGGCGACCTGCGACCGGCACAATGCTCTTTGCGCGAAGAAGCCGCTTCTTCGCCTCCGGGAGCCGGAGAGGCGGCACCTTGGAAAGGCGAACAACCAAGCCGAGCCACACTGGGATTGTGTGCACAGCTTGCAAACTGATAGAAAACAGTACCTTACCACTCTCCTGCGATTTTATTCACGCTAACATTCGAATGCAAGTCGTTTTGGACTACTTTCTTTTGCTTCTTGCAAAACGCTCTGCAAAGCTCCGTGCACCTCTAGAACACGATGGGAGATGATTTCTGTACTGGCACAGTTTCTCCTTGCGAGACATAGTGGAAAAGCTTTTTGCTTAGGTGTAGGCGACAAGAGACGCTAAAGACGAAGGTACGGCACTCGCCCGAGCTAAGCGCCGGTCCTTGGCTTCTTTCGGCAGAAGCCGCGCTTCGGAGCACACCGCGACCGGCACAGTGCTCTGCGACCGGCACAATGCTCTTTGCGCGAAGAAGCCGCTTCTTCGCCTCCGGGAGCCGGAGAAAGCGGCACCTTCCGAAAGGCGAACAACCAAGCCGAGCCACACTGGGATTGTGTGCACAGCTTGCAAACTGATAGAAAACAGTACCTTACCACTCTCCTGCGATTTTATTCACGCTAACATTCGAATGCAAGTCGTTTTGGACTACTTTCTTTTGCTTCTTGCAAAACGCTCTGCAGAGCTCCGTGCACCTCTAGAACACGATAGGAGATGATTTCTGTACTGGCACAGTTTCTCCTTGCGAGACATAGTGGAAAAGCTTTTTGCTTAGGTGTAGGCGACAAGAGACGCTAAAGACGAAGGTACGGCACTCGCCCGAGCTAAGCGCCGGTCCTTGGCTTCTTTCGGCAGAAGCCGCGCTTCGGAGCACACCGCGACCGGCACAGTGCTCTGCGACCGGCACAATGCTCTTTGCGCGAAGAAGCCGCTTCTTCGCCTCCGGGGCCCGGAAGGCGGCACCTTCAAAAGGCGAACAACCAAGCCGAGCCACACTGGGATTGTGTGCACAGCTTGCAAACTGATAGAAAACAGTACCTTACCACTCTCCTGCGATTTTATTCACGCTAACATTCGAATGCAAGTCGTTTTGGACTACTTTCTTTTGCTTCTTGCAAAACGCTCTGCAGAGCTCCGTGCACCTCTAGAACACGATAGGAGATGATTTCTGTACTGGCACAGTTTCTCCTTGCGAGACATAGTGGAAAAGCTTTTTGCTTAGGTGTAGGCGACAAGAGACGCTAAAGACGAAGGAACGGCGCTCGCCCGAGCTAAGCGCCGGTCCTTGGCTTCTTTCGGCAGAAGCCGCTTTTCGGGCGCACACCGCGAACACAGTGCCTGCGACCGGCACAATGCTCTTTGCGCGAAGAAGCCGCTTCTTCGCCTCCGGGGAGCCGGAAGGCGGCACCTTCGAAAAGGCGAACAACCAAGCCGAGCCACACTGGGATTGTGTGCACAGCTTGCAAACTGATAGAAAACAGTACCTTACCACTCTCCTGCGATTTTATTCACGCTAACATTCGAATGCAAGTCGTTTTGGACTACTTTCTTTTGCTTCTTGCAAAACGCTCTGCAGAGCTCCGTGCACCTCTAGAACACGATAGGAGATGATTTCTGTACTGGCACAGTTTCTCCTTGCGAGACATAGTGGAAAAGCTTTTTGCTTAGGTGTAGGCGACAAGAGACGCGAAAGACGAAGGTACGGCGCTCGCCCGAGCTAAGCGCCGGTCCTTGGCTTCTTTCGGCAGAAGCGCGCGAACACCGGCGACCGGCACAGTGCTCGCGACCGGCACAATGCTCTTTGCGCGAAAAAGCCGCTTCTTCGCCTCCGGGGCCGGAGGCGGCACCTGAAAAAAGGCGAACAACCAAGCCGAGCCACACTGGGATTGTGTGCACAGCTTGCAAACTGATAGAAAACAGTACCTTACCACTCTCCTGCGATTTTATTCACGCTAACATTCGAATGCAAGTCGTTT
The DNA here is from genome assembly GCA_024865655.1 of Emberiza elegans. Taxonomy (NCBI): domain Eukaryota; kingdom Metazoa; phylum Chordata; class Aves; order Passeriformes; family Fringillidae; genus Emberiza; species Emberiza elegans. The sequence goes on from JALJVW010000797.1 coordinate 17,741, forward strand.
TGGACTACTTTCTTTTGCTTCTTGCAAAACGCTCTGCAAGCTCCGTGCACCTCTAGAACACGATAGGAGATGATTTCTGTACTGGCACAGTTTCTCCTTGCGAGACATAGTGGAAAAGCTTTTTGCTTAGGTGTAGGCGACAAGAGACGCTAAAGACGAAGGTACGGCGCTCGCCCGAGCTAAGCGCCGGTCCTTGGCTTCTTTCGGCAGAAGCCGCGTTTGGACACGCGACCGGCACAGTGCTCTGCGACCGGCACAATGCTCTTTGCGCGAAGAAGCCGCTTCTTCGCCTCCGGGGCCGGGAGGCGGCACCTTCGAAAGGCGAACAACCAAGCCGAGCCACACTGGGATTGTGTGCACTGCTTGCAAACTGATAGAAAACAGTACCTTACCACTCTCCTGCGATTTTATTCACGCTAACATTCGAATGCAAGTCGTTTTGGACTACTTTCTTTTGCTTCTTGCAAAAACGCTCTGCAGAGCTCCGTGCACCTCTAGAACACGATAGGAGATGATTTCTGTACTGGCACAGTTTCTCCTTGCGAGACATAGTGGAAAAGCTTTTTGCTTAGGTGTAGGCGACAAGAGGCGCTAAAGACGAAGGTACGGCGCTCGCCCGAGCTAAGCGCCGGTCCTTGGCTTCTTTCGGCGAAGCCGCGTTGGAGCACACCGCGAGTGCTCTGCGACCGGCACAATGCTCTTTGCGCGAAGAAGCCGCTTCTTCGCCTCCGGGGAGCCGGAAGGCGGCACCTTCGAAGGCGAACAACCAAGCCGAGCCACACTGGGATTGTGTGCACAGCTTGCAAACTGATAGAAAACAGTACCTTACCACTCTCCTGCGATTTTATTCACGCTAACATTCGAATGCAAGTCGTTTTGGACTACTTTCTTTTGCTTCTTGCAAAACGCTCTGCAGAGCTCCGTGCACCTCTAGAACACGATAGGAGATGATTTCTGTACTGGCACAGTTTCTCCTTGCGAGACATAGTGGAAAAGCTTTTTGCTTAGCTGTAGGCGACAAGAGACGCTAAAGACGAAGGTACGGCGCTCGCCCGAGCTAAGCGCCGGTCCTTGGCTTCTTTCGGGCAGAAGCCGCGCAAGAGCACACCGCACCGGCACAGTGCTCTGCGACCGGCACAATGCTCTTTGCGCGAAGAAGCCGCTTCTTCGCCTCGGGGCCGGAGGAGGCGGCACTTTCGAAGGCGAACAACCAAGCCGAGCCACACTGGGATTGTGTGCACAGCTTGCAAACTGATAGAAAACAGTACCTTACCACTCTCCTGCGATTTTATTCACGCTAACATTCGAATGCAAGTCGTTTTGGACTACTTTCTTTTGCTTCTTGCAAAACGCTCTGCAGAGCTCTGTGCACCTCTAGAACACGATAGGAGATGATTTCTGTACTGGCACAGTTTCTCCTTGCGAGACATAGTGGAAAAGCTTTTTGCTTAGCTGTAGGCGACAAGAGACGCTAAAGACAAAGGTACGGCGCTCGCCCGAGCTAAGCGCCGGTCCTTGGCTTCTTTCGGCAGAAGCCGAAGCCGCGACCGGCACACCGCGACCGGCACAATGCTCTTTGCGCGAAGAAGCCGCTTCTTCGCCTCCGGGGGCCGGGAAGGCGGCACCTTCCGAAAGGCGAACAACCAAGCCGAGCCACACTGGGATTGTGTGCACAGCTTGCAAACTGATAGAAAACAGTACCTTACCACTCTCCTGCGATTTTATTCACGCTAACATTCGAATGCAAGTCGTTTTGGACTACTTTCTTTTGCTTCTTGCAAAACGCTCTGCAAAGCTCCGTGCACCTCTAGAACACGATAGGAGATGATTTCTGTACTGGCACAGTTTCTCCTTGCGAGACATAGTGGAAAAGCTTTTTTTGCTTAGCTGTAGGCGGAAAAAGAGACGCTAAAGACGAAGGTACGGCGCTCGCCCGAGCTAAGCGCCGGTCCTTGGCTTTCTTTCGGCGCGAAGCACACCGCGACCTTCGGAGCACACCGCGACCGGCACAATGCTCTTTGCGCGAAAAGCCGCTTCTTCGCCTCCGGGAACCGGAGGCGGCACCTTTCAATAAAAGGCGAACAACCAAGCCGAGCCACACTGGGATTGTGTGCACAGCTTGCAAACTGATAGAAAACAGTACCTTACCACTCTCCTGCGATTTTATTCACGCTAACATTCGAATGCAAGTCGTTTTGGACTACTTTCTTTTTGCTTCTTGCAAAACGCTCTGCAGTGCTCCGTGCACCTCTAGAACACGATAGGAGATGATTTCTGTACTGGCACAGTTTCTCCTTGCGAGACATAGTGGAAAAGCTTTTTGCTTAGGTGTAGGCGACAAGAGGCGCTAAAGACGAAGGTACGGCGCTCGCCCGAGCTAAGCGCCGGTCCTTGGCTTCTTTCGCGGAAGCCGCGCTTCAGAGCACGACCGGCGACCGGCACAATGCTCTTTGCGCGAAGAAGCCGCTTCTTCGCCTCCGGGGGCCGGAAGGCGGCACCTTCTTCAAAAAGGCGAACAACCAAGCCGAGCCACACTGGGATTGTGTGCACAGCTTGCAAACTGATAGAAAACAGTACCTTACCACTCTCCTGCGATTTTATTCACGCTAACATTCGAATGCAAGTCGTTTTGGACTACTTTCTTTTGCTTCTTGCAAAACGCTCTGCAGAGCTCTGTGCACCTCTAGAACACGATAGGAGATGATTTCTGTACTGGCACAGTTTCTCCTTGCGAGACATAGTGGAAAAGCTTTTTTGCTTAGGTGTAGGCGACAAGAGACGCTAAAGACGAAGGTACGGCGCTCGCCCGAGCTAAGCGCCGGTCCTTGGCTTCTGGAGAAAAGAAGCCGCGGTTCCGCGCCGCGACCGGCACACCGCGACCGGCACAATGCTCTTTGCGCGAAGAAAGCCCTTCTTCGCCTCCGGGGCCGGGGAGGCGGCACCTTCGAAAGGCGAACAACCAAGCCGAGCCACACTGGGATTGTGTGCACAGCTTGCAAACTGATAGAAAACAGTACCTTACCACTCTCCTGCGATTTTATTCACGCTAACATTCGAATGCAAGTCGTTTTGGACTACTTTCTTTTGCTTCTTGCAAAACGCTCTGCAAGCTCGTGCACCTCTAGAACACGATAGGAGATGATTTCTGTACTGGCACAGTTTCTCCTTGCGAGACATAGTGGAAAAGCTTTTTTTTGCTTAGGTGTAGGCGACAAGAGACGCTAAAGACGAAGGTACGGCGCTCGCCCGAGCTAAGCGCCGGTCCCTGGCTTCTTTCGGCAGAAGCCGCGGAGCACACCGCGACCGGCACACCGCGACCGGCACAATGCTCTTTGCGCGAAGAAGCCGCTTCTTCGCCTCGGGGGCCGGAAGGCGGCACCTTCCGAAGGCGAACAACCAAGCCGAGCCACACTGGGATTGTGTGCACAGCTTGCAAACTGATAGAAAACAGTACCTTACCACTCTCCTGCGATTTTATTCACGCTAACATTCGAATGCAAGTCGTTTTGGACTACTTTCTTTTGCTTCTTGCAAAACGCTCTGCAGTGCTCCGTGCACCTCTAGAACACGATAGGAGATGATTTCTGTACTGGCACAGTTTCTCCTTGCGAGACATAGTGGAAAAGCTTTTTGCTTAGGTGTAGGCGACAAGAGACGCTAAAGACGAAGGTACGGCGCTCGCCCGAGCTAAGCGCCGGTCCTTGGCTTCTTTCGGCAGAAGCCGCGCTTCGGAGCACACCGCGACCGGCACAATGCTCTTTGCGCACAATGCTCTTTGCGCCGCTTCTTCGCCTCCGGGAGCCGGAAGGCGGCACCTTCGAAGGCGAACAACCAAGCCGAGCCACACTGGGATTGTGTGCACAGCTTGCAAACTGATAGAAAACAGTACCTTACCACTCTCCTGCGATTTTATTCACGCTAACATTCGAATGCAAGTCGTTTTGGACTACTTTCTTTTGCTTCTTGCAAAACGCTCTGCAGAGCTCTGTGCACCTCTAGAACACGATAGGAGATGATTTCTGTACTGGCACAGTTTCTCCTTGCGAGACATAGTGGAAAAGCTTTTTTTGCTTAGCTGTAGGCGACAAGAGACGCTAAAGACGAAGGTACGGCGCTCGCCCGAGCTAAGCGCCGGTCCCTGGCTTCTTTCGGCGAAGCCGCGCGCGACCGGCACACTCGCGACCGGCACAATGCTCTTTGCGCGAAGAAGCCGCTTCTTCGCCTCCGGGAGCCGGAAGGCGGCACCTTCGAAAAGGCGAACAACCAAGCCGAGCCACACTGGGATTGTGTGCACAGCTTGCAAACTGATAGAAAACAGTACCTTACCACTCTCCTGCGATTTTATTCACGCTAACATTCGAATGCAAGTCGTTTTGGACTACTTTCTTTTGCTTCTTGCAAAACGCTCTGCAAGCTCCGTGCACCTCTAGAACACGATAGGAGATGATTTCTGTACTGGCACAGTTTCTCCTTGCGAGACATAGTGGAAAAGCTTTTTTTGCTTAGGTGTAGGCGACAAGAGACGCTAAAGACGAAGGTACGGCGCTCGCCCGAGCTAAGCGCCGGTCCTTGGCTTCTTTCGGCGAAGCCCGCGCACCGCGACCACACCGCGACCGGCACAATGCTCTTTGCGCGAAGAAGCCGCTTCTTCGCCTCCGGGAGCCGGAGAGGCGGCACCTTCGAAGGCGAACAACCAAGCCGAGCCACACTGGGATTGTGTGCACAGCTTGCAAACTGATAGAAAACAGTACCTTACCACTCTCCTGCGATTTTATTCACGCTAACATTCGAATGCAAGTCGTTTTGGACTACTTTCTTTTGCTTCTTGCAAAACGCTCTGCAGAGCTCCGTGCACCTCTAGAACACGATAGGGGATGATTTCTGTACTGGCACAGTTTCTCCTTGCGAGACATAGTGGAAAAGCTTTTTGCTTAGGTGTAGGCGACAAGAGACGCTAAAGACGAAGGTACGGCGCTCGCCCGAGCTAAGCGCCGGTCCTTGGCTTCTTTCGGCAGAAGCCCGCTTCCGGAGCACACAGTGCTCGCGACCGGCACAATGCTCTTTGCGCGAAGAAGCCGCTTCTTCGCCTCCGGGAGCCGGAGAGGCGGCACCTTCGAAGGCGAACAACCAAGCCGAGCCACACTGGGATTGTGTGCACAGCTTGCAAACTGATAGAAAACAGTACCTTACCACTCTCCTGCGATTTTATTCACGCTAACATTCGAATGCAAGTCGTTTTGGACTACTTTCTTTTGCTTCTTGCAAAACCCTCTGCAGAGCTCCGTGCACCTCTAGAACACGATAGGAGATGATTTCTGTACTGGCACAGTTTCTCCTTGCGAGACATAGTGGAAAAGCTTTTTGCTTAGCTGTAGGCGACAAGAGACGCTAAAGACGAAGGTACGGCGCTCGCCCGAGCTAAGCGCCGGTCCTTGGCTTCTTTCGGCAGAAGCCGCGCTTCGGGGCACACCGCGACCGGCACAGTGCTCTGCGACCGGCACAATGCTCTTTGCGCGAAGAAGCCGCTTCTTCGCCTCCGGGAGCCGGAAGGCGGCACCTTCGAAGGCGAACAACCAAGCCGAGCCACACTGGGATTGTGTGCACAGCTTGCAAACTGATAGAAAACAGTACCTTACCACTCTCCTGCGATTTTATTCACGCTAACATTCGAATGCAAGTCGTTTTGGACTACTTTCTTTTGCTTCTTGCAAAACGCTCTGCAGAGCTCCGTGCACCTCTAGAACACGATAGGAGATGATTTCTGTACTGGCACAGTTTCTCCTTGCGAGACATAGTGGAAAAGCTTTTTGCTTAGCTGTAGGCGACAAGAGACGCTAAAGACGAAGGTACGGCGCTCGCCCGAGCTAAGCGCCGGTCCTTGGCTTCTTTCGGCGGCGGAAGCCGCGCACACCGCGACCGGCACAGTGCTCGCGACCGGCACAATGCTCTTTGCGCGAAGAAGCCGCTTCTTCGCCTCCGGGAGCCCGGGAGGCGGCACCTTCGAAAGGCGAACAACCAAGCCGAGCCACACTGGGATTGTGTGCACAGCTTGCAAACTGATGAAAACAGTACCTTACCACTCTCCTGCGATTTTATTCACGCTAACATTCGAATGCAAGTCGTTTTGGACTACTTTCTTTTGCTTCTTGCAAAACGCTCTGCAGAGCTCCGTGCACCTCTAGAACACGATAGGAGATGATTTCTGTACTGGCACAGTTTCTCCTTGCGAGACATAGTGGAAAAGCTTTTTGCTTAGCTGTAGGCGACAAGAGACGCTAAAGACGAAGGTACGGCGCTCGCCCGAGCTAAGCGCCGGTCCTTGGCTTCTTTCGGCAGAAGCCGCGCTTCGGAGCACACCGCGACCGGCACAGTGCTCTGCGACCGACCGCACAATGCTCTTTGCGCGAAGAAGCCGCTTCTTCGCCTCCGGGGCCGGAAGGCGGCACCTTCCGAAAGGCGAACAACCAAGCCGAGCCACACTGGGATTGTGTGCACAGCTTGCAAACTGATAGAAAACAGTACCTTACCACTCTCCTGCGATTTTATTCACGCTAACATTCGAATGCAAGTCGTTTTGGACTACTTTCTTTTGCTTCTTGCAAAACGCTCTGCAGAGCTCCGTGCACCTCTAGAACACGATAGGAGATGATTTCTGTACTGGCACAGTTTCTCCTTGCGAGACATAGTGGAAAAGCTTTTTGCTTAGGTGTAGGCGACAAGAGACGCTAAAGACGAAGGTACGGCGCTCGCCCGAGCTAAGCGCCGGTCCTTGGCTTCTTTCGGAAGAAGCCGCTCTTCGGAGCACACCGCGACCGGCACAGTGCTCTGCGACCGGCACAATGCTCTTTGCGCGAAGAAGCCGCTTCTTCGCCTCCGGGGCCGGGAGGCGGCACCTTCGAAGGCGAACAACCAAGCCGAGCCACACTGGGATTGTGTGCACAGCTTGCAAACTGATAGAAAACAGTACCTTACCACTCTCCTGCGATTTTATTCACGCTAACATTCGAATGCAAGTCGTTTTGGACTACTTTCTTTTGCTTCTTGCAAAACGCTCTGCAGAGCTCCGTGCACCTCTAGAACACGATAGGAGATGATTTCTGTACTGGCACAGTTTCTCCTTGCGAGACATAGTGGAAACCAATTTTTTGCTTAGCTGTAGGCGACAAGAGACGCTAAAGACGAAGGTACGGCGCTCGCCCGAGCTAAGCGCCGGTCCTTGGCTTCTTTCGGCAGAAGCCGCGGTTCAGAGCACACCGCGACCGGCACAGTGCTCTGCGACCGGCACAATGCTCTTTGCGCGAAGAAGCCGCTTCTTCGCCTCCGGGAGCCGGAGGCGGCACCTTCGAAAGGCGAACAACCAAGCCGAGCCACACTGGGATTGTGTGCACAGCTTGCAAACTGATAGAAAACAGTACCTTACCACTCTCCTGCGATTTTATTCACGCTAACATTCGAATGCAAGTCGTTTTGGACTACTTTCTTTTGCTTCTTGCAAAACGCTCTGCAGAGCTCCGTGCACCTCTAGAACACGATAGGAGATGATTTCTGTACTGGCACAGTTTCTCCTTGCGAGACATAGTGGAAAAAATTTTTTGCTTAGCTGTAGGCGACAAGAGACGCTAAAGACGAAGGTACGGCGCTCGCCCGAGCTAAGCGCCGGTCTTGGCTTCTTTCGGCGAAAATAAAAGCACACCGCGACCGGCACAGTGCTCTGCGACCGGCACAATGCTCTTTGCGCGAAGAAGCCGCTTCTTCGCCTCCGGGAACTTGCCGGAGGCGGCACCTTTCGAAGGCGAACAACCAAGCCGAGCCACACTGGGATTGTGTGCACAGCTTGCAAACTGATAGAAAACAGTACCTTACCACTCTCCTGCGATTTTATTCACGCTAACATTCGAATGCAAGTCGTTTTGGACTACTTTCTTTTGCTTCTTGCAAAACGCTCTGCAAGCTCTGTGCACCTCTAGAACACGATAGGAGATGATTTCTGTACTGGCACAGTTTCTCCTTGCGAGACATAGTGGAAAAGCTTTTCTCCTTTAGGTGTAGGCGACAAAGAGACGCTAAAGACGAAGGTACGGCGCTAAATTTGAGCTAAGCGCCGGTCCTTGGCTTCTTTCGGCGAAGCCGCCGCGCACACCGCGACCGGCACACTCGCGACCGGCACAATGCTCTTTGCGCGAAGAAGCCGCTTCTTCGCCTCCGGGAGCCGGAAGGCGGCACCTTTCGAAGGCGAACAACCAAGCCGAGCCACACTGGGATTGTGTGCACAGCTTGCAAACTGATAGAAAACAGTACCTTACCACTCTCCTGCGATTTTATTCACGCTAACATTCGAATGCAAGTCGTTTTGGACTACTTTCTTTTGCTTCTTGCAAAACGCTCTGCAGAGCTCCGTGCACCTCTAGAACACGATAGGAGATGATTTCTGTACTGGCACAGTTTCTCCTTGCGAGACATAGTGGAAAAGCTTTTTGCTTAGCTGTAGGCGACAAGAGACGCTAAAGACGAAGGTACGGCGCTCGCCCGAGCTAAGCGCCGGTCCTTGGCTTCTTTCGGCAGAAGCCGCGCTTCTGAGCACACCGCGACCGGCACAGTGCTCTGCTACCGGCACAATGATGTTTGCACGAAGAAGCCGCTTCTTCGCCTCCGGGGAACCGGGAGGCGGCACCTTCGAAGGCGAACAACCAAGCCGAGCCACACTGGGATTGTGTGCACAGCTTGCAAACTGATAGAAAACAGTACCTTACCACTCTCCTGCGATTTTATTCACGCTAACATTCGAATGCAAGTCGTTTTGGACTACTTTCTTTTGCTTCTTGCAAAACGCTCTGCAGAGCTCTGTGCACCTCTAGAACACGATAGGAGATGATTTCTGTACTGGCACAGTTTCTCCTTGCGAGACATAGTGGAAAAGCTTTTTGCTTAGCTGTAGGCGACAAGAGACGCTAAAGACGAAGGTACGGCGCTCGCCCGAGCTAAGCGCCGGTCCTGGCTTCTTTCGGCAGAAGCCGCGCTTCCACCATGACCACACAGTGCTCGCGACCGGCACAATGCTCTTTGCGCGAAGAAGCCGCTTCTTCGCCTCCGGGAGCCGGAGAGGCGGCACCTTCGAAAGGCGAACAACCAAGCCGAGCCACACTGGGATTGTGTGCACAGCTTGCAAACTGATGAAAACAGTACCTTACCACTCTCCTGCGATTTTATTCACGCTAACATTCGAATGCAAGTCGTTTTGGACTACTTTCTTTTGCTTCTTGCAAAACGCTCTGCAGAGCTCCGTGCACCTCTAGAACACGATAGGAGATGATTTCTGTACTGGCACAGTTTCTCCTTGCGAGACATAGTGGAAAAGCTTTTTTGCTTAGCTGTAGGCGACAAGAGACGCTAAAGACGAAGGTACGGCGCTCGCCCGAGCTAAGCGCCGGTTCCTAAAGCTTCTTTCGGCAGAAGCCCGCGCTTCACCGCGACCGGCACAGTGCTCTGCGACCGGCACAATGCTCTTTGCGCGAAGAAGCCGCTTCTTCGCCTCCGGGCCGGAAGAGGCGGCACCTTCGAAGGCGAACAACCAAGCCGAGCCACACTGGGATTGTGTGCACAGCTTGCAAACTGATAGAAAACAGTACCTTACCACTCTCCTGCGATTTTATTCACGCTAACATTCGAATGCAAGTCGTTTTGGACTACTTTCTTTTGCTTCTTGCAAAACGCTCTGCAGAGCTCCGTGCACCTCTAGAACACGATAGGAGATGATTTCTGTACTGGCACAGTTTCTCCTTGCGAGACATAGTGGAAAAGCTTTTTGCTTAGGTGTAGGCGACAAGAGACGCTAAAGACGAAGGTACGGCGCTCGCCCGAGCTAAGCGCCGGTCCTTGGCTTCTTTCGGCAGAAGCCGCGCTTCGGAGCACACCGCGACAGGCACAATGCTCTTTGCGCGAAGAAGCCGCTTCTTCGCCTCCGGGAGCCGGAGAGAGCGGCACCTTTCGAAAGGCGAACAACCAAGCCGAGCCACACTGGGATTGTGTGCACAGCTTGCAAACTGATAGAAAACAGTACCTTACCACTCTCCTGCGATTTTATTCACGCTAACATTCGAATGCAAGTCGTTTTGGACTACTTTCTTTTGCTTCTTGCAAAACGCTCTGCAGAGCTCCGTGCACCTCTAGAACACGATAGGAGATGATTTCTGTACTGGCACAGTTTCTCCTTGCGAGACATAGTGGAAAAGCTTTTTGCTTAGGTGTAGGCGACAAGAGACGCTAAAGACGAAGGTACGGCGCTCGCCCGAGCTAAGCGCCGGTCCCTGGCTTCTTTCGGCGCTTGAACACCGCGCGACCGGCACAGTGCTCTGCGACCGGCACAATGCTCTTTGCGCGAAGCCGCTTCTTCGCCTCCGGGAGCCGGAGAGAGCGGCACCTTCCGAAAGGCGAACAACCAAGCCGAGCCACACTGGGATTGTGTGCACAGCTTGCAAACTGATAGAAAACAGTACCTTACCACTCTCCTGCGATTTTATTCACGCTAACATTCGAATGCAAGTCGTTTTGGACTACTTTCTTTTGCTTCTTGCAAAACGCTCTGCAGAGCTCCGTGCACCTCTAGAACACGATAGGAGATGATTTCTGTACTGGCACAGTTTCTCCTTGCGAGACATAGTGGAAAAGCTTTTTGTAGGTGTAGGCGACAAAAGAGACGCTAAAGACGAAGGTACGGCGCTCGCCCGAGCTAAGCGCCGGTCCTTGGCTTCTTTCGGCAGAAGCCGCGCGGGGAGCACACCGCGACCGGCACAATGCTCTTTGCGAAAGCCGCTTCTTCGCCTCCGGGGGGAAACCGGAAGGCGGCACCTTCGAAAGGCGAACAACCAAGCCGAGCCACACTGGGATTGTGTGCACAGCTTGCAAACTGATAGAAAACAGTACCTTACCACTCTCCTGCGATTTTATTCACGCTAACATTCGAATGCAAGTCGTTTTGGACTACTTTCTTTTGCTTCTTGCAAAACGCTCTGCAGAGCTCCGTGCACCTCTAGAACACGCAGGAGATGATTTCTGTACTGGCACAGTTTCTCCTTGCGAGACATAGTGGAAAATTTTTTCTTTTGCAAGTCTAACATTCTGGCTTCTTTCGGCGAAGTCGTTTTGTGCCGCGACCGGCACAATGCTTTCTTTTTTGACCGGAGGCGGCACCTTAAAAAGGCGAACAACCAAGCCGAGCCACACTGGGATTGTGTGCTGCAGCTTGCAAACTGATAGAAAACAGTACCTTACCACTCTCCTAGATTTTAACTAACATTGAATGATCGATTTTTGGACTACTTCTTTTGCTTCTTCGCTCTTGCTCTGTGCACCTCTAGAAACTTTTAGGAGATGATTTCTGTACTGGCACAGTTTCTCCTTGCGAGACATAGTGGAAAAGGTAGCTGTAGGCGACAAAAAGACGCTAAAGACGAAGGTACGGCGCTCGCCCGAGCTAAGCGCCGGTCCCTGGCTTCTTTCGGCGAGAAGCCGCGCTTGGAACACACCGCGACCGGCACAATGCTCTTTGCGCGAAGAAGCCGCTTCTTCGCCTCCGGGAGCCGGAAGGCGGCACCTTCGAAAGGCGAACAACCAAGCCGAGCCACACTGGGATTGTGTGCACAGCTTGCAAACTGATAGAAAACAGTACCTTACCACTCTCCTGCGATTTTATTCACGCTAACATTCGAATGCAAGTCGTTTTGGACTACTTTCTTTTGCTTCTTGCAAAACGCTCTGCAGAGCTCCGTGCACCTCTAGAACACGATAGGAGATGATTTCTGTACTGGCACAGTTTCTCCTTGCGAGAAATAGTGGAAAAGCTTTTTTTTTTAGCTGTAGGCGACAAGAGACGCTAAAGACGAAGGTACGGCGCTCGCCCGAGCTAAGCGCCGGTCCCTGGCTTCTTTCGGCAGAAGCCCGCGCTTCGACCGGCACCTCCGCGACCGGCACAATGCTCTTTGCGCGAAGAAGCCGCTTCTTCGCCTCCGGGGGCCGGAAGGCGGCACCTTCGAAAGGCGAACAACCAAGCCGAGCCACACTGGGATTGTGTGCACAGCTTGCAAACTGATAGAAAACAGTACCTTACCACTCTCCTGCGATTTTATTCACGCTAACATTCGAATGCAAGTCGTTTTGGACTACTTTCTTTTTGCTTCTTGCAAAAACGCTCTGCAGAGCTCTGTGCACCTCTAGAACACGATAGGAGATGATTTCTGTACTGGCACAGTTTCTCCTTGCGAGACATAGTGGAAAAGCTTTTTGCTTAGCTGTAGGCGACAAGAGACGCTAAAGACGAAGGTACGGCGCTCGCCCGAGCTAAGCGCCGGTCCCTGGCTTCTTTCGGCAGAAGCCGCGCGCGACCGGCACAGTGTGCACCGCGACCGGCACAATGCTCTTTGCGCGAAGAAGCCGCTTCTTCGCCTCCGGGAGCCGGAGAGAGCGGCACCTTCCTAAAGGCGAACAACCAAGCCGAGCCACACTGGGATTGTGTGCACAGCTTGCAAACTGATAGAAAACAGTACCTTACCACTCTCCTGCGATTTTATTCACGCTAACATTCGAATGCAAGTCGTTTTGGACTACTTTCTTTTGCTTCTTGCAAAACGCTCTGCAGAGCTCCGTGCACCTCTAGAACACGATAGGAGATGATTTCTGTACTGGCACAGTTTCTCCTTGCGAGACATAGTGGAAAAGATTTTGCTTAGCTGTAGGCGACAAGAGACGCTAAAGACGAAGGTACGGCGCTCGCCCGAGCTAAGCGCCGGTCCCCGGCTTCTTTCGGCAGAAGCCGCGCTTCGCACACCGCGACCGGCACACACCGCGACCGGCACAATGCTCTTTGCGCGAAGAAGCCGCTTCTTCGCCTCCGGGAGCCGGAGAGGCGGCACCTAAAAAGGCGAACAACCAAGCCGAGCCACACTGGGATTGTGTGCACAGCTTGCAAACTGATGAAAACAGTACCTTACCACTCTCCTGCGATTTTATTCACGCTAACATTCGAATGCAAGTCGTTTTGGACTACTTTCTTTTGCTTCTTGCAAAACGCTCTGCAGAGCTCTGTGCACCTCTAGAACACGATAGGAGATGATTTCTGTACTGGCACAGTTTCTCCTTGCGAGACATAGTGGAAAAGCTTTTTGCTTAGCTGTAGGCGACAAAGACGCTAAAGACGAAGGTACGGCGCTCGCCCGAGCTAAGCGCCGGTCCTTGGCTTCTTTCGGCGGCCGCACGCGCGACCGGCACACCGCGACCGGCACAATGCTCTTTGCGCGAAGAAGCCGCTTCTTCGCCTCCGGGGAGCCGGAGGCGGCACCTTCCGAAGGCGAACAACCAAGCCGAGCCACACTGGGATTGTGTGCACAGCTTGCAAACTGATGAAAACAGTACCTTACCACTCTCCTGCGATTTTATTCACGCTAACATTCGAATGCAAGTCGTTTTGGACTACTTTCTTTTGCTTCTTGCAAAACGCTCTGCAGAGCTCCGTGCACCTCTAGAACACGATAGGAGATGATTTCTGTACTGGCACAGTTTCTCCTTGCGAGACATAGTGGAAAAGCTTTTTGCTTAGGTGTAGGCGACAAGAGACGCTAAAGACGAAGGTACGGCGCTCGCCCGAGCTAAGCGCCGGTCCTTGGCTTCTTTCGGCGAAGCCGCGCACCCGCGACCGGCACACCGCGACCGGCACAATGCTCTTTGCGCGAAGAAGCCGCTTCTTCGCCTCCGGGAGCCGGAGGCGGCACCTTCCGAAAAGGCGAACAACCAAGCCGAGCCACACTGGGATTGTGTGCACAGCTTGCAAACTGATAGAAAACAGTACCTTACCACTCTCCTGCGATTTTATTCACGCTAACATTCGAATGCAAGTCGTTTTGGACTACTTTCTTTTGCTTCTTGCAAAACGCTCTGCAAACTCCGTGCACCTCTAGAACACGATAGGAGATGATTTCTGTACTGGCACAGTTTCTCCTTGCGAGACATAGTGGAAAAGCTTTTTGCTTAGCTGTAGGCGACAAAGAGACGCTAAAGACGAAGGTACGGCGCTCGCCCGAGCTAAGCGCCGGTCCCTGGCTTCTTTCGGCGAAGCCGCGCTTCGAACACACACCGCGACCGGCACAATGCTCTTTGCGCGAAAAAGCCGCTTCTTCGCCTCCGGGAACCGGAGGCGGCACCTTCGAAAGGCGAACAACCAAGCCGAGCCACACTGGGATTGTGTGCACAGCTTGCAAACTGATAGAAAACAGTACCTTACCACTCTCCTGCGATTTTATTCACGCTAACATTCGAATGCAAGTCGTTTTGGACTACTTTTCTTTTGCTTCTTGCAAAACGCTCTGCAGAGCTCTGTGCACCTCTAGAACACGATAGGAGATGATTTCTGTACTGGCACAGTTTCTCCTTGCGAGACATAGTGGAAAAGCTTTTTTTGCTTAGCTGTAGGCGACAAGAGACGCTAAAGACGAAGGTACGGCGCTCGCCCGAGCTAAGCGCCGGTCCCTGGCTTCTTTCGGCGAAGCCGCGCTTGGAGCACGCCGCGACCGGCACACCGCGACCGGCACAATGCTCTTTGCGCGAAGAAGCCGCTTCTTCGCCTCCGGGGGCCGGAAGGCGGCACCTTCCGAAGGCGAACAACCAAGCCGAGCCACACTGGGATTGTGTGCACAGCTTGCAAACTGATAGAAAACAGTACCTTACCACTCTCCTGCGATTTTATTCACGCTAACATTCGAATGCAAGTCGTTTTGGACTACTTTCTTTTGCTTCTTGCAAAACGCTCTGCAGAGCTCCGTGCACCTCTAGAACACGATAGGAGATGATTTCTGTACTGGCACAGTTTCTCCTTGCGAGACATAGTGGAAAAGCTTTTTTGCTTAGGTGTAGGCGACAAGAGACGCTAAAGACGAAGGTACGGCGCTCGCCCGAGCTAAGCGCCGGTCCTTGGCTTCTTTCGGCAGAAGCCGCGCTTCGGAGCACACCGCGACCGGCACAATGCTCTTTGCGCGAAGAAGCCGCTTCGAAGAAGCCGCCTCGCCTCCGGGAGGCGGCACCTTCCGAAAGGCGAACAACCAAGCCGAGCCACACTGGGATTGTGTGCACAGCTTGCAAACTGATAGAAAACAGTACCTTACCACTCTCCTGCGATTTTATTCACGCTAACATTCGAATGCAAGTCGTTTTGGACTACTTTCTTTTTGCTTCTTGCAAAACGCTCTGCAGAGCTCTGTGCACCTCTAGAACACGATAGGAGATGATTTCTGTACTGGCACAGTTTCTCCTTGCGAGACATAGTGGAAAAGCTTTTTGCTTAGCTGTAGGCGACAAGAGACGCTAAAGACGAAGGTACGGCGCTCGCCCGAGCTAAGCGCCCGGTCCTGGCTTCTTTTTCGGCCGAAGCCGCACCCGCGAGCACACAGTGCTCGCGACCGGCACAATGCTCTTTGCGCGAAGAAGCCGCTTCTTCGCCTCCGGGGAACCGGGAGGCGGCACCTTCCGAAGGCGAACAACCAAGCCGAGCCACACTGGGATTGTGTGCACAGCTTGCAAACTGATAGAAAACAGTACCTTACCACTCTCCTGCGATTTTATTCACGCTAACATTCGAATGCAAGTCGTTTTGGACTACTTTCTTTTGCTTCTTGCAAAACGCTCTGCAGAGCTCTGTGCACCTCTAGAACACGATAGGAGATGATTTCTGTACTGGCACAGTTTCTCCTTGCGAGACATAGTGGAAAAGCTTTTTGCTTAGGTGTAGGCGACAAGAGACGCTAAAGACGAAGGTACGGCGCTCGCCCGAGCTAAGCGCCGGTCCTTTGGCTTCTTTCGGCAGAAGCCGCGCTTCGGAGCACACCGCGACCGGCACAATGCTCTTTGCGCGAAGAAGCCGCTTCTTCGCCTCCGGGGAACCCGGAAGGCGGCACCTTCAAAAGGCGAACAACCAAGCCGAGCCACACTGGGATTGTGTGCACAGCTTGCAAACTGATAGAAAACAGTACCTTACCACTCTCCTGCGATTTTATTCACGCTAACATTCGAATGCAAGTCGTTTTGGACTACTTTCTTTTGCTTCTTGCAAAACGCTCTGCAGAGCTCCGTGCACCTCTAGAACACGATAGGAGATGATTTCTGTACTGGCACAGTTTCTCCTTGCGAGACATAGTGGAAAAGCTTTTTGCTTAGCTGTAGGCGACAAGAGACGCTAAAGACGAAGGTACGGCGCTCGCCCGAGCTAAGCGCCGGTCCCTGGCTTCTTTCGGCAGAAGCCGCACACCGCGACCGGCACAGTGCTCGCGACCGGCACAATGCTCTTTGCGCGAAGAAGCCGCTTCTTCGCCTCCGGGGGCCGGGAGGCGGCACCTTCCGAAAGGCGAACAACCAAGCCGAGCCACACTGGGATTGTGTGCACAGCTTGCAAACTGATAGAAAACAGTACCTTACCACTCTCCTGCGATTTTATTCACGCTAACATTCGAATGCAAGTCGTTTTGGACTACTTTCTTTTGCTTCTTGCAAAACGCTCTGCAGAGCTCCGTGCACCTCTAGAACACGATAGGAGATGATTTCTGTACTGGCACAGTTTCTCCTTGCGAGACATAGTGGAAAATCTTTTTGCTTAGCTGTAGGCGACAAGAGACGCTAAAGACGAAGGTACGGCGCTCGCCCGAGCTAAGCGCCGGTCCTTGGCTTCTTTCGGCAGAAGCCGCGCTTCAAAGCACACCGCGACCGGCACAATGCTCTTTGCGCGAAGAAGCCGCTTCTTCGCCTCCGGGAGCCCGGAGGCGGCACCTTCGAAAGGCGAACAACCAAGCCGAGCCACACTGGGATTGTGTGCACAGCTTGCAAACTGATAGAAAACAGTACCTTACCACTCTCCTGCGATTTTATTCACGCTAACATTCGAATGCAAGTCGTTTTGGACTACTTTCTTTTGCTTCTTGCAAAACGCTCTGCAGAGCTCCGTGCACCTCTAGAACACGATAGGAGATGATTTCTGTACTGGCACAGTTTCTCCTTGCGAGACATAGTGGAAAAGCTTTTTTTTTAGGTGTAGGCGACAAGAGACGCTAAAAAAACGAAGGTACGGCGCTCGCCCGAGCTAAGCGCCGGTCCCTGGCTTCTTTCGGCAGAAGCCGCGCGGAACACACCGCGACCGGCACGCGACCGGCACAATGCTCTTTGCGCGAAGAAGCCGCTTCTTCGCCTCCGGGGCCGGAGAGGCGGCACCTTCCGAAAGGCGAACAACCAAGCCGAGCCACACTGGGATTGTGTGCACAGCTTGCAAACTGATAGAAAACAGTACCTTACCACTCTCCTGCGATTTTATTCACGCTAACATTCGAATGCAAGTCGTTTTGGACTACTTTCTTTTGCTTCTTGCAAAACGCTCTGCAGAGCTCTGTGCACCTCTAGAACACGATAGGAGATGATTTCTGTACTGGCACAGTTTCTCCTTGCGAGACATAGTGGAAAAGTTTTTTGCTTAGCTGTAGGCGACAAGAGACGCTAAAGACGAAGGTACGGCGCTCGCCCGAGCTAAGCGCCGGTCCCTGGCTTCTTTCGGCAGAAGCCGCGCTTCGGAGCACACCGCT
Organism: Emberiza elegans; assembly: GCA_024865655.1. Lineage (NCBI taxonomy): Eukaryota > Metazoa > Chordata > Aves > Passeriformes > Fringillidae > Emberiza > Emberiza elegans. The sequence continues at coordinate 35,344 of JALJVW010000797.1, forward strand.
ACCGCCACGGTGCTCTTTGCGCGAAGAAGCCGCTTCTTCGCCTCCGGGAGCCGGAGAGGCGGCACCAACAAATAAAAGGCGAACAACCAAGCCGAGCCACACTGGGATTGTGTGCACAGCTTGCAAACTGATAGAAAACAGTACCTTACCACTCTCCTGCGATTTTATTCACGCTAACATTCGAATGCAAGTCGTTTTGGACTACTTTCTTTTGCTTCTTGCAAAACGCTCTGCAGAACTCCGTGCACCTCTAGAACACGATAGGAGATGATTTCTGTACTGGCACAGTTTCTCCTTGCGAGACATAGTGGAAAAGCTTTTTTTGCTTAGCTGTAGGCGACAAAGAGACGCTAAAGACGAAGGTACGGCGCTCGCCCGAGCTAAGCGCCGGTCCTGGCTTCTTTCGGCAGAAGCCGCGAAGCCTTCCGGCAACACTCTGCGACCGGCACAATGCTCTTTGCGCGAAGAAGCCGCTTCTTCGCCTCCGGGGAGCCGGAAGGCGGCACCTGAAAAAAAGGCGAACAACCAAGCCGAGCCACACTGGGATTGTGTGCACAGCTTGCAAACTGATAGAAAACAGTACCTTACCACTCTCCTGCGATTTTATTCACGCTAACATTCGAATGCAAGTCGTTTTGGACTACTTTCTTTTGCTTCTTGCAAAACGCTCTGCAAGCTCCGTGCACCTCTAGAACACGATAGGAGATGATTTCTGTACTGGCACAGTTTCTCCTTGCGAGACATAGTGGAAAAACTTTTTTGCTTAGGTGTAGGCGACAAGAGACGCTAAAAAGACGAAGGTACGGCGCTCGCCCGAGCTAAGCGCCGGTCCTTGGCTTCTTTCGGCAGAAGCCGCGCTTCGGACACACACCGCGACCGGCACAATGCTCTTTGCGCGAAGAAGCCGCTTCTTCGCCTCCGGGGCCGGAAGGCGGCACCTTTCGAAAGGCGAACAACCAAGCCGAGCCACACTGGGATTGTGTGCACAGCTTGCAAACTGATGAAAACAGTACCTTACCACTCTCCTGCGATTTTATTCACGCTAACATTCGAATGCAAGTCGTTTTGGACTACTTTCTTTTGCTTCTTGCAAAACGCTCTGCAGAGCTCCGTGCACCTCTAGAACACGATAGGAGATGATTTCTGTACTGGCACAGTTTCTCCTTGCGAGACATAGTGGAAAAGCTTTTTTGCTTAGGTGTAGGCGACAAGAGACGCTAAAGACGAAGGTACGGCGCTCGCCCGAGCTAAAGCGCCGGTCCTTGGCTTCTTTCGGCAGAAGCCGCGCTTCGGAACACCCGCGACACACCGCGACCGGCACAATGCTCTTTGCGCGAAGAAGCCGCTTCTTCGCCTCCGGGAACCGGGAGGCGGCACCTTCGAAAGGCGAACAACCAAGCCGAGCCACACTGGGATTGTGTGCACAGCTTGCAAACTGATAGAAAACAGTACCTTACCACTCTCCTGCGATTTTATTCACGCTAACATTCGAATGCAAGTCGTTTTGGACTACTTTCTTTTGCTTCTTGCAAAACGCTCTGCAGAGCTCTGTGCACCTCTAGAACACGATAGGAGATGATTTCTGTACTGGCACAGTTTCTCCTTGCGAGACATAGTGGAAAACCTTTTTGCTTAGGTGTAGGCGACAAGAGACGCTAAAGACGAAGGTACGGCGCTCGCCCGAGCTAAGCGCCGGTCCTTGGCTTCTTTCGGCGAAGCCGCTTCTTGAACACACCGCGACCGGCACAGTGCTCTGCGACCGGCACAATGCTCTTTGCGCGAAGAAAGCCGCTTCTTCGCCTCCGGGAGCCGGAAGGCGGCACCTTCCGAAAGGCGAACAACCAAGCCGAGCCACACTGGGATTGTGTGCACAGCTTGCAAACTGATAGAAAACAGTACCTTACCACTCTCCTGCGATTTTATTCACGCTAACATTCGAATGCAAGTCGTTTTGGACTACTTTCTTTTGCTTCTTGCAAAACGCTCTGCAGAGCTCTGTGCACCTCTAGAACACGATGGGAGATGATTTCTGTACTGGCACAGTTTCTCCTTGCGAGACATAGTGGAAAAGCTTTTTGCTTAGGTGTAGGCGACAAGAGACGCTAAAGACGAAGGTACGGCGCTCGCCGAGCTAAGCGCCGGTCCTTGGCTTCTTTCGGCGAAGCCGCGCTTCTCCGCGACCGGCACACCGCGACCGGCACAATGCTCTTTGCGCGAAGAAGCCGCTTCTTCGCCTCCGGGAGCCGGAAAAGGCGGCACCTTCGAAGGCGAACAACCAAGACGAGCCACACTGGGATTGTGTGCACAGCTTGCAAACTGATAGAAAACAGTACCTTACCACTCTCCTGCGATTTTATTCACGCTAACATTCGAATGCAAGTCGTTTTGGACTACTTTCTTTTGCTTCTTGCAAAACGCTCTGCAGAGCTCCGTGCACCTCTAGAACACGATAGGAGATGATTTCTGTACTGGCACAGTTTCTCCTTGCGAGACATAGTGGAAAACCTTTTTGCTTAGGTGTAGGCGACAAGAGACCCTAAAGACGAAGGTACGGCGCTCGCCCGAGCTAAGCGCCGGTCCTTGGCTTCTTTCGGCGAAGCCACACCGCGACCGGCACACACCGCGACCGGCACAATGCTCTTTTGCGCGAAGAAGCCGCTTCTTCGCCTCCGGGGAACCGGAGGCGGCACCTTCTGAAAGGCGAACAACCAAGCCGAGCCACACTGGGATTGTGTGCACAGCTTGCAAACTGATAGAAAACAGTACCTTACCACTCTCCTGCGATTTTATTCACGCTAACATTCGAATGCAAGTCGTTTTGGACTACTTTCTTTTGCTTCTTGCAAAACACTCGCAGTGCTCTGTGCACCTCTAGAACACGATAGGAGATGATTTCTGTACTGGCACAGTTTCTCCTTGCGAGACATAGTGGAAAAGCTTCTTGCTTAGGTGTAGGCGACAAGAGACGCTAAAGACGAAGGTACGGCGCTCGCCCGAGCTAAGCGCCGGTCCTTGGCTTCTTTCGGCAGAAGCCGCGCTTCGGAGCACACCGCGGCCGGCACAATGCTCTTTGCGCGAAGAAGCCGCTTCTTCGCCTCCGGGAGCCGAGGAGAGCGGCACCTTCCGAAAGGCGAACAACCAAGCCGAGCCACACTGGGATTGTGTGCACAGCTTGCAAACTGATAGAAAACAGTACCTTACCACTCTCCTGCGATTTTATTCACGCTAACATTCGAATGCAAGTCGTTTTGGACTGTTTTCTTTTGTTTCTTGCAAAACGCTCTGCAGTGCTCCGTGCAACTCTAGAACACGATAGGAGATGATTTCTGTACTGGCACAGTTTCTCCTTGCGAGACATATTGAAAGAGCTTTTTGCTTAAGTGTAGGCGACAAGAGACGCTAAAGACGAAGGTACGGCGCTCGCCCGAGCTAAGCGCCGGTCCTTGGCTTCTTTCGGCGAAGCCCGCGCGACCGGAGCACACCGCGACCGGCACAATGCTCTTTGCGCGAAGAAGCCGCTTCTTCGCCTCCGGGAGCCGGAAGGCGGCACCTTCGAAAGGCGAACAACCAAGCCGAGCCACACTGGGATTGTGTGCACAGCTTGCAAACTGATAGAAAACAGTACCTTACCACTCTCCTGCGATTTTATTCACGCTAACATTCGAATGCAAGTCGTTTTTTGGACTACTTTCTTTTTGCTTCTTGCAAAACGCTCTGCAGAGCTCTGTGCACCTCTAGAACACGATAGGAGATGATTTCTGTACTGGCACAGTTTCTCCTTGCGAGACATATTGGAAAAGCTTTTTTGCTTAGGTGTAGGCGACAAGAGACGCTAAAGACGAAGGTACGGCGCTCGCCCGAGCTAAGCGCCGGTCCCTGGCTTCTTTCGGCGAAGCCGCGGTTCGGAGCACACCGCGACCGGCACAGCACACCTGCGACCGGCACAATGCTCTTTGCGCGAAGAAGCCGCTTCTTCGCCTCCGGGGCCGGAGGCGGCACCTTCCGAAAGGCGAACAACCAAGCCGAGCCACACTGGGATTGTGTGCACAGCTTGCAAACTGATAGAAAACAGTACCTTACCACTCTCCTGCGATTTTATTCACGCTAACATTCGAATGCAAGTCGTTTTGGACTACTTTCTTTTGCTTCTTGCAAAACGCTCTGCAGAGCTCCGTGCACCTCTAGAACACGATAGGAGATGATTTCTGTACTGGCACAGTTTCTCCTTGCGAGACATAGTGGAAAAGCTTTTTGCTTAGGTGTAGGCGACAAGAGACGCTAAAGACGAAGGTACGGCGCTCGCCCGAGCTAAGCGCCGGTCCTTGGCTTCTTTCGGCAGAAGCCGCGCTTCGGAGCACACCGCGACCGGCACAATGCTCTTTGCGCGAAGAAGCCGCTTCTTCGCCTCCGGGAGCCCGGGAGAGCGGCACCTTCCGAAAGGCGAACAACCAAGCCGAGCCACACTGGGATTGTGTGCACAGCTTGCAAACTGATAGAAAACAGTACCTTACCACTCTCCTGCGGTTTTTATTCACGCTAACATTCGAATGCAAGTCGTTTTGGACTACTTTCTTTTGCTTCTTGCAAAACGCTCTGCAGAGCTCCGTGCACCTCTAGAACACGATAGGAGATGATTTCTGTACTGGCACAGTTTCTCCTTGCGAGACATAGTGGAAAAGCTTTTTGCTTAGGTGTAGGCGACAAGAGACGCTAAAGACGAAGGTACGGGCTCGCCCGAGCTAAGCGCCGGTCCTTGGCTTCTTTCGGCGAAGAAGCCGCTTCGACCGGCACACCGCGACCGGCACAATGCTCTTTGCGCGAAGAAGCCGCTTCTTCGCCTCGGGAGCCGGAAGGCGGCACCTTCGAAAGGCGAACAACCAAGCCGAGCCACACTGGGATTGTGTGCACAGCTTGCAAACTGATAGAAAACAGTACCTTACCACTCTCCTGCGATTTTATTCACGCTAACATTCGAATGCAAGTCGTTTTGGACTACTTTCTTTTGCTTCTTGCAAAACGCTCTGCAGAGCTCTGTGCACCTCTAGAACACGATAGGAGATGATTTCTGTACTGGCACAGTTTCTCCTTGCGAGACATAGTGGAAAAGCTTTTTTGCTTAGCTGTAGGCGACAAGAGACGCTAAAGACGAAGGTACGGCGCTCGCCCGAGCTAAGCGCCGGTCCCTGGCTTCTTTCGGCAGAAGCCGCGCGCTGAACACACCGCGACCGGCACAATGCTCTTTGCGCGAAGAAGCCGCTTCTTCGCCTCCGGGAGCCGGAGAGGCGGCACCTTCCGAAAGGCGAACAACCAAGCCGAGCCACACTGGGATTGTGTGCACAGCTTGCAAACTGATGAAAACAGTACCTTACCACTCTCCTGCGATTTTATTCACGCTAACATTCGAATGCAAGTCGTTTTGGACTACTTTCTTTTGCTTCTTGCAAAACGCTCTGCAGAGCTCTGTGCACCTCTAGAACACGATAGGAGATGATTTCTGTACTGGCACAGTTTCTCCTTGCGAGACATAGAAAAGCTTTTTTTTGCTTAGGTGTAGGCGACAAGAGACGCTAAAGACGAAGGTACGGCGCTCGCCCGAGCTAAGCGCCGGTCCTTGGCTTCTTTCGGCAGAAGCCGCGCTTGAACACACCACACCGCGACCGGCACAATGCTCTTTGCTCGCGCGAAGAAGCCGCTTCTTCGCCTCCGGGGCCGGAGGCGGCACCTTCGAAAGGCGAACAACCAAGCCGAGCCACACTGGGATTGTGTGCACAGCTTGCAAACTGATAGAAAACAGTACCTTACCACTCTCCTGCGATTTTATTCACGCTAACATTCGAATGCAAGTCGTTTTGGACTACTTTCTTTTGCTTCTTGCAAAACGCTCTGCAGAGCTCCGTGCACCTCTAGAACACGATAGGAGATGATTTCTGTACTGGCACAGTTTCTCCTTGCGAGACATAGTGGAAAAGCTTTTTGCTTAGCTGTAGGCGACAAGAGACGCTAAAGACGAAGGTACGGCGCTCGCCCGTATAAAAGCGCCGGTCCCTGGCTTCTTTCGGCAGAAGCCGCGCTTCGGAGCACACCGCGACCGGCACCGCGACCGGCACAATGCTCTTTGCGCGAAGAAGCCGCTTCTTCGCCTCGGGGGCCGGAGAAGGCGGCACCTTCGAAAGGCGAACAACCAAGCCGAGCCACACTGGGATTGTGTGCACAGCTTGCAAACTGATAGAAAACAGTACCTTACCACTCTCCTGCGATTTTATTCACGCTAACATTCGAATGCAAGTCGTTTTGGACTACTTTCTTTTGCTTCTTGCAAAACGCTCTGCAGAGCTCTGTGCACCTCTAGAACACGATAGGAGATGATTTCTGTACTGGCACAGTTTCTCCTTGCGAGACATAGTGGAAAAGCTTTTAGCTTAGGTGTAGGCGACAAGAGACGCTAAAGACGAAGGTACGGCGCTCGCCCGAGCTAAGCGCCGGTCCCTGGCTTCTTTCGGCAGAAGACGCGCTTCGGAGCACACCGCGACCGGCACAATGCTCTTTGCGCGAAGAAGCCGCTTCTTCGCCTCCGGGAGCCGGGAAGGCGGCACCTTCGAAGGCGAACAACCAAGCCGAGCCACACTGGGATTGTGTGCACAGCTTGCAAACTGATAGAAAACAGTACCTTACCACTCTCCTGCGATTTTATTCACGCTAACATTCGAATGCAAGTCGTTTTGGACTACTTTCTTTTGCTTCTTGCAAAACGCTCTGCAGAGCTCCGTGCACCTCTAGAACACGATAGGAGATGATTTCTGTACTGGCACAGTTTCTCCTTGCGAGACATAGTGGAAAAGCTTTTTTTGCTTAGCTGTAGGCGACAAGAGACGCTAAAGACGAAGGTACGGCGCTCGCCCGAGCTAAGCGCCGGTCCTGGCTTCTTTCGGCGGAGCAAGCCGCGGCACGGGCACACCGCGACCGGCACAATGCTCTTTGCGCAAGAAGCCGCTTCTTCGCCTCCGGGAGCCGGAGGCGGCACCTTCGAAAGGCGAACAACCAAGCCGAGCCACACTGGGATTGTGTGCACAGCTTGCAAACTGATAGAAAACAGTACCTTACCACTCTCCTGCGATTTTATTCACGCTAACATTCGAATGCAAGTCGTTTTGGACTACTTTCTTTTGCTTCTTGCAAAACGCTCTGCAGAGCTCCGTGCACCTCTAGAACACGATAGGAGATGATTTCTGTACTGGCACAGTTTCTCCTTGCGAGACATAGTGGAAAAGCTTTTTGCTTAGGTGTAGGCGACAAGAGACGCTAAAGACGAAGGTACGGCGCTCGCCCGAGCTAAGCGCCGGTCCTGGCTTCTTTCGGCGAAGCCGCGCTTCGGACCGGCACACCGCGACCGGCACAATGCTCTTTGCGCGAAGAAGCCGCTTCTTCGCCTCCGGGGAGCCGGAGGCGGCACCTTCGAAAGGCGAACAACCAAGCCGAGCCACACACTGGGATTGTGTGCACAGCTTGCAAACTGATAGAAAACAGTACCTTACCACTCTCCTGCGATTTTATTCACGCTAACATTCGAATGCAAGTCGTTTTGGACTACTTTCTTTTGCTTCCTGCAAAACGCTCTGCAGAGCTCTGTGCACCTCTAGAACACGATAGGAGATGATTTCTGTACTGGCACAGTTTCTCCTTGCGAGACATAGTGGAAAAGCTTTTTGCTTAGGTGTAGGCGACAAGAGACGCTAAAGACGAAGGTACGGCGCTCGCCCGAGCTAAGCGCCGGTCCCTGGCTTCTTTCGGCAGAAGACGCGCTTCGGAGCACACCGCGACCGGCACAATGCTCTTTGCGCGAAGAAGCCGCTTCTTCGCCTCCGGGAGCCGGAGAGAGCGGCACCTTCCGAAAGGCGAACAACCAAGCCGAGCCACACTGGGATTGTGTGCACAGCTTGCAAACTGATAGAAAACAGTACCTTACCACTCTCCTGCGATTTTATTCACGCTAACATTCGAATGCAAGTCGTTTTGGACTACTTTCTTTTGCTTCTTGCAAAACGCTCTGCAGAGCTCCGTGCACCTCTAGAACACGATAGGAGATGATTTCTGTACTGGCACAGTTTCTCCTTGCGAGACATAGTGGAAAAGCTTTTTGCTTAGGTGTAGGCGACAAGAGACGCTAAAGACGAAGGTACGGCGCTCGCCCGAGCTAAGCGCCGGTCCTTGGCTTCTTTCCGCAGAAGCCGCGCTTCGGAGCACACCACGACCGGCACAATGCTCTTTGCGCGAAGAAGCCGCTTCTTCGCCTCCGGGAGCCGGAAGGCGGCACCTTCGAAAAAAGGCGAACAACCAAGCCGAGCCACACTGGGATTGTGTGCACAGCTTGCAAACTGATAGAAAACAGTACCTTTCCACTCTCCTGCGATTTTATTCACGCTAACATTCGAATGCAAGTCGTTTTGGACTACTTTCTTTTGCTTCTTGCAAAACGCTCTGCAGAGCTCCGTGCACCTCTAGAACACGATAGGAGATGATTTCTGTACTGGCACAGTTTCTCCTTGCGAGACATAGTGGAAAAGCTTTTTTTTGCTTAGGTGTAGGCGACAAGAGACGCTAAAGACGAAGGTACGGCGCTCGCCCGAGCTAAGCGCCGGTCCTTGGCTTCTTTCGGCGAAGAAAGCGCGCGCACCCGCGAGCAGTGCCGCGACCGGCACAATGCTCTTTGCGCGAAGAAGCCGCTTCTTCGCCCGGGGGCCGGAGAGGCGGCACCTTCGAAGGCGAACAACCAAGCCGAGCCACACTGGGATTGTGTGCACAGCTTGCAAACTGATGAAAACAGTACCTTACCACTCTCCTGCGATTTTATTCACGCTAACATTCGAATGCAAGTCGTTTTGGACTACTTTCTTTTGCTTCTTGCAAAACGCTCTGCAGAGCTCCGTGCACCTCTAGAACACGATAGGAGATGATTTCTGTACTGGCACAGTTTCTCCTTGCGAGACATAGTGGAAAAGCTTTTTGCTTAGGTGTAGGCGACAAAGAGACTAAAAAGACGAAGGTACGGCGCTCGCCCGAGCTAAGCGCCGGTCCCTGGCTTCTTTCGGCAGAAGCCGCGCCGAGCACACAGAACACCGCGACCGGCACAATGCTCTTTGCGCGAAGAAGCCGCTTCTTCGCCTCTGGGAGCCGGGAAAGCGGCACCTTCTGAAAGGCGAACAACCAAGCCGAGCCACACTGGGATTGTGTGCACAGCTTGCAAACTGATAGAAAACAGTACCTTACCACTCTCCTGCGATTTTATTCACGCTAACATTCGAATGCAAGTCGTTTTGGACTACTTTCTTTTGCTTCTTGCAAAACGCTCTGCAGAGCTCCGTGCACCTCTAGAACACGATAGGAGATGATTTCTGTACTGGCACAGTTTCTCCTTGCGAGACATAGTGGAAAAGTTTTTTGCTTAGGTGTAGGCGACAAGAGACGCTAAAGACGAAGGTACGGCGCTCGCCCGAGCTAAGCGCCGGTCCTTGGCTTCTTTCGGCAGAAGCCGCTTCGGAGCACACCGCGACCGGCACAATGCTCGGCACAATGCTTCTTTGCGCGAAAAAGCCGCTTCTTCGCCTCCGGGAAGCCGGAGGCGGCACCTTCCGAAAGGCGAACAACCAAGCCGAGCCACACTGGGATTGTGTGCACAGCTTGCAAACTGATAGAAAACAGTACCTTACCACTCTCCTGCGATTTTATTCACGCTAACATTCGAATGCAAGTCGTTTTGGACTACTTTCTTTTGCTTCTTGCAAAACGCTCTGCAGAGCTCCGTGCACCTCTAGAACACGATAGGAGATGATTTCTGTACTGGCACAGTTTCTCCTTGCGAGACATAGTGGAAAAGCTTTTTGCTTAGCTGTAGGCGACAAGAGACGCTAAAGACGAAGGTACGGCGCTCGCCCGAGCTAAGCGCCGGTCCTTGGCTTCTTTCGGCAGAAGCCGCGCTTCGTAGCACACCGCGACCGGCACACCGCGACCGGCACAATGCTCTTTGCGCGAAGAAGCCGCTTCTTCGCCTCCGGGGGCCGGAAGGCGGCACCTTCGAAGGCGAACAACCAAGCCGAGCCACACTGGGATTGTGTGCACAGCTTGCAAACTGATAGAAAACAGTACCTTACCACTCTCCTGCGATTTTATTCACGCTAACATTCGAATGCAAGTCGTTTTGGACTACTTTCTTTTGCTTCTTGCAAAACGCTCTGCAGAGCTCTGTGCACCTCTAGAACACGATAGGAGATGATTTCTGTACTGGCACAGTTTCTCCTTGCGAGACATAGTGGAAACTTTTTTTTGCTTAGGTGTAGGCGACAAAGAGACGCTAAAGACGAAGGTACGGCGCTCGCCCGAGCTAAGCGCCGGTCCTGGCTTCTTTCGGCAGAAGCCGCGCTTCGGAACAAACACACCGCGACCGGCACAATGCTCTTGCTCTTTGCGCGAAGAAGCCGCTTCTTCGCCTCCGGGGCCGGAGAGGCGGCACCTTCCGAAAGGCGAACAACCAAGCCGAGCCACACTGGGATTGTGTGCACAGCTTGCAAACTGATAGAAAACAGTACCTTACCACTCTCCTGCGATTTTATTCACGCTAACATTCGAATGCAAGTCGTTTTGGACTACTTTCTTTTGCTTCTTGCAAAACGCTCTGCAGAGCTCCGTGCACCTCTAGAACACGATAGGAGATGATTTCTGTACTGGCACAGTTTCTCCTTGCGAGACATAGTGGAAAAGCTTTTTGCTTAGGTGTAGGCGACAAGAGACGCTAAAGACGAAGGTACGGCGCTCGCCCGAGCTAAGCGCCGGTCCCTGGCTTCTTTCGGCAGAAGCCGCGCTTCGGAGCACACCGCGACCGGCACAATGCTCTTTGCGCGAAGAAGCCGCTTCTTCGCCTCCGGGAGCCGGAGGCGGCACCTTCGAAAGGCGAACAACCAAGCCGAGCCACACTGGGATTGTGTGCACAGCTTGCAAACTGATAGAAAACAGTACCTTACCACTCTCCTGCGATTTTATTCACGCTAACATTCGAATGCAAGTCGTTTTGGACTACTTTCTTTGCTTCTTGCAAAACGCTCTGCAGAGCTCCGTGCACCTCTAGAACACGATAGGAGATGATTTCTGTACTGGCACAGTTTCTCCTTGCGAGACATAGTGGAAAAGCTTTTTGCTTAGCTGTAGGCGACAAGAGACGCTAAAGACGAAGGTACGGCGCTCGCCCGAGCTAAGCGCCGGTCCCTGGCTTCTTTCGGCCGAAGCCGCGCTTCGGAGCACACCGCGACCGGCACAATGCTCTTTGCGCGAAGAAGCCGCTTCTTCGCCTCCGGGAGCCGGGAGGCGGCACCTTCGAAAGGCGAACAACCAAGCCGAGCCACACTGGGATTGTGTGCACAGCTTGCAAACTGATAGAAAACAGTACCTTACCACTCTCCTGCGATTTTATTCACGCTAACATTCGAATGCAAGTCGTTTTGGACTACTTTCTTTTGCTTCTTGCAAAACGCTCTGCAGAGCTCTGTGCACCTCTAGAACACGATAGGAGATGATTTCTGTACTGGCACAGTTTCTCCTTGCGAGACATAGTGGAAAAGCTTTTTGCTTAGCTGTAGGCGACAAGAGACGCAAAAGACGAAGGTACGGCGCTCGCCCGAGCTAAGCGCCGGTCCTTGGCTTCTTTCGGCAGAAGCCGCGCTTCGGAGCACACCGCGACCGGCACAGTGCTCTGCGACCGGCACAATGCTCTTTGCGCGAAGAAGCCGCTTCTTCGCCTCCGGGAGCCGGAGGGAGCGGCACCTTCCGAAAGGCGAACAACCAAGCCGAGCCACACTGGGATTGTGTGCACAGCTTGCAAACTGATAGAAAACAGTACCTTACCACTCTCCTGCGATTTTATTCACGCTAACATTCGAATGCAAGTCGTTTTGGACTACTTTCTTTTGCTTCTTGCAAAACGCTCTGCAGAGCTCTGTGCACCTCTAGAACACGATAGGAGATGATTTCTGTACTGGCACAGTTTCTCCTTGCGAGACATAGTGGAAAAGCTTTTTTTTAGGTGTAGGCGACAAGAGACGCTAAAGACGAAGGTACGGCGCTCGCCCGAGCTAAGCGCCGGTCCCTGGCTTCTTTCGGCAGAAGCCGCGAAGCCACACCGCGACCGGCGGACACACCGCGACCGGCACAATGCTCTTTGCGCGAAGAAGCCGCTTCTTCGCCTCCGGGGGCCGGAGGCGGCACCTTCCGAAGGCGAACAACCAAGCCGAGCCACACTGGGATTGTGTGCACAGCTTGCAAACTGATAGAAAACAGTACCTTACCACTCTCCTGCGATTTTATTCACGCTAACATTCGAATGCAAGTCGTTTTGGACTACTTTCTTTTGCTTCTTGCAAAAAACGCTCTGCAGAGCTCCGTGCACCTCTAGAACACGATAGGAGATGATTTCTGTACTGGCACAGTTTCTCCTTGCGAGACATAGTGGAAAAGCTTTTTGCTTAGGTGTAGGCGACAAGAGACGCTAAAGACGAAGGTACGGCGCTCGCCCGAGCTAAGCGCCGGTCCTGGCTTCTTTCGGCAGAAGCCGCGCTTCGGAGCACACCGCGACCGGCACAATGCTCTTTGCGCGAAGAAGCCGCTTCTTCGCCTCCGGGGAGCCGGAAGGCGGCACCTTCCGAAGGCGAACAACCAAGCAGAGCCACACTGGGATTGTGTGCACAGCTTGCAAACTGATAGAAAACAGTACCTTACCACTCTCCTGCGATTTTATTCACGCTAACATTCGAATGCAAGTCGTTTTGGACTACTTTTTTTGCTTCTTGCAAAACGCTCTGCAGAGCTCCGTGCACCTCTAGAACACGATAGGAGATGATTTCTGTACTGGCACAGTTTCTCCTTGAGAGACATAGTGGAAAAGCTTTTTGCTTAGGTGTAGGCGACAAGAGACTATAAAGACGAAGGTACGGCGCTCGCCCGAGCTAAGCGCCGGTCCTTGGCTTCTTTCGGCAGAAGCCGCGCACACCGCGACCGGCACAGTGCTCCGCGACCGGCACAATGCTCTTTGCGCGAAGAAGCCGCTTCTTCGCCTCCGGGAGCCGGAGAGAGCGGCACCTTCCGAAAGGCGAACAACCAAGCCGAGCCACACTGGGATTGTGTGCACAGCTTGCAAACTGATAGAAAACAGTACCTTACCACTCTCCTGCGATTTTATTCACGCTAACATTCGAATGCAAGTCGTTTTGGACTACTTTCTTTTGCTTCTTGCAAAACGCTCTGCAGAGCTCCGTGCACCTCTAGAACACGATAGGAGATGATTTCTGTACTGGCACAGTTTCTCCTTGCGAGACATAGTGGAAAAGCTTTTTGCTTAGGTGTAGGCGACAAGAGACCCAAAAGACGAAGGTACGGCGCTCGCCCGAGCTAAGCGCCGGTCCTTGGCTTCTTTCGGCAGAAGCCGCGCAAAACCCGCGACCGGCACACCGCGACCGGCACAATGCTCTTTGCGCGAAGAAGCCGCTTCTTCGCCTCCGGGAGCCGGAAGGCGGCCTTTCGAAAAAGGCGAACAACCAAGCCGAGCCACACTGGGATTGTGTGCACAGCTTGCAAACTGATAGAAAACAGTACCTTACCACTCTCCTGCGATTTTATTCACGCTAACATTCGAATGCAAGTCGTTTTGGACTACTTTCTTTTGCTTCTTGCAAAACGCGCTGCAGAGCTCCGTGCACCTCTAGAACACGATAGGAGATGATTTCTGTACTGGCACAGTTTCTCCTTGCGAGACATAGTGGAAAAGCTTTTTGCTTAGGTGTAGGCGACAAGAGACGCTAAAGACGAAGGTACGGCGCTCGCCCGAGCTAAGCGCCGGTCCTTGGCTTCTTTCGGCAGAAGCCGCGCTTCGGAGCACACCGCGACCGGCACAGTGCTCTGCGACCGGCACAATGCTCTTTGCGCGAAGAAGCCGCTTCTTCGCCTCCGGGGAACCGGAGGCGGCACCCTTTCGAAGGCGAACAACCAAGCCGAGCCACACTGGGATTGTGTGCACAGCTTGCAAACTGATAGAAAACAGTACCTTACCACTCTCCTGCGATTTTATTCACGCTAACATTCGAATGCAAGTCGTTTTGGACTACTTTCTTTTGCTTCTTGCAAAACGCTCTGCAGAGCTCTGTGCACCTCTAGAACACGATAGGAGATGATTTCTGTACTGGCACAGTTTCTCCTTGCGAGACATAGTGGAACAGCTTTTTGCTTAGGTGTAGGCGACAAGAGACGCTAAAGACGAAGGTACGGCGCTCGCCCGAGCTAAGCGCCGGTCCCTGGCTTCTTTCGGCAGAAGCCGCGCTTCTGAGCACACCGCGACCGGCACAATGCTCTGCGACCGGCACAATGCTCTTCTGCGCTGAAGAAGCCGCTTCTTCGCCTCCGGGGGCCGGGAGAGGCGGCACCTTCGAAAGGCGAACAACCAAGCCGAGCCACACTGGGATTGTGTGCACAGCTTGCAAACTGATAGAAAACAGTACCTTACCACTCTCCTGCGATTTTATTCACGCTAACATTCGAATGCAAGTCGTTTTGGACTACTTTTTTTGCTTCTTGCAAAACGCTCTGCAGAGCTCCGTGCACCTCTAGAACACGATAGGAGATGATTTCTGTACTGGCACAGTTTCTCCTTGCGAGACATAGTGGAAAAGCTTTTTGCTTAGGTGTAGGCGACAAGAGACGCTAAAGACGAAGGTACGGCGCTCGCCCGAGCTAAGCGCCGGTCCTTGGCTTCTTTCGGCAGAAGCCGCGCTTCAGAGCACACCGCGACCGGCACAGTGCTCTGCGACCGGCACAATGCTCTTTGCGCGAAGAAGCCGCTTCTTCGCCTCCGGGAGCCGGGAGGCGGCACCTTCGAAGCGCGAACAACCAAGCCGAGGCACACTGGGATTGTGTGCACAACTTGCAAACTGATAGAAAACAGTACCTTACCACTCTCCTGCGATTTTATTTACGCTAACATTCGAATGCAAGTCGTTTCGGACAACTTTTTTTGCTTCTTGCAAATCGCTCTGCAGAGATCCCTGCATCTCCAGAACATGAAAACAGATGATTTCTGTACTGGCAGAGTTTCTCCTCTCAAGGCATAATGGAAAAGCTTTTTGCTTAGGTGTAGGCGACAAGAGACGCTAAAGACGAAGGTACGGAGCTCGCCCGAGCTAAGCGCCGGTCCTTGGCTTCTTTCGGCAGAAGCTGTGCTTCGGAGCACACCGCGACCGGCACAATGCTCTGCGACCGGCACAATGCTCTTTGCGCGAAGAAGCCGCTTCTTCGCCTCCGGGAACCGGAAGGCGGCACCTTCCGAAAGGCGAACAACCAAGCCGAGCCACACTGGGATTGTGTGCACAGCTTGCAAACTGATAGAAAAAACAGTACCTTACCACTCTCCTGCGATTTTATTCACGCTAACATTCGAATGAATGCAAGTCGTTTTGGACTACTTTCTTTTTGCTTCTTGCAAAACGCTCTGCAAGCTCCGTGCACCTCTAGAACACGATAGGAGATGATTTCTGTACTGGCACAGTTTCTCCTTGCGAGACATAGTGGAAAAGCTTTTTGCTTAGGTGTAGGCGACAAAAGACGCTAAAAAGACGAAGGTACGGCGCTCGCCCGAGCTAAGCGCCGGTCCTTGGCTTCTTTCGGCAGAAGCCGCGCTGAACACACCTTACCGGCACAGTGCTCTGCGACCGGCACAATGCTCTTTGCGCGAAAAGCCGCTTCTTCGCCTCCGGGGCCGGAGGCGGCACCTTCGAAAGGCGAACAACCAAGCCGAGCCACACTGGGATTGTGTGCACAGCTTGCAAACTGATAGAAAACAGTACCTTACCACTCTCCTGCGATTTTATTCACGCTAACATTTAACATTCGAATGCAAGTCGTTTTGGACTACTTTTTTTTGCTTCTTGCAAAACGCTCTGCAGAGCTCTGTGCACCTCTAGAACACGATAGGAGATGATTTCTGTACTGGCACAGTTTCTCCTTGCGAGACATAGTGGAAAAGCTTTTTGCTTAGGTGTAGGCGACAAGAGACGCTAAAACGAGTTGTACGGCGCTCGCCCGAGCTAAGCGCCGGTCCTTGGCTTCTTTCGGCGAAGCCGCGCGCCGGAGCACACCGCGACCGGCACAGTGCTCTCTCGACCGGCACAATGCTCTGCGCGAAGAAGCCGCTTCTTCGCCTCCGGGGAGCGGGAAGGCGGCACCTTCCGAAAGGCGAACAACCAAGCCGAGCCACACTGGGATTGTGTGCACAGCTTGCAAACTGATAGAAAACAGTACCTTACCACTCTCCTGCGATTTTATTCACGCTAACATTCGAATGCAAGTCGTTTTGGACTACTTTCTTTTGCTTCTTGCAAAACGCTCTCTTCTGCTCTGTGCACCTCTAGAACACGATAGGAGATGATTTCTGTACTGGCACAGTTTCTCCTTGCGAGACATAGTGGAAAAGCTTTTTGCATAGCTGTAGGCGACAAGAGACGCTAAAGACGAAAAAACGGCGCTCGCCCGAGCTAAGCGCCGGTCCTGGCTTCTTTCGGCAGAAGCCGCCTGCTTCTTTGTCCGCGACCGGCACAGTGCTCTGCGACCGGCACAATGCTCTTTGCGCGAAAAGCCGCTTCTTCGCCTCCCGGGAACCGGAAGGCGGCAAAAAAAAAAAGGCGAACAACCAAGCCGAGCCACACTGGGATTGTGTGCACAGCTTGCAAACTGATAGAAAACAGTACCTTACCCTCTCCTCTCCTGCGATTTTATTCACGCTAACATTCGAATGCAAGTCGTTTTGGACTACTTTCTTTTGCTTCTTGCAAAACGCTCTGCAGAGCTCTGTGCACCTCTAGAACACGATAGGGATGATGATTTTCTGTACTGGCACAGTTTCTCCTTGCGAGACATAGTGGGAAAAGCTTTTTTTTTAGGTGTAGGCGACAAAAGACGCTAAAGATTAAAAGGTACGGCGCTCGCCCGAGCTAAGCGCCGGTCCTGGCTTCTTTCGGAAACCAAAAGCCGCGCTTAAAAAACCGCGACCGGCACACACTCTGCGACCGGCACAATGCTCTTTGCGCGAAGAAGCCGCTTCTTCGCCTCCGGGAGCCGGAAGGGCGGCACCTTCGAAAGGCGAACAACCAAGCCGAGCCACACTGGGATTGTGTGCACAGCTTGCAAACTGATGAAAACAGTACCTTACCACCACTCTCCTGCGATTTTATTCACGCTAACATTCGAATGCAAGTCGTTTTGGACTACTTTCTTTTGCTTCTTGCAAAAAACGCTCTGCAAAGCTCTGTGCACCTCTAGAACACGATAGGAGATGATTTCTGTACTGGCACAGTTTCTCCTTGCGAGACATAGTGGAAAAGCTTTTTGCTTAGGTGTAGGGCGACAAAGAAAACGCTAAAGACGAAGGTACGGCGCTCGCCCGAGCTAAGCGCCGGTCCTTGGCTTCTTTCGGCAGAAAAAAAAAGCAAAACTTTTTTGACCACACCGCGACCGGCACAATGCTCTTTGCGCGAAGAAGCCGCTTCTTCGCCTCCGGGGCCGGAAGGCGGCACCTTTTTAAAAAGGCGAACAACCAAGCCGAGCCACACTGGGATTGTGTGCACAGCTTGCAAAACTGATGAAAACAGTACCTTACCACTCTCCTGCGATTTTATTCACGCTAACATTCGAATGCAAGTCGTTTTGGACTACTTTCTTTTTGCTTCTTGCAAAACGCTCTGCAAGCTCTGTGCACCTCTAGAACACGATAGGAGATGATTTCTGTACTGGCACAGTTTCTCCTTGCGAGACATAGTGGAAAAGCTTTTTTTTTTTAGCTGTAGGCGACAAGAGACGCTAAAGACGAAGGTACGGCGCTCGCCCGAGCTAAGCGCCAGCCAGTCCCTGGCTTCTTTCGGCAGAAGCCGAAAAACCAAACCGCTACCGGCACAGTGCTCTGCGACCGGCACAATGCTCTTTGCGCGAAGAAGCCGCTTCTTCGCCTCCGGGAAGCCGGAAGGCGGCACCTTTGAAGGCGAACAACCAAGCCGAGCCACACTGGGATTGTGTGCACAGCTTGCAAACTGATGAAAACAGTACCTTACCACTCTCCTGCGATTTTATTCACGCTAACATTCGAATGCAAGTCGTTTTGGACTACTTTCTTTTGCTTCTTTGCAAAACGCTCTGCAAGCTCTGTGCACCTCTAGAACACGATAGGAGATGATTTCTGTACTGGCACAGTTTCTCCTTGCGAGACATAGTGGAAAAGCTTTTTGCTTAGGTGTAGGCGCGACAAGAGACGCTAAAAGACGAAGGTACGGCGCTCGCCCGAGCTAAGCGCCGGTCCTTGGCTTTTTTTCGGCAGAAAAGCCGCGTTCAAACACACCGCGACCGGCACATCGTGCTTTGCGACCGGCACAATGCTCTTTGCGCGAAAAGCCGCTTCTTCGCCTCCGGGAGCCGCCGGAGGCGGCACCTTCAAAGGCGAACAACCAAGCCCGAGCCACACTGGGATTGTGTGCACAGCTTGCAAACTGATGAAAACAGTACCTTACCACTCTCCTGCGATTTTATTCACGCTAACATTCGAATGCAAGTCGTTTTGGACTACTTTCTTTTGCTTCTTGCAAAACGCTCTGCAGTGCTCCGTGCACCTCTAGAACACGATAGGAGATGATTTCTGTACTGGCACAGTTTCTCCTTGCGAGACATAGTTTTTTGTTTTTTTTTGCTTAGGTGTAGGCGACAAGAGACGCTAAAGACGAAGGTACGGCGCTCGATGATTTTAAAAGCACCGGTCCCTAATTTCTTTCAAAAAGAAGACTACTTTTTCCAAAAAAATCTCCATCACATGCATGAACCGGCACGGTGCACACTGCGACCGGCACAATGCTCTTTGCGCGAAGAAGCTTTTTCTTCTTCGCCTCCGGGAGCCGGAAGGCGGCACCTTCCGAAAGGCGAACAGCAAAAGCCGAGCCACACTGGGATTGTGTGCACAGCTTGCAAACTGATAGAAAACAGTACCTTACCACTCTCCTGATTTTATTCACGCTAACATTCGAATGCAAGTCGTTTTGGACTACTTTCTTTTGCTTCTTGCAAAACGCTCTGCAGATTTTTGCTCTGTGCACCTCTAGAACACGATAGGAGATGATTTCTGTACTGGCACAGTTTCTCCTTGCGAGTTTTTAGTGGAAAAGCTTTTGCTTTTCTGCTGTATACTGACAAAGACAAAAAAGACGAAGGTACGGCGCTCTCGCCCGAGCTAAGCGCCGGTCTTTGGCTTCTTTCGGCAGAAGCCGCTAAATTTTTCATGCACACCGCGACCGGCACAATGCTTTCTTTGCGCGAAAAAGCCGCTTCTTCGCCTCCGGGGCCGGAAGCAGCGGCACCTTCCGAAGGCGAACAACAACCAAGCCGAGCCACACTGGGATTGTGTGCACAGCTTGCAAACTGATAGAAAACAGTACCTTACCACTCTCCTGCGATTTTATTCACGCTAACATTCGAATGCAAGTCGTTTTGGACTACTTTCTTTTGCTTCTTGCAAAACGCTCTGCAGTGCTCTGTGCACCTCTAGAACACGATAGGAGATGATTTCTGTACTGGCACAGTTTCTCCTTGCGAGACATAGTGGAAAAGCTTTTTTTTAGCTGTAGGCGACAAGAGACGCTAAAGACGAAGGTGCTGGCGCTCGCCCGAGCTAAGCGCCGGTGTTTTGGCTTCTTTCGGCAGAAGCCGCGCTTCCGACGCCCACACACCGCGACCGGCACAATGCTCTTTGCGCGAAGAAGCCGCTTCTTCGCCTCCGGGAGCCGGAAGGCGGCACCTTCCGAAAAGGCGAACAACCAAGCCGAGCCACACTGGGATTGTGTGCACAGCTTGCAAACTGATAGAAAACAGTACCTTCACCACTCTCCTGCGATTTTATTCACGCTAACATTCGAATGCAAGTCGTTTTGGACTACTTTCTTTTTGCTTCTTGCAAAACGCTCTGCAAAGCTCTGTGCACCTCTAGAACACGATAGGAGATGATTTCTGTACTGGCACAGTTTCTCCTTGCGAGACATAGTGGAAAAGCTTTTGCTTAGGTGTAGGCGACAAGAGACGCTAAAAACGAAGGTACGGCGCTCGCCCGAGCTAAGCGCCGGTCCCTGGCTTCTTTCGGCGAAGCCGCGCTTCGAAGCAGCACACACCGCGACCGGCACAATGCTCTTTGCGCGAAGAAGCCGCTTCTTCGCCTCCGGGAGCCGGAGGCGGCACCTTCCGAAGGCGAACAACCAAGCCGAGCCACACTGGGATTGTGTGCACAGCTTGCAAACTGATAGAAAACAGTACCTTACCACTCTCCTGCGATTTTATTCACGCTAACATTCGAATGCAAGTCGTTTTTGGACTACTACTTTCTTTTTGCTTCTTGCAAAACGCTCTGCAGAGCTCTGTGCACCTCTAGAACACGATAGGAGATGATTTCTGTACTGGCACAGTTTCTCCTTGCGAGACATAGTGGAAAAGTTTTTTTTTTGCTTAGCTGTAGGCGACAAGAGACGCTAAAGACGAAGGTACGGCGCTCGCCCGAGCTAAGCGCCGGTCCTTGGCTTCTTTCGGCGAAGCCGCGCTTCGCGACACACCGCGACCGGCACAATGCTCTTTGCGCGAAGAAGCCGCTTCTTCGCCTCCGGGAGCCGGGAGGCGGCACCTTCGAAAAGGCGAACAACCAAGCCGAGCCACACTGGGATTGTGTGCACAGCTTGCAAACTGATAGAAAACAGTACCTTACCACTCTCCTGCGATTTTATTCACGCTAACACATTCAGAATGCAAGTCGTTTTGGACTACTTTCTTTTGCTTCTTGCAAAACGCTCTGCAGAGCTCTGTGCACCTCTAGAACACGATAGGAGATGATTTCTGTACTGCACAGTTTCTCCTTGCGAGACATAGTGGAAAAGCTTTTTGCTTAGGTGTAGGCGACAAAGAGACGCTAAAACGAAGGTCGGCGGCGCTCGCCCGAGCTAAGCGCCGGTCCTTGGCTTCTTTTTCGGCAGAAGCCGCGGTTCGGAGCACACCGCGACCGGCACAGTGCTCTGCGACCGGCACAATGCTCTTTGCGCGAAGAAGCCGCTTCTTCGCCTCCGGGGGCGGGAAGGCGGCACCTTCGAAAGGCGAACAACCAAGCCCAGCCACACTGGGATTGTGTGCACAGCTTGCAAACTGATAGAAAACAGTACCTTACCACTCTCCTGCGATTTTATTCACGCTAACATTCGAATGCAAGTCGTTTTGGACTACTTTCTTTTGCTTCTTGCAAAACGCTCTGCAGAGCTCCTGTGCACCTCTAGAACACGATAGGAGATGATTTCTGTACTGGCACAGTTTCTCCTTGCGAGACATAGTGGAAAAGCTTTTTGCTAAGCTGTAGGCGACAAGAGACGCTAAAGACGAAGGTACGGCGCTCGCCCGAGCTAAGCGCCGGTCCCTGGCTTCTTTCGGCAGAAGCCGCCGCGCGGACACACCGCGACCGGCACACCGCGACCGGCACAATGCTCTTTGCGCGAAGAAGCCGCTTCTTCGCCTCCGGGAGCCGGGAGGCGGCACCTTCGAAAAGGCGAACAACCAAGCCGAGCCACACTGGGATTGTGTGCACAGCTTGCAAACTGATAGAAAACAGTACCTTACCACTCTCCTGCGATTTTATTCACGCTAACATTCGAATGCAAGTCGTTTTGGACTACTTTCTTTTGCTTCTTGCAAAACGCTCTGCAGAGCTCTGTGCACCTCTAGAACACGATAGGAGATGATTTCTGTACTGGCACAGTTTCTCCTTGCGAGACATAGTGGAAAAGCTTTTTGCTTAGGTGTAGGCGACAAGAGAGGCTAAAGACGAAGGTACGGCGCTCGCCCGAGCTAAGCGCCGGTCCTTGGCTTCTTTCGGCAGAAGCCGCGCGCGAGCACACGCGACCGGCACACCGCGACCGGCACAATGCTCTTTGCGCGAAGAAGCCGCTTCTTCGCCTCCGGGAGCCGGAAAGAGCGGCACCTTCCGAAAGGCGAACAACCAAGCCGAGCCACACTGGGATTGTGTGCACAGCTTGCAAACTGATAGAAAACAGTACCTTACCACTCTCCTGCGATTTTATTCACGCTAACATTCGAATGCAAGTCGTTTTGGACTACTTTCTTTTGCTTCTTGCAAAACGCTCTGCAGAGCTCTGTGCACCTCTAGAACACGATAGGAGATGATTTCTGTACTGGCACAGTTTCTCCTTGCGAGACATAGTGGAAAAGCTTTTTGCTTAGGTGTAGGCGACAAGAGACGCTAAAGACGAAGGTACGGCGCTCGCCCGAGCTAAGCGCCGGTCCTTGGCTTCTTTCGGCAGAAGCCGCGCTTCGGAGCACACCGCGACCGGCACAGTGCTCTGCGACCGGCACAATGCTCTGCGCGAAGAAGCCGCTTCTTCGCCTCCGGGAGCCGGAGAGGCGGCACCTTCCGAAAGGCGAACAACCAAGCCGAGCCACACTGGGATTGTGTGCACAGCTTGCAAACTGATAGAAAACAGTACCTTACCACACTCCTGCGATTTTATTCACTCTAATATTCGAATGCAAGCACTTTTGGACAACTGCCTTTTCCTTCGCTAGTGGTCGGTTACAAGATCTGCAGCACCTTTGCAGCTTCCTGGGTTTTGATGTGGCAGCCACATGCTGCTCTCCGTCCTCCTCAGATCCACCACTTCAAGCTGAGACAGGAAAGATCAAATTCTTGTGAAGTCTCTCAGCAAGGTAACAGTTGATGTTATGAATGTTCCATTCTGCCACTTTTGAGGAATTCAATAATTCATGCCTTGGTACCATTCAACTGCTTTCAAGCATCTAGACAAATTCAGCTGTGGTAACAGACAGCAACTTATCCCTGGGAAAAAGTCTCAATCCCATGACAAGGAACATCAAAGAAAAACCCTATTCTAGCAAAACTGAGCAAAACGTTCAAATATGTACTGATCCAGAACTTCCTTAGGTAGGATAATGCACAGTTTGCTGCTTCTGGGAAGGCTCGTGTCCCTTATCCCTTTTGCCGACACAGTCTGCCTGACACAATGGCAGGGATGAGATATCTGGGAATTCCAACCAGAAGGCCAAGTGCAGCCATTGATTCACTCCACTTTGGGATGGATAAAGCACAGTTCTGAAATAAGAGGACAATTTTTTTCTCCTTATCCTTGCTTGTCTGGCCTCCATACAGTTGGACACCCTGCCAATGAGGTGAAACCTAACCCCAGTATTTCTGTCAAATTTGTGCTTCTTTGTCTGTCATCAACTGCATGCTCTGTCTAAACCACATCTCTACAGAAATGTATTAGAAGAAAATTAGAAGAAATTTTTTTTTTCTTTCCTTCACCCACATAAACTTTGAAAATTTCTCTAAACCACATCAACTCTTCAAACCATTGGTATAAGATAATTGCTTCAAAAGAAATCTTTGAGAAAAAGTAACCCTATTCTTTCCTTTAGCATTTTGTTGATTTTTTTTTTCTATCACTCTCAGTTTACAACCTGAACCCAGGTAATCTGAGAAGCTTACTTATTAGTAGGAAAAATAGAAAACCTGTGGAAATTCAGGTTCTGAACCTTCTGGATGTCTCTGAAGAGGTTGATATGTGCGATGGTTCTTCAAAGGGCTCCAATAGGTGTACATCTGACTTCAAGTCCTGTAGCCACCTTATATCATAGGGGTGGTTGGGGTGGAATGCTTTGTATGGTTTTTACAAATTCTAACAAAATTTTTGTGTGACCTGAAAAACGAGAACTCTGCAAAGAGAACAGCAGTGCTTAAGCCCAGAAAGTACAACTAAAATGTGTCTAACCTTTCAAAAGGTCTTTTGGGGTAGAAGACAGATATTAATGACCTTAAAAGTAGATGTAGAAAGACTTGTCTTTTTGGAAAAACTTTGTGGAAACTGCCTAGTTAAAAAAAAAAATAAAAAAATAAAACCAAAACCTAAAAAAAAAAAACTCAAACAAACAAAAAGAGAACCAAAGGAAAAAAAAAAAAAAAAAAAAAAAACCAAAAATCAAAAAACCCCAAACAAAACAAAAAGCCAAACCAAAAAAAAACAAAACCCCCCCCAAACCAACCAAACACAAAACAAACAACCAAAACCAGTTAAATTCTTTTTTTCTGTGAAACAGCTGTACTTCATAGTATCTCCACGGGCACTCCTTATAATGTGGACATTCTCTGATTGCTGCTGGGTTGTTCACTGCAAGCAATATAGATTCTCCACTAGCTTTCACATAAAACAGTGTCAGGTAGTTTTGAAACTAAATCTGGAATGAATAAAAAACGCTCTGTATACCCGCAGCGATTAGGAAAATATCAAAACTCAGCTCAATAGTAGGTTAATGAGCTACAACAAATGTGATAGTATTTACTTTTTGTTTTCTTTGAATGTTGTGCAATTGTAAACCAGAACTAATTTAAAATAGGTACAAAACCCAGGAAAAAGTAGATAAAAAATATCAGCAAAATTTTAAAATGAAGCTTTGCGAGCCTTGAGAATTGAAAAGAGTTGTATTTCTAGAAAGATATCCTGTTTTCCTAAATTTGGATGTGAATTATCTAAAAACCTCATTTCCATCTTTCTTTACATACTTCATTTAGACTAGGCTAGGCTCTGGGTAGGCCTGTTTGTAGAAGTTTTGGTCCTGCTGCCAAGAAAATAATGTTGCTGGATGATCTTGAGGAAGGAGGAACTTTTTTGATAGTCTTGAGATGTGAAGAGGAATGATGTGCCTGAGCACATCCCAGAAATCCCAAAAGATTGAGGATGCCAACCAAGCACGTGCTATTCCTCCCGATGTTTTAAAGTCTGGACCTGCCAAAACTCAATGCTCTCTTCATAACCACATGGAATGCTCGTGATAGCCAGACAAAGGACACCTGCTCCCTGAAAAAGACAGGGATTGATTTCTACCAAAAGTAGTTGCCCACAGCAATATGAGTTTGTTCTGCCTGTCATGGTTTTTTTTATTGTCATCAAATGGAACCAGAAAGTCAATCTCCTGCAGGATAAAATGGGATTAAGGTACTGCTGTTCTCCATCAGCTAAAGGATTTGGTATTACTGTTAGAGTTAAATGAGTCTAAAGTCCAGCTATTATCTGTATCATATACCTGGAATTTAAGTGAGAAAAAATGACATTGAAATTCACTTAAAATTTTTAAAAAAAAAAAAAAAAACAACAAATAAAACTATGATAAGGTCTTCTTCTGATGAGATTGGTGAAAGTGACAGAGAAAATAACACTTGTTAACCTGTTAGAACTGCAAATCTTGCATCACCCGTCACATTACTCTGGCCAAAATAGTATTTTTGTAGTCCTGAATTCTGAACAGCAAAATATCATCATCACAATGCCTGACCAGGAGACTATATAAAAATCAAATCAAATCAAATTTCAGGCTTAATTATAGCAATACAAATTAAAATGTATTGTCCTCTTTCATAGCCGAAGGCAATAAAGCATCACTTGAAGTGGCATTTATGAGAAAAAAAAACAGTTAGGTACTCTAATTTCAAATGAATAGGAGCAAGAAAATTACTGAAACCCATTCTGATCTCCATTTTATAAAATAAAAGTGTGGCATTGCTTCTTATATTTTTATTGCCTGATGATTTTAAAATTGCAGAACCAGTGTACCCATGTTTCTGTCACAGTAAAAAAAAAAGCATCAATATTGTTATACCTTCTCTGGTGACATGCTTAGACTGGAGCATGTGCTAATAAGCTTTTTATTAAGCGTATGCTAATCAACATATGATGATTGAATGGAACTCCATCAATCTTGCAGCCATTTTCTCTGTGAAAAAATGTTCTTTAGGACATGGCTGGGAGAGGAATTTGGAAAAGACAATCTGCAGATTTTAAAAAAACCTATTATTATTACCCCATTATATGTTTAAGAGTTACTTTTTCTAGTTGATTTTTTTTTGGGTTTTGTTTTTTTCTTTTCTGTACACATATGAGGTAGTATTTGCAGAAAAGCAAATGATGCAAGACAAGCTACTTTTCAGGTTTATGGTACGTTGCTCCTCTCCAGATTTTCTGGCCACAGTCTTTCCTATTAAAAACCTCCATCTCTAGAGGAAAATGTAGAAGGCAAATGCCCATTAAAATTTTGCTGCCTGCTCTATCAAATAGAGTCATTTAATTGCATCAAGTGACTATCTAACTGATGCACTAAAATGATAAAGCTCAGTAGAGCCTCCATTTCACAAACATCTATGTTGTTAATCACACACCCTTAATAAGATGCACCCTATATGTCTTTGCAAGATTTTTACACTTTTTGCCATTTTGGATTACACGAGATTGCACCAAAGTTTGAACATTGTTCAACTTTTCAGAATTTGAATAATTTTTGTTGTTGAGTTGTTTTATCACTAGGAGTCCACTGTTTTCTTTTATTACTTCACAGGAGTTAATATCAAAAGAAACTTTCAATGAATGCTCTTTTGTGATGGAACTGAAATGAACAGAAAAGATACATTTGCTGTGTGACAGTGAATACTGTCACATTTCTTATGTCTACAATGTTCGGCATGAAATCAAGAACTGCCCACATCATGTATAACTAATCTAACAATTCTGCCCTTTTAACTGTTAGTTCACTACGTGCTGCATGTCTTGGCTGACTTTTAATATTACACCAATACTCACCACTGCATCAGGAGGGTCTATAACCTGTTGGCTCTAGCAGGCCAATTCCAGTGCTGAAGGTGTAGATGACTCCCATTCTTTTTGAACACCAGGTGCCTGAATCCCACCTTACTCACAGTGCAAACAGCAAAGCTAGGAACCCATAGAGCATTTTCTACTTAAAAGAGATGTCAGTCCTAAAGTTCTAGGCAGGGAATGACAGCATCACTCTCATGGTTAAAATTCAAGCTAGTTCTTAAAAGATGCACTGTTTTGGTAGTTATGATCAAATCTAAGTAGTACTGGAATTAACATAACAAGCCTCAGAAATTAAAAGACACTGAGACGAGGAAAACATGCAGCGTAAAATCTGCCTTGTAACAATATTTAATCAAAATCAATATGTTCATGTCAATTTTTCACCAGTGCAGATTTAACCCTCTGTTAACATTG
Source organism: Emberiza elegans (assembly GCA_024865655.1). Taxonomy (NCBI): domain Eukaryota; kingdom Metazoa; phylum Chordata; class Aves; order Passeriformes; family Fringillidae; genus Emberiza; species Emberiza elegans. The sequence continues at coordinate 62,520 of JALJVW010000797.1, forward strand.
AGATGCTACAGCTTAAGCAGTGCTAAGTAGGAGCCTGCCTTTCCCACTTTGAAAGAGATAATCTCTATCAGGTTGTACCATCATATGAATGGACCTGTGTAAACATTGACGCATCATTAATTGTAGGTGGTGATTTTAGCCTTCTAATAGTCTTCTATAAAGCCAAGCAAAATAATGTCAGTCAGTGAAGTGAAACCTTTCTTTCATTTTCAAACCAAAGCCATTGTTTACAAAATAAAATTTGCATGCATCACAGCAGTGGAAAGTGTTTTTGAAAGGGTGAATTTTATCTGCTTGGAAAATATTTTTCCATGGAAAGCATTTTCTAGGTGATTTACAGTGCTTTTCTTCAAAGCAGAACAAAATAAAAATGCTGAAGAGCTCATTCTATTTCCAAAGTAGACTTCTTGAAGATGGGAGAATAAGGGGAAGAAATCAAATTTGATTCTCTAAAAAATTACAGGAGACGTTAAAAAATTTCCAGCAAAAGTCTCAGTAGCAATAACAAACTACACTCTCATCTCCAGCATAAGATTTGAGAGCAGGAGGAAGAAGGGTAATTTTTATGCCCAGCTACCTAGATGGCTGTCATGGTCTAAAATACTCAGATCTCAAAGTACTCAGCTTTTAGTCACTCCTCATCACAAAACATCTGTTATTCATGATTCTGCCTCATGATTTAGAAGCCAAATGGCTAGTAGGAGATTTAAGTACAGCCACTTGGATCTGGCTGACTAAATTTGAAAATTACTTCTGAAATTATACGTGTTTCTTCTGAGACCATCCTTGTTAGAACTCACTCATATAGACAGTCATCTGTTCTTCAGAAAATCTGAGTGATGTATAAAGAGTTTTGCAGAAGGTGGAAAACCCTTTTCCCTTAAGGTTTTAATCAAAAAGAGTAGTAGAATTCTTGTTCCTGAAAAACCAAATTTTGAGTATTTGAAAATGCACAATGTAAAGGATGGCCAGCACCGTGGATGCTCCAGCAGGCTCTGATTGCTCTCAACTACGCTCTTCTTACAACCTCCTTCCCAATATCTCCTTCTCCCCATCTCTTTCTCCCTCCAGGGCTGCCCTGGCCACAGGAGCACACCTGATTGTTAACTTTATGCTTCTCTGCAAGTGGTCAAGAACTTTCTCTGGAGTTTGGCAGGGAGGGAGGTGCTACTGGCAGCATAATCCCAACACAGCCATGCTAAGCTCATCCCCGAATCATGGCCCTACACTTACCACCTCACTGCCACTTTGAGTACTCCCTGCAGGCCCAGGAAATTCCTCTGGACTGCACGGAGCTCCGTTCAGCAGCACTCCCTTCAGAGGCATGCTGTGACTCTGCCAGCACCTTGGAGAAGAGGAGGAAGGAAGCTCTTAGACCACTGCATCAACTAACTCTCAGGAAAAGGGTTAATTGGTGACTTGTTGCCCATTATTACTCTAAATTAGCAGCCTATGAGAAGCTTCTCCGGGAGCATCCAGCACTGTACTCCTGCTCCCTCGGGCGTCCTTTGTACTTTTTGTAAAATGTAAGACTTTAGAGAGAGGGTTTTCCAGAGGAATATTACACCGAAGGACAGTTGCAGGGTGGTCAGACTGTCCAGAGACTGCTGGTACACACCTTCTGACAAGAGCATTGTATAAAATAACCCTTAATAATTTCCAACTAACAGTGTTCAGTAGGGTGGATGTGCACGTATGTTCTTCTCCAGCAAAACCTGCTCTGCACAAGTGACAAGGTTGCAAGGGACATTGACAGGCTGGAGAGGTGGGTCTGTGTGGGCATCAAGAATTTCAACAAGGCCAAGTACAAGTTTCTACACCTTGTAGAAGGTCAGGGCAATCCTAGACATGTCCACAGGTTGGGTGGAGAAGTGATTGGGAGCACTGAGGAGAAGGACTTGGGGTGTTGGTTGATGAAAAACTCAACGTGAACCAGCAGTGAGCGCTCACAGCCAAAATGCCAAACAAATCTTGGGCTGCATCCAAGCCCCATGGCCAGCAGGTCAAGGAGGAGATTCTACTCCTCTGCTCTGCTGGGAGAAGCTACATGCTGTGCTGTATCCAGGGCTGGGGTCCCCAAAATTTGAAGGGCATGAAACTGCTGGAGCAAGTCCAAAGGAAGGCATGAAGTTGATAAGGATATTGGAGCACCTTCCAGGGTGAAAGTTTGGACTATTCAGCCTGGAGAGGAGAAGGTTTTGTAGAGACCTCAAAGAAGGTCCCAGTATCTGAAGGGGCCTACAGGGAAGCTGGAGATGGATCCAGGAACTGTAGCAATAGGACAGGGAGCAATGGCTTCAGATGGAAAGAGTGGAAATTTAGGTTAGATATTAGGAAGAAATTCTTTGTTGTGCGTGTGGTGAGCTGCTGGAACAGGCTGTCCAGAGAAGCTGTGGCTGCCCCATCCCTGGAAGTGTTCAAGGCCAGTTTGCATGGGTGTCTAAGTAACCTAGTAGAAAGTGTCCCTGCCCATTTCAGGGGTTTGGAACTAGATGATCTTTGAGGTCCCTTCCAACCCAAAGCATTCCATGATTTTATGATCCTGTTGTCTGACTGTAGATTTTTTACTCCATGGTCTCTCATCACAAAGAGATGGAAAGCAAGACTATTTTCCTATGTGCAAAATATACTGTCCCTGCTATTTATCTCCACTCTGCAAGAGGAAATACCAGGCAATGAGTTTTTTTAGTGAGGAGAGATTTAAATCAATATAAATGGCAGGGAGTGTGCCCAGTTATTTGGACCAAAAGGCAAGCTGCATGCTCAGGTGATGTAAATCACCATAGTTCTGTTCAGGTTAAATATTCACTGCTCAGATCCACCAATCTGATCCAGAAAGGGATAAGTTTCAGAACTGGTTATTATTTATTTGAAGTAAATTACTGGTTATCAATTCATGTGTATCTAACAGAAGACCGCATAATTTATTTTAATCACATCGGCATAATAAATCTTAATCTCTCTGTATGTGAATTTCTTTGTTGCAATGCTTTTCTTTTCGGTTGAGGCTGTAAAGTAATTGGAACAAGGATGTTTTTATAACCTGGATATGCATATACCATTTTTTGTGTCTCTTAAATGACTTCCCTGTTCAAAGGTGCACAGTACAATTTGTCTGGCCAGGCTGCAGGTTAAAAAGACGCTCAATGAACAAAGCTGAGGGCTTTGTCTGTTTTCTGACTGGTATGTTCTGATTTCTAAATGGCCACATATCAGCCCTTTGGCAACAAGAAGGGTTTAGTATGAAAGATTAATTAGATACAATCTAAGCATCATTCTGCCTTGATTTTCTGCAACACAATAATAGTTTGTACCCATAAAAGACTAGCAGGAAATATGGTGATAAAATAACCACCCCTTTTAAATTTTTTGTTGATTTGCTTCTTTCTTTCAAAAAAAGTGAAGAATTGTCCCAGCTGAAGATATGCCCTGTGCAGGTTCTTTCTGTGCTGCCCAACCCAGCTGTACTGCAGGTGTGCCCACCACAGCTGCTGCCTTGGCCAAACAAGGATGGCAGATAATGACAATAATGACAATATATGGCAATAATGACAGACTGTGCCATAATGGGTTTATGGTGTGCATGAGTAATTATTATGGACTGAAGCAATTCCACAAGCCTTGTGACTGAAGCTCCAGAGATAACAAGACAAAATGTCAATACAATAAAAAAATGAGATGGGGAGAAACTTTTGGTCATTTTTCTTCCTTCTTTTCAAGACTGAGCCAAGAAAAAAATCTGATTGTTTCATAAATTCAGGCTCTTCATATTTACATTGAGGCCACCAGAAGAAAAATACAATTTCAGCTTTCCTCACAGAATAATGAGCATGATGTGGAACTCAGAGCTTGGGCAGCTCATGCACAAAGCTGGTCTGGATTCTCTCAGGGTTTTGTCTAAATGCAGCTGTCTCAATTCATTGATAATGCAGTGTTGGTGTAAGGTGCGGCACTTTGGCAAATAGAGCTCTGGGTTTTTTGGGAAGCCGGGCTGGTGCAGGAAGAGCTGCAGGTACTCCAGCAGCATGCAGAAAGGGACTGCTGGGAAACAAAGCAGAATGAGTAAACCTGGGCACGGATCTAGAGCTGAGTTTGTCCTGACCTTTGGTTACACTTAAAATGAGGGAGCTGATCTGCAAATGTGTATTCTTTGTGATATCCAAACCTTCACATTTTGGGGGTATTTAAAGAGCAAAATTTGTGCATGGGAAGAGTTGTCTGACCACGCTGGCAAGGCACTGCTTTCCCTGGGAAGGTTCAAGCTGATGTTGAGCTGGAGATCACAAGGATGCTGATCCAAACTTCCAGCTGGTGCAACTGTGCTGACCCAGCCCCAGTGCCAGGGAATGTGGATGTGGAGTGTGCAGAACCTGTTGGTGGGAGTGGTGAGGTGATGGTGGGAGGGGAGATTCCTTAGCTGATATGTGCCTCACCTCTGCAGAGGTGAAAAAGGTGGAAAATTTCTTTCGAGGAGTTCCTGTGCTGTACTGCAGGCCCAGTGTTTCTTGAGCGCCTGGGGTGTGCTGTGGAAAGCACAGTGCTGCCAAAATCTCAGGGAAGGCAAAGGATGAGTCTGGTGTTTGGCTGTTTAGTGTGCAGGAATTCTATTGCTAAAAATCCCATTACTTGCTTAATGGTGCTAAAATTTGACTTTTTATTCCTGATGCTTAGTAGTAGTTATTTTTTAATTTTAAAAATTACCTAAGTGAATGCAAACAACTTTTTCATGTGTACACCGTGGCTGGTAGAAGTTCCAGAGTGTGTTGGTGCTTTGCTGTGTTTTTTGTCTGTGGGATTCATTGTTGTGTTTTGTGGTTTTTTGGTTTTAGTTGTTGTGGTTTTGGTGGGTTTGGTTGGGTTTTGGTTGGGTTTTGGTTGGGTTTGTGTTTGGTTTTTTTTGTTGTTGTTGTTTTGGTTTTTTGGGTGGCTTTTTTTTTGTTTGTTTGATTTGGGTTTTTGGGGAGTTTTTGCATTTTTTTGAGGAGGTTTTTGATTGCTTTTCAAAATCAAACCTTCGATTTTCACTGTCCTGATTGGTAAACCTGAATTATAGGTTGTAAAATCCTGGTGCTGGCTCCTTGCATCATGTAGATGTTCTTGCTAAATCCTGTGAGAAATATGATCTCTATTCTTTCCCAGTAAGCAAGGGAGTGGCAGAGAGAAGGAGGGAAAGGGAAACTGAAAATCCAGGTAGAGCAAACTGAGCACTGGAGGATTCTAGAAATGGGTGACGAGCTTTGAGATGGAGTAATCCATTTCCCATATGTATTTCAGAATATATATATGCATGAATACATATGTATATATATATGAATACATATTTATATATGAATACATGTGAATATATATATATATATATATATGAATACATATGTATTTTGGAAACTCAGCCTGGGAGAAACCTTCCTCTCTGTGTAAGCATCCCAGATAATAACACATTTCCTACCTCTGGCACCAAAGTGGCTCATTTTTGATGTACTCAGTGCTGTGTGAGCCAGATTTCTGTCTTGGCTGCAGCTGGGGACATTTAAGAGGGTTCCTTGCTTTGTGAAGGAGAAATTCATTGTACCTCTGTCACTCCCTGGGAATTCTGGAGCCTTTCAAGGCTTTTTGATTAGGACTGCAAAGTGTTCATTTTTGCAGGAGGATGACTGCTGAGATGTTAAAACTAAATGGGAGATTAACCTAAATGCTGAACAGTAGGGTAAAAAGAATGGGTTTTATACAGCCCAAATAATTTGATTTGAGAGGAATGTTTGGTCTACCAAAAATTCTTTAGAACAATTTATCTAGAAATGGATGCTTGTAGGGGAACTGTTATATTTAGTGCTGCCTAAAGCTGACACTGGTATTTGGGCAGCTTTTGATAAGGAGTTGTCAGTACCTGGTTTTCCACCTGACTTTATGTGGAAGCTGTGCCCAGAGGGCTGGGCATGGGGTGGGGGCACAGGGCGGCCAGGTCTGCCTGTACTGGCAGAATGAGGTGTTCAATGAGTGAAGGACTCATTTCATTGCCTACAGTATAAGTTAGCTCTCTTTCCATCTGGTTAAATAATGTCAGAGCCAAAGCCAGTTTAAATTCAGACACACAGGTTTGCAAGAAGAGCAGGAGAGAAAGCAAAGTGGGTAAAAGCAGGTCTGAGGAATTGGGTAAAGGAAGAGCAGGGAGTGTGAACCTGTACTATGATGGCAGCATAGCAAAATGCTGATTCAACTGCCTGCAAGGAAGGTTTATGGTGTGCTGAGCAGACATCTTGGCAAAACCTTATTTATAAATCTCTCCATCACAATTCCAATAGAGCTGGAAGCTGGAAATAGCAGAGGTGTAGCAGGAGCACCATATGGTGAGCATGGCCCTCTCCAAGACAGGGCTGGGTCTGGGGCCAGGCTGTGAGCTGTGTTCACATCTCATTTCTGTGCTGAGCACCAGGCTTCAGCTTTTAGAGCAAACAGGTGCTAATCTGATTGTTAAAGGTGGCATGTGAGTAATGCCTGCCTCACATACCAGCTGATTGCTCTCAAGGTAAAGCAAATGAAGTCAGTATAAAAGGTTGACAGATACTCATAGAGATCAAATTTGACAAGCACCTTCTAGATATATGTAATAAAAAATGCAGATGGCAGTAATTTGCAGGATTTCTGGATTCTGGTTGTCTAAGGTGGTTCTGCTGGTGTCTGTTTCTCTATCTGTACATGTACTGAAATATCAACTTCCAAACCCATCAGGATCCCAGAGATGAAGAGTGCAGGAAATGAATTTCTATGTATTTCAGCCCTGCTTTGGTTTGTGGTGTGAAAAAAAAGGAAAACAAAATTATTGTTTTGCTTGCACATCTGCCCAGATGCACCAGGCTCATTCCTCCTCCACCAGCAGCTCCACTTCATGAATATCTGTCAATCTTTTACACTGATCTCTGCTCACCACTGCCTTTGTGCTGGCAGCTGAAGTGGTCTCCACTGGGAGATTTTGGTTTTTCTGAGACACTTCAGCTCCCAGTTTGTCAGCAGCATGAACTGGGACAGAGGAAAAACCCAATCTTTCAGAGTGGGGAGATCCTGAACCAGAGCAGCACCAAACATCTGGTGGGGTCAGTGGTGGTTCAGTGACACCCACCCAAGAGCAGCTTCCTGGTGAAGTTTTAATTATGTGAATTTATGATTATACTTCAGAAAAAGCATTTTATCTAACTGAGCATGGGGGTTAGATTAGATGATATCAGGAGGCCCTTCACATACTCAACAGTTCAGTCATTCTGCATATTTTAAAATTCTACTTAATTGTTAAACTAGCAGCTGACTTTTTTTAGCTTTTCCAAGAAAACAAGAAGCAGCTATTATTTCTTAGCAGCAGAGGTAAAGTAACCCTTGATTAAATTAATTTGACTGTTCATAGTTTTTCTTTGTTCATAATTTGGTTTTGCTCATAACTTGCTGCTGCTGTTCTCAGATGCTTTTTGTACAGCTGCTGCAGATCCCCTCCATGCAGAAACACACCGAAAATATTTTAATACTCACCTCAGCCTTTTAACATGGCTTGAGTACTCCTAAAATCTTAATACACTGTATTTTTCTTTAGAAAGAGGCAAAAGCTCAAAGCAAAAGCTAATCAACTCTGTAAATTGATAACTCAGCAAAGTAAATTAGGCTAACAAAAAAAAAAAAAAAAACCACTTTTCTCTGGAAATAGTTGATTTTTGTGTATCTTAATGAATAAAGATGTGAGGTTTAACAGGATACTTGGACTTCCATGATTGTTGGGTTTTTCTTGCATAATGCCCTCAGTATGTCTGTGTCTGGTCTGTTTGCGTGATGGGGATGGGAAGAAAGAAAGTTTTTGTTATCATTCATCAAAGGCCTTCTTTTTAAATTTAGTGTCAGAGCTTGGGTTTCCTGGAACATCAAGCAGTAATTATCCCCCTGTGTTTGTTGACCTTCCAGTCAACTCAGATTTTGCTTTCGGTTTCAATGCTAATTCTGGGGCAAATTTTTAAAGGAGTCTCAAGTTCATCTTTAATGGGAAGCCAGGAATCTTGTTCCCAGTCAGTCACAGAACTTCCCTTCCTTCAGCTGAGGACTCAGTGCAGTATGCCAATGGTTTTCTTTGAATACCTAAATGCAAGTGATGTTTTAGCAGGTTTTAGTTAATAAAGAGCATTTCAAAGATATGGTTATGCCCTCAATATGGGCCAGGTTTTGGGGGTTCTGTCTGCCAAGCACTGGGGGTCTGGAGAAACTGTTCTGGGATCTCTTTTCTTTTTTCTATTCACACAAAGATTCTTAACTTTTATTCTTGCCTAGGTTTACTTCTCATATGTAAGGATTTATGCAACACGTGGTTGCATTTATTTGAAAAGCAAACAAAACCCCAATACCACTCCCACCCCCAAACCCAATAATCTGATGGGGACTGAGCAGCTTCCACTGGCAAAATTTGGGAATTTGTTCAGACTACAGTCATGGGTTGGCTTTTAGTAGTTGCAATTATGGCAATTCCTGAGATGGCTTTGAGGTAGATAGAAATTAACACATGGACTCATCTGACACAACTCTACCACCCAAATAAGTGTACTCCCAAAATAAATAATTTTGTAACTTGTTAGTAGACAAGGCTGTTGGCCCTTCCTGAGGACAGGAGAGATTTGGGTGCCCTGGGCAGTGTCAGGGTGCCCTGGAAGCCTGAGGAGGGGGAGGCAGTGCAGGGATCACTCCAGGTGTGCCTGGGAGATCTGTCCCTCTGCCAGCCCCTCCTTACTGCAGGTAAATTAAATTAAACATGCAATTAAACACTGCAGGAGCCTCCAACCAAAACTGGAGCTGCCAAGGGGGGTGAGAGATTCTCTTTAGAAGGAACCCATATTTTCCGAGTTTCTTGTGACTCTAGTGACCACTCCTGGCTGGAAGAACTAATTCATGGAGTGTTACAACCCTGACACCTACGTGAATTAACAGGTTTTCCTCACCAGGTGTGAAGGTGAAGTGAATTCTGCAGAGAACAGCTCCACACGTGCCAATTCCATCACATTATGTAAATAGCCTGTGACTAATGGAGAAATCTATGAAATGAAATGAAAGAAATGAAATGAAAGAAATGAAATGAAGTGAAATGAAATGGAAATTAAATAAAAGGCATCAGTCAGTGCCTTTGCATGGAAACCAAAGGAACCTTGTTTAAAAATGAATGATAGCAGACAAGATAATTCTACAGTTGCCATTGTGGAATATTTCTAAGTGTCTTATTAGCATAGAATTGAAGGGACAATGTTGTTTATGGAGTCTGTGAAGTTCCACTCAATTCTGCAGCCTGTCTGACCCTTCCTTCATTGTGAGGTTTCTCAAAGCTTTGCTACAGATTCGTTCTCCTCTAATTTTTAAAATTTCTGTGTCTACTTTTGTCTATTTATCTGTCCCTGTTCTCATTTTTTTCTTCCTCTGCCTTATACCCCTTAGCTTTTAAAAGTTTTCTTTCTGTCTCCTTTAATTGAGCTGGATATTCCTATTTCTTAGGTTTTTCTCTCATTTGTCACATACCCTGTTGCTTTTTAATTTTTCTATGTGTCTTTTTTTCCCCCCTCTTCTCTCATCCTGATGCTTTAAAGGATCACCTTAGCACACTGCTATCTCTGGAGTGTGCTTTGTACCCCTCTGGGTTTGTCAGGACAACTCTGGAGGTCACCCCTTCTCCTCAGAGTAGTTTTTGTGTCCTCTCCTCCTCCTCATTTGTCTCCTCTGGGTCAGCAGCTCCCTCACACATCTGAAGTCTGCTCTGGTCCCTTCCTGAGTACCTTTGTGCCCTCCATGGCCATCCCTTTGACCTGCAGCAGGCTCTGCATCTCTCTTGGAACTTTGGATCTTTCTTCAGACCTTTTGGTGATTCTTGGTGCTCTGGTGCCCTGTCTGAATGAGAAATGTCCTATCCCAGTTACAGACAGTACAATTCACCAGCTGGCCAGGGGAATGGTTTTACACAGGGCAATATTTATTTGTCAGTCAATGGGAAAAATCAAAGTCTTTAAATCACACACAGCACTGGCACTGCCTTTGTCCACAGACAGGATTACAGTCAATAATTAATTGAACTCTTTGCTCAGTGGAATAATCTCCACAGTGAATGGCAGTTCCCAAGTATCTAACCCTAGTTATAAGGTTATAGGTGCTTAAAGTGAAACCAATCAACCATAAAATACACAGACAGGTAAGGACATAGATCATTTACAAGGATGTTTATAAATGCATTGGTCTGGTCTGGTCTGCATCACAAAACCACTCAAACAAAGATCTGACACAGTTTTTATTTTTTAAAAATGAAGACTTTCTATGCTGGAATGGCATTGGGAGTTCAGGCTCCCCCTCTAGCTTTCTGTAGTTAGTTCCATGGTGCTGCTTCCCCAAGGCAGCTCACAGTTCTCCAGCTGGTTGCATCAGATAACAACTTTCTGCTGAGAAATGCTGTTAGTATTTTTTCTACTTTGCTATGCCAATAAAACAAGAGAAAATAAAGTCATCAGCATTACCCAAGACAGGGCAACATTTGCCAGTTTAACTTGAGCAATCTTTAGTATCAGGTATTGCAGTTACATTTACTGCTGTCACACACCATGTTGGAGTCCATAATACTTATGCTTTAAAAACAAGTGATTCCTCTTTGTTCCTATTCCTGTCACAGTCAGTTGGCTCCTCCTGACTTGCCTGGAAGTTCAGGACCAGGATGCAGAGGAAGGCAGTGGATGCAGGGAGAGAATGTGCAGCACCGAGGGCGACGTCAGGGACAATGAGGATCCTCTGCTCTGTTAACAATGATTGCTGCAAGTGCAGCTCTAAGGAGAGATGCTTGATGATTGAATGCTCAGGACAGAAATGGAGCATCCATCAACACTTGAGTCAAGTGAAATTGTGAGAAAGAAATGAGAAGGAGAAATCAAGGCACAAGTATTATTGTTCACTTTTGATTCTGAAGCAGTGTCATTGCTCAGAGAGCTCCCACCTGCTAATGAAGAACCCTCTTATGCCAAGCATTTCCGACTGGAAGGAAAAATTGAGTGCTTAACTCTGATCAGGATGTCAGGAGTAGACAATTGCTATTACAAAGTGATGGCAATCTTCTTTTTTTGCCTAATACATGCTGCCCAAGCACTTCTGTGGAGAGACAGCAGAGAGACCATCCATCAGCATCACATTATCTGAACCAGAATTCATTTCATGGCTGCTTTAAAACCACTTGGAACATGATACTGAAACCACCTCTGCTGTAAAAGTAAGCACACCTGGGTTGGGGATGGGATGGGATGGGAGTGGAGTGGAGTCACTCAGGCCAAGCTCACATATGGGAATCACAGCTGGGCCTGATTCAAACTTTAAATACTGTCTGAGATCTTTGCCAATAAGAGTAATCTGAACTGCTGTGCTGGTATCAATAAATTAGAGTAAATTATGAGTGTCATGTGCCTCTAAAATGCTTTAAGAATGGGCCCTGAAGCTGTAAACGGTGTACTTAAATTTGAGGAAGATGGTGATAGAGATTTGTGTTCCAAACCCAGGGAAATTCAGTTGATAGCCCAGCCTCTGGCAGGTGTGACACCAACATTTGTGAAAACACTGTTAGAAAATGACCTGACAGGAGTAGGTGGTTTTCAATGCAGGCACTGGGATCCCCAGGAAAAGTGAAGTTCCTGGATCAGATTTGCTCTCAGTGTAGCCAGGTGCAATGAAGACAGTGAATCACTTTTTTATCCAGGAGTCTCAGGGGTGAGAGCAGCAGCTCCATCCCCTCCTCTTGGCCAAAGCCCAGCCCCTCTGTCAATGCACAGCCCCAGTGTCACTGACTGCAAGTTGCTTAACTCCATGAAATGCCTCTTGTGCTGAGCACACAGATGAACACATCAGCAGTAAAGGCAGCCCAGTGAGCTGGGTGGGAGTTCACAGAAATAGTCAATGCTGAGATCCTCTCAGCAGTCTGATCATTGGCCTTTTTTAGTATTTAGCCGTCTCCTGGTTTCTTTTCTGTGATGCACAAGGCAAGTGTTAAGGTTTGTGTAATCAATTCCAAATGCATGATATTTGATTTGATTAGAAAAAAAAACCCTAAATGATGACAAAGCTAATCCATACTTATCGCTCAGATACTTGATTACCATGTCCCTAATTCTACCATCCTTGCTCCTGTGATGGGGCTACCCTTATGACTTCTAAGGGCTCAGACACGAAGGGATTTCACCGTGGTCTTTTATCTCAGTGGGGATCAGGGGGCACTTAATAAACCTGAGCATCTGCAGGAGCTGCTGAGGCTCTTGTGGCAGAGCTCCTCTGATGAGCAGGGTGGTGCAGGCAGCCTGAACTAATGCTGGAACAAGAGAGCTGTGCCTGAGCCCTTTAGGAACTGGGTGGCTGAGGAAAGCAGTGTTCCCTCTGCAAGAGAACTTCACAGCCTTAAGGCGAGTTTCATCACAGCTGAGTCATCAAGGAGCTCACTGAAATTTGAATGTGAATTCTCTTTGCTTAAGTGGGGCATTCATAAATTGCTAAAGTTAGAGAATACTTTACAAGGGACCTTAGTACAAGTGTTAGAACAAGGGGTTTTGAAACACAGAAGAAAAAATAGAAGGGGCTTTAGCAATACAAGTAATTAATTATATTTAATTTGAACAAGAGGAAGCATGGTGAGTTTTTGGACTAAAGTGTTCTAAGTACTGTGTTTAAACAGCTCAATATTAACAGAATATTTATGTTGCCACTGTATCATGGATGAAGAAGTTTGGCTACTTTTTTATGGCCACACTGGAAAGTGGTTTTTAGAATATTTTAGTTTTAAAAAAGTTGTGTTCAGTATTATCCCTTTAGGATTCTTTGCACTGTGTTACAAAAGAAACTGCTTTCAAACACAGAAATTGTGTTTCTGTGGACAGAAATGACCACATCTGCTCAAGTGTGCCCTCTTGCTAGTGCAGAAACGTGGGGGAAAATATTGCTGAAATTTAAATGCAAACCTAATTTTCTACTGAAAGAGAAATCTGAGTAAGTAGTTAGAACAAAATTGATTCTGAATTAATAGTGAGTTGTTTTGGTAATGGAGATTCTAAAAGGTCTGTTGTAAGGAGCAGTGAGGATGACAAGAGAGAAAACAATGATCTTTACTGGTGCTTTGGAGGATGCAATGCTTTTAGGAGAAATGCTAAATATATATTTCATCTTGAACAACATCATTCTGAGTGAAACTTGCAGTACATCAAATGGGTCCTGTTTTAGTGTTCATAAAATAAAAAAGTCCACCTCTAACCTTTTCCCTTTTTAAAATACAATTTCTGGGCTGAACTTGTACTAAGCCAAAACAAACTGCATGAGGGGGCTGAAAGGAAGGTGGTGGAGTCTTAGGATAACTTCCAGGGCCTTTCTTACAGTGTGAACTGCCTCTAAACAAGCAGATTGGTGTAGGGCTGGAAAATAAACATGCCAGAAAACAGTGTGTGAAAGGATGCTGAAGTTAGGAATTCAGTATTCAGGGTTTACCTGGGGGAAGCCAGGTGTTTAGGAAGGACAACCCCATCAGTGACTGAAATGGAAACATTTTTATTGGAGTTAAGGTAGCATGCCAGTGACTGGGAAACTGTGGATCAAAAAAAGTAAGGTGTTAATACTGCTTGTAATTTATTATGATTGATCTTTAGGGCTGTTGGAAGTGGTTTTACCAGCATTAATACCATCATAAAGTACCTGTTAAAACTATGCCTATGGGAGCATAATCCTGGTTTTGCTGAACTAAATGGCAAAGACTTCCTCTAAACTTGGTGTTAACATGACCAAGACCTGCAGAAAGAGGCCATCTGCAGTAAAATACAGAATTTTGGAAACTGCAATTAGATTATTTTATATATCCACATGGAGATTATTTAGCTTCAGAGACCCCTTAGATGCATCTGTTTGCAGGTTTGAAAGGGCAATATTTTCATATTCTTCTTGTGATGCTGAGCACCTGCAGTGGTGAGCTAACACTACCAAATCCTTCTGAAAGTTCCTGTTCAGAAATCCATAAAAGATGGGATTGATACATGTCGAGATCATGGCCACAAGGTGGCAGATTGTAAATGCCAGGTTGTGATTACAGCTCATTAGTGCCTCGTAGTTCCAGTCAAAAACCACATTGAATATATTGAGAGGCAGCCAGCAAGCTGCAAAGGTCACCACGATTGACACCAGCATCATATTGATCCTTTTGTTTTCACTCAGCCTGTTCTCATTCTCTCTCATCCTGTCTATTTTACCCCTTCTCCTTCGAAGACACACAAATATCCTGAGATAGCAGATAAAAAATAAAGCCCAGTGGGAAGCAGTACTGGAAAACCAGCAGGCTAGTGGTGAAAATCAGCCTCTCTGTAAGAGATGGCCATGCCTCAATGCAAGCCACCTTGTTCTTGTAGAAATCACTGTGGAAGGACAAATGTTTGAAGGGTTTGTCTGTTATTTGGTGGAACACTAAAAAAGGAGTGGATATGATGAGGGAAAGCCCCCAGATGAAAAGAATTCCCCAATAAGCATGTGAAATATTGGGCTTCCAGCCACGTGGGTTCACAATTAACTGATATCTCTCAATAGCAATGAGTACAAGTGAGAAAATGGAGACTGAGACAGACAGGCTTTGTATGAAAGAGCCTATTTTACACATTGCTTCCCCAAATATCCAGTGGTCCTTTAAGGTATATGCCACTGTGACAGGAATGCACATGATACAGATCAAGACATCTGATAAAGAGAGGTTGGCAATCAAAATGTTGGTGACATTTTGAGCTTCTTTCCGTCTCTTTATTATAACAATTAAGCAAATATTTCCAACAAGCCCCACTAGTGTAACCAGTGTGTAAGCTGTAATTAGCAAGAATTCTGCAAGGGAGGAAAGGTGGCATGTATCAAAGTTCAAGAACTGAGAGGCTAATGTTAGAGATAGTTTGATTCAGGATCTCGCTGGGGTGCTGAACAGCTTTATCCATCCTGAAGCATCTTCCAACCTATGGACAAAACCTTGCATTATTTAGAATATACTTTGCCTGGAGATTTTCAAAGCAGTGAGTACAGTGAGTCTATCATAGTCAGTGTCCTTAAAGTTTGGAGCAAATCTAACATGATTAATTAGAGTACTGGAAAAGCAGGTGGTTATTAGTGGGTTTATGTATCCCTGTGGAAGGAGGTTGGTGCCACCTCTCTGAGGTTCTGCACTGACTGTGCTACAGATCTATAACTGCTGCACAAGAAACAGCCGTGATAGCAGCTCTGACTGAACTTGTACAGACACTTTCCCACAAATCCTCTTTTACCAGTTGTGGATGAAGTTTGCTTTTCAGAATAAAGTATTCTAAGATCTGTCCCTGCTGAAGATTTAAGAAGGTTTAATGGATTCCAATGAGGAAAATCTGTTGCTTTTGTATTACCAGAAAAGAAGAATTGGGTCCTGCCATCACTCTGCTAGCTTAGACATCACACTTACATTTTCTTTAGAACTACAAAGCAATGTGAGTTAATACACTCAATCCTCCTGAATTAATCAAAGTTATGTGTGCTTAAGTTCAAATGACATTCAAAACCTCTATGAGTGATAGCTAAAAGGGAGTTTCCTGTTCTACTGATGCATTGAAGATAGTATGTCCTTTTTCCTAAATCTAACCTGAGAAAAATGTAAACAAAATAAAGCTCACATTGTAGCTATACAGAAAATAACTCATCTTTCAGCTCTAACTTAAGCGGGAGTCAAGCAAAAAAATCTGGTATTAGAACAGTTCTGTGGTTTTAAAACTTATATAAATGGGAAAAGAGTTTCAACAGAATATCTTGATGGGTTTAAGTGCAAAACTTTATCTGAATTTAAAAGCTCACCAGTTTCTGGCCAGAAAGAGGTTGTTTCCAACCTGGGAAATGAAAAGCTAAGTAATAAAAGTGCTATTTTAAAATTTAAAAATGGGTAATGGATATATGTTCTACACATATATCTTTCAAAACTCAATTTTAACTCACCTTAATTCCCCTGTGAAATTACTGGAAAACTAGTTGGAAGGAGATCATTCTTCACCCCTAGTACTGGTATTGAGAGCCTGTGGAGAAAGGAGAATGAAGAAGCAGTGGGAAGTTAGAGGATACACAAAAAGAAGAAGGGATAGGTGGATGTTTTGTTATTACTAGAAAAAATCTGCTCATGTGTAGAAGATTTGCCAGCCCTTTCACAGAAATGGTTGCCATTATTTAATCACTAAGAATTCTTTAAAGTTTGGTAGCCTGTGCAAAATGAAACACTAAATCCAGGGTTAAACTGGAATTATGATTCTGTAGTTGTTTTCCCACAGACACTCAAAGAGTATTCCAGCCAGAGTTATATCCTGGACTGCTTTATCCTGATACTTCTGTTTTACTTAAGTTTGAGTGCTTCAAATTAGGATCCTTAAAAATCTCCAAAAAACACCATGCTCACCTTTGGAGCATCTTTCATTCTGATTAAAATACCCTTTTCATTTAGCATACTCATTGAAGAGGGAAGTGGCTATAGATATATGTGACTCTGTGTGGCCCTGATGTCCCCAAAATTACTTGAATTGTGGTCAGGGCTAGCATTAAGCCCTGTAGTCTCCATAAAGAATGTACCTGGCTTGGTTAAAGCTGCATTGGGGTGTAGGAATGTGCTCTCTGTTGACAGAGCGACAAAACTATCTTTTGTCTCCTTAAAAAGGAAAAAAGCTCAGAAGTAAAAAGACACCTCATAGGACTTTGGGGACTTCTCTTTAAACTTAAGGATAGCCAATTGGACAGGAGCTAAAAAGTCTCACCGAAGCAATTTACTAGAAAAAGAAGAAAACAAAGAAACTAATCACTTTTGTGAGGTGTCTTACCAGGAGCAAGAACCTCTTGCACCTGGCTCAGTTGTTTTCTGTAGATTTTTGTTATTTTGCCTTTTACTAAAACATTTCTGTTTCCAACACTACCACAGAAGCCATCCTGCTGATTTCATGCCTTCTAAGGTAGCTGAGCTATCTTGGGTGTGATATAAGTCTCCAAGAGCTTATAAGACCTGGCTTGAGGAGACCTTATATCATTGGAGAATGATGTGGAAAACTCTACAATCCTGCTGCAAAAACTATGGGAGTCTGGAGGCTCTGATAGATTTTGCAGTCCCTTGCAGGTGTCCCTACTTCAGCAGGGCAAGAGTGAGAGCTGGGTACTCCCACCAGGCTCCACAAACTCTTCTGCTCTTGAGGCCAGGAGAGAGGCCAGGGACTGTGACTGACTGCCATGTGCAGAACCTGATGGTGTGGCTGGGTATATATATACACATATATATACATATCACAAATAGACTCAAACACATGAAAAGTAGCCCCTTCAGGAGGGCACTGTCACCCACCTTTCCCTGAGGCAGCACTGGCTGCTTGGCTGGGTTTCTCACACCCAAGGATGTTTGTGCTGGAAGGACAGAGGCACTAAATGGCAGATTGGCAGCTGTTGCCCCAGTGAGATTTGCTGCCACTTCAAAAGTGTGAGGATCTAAAGCCTGGCTGCTTTGCCCCAGGGATGATGTTTCTCTGCAGTGCCAGTGGTGTCCACCTGGCTGGCACAGACCTGATGCCTTCAAAGACAAAGTCTGCCCTTCCCTGCTTTTTATGTGAGCAAGAAGCTGTGGGGACTCAAAAGGCCACGAGGCTGAGCCAACTTTGTAATATTTTATGCACTATTTGCTAGGCTTGTTTATTTCTCCATGGATGCACAACACAGTTTGATAGCAAATTCTGAGTGTCCTCTCCCAAGGATTCAGGCTGGTAAGACTTCTGTGGCATTTTCTGTTTGGGAAAAGTCCCTGTACTGACCTAACCAGTTCACTTGCTACATCAGTTTTAGGCACACTCTCCATTTCACTGTCCTTTTCTCAGGAAAATGTGCAATTTCTTTTCACTCTTCGGTTTGTGCTGGGAGTTAAAGAGTGCAGTCTTTACTACATACCATTCTGTGAGGCAATTTAAACATTTCCTTGGCAATACAACAAATTCACCTGTCTTGGTAAACATCTGGAGCATTCATAGCATTAAAAAGTAAGTTACTCTAGTATTTACTACAGCATGCTGAACTATATTGTAATACATACTGGCATTTTTTAATCTAATAAATTAATGTTATTGGAATCAGCCTCCTTGGATCACAGCTACAGCTGATACCAGAATTGAAGTGTTTAACAAAAAGAACTAATTACTTTAACCCCTAATCCATGCATTTTGGAAAAGATTCTCTACCATAGTAAGAGTTTAACACTGTAAGATATTATACACTCCCAGTCTTGTTTCATTCCTCTATCTGCAGAAACATTACTGAAATGTTTATAAGCAAAAGAAAGGTTTAAAATAAAGTGAGTTTTAGAAAGGCTTTCTTTCCTAAGTATTTTCTTACCTATGCTAAAGATGAACAGTCCCATCCTTTCAAGGTGACCAACAAATGTTTCAATTACAAACCTTGTTTGTTAAGTTCCTAAGTATTGCACAGATAAAATGTGGAGGAAAATTTACATTCAATTTTAAATATAAGTTACAGAGAATAAAATAATGCTTTAAAAGATATTTCAGTAACTTTTGTCATAGTTCTATTGATTTTCTGACTTCTTACCTGATGAAAAATTCAAGTCATATCCACACTGCTTTAATAATTTTTCTTTTCCCCCAGAGCCAGCAAACACATCTTCTTTCTGTATAAAAGAGTCCAGAGCAAAGCCATGTCTCCTAAAGCCACACTTAAACTCTCCTTTCTTCTGTCTGTATCAAAGCACAGATCCCCACTTTGCAGCAGTGCTGAGGCTGCCAGGCTGTGGGAAGGCTGCTGAGGAATAAAACGAGCTCTGGAATCCAAGAGGAGACGAACAGCAGTGAGCAGGGAGAAGGAAGGACCAGCAGTCATGGGGATGCATTTTCCTCCACTGTGCTGCTTCCCTCCACCCTGTCAAACACCTTATCATGCAATTTCATTTTCAATTATTTAATCTGTTCTGTAGTTCAAATGTTTTCTCTCTGCAGGATTTCATACATAAACATCTGCAGGTGGCATATTGCTTTCTTAACTCATGCAGCAATACAATAAGCTGCTTGGAAGGAGCGTGCACATGCTATTAAGTGTATCATTTGCTTTATTGCAATTAAGATAATCAGATTTTCATTATAAATCGATATTTAAGTTACTCTAGTATTTACTACAGCATGCTGAACTATATTGTAATACATACTGGCATTTTTTAATCTAATAAATTAATGTTATTGGAATCAGCCTCCTTGGATCACAGCTACAGCTGATACCAGAATTGAAGTGTTTAACAAAAGAACTAATTACTTTAACCCCTAATCCATGCATTTTGGAAAAGATTCTCTACCATAGTAAGAGTTTAACACTGTAAGATATTATACACTCCCAGTCTTGTTTCATTCCTCTATCTGCAGAAACATTACTGAAATGTTTATACAAAAGAAAGGTTTAAAATAAAGTGAGTTTTAGAAAGGCTTTTTTCCTAAGTATTTTCTTACCTATGCTAAAGATGAACAGTCCCATCCTTTCAAGGTGACCAACAAATGTTTCAATTACAAACCTTGTTTGTTAAGTTCCTAAGTATTGCACAGATAAAATGTGGAGGAAAATTTACATTCAATTTTAAATATAAGTTACAGAGAATAAAATAATGCTTTAAAAAGATATTTCAGTAACTTTTGTCATAGTTCTATTGATTTTCTGACTTCTTACCTGATGAAAAAAAAAAATTCAAGTCATATCCACACTGCTTTAATAATTTTTCTTTTCCCCCAGAGCCAGCAAACACATCTTCTTTCTGTATAAAAGAGTCCAGAGCAAAGCCATGTCTCCTAAAGCCACACTTAAACTCTCCTTTCTTCTGTCTGTATCAAAGCACAGATCCCCACTTTGCAGCAGTGCTGAGGCTGCCAGGCTGTGGGAAGGCTGCTGAGGAATAAAACGAGCTCTGGAATCCAAGAGGAGACGAACAGCAGTGAGCAGGGAGAAGGAAGGACCAGCAGTCATGGGGATGCATTTTCCTCCACTGTGCTGCTTCCCTCCACCCTGTCAAACACCTTATCATGCAATTTCATTTTCAATTATTTAATCTGTTCTGTAGTTCAAATGTTTTCTCTCTGCAGGATTTCATACATAAACATCTGCAGGTGGCATATTGCTTTCTTAACTCATGCAGCAATACAATAAGCTGCTTGGAAGGAGCGTGCACATGCTATTAAGTGTATCATTTGCTTTATTGCAATTAAGATAATCAGATTTTCATTATAAATCGATATTTTAGCTTATACTCCTCAGATAAAACCAGTATTCCTGAAAAGCAAGGCATGGCACACTGCACTAGCACATAGTGAAAGGGGGCTTTATTTTTCTTAGTGTTTTTTCAGTAAGAGTCCATATGTTTTGTAGACACATGTTTACAAAAATAAGCATTCAGTTTGCCCACTAAACATTTAGAACGAACATTTATAGAGTGGGAATGGAGCTGCTTTTCTTAGGACTTGCAATCTGGCAAGTTGCCGTAAAAACTCTTGCAATTTTACCTGGGTCCACTTGACTTTCAGTATTTCAGTCAGGTTTTTTTAAGAGAATGGTTTTTCAAAAAGCAGTAGGATTTTTGGGATGAGCAATACTGATACTGTACTGAAGTGCAATTCAGAACTAATTATCTAAAACCATAGTTGGTTGTCATTCTATAGTATTTGAATAAAATAGGTGCAGGGTGGATAGAGCCTTTGTGACCTTGTAACCAGATGAACATCCTGCTTTTCATGTATTTGAGTCTATTCGTGATGTGTTTGTCCAGATTGTTTTTTAACCATCTGTGGAGATCTTGGATTCAAGTGCCTAATTGACTGCTAGGAAGACTGCCTTAACACCTCCCCATAAAACTTCCTTCTCTTTAGTTTAACCCAGTGCTTTTTATTCAAGGTGTGGTTTAGGAATTCTGATATTGCAGCAAAAATGCTGCAATCAAGCAATGGGAATATATTTTTCTAAAGCATTTCTAGAGCTTGCTGGGTTTGATTATGTCAGTATTACTATAAAAACAAAGCTTTGCCAAAGTACTTTAGAAATTCTGCTTCTAGTGTAACCCCAGGAAGTTAATCAGGACCTGAACATGCAATGTGATAGATAAGCATCAGAACAGGCCATAAAAATGTATATCTACTTATGAAGCAAATAAGTTAATAAAATTAAAAGATGTTCTGATTCTATTTCTAGATTTCAAAGGTCATTTTGCTTATTTACACATGCCTCTTTCTAATATAATTCTGCATGCAGTCCTTCATTTATGGAAAAAGTGGGGTCTTTAACATATGATCCATTGGTTTTTACAGTTGTATCAGCCTGCTGCCTCGTGTGGATTTTATTGTGCTGTAGCCTGTTCTGAATTAGATCACATCCAGCATCAGAGGCTTACGGGTGTAGCTGCTCCTGGTGTGTTTAATCCTGATGTCAAAGGTATGTATGCTGAGTGGGACCCATGGCTCTGGAGGAGGGATCGCAATGTGTTTTTTCAGCCAAGTGCTGGAGCATCTGTTTGCAAAAAAGGTTAATGGGTTGCAGAATTGTATTTACTTTTTTTCAATGGTCTTGTAATTTTTAAATTACTCAGTATTAAGTGATAGGTGAAGTGCCATAATAGGTTTTTAAACTGAAAGTTTGTAATAACTTGTGTAGCATTGGCAACAACCTGTTGGTGGAAAATAATATTTAACTCCTCTAAGTTCACCTTTTGCTCTGGCATTTACATGATTCCTTGGCCAGCAGGAATCTCTGCTGATGGTTGATCACTCTAAATTTTTGCTTTTGCTTAGTTGTTTCTCCTATGTACCTGTGCAGTAGTCCTTGTTTCTGCCTGTTGCAGCCTCCTCCTTCAGAAAACAAGATTTAGTAGAGATGTACATGTACAATTTCTCAGTTTCCCACATGAAGGAATTCTTTAACAGTAGATTGGCCATGAGCTGGTTCATCTCTGAAGCATCATGGAATCACAGACTGGTTTGGGTGAGAAGGGACCTTAAAAATTACCCATTTCCAATGGGCAGGGACACCTCCCACTAGATAAGGCTGTTCCAAGATCCATCCAACCTGGCCTTGGACACTTCCAGGGATGGAAGTCACTTCCAGGACACTTCCAGGGATGAGGCAGCTACAGCTTCTCTGGGTGACTTCTTCCATTGACTTACCACCCCCACAGTCAAGAATTTCTTCCCAAATCCCACCTGTCTCTGGCCTCTGTCACTACAAAGCCACTCCTTCTTGTCCTGTCATTCCAGGCCCTTGTCCAAAGTCCCTCTCCAGCTTTCTTGGAGCCCCTTTAGGCACTGGAAGGACTCTCTGAGGTCTCCCTGGCGCCTTCCTTGTCAGGCTGAGCACTCCCAGCTCCCTCAGCCTGGCTCCAGAGCAGAGCTGCTCCAGCCCTTGGATGCAGCACTGCAGGTGAACCCCCTCCATCATCCTGCTGGTCACACTGCTCCTGATGCAGCCCAGGACAAGGTCAGATTTTTCAAATGCACTTTGCCGGCTTGCATTGAACTTCTTATCAATCAACACCTGCAAATCTCTCTCCTGGATTATTGCTTCCTAATAAATACTATACTTCATAGCACTTCAAAGAGGCATAGAAAAGTAAATAAGAATAATTGGAAATCTCATATGTTAGTGTTGGATGTGCTGATTAATGCCATAAAAGTAAGATAATATGCTGTGATGGAGGAAAAACACACTCCCCTCACATTTTCCTGTTCTGTGGAGAGATCAACACCCCAGTAAGGGATTCTCAGTAAGTAGCTCATAATGTGACCAAACTAGCAGCAGCTAAGTGTGCACTGGGACTTTTTCTCCATGGATGTACCTGTGTAACTTGAAGCCCTGCTCCATGACTCAGAGGTTTTTTCCTAATTGGAAATAATTGTCAAAAAATAATCAATGTTCACTACCTGGAGTTTAGGTTTCACTTCATTATACTGCATAGCTCTAAGGGACAGACACCTTTGCAATATCCTTGATGCCTGGTCTCAATTTTGATTCTCAATTAGCTCATGACTAGAATGAAAAGTCAACTGTTTAAAAATCTGATATAACTATAAATGAGTTACTTATAATAACATATTAATTTTTAAAATTGTGTCATGCCATGAACTGTTGGCTAATTTCTGGACCTTATTCAGTTGGCATAGAGCTGAGATGGATATGAATAAACTTCCTGGCTGGAAGGTTAGCATCTTAATTTTTTGGGTCAGCCAAGTTACTTTTCTCACTGAAAAAGAGATAAGATATATGAGTAATTGTAATAGGAGTGTGACTGCATAAATTCATATTTTATAATAGGTTCCATTTTCCAAATCCTGATTCAATTCTTTGTAGTTTTTTAGAACTTCTCCAACTCACTTTTACCAAAAGTCATCTCTGCCAAAAAATGAATTATTTCAATAGCTCACAGATTTGGGGGGAATATGACAACTTGTATTTATGGTTTGCTCTTTCCCATTCTAGAGTCTTTTCATAAAAACACTGTGAGCACCAAACCCTGCTGTTCTCATGGCATGACATCTTTCAGGGTTCTAATTGTTAATGAAGAACTACTTAAATAATCAAAAGATTTTTCCCATTAATCTCAGTCTGTTTCAGTTTTCCAGTATGTTTCAAACTGTAACAAGCATTTTGATTTTCTGGATTAAAAAGAGGAATTCTAGATTGCTATTTCCTATCTAGAAAGTCTTACTTTACACCATCTCATTTAAGATTTCTTGAATAGCATGGATGCCTTTCAGCTAATTTCAGGCAGGTACTTACTGATCTTCACAGCTCAGCTCTTCCTGCTGCGTTCAAACAAAGTTCAACATCAGTCATGCAAAAGCACCACAAACCCACCCCACAGAGGTTCTGTGGAATGAGAAAGAATTAGAGTCTAGGTGTTGCAGGCATCTTTTGTGAAAAATCCTTCCTTTAGGATTTTTCCCTCCTGAGAAACCGAGAAGCCTCAGAGTCAAGATGTAAACAATTGTTATCTGCTGCTGTGGAATGCAACAGGTGCACCTGTGATTGGCCCATCTCTGATGTTTATAGTTGGTGGCCAATCAAGGACTTCAGCTGTCCCGGACAGAGCCCAGGATAGCTGCTTTGTTATCATTCTTTCTATTCTATTCTTAGCTAGCCTTCTGAGAACTTCTTCCTTCTATCTCTTAGTAGTATAGTCTTAATGTAATATATATATATAATATAATAAATCAAGTCTTCTAATTATAGAGTCAAGATTCTCGTCTCCTCTTCATCCTCAAAACCCTGCCTCCCTAAGGGACAATATCTAGGAATAGCTAAGGGGAAAAAAAAAAGCAAGTAGGTTTTAATTTAATTGGAAAATACATAATGAAAAATTTGCACGTGAAAAAGATCAGTGTGGCTGAGATTGTTGCTGGCTCCAGGTCTTCCTTTGGCAAAACTTAAGATCCTGATCTGTCTCAGACTAAGATACAGTGAAAATTCTCCCCTCTCACATCTGTGACAGCATCACTACATTCTTTGATCCTTCACAAGAATCTTGACTTTTGAGACCATATTTTGCTGCCTTACTTTTATCCCATCACTTCAAATTATGGCCAGCTTTTATACACAATTTTAGGAAAGAGAAGAAAGGAAATAATGAATTATTAAAGAAGAGGGAAAAGATGAAAGAGGAAAAGAGAAATTGAACTTCAGAGGGAAGAGGAGGGGAGGGCAGGGTTTAAGGAAGAATGGTAACTTAAGTCCAAAGAAAAGGATGCAAATTCAATTCTCCGATGACTTTCCACTTCACCCTTCACAAAGGTGTGTTTCTTTCTTCAGCAAACTCCCCTTAAAAAGGGTTGCGGGAAGATTTTTTTTAACAGATAAACTTCGATACTTCTTACTGAAGAAATAGTACGTGTAGGTTATTCTGTTACCTTTTTATCTGTGGGTTATCTTCTTTTGCATTAAGCAAATACAAGAGAGGGGTAGAGTTTTATTCCCCATCTGAATTTACACAAGGCAGAGATTTTTATCCTGAGGAGTGTCATGTTCAGACTTCAGGGGGGTAAAAGTCTGTCTAGTTGCCTCTCAGTATTTTTTAATCTTTTTCAACAAAAACCCCTCTCCTGATCACTACTAGTTCATGAAAGTCTCCAAAGTAAGATGACAGATTTGATGTTTATGCAGATGAAAGTGCAAACAGTAGGACAGAGTGAAAGAGAAACTTTTGCCAAAAAGGCAAGACTTTTCAAGGACAGCTGTACATCTTTCAGAAGTTTTTGTATCTGTAACTAAAGCAAAGTGCCAGGCTGGGAATGCTCATGATGCTGCTGCATTTTTACAATGTTCCCTGTGAACCACACAATTACACTCTGCCTGAGGTGTTGGTTTGGGTAGGAGTGAGTCTTCCAAAAGTCTAATATTTCATTGAAATGAAAATAAAAATCTTTGCTTCTGTGTGTATCTCAGTGATGTGGGAAGCTATGGTTGAATCCCTTGTATTCCCAACTGTTCCCACCTATGCACAGTTTAAAAAAATCTGCTGAAATTTGTGTGGAGCTAAGGTGATAGTGTTAGTCTTCAATGTGAATGCAGAAGTAATTCAGCAAACAGTCTGCATGAAACTTCAAAATGCTTTCTGTCTGCTGAAAGGTCAAACTAAACCTAAGTCTAGAGCACTGCACTATACTAAAAAAAAAATACTTAAACTCATTAAAAATTCAAGTGATATACATAAATTGCTTTAAAAAATAATCAATGTCTGCCAAGAGTAGAAGCCACAGAGGTAACTAAAGATGTTGAAGTTAGTTAAAGAGATACGACTTTGTGTTTATATGAGGGTTTAGATAAAATATTTATAACTTACGAACCACTTCTTACTTCATGATGTTTTTTTATTGCCCTTCATGCTCTTTTCCAAAACTTAATTATTCCTTTTCCATCTTGGCAGTTTGGACCCATTAAATAGCATGAAAAAGTTATGTTTCTTGAATGACAAAAATTGATATAAAGAAATCCTTAATAGTTTATTCTGCATCAACTTTTACTGAGAATATTTGGTAACACAGGAAGTTGTGTTGGAAAGGGACTGCTCAGATCTCTCTGGTTTTCAATCCCTTAAGCAGCAATGCCCTCCGGTGGACTCTGGGTAGAATGATTTCTTCTGAATAACTAGAAAGGTGTATGCATGAACATGATTTGGTTTTCCTTCTTCCTAATACATTAATTAAAATGCCCCATTAAGACATTTAATTTAATTGGCATTATTTGGTCAATGCTTCTGGTTGGAGAAACACATTTCCTCTAGGTAATGATACAGGTGGAGTTTTTATCTGAAAAAGCACCTAACTTTAGAAACTTCAGCTGCTGATTTTCTTATTCTACAGGTTGCTATCAGAATTGAAAAAATGTCATGCTGCAACAGCCTTGTCAGAAAGTGAAAAGCATGTATTTCTTTGGCATGACACTTTCCTAAGAATTTTTATATCTATAGGCTGATACTATGCATTTATTAGTTTACAGCAAAAAGCAGTTTAAAATTCTGTGGGGAAGCTGCTGTGGCTGCTGGAGTGTTTCTGGTTTACATCTCACAAACAGTGAGGCTCATCTTTGGTTCTGCACTCACTGTGGCAGCACCTGTGTCTCCTTGGCTCACATAGCTTGAAGGATGTCTTGGTTTGGAAAGCCAGGTGTCTGCTAAGGAAGGCAGGAGCCTCCCCTGAAATGGAAAATGTAAACTCTCCCCACCGCTCTGAATTGCTATAAATTTTAAATTAAGGGGCTCTCCGGCAAAAATATGGGAGCAGGAAATAACAATTCTTTAATAGGGAAGAAAATAAAAAGATAAACAATGCAGTAAACCAAACCAACACTGACAGAGTCAGAACACAACCTGACACCCTGTGGTGTTTGTTGGTAGCAATTGGAGTTGTGGCTGCAGTCCTCCTGGAGTGTCAGGGGTGGTTTTGTTGGAACAGGGATCCTGTAGAAGGGTGTAGTCTTCCTCTGAAGATCCAGTGGAAGAGGCAGCTGCTGTTCCTCTGGGAAATCCAATGGAGAAAGCTGTGCTGGTGTTCTAGAATCTCAAGATTATATCCAGGTAGGAATGCTTGGCTCCTCCCTCCAGGTGGAGCATCTCTCAATGGGATGCTGTAGTTCTTATCAGCCATGCAATGACATTCAATAGCTTGTTATCAGCAGATGTTGTGGAAGAGATAAGGAAAACTGCCCACTTAACAGAAGACAACTGCCATACAGATGGCAACTAGAATACAATTTGGTTGGCAATCCAGGACAAAGGAAAAGCACATTTCAGGAGCACAGTAAGGCCCCTGCTTCCTGGGAATGTGTGCACCAAGTGATGACTGGGTGCCTCAGCAGGTGTGAGTCCAGCAGCATTTGGAGAGGTCTGGTTGGAGCCTCTGAGGCAGCTGGGATGACCTGGAGGATGCAGGTCTGTGGGGTGTGCAGGAGAAGCTGGTGTTCATCTGGCTGTTCTGCCTGCACCCCAGAGCATGGGGGATGTGTCAGGGCACGTGGATGTGTGCAGGCTCTCAGCCCTGCCGGGGCAGGGAATGAACTTGGAGCAGGTTTTGAGCAAAGCTGTGAATGAACAGCAGGATCTCACTCTGGCAGCTGGGAAAGGCAGGGGCACGGCAGGACAGGAGGACACCAGGCCAAGCACAGTCTGGCCTTTGTGCATTTCCAGAGGAGACATTTCCACCTGCAAGACATGGCTATGTGTGTCTTAAAGGTGTTTTCCTTTCATTAACCAACGAGTTAAAAGTGTAAATGAAGAATTTAGGCTACACCTGAATTGAGTCAGCAGCTGATTTTTCCTCCTGATTTACTCACATCCTCAAGAGCCTCATCTCCTCATGGTGCAAGCTGTGACTTTTTTCTTTGATCTGTTCTTGGCCTACTTGTCTGTCTTGCTTTCAGGGAGAGAAAGTGCCTGAAAGCAAGCTTTGTTTTCTTTGTTATCTCTTGAAGCCATAATTAGCTCCTCTTAATTTTTAATCCTTTTTGCTCTAAATTACTATAGGTCTATAAAACGCTTATGGATTATTTTCCAGGTGACACATACTAATTTATCTTGTGAAGGGCCATACAGCTCTTACAGTAACTAGTAGGCAAAACAGTTTTGCATTTCCTGTAATTTATGTGCAGCTTGCAGGCAGCCTCTGGGAAGATTTTTATTTAATACAGTAGGATATGTTTGTTTATTTTAAAGGCACAAATATTTCAGTGGCATTATGGGATATTCTCTTTTCTTAAACTAGATAAAATGATGGTGTCAGTTTGTGCATTGGGATAAATGGATCTAAACCTGTGACAACTTTCCTTGACTGTCAAACACAGGCATTTAATAGGTTACTCTTACTATAGACATGGCTATAACATAAAATAAATCCAATCTGAGTCAAATCAGATTAATGTATTGCAAGTACCAATGCTACAATTAATGATAATCATAGTCTGTGAGGCAAAAGTATGTTCAGCCTCTCAGGATTTCCTCTGGGGCTGTGGTTAACCAACCTTCCAGCACAGCCAGTGTTCCTCTTGTGTCTGTGTCTCCAAGGGAGCATTTCCAATTGATCCCCATCAGGGGGATGCTGCAGTTCTGCTTCCTCCCTCCTGCCAGCACCAGCAGGTCACACAAAAAAATGTTTTAGAAAGCTGGGGCAGATGAAAACCAAGTCCTTTGTTGTGGTAAAACCATTTATGGCTGTCTCAGCTCCCTTATGTGGATCACTGTGTGTTTGCAGAAGCATCAAGGCTGGCACATGGGAAAAGGCAGGATCAGTTCAGGAAACTTGGAACTACATCCTGACAGTGCCTAATGCAAAACAGCAGCCATTCTTAGCTCCTGCTTAATTTCAACATAAACCCTAGTGGCTGCAAAACGGGGAAAAAAACCCTCTGCTTTCTAATGAAAAATTCACTTAGTTGAAAGTAATGCTGCAGTCTTCATGACAGCAATGTTTAATGTACTATAAAAGTAAGAGGGAAAAAAAAGCAAAATTATCTCACTATTCATCATTCCACATGGTCTGCATACTCTTGAACAGCTCTAATTGTTTTTCTGAGGAAATGCCTCCTTTTCAGAGCTAAGGAGAGCTCTAAGGGTGAGTAGGCTGTGGTAGGGTTGGAAAGAGAAAGGGAAAGCAGGGGAGGAAATGGTAGCAGGAATAGTGAGTGAGAAGGAATCACAGATAGGTTTAGGTTGGAAAAGCCCTTTAAGATCATCGAATTCCGTCAGCACTGCCAAAGCCACCACTGCACGGTGACCCCAAGCGCTACATCCGCACTGCCTTTTAAAACCCTCCAGAGACGCGACTCCACCGCTGCCCTGGGCAGCTGTGCCAGGGCTGGACAGCGTTTTCCGCGAAGAGTTCTTCCCTGATATCCAACCTAAACCTTCTCTGGCACACCTTGAGGCTGTGTTCCTGCCACCCTGTCCCCGTTGGGAGCGGGCTGCCAAGGGGAAGGAGGGACAGACGAGGGAAGAGGCTGCCAGGAGCAGACAGAAGCAGGGCGGAGCGGAGGGTTAAAGCCCGGGGAGGGCAGGGTTAGGGTGGGCACAGGGGCGGCCCAGAGGGTTAAAGCCCGGGGAGGGCAGGGTGAGGTGTGGGAACAGGGGCGGTGCGGAGCCGAGCTCTGCCGGGGTCGTGCCCAGCGGGTACCGGCAGTGTCCGTGTCCACGGGGCGGTGCCCAGTGGCTGGCCGGGCTCCGCCTCACGGTGCCAGCCACGGGAACACGAGGCAGCCGCAGAAATGGATGCAGAGAGTTTCACATGAGCGTGAGGAAGAAGTTTACAGCGCAGTGGCGAGTCCTGGGACAGACGGGATGTGGACCGTGCCTCCCTGGGGACACCCCAGACCCGTCCGGACGGGACGCTGTCCATGTGCTGTGGGCTGGAGCGGGAGCTCGGGCCAGCAGCGCCCCGGGGCTCCCGCCGCTCTCTGAGGGGAGGCCCCGAGCCCCTGGAGGGCTCCGCCATTGGGGGCGCGCGCGGGGGGCCCCCAACGGTCCCCGCGGTTCAAACGCTCCCGCGCGCCCCGCCCCGCCCCCCGCCAGGCGGTCCCAACGGGGAGGGAGCGCGCGACGGGCCGGAGGCGGCGTCCCATTAGCTGCCGGCCGCGGGCCCGGCGCATTGACGCACATGCCCCGCCCCTCCACCCGGCGCGCGAGGAATGCGTCCCGCGTCCCTATTGGCTGCCCGACGCGTCCGTCGCCGGCGAACCCCGGGACTTTTGCGGAAGTCGCACCTTTTCATTGGTTGCTGCACACGTCCATCGCGGCTTGAGCCACGCCTCTTAAAGATGAGTGGCGGGCGGAGACGTAGCATCGCTCTCATTGGCTGCGACGGCGGGGGAGGAAGGCGTGGGGGGCGGGGCTCCCGGCGGCCCCTTTGTGTGGGCACCAGTCGCCGGCCGCGCTCCCGAGAAGCTGCTGCCGCCATTTTGTGCGCGCCTGTGTTCGCGCCCACCCCCGCCCGCCTTTCCGGGGGAGCGGCGGCACCGGGGACGGCTCGACTGTGCTGCCGGTCAGGTGAGGCGGAGCGGAGGCGCCGGGCCGCGCCGAGGCAGCTACCGTCGGCGGCCGCCGCAGCCGTGAGGTCACGTTGCTCTCAGGGGGAAGAGGCGGCAAGACGGAGCAGGAGGGGAAAAAACCTCCGGAGCTGCCCCCGAACAGGAGGAGGAGTCTCGGCGCCAGGCCCAGGCGCGGCCCCGGAGGCAGCATGGAGAACTCGCAGCTATGCAAGCTGTTCATCGGCGGGCTGAACGTGCAGACCACGGAGGCCGGGCTGCGGGAGCACTTCGCGGCCTACGGCACCCTCACCGACTGCGTGGTCGTGCTCAACCCGCAGACCAAGCGCTCCCGGTGCTTCGGCTTCGTCACCTACTCGGCGGTGGAGGAGGCGGACGCCGCCATGGCCGCGTCCCCCCACGCGGTGGACGGGAACGCGGTGGAGCTGAAGCGGGCCGTGTCCCGGGAGGACTCGGCCAAGCCCGGCGCTCACGCCAAGGTGAAGAAGCTCTTCGTGGGCGGCCTCAAAGGGGACGTGGGCGAAGGGGACCTGGTGCAGCACTTCAGCCAGTTCGGCCCCGTGGAGAAGGCCGAGATCATCGCCGACAAACAGAGCGGGAAAAAGCGCGGCTTCGGTTTCGTCTACTTCCAGAACCACGACGCCGCCGATAAGGCGGCCGTGGTCAAGTTCCACCCGATCCAGGGCCACCGAGTGGAGGTCAAGAAGGCCGTGCCCAAGGAGGACATCCAGGCAGGCGGGGGAGGCGGCGGCTCTTCCAGGCCCTCCCGGGGAGGCAGAGGAGGAAGGGGTCGGGGCGGCGGCGGCTCCGGCAACCGGGATCACAACGGGCTGTCCAAAGGAGGCGGTGGCTACAACAGCTACGGCGGCTACGGCGGGGGAGGAGGTGGCGGGTACGGCTCCTATGGCAGCGGTTCCTACGGAGGCGGAGGGGGAGGCGGAGACTACGGCAACGGGTACGGCGGGTTCGGCAGCTACAGCCAGCACCAGTCCTCCTACGGCCCCATGAAGAGCGGCGGAGGAGGTGGAGGAGGGGGCGGCAACTGGGGGGGTCGCAGTAACAGTGGACCGTACAGAGGAGGCTACGGTGGGGGAGGCTACGGGGGCGGCTCTTTCTGAGCTGGAGCGCCCATACCCATTGATGGGGGGGCGCGCAGAGCCCTCCCTTCGATACGGGGCAGCTTCCAAATGGTTTCTCCCCTCATTCGCCGAAGGGCAGCTCCTTTTAAATGCCTCCCTGCTGTGGGAGCGGCTCCTAAATGCCCCCTGAGGGTCGCCTCTGCTGCCTGTGCCACTTCTTTCTCTCTGAAGATGGACTGGGCCCCACATACACATATTTTGTGTTACAGTCATTGATGGACTCTATTTTTTTATTATTACTTGGACCTTGGTCGTTTTTATACTAGCAATGAAAATTGTCTTGTTTTAATTTGTTTTTTGGGGGGTGCGGGGTGGGAAGTGTCTTGCTGGAGTAAATACTGGGGAGGGTTGGGGGGAAGTTCCTTTGTTGTAAGGACTCGATGCCTGGATACTACGTTTTTTTCTACAAAAGCTACTCGGATCCCATGACTGACTTTTAACATTTCTGTAAAGGAAGAAAAAGTGGTTTTTACGTTTTTTATTTTTTAAATAAATCATTGTGTTCATTGACCTTTACATGTCTAATTTTTTTTCCTAGGATCAATTCCGTACGGTTTTAAGGCTTTTCTAGGTTTGAAGCAAGTGTTCCTCTGCTTTAAAATCTCTGTGTACTAGAGTAGTAAATATTTTGTTGCCAGTAAAGGTCCTAACTGACTTTTTTGCTAGTGGCTTTCAAACACTCGACAGAGAAATTTTTGAAGTACTAATCCGTGGATGTGGTCTGTTTTTTAAATACTCATTCTCACTTTGGCAGTTTGTGTGCATCCACCATCTTGTACTAGGCAGTTTGACGTGCTGACATGGTTGGTCAATTTTTTCTATAGGACTTTTCCATCAACGTATTTACTGTGTAGTTTTGAAGAAATAGTTTGTGTTAAGCATGTGCTTCATTCATATAAAATGTTCAGAATTTCTTATTGCTTAGTTTTCAAGTCCTTGGTTTGTCTGTGTGTGATTTCTTCCAGGAAAGGGTCGACTTTTATCCCTTCTATTAAAGGCATACTTGTTTTCCTAGCCCCGGGTTAACAGATTTCACTCGGAACTATTGTCCTTCCTGCAAGTTCCTGAGAACCCTCGCAGCTCCATCTGCTGTCAGCATGGCAGCCCCGTGCTGGGGCTTCCTTAAAGCAGGAGTAAAACTGGTTTGCTGACGATTGTACCAGACTTTGGAAAGTTATTTTATGCCACTAGATGACTGGTGTAGAGTGCAGTGACATCGGCATGTGAATAAAGATGGGGTCCCTGACTGCTGGTTGGGTGGGGGGGAAAGGAATGGATTTGCAATACCTGCCTCAGCACGTAACTGAACAAATAATAATTGCAGTTGCCCGTATTTCAGAAAGTGGTGATCTAAACTGGGTAAAGAGCTCTGAGAAGTGAGCCAGCAAGTGTACCAGTAACATAGGTGCCAGTTGTAAAGCAAAGATCTTTGTGTAGTCTGCTTGATTAAAAAATGTATATTTGTAGCCCTTTCACGCAATAGAATTAAAGTTTGTTGTTTATTAAAAAGCATAATGTTTTAGGGGAAAACTGCCTTCCTGCATAGAAATATAGAATAGCAACGTTTATGGGTTTATGGATATCAAATAAAAGATTTGAATTCCTTATATGCTTGAGTGAGAGTATAAATGATGTGGGGCATGCTTTTAAAAAGTACAAATTATTTTGACTTCAGGTTTCTAAGGTTTTAGAATGCTGATATTTCATGGGACTGCATCATAAAAGCTGCTTTTTGCTTTCCTCCAGATATGCAAGGTATTAGGCATATAATTCCCACTGATTCCCGTGCAAAGTTAAATGTGTAGGGCTTGGTGCTTCTGGGCTGAAGAATTTCAAATGAAATTTCAAGGTATTGTTATTATTGGTTGTCAATCTAACTTGATGATGATTTAAATTGAAATGAGCTTTGTTGTTATTGGAAGTGAAACTGCATCGCCTTAATTGCCTTTGTGAGCTTAAACAGGACAACCTCTTGGTATCACCAGGATTTAAACCAAGAGCTGAGCTTCCTCCTGATTGTGGTTGTTTATGGCTCTAATGGAGACTGGCTCTCTTTGGCTTAGCTGAGCTTTTATGAATGAATAGGTTCCAAATAACTTGCTGTTTGCAATTATACTGTAATTTTTCTATCTCAAAAGCCTATTAGTCACTGTTGTGCACCAGCATCTCTTATACATTGTTGTAAGTAAAGTTTCAGAATTTGAGTTTGTAAAACACTGCAAGTGCCAGCTCTTGCCCATGCACAGCTTCAGGTGGTTTTATATCATTGAGGGCTTTTTCTGTACCTTTGCACTTTACAACCATTTTGGCTAGTCATCCTTGAACTTCATTTGAAGTACAGTTTTTGTGTTTCTAGCGGAAATGAGCAGCAGAGTTCTAGGTTGTGTGTTTGTTTGGGGGTATGATTTAGTCTTTGCAGTGTTGTTGCCTTAACCTTAAGAAGGAACAGCCTGGCTTGCAGAGAAATGGTTAAATTCACTTTTGTGATGTGTCTTGTCATTTGATTTAGGAAGCTAAGGGTTTGTGCCCCAGCTATAGCTTTATGGTATTTTCATGTTATGTGCTGTGACAGAATATGTTGATACTAGAAACAAATAGGTTTTAAAAAAAGTGACTTTGTGAAATCTGACAGTTTGGGAAGTGCTGTGCTGAAATGTGCTGTTACCTGTGTGCAGTAGTCCTGGTAGGACTAAAGTCTGCTAGGACAAAGAGCTGATCCCAAAAATCACACGTGGATTAGGGAGAGGGCTGCCTAGTGTCATCCTCAGGAGATTGTCACCTGTTTAACCATGTTCTCTGGTGGCTTGAGTAGGTGGCACCTGCTCTGTGACCCCTGGTGTCTTGGGAGTGAGAACTTGTGACCCTGCAGTTGCCATTGGAGAGGATCCTGTGAAGGATCAGGGAGGGGGAAGCAGTGCCAGGGTGTACCATGGAATACAGAACAGTGCAGGTCTCTATTGGGTGGCATTAAAGACACTGTGACTTCAAGACTCTTGGAATATAAATCTGTTTCAAGTACAGTTCCTAGTTATAAGATTTGTTGATAAAGCTTTGCTCATGTGTTTAAAGGTATTTAATGATTTTCTGAGCCCAGGGTGGGTTTGTCTGCATAAAAGTGCATAGGAAGAATTGAGCTGAAATGAGGTGTGTGGCTGGTATGTAAATAAGTTTGTGACTTCACAGTTGCTTTAGGAAGGTCACAAAGATAGAAATAAAGTAACTTTGCTGTTCCTTAGTTTGTAGTTGAGTTATGAAGTTCTATGTCTGAAATTATCTCAATAAGTTAATGGCCTTCTGTTCAGGACCAAATGCTCCATTGTGTTGATGTCACCTGTAAGAAATAGAAAATAAGAGCAATTAGTTTGCTTTCAGCATTTAATAAAGTAAAAACGTGGTAGTTTTCTTAAAGCACAGATGTTCTTTTATTTTTGTAATCTGCATAACCAAAATGGAATTCCCAAAACCAAACTTTTCAGGCTACAGTGTCACTGAACTCAGTGTGTTGTGATATGGTTTTTAATAGTAATGGGTGTTCATGTCTGCTCTAAAGTAGAATTTGTTCTTCACTTGTAAATTTTATTTGGCTAATAAAACTAGCCTAACTTAAACTTTCATAATACTGACTACTACTGCATTAAAAAGAAACATGCTAAACACCTGTACATGGAGTGCAATGATACTTGCACAAGGCTGTGGAAGTACCTCCCACGTGTTTGTTGTAATATCAGGTGCTGGAAAGGTGGTTTAGAGCAGTGCTAACAGCTCAGACAGCTTCCATGGCAGTAAATCTCTGTGGGTCACTGATGGGGTGCAAAATAAAAGCTGTGTCTTGTCCTGCAGGCTCCTGTAGTGTAACAATCCTTACCCTTCAGAGCTGGGCAAGCTTTTGTGTTGAATTTACAATAGCTGCAGTACAGGCTCCAGTTCTGGCTCTGGCAGTCCCGTGCTGCTCCCAGGAGCTCAGCCCTGTGGGGAGGTGGGCACTGACAGGAGGTGTGCCTGAACTCTACCAGATACTTTGCACATGTGGGCCTAACAACCTGTGAAGCAGAAATACTTAAAATGGCTAAAAATGCAAAGTTCTCAAATGCTTTATGGTGTCCTCCTCCGCTCCCACTCTCAGCTGAGATCTCTAAATCAAATTTTGCTTTCATCTGGCATTGGAAGGTGTAATTGGATGGTGTGGGTCAAAAAAGTGGTTTATTACCCTGCTCTGTCAGCTGATACTGCCATCCCAACATGGCATTGCCAGTGCTGCCAAAAAGGCTCTGAGTGATGCTGAGGACCTCAAGCTCCCATCTGAGTGTGAAAAGAGAGCAGCTTCCTTTCTCTACATACCTCAGAATGTTTATTCTAAAACGAAAAAGTTTGGCTTAAATCATTATATTGTTAATTAATCCCTAAAAATGGCCTGAAGGACACCCCTCTGATGTGCACACAGTGAACAAAACACGGTGTGTTTTGTGAGAATGGGGTTTTGCTCCTGCAATCTGTCAGAGGGTTGCGTTCCTGATAGAAGGCAGTTTATCCAAACCTTTAGATTAGGATTGTTTGACCTGTTGTAGCTACTATGGATTAGTGTTTATCATGTCATCAACAGTTTATACCACATTTATGTGGTTTACATTGTTACAGACCTTTACTTTCTGAGCTATTTGGAAAAAGGCCTTTTCAGTGGTTTTTCAAATTCTGTATGGGTAATACCTTGGATTAGTAGTAGGTGATTAAAAGTGTAACACCCAATTTTCAATCTTTCACACTAGCCAGAGGCATCCTTTATAAAACAAGGGGTTATTAAACATGTTCTGCATAACTGATTCTGTGATCTGGTGTTTATGTCCCTTAAAAACAAGTTTTCTGGTTGTTATTTTTGTATTTCTTAATGAATAAAACAGTTATATCCCTGCTTCACTTGAAAATGTATTTCACAATGCAAGCACACCACAAGAAGTTCTGAGCTAGCCTGAACAAGCACTATTTGCTTTTGTTGATGGGCAATATTTTGGTCTCCTGTTGAAGCATTACTGCTCTGTTATTTCTGGAATGTGCATTATACACACACACAGATGTTACCTCTACTTCCACTTACCTTTAATGAGTATTTATTTATGCTGTAATGTAAGCAGTACTATTGATGAGTGTCAGATGTGTATTTCTCATTACTAGATGAAACTCTTCCTGCTATGTATTTCTGGGAATTTTGTATATTTACCTGTATATGAGGACTTTTAAAGGGCTGATGGAGTTGGGTGCTTTTCTTGTTGCTGTTCACTTTGACAAATCTTAGTCTTTTTACCTTCTCTGCTCCCAGAACTCTCACCAATTTCTATTATATATAATGGGTGGAAATAGTTACTTTTGAATTGATACCTCTTGTTCATATGCCTCAGAGTGTTTTAGTCCTATAAAATCTGTATTCCCCTTAAAAACATCCCTCTGGGAAAAAGGGTAGCAGGAACCCTGAAAGAACAACGGCTGTAAAGCTGTAGTTCACTGCAGAAGACAGACATTCTTCAGATTTTTCTGTTTCCTGTATTACCTGCTGAGTAGACGGAACAGTTAAAAAGATGGTACAGTTCAGGTCTAGGCTGTAGCAAAGAAAAAAACCCAGCCAGCTTAAAAATCAAAATTCAAGTACTGTTCTCTGTGGTTCAGCCTTTGCCAGTAGGAGTTCTAACCTAAAGCTGCAACAGCATTTTTTAAACTACATTCTGAGTGTGGTTAATCTTGGTGTAACTTCTTTTTGCTAAAAGTCTTTGAGGCAAAGCTGCAATGTTGCCTGTTGTTGTTGCAGTAAACTCAGGCTTATAGCAGAACTATTCTCAGATTGTCAGCCATCCAAGGAACCAAAGCTCCTTAACTTGGAAAACTAGATGTCAAGCCCAGGCAGACTAATAATGCCATCTGTCTGAGGCATCTGGATATTAACCCTCTCAGCATGATGCTTAGGGTTTCATTCCCAAATGCTTTCGCAGATGGAAAGTATACAGATTTGAAAGAATAGCTCTTCTTTTTTTAAAAAAAATTAAATTGGGCTATGTTGAGCTGTGTACAATTTTGATACATATTATATTCATCAAACTACTATAAATACCTCTTTTCATGAGTAATGCAGTGAGGAATCTATGCCAATTTAGAAGGGAATTACATTTCTGGCTGGAAATATGTCAAGATGCACATTTGCTCACCACCATCAAAGTTCCAATCACTGATTAACATTGCAGAAAAATTCCTTAGAAACAAAATGAGATGAGGAATGTGAAAGTACATAATTTATTCAAATGCTACTTTGTACCATGGAATTGCCAACTGGTTTGTCTCAGAGAAGCCCTGTTCTCCTGGGAATGCTCTTTAAATTCAAAGACATGCAAAGGCACACATCTGAAAACACACTGTCAGTCTGTAATCTAGTCAGTATAAAAGATGAGTACCATGTCAGTCTCTTCTGTCATTTCTGTAATTTTTGTTTCACTCTGTAGCTTTACAATGGACTTCCCCTCTTTTGTAAGAAAATTTGCTTTCTACAGAACCCTGGGGGGAGGGAAGCTCATGAGTGTAGTCACTGCAGGCACTGCCTGGGAAGGAGAAAGTTCAGGAATGCTGAATCTGTTTGCAGCACAAGTGTGGATTAAAGCAATGCTAAGTAAAATGCACAAGTAGTTTGGGACTGGAAGTTTCTGTGCTTTTTACTTTTTCTCTGTGGATCAATAATCTTGGTTTCTGTATTGCAAACTAGCCCAGCTGCAGCGGGAAGCCTCCCTGTCCCAGCCACACACACCCTGATGAAGAAATTGCAGCATGGGCAGGGCATGGCCCTGGGAGGAGACTCTTCTTACCTTGTTATTGTATACAAGCGCAGCACTATCAGTTGTGTTTTGAAATACTTTACTCCAATTTCATCCTCCAGATCCCCTCCCTCCTCAGAAGGGCTGTCCTCTGGTTTCAGGCTCACTGGCTCTTCCTGGGCTGGGTCAGAGCATTGTGAAAGATTCCTGATGCTAAATCCCCAATTCTCTCCTTGTGCTTATTTAGTACCTCTTCAGGTTTTAGTAATCTTTTTAGTTTACTAGGTAACAGATTTGGCCAAAGTCCTTCACTGTGAAATTTCGTTTGGACTTACTTGTTTTGTTTCCACCACTGTAATAATGATGCTCTGTTTATTGGAAGGGGCTTCTTTGAGTCCTGATTCCAAAGTCAGGACTTCCCCAAGATCACTACTGGATGTTTGGAGTTGTCAACACTAATGCCTCTTGCATAGGGTGGTTAGCAGCTGCATTCTCAAGGGTAGTGCCAGCTTTCTACTGTTACTTTCATGGAGGTGTGTCCTCCTGAAAACAAGAAATCCCCAGCAGCACAAGGAGCTGCAGCCCTTGCAGTCAGTGTGCCTTTTCCCTCTATGCCCATCCCTCCATTCCTTTCAGCAGTCTTAAATGCAGGCAAATTATTTTTTCTCAAATGACATCATTTAGGTGTTATGGGAATTTTCTTTTACTCACCCAGCACCAGTTAAAACCTCAACTTCCTCTGTGTGGTATCAATTTTACTTTTAAATCTTCGAGGTGTGAACTTGGTGGTGAATCAGCACCAGTGTGTTTTGGAAATGTTACAGTGGCTTTGGGTGTAGGTGGTGGCAATGGGGAGCTCTTGTTTTTGATATATTGGGGAGTCAGATGCGAGGGAGTTGGGAAACATCACCTTCAGAAGGAAGAGCTGGGCTTGTTTTATTGCTGGACCTGCTCTGTGCCAAAAGTGTTGCAATGAGTTGATGCCACACACTCTCTAATGCCTTTCTAAAGTGTGGTTTTTTTCTTTCACAGGGTGCACTTCTGTGTGAATGAGAGGATGGGAAAGCTGAGCCCTGAAAAGCACACCACAAAAGTCAAGTAAGTGAACAGAAACCTGAGCTGAGCCCCTGACATACAGTTCCCACTCTGAATAAACTAAGGAATATTGAACAGAAAAAGAGGTTTGTCCAGAAAATACATGGCAAGATAATGAAGGTCAGTTACCTGTGAGGAAGATATGCTGCCTGAAACAGGTTTTTCTGTTCTGGTAAAATAATGTGCCTGCAGAAACAATCCTGTCTAAACTTTTGTGTATGGCATCTGTGGGTTTCACTCATTT
Organism: Emberiza elegans; assembly: GCA_024865655.1. Lineage (NCBI taxonomy): Eukaryota > Metazoa > Chordata > Aves > Passeriformes > Fringillidae > Emberiza > Emberiza elegans. The sequence goes on from JALJVW010000797.1 coordinate 102,353, forward strand.
GTGTTGATGTTGCAGCTCGTTATGTTACAATATGAGGGTGGTGGGCTGTGTTTCTTGGCTTTTGCAAAGAGCAAGAAATGAAATGTTCTAAAAAAATCCAAGAAGGGAGCAAGACAAATGAGTGTGCAGGGAATAAGAGTAACAAGAGACTTGGGTTATGGTGTTGAGATCCTGAATGGGAATGGCTTTGTTTATGCTGTTCTCTCTAAGTTATAGTATACAAATATTAATTAAACCATACATCTTTATGAAGCATATGGATAATTTCCCCTTATTACAGAAGGTAATAAGAAAGCTTTTAGGGTTCTATTTTAAAGATGAAGAATCACATTAAAATGATGTCTTATTAGAAAAATTTTGGTAAAATAAATCCCACTTTTTGGTCCATAGCCTAAACTTTTTCCCAAGTTCAGTCTTTTTCTGAAGAAGAAGTTTGTTAAGTTTGTTACTTTTTTTCTGAGCCTGTAGCAAGAGCTGTACACTCAGTAGGTGCAGACTCTAAGGAGGCAGAGACTTGGTAGATTTAGGCAACTGAATACTGGCCTTTACCTTTGTTCCAGTGCCCACAGAAGATGTTTTTACAGCCTTCTTCCTGATTTTCTTTTCATTTTGAGCACTAAATTCTAAACAATAAAATCGACCTGAAAATCTCCCTGCAAATTTCTGATAAATATGTACTGTGACTGCAGGGCAGGAAGTGTGTGCCTCTGACACAGGTGACTGCGGGTGACATCCGTGACTGAAGCTCCAGGAAAGAGTCAGGAGGGCAGCAGGAAGAACATTTTCAGCTGGTGGGTAACTGCTGGGTAGGTGAGCAGTGGAATGGCTCATGACCGAGAAATCACAGATGGGGGTGAACATGGCCAGGGGTCGTTGCCCTAAAGGTGGTAATGTTATTGTAAAATTGTTGCAATAAACCCACTCTTTATAGGAATTGTGATTTGTACAAAAGACTAAAGGAAAACAATGTTCTGAAGGTGGATTGTGCTGGCCTGCAGGAGCAGGAGCCCGGGAGTGGGATGTGTGCCAGCAGAGGGCAACAGCCCGGAGCGTGCTGGACAGGCTGGTGCTGCTGCAGCATCCACCGGAATGCACATCCTGGGGGAATGCTGGTACCCACCGGAATGCTCATCCTGGGGGGAATGCACCTCCCGGGGGAATGCTGGCACCCACCGGAATGCACATCCCGGGGGAATGCACATCCTGGGGGGATGCTGGACCCACTGGAATGCACATCCCGGGGGAATGCTGGCATCCACAGGAATGCACATCCCGGGGGGGATGCTGGTACCCATAGGGATGCTCATCCTGGGGGAATGCTGGCACTCACAGGAATGCTCATCCCGGAGGGATGCTGGTACCCACAGGAATGCTCATCCTGGGGGAATGCACATCCTGGGGGAATGCTGGTATCCACAGGAATGCACATCCGGGGGGAATGCTGGCCTGGCTGCTCCTGCCCCTGCTCTCCCAGTCACAGAAAATAGCCACCGGTGGGAGTTTCTCACTGCCAGAGCATCCCTGGGTCCAGCCCTGGGAAGGTCCTTACCTAGGAGGTCTCCCAGAGCAGGTCCTCCCTCCTTACCTAGGAGGTCTCTCTCTTGAGCCTTGTGGGAACTTGGATTCCTGTGAGCGGCTGCAGTAGGTAAATTGTGGCTGCTGATTTGGTTTTGTTACTGAATTCTAGCAGCAGCAGGGCAGCAGATACCCTCAGGACTCCTCTGCTGAGGCACCTCCATCTCCAGGTCCCTTGGGAGCCAGTACCTGAGTACCACCTCCAAGTGACTGCACTTAGCCTGGGAGCTACCAAGGCAGCTATTTCAGCAGATACCCTATATACTGCTTTTCTTACATTAATAGCCATAGAGAACCTTTTCCAAAAAAACATATGGTCTAAATACACATCTATCTGAGTATCTCCTTAATTAGGATGACAAAAGAAGTTTATTTAGAAGGTACTTGTGGAGATGATCTGGTTCAAAGAGCCCTCAAAGCAGGACCAGCTTCAGGGTGAGATCAGTTTGGTCACTCAAAGATAAATATATACTTAATATATGCATTAAAAATAAATATGATTATATATATCAACATATATTTTTATCTAAATATCTGTATCTCTAAAAAAAACAGAATGAAAAATAATTTAGGCTGCGAAGATGCAGCTTTAGAATCTTCTGTAAATGCAGTGTTTTATTTACACCTTTCCCAGCTCTTCAATGCTGAAACCTTTTTTGAAGGAAGATTTTTGAAGAAGATTTCTGAAGGAAGTTGATGAATAATTTCAAGGAAGAGATTATGCAACTAAGCAAGAGAGCTGCTAAAGATAGGAAATTGCTTATGATATGTCTCTGGAGCCTGAACATTGTATATACCTGGAAACAGGTATGTACAGAGGAGTGAAGTGTTCCTGAATTGTTTGCACTGTATTCAGGCTGGATGATCCAGTGATTCACAGCTCTTGCAGCTTGCCTTGCAGAACTAGAACGATTTTTCCCAATTTGATGCCATTTGCTTTCTGCTGGGATTTTGGGAGGTGAAGTGACCCTTCAGGTTTCTGCAGAGGCTGTGGAGATTGACAAGGTGCTGTCTGATTGTACTGAGGCTCTTCACAGAATTAAATTCTTGTAAGCACTTGGTGTCCTTTCCTTATAACCTCAGCATTAAACCAGCTGCTGGATTTTGGGCCAGGAGAGAGTTTTGGATCAAATTGGTAGGGATTGTTTTTATTACCTCCCTTTGTACCACTTTTATTGAAGAAATTCCTTGCTGCTGTGGAGACACTGGCAATGCTTTTCTTTCCTGTCTCCTTGTGGCTCCTTGGAATTGGGGGGTTTGGTCTTTCACTGTAGATCTGAAGATTGTCACAGGAATCTGGAGAGGTTTTGATGGGCTGAGAGATGGTGGGACTGGCTGGAACTTGTGTTTTGGGGACCTTTCTGCTCTGACAATTGGTTATATGGTTGTCAGTAATTGAAGTTAGATTAGATGTAGGAGTAATTTTTGGCTACTTGAGATAGAAATTTTTGAAAGAGGCTGGAAAAATTCCACCCATCAGGTGTCACTCATTCCTTTCAGCTGAATGTTTTTTCAAGATACCAGTCTTTGCTTAAAAACAAACAAGAAGTTTTTGCCTTGGGGTTGTTACCAACATGATTATTTTGCAAGGCTGCTGTAAAGATAATCTCTGGTTACTGGAACATGCTTTTGTTCCACTCCAGCAAGGACTAGTCACAGTTTTGCTTGTCACTGTACCTTTCAGGATTTGTAGAATCCAGTTATACACAAACCTGTGGGGCATGTAAGAAGGTATTGCTGGTTTGGTTCAATTTAGGTGCTTTGCTCCCAGGCTGACTGGAGTGAGATGTAAATTTTTAAGGTGAAAGCCTAATGTTTTGTTATTGAGAAACTTTGTGTTAATAAAAATACACAGGCACTTTGCAGCAGTTTAAGGACTTGCTCTTGTATCTGGACTTTTGATGATTACTGAGGGATTTACTCAGAGGAAACAAGCTCTAGCCCTCATTTCCGTGGTAAATTCTACTATTTTTATATAGTTGCTTTTCCTCTGGTTTGAGCTTGTGTCTTGCAGTTTTGCATGTTGTGCATCAACAGTGTAAGACTGGACATGGGGAAAGTACTTGAGGATCTGCATGTTTTAAACTGATAGTTTAACAGCATTCTCTAGGGAAAATGAAGGAATTTTGCCGGAATTCTGTGTGAGGTTTGACTTTATGGCTTTATCTTGATTTCTTCTGTTTAGGGGTAGGCTGCCAAATGGTGTTTAAATAGCAGGACTCTCAATCCCCATGTGTCTTTGATAAAGTCCTTTAAGTTTCAGGTGTGTTAAGTTTTCTTACCTGAAGAATTAGGGTGATGAGTAGCTAAGATTCTCACCAAGCTGTTGAAACCCTCCTGTGGAAGGCACAATAGCATCTGTTCATCATTGCTGACAGGTTTTAAAAAGATGTATGAAACTTGGGCTGAGGACATGGCTTGAGGAGAAACATACAAGAGTGAGGTAATTTTATTTATAAAAGAGATTAAATGGCATCTTCAAAGAGAAATCTCTTGATACTTCTAGTTATCTCTTCCTTTTGCTCAAGAACATTTTGTGAGTGGATGAGTAATGAAGAAGGCAAATGTTTCTTGTCTTTAATACAATTAACCTCTAAGGCCTCACTGGTGCAGAATACAACTGAAAAATTCTTGTAATAAAATGAAGGGGGGAAAAAGATTTATGTAGAACTCTATGCATTTGTATAAATTGGAATTAAAGTGACAAATGTAATTTAGTGCAGTGCTTTAGGCTAAATAGCACCTGCAGTTGAGAAGGACCCATGTTGCTTATGCAGGGTCTATCTATAACAAATCTATTTGGCCTGATAGATTGCATAAAGGATAGGAAGGCTTTGATAAATTGGGGAACCGGAGGCAAGATCCTGCTTTCTGCCGTGGGAGTGGGGAGACTTGGAGGGGCTGAGACTCCCTCCTTCCTCACCATCACCGCTGCTCTCCTGCGGGCTTGCCCTCGGCACTGGGGATGTTCAGCCACTGAAACTCCTGTCCGGTCCGTAGATCGCAGCGGTTGCAGCAGTTTAGGCCACCCGGAGGACAAGTCCCGGCCAGCGCAGAGCCGTGCGTGGGGATGGATGCGGGGCCGGCGCTGCTGGTGCCGCCGCCCGCGGGTCCCCTGACCGCTTTCGGTGCCGCAGCGGGGCCGTGCCGGGCCCGGGGTGCGGGGGGCGGTGCGGGGCGGTGCTGGCGTTGCCCGGAGACGCTGGCAAGCCCCGCCGCGGAGGGGAGGGGGCTGCGCGGCGGCGGCGGAGCGGCGGCAGTCGGTGTGGAGCGGCGGGGCGCGCCCGGCACGCAGCGCTCAGCGCTCCCGCAGGAAGCGGCCCGCGGCGGGGGCGGCCGCTCGCAGCCATGCCGGGCCCGGGGCGCTGAGCCGGCCCCGCCGCCGCCCCGCACAATGGAGGAGGAGAGGTGGGTGCCGCCGGCAGGCAGCCTTTGTGTGCGCCCGGAGCGCTGCGGGATGGAGATGCCCTTGCCGGGGCTGTGCGCAGGAATGCGGGGCGCGGCTGCGGGGACCCCGGCAGGGATCAATGCCTCCTGCCGCGGAAGCCTGCCGAGCCCCGGGGATGTTGCAATGTCATGGTGACAGCGGCTTCGCCCCGCGCCGAGCAGCCGAGGGGCTGCCGTGCGATGTGCTTGGGATGGAATTAAGGACGTGAGGGAGGCAGGTCGGGGGGTGTTCGCTGCAATGGAGGAGCGGGGCAGGGGACTGGGATGACGGGCAAGGAGGAAGGGTGTCGGGCAGAGGGGTGGGATGCAGGACACAGGGGTGGGTTGCAGGACACGGGGGTGGGATACCGGACAGGAGGTGGGATGCAGGATAGAGGGATGGGATGCAGGACGGGGGGGTGGGTGGGATGCAGGACAGTGGGGTGGGATGCAGGATAGGGGGGTAGGTAGCTGCTCGCCCCGCCGGCACAACGTGCTGGGCTGGTGTGTGTGCCCTGCCTGCGCTTGGAATCTCGGGCAGCCGACTTCGGCATTCCGCTCAAGACAGAGTCGCTGATATTCGCTGCTTTTCTGAGTCACGAGTGAAAATCCCTCACGCCCGTGGGTGCTTTGGGGTCGGTTTTCCTGCCGGGCGCTGTGCGGTGCTCGGGCAGTGCAGGGCATCCCGCGCCTCCCTCTCACGGTAGCCGGGCTGTGTAGACTTTATTTCCTGCCAGGCAGATATTTTGCTCCAAAACCTCCGTGAAGAAGTGTTTACAGAGTCGACTTAATGTCCACTGAACCCATAAAGGATATTATTCTGCGCAGGGACCTTGTGCATGCTAGATGTTCAGTGTTTTGGCTCTGCCCTCATTGCTCCCCTCTGTCAGGTACCTTTTGCACACCAGAAGCTACTTGTGCTTCTTCAAACAAAGCAGTAAACTGGTCTGGGTTTCTTACAATATTTTTTTAAGAACAGGATATGCTGAGTGCTTCCTTTTGTGCTGGTGACCTTGCAGGGAGTGGGGGAACAGAGAGGGGGCTTGACCTGCTGGTAGGACTAAATGTCAGGGCTTGACAGGAGTTTTGTTTAAATATGATACATTAGAAAATTAAGCTGGAGTCAACCCCCAAATTCTGGAAATTTTCCTTCTGTTGAGGGAAAACATTCACAGCAGCCTGTAGGAGTTGTTTTCCAAGCTCCAAAGGGCAGCTTTCTACCCTTCTGTTACTCAAGGGTTGCATTGTTTGTATATTTAATGTGCAAAACCTTTCATCCTGCCACGTTTCTCATTGTAGGGCTTCTGCTTCCCCTAATGATGTGAACAGTCACCTCTGAATATTAATCCAAACATTAATAATTTTAAAGTGCCTTGAAATCTTAGTTTGTCACACTAGATGCCAGCTCATGGTTTCTTGTTTTTTTGGGGTTTTTTTTTTTTTTTTTTTTTTCTCTTTATTTGTATAAATGAGCCTGTGTTTGAGGAAATTGAACAGAGCTGTTTTGATACCCCAGGCTGGGCTCATCCTTGGCACAGTTGTTTGTTACTTTTTTTTTCATGGCTCTCAGCAATGGTCTCATTTTGACTGGAGGCCTTTTTCTGGGGATACAGTGGTGAAAAAGCCACTGGGAAAATACCTGGACTGTTTTACCTTATCCTGTTTTTTCCACACCATCTGTTTTTAGGGCATAAAGGGCTATCCCCATCAGCATGTTCTCTGCCTCTGGAAGTGAGGAATGATTACCCAAATTGCTGCTTTCATTTCTAGTTTTTGCGAAGAGGAAGGTGATTCTGAACTGGTTGTGGGCAGTAATGATGTGGGGTTTGAATCTTGGCAAGAAAAGCTGGAAATATTCACCTGTGTTCTGGTTAAAAAGGCACAGTGTGTGGGGCTGTGCTGGGGCTGCTCTTGCTGCTCAGAGCAAGTCCTGGGAGGAGGTGCTCAGAAATGAGCTTGGTGGGCTCAGTCTGTGCTTGGTGCTGTGCTTTTACCCCCCATTTCAACTCAGATCTGTGTTGGGCAGATTGCTCCTCAAATTTTACACTTGGTGGCTTTCATTATGGCAGAGTTCCCCCTGGTTTTTAATATTATTGCATTTTCCCTTTTTGTGGTCGGTGAGGATCTGTGCTATTGGTGCTGACTTCACCTCTGACTCTGGTCCTGAGCCTGCCCAGACTCAAATATCCTGTTAACTTGCACACCCAGGACACTCAGTGGTATCATGTGCCCGTGTCATTGCACATGAGCAGAAGCACCTGAGGGCACGGGAGATTTAACCTGAAACATACACATGTGGCAATAAAATATTTCAGAATCCTGCTTTTCTTTTACTGTGCTCATAGTAAAATGATGGTACTTCTACTTTATGGAGAAATTGCATAAGGCTTGTAGTTAGGCATGGTACTCTGGTTCTGAATTTGCAAGAGTTTGAATAGGAAAAAAACCTCTGGAATGCTAATTTTTGTTGAAATATTAAAACCCCTTTGGTTTTTATATTTAAGTGAAGGTAGTCTATAGTATCTGTTTGAGAAATACAATATTTGTCTTTGAAAGCAAATGGTATTGTCATATTTATTTTGTGTTGTTTCCATTAGTGTCAGCAAAGACTTTTCTTCTCACTAGTTCCCAAAGTTTTCTTTCCCCTGAGGTTTTCTTTGATATGAATACCCTTTTAGGGATCTGCTGTATGCCAATTGTGTGTTTTCCTAAGCTAATGTCTCCATGTTGATCTAGGCACTGAAAAAAATCAACAAAATAGGAAAATAATATTGCTATTGAAAGAAAAATAATCCTTTCCATTATGCTGCCTCCCATATGTTTTAATGATAATGCATTTCTCTGAAATCCTCTCAAAACCCAGTTCAGTATGTAGATACCTTCAGTCACAATTTTTTAAGTGTCTTTGTATGTACCTAAAGACAAATTCAGAAATAGAGATTTTTATAACTATGCCATTACACTGACATGTTTTTCTTACTGTGTCTGCCTGACTAGAGGAATAAAACTACTGGGCATAATGTGTTTGTCCTGTGATTTGGGGTGTTGGCTCTAAACAGAGAATTAGGCCAGTTAAAGTCAAATGATTTTTCATTGTGCTTAGACTAAAACTAAGACTAATTCTGGCCTCTGTTGATTTTTGTGCAGGTATTAAGGTTTTGAAGACTGTTAACTTCTATTGGGCATCTGTCAGGTTTTTAGACCAGAGTGATGCCAAACCTCTCAGAAACTGTAGATTAACATATTCTGGTGATGATTCTTACATATCCCCCAAAGAAGTTCCACAGGCTTTGGAAATTCATGGTTAGCAAGCACTTTTAAGTGAATCCAGGGCTATGGAGCTGCTACAGAAGTGCTGGATTGCCCGTGCAGGACTCTGAGCCTGGCTGGGTCTTTGGTTATGGTGCTGAAGTTCTGCAGTGCTGGGGACCAACCAGGAGAGCAGAGCTCAGCCTGTAGTGCTGAGGCAGGAGAGGAGAGCAGCTCCCACAGACCCCCAGGGATGCACAGTAGGGTGAGGCTGGGCTGGACATGTCTGGTGTCCCATCCCCGGTGGGAGAGCCTGGTGGAGGGGGGCTCTGTGGTGTTCATGTTGGGTTAGGAGCTGAGCCTGAGGGCTGTTCTCCCAGAAACATGAGCAGAACCTTGCTCCTCTGTGCTCTGGAGGAGACTGCATTTGAGATCTACCCTTCCTTCAGGGTGAGCTCCTGGCTCCTGTAAAGCCAGTGTTGGAACTGGATTTGGCAGAGCTGGGATTTTTGTTCCTGGGGTTTACCAGCTCTCTGCACGGCAATAATCTTGCCAGGGGACAGTTTATCTCTAAGGAAGGCTTTTATTCTTTCACATAATCTACAAAGACATCTGTAATTATTGCTGGTAACTAAGGCAACCCAACTTTACCGTTGGTACATGCGGGCAGCAGAACGGTGGGGTATGGGCTTTTAAAATCCCTTCCTGTCAGCTGGGTGGTGGCCACACTTGGGCAGGAGCTGGGCTATGAACCCTGGAAACCTGAGCCCAGCTCTGCTAGGGGGTCCTGGAGAGGAGGAACACGGTGTCAACAGGGTGGTGTTTAGCTTCACTGGCTTAACTGGGGACTCTCAAATAGGGGCTCATTTGTTCTACTCGGGGACATCATTGAAAGGCCACGCAGGAGGGGGCAGTGGGGTTGGCACTGTCTGAAACTAAGAGCCTCTCTGCTCATTTTAGGAGCATCCTGCTGTGCCTGTAAAGAGGATGTTCATCTGGCCCAGGGAAATTAAATCATTTGTCCATTCACTGAGTGCACGGCCTCGGATAGCCCAGGAATAGAACAAATTGCTCTTGGCAGCTGCTCACGAGTCCTGCTGCTGTAGTAGGACATCAGCTTGGCAAACGTGGGGACAATGTCCCTGTGGTCATGGGGTGCAGGGGCTCTAGCATCTCCAGTTGGTCTTTGCTGGTATCTTTGATCAGAGGACCCTGTTCCTCCTTTGCTTTAATCCATTAAAATAACAACAGTGTAATAAATGTAATAATTCTTAGCCTTGTGGGGGGACAAATCTCAGAAAAGGCTGTGAAATGTAATGGTTTGGTTTTCTCAGGGGTGTCATTTGCTTTCTGTCAGGGTGCATTTGCTTGGAGCATTCAGGTTCTTGCTTTTTATGTTGGAAATGTGTCAGTGATCTCTGAGAGTATGTGCATGGAAGTATAAAATATCTCTCCCAGATAAAATCATCCTCTGTCTGTTACTGGAACACAATGCTATGGTAGCTGAATCAGTCTTAGAGATGAGTTAAAGGCTCTAAGCCATTAATTTTTCAAATTTGTTTTTTTTTTTTATATGAGTCACTTGGAAAAAAACTTTAAATAGCATATCTTGATCTTTTTTGAAATAAGTTTTTAACCAGACAATATGCAGTATTTTCTCTTTGGCAAATTCTGAAATCTGCCCCTTTTAATTAAGCTGAGGGTGTCTCTTAGGATGATTTTTGAAAAGTTATCTTTCCTGCTTTTTAGGAAGAGCTGATTGATCTTCTTCCAAAATCCTGAAGCAAGTTTTTTTTTGCTTTTAAAATACACAGACAAATGTTGGTGCATTGGAGACTTTATGAAAGCTTGACATTTGACCTGACATTTACTTTGGTGTTCAATGAAACTTGCTGTGTTCTTTGAACTGTATCTTTTGCCAGCAGAAAAGTTTGAACATCTTTGGTCTCTGGCACTGGAGAGCTAATAAACAAATCTCAGCAGTGTGCTTGTTCTTATTAAAGAGCCCCCATGGTTTCTGTGTGCATGGCTTGGTTTTTGGGTCCCTGAGGTGTCTGTGAGGCTGCCCAGGGCAGTGTCCTGTGGTGATCCAGCTGTCCTGCCCCGGGAGCAATGGGAGTGGCTCTATGGGGAGCTCTAATGCTCCTTTTGGTTTCACTTTCTTTTTAATTTTTTTTTTTTTCTTTTTTGTTTACTCTGCTTACTTCCTGTACGTGTTCCAGCTTTGGAGTCTGAAAGCTCCATGAAGTCACTTGCACCTCCAGCACTTCCAGAGCCTTTTTTCCCCTTTCTGCCTCAGTGGTGCCACACGGGCAGGTTTAGCTGTTTAAAAATCAAGGGTTTATGCTGGGGTGTTGAAAGCTGTGGTCACCTGGCCTAAAGTCTCAATGAGGGCTTTTGACAGACCCAGCACTGAGGCTTAGCTGGCTTTGGCTGTGTCCCTGCAGCAAGGAGGGTTCCTCACTGGAGTGTGCAGAGCTGGGGAAGAGCCAAGTGCCAGCACAGCTCCATGGCCATGAACACCTCTGGCAGTTGGTGTGGCACAGAATGAGTTCAGTGTTCCTCAGGGATAGAAAAGCTGTTTGTGTCGTTGCCTGGTACCAGTCCCTTGAATACTGAACATTTAACATGGGGAATTCTTTCTGATTTTTCTTCCTTTAATCCAGCCACACTAAGCTAATTGGATGATGAGTGTAACGGAGTCTGGGAAGTTGTCTCCCTTCCTGGGACATGGGCTGTGTGATGTTCTGCTCAGCCTTGTGGCTTCACTTATGGCTGAAAATGTTTCACTCGCTCAGCAAAGTGAAAGAATTGGGTTGGCTGGTTTTTGGCATTAACCTTTGTCTCGGGCTCAAAGCTGGAGGCTGCTCAGTATGCAGGCTGGATTTGAGCTGTGTGCAGCTTGGCTGCTGCTCAGCCTCTTGCTGCTGCAGGAAGGAGAGTGCAGCCCCCCAAAGGCTGCTGGGGGGGGGCAGAGAGCTTTGTGTGCTGTCAAGGGACATGGTGGTGGTGACAGCCACTGGCCAGGAGCAGGCAAGGTGTAATGTTAGCCAGGGCTTTACACTGCCAGGGGTTGTAAATAGTGAATGATGTGTTTTTCAAAGGGAAAGTCAGTGTGTGTAAGTGTGCTTGTGTATAGAGATATATGTGAGTGCATGCACACCTTGACAGGAGCTGACAGGGTGTTGTGGGAAGGATCCTTCCACACTTCCCTGCTCTGTGCCCTTCTTCAGACATCACCTTCTGGTCACCAGAGAGCCAGGATGCTGGGTTGTCCAGACTGCTGGCTTAGCCCAATTCAGCCTTTTTTATCATGCCAGCTCAAATAAGAAAGATGGTAGGGAGGAGGGGACAAAAGTGAAGGAGACTGTCCCTTGGAAAGAAAAGCTCTGAGTAGGTCTCCAGTCAGGCACATGGGGCAATGGAGCTGCTTCCTGAGATCTGCCATTCTCTTGGAGTTGGCTTTAGACAAGGACAGCCCTCCTTGACTTGTCTTGTTTGCCTTTGCTGCCAGGATTTGAGGGGTGAGCCATGAACAGGGACCTGCCTCAAAGTGCTGCTCCTTTCTCAGGTGGGAGCCTTCAGCTCTGAGTGATTTCACAGGCTCTCAGATCAGGGAGGTGGAGATATTGACCTGCTGTCAGTTGTGTGTAAAGAGCCTATGCTCCCAACAAAGTAATGAGGCCACGTGTGTGCCTTAGGCACCTGTTGGCCTGGTTAAACACAGCACATAGCTGAGTGCCTCTGGTTTGACATTACCTATGGAGCTGGTACTTCTGCTAGGAAAGTTTAATAATTCATTCAATGTTTCAGTGGCAATAAATAGACTATTTCTGAAATGGAAAGCAGCTTCAGTAAAGCTTTGAAAGCTGTGCAGGGAGATTTAATAGCCCTTTTCTACTTGCCTCTAAAGAAGATACAAGTCATGTATTGTGTGCTTGCCTTTTCAGATGGGACATTGAAGGCTAAACTTCTTTTTCTCAGTATGAATGTTAAAAAAAATCCATGGTACTCTTGTAGTTCCCAGTGTTGAAGTCCATTTCTGTCCAGTGAGGCAATTATGTTCTGGCTTGAATTTCAGTTTATACTGCTTTCCTGGCCTGAAGCCTGTAAGACTGGGCTTTGTCCTCAGGTGTTTGGCACTTCTTTCTTTTCTTCCCTGCTGGCTGAAATGTGGGCTGAATTGGCTTTCAACATCCATGCAGAAGTAGCTGCATTTTTTGATGTGCTTCATATGGAGAACCTAAACTGACTGACTGACTTGTGAGTAGCTCCATGATTAATACCCTGTGCTGCAGTTTTAGGATGCTTGTTTTTTAAAGTGCCATTGAATCAAACTTTCTGCTCCTTTTTTTTTGTCCCTGTTTTTAGCATTAAGCAGAGTTCCCGTTCCTCTGAGGCAGCTGAAGATGAAAAGGACCAGAGGACAGTGACAGTCAATCCCTCTCACATGAGAAAGGCTTTCAAGGTCATGAATGAATTACGGAGGTACACTTTTGACTTACTGGGCACCCTCTCTGGTTTAGCAGAATTGTGCTGATTGAGGGATGTAGAAAATAGTCTGTGCCATTTTTATTACACCTAATGATTGCATGTGGGGGATTAATCACAAATAGGAAACTAAAATATAGTCCTTTTGTGGTGGGCTTCTCTCTCCAGTCTCAGACCTCTGTCTTCCCAAAAACATTATGTGAGCCATGGCCTTCATTTATAGATGATAATTCATTTAGTCTTTTCCATTACTTAGAGCAAATTCAGCTGTAAACTATGTCTTTAACTGAGATAAGGGTCTGAAACCCAATAATAGAACATTACAGACATTAAGACACCTACACATAATTACAGACCAAAGATTATTAATGTACTGTTCTTAGTCTCCCTTACTAGCAGCATCACTCAGTCTGGGCTCAGCACTCCAAAGTAAGGGGTGGGAAAAAAAAAAAGCAAGTACTCAGTAAGAATGTGAGCTCTCTTCTTGCAAATTGAAAAATCCCCATGTTAGTTAAAAGAGAACACCTTGGTCTTTACATAGCTGTGTGGGTACAGGGAGAACAGAGGCTGAAAAAAAAATCTGTGAACACAGCCTTGAAAACTGCTGTCATCACATCAGCAAGGTGGTGGCAGTAGTTCAGCCTCAATTGTTTCTTGGTGGCTGTTATCCCACTAACCAGACAGAAGTTCAGTGAGCATTTCTCTGACTAATTCATTAGACTTTTCACCCTTCTAGTTTTAAAAAGAATTCTTATGTAAAATATGTGTGTCACTCACATGAATGTATGTGCCCCCTAACTGTTGAGGGGATGTGATGAAAGCAGATAACACCCTCTGCTCTTCTGCACACTCAAGTAATCAAAAGATGCTGTAATAGCTAACTCTCCATGGATTAAGTAGTTTCCTAATACACACTTCTCTAGTGTGGAGAAGGATTGGAAATGTTTCCTTCTCCAGATATCTGACAGCAATTCTCTGTTGCATAGGAACAAAATGGAAATATTATAACTGTTATATGAAGCAGGGTATGTTGTAATTTTTTATTTTTTTTTTTACTTTTAACTGGCATCCTTCTGGTCCTTTCTTTGTACTGAAAGCAAAAGATCTGCAGCTAAAGTTTGGGGCAGCTATATTCAGAAATCTATTGTGCTACTATTATTCTTTTGTTAATTGAAGCAGAGTGGGAATAACTGGAGGCAGACAATGTTTCTTAGTGCCTGTGGTTAGGTATCTTGTGCAATACTGAAAAGATAAAATATAGAAGAATGAAAGCTGCCATTAAGCACCTGTATGATGTTTTCATCCTCTGGGTACTGGTTTGTTTTTTTTTTTTTTTTTGGTTGGCTCCTGTTGCTGTTGTGGAATATACAGTTTTCACATCTCTTGAATGTGCACTGAGCTTGGGATCTGTTAAGCTGTCAGCAATCAGTGTTCATAGATGCCTTGAATAATAGTTTCTCCCTTCACATGCATCCAGAAATCTCATTCAGAGGGTTTAGAAATATCATGCTAAACCTTTAACCTATGTACTAAATAGAATCATGGAATTGTTTAGGTTGAAAAGACTTCTGAGATTGAGTCCAACCCTTAACCCAGCACTGCCAAGGCCACCACTAAACCATGTCTCTTAGGCTTTCAGTTGGCAAATGCAGATGAAATTAATTTTATGAGTGGTACTTTAGATTACTATAGCCCAAAATGGAATGGAGCAGAGCACCTTTTACATAAGCTGAAAGAAATGAGGAAGCTTCCATTAAGAGGCTCTTAAAGAGGTCCCATCACTGCCCTTCCCCCTTCCAAACTGGAATGAATGTAGGGTACAGACTGCCAGTTCCTACTTTCTTCTGTATTCCAACTATAACCCTCCATTTCATAGCTGTTTTTTCACATATTTCAATATATGGAGAAGAAGAGACATAGCTGGTCCATTAGAAGCTCTGTGTATGTTTATTTGATAATGCAGTTTCCTAAAGACAAAGTTCAGTGTGGAGATAAGTATTTCCAAAGAGAAGGCAACATCTAGATTTACAGGACTGATCCTTTTTTGGGCTTGACATTTGAAAAGAACACCCTTAGTTTGCATTTGTATGCTTAAGCATCTTAAACCAACTTATTGGGAGGCTGAGCACTTCTTGCTGTCGGCATCTGCGGAGCTCTGTGCAAACATTAATTAATGAATCCTCAAAGGACAGATGTGGGGCGAGCAGAAAAGGTCACTCCTTAATGAAGTGACATTTCCAAAGCTCTACAATGAGTCAGTGGGAGAGCTTACAAGGTTTTTTTTGGTTTCTGTCTGGAACCCCGTTCTTTATCCCAGTGACTCTTAACCCCAGACTAATTCATGAGGTAAATGAAGTCCTCAGGCCCATGGATAAACTGCAGTGATTGATACCTCTGCTCTGGCAGATGGGTGAGGCAGCCTCTGCACCTACCAGTGCCAGGACATATTTTGGTGGCTACTTTCCTTTGTGACAAGCATGGAAGGAAGTACAGAAATCACTTCATTTGCCACTGCACCTTTTCCCTGTGGAAAGACAGAAGTGATGCCAGTGATCCCTTGCATGGCTATTTCTTGTCTTACAGATCTACTGGAGCCTGGCCCCAGGTAGTGCCCAAATCTTAAAGTTCTTCTGTGCCTCCTCCAAGCCCTGCTTGTTTGAGATGTGAAGGAGCTGCTTGTCCTTTGTTCTTTGAGCAGCATGTATGCCTCATTTGGCTTCCAGGTTTTTTTCCCTGGGGAAAGCAGAAGCACAGGCAGGGCTGCAGCCTCAGGAGGATTCAGGCTTTGCTGTGTAGGCAAACAGTGATAGGAGCTGGTACTGAAGCATTAGCGAACCTTCCCCTGGGATTTGGCAGAAGCTCAGGTGTCTGTAATTGTGGGTCTTCCACTTTTTTGGGCTGTAGTGATGTAGCTTTTAGCCTGACAGGGGGTTCTGAAATGATCTTTGTCTTCTCTGGTGTTTCCCCAGCAAGCGGCTCCTGTGCGATGTGGTGATTGTGGCCGAGACCGTGGAGATGGAAGCTCACCGGGTGGTGCTGGCAGCCTGCAGCCCTTATTTCTGTGCCATGTTTACAGGTACTGCTTGTGGCACCAGACAGTGTGGGGTGAGCAGGCCATTGGGCTGTGTCTCTGTCAGGAGCTGCAGCACAGGCTGCAGAAGGTTTCCTTGAGAGAGAAGGGGCACAGATGGGTCTGCAGTCTGCTGTGCTTGATGGGTGATGCTGGCCACCCTTGACTAATTCCTGTGGGGTGAATGGATAGCACTGTGAGGTTACTGGGGAGTTTGGCTCACTGCTTGATGTGTTAGTTTTTTCCCCCTAACAAGACCTTGGATCATGAAAACATTACCACTGAGCACGTGTTCAGTGCCCTAAATGTTCATGGTGCACATCAAAGAAGTTGCTGGCACAGGAGTTGTAGTTTCAAGGCTCAGTCCTGCCGATAGTGATTTGGCAGTCACAGATGTTTAATCTCCCATGGCACTTTTTTCTGCTGCCTGAAATAACACCGTTGTTCTCTTGATCCCAGTGTGTTTTAGCAGCCCAGCTTTTTAACAGGGTGAGTTGCTGCAGCCCAGTGTGTTTTGGTAATGACAGAAAGAAAGAAAAGGACAAAATTCCTGCTCTGATCACCTGATCCTTGGAGCAGGTGCCCTTCAAAGGCTGTGCTCAGATGTGTCAGCAAAAAAAAAGCCAAAGAAAGCTAGGTCAGTCCTGAAGGAGGGGAGTGAGCAGCTTATTAAAGACATTCTAGTAGAATTAGTGTGGTCAGAAACTCCTGAGCTTCATTCCTTTCTTTGCCCTCATTTTCAGGATAGGAACTGACAAACACAAAGAAAATTGTTGTATACCCCAGGGATTGGGTTTTACTGCCCCTGAGCTCCAACATAAATAAGGTTCAGGGTTTTTTTCCCTGTTTCATGTTCATTTGCTTGTGGTCTGGGCCTTGTTTCTTCCTTTTAAACGCCTTGAGATTAGACCTAGTTTAATTCATCTTGCTGGAAGCAGAATGCAGCATTTCTCAGGAAAGAGCTTGTTGTTAGTGAAGCTTTTTTCCCTTCTGTGATGGAGGTGGGGAGAAAACCTCAGGTGTGAGATGTGACACTGCCCATGGTGGCTTTATCAGTGCGGTGAGCTAAGGTGGGGAGCATTTGTGTTTTCTGGGGTGCTGCACCCTGCAGCTGGTACTGGCTGCATGGTGAGGCAGAGGAGCAAACACTGCTCAGGAGCAGCTGTGTGTGAGGGCAACTTGTGGTGTTTGTTTCTGATGAAGAATTTAATATAGAAAAACCCTTGGAAAAACCCTCTGATCCTTAGAGGTCATCTGAGTGGGAAAGTGGTGGTGCAGGGCTGCTCATGTTTCCATGTAGGAATTCTCTGGGCCGTGTAATCCCTCACTCTGTGAGTTAAACAGTAATCAGCTCACCCATCATGTGGCTGCCCTGGGCTGGATGACAGCCTGGCAGCCACCTGTCCCCTCCCCCTGTCGAGTCCCCGGGGGCAGAGGGTCAGGCGAAGAGCAGCTCTCCCTTTGCTTTCAGACTGGCTGTCCCCAAATTCCCAAGGATCCCTCGTGTGATCACACAGAGTGTGTGATCTCCTTCCAGCTGCACAGGGGGTCACTCCCTGCAAGGGGACAGTTTAAAATCACACCTTCAGCACCATCTGGGGGGTGTAACTTGGGTTTTTTTGCACTGCACAGCAGTGATAGAGCAAGGGTCCAGGCTCAGCTGCACTGTGGGGGTATTTGCAGGAGCTGCTTGTGCTGAATTCCCACTGTAGGGTCCCCCAGGAGTGCCAGCAGTGAGTGATCAGTGTGGAGCTGTGAGCAGTGGGGATCACTCTGGGACCCACAGCTCACCCATCTTCACCACTGCTTGCTCTGCAGGCTCTGTCACTGTCAGCTGGCCCTGACTTTGGAGCCATGAATGACCTTGTGATGACCTTGGGGTCTTTCCTAAGCCATGTGTGTCCTCTGGGTGGCCATTCCTCTTTGAAGTATTCCTGTAAAGTCTGAAATTGGGTAGGCACTTGTATCTTTTCCACTTGTATCTTCCACTGCTGAAGGAGAGATGGGACCAGCATTTCCTGAGTGTCCCTTTCCATGCTGGCTTTCTAGAGCATTTTGGATGCTGGCACTATTCTGTGGGGATGATTTGGGACAGTAATATCTGTCCATTTAGAAGAAAACACAAACATTTCAGAAAGGGTAACAAATACTCCAGTGACACTGCTAGGATCGCTCCTGTCAGATACTTTAGGAATTTTGGAAGTGCTGAAGGAGGAAGCAGAAACCTCCCTTGCAGGTTTTATGTGCTGCTTCAAAGCACTCACCCCATGTGTGAGAGGCTGTGGTTTTGTTATCCAGTGCACTCATATGCTCCCTCAGCACATCTGTGACTTAGGAAGCAGCCAAAGCTGTGGCTTTGCACTGGGAAATGTAATGTGTAGGGGCAGGGCAATCTGCTGTGCTGGGTAAGCACAGCACCATGGGCTGCTGCAGTTTGGAGTGTGGTTCATCCTGTGACAAAACAGAGCTCTGCTCTCTTCTTGCCCTGATGAGCAGAGGGCAGTGGAAAAGGCACTGCTGGTGTTGAGTGTGGGGCAGGAAAGGAATGCCTCCATGAGGGGCTAAGTACTTAGTCCCCTGCCGATGTCTGCTCAGAGCCACCCTGCCTGTTTTGTTTGCCTTCGCTCCCTCTCACCTCATCCCTGGTGTCTGCCTGGCTGCAGTGTGCAGGAATGGGGTCTGTGCAGCCTCCTGCAAGGCAGCCCTTCCTCATGTGTGAGAGGTGCTAGTGATTGGAGTTATTCTGTAATTAAGGTATCAGGTAGGGCTGGAATCTGACTTATGAAAGACACCCTAGGAGTTGTGTTTTGTGGGATATAAGGTGTAGATGTGAGATGAGATGCCCTCAATGATCCAGCACTCAGCTGTCCACAGGCTGCACCAGAGGCTTGCCCTGAGTCTGTTGCCTGCTCCTGGTCTGCACCAACCCCTGCCTTGGTTCTCCTGTGGTGTCTCCAGGCTCTTTCCCATTCCCCAGCCCTGGAGACTTGTCTCCCTGTGACAAGTGGAAGGAGCTGGATGACTCTGAGTCAGGTCATGTCCAAAGGTGGGCACAGCACATGGGACCCTCCCCGGCCGGTCCTGCAGCACAGCCACAGGAGGCTGTTGGTATGCAGGGCTGGCAGCTTGCTGGTGGGTGGGGAAGCCCACACAGCTTTTATTTTTGTTGCTTGTGTCACATGGATGCCACCAGGAGAGATGATGTCATCAGATTGGTCCCTGCAGGCTATTTCTGCATCGATCTCTGGGTGTGTGTGGCTGAGCCCCTCCCCACTCTGAGGGTCCTGCAGGGCTGGGGGTCCCACTCACCCTCCCCGTGCTGGGGGGGGTCACTGGGTGCTCCTTACAGGCACCTCCAGCACCACAGGGTTGATAGGGACTGCTCTGTCCTCAGAATCACCCTTTCATCTCTGGAGATGTTTGGGTTTTTTTAGGGGGAGGAAGTCTGTGAAGATGACATTTTGTCAATTAAAAAGTCCTACCTGCTTTGAAGGCCTCCCAAATGTAGGTTGTTTGTCCCTTTGTACCACCATTTGTATTCATGAGCTCCTCTGAATAACATTTCATTATTCAATTTTAAAAATTGAATTTGGGGCAAATATTATTTCAGTTCTTGGGACGTTGTTGACTGTTCTAACACTCATGGTCCCGTCCCACTCCTATTATTCATCTCCTTATTCACATAGGGAAAGTCAGCAAAGTTCAATGAGCAGGATCCAGGTTTTGCTCAAGCTTGGGCCCTCCTTAGCATCTGACTGTGCTGTGCACTTACTGTGCCTGGCCACGTCCTGTGGAATGCTGCACAGAGATGTAGGCTGTAATTACTTCTATAGGCTACAGGAAATATTTTTCCACTTAATCCCACAGCAGTACTGAGTCACCAGATTTCTGAGAGTAGTGATTATTCATGCCCAGGTTTAAGAATTGACATTTCTTCGTGCTCTCCTTTGTTTAGCTTTGTTTTTCCACCTATCATTTTCTTTCCGCTTGGGAGTTTGTTCTTTCTTTTCTGTGGAGGTCCTGGTGATTAACTCCTGGGTGAGGTCAGCATGTGTGGGGATGGTGGAAGGGCCTTGGGGAGTCCTTTCTCCTCCCCATGCATGTTTTTGTTCCTCTGATGTGCTCCTGTTGCATGGGGAGTGTGGAGGTGTGCATAAGCTGTGGGTCATGAATAGGATCTTATACAACTGTGGGGCTTTGCTTGTGGATTCAGGGAGGAAATTATTGCTCTAGTTCCATGTGCTTCTGAGTTACGGGTTTGGGGAAGGGATACAGTTTGGATCCAAAGGTGTGAGGTTGGGAAGGTGAGAGATGAGAACAGCATCTTTCAGTGTGGATGCTTTGCACAAGGTATAAGTGATGGATAGTTTACAGCAGGGTAATTTAGGAGAGAAGCTTGCTGCATGCTGGGTGTAACTGCTGGCCTGTGTGCTTGATTTTCTGAGCAGGCTTTAGCTTCTTTCTAAAGAAAGAGAATAACACTGCATTGCTTTTAATGTAGGGTATACCAAAAAACTACTCATATTAATTTGTGTTCATTCATGTTCATTCATATTCATTCTATCCATATGTATATATATTTAAAACATTTTTAATAAATAGTTATAAAAGTGTATTTCTCAAAGGCCTTTGTAAGACACATCCACAGTTTCTTTGAGTCTGTCCCTGTTCTGAGACATGATTGAGGGACATACTGGGGGTTTATTTTTAGCTCTTATATTTGTTTGAATGCAGGTGAACCATGGCAGGTTCTTTTCTGTTAAGAAATTGAGTTTTTTGCATTTATTGATTTGTGTTTACACCAGTGTCCTCAATCTTGAGTTGTTTCTTAGGTGGCATTAGGAGGCTTTTGGGAATCTCCCTGGTGGTTCTTCAATGGTGAGGGATAGTGCCTGTAGTCAGACAGCAGGAGAATGTGCTGGATGTGTGGGGAGCAAGGTCCTACAAAGCAAACTGTAATTGTCCTTCTGAACTGCATTCCAGGAGACATGTCTGAAAGTAAGGCCAAGAAGATTGAGATCAAAGACGTGGATGGGCAGACCCTGAGGAAGCTGATTGATTACATCTACACGGCAGAGATCGAGGTCACCGAGGAGAACGTGCAGGTGGGTCTGCTTCAGCTGCTCCTCTGCACAGCCAGGTGCAAAGCTTGGAACTCAAAGGCACAGGTTCTTCGGGGGTGAGGGATCTCCTCAGGCTGTAGAAAGTAAAAGGTTGAGCTTGAAAAGAGCTGCTTCCAGCCTCTGTTTAGTCTTGAGGCGCTTTAGTGCTTTCCCCACGCTTAAGTCATGTTGCATTTGGCATTTGTGTGGAGCTGTTGTAACAAGAGCAGGCATCTGCCTTCCAAGAAGCTGTGCTGACTTGTGGGTCAGTGTGTTGAAGGTCAGAATAGACTCAGACAAGCAGTGAGTCAAATGTTTTAAGGCCATGGCAGAGGAATGTGGCTGTTAGTTTTGAAATCCTTCTGGGTAGTTTGAGTTGTTTCACAGAGCTTTGAGTGGGAATAAAAATGAGCACATTCTTCCTTTTTCTTCTGTGTGTGCTCTGTCTTGAATTTCTGAGGGGTAAATATTTGTTCAGAAGTGGAAAGAGTAATTGAAAGGCAGCCTTCAAATAAAGCAGGGTGCTCAGGAAGAGTGTTTTGCAGTGTCACGTGGCTGCTGGTAAAGCTCTTTCTTTGACTCTGCTTGTATTTGTGGTAAGAAAAAGGCTTTGCACTTAGCTACTGATGTCTGGGAGGGATGCTGAGAGCTTGTGTGTGGACATGCTTTTCAGCTGGTCTGGTTTTGTTTGCAAGTGGCAGTTTGAGCCTGTTGTCTTCCTCACTGTGACTTGGACATTGCCAGGGGAGCAAGTTTGTGTCAGTGATGCTGGGAGAGCTTTGTTGACCTAATTAACACGGCAAAGTTAGACCGGTTCTGCTTGAAACGAGGTTCTTGCTGTGAGCTCTTCTGCTCCAACCCCTCAGGCAGAGTGCAGGTTCTCGCTGCCCTGTCCAAGAGCTTGGCCAACCCCTGAGCTGGTCCCACTTTGCAGTGCAGCTCTTCACCATCCTTCATGACCCAAATCTGTGGGGGCCTTTTCTTGTCCCTTCTGCCCTCTGGTTTTACAGATGTGACTGTTTGGTGTGCTCTCAGGCTGGCAGTGTCACTCTGGAAGGGGTGTGGAGCCTGGCTGAGAGCCCTCAGTGAGGAGACCTTCAAGGTGCCTTATGGCAAAGGAGCTGAGACTCAAACCCAGTCGTGGGTGGCTTGGCCTGGCTGATGCTGTGGGACCCACATCAGGGTCATCAGGAGCTGGCACAACATCACTCACTGGGGGACTGGGGTGGAGCTCCTGGCACCTCTGGGGCCTCCCATTGCAGGAGGAGAAATGTCATTTACACACCCTCAGGCTGGTCCCTGTTTGTGTGGGGAATATGGAGGCTGTATCCACGTGCTTTGTGAAAGGTTTGCTTTCCTCCCATGCTGCTGGGCCTTGAGTGCTCCAGAAGCTCCCACCTGGCATTTGGGGTGTGCAGAGCTTGGGATCCTATCTGCTGAGCCTGCCTTGGATGGGGCTTGGGCGATGACCCCAGCTGCATTCCAGTTTTGGTCCTCCAGCTGCACCAGGATGTGAGCAGCGCTGTGGGAGCTGGAGCAGCTCCATCCTGCCCAGAAGGTCTCTGAAGATCCAGGGGTTGCCTTTCCTGAGCTGCTAGACAGCCATATTTTTTAGTAAAACATAACCAAAGCCTGCCTTCTGTGGCCCAGGGATTACAGGGAGTTAAAGCAGATCCCTGGCTACATTTTGGCTTTTATCTCTCAGACAGTAAGTTAAAAAAATGTAAGTTTTGAATACTAAGTGTTTTTCCCAATCCAGTAAAGCAGGTCCTCTTACTGCAGGATTTATTTCAATGTCCACTCTGTATTAACTCTTCAGTCTAGAGGTAAATTAATTCATAGGAGCTAAGAAATGAAGCTGATCTTCTGCAAGATTAACTGACTACTTTAAATTTTATTACATGTGTAAAGTGTTCATGCTGAAAATGTTTTATGGAATTTAATATAATTGTGTTATGAAACCAATAGAAAGAAATTTGTATCCTGTCTCTGTGTGTTTTACTCTGAACAAAATGCCATAAGCAGGTTAATATTCACCTTTGGCCACAAGAAGAAAAAGTTACAAAAGTGAATATTCTGTGATTTATTGGAAAGTTTCACATGAAGTGAAGGCTAAAAACAACAAAAATTAAGCTTCTTGCAGTCCTTCATTTGAATTGCAGTGTCAGTGTTAGAAAGAAGTGAGCAGGTTTGGTGTCTTGCATCATCACATCCTCCTGGTGCACAGCTTTGGGTCATCCATCCATCCATCCATCCATCCATCCATCCATCCATCCATCCATCCATCCATCCATCCATCCATCCATCCATCCATCCATCCAATATCAATCCCTCCATCCCTCCATCTGGAAGGACACCTCAGCAGTGCCTGTCTGGGCTGTTTCAGCAATGTTTCTTTGCAGCCCTGCTTGGGCACAGTGAGAACTTCTCGTCTCCCAGCAGGCATCTCCCGAGCTCTCCTGTTTCCTTGTCACATGTTCTGAATCTCAAGCTGGGCAAGGGTGCTTTTTTGAAGGAGTTCTTTAGACTTTCTCAGTAGCTGGAAGAAGCAGTTTCTGGGTACAGGTGTCAGGTAATTTCACTGTAGAAATTATGAAAAGAAAAAATAAGTTGCTCAATGGCATTGACTGAGCAGATGCAGCCAAGGTATCAAAACTTGTGAATAAATGAAAAGACACTGTCTTGGCAGTGAGAAAAATAAGATGAGAGCAGGATAGAAATGAGAAAAAGATGAACAGCAAAGGTAACATGGAGTGCAGAATGAATGTTCCTAGGTTTGTTTGAATGCTGAGCAGTGCCCAGCCCTTCACAACAAGAAGCCTTTTAACAACTTCTTTTGTTGTTTCTTGTCTAATAGAAACCTGTAATGTTTTTTTTGCTTTTATAGGTCTGGTATGGGCTCAGGAAGTGAGACTCTTTTTCTAAGAGTATTTCTGTAGCTATTGTGCAATGGAATGACACAGTGTCTTTTGTTTTGTTTTTCATGGAAGGATAGATATGTGTGCCGGGGGCCAAGCCTGTATGGTCAGTTCCAGCCATCATCCATGTAGTGAGCTCCTGGGAGTGTTCCATCCAATTCCTTCTCCCATTATGTCCCAAATGTGCAGGCAAAGGGGATTGTCAGCTCATCCTGAGCCCTTGTGGAGGGAATACTCTCTTCTAACCCTGCTGGTGTCCATGGGTGAGAATTACTCCAAGAAGTGCAATGTGCTTTATCTATTGGAGCTTCATTCTTAGCCTGGGATTTCAAGGACATAAAGGTGCAGCAGTAGGAGGGCTCAGGGCTGATGGATGATAGAGAAGTTTTACCTGTGAACATGTATTTGGGATTAAGCCTCCCACTTGTTTGGAAGGCATGGAGCAGAGACAGAATTTCTGTCTTTATTGCAGTCGTGTTGTAGTTTCAAGAAAATCCATCCTGGGATTTCTACACCTGCTGCCTTCTGTTGTTCCTCCTCTGTTGCATCCCACGTCGAGGTTGGTTGTAAATTTTGATATGCATGATATAAAGACCTCATTCATTTGAAGATGGAGTGTGATACATTTATTTAGAAGGAAATTGTGTCATGCAGTTTCTGTAAAAGGAAGGAAAATTAAAGCGAGTGTCTCAGGGAACTTCAGAGATGCTCAGGCTCCTGGGCTGATCTCACTGGAAATCATAAACACACATCAGTGTACAGGGGCTGCTGCTCCCTACACGTGTGGGGTAGCTGGTGATTTTAACATATCAATTACCTGAATTCTTCAGTTAGGTCTTGATTTTGCAGCTGAAGTGGTTACATTGCCGTCTGCTTTCCAATGCTCATATCAAACCTGCCAGCCCAGAGATGGAGAAGCTCTGCATGGTGTCCTTGAGCAGAGCTGAATGGAGAGATTTGGGAGCAGGCCCTTCCCTGTCCTAGACAGGGAAAACACCTGCACCTCTGGCTCTAGACAGTGAATACAGTCCCTCCTTAGTGTGCCCCAACCGGTCTTACCTATGACACCTCATTACTGGCAGGCAGCCTGAGAATTACCCTCCTGTTTAAGAAAGTCATTATCATTCAGGTTGTAATGATTTCCTGGAAAAAGTCCTGATTAACCTGGTTTCACAATTAAGTTGTTAGGAATGATGTGGTGTGGACCATATGTGTGAGGTGTCCTTGTGTACTGCCACAGCTTGAGATATGGCTTATACACAGAGAACAAATCTGAAATCAGCTGTCTGGAGGAAGTAGATATTGAACCTGTCAGCTTTGCAGGCATAGTAATTGTCATAAAAAAGGTCTCAAGAAAAGAGGAAAAAATGTTTGCTAGGAGCTGCAATATTTCTGTTTCAGAAGTGCTTCTGCGCCTCAGCTTTCCCTGCACACTTAGGAGTTCACAGCAAGGAAAGAGAGCTCTCCAGCAAGGGCAGTTTTGATGATAAAGGGTTTATAAATGGGTCAGTCCATCTCTCTTCCCCCTGTTCAGTCCAAAAGCTTCAGCTGTAGTAGGTGCAAGCCCAGGGTGAGGCAGAGCACCTTTCAGCAATAAATCAGGGCTGTGTTCCTCCCTGGAGCCAAAGCTCCTTGTGCATCTCCCTGGGGTGCAGGGGTCCCTGGGCCATTGCAGGGCTGACTCCTCTGGGCTGGGGGCCCTTCCTCAAACCCATAGGAAGTCTTTAAATTGGCTCAGCCTTATAGAAAGCTGAGGAGAAACTTGTGGATGTGGCACCAGAGCACTGTGTTGTGCCTGATGCATGTGTTCACTTTTTTATTTCACTGTTTAACCAAGGCATGGTGCGTCTGAAGTTGGAGAAGGTAGCTCAGGAGGGAAGTTGCCAGTTGTTCCCCTGTTTTCTGTCTCATCTCTAAATCCTTTGTCCATCTCCTGCTCCCGACAAGGCTTTTTGGCTCCCTATTGCTGTCACACCTTTCTCTGTCTGGGCTATTTCACCTCAGGTGGAGCATTTAAGTGGAAATACTGTGATCAGCCCATGTGCTGCCTGGGAGCAGCTGGGGTGTAATAAAGCCTGATTGCCACCCTTGCACTCAGAAGCCACATTAAGCTAATGCCATTTTATCTCCACTATTTGTGCTGTTCAGAACAGCTTGTTTAAAACTGAGCATTTTACCTGCCTTGCAAGCACAAAATCCATTTGTTTCTCTGGTCACAGGTTCCCCTGGGCAGGTGCCTGGGAGCTGTCTCCCTGTTTGGGCAGATGTGCAGTCCCAGCTGTGGCCCTGGATGTGCAGCTGAGGCTTACAGCCAGTACATTTATTTGGCTTCCAATTTGATCAAATTGTCAAAGCTGCTTATAAGCTTTAATACATCCCCTGCCTAGGGGAAATGCTCCTTTCCCAGTTTTGCATAGCAGGAATGATGTAAGTTAACTTTTGGCCAAGGCTACCTGTAAGGCTCTGTCACAGTGGGGAATTAACCCCAGCCTCTGCAGTCCAGCATTAATGAATGAACCTTATATATACAGAGCACTTTTGGCTGAAAGATGTTTCTAGTTTAGAGACATCAAAGGTCTATGGAAATAATTGCCCAGGAAATGTTGTGTGAAAATTGAAATTTGTGTGGAGTCTTCAGAGCACAGCTGGTGAACTAGATGTTATATGTATATATATATATGTATATATATATATATAAAAATATCTCTAGACATACACCCATAGATGAAGCTCTGGACATAAATTAAGCAAAGCAGTCAGTCTTAGTAGTAATAGCTGATAATTTTGACATGGTTTCAAAAAATGAGTGGGTTTTGATTTGGAGGCAGATCTGGTAGAGAAGCCAGCTCTCACAAAATCGTTCATGGCTGTTGAATTCAAATATTAAGAGCCCACTCCAGACCCATGTGAGTGACTTGCCTGGATATTAATGGGGCTGCAGTTTGGTCCTGCTGCCTGTTTAGGCAGGGCATTTCCTCTTGTTATTTCTAAAGGAAACAGACTTTGTTCTCACGGAAATCCTTTGCTTGCTTTTTGCCTTCCCTGGTAAAAACAAGATGAGTGTTGAGACGTTCAGCTGGGAAGTAAGAAAGAGAAAATCCCCTCATCTCTTAATAGGCTTTTTATATCCTATTTCTGAGAAGTGCTGTATGACAGTGCCCCTTTCAAGGCTGAAGTGCTGTAAGGCTCCTTCTGCACTGCTTCTCGAGCCAGCACAGGCCATGGCAGCAGCACTGGTTTGTCCAGGGGCTGGTGCATGCAGGGATGGTGGTGAGCCCTCCTGGACTCACCTGGATGGAGGGGGGGCACAGAGGAGGCTCTGGCTGGTCTGTAGCCAGAGATGGTTTGCATGGACTCTGACTTGGCTACCCAAAGCCTTTATGTAGCTCAGGTGTTCAGAAATGGTTCAGCTAGAAAGAAAGTGGTTCACAGCCAGGTTTCAAAATCCTAGAGCATTGCTATCTTGACTTAATCAAATCCACAAACTAATCTGCTCCTGGCATCAAGAGGCTTGGGCCAAAACAGGCTCCTGGGTTAATTGACTTTTCTTTTTATTGTTGCCTGCTGGGGTGGCTGCTTGGCAGCCACTATGCAGCTGGGCTGGAGTGGAACACAGCAGTTGCTTAGAAAGACCTGGAGCAGGCTGTGAGTGTCCTGCCCTGGTGTGGAATGGGACTATGGTGGCAGGGACAGGGAGGGAACATCTTTATCCCTTTGGTGCCATCAGGATCCAGGGAGGTGAATGCTGTTAACCTATTTGTTTTGTTCAACAGCTGCTTATTTTTTTTTTGAGTTGGCAATAACTTTCTGGAAATGTGTGCCCAGATGGTGAGCACAGATGCCCCGTTGAAAGGACATGTGTGAGGCAGCCAGAGCTATGAAAGAGCTGCAGTAAGACACGTCTGCAGTTGCTCTTGGACATAAGAAAGGAAGTAGCTGTAACGTCCTGATGGATTTTGTTTTCTATTTCCTGTCCTTCTCACTGGCCTCAAAGGTGTTTTTTTCCCAGTAGATGTCACATTCATCATCCATTTCTGTCTCCTTTTTCTGTGCTTAGTTTTGGAGGTACAAAGCAGTGCCTCATTTTCAGATGTAGCCATGATCCACAAGTGTCCCCAGCATTTTTTGTAAATGCAAATGAGAGCTGCTGATTTGAATAGTTGGACCTGTCTTTCCCAACAGCCTTGCTGTCACCAAAACCCGCTTGAGCTTCTGGGAACCCCCTTTCTTACATGATTGCTTGAGCCTCCTCCTCACATGCCAGTAAGGTTTTGTTGGAAGTAACCAAGTCCAGGGTTTTAAGGACTGCTGGGCTGCTATGGGCTTTGAATATGGTGGCAATAAATAATACAAGTCTGGCTTATAAATAATATAAAGCCCTTTGGCAAAAAAAAAAAAATCTTTGTGCAGGACCTACCTGCAGCAAAGCCAGAAATCCATGAGCATCTGTGGTTGCTTCTACCTTGTCCTCACTTTGCCTTGAGGTCTTGTGGGGAGAAGCTGGGAGAAGTTGTGAGAAGAGTTCCACTTATAGCCCAGTGTAGGATAGCTGTTTTCATGTCTCAGAGCATGAACAGGGATCTTCTGCATATGGGTAGAGCCAAGACTTGAGCCTTCCCTCTCATAACCCCACAGGGACGTGTCCCTGTGTGGAAGGGAATTCTGGAAGGGAATTGCCTCCGATCTGTGCAAGCTGTGAACCAATCCTCGCTACTCACTTTCATTCCCCTCTCATGCCCTTTGCAGGTTTTGCTGCCAGCTGCCAGTTTACTGCAACTGATGGATGTCAGAAAGAACTGCTGTGACTTCCTGCAGTCCCAGCTGCACCCCACCAACTGCCTTGGCATCCGCGCCTTTGCCGACGTGCACGCCTGCAGCGAGCTGCTGCAGCAGGCCAACGCCTACGCAGGTCAGGGCACACAGGGCAGAGAGGGGGCCTGTGCATCTCACCCTGCCCCGGGCACAGCAGCTTGGGGCTGAGCATGTCCTGCTTGGGCCCTTCACGTTTCTGGTATTAGAACAGGAAGGGAATGCTTTGTTTAGTTCTGTGGTGCTGCGAGTTGGGAAATGCAGTTTGGTGGCAGGGGAGCACCTTAGGGGGTAAAAAAGGAGGGGTTTAGGAGGTAAAAAGGTTTTATCCTCTGGATCTCAGGGCACAAAACAGTTCCTGAGTGTGGTCCTAGCAAGCTCTTGGTGTGCCTGTTGGACAGCTCAGCATCAGGCACTGCTGGGCATTTCCATTGTGAGAATAAACAGCACTGGGCTAAGTTAAATCCTGGGGTGGGAGCTGGAGCACTCAGCTAAAATTGCCATTCAGCCTGAGGCTCTGATCTGTGCAGCAATGGCCCCTTACCCCAGGGGAGGATAGAAAGGCTCATGTTTCTTTGGGAGTGGATGTGTTGGGTTGCAATAAGTAGGTGCAGGCAATGGCTTTCAGCATTTCTCCTCTACATCATAAATGTAAAGCTTTTTCAGCCAGCCCCAAGCTCTGAATTGCCCAGCACTTTCCAGTCTCCTCCAGCAGAGTTGCCCTTGACCTCTGCTTGGGAGAAGCTAATAGTTTTCTCCCAGTTTGTTTTTCTGTTTTCTGATAATTTGTATACGGACACATACACCTGCTCTTTCCCAGAGCACCTGCTCTGTCCTGCAACATTTTCCTTTTTAACAGTTTTGCCCTTAATTGGACCATAAGTAGGCTCAGTGGAATAAAAATGTATCCACTGAGTCCTCCCCTGTTCTCCTGCAAATAAAACTAAAACCTTTTCTGCTGCTCTGGCTGTATTATCCCCTGGAGAAAAAGGTACCCTGGAAGGAATGGTTAATTGTATAAAAGCTTGCTTGTAAAATCTCATTATCCTTGTTTCCAGGCCCTGTTTAATCTTTAACCCAACAAGCAGTGCATTCACTGTATATTTATTTGGTTGTTTGGCAATTAGAAGGTCTGCTTTGTTGTTTTATTGGCCTTCATAGGTCCCAGTTAGTACAGCAGCCCATGTAATGTTAATGGAACTCCATTAATAAAAATGCCATTAAAATTCTTTTCACTATGTTGTTTATGTAACAGCCTTAAACCAAGACAGAAGTCCCCAAGCTCAAGAGTCCATGCATTCATGAGCTCAGTTACTTGAGAAATGCTCACTTCTGGCCAATGGATAACTTTAGTAGGTTATCAAGAAGGAGCCTTCTTGATGCAGGCACCAGTTCCTTTATTAAAATCAGTAAATATTCTTCCCTGCTTCCAACTAATAATGAGAGATCAAATACCTCTCTGTTGCCAGATGCAAGTCCACAATGAATGAATATCAGATTTTGCCCAGAAGTCAGAGTGCATCCAGCTTATTGTGTGGGGAGTGTTTCCTGCCTATTAAATATTTAAGGCTTAAAGAGTTCATTAGATCATATGTATATTTCCAGTATTAAATTTTATCCACATGCTGCTATTTTAAATCAGAGCCTTTGGCTTAGCTGTGGGGTCTTGTTTTTCATTAGAGCAAGGAGGGTCTGTGATTGGGGAGTCCAAGTCCAGAGTCCAACTCTGCAGCAGCAGCTTTGGTGAGGGGGCTCCAAAAATCTCCTCTCTGGAAGTTATTCTGGCTCATGTCCCTGTGGTGCTGCTTTTTGTCAGGCAAAGCACTTTGCAGATGTGAAAACTCGAGGCAGATCTTGCTGCAGAGAGAGCTTTTTGGATACAGGAGTCTGAGCTTCTCAAAGCTACAGAATTAGAACTTGAAAGAAGCTGCTTCAGATAAAGTGTCTGAGATTCATGTTTCTGTAATTCAGCCAAAGATAAGTGGGGCTTAGCAAGTGACAGGTGAGATTGAGTTTGCAGTATATGTAAGAAATTCTTGCAAAACTAAAATTGCTGCAGCTGGCTAATGACATATTTGACCTAGAAACTATTTTTTAGGAAGTGATTATTTTGTGTGCCTTTTGGCTAGATATAAAGCTTGACAGATTTGATGATGCTCAATCATAATTTTTCCAGTTTGGGGTTACATTCATGCTTTTTGTTTCCAAGTGGCTCCCAGAATTACAGTATGGAGGGATCTGGAGGCAAAAAAGGGAGAAATAGAAATTTGTACAATTGCAGGCTTAAGTGGAAAGGGGAAAACTACTGGGAAGGTGGATGCTGTGGTGGCCAGGTTATTCACTACTGTGGACATTGGCCCTTGTCTCAATTGCCACTTCTAACTGTATTTGCCACTGGAATATTCTCAGTGGCTTTTCAGAAAGTTTAGTATCATTTATGAAAGTATTTCATGGGGCTGGTGCTGCTTGGAATAACATCAGGTTTCTTTATGCTGTTCTGGGGCTGGTTTGTGTCTGTGCTGTACTCCCAGCTGCTGTGGGTCTGTCTTGGGTGCCCAGAGCTGCTCTCTGAATGCTCCTGCCACTGACTGAAAACATGGATTTCATTATAATTTTCTGTTCCCCCTTTTCGTTTGTTGAGCAGAGCAGCACTTCCCTGAGGTGATGCTAGGAGAAGAATTTCTTAGCCTTAGTCTGGACCAGGTTTGCAGTTTAATATCAAGTGACAAGCTCACAGTCTCCTCTGAAGAAAAGGTACAGTAAATTGTATAGCAAGAGTGAATGCAAGAATGCTGGATGTTTCTAGATGTTACACCAGGAACTGTTATCATGATATGCTCCTTTGGGGCTGTTCTCCAACAGAGATCATGTGGAAAGGAAAATTAAAATAATGTGAATCCTAAAAGGACATAAAAATCACCTTCACTTGGTTGTTCTTTGCAGGAAGTTATGACTCTCAGATCCATATCAAGCTAAAAGACCTGGGGCTCAGAACCAACTACTTTCCTTCTCTGGAAAACTAGGAAACTCCCATCTGCTGTTGTGTAAAGCATTTAATACCTGCTGTAAAACCTCAGAAAAAAGTGAATTTCATTAGGCGGGGGAGGAATATTGGCTTCTGTTACATGTTGGCTAGAAAAACAAAAGGAAGCCCAGAACCAAAAGGAAGGAAGGAAAAATTTTTCGAGTATCTTCAGTGTTTTTAATAAAAAAGGGGAGAAAGGCACTGGTTGATACTGTTTTGGTGGTTGAAACTTTCAGCACATCTTGTGTAGTCTGGAGTGCTGGGGAGGAGGGTGAGCAGTGTTTGTGGTGCTTGGTGAACTCCAGCCCTATTCTTTGGTCTGAGTTTCTTGTGTGACCTGCTGCAGGTTTCTGGGGACAGGTACATGCCTCCAGTCCTTCAGCTCATCTCCAAATTGTCACTGTGGGGAGACTATAAAGTCACAGAATCCGTAAGATCGTTAAGGTTGGAAAAGACATTTAAGTTTATTGAGTCCAACCACTAACACAGCACTGCCAGGTCCACCACTAAACCATGTTCCTAAATGCAAATGGTCACTTGTGAGAGGCTACAGAAGAGCTTGAGGCTTGTGTGGTTTGTAACTCCAGGGCCCTTACTGTATGCCTGCATTTGGGTGGGCTGAGGCTGGAGCTGGGTGTGGTGGTGCTGCACATCCTCGTGTGTGCTTTCTCCTGCTCAGCCCCTCTGGGCTGCAGACACACAGGTGCGCACAAGAGGGGCTGTAAAACTCTCCAGAAATCCTGCTCCCTGTGAGGTGGGGCCTCAGGGGTGCTCCCTGCTGATCCTGAGCCAGCAAACCCAGGGGCTCTGTGGGGCTGAGAGGTGCCCCTGGGGCAGGGCCAGCAAGGGAAACAGCAAAAGGCACAAACTCACAGCAGAATCCCTCTGCCTGAGCCAAGCAGCCTGCAAAGGGAAGTGCAAGTTTAGTAACCAATTTTTTCCAGTCCTGTGCAGCATTGTTCAAAAGCTTTTATTGGCCTTGCGCCCAGGGGAATCAAAATGCTCCTTCCCTCATCTGAGCTTTACACAATCAAACCCAGTATTTCTTTAGCTGACTGTAAAAGAACTTGTAAAAAAAAAGATTGTTGAGAAGGGAAGGCAGTGGAAGGAAATGTAAGCATAAGCTGCACATTCAAAACAACAGACCTGAATAATAGGAGAGAGGCAGAAAATGGGAATGGAACATAAACATGAAATGTGCTGGAGTTCAAAGAAGTGCTGGAAATTGAGGACAGACTTGTAGGCTGCTGTTTCATGTTAACTTCATGACAGACAAGCCATTTTCCTCACTTTTATTCTTCCTATCTGCTAATGTTTCAGATATGTATTATATAAAATCTATATGTGTGGATACCAGTCTATACATACACACGTATATCTGTGTGTATGAATGTGCAAAATATTTCAGAAATCTGGCAGCTTAATTGTCACAGCCAGATTTCACAAGGCGTTTTCTCGTTCCTCTTCTTGCTGTGTCTCACACATGTTCTGTACCTGTGACCAGAGCATTGCCATCCCTGGATCACTGGGAAGTGTTGGAGCCAAGTCCTGCCAGGCTCAGGGAGGGAGAATTGCCCTTGGAATGTCTCAGGAGTTTGTGTGTTCTCCCCTTCTTCTGCCACCCCACAACTAATACCAATTGGCTTAATAAAATATATCCTTATCTTTACCAATTTGGGCGTATTTATACCCCTAGGCCATCAGGAGGACAAAAATTCCCTGCTAGCAGAGAAATCTATTTTAATTGTCAAGTGGTGACAGCATTTTCTCATCACTCATCTCCTTTCTCTTCTGTCCCCCTTGTTGTACCAACCTCTGCAGTTACACAAGCCTTTTAAGAAAAGGGCAGAGGTTTGCTGTCCCTGCTTGCTCTTTTTGCTGTAGCCAGTACAGTAAATAAAACTGGAAGACAGTTTTATTAATGTTTTCTGTACCTGACCTAATTGGCTCTTTTTACTGTTTGCAAGCTAAAAAAATGTATAAAATTAATAATTATTTGTTATTTACTAAAGATGTATGAAGTGGAGGGACTTGAGAATGGTCTCTTGCCAACTCAGAACAGTGGCTAAAGAAATTGTTTAGACGGTTGGGATTTTTGGATTGGGGATTCTACGCAGAGTCTGGTAATTGATTCATTGTCTCATGCTGCTGACATGCAGCAGAAGCTGATGCAAGGTTTGGCCCTCACTCTTGGGAGTCTCTAACAAATGGATTTTTGGCTGAAGAGACTGGGAAAACATCTGGGCTTGCTCTTTCCTTAGGCAGTATGCAGAGAGGGGATATTCCAGGCTTATACCCTTCTCCTCCATAGAGTGGGAAATTTACTTCTCCCAAGCTTGGGACTGCTCCTGCAGCCAGACAGGTGCCAGCTGCCACTTCAGCCTGTGCCTCAGCTCTAAATCAAGCTGTGTGGGCGACTGCCTTGCCCATCCCAGCCTGGCAGCAGGTCCTGCACGGCTGGAGGGTCCCGGGGGAGCGGCAGCAGCTGCTCGGGGTCTGCAGCGGGCACGGCAGGACTGGAAACAGATGTGGCCTTTAAATAGAGATATTGCTGTCTTGGATTAAAGTCTTTTCCCCTTCTCTGAAATTAGGAATCAGAGCCAATGGATGGTGCCAGAATCTGATTTTTTTTTTTTTTAAAGTTATTTTTAGAGTAGGCACGGCAGGGAAGCATCAGTGCTTGCCTGACTCAGGAGTGGACGCCAGCACCGAGGAAGCAGCTTATTCCTGGTGCACATTCCTAGTGTGCATTTGCCTTACCTTCCTTTAGACTCGTTCACTGTCCACCTGACCTGTAGCTGGGTATGCCCCAGCCCTGTAACCCCTTCTGCAGCTCAGCCTTTGTGCAGAGGAGGTTAATGAAAAGCCTGTTCGTCGGCTAAACATTTGCTTTATCCTCCTTCCACACTCATTTGCAATTAAAAAAATCTCACAACAACCCAGTTTCTACTTTAAAGGCCTCATAGCCAAAGTTAAAATGTTTGTTTGCTTATTTATTTTAATTTTAAAATACTTAAAGTCTCTGCAGTAGTTACTCTCCTCAGCATTTGCTGTGGTTTGATTACACCACTCCCTGTTGGGTTGCTTAAATCCTCATTGCAGTGTCCTAAATTCCAAACAGTTCAGCAGGAACTTTGTTGGCACAGGAAATGAGGCTGGTGCTTTACTGCATTTTAAAAGTATATAGTTTAGCCTAAGAGGAAGAAACCCCTTTCTGCTCTGCATCTCCTTCATGCAGGATGTGTCTGCCAAGGCCCCCTGCAAGTAAATTTACCAGCAACAACTGGGGACTGAAAGATGGTGCCCTCATTTTTGGTTCATTTTGTCAAATTAGTGACCTTGGACCAAACAAAATGGTCTCTTGGGGAGTGATGGGCAGGATGGAAAGAAAGAAATAATTATCTGTGCAAATTGGCCTCACCATTTGGTGACCCTGGAAGGAAGCTGAAACCAAGGGTGCTTGGCTGGCATGCTGGAGGGAAGGGCCAGGGATGCCTTTGGGGGAAGCATGGGACAGATGGGCTCTCTGCTCAGCCCCCCTGAGTAACTGGGCAGTGAGAGAGCTTGGGCAGTGTTGCCTCTAGATATGGCTTATGTGTCAGAATTTAATTCTAGCTCTGTGGGGAAGCTCCACTGCAGTGATCCAGATCCTGCTGTGCAGCATCCAAGACTGCATCAGCCCCTCTTCCTGCCTTGCTGGGTGTTTCAGGAAGCCTTTCCCACTGCTGGTGACATTTTTAGGCCTTTCTTTTGTGAGTGAGGCTCCCAGTTACATAAGCACATGCATATTCATCCAGGAGCCCACATAGGAGGCTTCTCCTGAGCCAGGGCTCTGCCCATGGGGCTGTTTGTGAGCACTTTGTCACGGGCTCCAGCTCTGGGTGCTTATCTCAACCAGCTGAATCTGGAAGTAAAACTAGATTTTGGCTCAGACAAGGAGCCCAGTGTGCCCTTGTTCCCCCGCTGGAGTATCTGAGTATTTTTAGCAGGGAAATGCAGGCAGTGCAGAGGCTCCATGGCTGCAGGCAGGGCATGCCCTGTGTGTGTGGGGAACTTGTCCCCAGGACTTTTTGGTTCCTGGGCGATGGTGGAACTGGTGCTGTGATTAAATATGAGTGTAGTGTCTTTACTGTGTGGCCAGGCTCCTGGAGGAGGGAGATCTCTGTTATCAGGAGTAATTGTTGTGGCTGATTTCATGGATAATGTCCAGTGCAAATGTCAGCAGGCTCATTAAGTTTCCTGGCTGCCTTCCAGTGCTCATGTCCAAGAGGTATATGATTGTTCTGGACATGCACTTAGCTCTTGGAGTGATACAGCACATCTAGATGTGAGGCTTCTTGTTAACATGCATGGTCAGCTCAGCTCTTTGCTACAGTGCTGCTTGTGCTCTGTGCAGCCACAGCTTTTTCATCTGTTTGATAGAGATCTTGTC
Organism: Emberiza elegans; assembly: GCA_024865655.1. NCBI lineage: Eukaryota > Metazoa > Chordata > Aves > Passeriformes > Fringillidae > Emberiza > Emberiza elegans. The sequence continues at coordinate 138,450 of JALJVW010000797.1, forward strand.
CCCCCTTCCTCTGATGCTCTAAAATCACTATGCTGCTGATTTTGGGTGGGTGACTCTGCAAGGAATTTGTCTCTTCCCCTTTTAATTGTGTTCATCTGTGTAGGTCTTTGAAGCAGTTATCTCTTGGATCAATTATGAGAAGGAATCTCGCTTGGAGCACATGGCTAAGCTGATGGAGCATGTTCGCCTGCCCCTTTTGCCCAGGGATTACCTGGTACAGGTCAGTCTGCAAAGAAGTCATCAATGCCTGCACTTAAGTTGCTGGCTGCTCCTTAATCAGTGGCTGGGCTGTTTGTGTCTGAGATGGGTAATTTGGTCTGTTGCTGAGTCTGTCAACACAAGAATAAAAGCAAAAACTGAGTGGACTCTGAAATCAATGTGTGCTTCAGAAACCTTCTTGAAAATGCTCTGCCAGGCAATGCTGAGAGCAGAGCTGCTGTCCCTCTAGGGGAAACATTGATAAGTGAATATCTTGTGATTTTTCACCCTGAAAATACTGAAGGGCTGGTGTTACAAGATCGTGCGGCTTTTTTCTCTCATGCACAGGCAAAACATCATAATGGAAACACATAATGTGTGATAATTTTGGTTTAAGATGTGTGCTGTGCATACATATGGGTCTGTGTGGCTGGCAGGGGAGGCACTCTCTGACTCAGTCTGACTTGGGGATTGTTCTTCATAAATGAATTCCTGGCATCTGGGCCTAGATAATGAGCTGAGAATTCCCAAAGAAGGGATTGGCATTTGGGCTCTTTGACTACGATGCTTTTATCATATGTCTAAAAAAAAAATCAATACAATTGGTATAAAATTGGTATTCACAAGATGAACCCATCATGGTTTTGCTTTTCTTTCATCTGTATCTTCTAATGGAATAAAAGATACTGCCTCTCCTTAAAAATTCTGACTCAGATAAAAGAAATCACTTTGTATCCAGACTCCTGGTGAGTCAAGTGCATCAAGTGTTTGGCGGAGGGTGATAAAATACTCACTTGTGAGTGATCTTGGGAAAAAGTGAGAAACTTGAATGTTACTGCATGGGCTTCTTTGGGAAGAGCTGGAAGTCTGTGTTTGTCTCCTGCATTTTTTTTTAATGTTGGTACATTTGAAGGGAAATTCCAGGTTACATGTCCTTTCCATGAAGCTCCTTGTGACCTGTGCCAGTGTAAATGATCTTTGTTGTGTGTGCATGTTCTCAGACAGTCGAAGAAGAAGCTTTAATCAAGAATAACAACACCTGTAAAGACTTCCTTATTGAAGCCATGAAATACCATTTGCTTCCTCTGGATCAAAGGCAACTCATAAAGAATCCCAGGACAAAGCCAAGGACCCCCGTTAGCTTGCCAAAGGTAAGCTGAGCTTGTCACTTCGTGTCACCTCACCCCTGTTCCTGGTGGCATTTTCAGTCCCTTGACAGGAGATCCAGAACTTGCTGTGTTACTTTTTACTGACTCAGTGGCTGTGCTTGGAAGTGTTTTACTCCCTCTTCTGGCACTGCCTGTGCCCAGCAAGGAGACATAATTAAGTTGAATAAGCTTAGATAAGCCCTTAGGGGAAGGAGTATCTCTGCTCTTGAAAGGTTTTGTCAGCTGTAAGTGGCTGGTGGCTGGCTGGGCTGTGGAGAGGCTGCTGGAGTGCTGGGAGGGCTGCCTGAGGTGCTGCTGCCTGGTAAGAGTGTGTGGAGCCCTGCTGAGGAGGTCACAGTGGGTGTCTCTTCCTTTCCTGTATCCATAATCAGAAGCCAGAAAAGCAGGAAACAGCACCCAGCCCCGTGGGCAGGAAGTCTGAGGCGAATTTCAATGGGCTCAAAGCAGCAACTGAATAAATAATCCTTGTTACTCCCCACCTTTATCCTGCAGGCGTGGGATGCTCCAGCCACCACTTTATTAGTGAAGAAAAAAACGACTACAGGAGCTTTTCTCTGTGCCCCAGAGATAAACACAGTGTGGCACAGTGTCTCAGCAGACTGCCACTGAAGGTGCTAGCAAGCATTTGGAGATTCTAGGATATCAAAAGCACAGTGTGTTATTTTTCCAAGCACAAACAATAGTGAGATTGCTTTGTGGGATGGTCTGTGAGATCTGTGCTGTTTCTGATATTTGGATACTGGACTGTCCTTTGAGAAGTTGTGGTTTTGCAGCATGTGGCAGTGTGTGGCAGTGTCCTTTCTGCCTGCTGTGGCTGAGATGAAGTTGGTAGAACACAGCTTTGGGGCCATGAAGGGCTGACGTGGCCCTTGTTCAAGGACTAAAGTAGTTAAGGATAAAAGGAACAGCAAATCAGTGAGTTCAGAGGTTCCCAACATCTTTTATAGCATGACCTATGGGTACAAACCCAAATCCTTCTGCAGGTCTCTCCTCCCTTCTTTTGAACTGTGAAGAAAGGGAAGGAGGTGATGATCTTTCAGCAATCCTGTTACTGAGAAACTTTCATCTGGCCTGTTGGTCCTGCTGATGAGGGATTATTGTCTGCTGTGGAATCCCTTAATTCTATAATCGTGTGGAGCCCTGTGGCTTCCATGGGAGACTGTTACACAACCAGTAGTCAGGCTGTTAATTTAGACTTAATTTGGTTTCTAATATCATGTAGATTAAACAGGCCACTATTTCCATGCTCTTCAAATTCTTTAAATTGCTGTCTGGCCCTCTGCTTTTAAAGCAACCTTGTGTGGAGTTGAGTTTGTTATCTGAGTGACCCAAGTGACAATCTTATCCATTCAGCTACTCCCAGCTGCCTTGCAGAGGCTAAAGCCAGTTTTCCAACTACTCTTTATCTATATTTGAATCTCCATTATCTTGTTTCTAGCTCCTTGGCCTTGTAAAAATCAGATTGTCTTGGGTGATATTTGTCCCACTGATTTACTGTGATAAGGGGAGCAAGTCCTCCCTCTTGATGGCTGTGGAGGGTTGAATGAAATGTGTGCTGAACCAAGTGCAGGTCCAGCTGCTGCCAGTGCAGGTGTTTTGGGGGCTGGCTGCCAGTGCTGGGGCTCAGAGCCATGGGCACCCTCGAGTGCAGAGCTGCAGGCTCCTGGCACCCGTGTCCATGGGGAATTTGGCTTCTGGCAGCAGACAGGGCAGATTTGGGAAGGACCACACTACATGCTGCCCAGATCTTCTGCTCTTCTCACTTTCCCAGCAGTGTCCATCCCTTGCTGTTGCTGGTCGTGGAGTCTGGGGCTGGATGAATCCTTAGCCTGACCCAGCAGGATGGTTCTTCCACTCCTGAGGTTGCTCTTGACCACCTTGACATAGCTCTTCCCTACCTGTAAGGAATTCAGGGTATAATTCCTGCATTTCCTGCAGTACCTGTGGCAGCCAAAAGCCTTAATGAAGCGGACAAATCACATCCTTCAGCAGCCCAGACCCCCCAGGTCGTGACAGTTGTGGTGATTTCCCTGAGTGTCGCTGTCCCTGCAGGTGGCCCTGCAGCTGTCACGTTTTATTTGCTGAGTGGCATTGATTATTTTTAGCACCACCATGGAGATAATGACTAAACAGTGGGCTGCCAGTGGAAATTATGCTGGAATCTTCTTCACTTAAAAATACTTTTGCAGTGAGTCTTGGGTATGCTGTGATGCCAAAAGGTTTTGTATTTCAAGGGGAAATTGGGCAAGTTGCCCACCTTGGACACAGTGAGGAAGGGTAAATGGGGTGGCATTTAGCATGCATTAAATTGGAGAGAAATTTAGCATGCATTCAATTGGAGAGAAATTTTTTCCCCTTGAAATATAATTGCCTGGAATAAGTGTCCCTGCAGAGGCTTCTAGCTGCTCTTGATCGGGTTGTGTGATGGTTTCTCTGCAGAGAGCAGCTGCCTAGGGTCATGTCTGAGGTTTTCTAGCTCTCCTCTTCCCTCTGCAGGTGATGATTGTGGTGGGTGGGCAAGCACCCAAAGCCATTCGCAGTGTGGAGTGCTATGACTTTGAGGAGGAGCGGTGGGATCAGGTTGCTGAGCTTCCCTCACGGAGATGCAGAGCAGGTAAAGGGAACTTTTGCTGCAACCTTCATTTCCCTAATGCAGCTCTTCAGCACTGGATGGATGTCCTTAGTCCTCCCTTTAGCTTCCTCTGTGCCCCTGGCCTCAAGCAGCTCTTTCTTTTTGCCATGCTTTCTTCTTCTTTCCCTACAGATATCTTTCCCTTCTTATTGTTCAGGTGGATGTCCTGCTCTCTAGTGGGGCTGCTCCTGCCTGTCAGCCCTCCCACTGTCTCCCCTTCATCATCTCTCTCTCCTGGCTGTTCCTCCATCAGTGTTTCCCATCCTCCTCCCCGTTGCTGTCTTGGCAGCCCACAAGGGCCCAGTTTTTCTTGCTGGTTTCCCAGTGAAAATCAAAGGAGCTGAGTCAATCCCTCTTGGTGTGGAGGAGTGGGTGATGGAGAGCAGATCTTTAAGCTGAAAACATCTGACAGGGTTGTGAATGTGGCTCACCATTTGGTGTTCCCTCTGGCCCACAGAATTACTCACTCAGGTGTGAGCTCCATCTGTGCCTTATGCTGCCATGTTTTCATGTACATTCCATCTCCCACATGACGCACATGTTTTATCACGCTCGACGTTAACCGGCAGAAAACGCTGATTGACATCAACCCATGTTCCGCTCTCCCCAGCCGCCTTTCACACCCTGGTGGGCCAGCAGCAGCATCTGGGCAGCTCCAGAGGGCTTGCTGTGACCCCCTCTCCCCTTTTCAGGCGTGGTGTTCATGGCTGGCAGTGTCTATGCTGTGGGGGGCTTCAATGGCTCTCTGCGGGTGCGCACGGTGGACGTGTACGACGGCGCCAAGGACCAGTGGACGTCCATTGCCAGCATGCAGGAGCGGCGCAGCACGCTGGGGGCTGCTGTGCTCAACGACCTCCTCTACGCCGTGGGAGGCTTTGATGGCAGCACTGGTAGGTGGCTGGGCAAGCACCAGGCACTGCCTGGCCTGGCAAAAGGGCTTTGGGAGGCCCTGCAGAGATTGCTTTAGAGCGGTTCTTGTGCCCTTCCTCTAGGGTTCCTTAGAGAGGGAGCCAGAAATGGGGTTTGGTGTGTGTGTTGTAACTACCCGTGTGCACGTCCTGACCTGTCAGTAATTGCAGAGAATCTCACCCTTATAATTTTCTTTTCTTTATTGTTTTCTTTATTTCTCTGCAATATACCAAAATTATTTTATTGCAGAGCATTGCACCCTTTATTATTTTCTTTCTTCTTATTATTTTTAGAACTGTGATACAGTTCTTTCAGCCTCATTCTCTGTGTGATTATGCTTTTTCTGGGCTGAAAAAGGATTTTTTCCTTATTTCAGTTAAATTTTTCATAGCAACAGGAATAAAATACTAGCAAGGAATCTTACAGGGATTTATCTTGGCATGGCTGCGTGTTTAGATTCACACCTCTGCCTCTGCTGTAAAGCTCTGCCACTTGGTTAAGCCCTGAACTAACTATTGCAGCAGGGTCTGGGAGAATTTTTAAACCTTTGCATGGATGTTTTTGTAATGCTTGAAAGGATGTGGGGCTTTTGGGCTTGGAATTTGGACTCTGCTCATCTTGGTGGCCTCAGCACACTGAAGGGGCAGCAGCCCCAGGGCAGGGGTGATGGGGTAACAGTTTTCCCAGCCACTGAAGAAGTGGCATTGACATGCTGGTCCCAGCCTGAAAGGCAAGGGGTTAGGAAGTGGGATTTGCAGGAGCATGGGGGGAATTATGGGCTTGGGAGGAGGTGGAAGGCAGATGAAAGTGCAACACCAATCTTTTTTTCTTCTCTTTTTTTTTAATTAGAAAACCTGTGTATCCCCTTTTTAACTAGGTCTGGCATCAGTTGAGGCCTATAGCTATAAAACCAATGAGTGGTTTTTTGTGGCTCCCATGAACACAAGAAGAAGCAGTGTTGGAGTTGGAGTTGTGGAGGGTAAGAAAATGAGCAGCCATTTCCATCAAGCAAATGTTATTGTCAAACAGAAGCCTGAATGGTTAAGTGCAGTAGGAGGGAACGGCAAGAACTGTTCCCTACCCCAGTTGAGAAAGATTGATTTTATATAACGTAATTGCTGCAACTTTTTCCATTCTCCTCTTTATCTCGGTGAAAAATCATGTGTAGCTTTCCAAGCGCCTCAGACCTGTATCAGACTAGCCCATGCCTCCTGTGAATGCAATCAGGTGTGTGCAGGTTTCTTTGAATCCTAATTCTGCTGGGCTGGTTCTGGCTGGTGAAAGCCAGCACTGCTGTGTGCTGTGTGATGCTGCTGCTGCTGGCAAACGCTGCGTGGATGGAATACCCATCATGGAAAATCTGCTCAGCCAGAGAAACAGGAACAGAGTTTGTCCCACAGCCCCAGGCTGGTGGTTTGGCAGGAATACTAAAACCTGTGTTTATTAACATCAGGTACAGCTCTGCTGAGGTTCCTGAATGAGCAGGGGCTGACGATAGCAAAGGCTGTGGCAGCTCAGAGTGAGCTGGGAGGCCAGACAGGAGGGTGGTAGCTGCTGGCACCTCCGGGTCAGCACCAAACTTGAGGCAGCTGGAACTGAGCAGCTTGGTTTGGACTCAGGAGAATTAAAAGTTTAAGTAGGAACCATTTTTTCCTTCATGCAATCTATTCTGAAGCAAGTGAAAGGCTTTATTTGAACTTGTCTTTAGCGTGGCATAGCACTTTCCTGCTAGTGCAGAGCAGCTTTAGCACAAGCCTTGTTATAAACCATATAAACCATGCTTTACAGTGCTTTGGTTGGACCTGTTTGAGTGGGAAGTATATGGAATATGTTAGTGTACATGAAATGTGTTTATTTGAGAAGAAGAAGGGAGATTAAGTCAGAATAAATAGTTGTCATTAACTTAAAGTTGCATATTTAAGAAGCACCTCCTTCAAAATTGGCCCATGCTTGGGAAGTGCTGGGCTGCTGTCAGTCATTAGAATTTATTCAAGTGGCTTGAATGCAGAAACAGTATTAAATATGGACCTGAAAGATACATTTCTATGAATAGATTTTCTACTGGAGACTCCTGAAATCCTTTTCCTTTACTTTTTTTGAAAACACAAGTAAATGTTGCATATGTTGGAGTCCATGATAAAAATAATGAGGGCATGTGATGGGCAGAAGAGCTGATGATACTGGTGTAGGGAAAAAGCTGCAGCCTGCAGTTAATCCACAGGGTTCATCTGAATGTGACAAAAATTGATCTGATGATCAATTATATACTGAAAATACCTAATAATCTATGTCAGCCAGGTAAATTGATCTTGTCTTGCCTAGATTGGCACTCTTGTCTGATTCACTGACAAAGACTAGGCAGGACCAGCAGCACAAGTAAGAACTTGAAATGTTTCTAGAGACAGGAAGATGCAGAAAGAGGCCATGAGTGGGCCTAAGGGAGAAAGAAATGAGCCAGCCTGTTCTTGGAGCTGTGCAAACATCCAGAAACAGGATGCAAAAGCCTGAGGCTGAAGATAACTGCTGGTGGGGGTCTTGTACATGCAAAGAATTGCACAGCTCATTCATGGCCAGATTTTGCTTTCATTGATTGAGAATTGATATAATTTCTAGGTTTTGTACAAATATTTAGGTTAGAATTTTTCTACATATTTGTCGAGCTTTTTAAATTGTTGTTCATTGTAGCATCTAGGAGACCTGGACTTGAACCAGAATGCCTTTTGCTGGCTGCTTTAGTAAGAAGAATCCTTCTCTGCCCAGAGAATTAACTGCCTCAATGCAAAACAAGCTGATAGATGATACAGGGAGACAAGGGGAGAGGATCAGCCAGGCCTGGGAACAGAGGACACAGTAGAGCATCAGCCCTGTTTCATGCATGATGCAGTCCCATGTTACCTGATGGTGCTTCTCTGGTCTCAGTCAGTGTGTGTCTGTCAGCTTTCAGTTAGCTGAGGCAGGGAGGTCTGGATACCCCGGGAGACCCTCACACCACAGTGTGTCCTGTATGTCATCCCTGGGCACGAGTGACCAGCTGGCCTCAGCTGTGCTCACAGCATCTCTGGGTTTCCATTTGGCCCAAGTTCTACAAAGTCATGTCTGGGTTTCTTTGCAGGTATTATGTTATTATAAGAAGCTATTTTGTATTTATTGCTCATGTGGTGCTGTAATTAATGTGCTGTATCAGCCTTTGAGCCCACCTGAACAGGGGGAACTCTCCATCAACAGAACACACCTTGATAATCCCTCTTCTCCTGGGCCAACAAGTAATTTGGAAAACCCTCTGGGCTTTTGACTTCTGGTTGTGCTGTTGTGGTATATCCTTGTGTTGCTGACAGTTTAACAGCTTTACTCTCACTCCTGTCTGTGAGCCCACTCTAAATGCCTTTGCTAGGCTTTTCCCCAGACATCCCAGCAGGTTTATGTGGTATTTGTGAGGTGCCCTTGATGATGGAAAGAAGGAAAGAATCTGACTCTGTATTCTTAGAAAGCTAATTTATTATTTTATGATATGATATTATATTAAAGAATACTATACTAAAACTATACTAAAGAGTAGAGAAAGGATACAGACAGAAGGCTACAAAGAATGATAATGAAAACTCATGACTTTCTCTTCCAGAGTCCAAACACAGCTGGACTGTGATTGGTCATTAAGTAAAAACAATTTACATGAAACCAATCAAACAACCCCCTGTTGGATAAACAATTTCCAGACCACATTCCAAAGCAGCAAAGCACAGGAGAAGCAAATGGGATAATATTGTTTTCATTTTTCTCTGAGGCTTCTCAGCTTCCCAGGAGAAGAAATTCTGGTGAAGGGATTTTTCAGAAAATATGACGATGACAGGTTTGGGCACATCCCCTAGAGCCACCTGAGGGAGGCCCTGTCCTGGACTGTGCCTGTGGGTGAGTCTGGCTGTGTAAGAGCCTGAATGAGAGATGTGGGACTCCAGGCAGCTCTTCAAAATGCAGTTTATTCCATCCAAGGTGTTACAGCAGTCCAGGGTCCTGGGTGACAGGGCCTGTGCCTACAGCAGTCAGCTCCAGCTGCAGACAGGCCTGGAGACCCTTTGGTTTTGGTTACATTGCATTATGTACTTTTCTTTGCTGAGCATCTTAATACAGTAGGCCTAATCTATACCTTAACTATTATCTATAGCCTATCGTAACTACTATAATTACCCTATTAATGTTACTATTCTCCAATCACTAAAAGTTAGTACATTGCAATTTAAGCCAGAAGTTGTTTTTCAGTTTTCTCGCAATGGAAAATTCTGAGACCTTTTTTCTACTCGCAACATTTGCTGACTTGTTTGCCTGTGCTATCTTTCTGCTTGGTGAAAACATCTTCTTGTTTACCCTTTGCTCTAAGTCACAGAGGTGGGTTTACCCTTTGCTCTAAGCCATAAAAACCACTTCCAACTAACACACCCTTTGCCTCCTTGGTTATCCAGTAAGACCGGCTCCGCAATTCTTTTCTTCTATGTCAAAACTTGTTTTCATTCCTACTCCTTGAGATTCTACATTCACAAATCTTTCTGCTAAGCATATCTGTGGGACTTTCTTGCCACACTTGCACCCTTCGCAGCATGGGGAGCTGTCACCCTTGCCGTGTGTTGCAGGGAAGCTGTACGCGGTGGGTGGCTACGACGGCGCGTCGCGGCAGTGCCTGAGCACGGTGGAGCAGTACAACCCTGCCACCAACGAGTGGACCTATGTGGCTGACATGAGCACTCGGCGCAGCGGAGCAGGTACTGCTCAGCACGGGCACCACCCTGGGGTTTGCGGGCAGCCCCAGCATGGGAAGAGATGACTCCATGTTTCAGAAGGCTGATTTATTATTTTATGTTATATATTATGTTAAAAGAAAATTATATAGTAAAATGACTCTAAAAGAATAGAAGAAAGGATTTCATCAGAAAGGAATGGTAATAAAATCTTGTGACTGACCAGAGAGTCTGAGACAGCTGGACTGTGATTGGCTGTTAATTAAGAACAGTTGTCGCAGACATTTTTTAATGAGAAATCTTTCCGTAGGATTTTTTTCCTCCTGAGAAGCTGAGAGGCCTCAGGGACAAAATGTAAACAATGGTTATCTGCTGCTGTGGAATGCAACAGGCGGGTCTGTGACTGGTCTCTTGTGGATGTTTGGAATTAATGGCCAATCACAGCCCAGCTGGCTTGGACACAGTGTCCGAGCCACTAATCTTTGTTATTCTTCTTTCCTTTCTATTCTTAGCTTAGCTAGCCTTCTGAGATGAAACCTTTTCTTCTATTCTTTTAGTATAGTTTTAATGTAATATATATCATAAAATAATAAATCAAGCCTTCTGAAATATGGAGTCAGATCCTCGTCTCTTCCTTCGACATAAGACCCCTGTGACCACCGTCACAAACAACCACATGAGACCAATCAAAGATGCACCTGTTGCATTCCACAGCAGCAGATAGTTATTGTTTACATTTCATTCCTGAGGCCTCTCAGCTTCTCAGGAGAAAAGATCCTAGCAAAAGGATTTTTCATAAAATATGTCCATGACACACCACCTGCTCTGCTCACATACAGGGGGCAAAACTGGGATTTGCCATTGCTGGGCTTGCAAGTGCAGCCTCTTGTGTGCCCCGCTTCCCATGAGGGGTGAAAATGTAATGGCTTGGAATCTCTTAGCAGCTCTTGTGGCTCGTTGTATTGCACTAAATAGTTATTTAGTTGTTTGCACTGGGTGTTTTGGTAATTTGCACTGATCACGTGATTTGTATCCTGTGACCTCATGGTCTTCCCCTTTTTCCCCCTCATCTACACATTGTGTAGGATAATAAAATTAATTTCAGATTTTCCCTTCTTAGCTAGTTTATAGTTGATTTTTTGGAGGAGTTGGCAAGAGTTGGTGATCTGGAGGATTAGAGAAAAGGACCTGTTGTAAAATGATTGGATTCTAGTCTTGATGGTTTCTAATTTCCTACATGATCCAGGGCCAGGCAGTAATTTGTGTTTTCTGTGATTGTTCCTCTCTGAAAGGGAGAAGAGCTCTCATCCACTGCATTTAAAATCATCTTCGGGAGAATGGGCATTGGTCACTGTTGGTCTTAATGCTCAGTGTGTGCTGTGGGTCCTCCCTGATATTAAATTGTGCAGGAACCCACAGGCAAGCCTGGGGGCTGCTTTTTGGGGCTGAAATGACCCTGCAGGTTAAGCTGTGGTGGGAGTTCCCTTTTGAGCTGGGCAGGTTGAGGCTGCGCTCTACATCCTGTCTCTCTCTCCTCACTCCAGTATCTTTTCTGTAGCTCCAGGTGAGGTAAACATGGACACGTGGAAGAGGTTTGTGGTATCTGCTTGATGTTTAAACCTAGTCCAGTGCAGCCTTCCAGGAGAGCAGAATGCATTTCCCCTGTTGTTGGCAGTGTGTTGAAACAGCAAGAATTTTGTGGCTGTAGTGAGATGGATTTTATTGAGTTGTCTTTGTTGGAAACACTCTGAGAGCTGCTTTACAAATGTTTCTCCATGTAGCAAGTAGCAAATGAGCATCAGGAATGCTCATACTCCCCTGCCAAACTTTGCAGTTTTCTGTTCCCCATCTGAAAGCTGAGCTCCTCAGGCTCTGGTTGACCCACAGAGGCCCCTCCAGCAGGGATAGAGGGGACTGCCCAGTGCCACTGCCACCAGCAGTGCTGCAGCACAGTCTGCTGTCCAGCTCCAGCAATGACACCGTGCTCTGTCCCCATGCTGACAGCTAGTGGGGCTGAGGACAGGTGGCCCCAAGTCCCTGGGGGCACTGGGGCTGTGGGGATGTGCAGGTGCTGCCCAGGTTTTGTAGAATCATACATTTTTTTAGATTGGAAATGACCTTTAAGATCATCAGGTCCCACTGTTAACCCAGCATTGCTAACCCACATCCCCAGGTGCCACATCTGCACATTTGTTGAACACTCCAGGGTTTGCTGGACCAGCTGTGTGGTTCCCTTCCCCTGCTGGCAGGGACGTCCTGTCCCTGCATGCCCTGTCTCACTGCACAAGGAGGCAGTTTCAAGTGAAAAAGCTTGAGCATTTCTGACTCTTTTTACTCTCTTGCTTGCTAATTTAGTTTACTCATTAAATTATTTCTTACAAGTGTAAGATTTCCACTAACAGCTGAATATAGTCAAATGCCAAGGTGCTGCACAGCCAGGCTGCTGGGCTCAGATGCAGTTAAGTGACTTTCCATTTCCCAGTGACCTGGGAGACACTTGCTCCAGCTCAGGAGCCAGGACACACACGTGGATGTGTTCTGCTCTTCCCAAGTCCTGCATGTTGGAGTACTTCAACCACACCAAGGATGTGGCCCAGTAAGGTGGATATTTATGGCAGTTAGAGATTAACTGTATGTTTGCCAGAGGTGAACCATGAGTCCCGATGTCATATTAAGATTTCAGCACCTCTTGGTACAGTGAGAGATGGCTGGCCCAAAACCAAACCCAGCAGTAGCAAGCTAAGATAATTTGGAGAGGGGAGGGGTGACAGTGGTGGATCTATGTACCTGTCCCCAGATGGGGATGCTCCTGATGGAGCTGCAGAGCCTCAGTGGTGCCTGTTCTCTGGCTCAGCAACTCTTCCTGCCCTCTCCTTTCCTGACCAGGAGAGATCCTTGCACAGGGACCAAGTCAAAAACCTGTTGCTATCAGCCTGGCAGGGCCCCTCCCTGCACCCTGGTTAATGCCCATGGTTGAAATGATGTGATTCAGATCTGTTTCTATTTTACTAACATCCCACCTTGTTAATTTTAATAGAGGCCTTTGAACCTATTAACGAAGATATGTTGCTGGAAGTTTTAACTCTCACGGATTGGTGAACATTTTAATTAATTAATTTACTTAATATTAGGCAGAAGTAGCTTTAAGATCCCTGTCATTCCCACAGTGGCCAGGGGCCTTCAAAAATGGCTGAGAAGGTGGCATTGGAGGCACCTTGTCTGTGCCAAGTGCTGCCAGGTTTTGGGGTGGGAGTGGGAGGAGAGGAACCAGGTGGCAGCTTCAAGGGCTGTTAGTTGTTGAGGAGAGGAACATCATCCAAGGGATGAAGTAATGTGGCACAATGGCAGCAGGAAAAACAAAAGCAAGAGTCCTGAAAGGGGGAATCAGGCTAAAAGCAGAGGGTCCCATGGCAGAAAATATCAGGCAGATGGAAACAAGGTGGGGTGGGAGGCAGAGAGCAAGTGAGTGCAAAGAGATGGAATAAAGGCAGAGGAGTGTCATGGGACGAGACTGCTGGTCTTGGATAGCCTGACAGCTTCCTCAGAGGGGACATCTGCCAGGCACTACTGTGCAGGCTGCTGTAGTGCCACGGGGTGGGTGGGTGCAGAGCTGACCATGTGCCCGCTGATCTTGATGCACATGTGTCCCATGCTTTTGGAAGTGCCTTGGAGAGACCAAGGCCATGGCCAGGGATGAAGCAGGGATGTGCAGCCCTGTCCCTGTGCTGTGGCTGACCTGGCTGTGCTTGGCAGGTGTTGGTGTGCTCAGTGGGCTGCTCTACGCCACCGGGGGCCACGACGGACCCTTGGTGAGGAAGAGTGTGGAAGTCTACGACCCAGGGACAAACACCTGGAAGCAAGTAGCAGACATGAATATGTGCAGAAGAAATGCAGGTAACCATGATAAGCCTTTCTGTGGTGGTTGGCTCAGTTGTCTGTGTGTGGTTTTTAATGCAGTTGGTGTGCTCGTGGTGTATGTGATCAGTGTTGTAAAAGACAAAAATAGGAATTGAGGGATCTGCTTGGGGGTGAATTGGAATGTGGCAGCAGAGTGTTGTGGGGGATGAGTTGGCTTATGTCTCACCATCTGTGCTCTGCTTTGAGGGGTGTGTGCTGTGAATGGTCTCCTCTACGTGGTGGGAGGCGATGATGGTTCCTGCAACCTGGCCTCGGTGGAGTACTACAACCCCAGCACAGACAAGTGGACGTTGTTGCCAACCAGCATGAGCACAGGGAGGAGTTATGCAGGTAAACAGGCAGTGGGAGAGTGGGCAGCAGTGGGGTCATCCCTAAACTTGAGGGCTGTGCCCCTGAAGCTTTAAATGTACTTTTTTGGTATGTTTTATGTTGATTTCAGTAGAAGGAACTTTCACAGAAGTGGTAGATACCTCCCTCGTTGCTGGCCTTTGGCTTTGCCGGATGATTGTAGCAACCCAGGAGCTGCTCCCACCATAACTGTGTCTGTCTGTTCTTACAACAGGTGTGGCTGTGATTCACAAACCCTTGTGACACATGATCAAGCCAATGTGAGGAGCAGAAGTGAAGTGGATCCAGCTAGGTGGTGTTGGGAAGATGACTCACCTCTGACTTGACCCATCTCATTGCTGTTAATGTCTTAGCATGACAAGTGATACGTTGCAAGCATCATCCACTCTGCAGTGGATTGCATAGCCAAGTGAAAATCCCTCTGGGGACGTGTTCCATGCTAGACACGAGGTGTTGCTTGTTATCTGTGGTGCAATCAGCTGTTCTTCTCGATGGCATGTGTCCTGAGATAAACACTGTGCTTTGACTGCAGGCACGGGATTTTTTGTGTGAAACAAAACTGCTACGTTTGGGCATGTGAGTAAAAACGAGTGTTTCTGGATTTCTTCCCTACTGATGCTCCGTGCACATTTTTGGTTGAACTACTTACTCACTGTGCCTGGAGGGTGGACTTTAATACTGGCAGGGGAAACTTCTGAGTTCCAGCAGAGAAAAAACAGCAGAAATGGACTGGAACAGGGTGGTCTGGCTCGAGTGTGACGCTGTCTCAGCCGTACGTTTGTACATGCCACTGGACTGCTGTATGTATCCTTGAAATGCTCGTGGAAATAAACACCATATGGTTTTTCTACTTGCCATGGATGCTGTGTGCTGTGCGTGCTGGGACCTGCTGGGCAGTGCCTTCCCTGGGGCTGAGCTCTCTGCACCTGAGCCACACTGACCTTCCCAGCCCCACACAACACGTGCTGCTCCCACGGGCTCTGTTGCTCCTGTGAAACAAATGTTGCTTGGATAGAAAACGTTCCCAACCCACACTTTTCAGCTGTGCTGAAAGCTTCAGTTCTAGCTCTGTCCAGCATCTCAATGCCATTTCATAATAGAGCATTTAGATGTTAAAAAAAACCTTATGGTGCCATTAATGTAGAGACATTCCGTGCAGCAAGAGCCCTCTGTCACCCAAGTAGGGATTAATGAGCCAAGTAAAATACCTGCAGTGTTTTAATGCTTCCAGAGCAGGGAGATTAACTAATCACTGTCACTGTAATTGCTATTTTAGTCTTGCCCTTACTAAAAGCATTCCTCTATTAGTATGAAGAACTCATAAGATTATTCAAAACAGACAAATCTAGATCCAGATATAAGGGACCTGTCTTGCTTATATACCAAATTCTTAAAGTTTTCTGTTTAAGAAGATGTTTGACTTTAAAATATCTCTTTGTGTCTCCCTATGAGCTCTGGCATGCTTCTGCATACAGAGTTGAGCTCCTAAAAGCTCCTCAGCTAAAGGGAACTAGTGAAGAAAAATATTTTTTCTACTCTTTTTCTTGTTGTTTGGGTTTGTTTTTTTTCTGTTTTCCCCTTGTAGGTCAGCTGAGGCTTTTTGTTGTGGGCAGCTGTCCAGAGTTGTTATGCTGCTTTCTGTCTCCATAGATCTGCTCTGTGTGACCTTTGACAGCAGAAAAGAAAAATAATTAAAAATTTATTTCAGAGGGATCCAAGTTGCATCACCTTGTGCTGCTTTTATAGAGGAGTGTGTTTCTTCTATAAAAAGGTTTTCTTTGGTGTTTTAAGTTGACACAATCCTTGTAAGATGGGTGCCTGTTCACTGTGGGGAAACAGCCCCTCCTTGTGTTATGTCACTGCCCTGCAGAGGGGTTGCCATTCCCTTCATGGGGAATGTGAGGTAGCTCCCACTCCTCTTGGGATGTTCTTGCTCTCAAAAACAAGGGCAAACTGTCTAAAGAAAAGGCATTACTCTTCTTTATGTCTACCCTTCCACTGTATGTGAGCTCAGAGGTCTTGAAAATAATAATTAAAAAAAAAATTAGTCTTTTCCATAATACCCTTTAAACCTTTTGCTTTGAGTTTTACAATCTGCAGCAAAACGTGCCAAAACCAATAGTGTGACATTCTGGTGTCCTGTGAGGTGTTGCTTACTGTAAAAGCCATAAAGGCTGGTAGGAATGTACCCTGGCAGGAATGTACATCCCAGTAGGAATGTACATCCCAGTAGGAATGTCTGTCCCAGTAGGAATATTCCCCTGACTGCAGCTGCCTTCGGATCAGGGTCCTGAGATGCACCTTTATGGTGGCATAAGGAAGGTGATGAGGCCTCAGCGGGGACAGACTCAAATTCACTGGCCCAAAAGGTGGTTTCCTTCCATGCAGCCTGGGAATAAAGGATAAAATGGGACAGACAAAGCAATTCAGTCCAAGGCAGCATCTGTTGTTAGGCAGAGGAGACTGGACAAGGCTGGACAAGCATTTAGGAACTTGTTAGATCTGGTACAAACATAAAGCTAAATAAACTCTTTTAGCTGCTGTGCAGCCCAACTGCACCTCAACGGTTGGGAACAGTTCCCAGCCAACATTCTCACACCTCTGGCTTCACTGGAGTAGAGGCAAATATTATCAAGAGACTATGAGTTTATGTGGGCTGGAGATAAACATTGGTAGGTACTGCTAGAGAGGTGCAAGGCTGCCATTTGCAGTGTTTGTCAGGTGGGAAAAGTGGGTATACCTGGAGGTGGAATAATTTTATCCCCTGCTATCTATCTGTTCATAGACCTTTCTTAATTACTAGGTTTTGGTGGTTCTCTGCTCTTGTAAAATGGCATTTCTGCCCAGTGCTGCCCCAGAGCCGGCATGCTGGACAGGGCTAGGACTCGCAGCCCTTGCCAGGAATGGGTGATGCTGTTCCCAGCCCAGCCAGTGCTCTTCGTGGTGTTCCCTCCCCTCCTTCCCAAACGTTGCAGTGTTATGCAAGTCAAGTGACCTCGTTTTCCAGCTATGCAATACAAACAACATGTGATGAACCAGCTGTGCCCCCCCACCCCCAAAATGCTTTTGGAATTTGTCTTTGATGTGTGGTTTTGTGTTTGTATTGTTCATTTTGAGCACCTGAGCCAGATCCTTTACAGATTGCCTTTTTCTAGGACTGAAAACGTAGCATTAGTACTAACAAATTTTATTGTAAATATTTTTATAAGATGATTTAAAATAATTTTTGGATTGCTTTTTATGATCTTCAGTGACATTTCTGGATCTAATTCGTGCACTCCAGTGTGGTTTTTGCTGGCTGTGGTATAGGTGTGACTCTGTATGTTCTCTGCACAAGAAATGCCATGTTGGAAGAAAGATCTGGGATAGCTGCTGTGTTGGTTTTAATGTTAGAAGGACAGCATTGGGCTCCACATTATGAGATAAATTCAAACCCATTACCTCAGTCACCAGTAGGTCCTTAGTTTATTGGTTATTTTACAGTGATTCCAATACCCTGATTTAATTTCCTTGTGCCATGATTTGGTTCCTGGGTAGTCTGGGGGACAAGCTGTCATTTGGTGGTTCTGTTTCTTGGCTCCTGCATGAGCTGCTTGAAGAGAGAGATACTCTGCCCACAACAGTCTGGGCACAACCCCCAAGGATGCCAAAATCAGGCAAATTATTGCAGAAGTATTACTAAAGCTTTACAGACCAAACTTTAACCTCTTCCTCATGTTGGTCCTTGGTGAATATGAACGCTTTCCTCAGCTCCTTCTGTTGTAATCTCTTTTTGGGGTCACCCTGTGCTTGACCCCTGTGGGTTTCTGGCCCTGGGTTTCCTAAAGGGGATTCTGCTCCTGCAGAAAAACCCCCAGGATGAGCCCCAGCCCCAAGAGCATCATGTGTGGTGCACACCCTGCTGGGCTTGCACTGCTGGGCAGATTTGCCTCAAGCAAGCTGTTGTTTAAGCAAGCCTGGATTAAGTCCATCATTTCCATTGGTGCCTAATAGATAAATTGGGGGTGTTTAAAATCAATTTTCAGTTCATTCAGTTTATCCAAACAGTGTCTTTTTATGGATGTGTACAACAAGTAATTACTGTAAATACACTTGGCAGTGTTTGCATGTTACCACCATGAAAGTTTAATACTTTTCTCTGGTTTGCATTGTTTGGAGGCCAAAATCCTTAATATCCAGTGAGGTGTGGTGCCTGTTCCTCAAGCCAATGTGATGGCTCAACAGATAAATGCTGTTCATCAGGCTACAGTGATGGTTCAACAGATGAATACAGCTTGGTCTTAACCTCTGGGATTCATTATTCATTCATATATTGTCAAAGCAGTTGCCCCCTTTGCCCACATCATGCCCAAAAATCACTTTCATGTGAGCATTGTTGCTCAAAGCTGCAGTGTTTGGGAGTGTGCTAGATATTATGGTCTGAATATGGGCTCATCCCCTTTTTTCATCCTCCTTTATCTTTGTTTATGGGTTTATAAATTATTTTCCTCTTCAATGACAATAAATAAATAAATATTGATAATTTTAATTTGTATATTTTATGTATAAAGACCCTCAAGGGTAATGAATGATTGTGAAATAATTTACCTGGGTGTGAAATCTTTTGGTTTTGTAAACCAGACTACTTTGGCTCAGTAGCTGACAGTATACTCTAAAAAGTTGGTTGACTGTTTAAGCTCATTTTTTTAAATTAAAGATTTTTTTGCATGAGTGTAGAGGACAAAGGACTTTGCAAAGTAATTCTCTTGACAGCTGTCTTGTCCAGTGTGACGAACAACTCAAGAAACATTCTTCACTGACATATTTCTATTACGAAAGAAAATCACACTGTAGTTCCCCATCATTTAATTTGAATAAAAACTGGACTAATGAAACTTTCCTGGGTCTGTGTTAGCTTTGTTGGCTTCTGACAACGAGGACCAATCTCATCACTCTACATGGCTTTATTTGTCCCCTCTGTAATCACAGCAGGTGCCAGCCCCCCTCACTCTGCCCCTTGCTGTGGGGTGGTGGCACTCACACATGCTGATGCTGAGATGCTGCCCTGATGCTGTCCCAGACTCTGCTCTGCTCCTTTTCCAAGGCAAGTTAAAAGCATTTCTCCTGGGGCTGGGGAAGCCCTTGGTTCAGGGCATGGTTGCAAAAAAATGAGAGTTTAGCACCTAGGGCTCAATATTTCATACTAACACCATAAAATGACACATTAGCCAAGCCACCCAACTCATTTTGCCTTATGCTCACAAAACATCTCACTGAGCTCTTTGGTTTTCCAGAAATGCTCCTTGTGCCTCCCTCATCTGTTAATACCAATGTACAACATCAAATTTACCATGTGGGATCCTGAAATTTAATTACCTGATACACAGATAATGAATGACATATTGTGGGTTGCTCTATGCAGCTGGGGGACTTTGCAATTATTCCTGATTTCATTTCAAAATTACTTTTCTCTTGTGCAGCTGGCTCCTTTTTATTCATGTTTAAACTGATGAATTTATGAACCTGCAGCTAAAGAAAAGCCTTGGCAATCCAGGGAGAAATCTCACTACCTTGACTTTGCTGCCTGATTTTTTTTCCCTGCTATTATTGTTTTTCCATCTTATATTTTCACCTTTGGGCATGTTTTCCACCCTACATTTCACCCTTGACAGGGCAGAAACTGTATAGCAGTAGCTGCCACCTTGCCTCATTCACCTCAGAAGGGTCAGGGTTAGGGTTGTGCAGTGAGGAAAGGAAAGAAAACAGGGAGGAACCTCCCCTAGTGGGGTTACAAGGCCAGAAAAGCAGCTCCTCTCTTTGCTGTTGGGTGCCAAACATGCTGGAATAACCCAGGGTGAGATGTGCCTCCTCTGCAGCAGAAATGTTTTGTGATTTGGTGCCTGAGTCATCTGGAACTGGAATCAAAGGTAAGGCAGGAAACAACTTCAGCTATGGAAACTCCAACACCTGATCAAAGATGAACCTGTCCATTTGTGAATAAATAAGGCCAAAGAGGAATTCCCCATGTCCCTGAGCTGCAGTGATAACCCGAGTTGGAGATGGGATGTGGCTGTGGAGGGCTCAGATGGCAAAATTGCCTCTGCTCTGGCTGGAATCTTGTTCTTTGGCCATGCTAAGGGTGGATGGCAGAGAATACTGGCAGTTAAAAAATAACAAAATCTGTTGGATACTTTTGAAAAAGCCTCTAGGAGGCAAAGGACCACTACAGAAACATTGCGAAGAACCACCCAGGGCTCCCAAAGCATCCCACAGTTGCTCAGTGACTGATGATATTGCCTCACATAATGTTATTGTGCACTGTAAACAGGCACAAAATCACTTAACTAGTCAGTGACATGAAATATTCTAAGAAATTTGCCAAAGTGATTAATGTTAACGTTCTTGTTCAGCAAATTGAATGAGATTTAATTGGCACAGCTGCTGAAACTCAATGCATTTGATTTGGCCTTGATTTACAAAATATGTTATCATGAGCCTCCTCCTTCTTTCACTGCAAACCTCCATAGCCTCTGCTAAGTGCATTGCTCAGTGAATTACTGGTCTTAAATGCTAGAGGGATTTTTTTCTCCACTCAGTAAGACTTCTAAAAGGGCCCTTTGAAGTATGAATACCTGTCCCAAAGGATCTGTTCTTCTTACCCAACCACAAGAGGTTTAAATGTCACTTTTCAATGTTTTTCTTACACTATGTTACATTATATTCTTTCCACAATAATTTGTCACTTATTATTCTTTAAATGCCCCTTACCTTTGAGTTTGGATAGAGAAAATGCTGCAGGATACATGCTGCAGGTGCACCATGGTCCAGTCTCAGCCCATGGACAACCCAAGAAAAAGGGGTTTTAAAGACCTGCAAGAGCAGGGCTTTATGTGTCAAAAATTGGTCAAGTTACTTGTTACATAAGTTTTTTTTAATAGCTGCATCTTGAACATAAAACATTCTTTTGTTTTTCAAAGCATATGTGACATTGTGAGTAGCTTGGTTTGTCTAACACAAAATGAAACCCTTATCTTTACAATCTTAGTTAAAGAAAAAAAAAACATGGATAGTCAGGTGGAAGCAAGTATCTTAAAGCAGAAGCACCTGCTTGGTGACTTAACCTTAACTGCTATCAATTGGTTGAAGCACAGGAGTTGGCTGCCTTACTTGTATCCATCCCTCCACCTTGGGAAAGCAGGGAAGCTTTGATCCCTGTTCTGGACTGTCTCCCGTTATTCTCTGCAGGAAATACCTCATACACCCAGCTGGTCCCAAAATGCTTGTCCCAACAGGGGCTGGTTTCTGTGGGACCTGCTGTGGTGCATAAACCCAGCTGGTCCCAAACCCTTGTCCCAGCAGGGGCTGGTTTCTGTGAGAGCTGCTGTGGTGCACATACCCAGCTTGTCCCCAAATGCTTGTCCCTGCAGGTACAGACAGGGCTGGTTTCTGGAGAGCTGCTGTGGTGCATACACCAGATTGGTCCCCAAACCCTTGTCCTAGAAGGGGACGGTTTCTGTGAGAGCTGCTGTTGTGCCTACACCCACCTGGTCCCCAAACCCCTTGTCCCACCAGGGGCGGTTTCTGTGGGACCTGCTGTGGTGCACACACCCAGCTGGTCCCAAAATGCTTGTCCCAACAAGGGCTGGTTTCTGGAGAGCTGCTGTGGTGCACACACCCAGCTTGTCCCCAAACCCTTGTCCCAGCAGGGGATGTTTTCTGTGGGACCTGCTGTGGTTCATACACCCAGCTGGTCCCAAACCCTTGTCCCAGCAGGGGCAGGCAGGGCTGGTTTCTATGAGAGCTGCTGTGGTGCATAAACCCAGCTGGTCCCAAACCCTTGTTCCAGCAGGAGCAGGCAGGGCTGGTTTCTGTGGGAGCTGCTGTGGTGCATACACCAGATTGGTCCCCAAACCCTTGTCCCAGCTTCAGACAGGAGCTGGTTTCTGTGGAGCTGCTGTGTGGAAGCCGTGGGAAGCTGTGCCCACCACGAGGAGGAAATGGCAGAGCAGGTTCCAGAGGACATCGTACCCAGCCAAAGGAGAGCAGGGTGAGTGAGGATGGAGCTGCAGCAGAAAGGGCAGCCACCAGACAGTGGGAGCTCTCAGCCCCATGAGAGGCTCCCTGGGACACATTGGGGTGTCTGGCAGGGTTGGTGGTGGCATCTGTGCCAGGTCACAGGGAATTCTTGTGTTCTCTTCTTCTTTGTGCTTCCTCTCTGCATCTCTGATGGTCATGCTGGAAGATGAGAAAATTCTGGGATCCCTCCCTAAGTGCAGGGGATGTTTTCCTAGAAGGAGATGATGCATTGAGGACACAGCACCACAGATTTCTCTTGGCTTTGCCTGTGCTTGGAGATGGATATTTTCTTGAAAAGTTATTTTGTGTTTAATGAGTTCCAGCATTTGATATGTTTGTTTATGCCAAAATATTGCAGCCTCAGGTGCTGAGTGAAGGAATGTGGTGCTCTCCAGTGCAATCCTGTGGCAGTAGGATGCACTGGGGGGCTGGGTGCACCCAGGGTGCTGGGCTGAGGCTGCAGGTACAGGTGGGACTCCTGGCCTGGCTGTCCCAGCAGGGGTGATCCATCAGTGCCATCAGCCTGTTTGCTGATACAGGGCTCCTGGGAAGTACATGCTCCTGGGTGATACATCAAGTGATAGCTCTCTCTGATTCCTTTCCAGGCTGTTATTTATTATGACTTTTTTTCTTTTCTCTTTCACACTTCAGCACTTTCCCTTTGTCCCCTGTGTGTGCACAGTGTCAATGTCACCAGTCCTGCAGCAGTGTCCTCCATGCTGGTGACAAAGGGGACTTAGGGGGGATGTCCCTGCTCACAAATGTCTCCTCAGCTGCTCTGTAGCTCAGGGCACAAGTGTCAGCCTGAAGGGTGGTAGAGAGCCAGGCAGAGACTGGGGGACACAGCCAAGAAGAAAGATCCTGTCTTCAGAGAAGGATATCCCAAGACAAAAGAGATTTATCAGGTTGTCATTTGTGAAGGGGGGAGAGGGAAGATAGTTCCCATCTGGGTAGTGAAAAATGCCTCTTACCTGAAGACAAACTATTTTTTTTTCTAGACTGAAGGTCGCATTGAACTTTAAAAGTTAAAAAATTATGTAGGTATTTTAAACTTGCTTAGAAAGCAGCTGCAAACCCTCCTCTCAAAGGAGACCTGGATTTGGGTAAAGGAAACTCTATGATTTTTTAGTGCTAGGTGCAAGAGAAGGACACTTCAATTATTGAAGTGGGGTTCCTCTCCAAAAAATAAAAGAAAAAGTGAGCAATCACTCAGCTTCCAGTGTTCTTTTGTCCTGGGGAAGTTTTGTAGTCTGTCACATTGATTTTAACATTGTGACTGTAGTCTAAACAATTTCTCTTATGCAGCAGCTACCTCAGAATAATTAACCCAAATTAATCTCTCTCTGTTTTCTCTGTGTTTTATAATGTCTGATTGCTATATTTGATAGTTAATATGGCAAACAGTTTTTTTCTGGAAAATGGAATTAGAAAGTCCTGAAAATGTGTGTTAGAAAATAGTATCAGCTTTCTCCAGACTCAAGTAGCAGATATAAAGGATTCTTTCTGCCCCAGCAGGTGCTTATCTAGTGATAATTCAGGTTTTGCCAGGTGTGTGGCTGGAGATGTTAGATATAATCAGGCAGCTTCCCCATGACATTCTCTATGTGCTTTATTATAAAATGTAATTTTCCCCCCCTTTATCTAGTTAATTCTGCAGTTTTCAAATGCGTGCAGCAATTTGAGTCAGCGTGGGGTAAATGTCTGTTTTCTCTGCTGCTGGCAGGGTGCAATCATCCCCAGGCTGTGGGAACGATCACTCCAGAAAAATCTCTTTGAATTAGTGGTAGTAGGAGGAAAGAGGCTGAGGAGCCTGGTGAGATTTGGCTTGGGATGTGCCATACAGAGCCCTGGACTCTGGGGGTCAGCACAGACAAATAAATGAGCATGAGCCTGGCCAGCAAAGCCTTTTGTGATTCGGGGGGACTTCCTGAAAACACTGTTTGGGGAAAAAATAGAAATATTTTCTTCTCAAGCAGTGCAACTGCACGATTCCAACATCTGTGTTGTATTTTGCATGTAGATTGGGATGAAAGGTACTGAAAGTGGCACAAATCCTTCCTGCTCTGCTCTTCAGAGTCATCATCTCTGAGCCTCACATTAAAAATGAGCTGCAGACAAGGAGCTGGATTTTTAAGGGCTGTTTCTTTTAAGCCATGTACTTTGTCATCTCTTTTCTGGTAGGAGGTGCCTGAAGCTGCAGTGAGCTGAGCAACAGCTGATGTTGTGGGGCAGCATTTGATTGATCTTAGGGGCAAAACCTGTGCACTTGGAGCTGCAGTCTCAATTAAGCCTCAACACTGGCTGCCTGTGAGCTCTTAGGGGTGCCATGAACAGTTTTGTGAACTGAACTGTGTAAACTAGGGGGCTGGAGTGGGTCCAGGAGAAGGGCAGAGGAAGGGTGTGGAGCACAAGTCTGATGAGGAGCAGCTGGGAAAGGGGCTCAGCCTGGAGCAGAGGAGGCTCAGGGGAGACCTTGTGGCTCTGCACAGCTCCTGACAGGAGGGGACAGCAGGAGGGTCAGGCTGTGCTCCCAGGGAACAGGGACAGGGTGACAAGAACAGCCTCAGGGTGTGCCAGAGAAGGTTTAGGTTGGATATCAGGGAATAATTCTTCACAGAAAACCCTGGCACAGCTGCCCAGGGCACATCCCTGGAGGTATTTAAAAGATGTGCAGAGGTGGCACTTGGGGATGTGTTCTAGTGCTGGGGTAGCAGTTGGACTTGATGATCTTGGAGGGCTTTTCCAACCTAAACAATGCCATGATTTACCCCACTTCACAGTTTGATTCTCTTCTAATTCTAGTCCCCTCAAGAAACTCAAAGCAGAAATCACTCCTTACTGATGGAGATAAAGAGAGGGAGGTTTAGGGTCTCTCTCCAGCCAGGACATGCCAAAGATGCCTGGGAGAGATTTGGCTTTTTGCCTCCTGTATCATGAATGAATCCTGCCAAAGCTGCTGGTCCTTGAGTGCAGGTGACAAGGAAGGATGAGAGGATGCTGCTCTCTAACAGCTGAGTTCTGGCATTAAAATCTAATGGAAACAACATTTAAATTTCAAGTCTCAGTGACATTACCTACAAGCTACTCAGCTCTCTAAGTAGCATTTAGTAATTTCTGGATGTCAGAGTAGGATTTTGTTGAGCAGGTACAGTTGGTAGCAGGGCAAACAATTACTCTTGGTAGAAATCACAGCCCCTTATTTATTTCTCTCTGCCTCCTACCTCGAGGGCTTTTCTATTTGAAACTCATGAAATAAGGCCCCAGAGGTTATTAGCATCTCCCTTTTCTATCATAAACCAGAAGTGGGCACTGCCTAGGAAGGCACTGATTGCCTGTGCTGTCACTGGCTTGTTGATGAACCAGAAAAGCTTCTATTAGTTTATGGAAATGAGACTGAGACTTACACAAAAGCTTGACACCATGCCATGTTTTTAATTAGTTTTTTTTTAAAAGATATGTGAGTTGAGACACGCATACACTGCTGGTTCTTAATGTGGCTGTTAAAGAGCGGGTCCTTGCTTCTGAAATCTGTGTCTTTTTGCAGTGATCTCATTTTATAATTATCATTTCAACAAATCAGGCAGGTTCCTGTAATTCTGCCCTTTCTAGAAAATACCTCTTCAACTGGCCTGCTTCTTTCAATGAGAGATTATCTGGATTTGTTCACAAGCAAATGTAAAAGCAAATGGTAAAATCAAGATCAGGTGCTTGATTATTTGCACAGATAGTTTTAGTACTAACTGAGCCCTTTCAATTAAATATTTTTCCTTGACATTTTTAATCTTATGAAGCTACAACAGATTCCCCAAATCTTGTTGTTTATGGATAAGATTATTAGTAGAACCTGGCCCTATCTGTGGCTTCTTGAGGGAATCACTAACATTTTTAAGACCTT
This sequence comes from Emberiza elegans, assembly GCA_024865655.1. Classification (NCBI taxonomy): domain Eukaryota; kingdom Metazoa; phylum Chordata; class Aves; order Passeriformes; family Fringillidae; genus Emberiza; species Emberiza elegans. Next base: position 164,301 of record JALJVW010000797.1, read on the forward strand.
TTTTTTTCTTTTGTGTCAGCAAGCAGCTTTAATAGGAAAGTAAATGTGAAAAAAAATGTAACCTGCTCCATTGCCTGATCACCTTAAATTATCCCCTAAACTGTTCAGTTTGAGATTGTGACAGATTAACAGATGATAGTTTGTTTCATCACCTTTGGTAAACCCAGCTTTAATTAACTGACGTTTTAATGGGTCCTAAGTGGTCACAGGCTTCAGTATAACTGAATTTAATTTAATTTGTTGGGCATGATTTTGCACTGGGGAAGTGCACAGCCAAGCCTGTGTTCTGATCCCTGCTGCAGCAGTGCCAACCCACAATCCATCACTCACAAGTGCCATTGAGAGCTGGTCCAGAGCCCAGCTAAAAGCTGGGTAGGGACAGCAGGAGGCTTCACCAGCTCTCCATGTGACTGCAAACCTGTAAATAGCTGGGAAGTCAGGGTGGTTTATTTATTTATTTATTTTTAAAAAAAGGCACATTCCCTGTAGGAGTGTGACCATGTTCACAGGGGTCTTTGGATGAGGGAAGAGACGAGGAATTAACTCCATTTTTCAGAAGGCTTGATTTATTATATTATGTTATATTTTACATTAAAACTATCTTAAAAGAATAGAAGGAAAGGTTCATCTCAGAAGTCTAGCTAAGGTAAGAATAGAAAAGAATGAATAACAAAGGTCTGTGGCTTGGACAGAGAGAGAGACAGCTGTGCCATGATTGGCCATTAATTCTAAACATCTACATGAGACCAATCACAGATGCACCTGTTGCATTCCACAGCAGCAGATAACCATTGCTTACATTTTGTTTCTGAGGCCTCTCAGCTTCTCAGAAAGAAAAAAATCCTAAGGAAAGGATTTTTAATGGAAAGATGTCTGCCACAGGAGTGGTCCATAGCAGAGGATGTTGCACTGAGGGTCCCTGCACAGCTCCCTCCTCCCCAGCTCAGTTCAACACCACCCTCATCCAGGCACAGAAACCTCCCAAGGACACCAGAAATTGCTGGTCTGTAACATGGCACATCTCCGAGGCTGCTTTTTAAGGGGATCTGGAGGAAAAACACCACAGCCCCATGGACACCTTTGAACTGCCAGATCCATGTGTTGAGGTGACACTGAATTCTGCCTCTTGCAGAATTCAATATTTGAACAACCTTTCTTCTCTAAACCAGGTATTATAATCTTAGAATACAACAGATGATAGTTTGTTTCATCACCTTTGGTAAACCCAGCTTTAATTAACTGACGTTTTAATGGGTCCTAAGTGGTCACAGGCTTCAGTATAACTGAATTTAATTTAATTTGTTGGGCATGATTTTGCACTGGGGAAGTGCACAGCCAAGCCTGTGTTCTGATCCCTGCTGCAGCAGTGCCAACCCACAATCCATCACTCACAAGTGCCATTGAGAGCTGGTCCAGAGCCCAGCTAAAAGCTGGGTAGGGACAGCAGGAGGCTTCACCAGCTCTCCATGTGACTGCAAACCTGTAAATAGCTGAAGTCAGGGTGGTTTATTTATTTATTTATTTTTAAAAAGGCACATTCCCTGTAGGAGTGTGACCATGTTCACAGGGGTCTTTGGATGAGGGAAGAGACGAGGAATTAACTCCATTTTTCAGAAGGCTTGATTTATTATATTATGTTATATTTTACATTAAAACTATCTTAAAAGAATAGAAGGAAAGGTTCATCTCAGAAGTCTAGCTAAGGTAAGAATAGAAAAGAATGAATAACAAAGGTCTGTGGCTTGGACAGAGAGAGAGACAGCTGTGCCATGATTGGCCATTAATTCTAAACATCTACATGAGACCAATCACAGATGCACCTGTTGCATTCCACAGCAGCAGATAACCATTGCTTACATTTTGTTTCTGAGGCCTCTCAGCTTCTCAGAAAGAAAAAAATCCTAAGGAAAGGATTTTTAATGGAAAGATGTCTGCCACAGGAGTGGTCCATAGCAGAGGATGTTGCACTGAGGGTCCCTGCACAGCTCCCTCCTCCCCAGCTCAGTTCACAACACCACCCTCATCCAGGCACAGAAACCTCCCATGGACACCAGAAATTGCTGGTCTGTAACATGGCACATCTCCGAGGCTGCTTTTTAAGGGGATCTGGAGGAAAAACACCACAGCCCCATGGACACCTTTGAACTGCCAGATCCATGTGTTGAGGTGACACTGAATTCTGCCTCTTGCAGAATTCAATATTTGAACAACCTTTCTTCTCTAAACCAGGTATTATAATCTTAGAATAACAACCATCTCTCTTTCACCAAATATATCTTCCATCCTGTGTCTGGGCTCCAGTGTCCAGAGAGACACTTCACCTGTTCTTCTAGTGCAACTCATATTTGTCCTCTTGAATGAAGCTGTCTGCAGCTTGAAAGTACACAGATGTGCAGAGCATAAGCTGTACAAATGTTAGCACTTGAGTTTGAAGGCCTCTATTAAATTGGCCTGCCTATATTTGCATGTGTATTTACTTAATTCCTTTCTTTACCGAATATATTCAACATGCCAGGGGAATATTTCTCTGTTTTACCTGCTGGCAGGGCATCTGTATCACTTCCCACCTGAAAGTGGTGTTGCATCAATCTCTACCTGTTGCCAATGATATTGATTTACTAAGAAGCTAAAATACTGTGTTTAGAGCACAAAAATTAATTTAGTAATCTTAAAAAAAAAATTGCTGTACTTGATACTTTAGCTGTTCTGCTCCCTATGCCTCTAGCTGGAACATGTACAACTATTTTTATTTTTTTAAGCCATGTACTTGTTCTTCTCAGTGGTCACAGAGCACAGAAATGCTCTTTGTGGCAGTGATCTGGTTTGGTGTGTTATGTTTATACAGGAACTTTATGTCCTGATGGTGCTGTATGGAAGCTTTTATAAAACTGGCACAGACTGAGACTCTTCAATTTCATATTATTGAAATCATATCACATCATAATTCATATTATTCTTGAAGGGCATCTGGGATGATGTGAGAGGGTGGGGAAATACCAGCAAAGCTGTGTTCTGCAAGCAGGTATTGCCCAGAGTTTTAAAGATAAATAGTGTGACAGCCCATTTTACTCAACCATAGCTATAATGAAAGATGATTTGGTGATCTTGCCTTGGAAAGGTTGGACATACCCAGCCAGCCCTGATGTGGTGGCTTTGCTGTGTCTGGACTCATCACCTACAGCACCTGGAGAGTTTCTCTGAGCTCATAACCTCGATGGCTCTGTGCATCCTTCACCTCCCTCTGTCTGTCTGTCTGATCTCCTGGTGACTTCCAAAGGGGTTTATTTAAAATGGAATTGGAATATAGGGGAATGATGCACAACCTGGCAAGGCAAGGCACTGCCAAGAGCTGTGGAATAACAAAGCCAAGTTGGTTTCAGAGCCCTGGCTAACAGGAGAATTAACAAACTCAGCTGCTGCCAGAAGTGCTTCAGCCAGTGAAACTCTTACCCAGGGCCCAGGAAACCCCTGTGGCAGCTGATCCCAGTTTCTCCAGGCATGCAGGAAGGAAGATGCTCACCCAGCCACCCTCTGGCAAAGCTCTTTCATGGTCCCTCTGAAGGCCATTCCCTATGCCCAGCATGTACTGAAATTACAACTAAATAAGTACTAATATTAATTTAATTTAACTATTACCTGAATATAGCAAAGATTTAAAGGAAAAATTTTCTTGGTCTTCATGGTGTAATATTGCTTCTGCAAACTCTTCAGCAGAGGATGTGGAACCCTGGCAAGACTCTAAATATTGCTAAATGCTGCCTTTAACCATGTCTCAGCGCACAGAGGATGAAATTAATGAATCTGATGATAATGAAGGTATAAAACAAGATGAGTGTTGTGCCCATAGGTTAATTATCAAGTAATTCAAGGGAGGCTGCCTTTATAAGATTGAGATTTGTGTGAAAATGTTGTGTGTTGGTTTTGCACAGACTGGTTTTTGGTAGTGGGGGGACACAGAGGTGGCTTCTGTGAGAAACTTCTAGAAGATTCCACCATGTCTGGCATAGCCAGTTCCTGATGGCTCTGAAGATGGACAGGCTGCTGGCCAAAGCTGAAACAATGAGAAAGACTGGTAACACCTCCGTGATAACAGATTTGGGAAGAAAATTAAAACAAAGTGGGGCACAGGTTTTTTTTCTAGCCAGAGAAGAGTAAGAGATGAGAACATGTGGAGGAAACAACAGGGACACACCAAGGTCAGTGGGGAAGGAGGGGCAGGAGGTGCTCCAGGGACCAGAGCTGAGATTCCCCTGCAGCCATGGTGAGAGCAGGGTGAGGCAGCTGAGCCCCTGGAGATCCAGGGGAGATGCAGAGAGCCATGAACAGCCCATGGAGATCCACAGGGATGCAGAGATCCACCCAGAGTTCCTGGGGATCCACAGGGATGCAGAGATGCCCCCACAGCCTGTAGGGATCCACAGGGATGCAGAGATTCACCCACAGCCCCTGGGGATCCATAGGGGATGCAGAGATCCACCTGCAGGGGGATAGAATATAAGAAAATAAAGGTAGTATAGAAAGTAATCTCACCCCTAAGGAGTTGCAGGTGGGCCAATTATCAAAGATTAGGAACAGGCCTGACTTTAACAGGCCACAGCTGTGACCAATGAGAAGAAGAGTGCAATGAGAAGGGGTAGCTGGGTGAGGGGGAATTGGAGTCAGTTGGCTGCTTTGTGAAGTAGAAAGAGTCAGTGCTCCGAGGAACTACCCACGAGAAGCATCAAGGAGGTATGGAACTCTTGCAATAATAAGGCAACAATATGGAACCCTTGTGATGTAATGACAACATCCACCCACAGCCTGTAGGGATCCATGGAGGAGGCAGAGATCAGTATGTAGAAAACAGAGCTTGGAAAAAACTGTGACAGTAGAAAAAATGCAGGAAAAAAAGTGAGTAAAGCATCCAGAAGTCAGTGAAACTCCTCCAGGTGATAGAAAGAAGAGGCACGGAGTGTTGTGAGCTGTAGTGGCTTTGAAAGAAGCCAAAAGTAGGGTAGGAGTTTAGATGTCTAAAAATGATCACTTTGCAAGAGGAAGACTCAGCAAATGAAAGGAAATTTAGTTGTTTGCCATGAAAGATGGTGGTTCTGGGAGTAGCAGTTTTGGTTGGAGCTGTGGCTGGAGGGCTGGTAGCTCAGCTCTGAATGAGGCAGAAATCTGCATGCAGTTTCAATTTCTAAAAGCTCATACTTCAACTGATTTCAGTGCTGGAACAAGCATTTGGAGTTTAATAGAAATGCAGTTCTGGAGGCTGGGACACCTGAGGAGACACTCCTGGCTTGGAATAAAGTCTCTGTTCCTGTAACACTGAGTCAGTTGAGGATTATTTTGGCCATTAAAGGAGACTGAAACCCCTCAGGAAAAGGAGTATTTTTCCCACCACAAGATGGCATCAGTTTTGCAGAGATTGGCTTACAAAAGGACCTCAGGCTGGAGACAAGAGTGGGTTTAAAATATAAACAACATTTTAAAATTGGTATCAGACTGGTATGAACCAAGTATTTGTCTCACAAGTGTCCCTTGGAAAGCTGTGTTACCTAATAGCTTATTTTGGGTGCACAAAATGAAGGTCCCACTGATCAGATTAGCCAGTGCAGCTGCTGATTGTGATCCTACTGGCATGAACCAAATTTTGCCTGTAAATGCTTTCTGCTGTTCGTGCACATCAGATCTAAGTGAGTTTATATTTCCCTCATAGGCCTCCTAAAGCCTTTCAGTTGCTTGTTGTAAGCTACCAACAATATTTACCCTCATTTAAAGCTCATCTGATGTGTTCTAAAGGTCTTTATTGCAGTTTGCTTTATAGAAATCCTCATTTACATGCTTGATGCTTCACATGTGTACTTTCCAATCCTTTTTCCTTTTTTGGGCTCTATTTTGACTCTGTGTGGCCTCATAAAGTTTTATTGAGGTAAAAACCCTCTACATACTTGTGTTGCCTCAGCTGGACTGCATTTTATATTAATTTAGAAAATTTTGTAGTTATTATTGCAAATACAGTGGTAATCTGCTATTAAACTCAGAATATATTGGTACTTCTTGGACTTCTGTTCAGAGTTTTGATTTTTAGTCCCGTTTTATGTTATGGTAGATGTCCAAAATCCTGTTTTGTACCATAGATCTGTGGTATTTTCTAAATAGAGGCTCTTTACAGCATTCCAGGATGGTCACACTCCCCTAGAAAGAGCAAAACAAAAAAAAATCTGGTTCCTTTCCTTTTTTTTTTTTCTTCATTGTCTTAAAAGTGCTTCTCAAAGTGTCACCCTGGAGACTGTAACTCATGGTGTCACAGGTTTATGACAAGGCATTTGGAGATTTATCAAGTGCCACCACAGGTTCTGCTTTGCCATGTTTTCCAACTTAGAGCTGCCAAAGGCTATTTCTTTCAACTGTTGTGTGTGTGTTGCTTTGGCTTTCATAAAACTCTCAAGATTCATGCTTTGTTTTCCTGTTTTTAGAAAAACTCATAGGCTTTTATGTGTGCTTGTGGTGGACAGTGAATTGTGTTGGAGCCCTTCCTCCACCACAATGTACACAGCAATGCTGAGTCTCCATTCACTGCACAATAATATTCACCTTCTTTTGCTCCTCCTGCAGCTCTCAAGTTTTTTCCTGGAGCATAAAGCGCCTCTGTAAGGGCTGCTGTGACTACGATGGTCGTGTTTGATCTTGCATGTACTTCACACGTGAAATTCAATGGGTGTTTGAGCCAGCAGGCTTCCAAACTTGGCTTGGGGTTGCTGCTGTTTGTTACAGCATCCAGTCCCTTAAAAACCAAATCCAAGAGTGTGATGATGTTCACAGGGGTCTGAGGATGAGGGAATAGACAAGGATCTGACTCCATGTTTCAGAAGGCTGATTTATTATTTCATGATATATATTACATTAAAACTATACTAAAACAATAGAAGAAAGGATTTAATCGGAAGGCTAGCTAAGAATAGAATAGGAAAGAATGATAACAAAGGCTTGTGGCTTGGACTCTCTGTCCGAGCCAGCTGGGCTGTGATTGGCCATTAATGACAAACATCCAACATGGGCCAATCACAGATGCACCTGTTGCATTCCACAGCAGCAGATAATCATTGTTTACATTTTGTTCCTGAGACTTCTCAGGAGGAAAAATCCTAAGGAAAGGATTTTTCAGAAAAGATGTCTGTGACACAAGAGGTATTGCTTGACTTGATGTGTTTTTGGCATGGATGATCCTGGAGGGTTGAACAAGATTAGACAGAGAGGAAGAAGGGCTTTTTCAAAACAATTGCACCCTGACTCCACAATTAATTTTGTCTAGATGGTCTCTGACAAAACTGCCACGTTAGCACCTCAAACTGACCCAGAAGTGGCTGTGTCCACAGAGCAGCCCCAGGGTGCCAGGACCCAGGATATCCCTCTGTCTGTCCTGAGCAGCCCAGACCCCTGCCAGGGGTCTCAGAGACCCTGGCACAGAGCCCAAGATACCTGTAGTTTGGATTATGACCCGTGAAGCAAGTTACCAACCTTAGATGAAGATCTGCAAGCCACAACAGTTTAAGTAGAATGATAGTGAATTTATCATAAGGTGAAAAAGTAGATTTTGGGGTTTTTAGAATGGAGATTCAGGGGGACAAGATGGAGGGATCTGGGTGTGTCCAGCCTTTCTCCTCCTTCTTCCTGGCCTCTATCTTCTGCTGTGATGGTGGCACTTATGGATTGGATTAGAGTAGAAGCTCACTGTCTAACATAGGTGATAGGTATTGGAAAGTAATTCTAAATATTGTACATGTAGTTTTTAGTGTAAAGACATAACACCGCCCCAGGGGCAGGCAGAGTGCTTCTGACTGTCTTGCTGAACAGACCTCGGCAGGGCAGGAGAAAATATTTTATAGATAACGAACAATAAACAACCTTGAGACAGAGAAATGAAGAGCCCTGACTCCTCCTTAAGCACCAGGCTGGGAAAAGAGACTTTCGAACTTATCTTGGGGTCACTCTGACCAGCTAGAGATCCCAACGCCAGGGCTGCTGATGAAGGAGGAAATTACCTTTGCTCTGAGAGGCACTCCATGGCTGAGGCACTGGGTGGGGGGGGGGTTCATGCTGTTCTCAAGATGTTTCATCTCTTCACCATTTTGCACCAAAAAACTGACAGAGCATCAAAGCAATGCCCATGTCTGTGCCCTGGAGAGTGCTCGCAGTGCCTGGTCCTTTTCCCAGGAGGATTTGCTCAGCTGGCCCCCAACAAACACTGCAAAGGTGGCACCTGCACTTTGCTGTGTGCATCACTGACCCCTGGCCATCCTGGGCCAGTCCCAAATAGTGATGGCTTTGCCTCTCAGCCAGGCAGGGCAGGAGTGTGCCGTGCTGAGGAAAGCTGGGTTTTCCTAACACAGGCTTGCCTGTTCACCTGTTAGATGTTATTGTCTATTTTTCCTTTTTTCTTCAGAACTTGGGGATTACAGGTGTGCTGGCTTTCCTGCAGTTGGGAACCCCCCATGGTATCTCCTGCTGGAGCAGATTTGAGGGTAGAAAATGTTCATTTCTGGTGTCAGTTACCTTCCTTCCTGCAATCAGAAATGTTCCTTTTAACTTTTTTTAACTCCCCAGGAGGTCTTTTTTTTGTCTTTTGATCTTTGGAATGTTTGACAACTCATGTTACCAGACTTTTGTTTGAAATGTGCTGGAAATAGGTCTGTTATTTTTCTCTCAATACAACCTTTCTTTCATAGACCATTTTAACTTCTTAATCATGTACAGGTTCTATATACTAAAAGAATAGAAGAAAGAATTTCATCAGAAGGTTAGCTAAGAATAGAATAGGAAAGAATGATAACAAGGCTTGTGGCTTGGACTCTCCGTCTGAGCCAGCAGTGATTGGTCATTAATTAGAAACAACCAACATGGGCTAATCAAAGATGCACCTGTTGCATTCCACAGCAGCAGATAACCATTGTTTACATTTTGTTCCTGAGGCCTCTCAGCTTCTCAGGAGGAAAAATCCTAAGGAAAGGATTTTTCAGAAAAGATGTCTGTGACACAGATCCCTCTCTGTTCACCTTCCCCTGCACCCTGGGTTGCTGGAGATGGGGCTGTTCTGCTGGAATTGTGATGTTTTTCCCTGTTGTGAATGAGGGAGGAAAGCCTTTTCATCCAAGGAAATGATCTTTCCATATTAATCAGCAAGGGCCTTGGCCAGTCTCTGAGTTCTTGGAACTGACTTTAAAGAGAGAGATATGCATGTGTTTGTGATTATTTTACACCAGCATTATTTTGTAATGGGATTGTTGGCAGAAGCTGTTATTGGGAGTTTTCCCTGTCTTAATTTAAACTGAGACTCATCAAATTAAATAGAGCCAGAGAATGAGGCATTCTGAGTTCAATATCCTTCCTCTCCTTCTTCCTCCTCTGCTCCCAGTCCCACACACAATGTGAGAATCCCTTGGACAGGAGCCCTGCTCCAGGCCTGACAGAGTTTTCTCTATTTTTGAGAACAAAAGCTGTAGTGAGCCTGGAGCAGTCCCCCCAGACTGGCAGCAGGCAACAGATGCTGGCATTTTTTGTAAACCCAAAACCTAATTATGCTTGGAGCAGTCCCACAAGTCTGGGGGAAAAGAAAAACACCCCTCCAATCTGATTTATGGATTCCAGTCATCACTGGTAGGTTTTAAAGCAGCAGAATATGTTTTTCAGTGATGTTCCCTTTCCTCAACCTCAGGAAAACAGGCAGGAGTGAGTGGGAGTGAGGAGTTTGGTGCTTTCCCGCTGTAGGGCTATGTGTTGGGGCACTCCTCATTGCCAGAGGAATCTGAATTCTCACTGGGGCATGAAACAGGGAACCTGGCATTTAGCAGGCATGCAGGTGTGGCCCCTTTAGTAGGTGTTTAGGATTGATGAAGCTGCTTCCAGAGTGCTTTTAAGGATATCTCTCGTATTATGATGTCAAAATCCAGTGTGACTCTGTACAGCTTATTATTTTTGCTCTTTCATAGTGCATATTTCTTGTTTCATCTATATTGAACACTTTATTCTTATCACAGTACCTGCCCTGTAAGCATGGATAGCTGGAGAACCTTGACCCTTTTATGATCCAGGCTTCCAGAGACCCAGAGGCAAAAATATGAAAACTCCCTTTCACAAAAATGTAAATTATAAACTGAATAGCAATTTTTTTGCCCCATCAGGATAAAATTTGTGTATGCCTGAAGCAGGAGAAAAGCTGCCTAGAGGAGAGGCAAAGCATTTCCCAGAGCCTTGGAAGGGAGGCTCTGACACACCTCCAGTTCAACTGGACTAACAGCCCATGGCAGCTTTTGGACACTTTTGTGTCTCTACAAATCTCATTTTAGGTGCGAAAGAAATGTTTTGCCTGTAAAGACTAAGGAAAAAAAATATATTCTGTGTGCTCTGCTTGTGGATGATGGGGAAATGTTGTAATCTGTAGGCAAGTTCATTGGAATTGGACTTGCAAAACAGTTTAGCCACAAGCAGAAAGTAAAGCAGTGGCTCTGGGGTGCAGAGGAGGTTAAGGGCTGTGGAAACTGGGCTCCCAGGGACAGCTGAGAGGAGTCTGTGTGCTGGGGAGGTCTGAAATCCACCACGATGGTGTGGGCATCTCCTCCAGCATAGGCTGGATCTGTAGACAGACAGACTGACAGACAACAGCTTCTGACAGGAGGACTTTTGGCACAATCATCTCCTGCTCCTTTGGGAGTTCCAGGCCCCTGAGAGCTGATGTCACTCAGAGGTAACTGAGGCAGGGATTTCAGAGGGGGTTGGCAGTTTGTGGAGGGCTGAGCTCTGACTGGAGCTGACACTCCACACTGGTTGTGAACCTGTTCCCCAGGCTCCTGTTTGCCCAGGAGAGCTCTGTGTGGATTTGTCTGTGGTGGTGCTCTGGTTTGGTTGGCAGGGCTCCTTTGAAGCAAATCCCATGCTTTTCCCCACTTCCCATGCCCTGGTTTGCATGGCAGAGCCATCTCTGAGTGCTCAGAGCAAGATCCCTTCAAATGAACGCAGCTGGGTACTGGGAATGTGCTCCAGTCCTCCCGTGCATCCAGAGAAGGGCTGCTGTGACACAAACCCCTGGAACATCTGTGGCTGGCCCATTCCAGAGCACCAGGGGTGCCACACTCCCCGTCCCCTTCCCTGTCTGATTCTGAGACAGCAGTTGGATAAAGCACCATCATTCTTTTCAGTACCCTGGCATGATTTGTTAGAGCTGAGTCCTTCCAGCAAATCCTGAAGATTTTCAGCAGCTATAAGCTTTTATAGCAAATCAGATTTTTCCATCTGGCTGACCAGTTATAAACACACATTTCTCAAGTTGGCTTGTTACACTGCGTTGGTATTAAAAAGAAAACCCATGATGAGCAGTGGAGTGTTCATCTGTGTCTGCTCTTGATGACTTGTGCCTCTTGCAAATGAACACAAATAACCAGGACAATCAGTTTGCATGTGAAATCCCAAAGACAAAAAACAAACAACAAAGAAACAGGTTGGTATGGGGAAATGTTGAAGGAGGCTGAGCATGATTGCTGCTCTGAGAGAAGCATTCTAGAGCAATAAAGAGTTTATGGAATATTGATAGGGAGCTGCCTGGCTTTCAGAAGTGCCACCATCCACCAGCCTTGTCAGGGCTGACTCTCAGCATCTGTATTCAAAAGTATTGATCTGGACCTTCAGTGTAAGCCTTCACCCAGGGATAAGCTGCACTAATTAATTTTCCTCATTTCTTCTGAATCTAGATAATTTAAGAAATGTCGTATTGATTGTGATTTTGATATGTTAAATTTGTGTTCTGTGTGCTGTGAACATAATGAGAAGGATTTGCCATCAAGGACTGCTGTGGGTGGCAGTGTGGTGTTATCAGGTGTGGGAAAAGAGAAACACTCCACTTACTGCTCCCTCCCACTTGGTAGCTGACATTTTTATTGCTTTTGTGCCTGCTGTGGGTATTTTGGATGGATTCAATGATCACAACTAGAAAGGATGTGAAGTACTTTTGACGCTAAAATCTAGCAGCAGGCCTACATTGCAGTCATAGCAGATTTAGGAGATAGCTGTAAATCTGGTTTTGAGTTAAGTCCCACTGTGTTCCAACAAGCTATGAATTTCTCCAGTTTAAGGTATGGAAAGGACACAACTGGGGAAGAACCTGGATTTGGTTTGCTGTGGCTTGGCTGGCCTAATGCCCAATGTTCGGTGATACTTGTTTTTTAACCTCTCTCCTAGCACGTGTATGATTTTGGACCATTTGAAGTAGAGAACCTCTGAGGTTCTAATGCCATTTATTAGAAAAACATTATTTCCACAAGGGAGTGAAATCAACTGAATGAGCAATTCACATTTAATCCTCTGTCCTCCCCACCCACACTCCACCCACCCTGTGCAAGAGGGAAGTCTGGGGGAATTCAAGCAGAATGTGGTCTGGCAGTGTGTGGCTTCTGGCTGGCCTCCCGCAGCGATGTGTTAGGCTCATCACCTGTAGGATGTGGAGTGCCAGAGAGAGTGACTGCCACATATAACTTGGAATCTTTGAGGGAATTCACTGTGCAGGAGACGACTCCTTCCTTGGGGCCTTTCAGGCTGCTTGGCAGTTATGAGCTTTTTATAGCAAGTCAAATTTCTTCACCCATCTGCTTGTCTGCTTATGAAAATGCATCCCTCTGGTGCACTTGTTACATTTCATTACTGTTAAATAAAATCAGAAGTCAACATACCTTGGCCACTGGCTTAGTCATCTGTGTCAGCTTTTTGGTGAGGTGCAGCTCCTATCAAAAGCACACAGATGCTCTGGACATAAACATCACCCCTGTTACAGCTCCCAGGTCTCTAATCATGGAATCAATTTCATTAATGATGAGTGTAAAGGTAATGCACACCAAAGAGCAGCTGCACTGGGGAGCTTTCCCAGTGGAAACGTGATGGATACGTGGTGCAGATGTTGTCTTCCATGAACAATTACATTTTCCTTGATTTCACCCTCTTGAGAAGGAAAACCAGAAAAGGAAGCAAATAGTAAACTTTTTTCTTGATTGCTTAAGTGCCCTTTACAGAATAAGATGCAGTAAAAACATTTGAGGGGAAATGTTAGAGAGAAATTTACTCAGGCCTCAGATATTCTGTATATCAAGTCAATCTCATGCCTTAGCAATCATTTTCACAGCCTCTCCAGTGCTTCTGTCTTGGCCCACTCCTCATTCAGGAAAGAGGAGCACAACACTCCTGATCTCCAGGGGCAGCCTAAATAGCTTCCTCCAATTTTGTCTTGTTATCTTTAAAGTTTTAAAAAATAAGAACGCATTTTATTGTGCTCTGTATAAACAGTCAGCTCCCAATGGGAAAGTTAATTAAAATAGCCAATGCATCATATTGCCAACCAACTGATAGTGCTCAGTGCTCTTTTTTATGGCCTCCTGCACATAATTCAGGTTGTACAGATGCAGGTACACACAGCCAGAGATGTAAGATGCTCTTAGTTGTAGGTTCATCACCTGTTAAAACACAACTATTATTTATTGCAAAGACAAAAATGTCGGGTCTAGCCCAATACAGTGCTAAATAATAAGACACAACCAGTGAAACTGTGACTTAGATTAAATACTAAGCCCCATTCCCTTTCTCTTTTCCTTTCTCTTTCCTTGTATTGAATTATTTTCAAGTTTCCAGGCCCACTTGCTTGAGGTTAAAGGGGCTCAATTCCATTTTGTTTTTCCTTCTGTACCTTTTCATCATCTTAATGATGGTTTTTCTTTTAATTTTCTTTCCTTAGTTGGCATTTCTTTAGCTGGTTGGTGTCTAAAGTGGATTCTTCAGAACTGATTTTTACAGCTTTTATATTGGCACTAATATCCACTCCTGATGACTTCAAATCCCACTTTGGGTGAGCATGTTCTGCCTCATATGCTTCCTTGCCATCTTCTTGGGAGCAGTGTCCTCTCCACTCCAGCTGGCTTGTAGCAATCTGGCTGCCCCTGGTGAAGCCATTCCTGTGGGTATTTAATTTGGAAAGCACAGTGATTTTCCTCCAGGATGATGGGTAAATAGAAGGGATCCTGTGGGAAGGCAAGATGGCACTGTGTATTCATCATATGGAAAAGTCTCTGTGCTTGATCCAGTCTTTCAGGTACTGCTGATGGGACACCAAGCTTTATTTAGCTGGCTTTATTATAAAGTTGTTACCCAAGGCTGTGGGCAGCAGCTCACACCTTTAAATGAGACAATACCAAAAGTCAGTGCTGCAGTACAGAAATTTCCCCACCCTGCCCACCTAAATCCCAATTTTTCCTTTAAATAACCTCCCATTTTACAATAATAACCAAACCTGAGGTCTCTTCATAATGCCACAGTCCTGCTCTGTGTTGTATTCTGGTACAGTCACTCTCTTTTTGTAGGGGGTATCTTAGCAGGCTATGACTGTGCCCTATCTGTTTATTTATAGGCTCAGGATTATTGTAGTGTGGATGAAAAACATGTTTACTTATAGGATTGTGACTAATGTAGTGTGTGCATTCTACATCAGTAAACATTAATGAATATTCCTCTGTGAGAGACTGAATAAGCAACTGGATTGTGTAATTCCCACACAGAAAGGCTGGAGCTGCAGCACTGGCACGGAGGGATTCTGTCCCCAACACAGCAGGATGGAGTATTGGACCCATTACAGAGGCCAGAAGCTGATGTTCCTTTAATGAATAATGACTTGGGGTGCTGAAATGTTTATTGAGGTTAGCCAGGGGTGACATTAAACCTGTGGGATGGCACCAGTAGCACAGAATCCATTTTCTCATGTAAGTACTATTCAGATTAAATAACTGCATATTGAATATACTGACAAGTAACTGAAGTTGAGTGGTTGGGCACTACGGCAGCAGCTATACCAGTCATTATGAAATGACATGGAAAGCAGTGAAAGGTCTGACAGAAAGCTCACAAACAGTGATAGCACAGCACCACCCCCAAGGTGTAACCCAGTCACTCCACCTCAGCCCAGCCCGTGCTGGTTTTGCCCATTTGCAGCACACATGCAGAGCTGGTTCTCCCAAGCTTTGCTGCATCTTTCTTTTACACAGAAGTCTTGGCAATGCTGGGAAAAGAAATGATAGAGAGACCTGAATGGGAATTTGAATAAATCACCACAGAGCACAGCTGCATTTATCCCCTTGCAGCAGAGCCAGCAGCCACACTGAGACAGGAGGGTCTCATCTGAAATGTTCCTGTAGCTCAGCACCTCTGTTATCTCTGTGCACTGCAGATACCTGGCCATGATTGGCACCCTGTGGCTTCCAGCCCCCAGCAAGAACTACTGTCTGAGCTATTCTTCAGCTTTCTTTTCCCCTGACAGCTCTCCTCACAGCTTTCCAGCCATCCTACATGTTTGAATTCCTGAAGTAGGTTTGAGTGTGGTTCCTGCAAATTCATCTCAATGCAGGAGCATGGGCTGGTGCTGAATACCCAGGACAGGTGCATGCGTTGTATTTGAGAGATCAAACTGACATGTTTGTGCATCAGATATTGACTGAGGGAGCTCCCTAGCTGGAAGGGAGAAGCATTTTTGGCTGTAGCTTGTATTTGCAGAGGGTCTGGCTGGCAGACACAGCCTGGGATGGTGGGTGCATAATTTCTGCACTCTCTTGAGGAGGCTTTGAGCTATACCTTGTTCTGGCTGCTCTTGCCTCTTCCCTCATCCCTCCCAACTTGTGTCCCAACTCCCAGGAGCAAAATGAAGGAGCCTCCTCCTTGTTCTCCTGACACCACCTTGACTGGGAGTTGTAAAGGGAACAGAATGTGCTGGGTAAATACTTCCAGTCCCTGGTCACAATTTGGGAAAGAAGACAGAAACTTCCTGCAGGCAGCTTTATTAGATAACCTGCAAGAATAAAAGCTGCTAGCCAGGGACTCTGCTGCATTGGAGCCCCAAAAAGGTTCTTGGGGTTCTGTGTAATGTCACCATGCTTTGTTATCCCCATTAATACTTTATCAAGCAGGAGAAGAAAGTTTTCCTTTGAAGTTATACATTAGGAAATCAGCTTATTATAGTATTAAAATAGTGACAGTTTGCTTGGGGGAAAGGGAAGCAGGCAGCCCAGCTATAAATACTGCATAGGAGCGATTAATAACTTCAGGAATAAGCAAGTGTTACAAACTAGAAATTTACTTGCTGTGGCCCCTAAAGCTGAACCTGCTACAGCTCTGATCTTGTTAGATCATTCTTTCATCCTTTCTGAGCCTGCTGCAAGCCCTTGGGGGAGCACTTCAGGCCTAGCTGGTGCCAAGTACTAAGGCACCATAAAAAGAACATTTTCAGAATGATGTGATGGACTAGTTGGGAATGGAGGCAGAAACATTTCTATCAATTACTGTAATATGGCAAAATGTGTATATATCTTTATTGTATGGTTACAGATTGTCTGGGAAAAAAATAAAAATCTCTTTGCTAGTGGACACAAAGGAAAGCACTTTGTCTGGTAAGTGTAATAAAAACTGACCAGCACACTGTGCTGTAAAGATGAAAAGTGCTGTAAATGTGTCACTACCTGTTATGTGGTTTGTGTGAGAGATTTGTAGCCATCGAGACAAGCTGCCCATAGGGAGGACACTGGGAATTTGGGAGAGGGGATTGTGCTTACAGGGGTATTGGGCAGACAGATCCTGCTGTAATCCTTCCCATGAAGCACTTTTTTGAAATCTCTGTTATCAGAGGCAAGACAGTACAATCTAAATACAAACCCATTTTGTCTACAGGGTTATCTCAAGTTCCAGGATCAAAATAGGTCTCAGCACAACAGCTTAGCTCTAATCACAGAGAGAAAAAAAACCCTTTGCTCTCTGGGTCAGTGCAAATGCTGTCACTGAGACTGGGCAAGGCTTTGACACGTTTGCTGGAGTAAGGTGGAAAACATTTTAAAACCCTTTAATAAAAACTAGTTGTCCAAGAGGTGCTTTGCAATGAAATCTCTTTTGATGGGTTTTGCTGAGAAGAAAACTTCATGCTGAACAGCTGATGGCAAGTTTAGTTTAGTCTGGTGTTCCCTCAGGAGGCCTTGGCTGCCCCATTTCGTTAATCCTCTGTGATTTGTTCATTTGGGAAGGACATTTTTGTGGCTGCTTGTTTAACTACATGTTTGCATAGCTGCTGGCATAACCCCGAGTGGATCTGTCAATAATGACTATTTCATAAACTGTTAACCAAGATGTGTCCTGTGCAGACATGGGGAAGTGCTTTGGTGTCTCAGACATGAAGCTTTGTCCTGCTGAAGCCTCCTGCCTCTTTTCTTAGCCCAGGTCAGCCCCCTGCTCTTCCCTCATGTCCCCAGTATTGTTCTGGGAAGAAAAAACAACATCTTCATAGGGATTTCATGCTTAGCTTCAAAGGCCCTTAATGATTAGAGCTAAAATCATAGCCTGTCTTATCTCTTGTTATATCTAGCTAATGTGTTATCCCTAACAAAAAATGAAGTGAACGAGGTAATCCTTTAAGTTAATAACTTCAGGAATCAATAATAATTCTAGATGCTGTGATTTGCTTTCTGCTTTCAAATTTAGATCAGTAAACTATGTCCCTTCAGCTCCTCTGATAGAAAATGGCCAGAAGATCCCCTTTGAAGTGATGGGCTCTTATGGCTTGTTATCTGTTAATAGTATTTATAATCTAATGGAGAACAACTTTCCAAATCTGTTTGAAATATTTTGAAGCTGCTTATCGTGATGTAGCATTATAATCCAGCACTAATTCACATTAGCCAAGGTTTGGATTTCAATTTACAGTTGCAACATTAAAGTTTATTTAGCCAAACCATTGGCATTGATGTGGTGTTCACACAAATGAATGCAGTTACAGAGCTCTCTTCCACATTTCCCTCACAACTTTGGACCAATTTTCTAAATTATGGACAAAGATGAGATTTTGGGAGTTTTAAAGTTTTTAAATCCAGAGGGTTCTGAAGCAAAACAAGGCACATATTTCCTTGGTATCAAATCTGCCTCTCTTGCTGTCTCCAACCCTGACAGAAAGAAGCAGCTCAACATCCCAGGCCTGCCTGGTGTGTTTGTGGCCAGCCTTGCCTTGGTGGTAACAAACCCAAGCTGGGAAGAAGTGGCAATGTGCAGGAGGTGCATTTCCCCATGGCCATTGGGCAGAGTTCAAAGCAGTTCCTTTTACCATTTCATCCTCTAAATTACTTGAGCAGGATTCATTCATTCTCCTGGCATTTCTGTGCATATTGCACAAGTGCCCTGCAGTACAAAACACAAATAAACATCAAAGCAGGGAAAATAATTTGACTTCCTCATCTTTTTAGATGTGCCTTTTTAATTTTTTTATATATAATTCCTGAAGCAGCCTGTGGCTGATATTAAAGTGCAAGCAGTTGAAATAAAGTGACAGTGAGTCAACTTCCTGGGAAAAAAGGAAACTTTTAAAGTGTGATCAGATCCTGAAGTCTGAAAAACAATATAATAGAAGAGGCTTCCTTTCAACAGAGAGAGCCTGAACTAAAAACGAAAATTTTCTTGGATTTACTATTTTTTTGTCAGCTCTCTGCTGTGGGGCAGGACCTTGACAGTATCCCTGGGGAGCAGATGGATGAGAAGGAGAGCAAAAGTGCCTGTAGCTGTTCTGCTGCTCTTCACCTGTCCATATCTTTGTTCTGTCCCTCTCTCCCACACTCTAATTTGGGTGGTATCTCTATGTCCCACAAGCAGCTGCTGCAGCACCTGGGCAAGGTTCCTTATCTCAGGGTGTTCATGGCTTGGCAGCTGGCAGCAATGGAATCCAAGGAAATATTTCTTCAAAGGGAATGTTGGCAAGCAGCACTTTTGTGGGAGCAGCTTCACATAGACTCAGATTTATACAGTGCTTTAAAAATAAATCATAAATGGAAAGTGGAAAATTATGTTCCCTTCTGTGCTGGGAGGGTTTGGAGCATGGTGGGGCTATTCCAGCCTCCCCTCTCCCTGGGCTCACTGCCCACCAGCCTGCCTGCTCTTGCTTCTGACACCACCTTTATTGTTATAAAGAAGGTTTGGGATGCACAGGGGTGGTTATTGTGTCAAATCAGCTAATTGGGGAATTGCTGAGAAAAATGGTCCTTTTGGAAACTTCCTCCTGGGTGTTGACACTGCTGTTTCATACCTGTGAAGCTGGAAAAGAGCTGCTGAGGCTGCTTCTCAGCTTTGGGCACATTTGGCCTTTGTTTGCATTTCCTTGTCACCTTTGAACTCCATGGATTTCATTGAACCATAAAATGGCTTGGGTTGGAAGGAACCTTGGAGATCAGCTAGCTCCAACCCCCCCTCCCCTCCCATGGCCATGGAGACCACTCACTACTCTGGCTTGCTCAGGGCCTATCAAACCTGGCCAAGTCGTTTTATGGCCAATTTTTCACTTTTGTTTTGTCTTCCAAGGTGGGAATACCTGAGTGTCTGGGTTCGCTGTGCCCGTGTGCCCAGCTCCTGCCACGCAGCTCTGGCTCCCTGTTAGCACACCCACCCCTCCTGCTCCTCGTGTGACCCCACAGCCTGTTCCAATGAAAACTTTTCATGCACAGGGATGAACCTGGGAGTGACCCCCAGCTCTGTTAGCACCTGAGTGTGACAGTGTTCACAGGGGTCTGAAGAAGAGGGAAGAGACAAGGATCTGACTCCATGTTTCAGAAGGCTGATTTATTATTTTATGGTATATATATTATATTAAAACTATACTAAAAGAATACAAGAAAGGATTTCATCAGAAGGCTAGATAAGAATAGAGAAAGAAAAGAATGATAACAAAGGCTTGTGTCTTGGACAGAGAATCGGAGCCAGCTGGACTGTGATTTTCCATTAATTAGAAACAACCACATGAGACCAATCACAGATCCACCTGTTGCATTCCACAGCAGCAGATAACCATTATTTATATTTTGTTCCTGAGGCCTCTCAGCTTCTCAGGAGGAAAAATCCTAAGGAAAGGATTTTTCAGAAAATGTGTCTGTGACACCTGAGCACGGATGGGGTGTGGCACCTTATCACTCTCAGCTGGCTTGGGATGCTCTGGGGTGGCAGGAGCAGGGAGCACAGCTCCTTGCACAGCTCCAGCCCTCCTCACACAGCCTGTGCTGTGGCACAAGCTGCTGTCTCAGCATTCCCTCAATGCCTGGCTCCAGCTGCTGCTCAGGGCTCTGTGTGAGCCCATCACTTGGTCACCAGTGGAATGGCCCCCCCAGAAGTGTGCTGCTCTCCCACCAGGGCACTTTGGGAAGCTGAGCACCTCCAGGTACTTGGTGGGAGCTCCTCACAAGCCCATTTGCACTTGGTTATCTTCTGCTGTGCTTTGGGCTCTGTCCTGCTGCTGCAGACCTGGCCCCAGGCTCTGTATCTCTGCTGGCTCACATACATCACTCCCTCAATCCAGGCACAGCTCCCAGCAGCAACAGCTTTGATATTTGCAGGCAAGGGTAGCACAGACTCATCTAACTCTAGGTGTTTCATTACTCCAATTGCACTGGGGAAATATAATGTTTAATGGCTTTGTGTCACTTGATCTAACAGGCCCCTCTTGGGCTGTGTAACATGACCTATAGAAATGGTGTTGAATTTGCAGCCTGTTAAAATTTTTCCTTGCCCTGCTAGGACTTGCTGCCTCCCACTGCTCACCAGTTTGCAGCAGGGTCCATGTGCTGCCCTGGATGGAGCCATTCTGGCAATATGAACTACTGGCTCTCTCCTCCTCCTCCTCCTCTCTGACTGTCAGATGAGACAGAGTAGAAAATTACATATCTGCCTTCCACAAGCAGCTACAAGTCATTGAACTCCCATAAAAACCAGATTGTGATATTCTGCTTTTTAGCTTTTCTTATTTGCTTGTTTACTCACTAATTTTTTTAGCTTCAGCAGCTTGTAATGGAATATTGGTTATTAGCAGGAATTAGCAGGATTTGGCTGCTTAGCTTTCCAGAGCAGACTCATTTGCTTCTGTGTATGTTATGTGCAAATACAAAATCTGAATTTAAACAACTAAAAGTTCATTAAAAATATTGGCAGCATATTCTAATAATCAGGACCATTTTTCTTGCTCCTTCCCTCTGCCAGGTGCTTTGGAGCCATTCCTCCTTTGAAATATCCTTGATTTAATTTACCATTCTTGCTCTAGGTGTCCTCTGCTCCCTGTAATTAGTAGATGTCTTGAGCCCCTAACATTTGTGGGGGACATAGTCAGCACACACCACACAGGAATCTTCTGACAGACATTTCAAATGCCCAGTTTTTCTCTGTGCCCTCAGAGTTCATGACTCCTGTGAAAAGCACTAATTAAGACTTGAGACCAGCTCCTGTTGGAGCCACAGAGCTGAGGAGGGAGAGTCGCATGGAGTGGGTGAGAATGGAGCGGTTTAAAGGCTGCTGTCCCTGTGGGTAGTGCCTACCTGGGAAAGGCACTTCTCACAAAGGAGGGAGGGTCTGCCTCTCTGCACCCTTTGCCCTGCAGCATCCTCCTTTTCTCTCCAAAAATGTGTCCTCTTGTACCTTTTGGACAGGATGTGTGGCATTGCAGGTGCTCTGCAGCACAGGATTTTGGGTTCTGCCCCCATCCACAGCACAGGCACCTTTCCACACTCTTCAGTTTCCTTTTTACACTACTGGGAACATGTTTTTGATGTGAACTTCTTCTCCAAATGCACTGTAGAAGCAATGATTTCAGGAACAGAAAACACGATGGGTGTGTTAATTCTCGTGCATTACAAAATGCTGGTGTGTTCAGTTAGGAAAATTATGAAAATTGCAAAGAATGGTTCAGAAAAAAAAAGGAATTCTCTTGGTAACATTCCATCTTCTTCACAGCTTTGTATGCTATTTATAGCAATATATTTAACAATCCAGATTGAATACATTGTCCTTGGAACTTTCAGGTTTGGAGCTGGTAAAACAAGGGAATCTGCATGTCTGTGTGCAGTTGTACTTGAGTGCTGAGATTGTGTTTGCGTGGGGGGTTATTGATATCTTTTTAAGGAAAAAAGCTTTTGGGTTTAGTTTGGCTTTGTGCATGTCAGAGATCCCATTTCTCTCTGGCTTTGCAGTCTGTCAAACAGAGGTCTCATGTTGTTGCTTCTGTAGGGGCTTTGGGACCACCAGCTCTTGTTCTCTCCTGAGCTTTTCTCCTGGAGGTGTGTTCAGCTGAGCTGAGGCAAGCAAAGGCACTTTGACTGAGGCAAACGTGGCTCTGAGAGTGAGGGACTGTCTTTGCTTCCACTGCTGCTGCAATGTTTTCCACCTACTACAGACAGGCTCCTCTGACAACTCTAATTCTGGCAGATTAAAGATTTCATGTGTTCTTAGGAGCACCTTTGCTATCAAAAGCAAAAGGGACTCATGGTTCCAAGTCATTTAGAAGTGTAGAAAAATTGCATCCTGAATCAGATCTTGATTTTTTGAAGGCTGTGACAGTGGCATAAGTAAATAACAATGAAGAACTAGGAGGATTAAAATGGAAAGAGGCTGTACCAGCACCTGCCAAACAGATCTGTGTGAAGAAAAGACAGTCTCTTCTCTATCATACATGTCTAACCAGAAATTCCTACACATTTTCTTCTTTGATAATAATAAACCTTTTCACCCAATATATTTCTCAAGGCTTTGGCCTAGTTCACAGAATCACAGAATTTCTAGGTTGGAAGAGACCTTCAAGATCATTGAGTCCAACCCATGTTCTAACACCTCAGCTAGATCATGGCACCAAGTGCCACATCCAGTCTTTTTTTAAACACAGTTATAAGCTTCAGGCTTTATTGAGGTTCAAATCTGGTGCTCATCCAGTCTGTTGTCAGCCATCACTCAAGCTTCTGATTCCTCCCTTGAATCAAAAATGTGCAGTTCCCTCCTGCTTTCTTTTGGCATGCTCTGCACATTTCCTCTCATTTTCTGGCTCTCTTGAGCTTTAAGAGTATGCTGGAAAATAATAACAGAGAAGATAAAGAGTTGATTTAATGCTTAGCAAATATTGGAAGGATGTTTGTACATGTGATTAGAATTTATTTGTTCTGTTCTTAGGTAGCAGAGGAGGGTTTGATGTAATAGCTGAGAACATACATGGCAGAAGTTGCTGAGGAAGGCCTTTCAATGGTGACAGCTATGAATTTAAAATTAGCAACTCCAATTCACACCTAAAAAATCCTTTATGGAGTGGAGAGGGATTTCTCAGCAGTGTGGATACAGCTACAATCAATAGGCACAAATCCATGGCAGGTGGCTGCAAGGAATTTGAGGTGTGCCAGAAATTTCCAAGGAAATGTAATGGTGAGAGAGATTTGGGAAAGGTAGAAGAGATTATGTAGGAAATTTAAAAGTTTCCTTCTTTTATTTGGGCAGGCGAGCAGTGGAGGGGTCACAGAGCCATAATGGTGAGTTCTGGTGTGGGCCTGTGACTTCTGAAGGATCTCCTGGGCTCATGGGTGAGTGTGATACAGGAACCTGGAAATGCTGAGCTGCTCTGATGTCTGTGCTGTCCTGTGGGGTGTTACAAGAGTGCTCTGAAGCAAAGACCTCATTGGTACACAATGAACAGAAAGGAAAGAAGAAAGGAAGGAAGTCAAAGGTGATGGAAACTGGAAAGAGAATAAAAACCTGGGTATGTAGGAGAAGAAGAGATCTCTGTTTTAACAGACAGCCTTGTAAGAAAGTGATGTAAAAAGAAACTTAATTTTCTTCCTAACATGACATTGCAGCAACATAAGGTTGGAATAAATCCTGAAATGGTTTATTGCAGAGAATACAGAGTAAAGCTTGATCAAATCGTTTGTGTATGAAGAATGAAGGAATATGTAGGAAAATGGAGTTGTATTGCAGAAAAAACTCTGTTGCAGAAGGAAAATAGACATGTGGTTCCAGTTCAGCAAAGGCTGTAAATGATGCTTTCATCTTTCTCTGCTGTGCATGAGGGGAGTTTGTAATGAGCAGGCAGCAAAGAAGGTGCAGAGTCAGACCTCAGAGCAGCTGAAAACTGAGTAACTGAGTTAAAGGGATTGGGGATGCCCAAGGGACACAGCCAGCCCTTGCTGGCTTCTCTGGGTACAAAGGTGACCCCTGAGTCAGTTCCAGGATGAGCCCTTAGTGATTCCAAAGGGAAATGAGAGCAAGTAACACTCCACAGTCCAGCAAACCAAAATATTGAAAACATACCTAAAATGGCTATCAAATAAGAACCTCAGTATCTTTTAAAAATGTTTTGTTGTTTCTGGTTTTGATGGCATTGAGAGCAACAGAATCAGAGAAATGAATGGAACACATTTGAAGTAGAGACATTGTTGGCAAAGTACAGTGGTTGGTTTGGTTTTTTTTTAAGATTTATGGGTGGTAGGGAAAAACCAAAAGAAAGAGAAAGCATAGAAAGCCAAATGAACTGTCAGAGCTAAAAAGTGTCGTTATTCTGGAACTAGCTGAAAAAAGTCAATAGAAGACAATTGATATGAAGTACATTTTTCTTGATCTCTAATTTTTTATGATCTCAAAATACCTTGATATGGAATGCTAAAGACATTTCTTATAGAATTGTAATTCCCTAAACCATAGTGACCACTATGAAGGTTGAGATTGCCAAGTGACTGCTCTGGTAGCAAGATTGCTTGTAGCTCCAGAGGCTCATTCCATGATCTCAGTGGGTGTTTACTCATGGAAATTGTCCATTTGCTCTTTTCTATCAAAAATGTGGGGCGAAAACCAGATTTTTACAATACTTTCATTTAAGCAGCCTGGGGTACTGCATGACTGAAACCCTGGATGAGCCAGGTTTGTGAGGCTGTGAGTTGGGACACTCAACAAAACAGAGCCCTCTTTAACACTTTGGGAATCACTTCTGAGGGAATGCCCCTGTGGATTCACTGCTCCTGCCCAGCAGTGCTGAAGGCAAGATGTCAGTGCTGAAATGGTCCAGACATTTCTATGGATGGTGTGGATCCACTGGGCTGAGGGAGGAAGGGTTGAAACGATTGCTGTGCTTTGAAAAGAAAGTCCAGAATTATGGAAAGGGTATAATTAATCTTATCCCAGTGCCTGAGCTTGAGCAGCAGCAGGAAAGCTCCTTACAGACAGGATCCTCTCATGCCTTTTTTGAAATAGTAACTCACAGAGTGCTGACCTGGGGGACTGCCCATGTCCATCACCTGCTGCTTCCTGGGATCCACATTTCCTTGGGTTTGACTTCCCTGATGCCAGTAAAGGGAGATGTGGACTTTCCTCTGCACTTGTGTGAAGGAGATTTGCCGACAGAGTGAAATACTGTGGTTGAAGAACTCTATCTTGATGTGATTTATTTAACTCATGAAAAATGTAAGAAGATTGAATTATATTGGAACCATATATCACATTGCTGGGTGAAAAATTAAGATATATTAGTGGAATTTAAGTGACTAGTTTATCACTGAATTTGCATTATGATTAGCCCAGCTGTCTCTGCAGTGTGCTCGGCCCTGGGTGTGGGCAAGAAAGCAGCAGGTGGGAAGTCCAGGTGCTTTAGGAACTCCAGAACACAATAAGGCGCACAGAGGTGTGTGGCTATCATGGAGTCATGTCTTAATGTGCATTTTGATGATATCAGACTTGACAGAGCAGCAGGAGAGAATTAAGGGGGAGGATTTGCACCAAGGAGGAGGCATTAGTGAAACTCAGAGGGTTTTGTCCAAGACTGAGGAACAGAACTGAGGTAAATTGCAGGAAAAAAGGAAATTTTAAGTGTGCTCTCTGAAATACCGTAATTTGTCAGTACCAGCAGAAGGAGAGACACAATTGCAGTAATTAGCAAGAGAGGAAAAATTTGCAAGAAACCATGAAGAATCCTGTTTATTCAAAGGTTTTTTGCTTATTAATAAAAATCAGGAAAGAAAAGCAAAGTAGTTAATGAAAATGGTAGTTAAGATTATTTTCTAATCTTAATTTTCAGTTATATATTTTATTATTTTTCTAAGCACTTTCAGGTACATCTCCTAAAGGGTAATAATATCAAATTCAATAATCTGAATAGAATTGCATTCTAGGAGTATTTAATACTTTTATATTAGAATTTTTGAGAAACACAGATTTTAATTCTCGATTTGAATCTCCAAAAGCAAATGAAATCTGTAATTTAACAGCACAGTTTATTATCTTTATTATCTCTACTTTTGCCCTCATCCCTTCTGCCATGTTTGAGTCAGTGGCTTCAATTTCAGGTTAAAAAGCAGAATAAAATGGTGTCTAAATGGTGCAGTGCCCATCCAAGCATGGCTGGATGGTGCTGCGCTTCCTCTCCTCACAGGTGCTCACACGGCACAGCACGGAGAGTTCCTGAAAATGTCATGTGAGATGCAACTGCCCAAATTACCAATTCAAAGGTTATGGATGGAAAAGCGCTGGCCAAGGGAAAACGCCATCATGTTTAAAATCTAGACTGACTAAGTGGCTTAAGAGGGCAAAATTTAATTAAATGCCTGGAGTCAGCCTGAACTGTCGGGAATAAATCTAAATTAAATATGATTACAAAGTGATCTAATAGAATGAGATAAGTTATAAATAAATTAGACATAGCCTGTGCGACAGAAACAAATCAACAGAAAGTCCTTGGGTGTATATCAGTCCTGGTACATTTTTATGACGCAAATCAAAATAGGATGAGAATTCCTGACTGTACAGCAGAAAGGAGCCTGTAAACATGATTGACAAATCTGCCAACAAAAGTTGAGTCTGTGGGGGGTGGAGATGGATCATGCAGCAGTTTCTGTGTAACATGCTCTTGGCTGCTGAGAGGTTATGAATTATTACAAAAAAGCCTGGGTTGCTGCTCTGCTTCTTTTAATAGCAGAAATGGTGGCAGATTTAAATGGAGAACTCTCAATACAGAAATTAAATGCCATTCCCAGAGCACACTTAATGGTTTTACCTTACTTTCTGCCAGTGAAACATGGCTTGTGACTGCAAATATAAGCCAGGGAAATTGTCTCCTAAATTGGAATACTCTCTGTGGTTAATCCAGGTCACAATTAACAGAGTAATCCAAGGATTTGAATCTAGATTAAAAAAAAAAAAAACCTGTGCTGCACGATTTTGTGTTGCAAAAAGCAAACTGTAATTAACTTGTAGCTGTTGCTTGAGATGAGCCAATAAATAAATTAAGATGAGGTTGGCTGCTTAGCAAATTGTATCAGCAAAAAGACAAATCAAATCAAAAGGCACCTCAACAGTGGCAAATATCAATGTTTTAAAAGCTGGCAAGAGCCAGCTCTTCCCCAATTAAAACAGCTTCAAAGAGAATGCCTAGACTTCTGTTATGAAAGAAACAACCTTAAAAAAAGGAAATGTGTACAAACGTGGCAAATCTTGTTGTTCAGCCTCTTGCCCTCTGAATATTTGTGTGTTAATTCTGATTTCTCCTGGCACAGTGACACACGGCAGGTTCAGGGGAGAGAAGCATGTAAAGGGCACACCAAAGAGAAAAAAGCTAGTGTAAACAAATGTTTGAAATCTCACTAAATCAATGTTTTTTTAAAGGAAAACGGTACCAGGAGTGTCAGGAGACAGGTGAGGCTTCCTGTGGGACCAGGGAGTGCAACTGTCCCGTTCTGGATGGCAAAATGACAGAGTTTAGTGGCATCAGATCACTCATTTCTGAACAGATGCCAGGATCAGAAACCACCCAGCACTTTTGCTGAGCTGCTGCTGGAAGGCTGTGAGGGTTTCCAGGGCAGGGCAGCCTGGGGTGCTGTGTGCTTTAAGCCATCCTGCCCTGGCAGGAGCTGGGGGGCTCCAGGCTCCCTTTGGGGGTACCACGTGCGCTGTGCAGTGCCAGAGAGGATCTTGTTCTCTGCCTACAAAAGGAAGTAAAAATCTTTCTGATATAAAGACTGCATCTGTTTCAAAGCTAGAAGGAAAAGAATAACCCCCTGTTTCTGGTCTGCAAGTGCCACATTGCTCATGGGAATGTTTACCATGGTCCCTGGGGCAGTGCAGGGTTGCTTGTTGTGTTCTTTCCACCCCAGCACTCACATCTGTGTGGCTGATCAGCCTAGGCACCGCAGTACAGATACTGCTACACCCCACGTTCATCTCTGGATTCCAGTGTAAGAGAGGGCAGATTTCTTATGGAATTGTGGCTCCTCCAGCCTGCATTTCATTAATTGGTCACAGAACCTATTGCAGAGACTGATGATCAGCAAAACAAGACTGTCAACTCCCCCTAAGCTGCCTCTTGCTTTTGGGTAGAAGCACAATGTTGCCTTTTATTTTCTAGTCCTTATCTTGCTTTTTTTTAGTACAGTGTGAACTGATGCTGGCATGGAAAAACATGACAGTTCCCCGAATCAGGAGACATAGGTTTTAGAATGAATATTTAGAATTTCTGTGGGAAATTTATTCAGTTTAGAGACAGAATTACAATGGTGGTGGTGGAGGAATATAACCTTGAGGAAAAAAATGAAGCCGTCTACTTCCCAGGCCCCTGCCTATTTTTCAAGCTGGTTCTGTACAAACTCAAGCAACTATTTCCCAACCATCCTTTAAATTCCATTATTATTATCATCATCATCATCATAATTGTTATGCTTGCTTAATTATCTCCTCATAAAAACACCCCAAACAATATTTGAGATAGCAGTAATTTTAATTAAATAATTTAGAAAATATATAAATAAGGGATAATTTGGTTCTAACAATAGCGCATAAGCAAAAGATAACCATGGGGTACGGAGTGCAGGGCTTCTTGGACCCATGCCACCTTGCGTACGAGCTTGCCAAGGGAAGATTCTCCCCTTATATACTCTGTGTTAATACCGTATTCTCCCAGTTCCGGTTCGTCATCTACTTATCTCTGTCTTCATTAACACTTTTCCTGCTCATGTGCCACCACTCAGTTCGGTGGTCGCACAAGTCTTTGAGGGTCGTCACTGATGAAGGCTTCTCTTCTTCATCGATGTCTTTTAATTCATTTTGGGTTACACATGTGCACCAAGCTAGTACAATGTAAGCCAAAAGCACATATCGCTGCATCTACATATCAAAGCAATAAATCTCTTATAATTAACATTTTCTTGGGACCCAACTAGGTTCTTGTTCATTTTTAGCATCTATATTTTCAGCTTCTTCTTCTTGTCCTTGTGAGCATCTGCTGGGGGGTGGAGCCCCTCCTTTCCCTCTTTTTTTTTGGCATTATAACTTTTAACTATTTTTATTATTCCCAAATATTAATTCTTATATGGTAGGCCCTGTCCTTGTGAACATCTGCCAGAGAGGTGGGGGGGGTGTGGAGTCCCTCCTCTCCCTCTCTTCTTTTAACATTACAACTTTTAATCATTTTATTTATTCCCAAATATTAATTTTGGTACCAATATTGATTACTCTTTCAATTTTATCAGCACGAATCATACCTATTTATCACAAATCCCTCATTTCTCTCTTTGATCATTGATTCGTGCTGTATTAAAAGCTGTGCTTTGATATCTTTTATATTCTCAATTTTGTAGCAATCTCTTGCATCAGTCTAACAAACAGATTCTTATTTGAGGCTGGCAGGTCCCAATCTTTGTAGTGCTGTTTAAGCTGTTTATATAATTCAGCCAATTCTTTTGACTAATCCACACAGGTTGATTGCAATAGTCACAAATGTTGAAATTGCTGGGACTTGGTTTTTGCCTTGTTTGCTTTTTCATTGCTGAAACTCTGTCCAGTGTGGCTTTCTGGCTTTGACCAATCGCCCAGGGTACCAGAATGATCACAGTGAAAATAATCTTTAGGAAATCTACTTTTCTACCTTTCTCAAGGCTTCTTGGGTTGCAACTAAGGGCCGAGATGCCAGTCTTCTTGGTAGCAAAGGTAATATTCCGGGATCTAGTCACTGGTGCTTTTAGTTTCCTTGGCACCCATAGCCTCACAGAGTTTGCTTGTCCCCTCTTAAATGTCATTTCCTAATTTCAGTTGGTTAAGAAGAAATCATTAAAACAAAAAGAACAGGGAAAAAGGTTAGGCCAGAATACTATAAATCTATATTTTTCAGAGTTTCAGGGATATGCTAACTACAATAAGATTTCTTAATCAACCACTATCAATTATGAAACACTGGTCTATAATATTATGAATTGTTCGTTCTCTTATTTGTGCTATAGCCAATATTGCAAGAACTAATTGATCTAAGTTTTCTACTAATCTCACTGCTGCTGGAAGTGTCCCGTCTGCTAGTCTCAGAGGTATCCCAAAAAAATCACTAGCAATGCGTTCTACAGTTAGCTGGCTAAATACATAACTATAGCAAAACAAGCAAATCAATTGTCTCTAATTCACCTTTTCTCTCTTATTTACTCTCTACCATAAATTAAAGCAAAGTATGTAAACAATACATATCTATGGATGACACCCTAAACTATGTTTACTGCGCTCTCAACGTTTTACTTGTACTCTTTCAACAACAGGTTTTATCACTCTCAGTTGCTGGAATTGCAGTTCTGTAATCAGTTCTGATAATGTTGCTGGTGGGTGACTCCGGAGGAGATCTTTGATCCTTTCAGGGCATTCCCACTGATTAAGAAAGTCTCTTTTATTCTTTTCCACTGGCGTTCTGCCTCTGAGCTCAAGGGAATTGCGGTTGGCAGTCACTCCAGGATGCCTAGTCTCTTCTTAATAAATCAGGGTTAATAAAGACTAACTTAAATTTCACCATATTTTCACATTCTTGGAATTATATGTTCCAACAATATTTTAGCTACCGTTTGAGCTGTAGCTCAAGCTGCTGGAAATGCTTCAAATTACTGAGTTAATTGATCTACTATAACTAACAAATATTTTCACTAACTCACTTTAAGCAATTCTGTAAAATCAACCTGGATCTTTTCAAATGGCCTGTAGGCTGTTTTTCATCTTCCAGAGGGAGGGCTCTTTAACGCTTTCTTAGTTACCTTTTAAAAGGTGAGACACCCCCTGGGTAATTTGTTTTCTAATTTCAGATATCTCTATACACTCATAAAATTTTTAAAAGTGATCACAAATGGCTTTTGTTCTCCAGTGTGTCTGTCTATGCAAGTTATCTAAGATCTGACGTTCCACTAATTTTGGCATCATAATCTTGCCATCAGGCAGAACTCACTTTGCCTCTTTAAATGTTGCTCTTAATTTCTTTATAGCTGCTAGTTCTACTAGTGGAAGGGTTAAGTGTCTCTTGCTGAATTTCTATTATTTTTTTTTTTTTTTTTTTTTTTTGTAAGATCATGATTTCACTATCTCTTTTTCTTAAGGTCGTTCTTTTTGCTTCTTTGTCGGCCAAATTATTCTTTCTGACTCTAATATCCCTCCCCCTCTCTGATGTCCTTTTACATGAACGAATCTGTTTTCTTTGAGACTTTTAAAGCTTCAAGTATCTGAATTATCAATTCTTCGTGTATCTGAATTATCAATTCCTCGTGTACTAACCATTTCCCATGAATGTTTATAAGTCCCCTTTCTTTCCAAATTTTTTTATTTTTTTTTTAAAAATATTTGGAGTCTGTATATAAAGAGTCCCTTCTTGTCCCCTTTTAGTATTAGTAATGCACGGAATAATGCACAAAGTTCACAGGTTTGTGCTGACCAGGAGGGACTAAGGGGACCAGACTTTTTTACCCTAAGCTTTTTTTCCCACTTCACCCGAATGCCAACCTGTATCATTGATTTTCAGATTATCTTCTTCAGTTAAAAAATAAATTTTAAGTTTTCCTTCACAGGGTTTTATCTATAAATTTAAGGCTATTATTAGATCTTGCCTAACAAATTATTCTTGGCCTCTGGTATCAACAATAAATCATTTACTCCAAATTTGTCATCTGTTTCAATTTGCACCCTTTTATTACAGGAACGGGAAAAACCTCTCCTGTAATTCCGACTACTGGAACTCTCTCACAACTTATCTCACATTTCTGGGGTAATTTTGTTACTATGGACTGAGAAACTCTTGTATTTACTAAAAATGTAACTTCTTCACTATTAGGACCTATTTTTAGCTTTA
This sequence comes from Emberiza elegans, assembly GCA_024865655.1. NCBI lineage: Eukaryota > Metazoa > Chordata > Aves > Passeriformes > Fringillidae > Emberiza > Emberiza elegans. The sequence continues at coordinate 196,243 of JALJVW010000797.1, forward strand.
TCAAAGCTTCTTCTGGTGATGTTTTGGTCCCCTTCATTGAACAGAACTCTTGACCTGTCTGATTCTCCTGAGAAGTTTTCTCATCTTGCTGCTTTTTCTGCAATTTTTCTGCAGGTGCCCCTTTTATGATAATAAAAACAGGTAGGTCCTGCACCCTTTTAAATTAGGACAAGAATTTTGTAAGTGCCCTTTTTTGTGGCGGGGAAAACTGCATAGGTCTTGTGTTCTTAAAAATAAATCCTGATGTCGGCTGTTTGTTTTTCCTGCAAATTTTTCTGTATTCAAAGCTGCCTGCACTTTTTGAACTGCTGCCACTAAAATTCTGGCATCTGCTTTCAGCTTTTTCTCATTTCTTCGGACATACACCCTTTGTGTTTCTCTTAGTAACTCTTGAAGTCCCCTGTCCTGCCTATCTTTTAATTTTTCCAGCTTTTTCCTGATGTCAGCCCAAGATTTGGCCACAAACTGAGTTTTTAACAGAACCTGCCCTGCTGCAGTATCAGTATCTATACCTGAATACAATTGCAAGTCTTTCTTTAATTTTTCTAACCATTTAGCTGGGGACTCGTCCTTTTTTGATGTTCACTCAAAGTTTTTTTTAATGTTATGTCCCCTAGGCATTGCCCCCCGGATTCCTTGAATAATCATCCACCGGAGATCATTCATATTCTGCCTATGCTCTGCGTTTTGATTATTCCAGTTTGGATCCTGCATAGGCCATTTCTGATCACCTCGCCCTTGTCCCTCACGTTCTCTGTCCCAAATCTGCATTCCTGCCTGTCTGATCATCTCTCTCTCCTCTCTTGTAAACAAAATCCCTAGGATAGACTGCATTTCCACCCAGGTATATGCGTTTGGTCCTAAAAACTGATCTAACTTTTTGCCACTCCTACGGGGTCCTCTATCAGTTTGCCCATCTCTTTCTTGAACTCCCTAACATCCCCAGTATTTAGGGGGACACTCACATAACCAATAGGTGGCCCCTCTCCCGGATTTGCCATGGGAACCTCTCTAAGTGGATATAATCTATTCTCCCCTTCTTCACCTTCATTTTCATTAAAAATTCCTCCCTGTTTGTCTCCCTCTGCCTCTGGTTCTGTGTGCCACTGGTTCTTCTTGAATTCTGGCATCTGCTTTGCTTTTTTGGATTTCTTCGGGGGATCTTCAGGGACCTTGGCTGAGTAACTGGTTGAAGTCCCCTGTCCTGCCAGTCTTCTAATTTTTCCAGCTTCTTCCTGATGTCCCCCAGATCTGTTCACAAACTGAGTTTTTAACAGAACCTGCCCTTGGTTCAGTGCCTGTTAAAGTCTCTTTTAATCTTTTTAACCACTTTGGCGACTCATCTTTTTTTCTGGGTAACCCCACCTTCCTGCCTCTGAACAACAAACCGACTTCTCCTCAGCACTCCATAAAGCAGCATACTCACTCTCCTCCTGATTAACAGGGTTTTTGAATTCATGTATATATTTAGAGCCTGGCAAATCCAATCTTCAAATGATCTGAACTTGGGCCAATATAAATTATCTTTCCGAATCATTTCTTTTGTGTATTCAAACATGCAATACTTAATCATTTTCTGTTTACTTTTTCCTCTTTTGGGATTCCCATTCATCCCAAAACCGTATCATCATCCCCAGTGGGCTGTCCTGAGGAATGCTCCCTTCCTGAGAACCCCCCTCACGGTTCTCAGATACTCTAACTTCCTGCGGATTCTTCACACAATCTGCAGCCCCTGGGTCAAAGAACCTACTTTTTCCCTGACCCATTTCTGGCGGCAACAAACTAAGAGATCCTCGGTACCAGGAAAATCTTAGTTTTCCACACTCACCTCGTGGTTTAACTTTCTCACTTACTACTCTGTCACTCTGCCTTTTCAATCTACTTGTCCCACTCCTATTTTTCCCTCTGCAATCTGTTTGTTCTACTCCTACCTCTGCCTCTTTCTCAATATATCAGCCCCGTCCTCTCACCATCTAATCACATACTAAAATGCCTGCTACCAACCCCTCCAAGGAAATTGAACTTATTCAATCACTCTCTTCAGTCTCCCTACTCTCTCCTGCCCAAGGACCTTGCCACAGGTGCCTGGACCAGGGACCCCCTCCTCCCACCTGGGTTAAACCTCCCGGGGTCCCCACTCATTCGCTTTTCTTTCACTTCCCTCCTTTCCCGGCCGGCCTCCTCTCAGAGAGCATGAAAACGTGGTACTAGGAGGTCCCACTTGCATTGGGGGTCCGGGACTGTCCAGCCCCCGTCTCAGACACTCCACACACACTCACACGTGCATACAGCTGCCCCCCAGACCCAAAACCCCGTGGTACTCACAGCCTCCTTTTCTCACGAGGGTCTTTGTGCACAAAGCAGTTTTATATGGGTACTCTCTCCTTCCTGTAAGCCGGCACTGATGGGAGCTTCTTCTGCGCGCTTTCAATAACTAATTTGCTTATGCGTTATTGTAATAAAGACTCTCTTTTCCCAAGGGAGAGTGGTCTAGCCTTGGGACTACTTAAAAGTCTGGTGGGGAGCTCCTTCCCAGAAGCTATCTACCTCCCTGGAGTTAAGAGGGTCCTGGGTTTCAGCACCAAAATTGTTATGTTTGCCTAATTATCTCCTCATAAAAACACCCCAAACAATATTTGAGATAGCAGTAATTTTAATTAAATAATTTAGAAAATATATAAATAAGGGATAATTTGGTTCTAACAATAGCGCATAAGCAAAAGATAACCACGGGGTACAGAGTGCAGGGCTTCTTGGCCCCGTGCCACCTTGCGTACGAGCTTGCCAAGGGAAGATTCTCCCCTTATATACTCTGTGTTAATACCATATTCTCCCAGTTCCGGTTCGTCATCTACTTATCTCTGTCTTCATTAACACTTTTCCTGCGCATGTGCCACCACTCAGTTCGGTGGTCGCACAAGTCTTTGGGGGTCGTCACTGATGAAGGCTTCTCTTCTTCATCGATGTCTTTTAATTCACTTTTGGGTTACACATGTGCACCAAGCTAGTACAATGTAAGCCAAAAGCACATATCGCTGCATCTACATATCAAAGCAATAAATCCCTTATAATTAACATTTTCCTGGGACCCAACTAGGTTCTTGTTCATTTTTAGCATCTATATTTTCAGCTTCTTCTTCTTGTCCTTGTGAGCATCTGCCGGGGGGGGGGGTGGAGCCCCTCCTTTCCCTCTTTTTTTTTGGCATTATAACTTTTAACTATTTTTATTATTCCCAAATATTAATTCTTATATGGTAGGCCCTGTCCTTGTGAACATCTGCCAGAGAGGTGGGGGGGGTGTGGAGTCCCTCCTCTCCCTCTCTTCTTTTAACATTACAACTTTTAACTATTTTATTTATTCCTAAATATTAATTTTGGTACCAATATTGATTACTCTTTCAATTTTATCAGCACGAATCATACCTATTTATCACATCATCATCATTATAACTATTATTATTGAGATATTTCTGCATTTTGCTCTGCCTCCCCCATGCCCCCAGCAACAGGGAATGTTTATGGCAGTGTTGCAGGAACAGTGTCTGTAGCTGCCTTTAGTGGAAAAGGGAAGTGAGGTGAGCATTTTAAAACAGGAGTTGTAGCTTGGTGTCCTCTGCAGGAGGGGATGCAGAGGAGCAATCAGCAATTGCTGTACTTCTTTCCTTCCCTGCCCAGAATGGGACTTTGATCTCAGCAGGAAAAATGTCTTTTGAGAAATGGCTTCACAAATCACACCCCTATCACATTAAGTAGGTTGTAGCCCCAGGACCTGAATTTGTCCAGTGAGTGTGACTTGATCTGTACTTTCCTTGCACAGCTGCTCTTATTTTAAACACCAGTGTCAGCCCTGGGGAGGTCACATCTGCTTTGCTGGGGGTTGAGCTCAGGCCAGGTGGCTGAACATGACAGTGGGACCTGCAGGTGGAGCCACCTGGCACCGGTGGGACAGGCAGGACTGGCCCCAGGCACTGCTCCACAGGGAAATCCTCCTATGGGTGCAGCCCTGCTCTCTCTGCCCTCAGGTGTTGAGCACAGCAAACACTTTCTGGCAGCTCCTTTCCCTGAGAAACGCAGCTTCTTTCCCCATGGGAGTGTCCCTACCTGGGCTGCAGTTTGGGTTTACCCCATGGTTGTGGGGGATGCAATATTAGAAAATAAAGCTAGTGTAGAAAGTAATCTTACCCTAAGGAGTTGCAGGTGGGTTAATTATTAAAGATTAGGAGCAGGCCTGACTTTAACAGGCCACAGCTGTGACCAATGAGAAGATGAGTGCTATAAAAGAGTGGGGTGGCTGGGTGAGAGGGGAACTGGAGTCAGTTGGTTGCTTTGTGAAGTAGAAAGAGTCAGTGCTCCGAGGAGCTGCCCACGAGAAACACCAAGAAGGTTTGGAACTTTTGTGATAGAAGACAACAGTATGGAACCCCTGTGGTAAGATGACAACACGTGGTGGCTGTCTGGGGGGCTCAGCTGGAAAGGGGAGTTGTGCTCTCTGGGTGCTGGCACAGCCTCTGCTGTGAGGGCAGCTGATCCTGGCTGGCATCAGGAGCTGGGGGAGCACAGTTGCAGGGCTATTGGATTAAACCACATTTACATGAACACCTGAGGAGAGAAAATACAGAGCTGGCACAAATGCTGTTAATTCACTTTATTGCAAACTATTGCAAACAGACATTTGTCAAGCCACCACAGGGACCTTTTTATTGCTTTGGTATTGGAATCCTTTTGCCAGCCTTATTGTTAACGGTATCCATACAGGAAAAATGCAGTGCAAATACTCTAAGGTACAGCTGACTTTGCTGCCCTGCTTCATCTGAGGATTCGTCCTTGTGCACTAAGGTAGAGGGGACTCGTTCCTGATCAAAAACTGGCAAAACACATTGATAATTAGATGTAAAATGAATTTACTTACAAGACATTAGTCATCCTCACTGTTTTGAGTAACTAATGTCATTGGTGAAGTTAACTCTCCTTAATACACACACAGAGAAAAACCAGGATAAGTAATTGTCTGTTGCTGGCATCTTAATTTTGGAGCTCAGTGCAATATATTTGGTTGCTTGTTTCATGGATCTAATCATTGCTTTATTTGATATCCTTATCTTAGCTGGTGTGCATTCTGGAGTTTCATTAAAGAGCACAGGATAGCAAATCAATCAGCATTTTCTCTTCATCATGGGACAAGTTTTCTCCTGCAGGGGAAGGGGCTCTTTGTCACTTACTAAGCTTTGGCATCGCTTAGCTGCTGTTGCTTTGCACCTTGGGTTGCTGCTGAGCTGCCCTTGCGTGGACTGGCTGGTTTTGGGTTTTGAAGCTGCTGGACTTTGCAGAGCTGGTTTTATGAACTTGGTAATCTTGAGAGATCTTAAAAGGCTTTTCCAATGGAAACAACTTCGTTGTTCTAAAGAGCTGCTGCATATGTTGTCAGAAAAAGCTGCAGCTGCTGCCCTGCTCCCCCCCGAAAGAAGCGTGCTCCCCCCGAAAGCAGCGTGCTCTGGTGGTGCTCCTGGCTGGGTGAGCTCTGTGTGCCCAGTGCTAGGGGGAGGATGCCCAGCTCCTGGGGCCAGGCTGGGCCCAGGCCGGGCTGGGGTGGGCACAGTGCCCCTGTGGGCTGTCGCCACTCAGTGCTGGCCAGGGCTTGGCAGTAACTCCAGCTCTGGACTTGATTTCCATTTTTCTTACTGCTGCACTTGGGGAAAATGAGCAAGTTAGTTATATCCGTGTTCATGTTCACATCTCCATTGTTAGCCATAACCCAACAGCCACGTTCTGCTGCTGCAGCACCCAAGTGAAATTGCATTTCTTAATAGGGAAACTCAGCTACAGAGTCTGCAAGGGGCTCTGCAGAGATGTAATAACTGCTTGTTCACCTGTCAAAGTGGAAAGGAAGTTTGGTTGTTGCTTTGAGCATAACTTTTGCTGCTTCTGTGCCATGTTAGACTTGGATTCAATATTAAATAAATCGGAATTCATGAAAAAGGCTGCTCCTTTTCATGGCATTAAATGGATTTTGAATACTACACTGAGCTGACAAAAATGGCACTGAAGGCCATGGTTGCACAGACTGCAGACCTTTAAACTGCATTTGAAAAGGACATAAACATACTCTAAAATTGTCTTTCAAATATTTCTATATTCTCTTACCTCTTCCTGCCCCACTCTTCCTCTCCCCCCAAAAATAATGAATGTGATTTCAAATATCCTGGGAAAGTTTCAGCATAAATATATGCAAATTTTAAACCTGTTTAAAGGAATATTGTCAAATGTGTCTCTTTAAATGCCTTCCAACATTTTTGTTTACTTCTCTTGTACAGTTTTTAAAAGTGCAGAAATAATCCTCCTTGACCCACTGAAGCCTCTTCCCATTTATCAAACATTGATTTTTGTGTTTTGTGCTAGAGCTTGAAATTAGCAGAACTGCGCTGATAATTAAAATACAAATGATCATACCAGTATCCTTTGCATATGCAGATCACTTCATATAAACATCATCAAGATAGTGATCTGTAGCTGCTACGTACCATTTGTATTTACACATAAAAACAGAGGGGAAATTTTTTAATGCAATAAAAAGTTCATTTAGGGAAAACCCACCTCCCCTCTACCTGGACAGAGATGAGGCTCCCCCTGGGATGGCCAGGCCCTGGTTGGCAGCAGTTTGGAGCTGCATCTCCTGGAGCTCCTGCTGTGTGCAGAGCAGGAAAACCTTTCACTGTGCAGAGGGAACATTTGTACCTGCCTCGTGTCCTCCCTGCTCTTGGCAGCAGAGAGACCCTACCCTGCCCAGGCACCACGAGCTCTGCTGGTTTCTAAGGCAACCATCAGCAGCACATACATCTGGACACATTTCAGGAGGCAGAAGGAAATCAAACCCACACCCAAAGCCCTCCTGCCTGCCCAGGTGTGAGAGGCAGAAAATCGTGTAACAGTGTGCAGACACTCATCTCTGTCACTGAGCATCTTCAGCACATCTCACATGTGTGCAGCCCTGTCCTGAGTATGCTCAGGCCTGGAGGTGGAAGTAAATATGCTGCAAATAGGCATTATCAGATAAAAAACAAACCAAAATGAAGTTCTTGGGTACGTGGACACGCTGATTGTTGCCACGCACCGGGTCACTGCTGTCATGTCTCTGTGAACAGAGAGCAGCACCCTCTCTGTAGCTGGGGAAAATCCATGGTGGGATGGGGGTCCAGAGCTGAGTTTTGTTGTTTGACTCCACTTTTTACAAGAGGCTGCAGATCTGGGAGCTCACACCCTGCATGCTGTGTGTGAGTTACACCATCAAGGAGATCATGGACTGTGTGAGATGGTGCAGTTTGAAATCAGTAGGTTGAAATTTGAAGAGTAATGTTTGAACAATGACTCTCACTTGGACAGTAGAGGGTTTTAACTGAATTTAAGCTGAGGAGGTGTGTTCCCTGGACTGGCTACAGGAAACCTTATGTTGGAGGAGCAAATAACTTCTTATTCTTTTATCCAGGGTGCAGCAGAGGTGTGAAACACAAAGTGCAGATGGCATTGCTTTGCAGGATTCTGGCTGAAGGTTTTCGGTGTGAGTCAGGTTGGGAATGATGTTCACTCTGCTTTGGCAGTGGACTGCAGTGAGAAGCATTTATGTTTTGTGAATAAAAGCTTCAATGACCCGAAGGCCCCATTAAAAATAAGAAGAATTTGGTTTAACAAAACAATCTTTATCCAAAATAGGTGAGCTAAGGTGACCTTCTGTCCTGATATTTTGCTTCATTCCTTTAGGAAGAAAGCACTTGAGTGCCTTTCACAGTGGGAGGTGAGCATGCATAAAACTGCCCATGACTCTTAGAATGGCATGGCTGGAGGGGAAAAAAAAGGACAGAAAAAAAAAGATCTGTTGGGAGTGAGTGGTCTGTTGGTTTCTCAGGCAGGCAGAGAGTTCCTCGGGTGGCTGTAAGCAAGAAGCTTTTACCCTTTCTCAGGGTCCTTCTGCTGTGCCCTGAGGACACTGTTGGTGGCAGCTCTGCCCCGGGGCGGGGGCTGTGTCACCAGGAAGGTCACTGCCACCTCGCCCAGCATCGATTGTGCTGCTGTAACTCGAATAAAGGTTAAAGGAAAAGTTTTCTGCCCTACGAAGTAGGTATTGATTTCCTGAAGGCTACTGGGAATTGCGCTATGGCTACACTTTCTTTTGCTGAAATAGTGTCACCTTTTTCCCCCTTTTCATTTTTATTAAGGGCCACAATGTCTCTTTACTCAAGCTCTCTGCAGTCTTTAGTTGTTAAGTGGTTGGCTTTCTGGTTTTGTGAGGGACTGAAATGAGAGTATGATTTTAATGTTCCCTGTTATACCACCCACCAGTTCTGTGTCTATAAAATTTCATTAACTTTAATGATACAATAAAGAAACTCTTAAGAGCAATAATGCAGTGATGATAGAAGGGGAGTAACTCAAAGCAGCTCAGAGCACTCCTGTTCTTCATGCACTCCATATGAGACCACATATTCAGTAATTCAGAAAGCAAATTTGGTTTGATTCATGTTGGTGCCTGGCAGAGCAGTGTCACAGGGTGTGTGCGCAAACCTCCCTGTGCATGGAGAAATTTGGCTTTCACTTGCTGGGCTGCCATGGCTCACCCCCTTCACTCCCAGCACTCATGCTTGTGATTCAAAACTTCTGCTTAACAGGGCACAACTGCTGCCTTCTTTTCCAATACACAGCTTATTCAGCAGTCCAAGGCGAGCACAAAATTATTGCATGCTCTCAAATTCCTCTTGCAGGGAAGGTTTTGTTGTTACAGAAATTTAACACTTGATACAGCCTTGCCTTGAAATTGTATGGCCCTGCCAAAAGCCAGCCCAGCTGTCCTTTCACTGTGACCATTCTGTAAAGAAGATGATTTGTAATTTATTTTTGCAGTAGAATTGCACTCACTGAGAGTGGAGACTACCATTTTGCAAGGCTGATTTAATTTGTTTTCTTGTTTCAAGGACAGATATAATCCCATATTTACAAAGTAATTACATAGTCTTTCATGTATAAGACTTAGTCTGTGAAAGTTATTCATCATATAAATAAATGGTTACCCTTTAAAATTTATTGTAACAGGTAAAAATTCCTCCAAATTTGTGCAGTACTAAATACAGCTTTACCTAAATTGCAGGTGCTGCTTAAAGTGACCAATAGTTTTGCTACTCTATAATTATGTATTCTTTCCATTGCTTTTCTTTGAAATTAGTTCAGGAGCATGAGTATTTAACTAGAATTGGTTTTTTTTTTCTATTTACTGGTGCTGTGGGGGGCTATATCTGAAACCGAGGATTAGAAAATAATAATTTTGCAACCACCTGAAGTGCCCATGTCACTCATGTCTGTCCTGTGCTGCCCAAAACCTTTACCAAGCATTTAGAGTATTCAAAATAATGTTAACGATTTTTCATTCATTTAGTAAAAGAGAGGGAGAAAATAGAGAAGAGAAACTGAAGTGACCTTTTGTGGTAAGCAGAAATGTGCCAATATTGAAACACAATTATCTGAAGCGCCTGTGGGTACCAGCTTCCTGTTGATAACCCGTGGTGCTAATTACCTGCAAAAATTCAGGGCAGATATTTGTGACTTGAATTAATTTGCTCTCAGGAAAGACAGTGCCTGCAGAGGCTATAGAGAGAAAAAAATACAGAATTTCAAGATGGAAAAGGCGCTTGGGATGATGGTGGGGCCTTTTGGTTCTGGTTTCCAGCATTCTCCTCCACACATGTGGTTGTGCCTCAGACAGTCTGTGAGATGTGGTGTTTGGTCACACCCCTTTAACCTTCCCAGTGATTAGAGATGTGATTTTGTAGCTTTTCCACCTCTTTGTCCCCCTATAGCCTTTGAAACCCGTGGGGCAGAAGAAAGCTGGCCACTTAATCAAAATACAATGTACTGAAAAGGTCAGAATAGTGGAGCAGACTCACTGTATTTTTCCTAGAATGGGAGGCATTAATATTCTGTGTCTTTATAGGCCACATCATAATGTCAAGGACTGCAACATCAGAGCAGAAAATAGAAAAAAGGCAATAGATTCCCTTGACAAAGATTTTAATTAGAGTGAGTAATGACACAAAATTAACTAGTGGGTTTTTAGCATGTCTCATTTTGGAAGATACATGGAGTTCTGTGAAGTGGCTCAGAGGATATTTCATTTCGCAAAAACCTGAGTGATTTGCACAGAGAATAAAGTCAGCAACTTTGCTTTTGGATAAAAATGTGCTGAAATGCCCTCTGATGGTAGTGAAGGCAGGACAGCATCACTTCTGGGGTATGAGGTGCCCGTGGCGATTCTCTGCCTAAGCCTCCCTGCTCATCTGCCATGGCTGAGTTAATTTGCACATATCCTGCTGGAGAAGTAAATTGGTGTTACATTTTAAAAGGGATTAGGTGGGATCAGGTTTTTCAAAGAGCTTGGTGCCCACCAGGGTGTTGAAAAGCCAGCAAACTTTTGTGAGGGCTTGAGTCCTGCTGCCTTGAGCATCTGGCTGTGGAGAGCTCCAGAAGATGATGCATAATCCGGGGAATTTTTGCAAAGTTAGTCTTTACTGCCACACTGAAAAAAGCAGCTTGGTTACTTTCACATAGCTGCTGAGCCACTGAAGATGTGCTTTGAGCCTCAGAAATGCTCTGCTACCCCCAGCCCAGCCCCTGGGAGGGCAGTTGAGTCCATACACAGTGACAGCAAAACGAGGGCACCTAATTAGGGACCTCCATCTGCTTCGTTAATGCAACCTGAGCATCTCTTGATAGTCACACACCACCCAAAGCCAGGGCTGGGCTGACACAGTTGTTCTGACCTGTGATGCTTCTATAAAGGTGTATTTGCCCCCCCCCCCCGCCCACTGAAGCCCCTGTCCCCTCGCTGGGCACAGCTGGATGAGCAGCATTCAGGTAGGCATTGACCTTTTCTCCTGCCCTGGTGACAGATGTTCCTCACAGACATGTCAAAATGTGTTCTTCCTACTCCCTCTCCTCTTTGCAGAGTGTCTTTTTATTGGTTAGTCCAGGCAGGTAAATCTGAGCCTAAAGTAATTACCTTCTCTTTGTTTCATAAGGTCCCTGGGCCCGATATATTTTAATGACTTTCCTCCCCTTTAATGGATATCAAATGATTCTTCATGACATCCATCATTTCTCCTCAGTGACCCTGTTGGCTGGTTACAGCTGGTTCAGACAATTCTGGGCAAACAGACTTTTTAAAGATAATTAACATTCAGAAAGGTCAGTTACCCTTGCAGGCCTGCATGCTGATGTTCAGCTGTGAGTAAGAGAGTTTAGCTACTCTTTATTACAAACACCCAATTGAAAAACCTGAGCACAGCCAAATCCATTTGTAATAATCCCCCACAGGTTTCGCCTCACAGCATATGAATATTGAGCTTTTAATTTTTTCCAATTCCTTCTACCAGCAAAGGGCTCAGCTATATCAATGCCCACCAAATTGTTACAAATATCAGATTTTCCCACTCCCTCCTGCCTGCTTACTCCAACACTTGCATCCTCAGAGAAATATTTGTGCTTCTTCGTTCCCCAACAGCATTGATGAATGATTTTGGAGCTGTAGGAGTTCTAACCTAAGAATTCACTCTCTGGTTTATCTCAGCCTACCTCCATGCTCCTTTCTCCAGGAAAAACACTTTGGACCTGAACATTTATATATATTTACATACCTACATGTGCATATGAATATATAGGCATGAGGAGAAGCATTAGATTTGTAAGATGCTGGGTGCTCTCCTGAGCTTGGAACCATTGCAAGGGGAGTTCTGTGTGATCTTGTGATGCAGAATGTCCAGCAGAACATGTTGAAGGAATTGCAGGGCCTGGAGATGGTGATTAGCTGGCAGGGTAGTTTTGCAGACACTGTCTATTCTGGCTGAAGGAAATGGCTTGGTCTTTTTGCTTCTAAATGGGATTGAGACAGATAAGGGTTTAACCCAAATTGCTGAGGTGAAAGAGTCTCAAGGCTAACTGTATGGAAAAGCAGCTTTCCCAGAGAATAATTGCTTAAACAACTATACATGTGACTCAAGTGAAAGTTTCCATTATGACCTGCAAATGGAAGCACTTTCTGAATGCACATCCTCCTGCAAACTGGAACTAAACTGGCATTTTTCTTTCTCAAGAAAGCTGTGTCTGAAAACAAAATTTTTTTTTTTTGCTCTTGCTGCAAGAGTAGTTCATTAACACTGAACTTCTGTGCTTTATTATTCCAGCATTACATATTTATCTGCCCGGTACTAGTCAGATCAGGCTGCTCGGTGGACAAGACAAGAAGGGGGAAATGTAATTGTTAGCAAGGGAGGTGGGTTCTGGCCCGCACTTCAGTGTCAGCATGTCTGCTGTGTCTTGGATTTTCTTATTTTTTCAGCCTGTGCTTCTGTTTACACAGAATTTTTTAGCTCTCATGACTCACCACCCAGGGCTTGCAGGGCTCAGCAGAGGCATCTTAGGGACAAGCAGATGTGGGGAGGTGGTGGCTGCAGTTGGTGATATCCCCATGGCCATTATCATGATGGTCAATACCTGGGTTTCTGTTGGATGGTCAGTGTGCAAGCTTACAGGTGTATAAATGATAAAATGAAGGATTTAAAGGTTTTTGACCAAAACATGGCTTTTATCTCCTCTATTCTTATAACTTCTGAGTAGACCCAGTCCTGGGCACTGACGCTCCCAGCCCCAGCTGGATGCCCAGCATGGCTTTGGGAACTCTTCCAGTGATTTCTACAGAAGTTTTGTCTCTGCAGGAGCTGCTTGTCTGCTCAGGTCACAGGAGGGCTCAGGGCCTCTGATTTTGGGGCATTCAGAGGATTCCAGCTGTTCTGAGCACTGTAGTGAGGACTGGTCATTTGAGAAAGAGATGTGGAATTTGCTTTATTTCTCAGACTGATCAAACCCACGAGAACACAAAATCTCAGCCTGTTTCTGCAGCCTGTCTTTATTTAAACTACAGCTACAGGTAATCAGTCAAAGCTGCTCCAATTGCACTGGTGACTGCAGGAAAGTCTCTGCCAGCACCAGCCTGGGCACTGATGGACAATATGTTAGAGCAGGAGTAGGTGTCAGCTCTCCTCTCCCATGCCTGCTGATGGTCATTACTGTCCTCTGGCACTCTCCCTCCTGCTGATGGCTGATCAATGAACTTGGCATGGCTCCAAAAGGACTTAGAGGTCAGTAGTAAAACTGCAGCCGTTAGTAAGTTTGCCTTTTGCGCCAAGTATTGCAGAATATTTCCCCACCTCCTCCTCAAATAATCTGCTTATTGAATTGTTACTTTTTTTTTCTTTTACACTAACAGATGGTTCCTAGTGGCTGGCATCTGCAATATTTGGGAACAGATTGATAAAATTGATAATGACCAGTTTCTGCAACAGATGGCTTATAGACAGATTTGGGTGTAAGCTGACAATGTTACATCTAAAGAGAAGTTTCCAATGAACCCACACATTACAGCTATGATTACAACATTATTTAGACCCTGAAAAATGAATCTAAGCTTAGCATGAGCACTATGCAGTGTCTAAGACAAAGGTTAAGAAAGATTGATTAGATAATTAGCATTGCTTTATTAGCCTTTCACCACATCTGCACAATGTTTTTACATAAACATTCCTAGCCTAAAATTACAATGATGATGTTTTAATATTTATTATGTAGATAGGCAAGAGCTCAATTTACTTTATAAAATAGAGTTGTCTCAGATTTGCAAACCCCATCTGACAGAAAATGATACACAGAAAACAATACACTGGCAAGAGTGAGCCCCAGGCCTGGAGGGGTGGCAGAACAGTGACTGCAGTTGTGGCTTTTCAAGCCTGCTCCCACTTTGAGCAGAGCACTCTGCGGTCTGGACAGGTCTGGAGGACGGCTGGGGCTGCTGAATTGCATTTTTGGGTTGGTCCTCTGCAGGAACCTGCAGGGTTCTCCACAACAGCTGTGGTGTGTGTCCTCCCCCCATCTGGACAGCAAGTGTAAGAATATCCTTGTGGTGTGTGCTGATACCGCTTTGATAAGGGATTGTGTGGCTTCCATAGCATGAGAGGAGCACAGGTTTGCAGCACTTGGCAGCTGAAGGCTCTGAGATGTCTCCTGGCTCCTGCTGAGCTCTCTGGCATCTCTGTGCAGGGCCAGGCTGGTGATGTGCTGATGGTGTCACTGCATGTGCTGTGTCAGAGCAAAAGCTCTCAGGTTGTGGGCTCAGAGAGACCCCAAAGCAGGGTTCAGAGACCCCAGAGCAGGGCTGGGGGCAGAGCAGTGCTCCATGTGCTCGGGCTCTGACCTTCCCAGGGTCCGCTGTGCTTCCAGGGAGATGTGCAGGAGAAGGGGAATGCCCAGCACACCTTTACTTCTCTTGGGGAATTTTTATTCACTTCTGATGAATTGCTTTATTCTCCCCAAAACTGCTGAGGCCTTTGAAGCCCTCCCTGTGTGATGTTGCCAATACCTATCACTTGTGTTAGACAGTCTGTCTCTATTCTAAACCAATCCAAAAGTGTCACCATCACAGCAGAAGATGGAGGAAAAGAAGGAGAAGAACAGGACACACCCAGATTCCTCCATTTTGCTTCTTGAACCTCTGTGACTGTGTTCACAGGGGTCTTAGGATGAGGGAAGAGATGAGGATCTGACTTTGTTTTAGAAGGATTGATTTATTATTTTATGATATATATTACATTAAAACTATACTAAAAGAATAGAAGAAAGGATTTCATCAGAAGGCTAGCTAAGAATAGAAAAGAATGATAACAAAGAGTTGTGACTGACTGAGACGGTCCAGACAGCTGGGCTGTGATTGGCCATTAATTAGAAACAACTGACATGGACCAATCACAGATGCACCTGTTGCATTCCATAGCAGCAGCTAATCATTGTTTACATTTTGTTCCTGAGGCCTCTCAGCTTCTCAGGAGGAAAAATCCGAAGGAAAGGATTTTTCAGAAAATATGATGGCTACAAACCCCCATTCTAAAACCCCAAAATTCCACTTTTTTACCCTGTGACAAATTAGCTATCATTCTACTCAAACTCTTGCGGCTTGTAAATCTTCACACAAAGTTGGTAATTGTTTCCATGGGCTGAAATGGAAGGCACAGGTGATTTTGACTCCGTGCCAAGGTCTCTGAGTTTCTTGCCAGGGTCTTGATTCAGCCAGAGGAATGCCCTGGGTTCCGACACAGCCAGCACTGAAGGGTTGTGATCCCTGTCTGGTGCAGCCCAGGGCATGGGGCAGTGTGTGGGTGCCCCTTGAGCTGGCAGAGTGTCTCTGGAGTAAAGGCTGCAGGTTCATCCATGCAGGCTCTCAGCCCATCAGGAGCCCCATGATGTGAGGGATGTTCAGCAAGAGCTGTGTGAGGACTTGGCCTTGCTTGGCTCTGGGTTTCCCTACCTCAGTCTGGGACTCTTCACTCTGTGAAACAGATGATTCCAAGCTTGCCTGGACACCTTAATTGGGCCCAAGCTCTCAGAGGTGAGCTGTGAGATGGGTGAGGATGATGTGTGGGGTGGGCACTGCTGATAGATTCACCTGCCCAAAAATGGCCTGCTGGGCTCAGCTACCTGGGGCAGGTAATGCAGGGAGAGCTCTGCAGAAGGAGTGCATTTCCATCTTTACTGGTACAGCTGAAGATGGCTGGGTTGTCTTTCTAGCAGTGAGAGAAGAGAGATACCACAGAGGATAACACCGCATGAGGAATCCAGATTTTTGTTGGTACAATTGGCACCATGGGACAGTTTTGTTTGTTCCCAGCAAAGGTATTTATAAATCCATGCGCTCTTCCTGTAGGCAAAGCTGGAGCAGTTTAACTAAAATGAGTGTAAAAACAAAGAAAACTGGAGCAAAACCCCTTAGGGAATAGCAGTTCGACTGAAAATAGTTCTCTGGTTCTCTTAAACAAACAAACTTTAAAACTGGGCTGCATTAATTTAATCTGGAGCTGCATGTTTTGTGGTGTCTTACTATGCAGAAGTGCAGTTAGGTGAGCTCTCTGCCCTGCAGAACTGCATGTCTCTACTATTTCTCTTAGTAGCTTTTTCATAAAATTTATTTTTTAAATTTGATAAAAAATTTAAATTTATTAAATTCAATTTTTAAATTTAATTTTTTCCTTCTTATTTTACTTCCTTAAAAAAAAAAAGAATACTGGCTTATTTTAAACAGCTGCAGGAATGCTGCTATGGACAGTCCCAGGGTCTCACAGCAGTAACACTTTCAATCACCTTCACTTGTTTTTTTCTGAGTAGCAATTTCTCAGAGCTTTTTGTAAAATATTCCAGCTCTGGTTCTGATGCAGACATTGTGATTGAGATGCAGTTTTCATTGGGTTTGAGTAAATGTGGCTTTTGGATATCAACCTGGAATTGCATTGGTAAACACAGAACTGAATTTGACTGTAACTATTTGCATCTAGTATCAGATTGTGGAAAATAGTGTCCACAAAATGGAAGTGAAATATTAAAATTCCTGAAGCTCTTTAATCCTTTTTGTTCTTGTTTTCTTTCTCTGATATGAAGTTCCTCAGATGTGCAATACAAATGTATCCAAACAGTGAGGTTAGTTCATTTACATAAATGCTGCTTTCCCTGCCTTCCTGAGATTATTTTCCATGCAAATCACTGTTGCTCGAATGTGCAGTGCTTATAATGACTCAAAAGCTATTATGGCTTCTGCTCTGAGGGATGATCAGCTTCTGTAGCAATGCCCAGAGAAATGTTCTGCTTCCTAATTGTTGTTCAAGGCAGCTAATTTGCCTTTCTTCCCCGGTGTCAGGTGAAATGAGGCATTCCTGCTTTGGTTTTCATTTATCTGGGTTGCCTGGGGTAGGCAGAGTGGGGAGGGGAAGGGACCTGGAGCCCTTCTCAGCCCAGGAATCTCCTGTGCCCAGCCCTGGGGGTGTCCCCTCCATGGCAGCAAGGCTGGAGGCTTTTCTGAGCCCTTGGCACTGCTCAGATCTCAGCCTGGGCTTGGGCCCTGAGCCCCTCCAGGGCTGGTCCATCCTGAGCATGAGGAGGTTCCATCCTGGCGCTGTTTGAGTTCATTCCTTTCATTTTGCTTTCCCAGGAGTTCTGACTTCCCACACCCTCAGGGACGGGCTCTCAGCACCCAACAGCTCCTGGTGAAGCTGCCTGGGACCTGATCCTGGCATTAAAGATAAATCTCTTCCCAGTCTATCATTTTTTGATCAGGATTTAAGTCAAGGCTTGACTTATCTCAGCTGCCCCACATCTCAGTGTTATTGACCAACACAGCCATGCTGGTGAGAGATCCCACATGATCACAGTATGTGCATAATTAGTATTCCATTCTTATTCTCCAGTTTGATGAAAGAAAAACAATTTAACACAAGGATAAACTGAAAACCAGCTAAGACACTGAGTGTATATTTTTTTCACTTGTAAAAACTGGAGATATGTGAGGTTTTATGTGGTGTATGAGGCAATGATCAAATGCAATCTTTGCAGTGCAGGATTAAACACTGACTCAGGTGTTCTCCCCATATTCCAAGTAGCGGATTCTTCTTTCTGTCATTATCAGATGACAGGCTCCCAAGCTGGGAACTCATGCCCAGAGGCAATGGGAAACTTGGGTTGATTTTCAGGACGAATGAGAACTTCTGTCAGTAATCACCTCCTGCTGTAGAAATAAAGCAAAAAAAAAAAAAAAAAAAAAAGGTTTGCCTGGGGCATCAGTGATGGTTGTAATGGTTTTGCACAGCTGGGCTTTTGAAAGAAAATATATAGAGGAAAAAAAGGCTAATTTCAGGAAAATGTCACAAATTGGATGTTGGCTGAAAACTGTGGTTTATGCCCAGTGTTTCTGGGCACTTTTTAGCTTGTCAGGTGGCCCCAGATGAGCAGAAAATGGCACCAAGGTCCAACAGTCCAACACTGAGAGATTCAGGTGAGGTTTTGGGTGGGTGCTCCCTCTCACATACCCACACTCATATGCAGCATTCAAGGAGGTTTGAACCACAATGAAATTATCAGCAAGAATGAGCATAAAGTCTGTCTGACACACAAGAAATTTGGGCTTAAATAAAAACAACTTGAGGCATGCTGCTGGAATGAATATTGAGCTGTGCTCTGGATTCCTAATTGACACCTTAAAAAAGGATATATTAAAAGGGCAGCCAGTTCCTATTACTTTTAGCAGATTTCATGGTCTGCTTTCAGGCTATTGCAATGTATAACAAAAATAAAATATTCATTCTGTTTTCCTATTTGCTTTTTCTAAGCTACAGGGTCCCCAGAGCACTGTGGAATTGAAGGGCATCTCTGATTGATAGCAGTGAGAAAGCAACTGTAAGTCAGTTTTAAATTGTTCTAAGTGCAAGATTTATAATTTAAGAAAAATATAGGTAAGGGGCATTGTCTCTTGTTAGTGAAGGAATTTATGGGTTTAATATGTTAATGGCAAGGATCAGCCCAGAGAAACAGAGCAGGTCTCAGCAGAAAGTTCACTCAGGTTTGGCTGCAGGCCCCAGGTAGAGCTTGGTCAGGCTTGGTAAAGCCACCCTGGAAGAACTTGCAAAACCAGGGGTTTTAGGGACACATCTCTTTTGGGAAAAAATATATATTTTATATTTAGTACAGTATATTTCACTGGGGCAGCTGCTCCAGCAGAAATTCAAGAGCCAGTGAAAAGGAGTCAGCTTTTCGGTGTTTATGAGCTGATATGACACTGATTTCTTTCCACCTCTCTCTTGGTCAGGGTGGGTACCAGACATTTCCTGATACTTTTATTCCTGTAGAAAATGTGACCCAGAGTCAGAAGGACTATACAAGGTAATAACAAATTATTCTGGTAATTCTGATTTCTGTTTTCCTGACCCTGTTGGCTGACAGCTCCTGAAGGGGCAAGGAAAACAGGCTCCTTTCCCTCTCCAGGGCCTGTGACAAGCATAATCAATAAATGCTATTGGCTGCACTTCCTGTGGCTCAGAAAGGGATTTGCTTTAGATCTGGTAGGGCAGTGGAACTTAATTAGCAATTGATTATTAAAGGAGTTCACTGATGAATAACAGCAATTTTATATGTGTGACTTTATCTAGATATAAAATGTAATTCACAAGCACTGGTGGACTTTTAAAGTCCTTGCTGGGACACAGAATAGTTTCCAGGGCTCTCCTTGCTGAGCATCCTGGTCACTGTTTGCTGCTGGTGATGTGTGACCTCCTGTGAGGGTGACAGGGACCTGGCAGGGACAGGTCCTGGCTGGCAGGGTCACAGCAGGGCTCTGGGATGGGTTCTGTGGCAAGGAAACCTCACCAGCAGTGCACTCGGGCTGGGGGGAGTGGCCAGAGTGGCCATAAAAACCACCTGTAGAGGTGGAACAGTGCAAATTCTGTGTTTGGGACAGGTAAATAAATTCTGTGTTTGGGACAGGTAAATAAAGCTTCCCTGGCTGCAGCTGAGCAATGGCTGTGCTGTGTTTGTGCTCCACAAGACTCAGTCCTCTCCATCCTCCCCCATGCAGGATGGAAACATGGGGGAGACTGTCACAGACATCTTTTCTGAAAAATCCTTTCCTTAGGATTTTTCTCCTGACAAGCTGAGAGGCCTCAGGAACAAAATGTAAGCAATGGTTATCTGCTGCTGTGGAATGCAACAGGTGCATCTGTGATTGGTCTCATGTGGTTGTTTCTAATTAATGGCCAATCACAGTCAGCTGGCTTGGACAGAGAGTCTGAGACGCAAACCTTTGTTATCATTCTGTCCTATCCTATTCTTACCTAGCTTTCTGATGAAATCCTTTCTTCTATTCTTTTAGTATAGTTTTAATGTAATATATATCATAAAATAATAAATCAAACCTTCTGAAACATGGAGTCAGATCCTCATCTCTTCCCTCAACCTGAGACCCCTGTGAACACGGTCACAGGAGACCCCTAGGACCTGGTGCTCAGTGCCCACCCTTGTGAAGGTTGTGTGGGGTCATCCCCTGCTTTATCTTTTGTGCCCTTCATCTTCCTCTGCTCCCCACGTCCTGTCTCTCCCTCTGGCCAAGGTTTGCTCTGTTTTGCCCCCCCTTTCTGCCTCCACTTGTATCATGTATTTCTTTGGTTTATGTATATATATATATATATATATACATATATATATATGTATATTTTTTACTGGTTTGCCTCCATCATTTTGTCTCATAGGGACTGCATGCTACTTCCTTTTTATGCTTCCTACATCCAAATTGCTCAGTATATCACCAACTATCATCCTGTCACTCTCTCCCATACCCATTTACTGCTGCTGCTGTTTGAGGCTGCAGCTCTGTGTAAACAAGGAGGAGGATAAATTACCCAGAGGGTTCATGCTCACCTCCCGTCACCCACTGGCCATCAGGCACGTCACACTTTCCCTGAACATAAAATGGTCCTTTCCCATCATGGGCTGAGGGATAATAAAAGAGTTGCTTACAACAGAGTAGGCCTGAGGTGACAGAAAACCAGGAGTGATTTACCCACTCTGTCTGCTTTTATTTATAACTTGTGGGTTCTCTTCTGAGGGGGGAAAAAGGGGTGTTTTGACTTTCCATTTCTGGATTATGGAGCAGAGGGTCAAACCTGAGTTTTTGACTTGATGGTCCCATGACCTGGAATAATGTGACAAGTGGAGCAAAATGACAAATTGCCCTTTAAAATGCTTGCAGGTGTCACTGGGAGTAAATTGGGCACAGAAATTGATTTTATGGTATTTGCCTCCTATGTCGAATAAGAGCCTGAGCAACTTATTCAGATTTTCAGTAATTTGGGGCACCTACATTTCTTCCCAGACTTGCAAAGTGTATTTTGCATGTAAAAGCCTGGGAACTAACATACAGTTACAGCCCACAACCAGCAGCATTGGTAAAACATGACAAAAACTGGATATTTACAATCCAGGCTTACAACTTTTATCACTGTGGACATTTTCAAAGAAATCAAAGATTCAAGGTCAGGTTGGATGGGGCCCTGAGAAACCTGTTCTTGCTGGAGATGTCCCTGCTCATTGCATTTGGGCTAGATGGTTCATTCCAACCCAAATCATCTTGTGATTCCATTCCTCATCTTACCATTCTAAAATCTACAGCAATTCCCAGCAGAAGGAGGCTCTGAACCAGGCTGATGGTGTTGTGCCTTCCTGGAGGACCATCTATGGAGCAGGGTAGTGGCACCATCTCCTGCCCAGTAAAGCCTCTCCTGCTGGTTTGGGTGTGCTGCAGCAGCATCTCCTGGGCTGTTCCTATCTTACTGAAGGGGATTGTATGGGCACAGCCAAGCAGTTTTCCCAGTGCTGATGACAATCCTGCCGGGTAACTGTGCTCCCACATCCCAAACAGCCCTGCATGGAGCAGGGAAAGAGCCTGGAGCTGGGTCCCAGCAGGGATGTGTGAGGTGGGGAGCAGGTGAAGGAGGAATTGGAGATGAGGGGAGCAGTTGCATCACTGTGGGGGCTGCTAAGCCTGTGAGCCTTAGAGAAACAAAGCTAATACCTTCATTTCCAAAACCATGTATTTTCCCTCTTTTCATCTCAAAAGGATAACTATTTCAATTGATTTTGAGAGCCTGGAAAACTGAAGTCATCCTCAATCACAGACCTCCTCTTCTTGCCCACCCACCAGGTGAGATTGCAGAAAAGGCCATCAGCACTTTGCTGTTTGGTTGCCTCCAAGCAGGCTGGTGTTTGTGCTGGGGTGGGATGGCAATCGCAGCAGGGCAGCAACTTTAATTGCCAGGCTCTCTATGAAATGCAGCAGAGCTCCCTTTACAGAATTTGATTCTGTGGCAAATGTAGCTAGGAAAGAGATTTTCTTAAGTGGATAAAATAGGTCATATATTCTTAAGTGCTAGAGGGTGTTTTCACTTGTTAAATAGTGTTTTCAGTCATTTAAGTGGATTTTCATCACACACAGTGGATCCTGAAAACACCCAACACTCACATTATGAATTTATCTCTGCAACCATAAGAAAATCTTCATTTCTGCTCAGTTTAATACAGCAAGTTCAAGCAGCTATTTAGCTTGACAAGGACAAATCTGTGTTCACCATTCACAAAATGGGTCAATTGTGTTAAACAACACCTGTTCTAGTGTGACTTAATCACCAGACACTAAGTTGGTCACCCAGACTTCTCTGGGAGCACAGGTGGGGTGTGTTAAAGGGGAAGTTGTATCTGGAAGGAAAACCCCTTTCTGCATGTGGCAGGGTCAGTCTTTGTGGAAGGAGAGACAATGAAGCCTCCACTCTGTGACACGAGAGCAATTGGCCAGAGCAAAACCCAACCCAGCTCAGGAGAACAGGAAATGTCATTTATTCTGGAGCCAAAGCCCCCAGCAGAGTGCCCAGAGCAGCCAAGGCTCTGCTCCATCCCATCCCTCTGCACCCAGGTGGGCTTTAACCTGCTGATAACCTTCCCCTGTCCCCAGCAGTCCCCAGGTTCTGCACTGGGCTGGCACAGAGGGATTTGGATCTGCAGGCCGGGCTCAGGACAAGGCTCTGGGCAGTCACAGGGATCTGCTGAGGAAAATGTGGGAATTCATCAATTCAGTCCCAGCAGCCTTCACAGTGGTGGGCAAGCACAAACACAGCTGATGGAGTTTCCTCTGCCTGCTAAAGGAAGCATGAAACAAATTATTTTGTGTCCAAAGTTTGTAGTAGAGCCATGAGAGACTTCTAATTAGAGAGCTAATGTGCACTTTCCCAGTGATTAGGTAAACATATTTTTTTGTTATTTATAATAGCTTCCATCACACAGATTCAACTAATTACAAAAACTTCCCTTGTAGAAACCATTTACAATTTTAATTCCAATTATTTTTTGATAATTCAGAAACATTTTTCTTATACTCATCAGAAAGCAGAAAGTTAATCCATTCATTACCATGCTGAAAGGCTGATTTGAAACCAACCATGGATTACAATGTCAGAGTGAAGGTGAAAAGCAGGAGTTTGCTGTGCAGAGAGTTGAGGGGGGTGGGAACAGCTGTAAAAAACCCCCATTAGCACAAGGCTGAGAAAAAGGAATGTTTTGCAGAGCTGAAAAAGGAAATGTTTGCAGTGGTGAATTTACAGCCTGAGCACTCCCATGTCCAGGGAACTCCTCTGTCCTGCTCTGTGCCAGCCTGGGATGTGCAGGGCTGGAGCTGCTCCTGCTGCTCCCCTGCCAGAACTGAAATCCAGCTGTGTTAAATCAGACCTCAGCTGGATCTGCACCAATTTCAAGGAAAGCAGGGTGGGACAGAATCTTAAGGATGCTGGAAGGTGGGGCTTGTGTTTGCATCCCCCAAATCCCACAGAGACATAACCCACAGCACTGTTGGGAACTGCAGGAATCTCTCAGTGGTAGCTTTGCCTTTAAAAAACACTTGTTTTACTCAAACCATAACAAAGGCCAAAGGTTCAGGTTGTCTTTCATAAGCACTGTGGGATGACAGTGAAGCTCCTGTGATTCCTTTTGACTCAAAAAAATAGAGATCAGGTTGTACCCCTATCCCTCTCCTTAAATTAGATGCTTTCAGTGGAGCTGCACTGATTTACAGCCCCGGACAAAGAATGAATACATTACTTTAACTGAAATGACCTTTTTGTAATGTACCCAATTTGGAAATTAAACATCCCATCTGATGTCCCATTTGGAATTTCATTATATGAAGCTGTAAGATGTTTACAGCTTTTTTCCCTGAAAAGTGATTACGCTCTCTGTTACAAACTCCTATAAAATCCTACAAAATTTGCTTCTGCCTCCTAATTTTATATAACTCCAAATTCAGAGGCCTATAAAACTACTTTATTGAATTCTGTGTGAAAAACTTTGATTTCTGTACATAAATACTTTCAGAGTTGCATTCTTACTACCTCTTATCTTCTCCAAATATTTACTTAAATACACTTTCTGAAAGACAGTTTCAACCTTGAGAAATGAACTGCTCACTAAAATGGGTTTGACAGGCCATGAATGCAGCATTCAGGTTAGAAAAAACAAAGTGTTTTAGTTTTGAAATGCATCTTGCAAGGCAGGTCTGTGTCTTTTGGAGGTGCATGCTCTGAAGGTCCAGCTCAGCCCACATTTCTTGGCTGGGAAGGGATTTTTGGGAGCTGTCTGTCCAGGGATGGAGACACTTGGGAAGGGCTTTGCAGGCAGGGAGGAAAAGGAGGACATGAAGAATGTCTCATGTGAAAACAGTGGGGGTAGATTTGACCTTTCAGACCTTTCAAGACAATGTTCTCAGCCACTGCTGGGAGGGCACCAGGCCCACCCAGCAACCTTCATCTCTCCCAGACAGAAAAACCAGCTCAATGGACACCCATTGTCTCACCATTCCACATCCCCTATGTTCCTCCCCAGCCCTTTAGGGATCTTCTAGATGGCTTTAAAAAAAAAAACAAAACATCCTGGAGGTGAGTGCCAAACCTTGGTTACTGTACAGCAGTGCCCAGGTAGAATTCCATCTGGGCTTTGCTGAGAAGCCTGGTTTGCTCTCAGCATGAGCTGTCAGCTGCTTGAGACCTCATCACCATAAATCCTCCCTCCAACCTGGGCAGAATAAATTGGATCAAGGGTGCAAAACATTCTGAACAGTATGGGTTCAGTGACAGAAACCATGTAGGAAAATGGGTCTGGGGCTGTGGCACAAACCACAGAGGAATTTCTGCTGGATGCTGGGCCTCAGAACAGCAGGGTGAAGAGATTTTCTCTGGGCCTGAGTCACTGCTGAGCTGGCACTGCTGTGCACACTGCGCCATGTCTAGCAGACTCCTCGCTCCCTTCCTGGTGTGCCATGGCTCTGAAAGTGAGCCTCTCACCCTAAACAGTCCTTTCTTCTTCCCTCGTGCTCCTCTGGTCATGGGATGAGCAAAACTGGGAGCATGGTTAGTGTTGTCACTGCTTGGAGCTGCAGAATGATAAATTAAAGCTTAATATTGCTGGGGGATGCTGGAAGCACAGAGACCTTGTGCTAGAGAGCCAAAGCTCAGCCTGGCTCATCTCTGGCAGCTGATGAGCATGGACAGGAGGCTAAAGTGATGGATCAACTCTGCCAAAGTGTTTTCCAGCACATCCCCTGCACTCAGCTGGCCTGAAGAGCTGCACAGGGCCGTGGCTGTGGTAAAGGCTGGGTTGGGAGCTGACTGCACTTGCCAAGCTCTGGCCCTGGGATAGAGACCTCTTAGAGGGCAAATGCCAGCAGATATATTTGTCATTGCCTTTTTGGAGAGGCACCATTGCAGCAGAGGCCAGGCTGCCTCAGTCCATGGGTACCGGCAGGCAGTGAGGCCCAGAGGGGAAAGCACACTGGTGCCTTCCTTGCAGGATGCAGGGAGGGTCTGTGCTTTTTGGCTTTAACCTCCTGCCTTGCCAGCCTGTAAAGCTCTGAAAGCAAAGGCCTGACAGCAGGAACAACCCCTCACTGCTGTTAATAAGCAGAGGGACAAACGAGGCTGAAGCTGAGTGCATTAAGAGCCCACCTGAGCACAGAGCCTTTTCCTGACAGCACTTTGCCAGAAAGGATCCATTTGCTTCCCCCGTGATGGGCAGGCAGAGCATGTCATCCTTGTCATTAAAGATTGCTCCAAAAGGAGCAAACACCATTTCTGAGACCTGCCAGGGCCAGCAAGGCTCAGCAGCCTTGCCAGCCCACTGCAGGTACTTTAGCAACCTCCAAAGTCACCAGAAATGTTGCTTGGTGGGGCAGCAGCACTAAGAGAGCACTTAAAATTTCTAACACTGCCTGGGGAGGAGGGAAACTGAGCCAAGAGCTGAACCAATGTGGAGCTGATGAGCAGGTCAGTAAATGCTGCCAATGCCATGTGAGTACAACTCTTCAGAGCAAAAAGCTTCACAGCTTTCTATTCTCTGCCCTAGAGTCATTGTCATCTTAAGAGTCAATGCAAGGATGAAAACAAATCATGCTGTCAAAAAATCATGCATTAGAAACAAATTATTCTCTCTAAATGCATCTTGGCAATATAATTGATAAACTGTGAGTATGTGAAATAATTGAAAAAGCAGGGTGGGAACATGCAGGATAAATGACTAAAATAAGAAGGTAATGAACACATGTAAATAAAAGCCACAATCAATAGATATAAATTACAGTGTGACAAACTGTAAATAATCAGAGCATTTCAGGCCTGGAATGTGATCCTTCTTCAGGGAAAACTTGTGTTAGCAAATCTGCAAAAGCCTTAAGAAGAAAACAAGAAGACATGAGGTTATCAGGGCTGTTTGAAATGGCAGACACGATGGATTAGTCCCTGGATTCATTACTCAAAACCTTCACCAGCAGTGTGGAAGTAAGACATGATACCAGCCCACTTCCTTCCTCCACCCCAATGTACAAATAATCCTGGCAGGAATGATGCCCTCAGCCTTTCTCACACTGTTACAGACAGATTAAAAAAAGGGATGGCATTTTTCCTTCCTGATTTAGCCATTTAGAAGGGGCTTTTGAAGGCTAACTTTGGTCTCTTGATTGACTGCATTTTCTCCCTTCCCCCTTATCTCAGGAATCCTTGTGCTGTTCAAAAATAAACACCCACTGCTCCCAGCTTCTGCAGATGCATGTATTGAGGCAGTTTTTTGTCCACCATGGAGGATTTTATCCCATCTCTGTTTCCAGGTCCTAAATCCTTTCCAGATCCTGGGGATTAAATTATCATCAAGACCAGACCATGCCAAGACCCTTCAGCATGAGTGGGAATGCAGCCTGCATCAGGGATGAGCTCAGCCACTGCTGCTGAGAGCACAAAGCAGCCAGAGATCAGCACTGAGAATGGACTGAAGAGATTTGGGATGGATGAGGGCTGGTGGATTTATACCCTGGCCTCCTGGCTGACTCCTGAAAATGCAGGTGAGGGATGACAGACCTTCATTTGCTGTTTCAGAACATGGTTGCTCTGTCTCAGGACATCCTTCACTCATTGCCCAGAGCACAGCAGGAAGGTTCCTGCTCACCTGCCCACTGTGGGTGCCCTAAATCCCTGAATGTTTGGTGAATCATTGAAATACAGAATGGGTTGGGTGGGAAGGGTCCCTAAAGACCATCCAGTTTCCCCCCACTCTGCCATGGGGGACACCTTCCACTGTCCCAGGTGCTCCAAGCCCCATCCAGCCCGGCCTTGGACACTTCCAGGGATGGGGCAGCCACAGCTGCTCTGGCCAATCTCTTCCAGGGCCTCCCCACACTCATAGGGAGGAATTTCCTCCCAATACCTAATCCAATCCTGCCCTCTCTCAGTCTGAAGCCCTTTCCTCTTGTCCTGTCACTCCAGGCCCTTGTCCAAGTCCCTCTCCAGCTCTCTTGAAGCCCCTTTAGGCACTGGAAGAGACTCAAAGTTCTCCCCAGAGCTTCTTTTCTCCAGGCTGAACAGCCCCAGTTTCTGCAGGTTTATGTCACATTAAATGAAAGTGGGTTAGAACTGGAATAAAAGCTTTCTTAGTGGACAGATTTGAAGAAAAGTGTCTGCTTCTCTCTAAGACTGAAGCTCATTTGGAAAGCACCCTCAGGAGCAGTGTTTGGGCAAAGATTGCAACCTTCACCTTGCTGCTGGCTTGCAGACAATATCATGTGGTAAAAATACATCATGCTCTACGTTTAGGGGTAATAAGAAAAAAAAGAAATGGCATTAAAATACAAAGTATTGTCAGGGGTTATTCCCATGGAAAGTCGATTTCCATTTAATAGCAGAGAATCCATCATGTTCTGCCTTATTTCAGCTGTGATGGCTCCCAAGAAAAGATGTAGGTCACAGCATGTTGAAGGCAGTGCCTTTGAGAGGAGCTCAAGGTGCAGTTTTCAGGTACTGGAGGGGAGAGTTGCTTTGTCACTTTCCTTCACAGCCATGCTGACACTCACCCTTCCCCAGAAGTGCCAGAAAATGTCTCTAAATTTGGCTGTGGGGCTGCACCATGTGGTGCAATGTGAGTGGGGGCTGAGGGAGCAGAGCAAGAGTGGCAGCCTGCAAAGAGCTGCTGCAGGGGGTGTGGAAAGGAAAAATGGGCAGAAGGTTTGAAATTCTGGGTACAGGGGAAAGCAAGGCTCAGCCAGTAATTCTGCATCTCTGCAAGGAGCCCAGCTGGGTCAATGCTGTGCCACGACTTGCACCAGAGACTGGGGCAGACTGAGCAGCCAAAATGCCCTGATTTTAATGTAGCAGTGGTTTGGGACTTACCATTGTTCCACTTTAACAGAGGATTTCATGAGACTCAATTAGCAAGGTAATTAATTAATCAATTATGTAAAACAGATGAGCAATCCGATATCCTGTTCTACAATGATACAGCTCTTTGTTGAAACTCAATTAATACACAGGCTTGGGGACAAAATAAAAAAAGGGGAAAAAAACCAAACCCAAATCCTAGAGAGGAATCCATCCTAGAGAGGATGGAAATTGGGCTGGAGACCAGATGGGATGGCAGTGGAGTTATTCTGGGTAGTTTAACAACCAGCCTTATGTTTGTCTCACCACTGCAGCCAGCTGAGCCAAATTGGGCTCTCCTGCCTGCCAAGACAAATCTGTGGTATTTCCTTCTGTGTAACTGCTCAGTGCCCACCTTCCCAAGCTGGCTGGTGCTGTACATGATGAGGGAGGTGTTCAGCAGATGTGTTTGTTGTTTTTGTGCCTCCCAGCTCCTCTTGCTGTTCCAGAGGGGCTGCAGGGCTGAGCTCCAGCTTTAGGGTCTCTAACAACCACCAAAGCTCACTGCAGGTGCTGGCTTCCTACGCAATCTGTGCCAAAAGCAAGGGGGATATTGATCTTCTTTAACAGCCCCTTGTAACCCAAAGTATTTCAATAGCCTGCATTAATCTGTGAAAACCTACATCTTGTTACAGTCTCTGTTTTATTTAATTTTACTTTAGACTAATAGTTATTTGGGTCAATTCTTTGCAGTTGTGATAAATTGATACATCATCTGTGATGAAGCAAAACTGTGTCCGGGCTTCTACTTACAGAGACTCTTACTCCAATAGTTTTGCATTAACCAGATTTGTGACACTCAATACAGAAAAATCAGTGTCAAACCTGCAAGCCTCTCAAACCCTCCAAATAATTTTAGAGGTAATGTGTTTCCAAAGCTCAAACCAATGTGCTTATGGGCCTTTCTTTTAGCAATATGCTCTGGAGTCGATTTTCCCATGTTCAAGGGCCAGATTGCAAATGTATTGGCTGGGAATGGAGCAGAGTCATGCTCCAGCAATGATTCTTATTGAGTAACTATGGATGAGAAAAGGCAGTTACTACCTGGCAAAGACCCTGCATTTTAAGTTTTCTTCACAAACTCTCCCTCTGCCCAAGCCTTTAGTGTGGAACTACAGGAATTTATAGCAATATGTAGAAGAAGCTGATGCTCAAGAGCAGTGGCTGCCAGGGACTGTATTTCTTTCTAAGGCTGCTGTCAGAGGGGTTTTTGCACAGCTACAGCTGGAGGGCGACTGCAGAGCCACTGAGTGCTCACACTAGAGCCTCTCCATGCCTCTCCCTCACTGCTGGGCTGGCAGAATGCTGCACCACCAGAATTTGCTTCTGGCCTTGCTCTTCTCTTCCTCCCAGAGTGCCACTGTGTGGTTTGTGCGTTTTAAGCCTTGTTTTCAGGGATTCACTTCAAGCAGTTACTGATATTGCCCAGGCTGTAGCAGGAATCTGCCTCTGCAGTTTCTGGGTTTTCATGGGATGATCCTGAGCTGCTCCAGGCACTGGGAATTCTCCACTGGACAAAACTATGTTCAGTCCTGGAAGAAGTGGATTGGACTTCTCTGTCCATGCTCAGGGGATCCATCCTCCTCATTCACAGCTCACCTAAATCTGGTTTCACCGTTTTCCTTCTCTTTCCAAGATTAGATGAAACCATCTCTTCACTCTGCCTCCTCACGCCCTCTAAAAGACCTGGTCTCGTTCCAACAATGGGAGTGTTCAGAAAGTCAAAAGCTTATTAATAGCTCTCTGCCTCTTTTTAATCTATTCAAAAAGCTGTACAGTGTGCAAAGCTGTTGTGACATGATTTTTCTTTTTTAATATCTCACCCTTTGACTGTCAGTATTTAAAGAAAAATGAAACTAATCATCAGTGAAGGCTGTAATGCTATTGTTTTATAGCTGCTGGGGAGCTCAGAAGAAAATTTTGTAAGAGAAGATATAAAAGAGAGCAAGAGAGAGAGAGAGAGGAGGTGTGTGAGGAAGTGTATGCATACAGCTCACATTAGAAGTTTCACAGAACAAACCAAAAGTATATTCAGTTGCAAAGTAATATTAGTAAGATAAGGAAAGTATCTACTGGAAAACAGTGAAAAAAAAGCCATTTTTGTAACTTTGTCCTGAGTGCTCCTTTCCATGCAGAGTATGAAACCCCCATATTGCCCAGCCTGGCAGAATTTACTGAAGATGCAAAGTTCAACATTTGGGTATTGAATGAACTCTACTGTCCTCCAGGTAAGAGTTGTCCTTGCCAACATTTTACCTTGAACCCCAAATGACCTTTTACCATTGCTGGAGCAACATTTCAGCCACAGGCACTCTTCAGTATCAGTGGGGAAGCACAGGATGTATCTCCTGGGCGGGAGTTAATGGAAATTAGTCCAGGATTCTCCTCTGAAAATGGAGGGCACAGTCATGGAAAAGCTAAAAATAAATCAGTGCAGCTTATCAGGACATGACAGGTGGGATATAATAATCTACTACAAGTATTTTAATGTATGAAACCAAAGTACAGCATTAAACCCAGCACAAGTTGTTACAGGAGGGAATAGCAAAGCAGGGGTGAGAAAACACAGGCTGAACCTTATATGAGGTGTAAAAGGAATTCCCAGAAGTGGATATCCCAAAATTCCAGTGGCTATCCCATGCCCAGGGGGGTCTAAAGACATATTTACATACATATATGTATATTTTTTTTAATGCATGTATTATGTATCTATTTATACACACATTTGTAATTAGAAGGGAGTGGTGTGTCTGTGTAGAGCTGTGCATGTGCAATACAAAGCACAGCTTGCAAGGTGTCTGTAATTTGAAAGCTAGAAGGAATATTAAAAAAAGTAGGGCTCCAATCATCAACCCTTTCTGACAGCTAAAATCTCATTTACAACTCACACACCTCTAAGCTCTGGATTTCTTTTGCTTTGCTCCCAGCACTCAGTGCCACACACAGCATCTGACATCTGGAACAGCTGAGACACTTCAGCACAGAAGATCAAACACTTCAAAGAGTCTCAGAGTGGTTTGGGAAAGGGAAAACCCAGTTGTTCTCAGAGTCAGGTAAGTGATGTACTGCAAGTGATGTGTGGTACCCACAGTAAAAATAAACCCATGAATGCAGGCAATTGAACTGAAATTTCAGGCAGGTTCTGACCCTTGATGGCCCAGCTCAGCCAAGGGTGTATGGACAGACACATTATCAGTGCATACCTGATGAGATGACAATTGTGAAAATGCCTGCAAATTGGTTTCTCTTTTCACCTGGTACTTTTAATATTCCACATACAGGAAAAAGGTGATGAAATAACATTTTAAACTCTGTAATTAGCACTGCAATAATGCTGGCTGTTTAAATTGGTTAATAATATTAAAGACGAGCTCTGATTTAATTACAGAGACACAAACTCAGGTATTTCTAAATGAGGATGCCTTCCCACCAATTGTATTTAATATAATTTTGCCTTCATTTATCATGTAGATAATGGCCACTGCAGAGTGTGGCTGTGTTTGTGGAATTGCCCTGGATACCTTCAGAAGAGATAGAAAAACATGACAATTTGCAATCTGGAGAGGAAATAGAAATGAAAGCTTCCCCCTCTGCCCTTGCTAGTTCCTCAAAAATCAACTTTAATATAATTTGAAAAGTTCTGATTTTGGTACAGTTATTCCATTCAGTTTGGTTTCATTTCTGCTTCTGAAATAGAGGTTTCTGGAGACCTTGCATTAACTCTACAGATTACAGCTGGCATTGAACAGAGGTGTAAGTTATGAAGCAAATATAAAGGAGCATCCATTTCCATGTATGATTAAATGCTGACTCAAGGTAGTGCAGTATTTTTGATCCCCTAATTGTAATAAAATCCAGGACAGGCAACAAGGAGTCGCAGACAAATTAAAATTTATTGAGACAGACAAAAATGCAACTATTTCAGACTACAGTTAAGCATTTACAGTTAACCAAAGGCAGCAAAATGCTCACATTCCACTTAACTCCTTATGGAAAAAGCATTCAGAATTTACTATGCAGTTCTACTTACTATGATAGTCTACATCCATCTACAGTAGGGACATCAAACTGAAACACGAAATATTTGGATCTCTCCTTACAGATCTACACATTGAACAGTAACAGACATCAACAGCATTGAGAAAAGTATAAAAAGACCAGAACCCACCTACTGTAGAAAGGGCTTTTTGATGTGTAGTAACTGTACAAGGCAGTCTGTGGGTGGAAGGATGGGACACAGGAGGGGCTGCAGAGAAGCCAACAAATGGAGGGAGCGAAGCTCAAGCGACCTGGTCTGGGTCAGGTGCTGACCTTAGATCTACATCAGTTGCTGCTTGAGGGAGAAAAGGCTACAAAACTCCTAATATCAAAATATTCCCATGCCAGAAATGTACACTGAGACTAACAGACTAGGCTGGAGAGGCAAAGAGAAGCATTCACTAACAAACAGTGTTGTTTTAAATATAAACTTTACATCTTCAATATAAACTGTAGAATAAATATTAAATAAACAGTTCAAATGGTTAAAAATAATAGTACAGAATAGCTTAAAAAAAGGCAAAGTAAATAAAGAGGATTCTTTGTGTTCACAGCAAAGGCCAGTAATGACCTAAAAAAATCCAGCTGTGCTGAAATCTGAACTCAACATTTTGATTTAACTACACTAGTTAAAAGGAACGTAAAGCAATGCCTAACAGTATCTCATACACTGTAATATGAAAAGAAAATGAGATTAAAAATTGGTTTGTGTTTCTAAAAGAATGGGACAACTCTGATTCCATTTGGTTTGTGTCTCTAAAAGAATGGGACAACTCAGATTCCATTTTTCACAATGAGAAAATGTTTGAAATGGAAGGTCAGTGTCTTGATTCAGATGGGAAGTAAGTCTCGCTTTGTAAAAAAAAAGGAAAAGGAAAGAGAAAAAGAAAGGAATTCAATTAAATTAAGTTGGAAGCAAATGAAATCCTTTACAAAGCATGAAGAATGGAAGGGGCTTGATCTGGAGGAGCATTGGTTCTTGGTAGAATTGCTGGTTTCTTTATCACTATTTCATTAAATAGAAGATTTTCTTAATGCATCTCCCCAAACTGGACACACACACACACACATATGCACACACATGTTTGTGCATAAATGCATATATACAGTCACACAGAGATATACATAGGTATATATGGGCTGCAGGTCCCCACCCTGGGAGGACGCCAGTGGATCACAAAAGAGCTTTGTTAAACAGCTTTGCAGGATTTGGGAACTTGCTCTCAAACAATCCAGACTCTGAGCTGCCCTTCCAAGCACGTGTGCCCTCCTCCTGCCTGGTTGGACCCTGGGATTGGCCAGGGCTGCCCTGCCCAGCTGCCCCAGCCCATAAATGGCACATTTCCCACGCTGGCTGGAGCCAGAAGATTACTTGCACGAGTCAAAGAGGTCACTGAATGGTCACCTGGAGAGGGGGGTGTGCCTGGATCCAGGCCAGCCTGCCTAGAATGGCATGTGTGTGTCTGTGTGTGTTTCAGGGTGCTGGGGATGTGCTACCAGGGGCCACCCAAGCCAGCCAAAGCACCTGCCTCTTCACTGGGCTGTGCTGGGATGGAGCTGTTTCACCACCCCATGTTTGAGCTGGTGAGTCTGAGAGACAGTAATTGGTTTACAGTTAGATATAAAGCTCTGATTTGTAATTCCAACTCTGATTTGGAAGCATCACATGTGAAAAAGCACAGCCAGGAGACCACCAGCGGGTGGTGCTGCCATGTCTGCACACGTAAACTCAAAGATGTTCACATTCCCTTTTACAGGTTTATTTAACAGCTTTAATTTAACCATCTTGCATGATTACATGGGACGCAGCCCCCTGCAACCTCAGACCTGGTACTGCCTGCAAGGGCTTAGAGGGCCAGGCTTTGCCCTGGGGAGTGCTGGGCAGGAGAAGGGATTTGCTCCGTGACCTTTGATGGAAGGCACAGCCCAGGAAAAGCTGTGTTGGACGGACACAGGACTGCCAAACCTGTAGAGAATGTGTGGAGAATGAGTCCAGCCAGGAGGATCAGCATAATCTGCTGATTGTGGAGCTCAGATTTATGGCAGAATGAAATGGCAGCTCTGTGCCTCAGGCAGGTCTTGCACAGCACAGCAGAGCCAGACCCAGAGAGTGTGGGGTTAATTAAGAGAATACCAGAGGAAAACTAGACAGGATGTCTGAGAAAGAACCTACTGACATTGTTCAATTGCTTCTCACAAAATCATATTTAGGGAGACAGAAATGCTGGGTTATCTGCTCCTCCTGCAAGTTGGCAGGATTTCTGTGGAAGGCAAATAGAAAAAGTGCGCATATGTGTGTGTGTGTGTGTGGTGCAGCTCATGGAAAATTATTATTAAATATATTTTTCTAAAGCCATGGGAAAACCAAAGGGATTTATTTGAGGCAGGGCAGATGGCAGGCCTTTCGCAAATGACTGTGATGGCAGATTTTTGGGAGGCTGCAGGGGCGTGAAACAACAAATTCCTCATGGTTTTACACATCCTTCTGCATTAATAATGATTATGTAGGCTCGCTCTCTGTTCTCAGGTCATTGATCTGGATAAATAGGAAATAAAAGAAGAGAAAACAGGAGAGCCCCTGCAGCACATGATACCTAAAAGGAATTCCACTTCTGATCACATCTGAAAGCAGAGGTCCTACCCAGAGGGCTGCCAGGCAGGCACTGGCTTTGGAGAGGGCTGAGAGCCAACATCCCCAGGCCAATGTTCCTATAAACTGACTTCTGCCAATCTGTGTGGTATTTTCCAGCTTTCAACTGAATATGTACAAAAACCATGTTGTGACTCAATGCTGTCTCCATCTCTATATCCACCATTAACTCAGAAAAAAAAATCTTATTAGTTTTTGTTATAAAAATCACATTTTTCATTCTACAAAATAACTCACTGGCCAACCACAGGCACTGCTAAAATACTTACACCTGCATCCTAATGCAAGAGTGGGGTTAAGGTTCCTCTTACTGCTTCACAAAACAGCAAAACCAATAAAAGATCACCACAGCACATTACTGCATCTGAGAACTGCCATGGGAAAGGACACTGCAAATAATGTAATGTTAATATGCTCTGATACAAGAGCTTTGAATATATGGGAGGTATTGAGGGAATCACAGGCTGGATTATAATTCTATTCTCTTTTAGGAGTGTGCATTTCAAGTGTGCAGCCACACTGAGCCAAGGGGTTTTGCTTTTGAAATATCACCACCTAAAGCTGCTTTTTTCAAACAGATATCTTTACATGAAATAAGAGACAGTTCCTTTTGAGGGTTGGTGTCTTGGGCAGCATTCTGGCTTTGGAAGGAGGGCTGCTCAGTGGAGAAGAGGCAGCTTTGTGCTGTGTGAGCTGGGAGCAGAGGCTGCCTGTATGTTGTCAGGGATCCTCCTGGTGCAAATGAGCTCAGACAGCAGCTGAGGAACAGCTCTGGGGGTGGTTATGGTGCTACAAATTCACCAAATGCTCTGTCCCCTGCCCCTAGGGGTTGGTCCAGGACAGCTGCAGCACCTCTTCAGATCAAGAAGGTCATGTTCCTTTATCAAATAAAGAGTGTCAGTGAGCTGATTGTGCCCTGGTGGGAGTTTTGCCTTCAGTGTGAGCTGGACTAAACCTGTTGGACTCATTCTCAGAGAATGGAAGGAAGGGAAAGTCCTGCCAGTGGGTTTTCCTCTGGATTAACCCCTGGTACTGGGCAGCCACTGTCCAAAGAGACTGGGACATTATAAATATAGACTGGAAAACGAGGCACCTGCTTTTCCTTCTTCATGAAAGAAAAACCTTTTTCTTATATGATCCAGGTAACAATTTATGACACAAATTCTCTGACATGAGAGGGGCTCAGCCTTTGCATTGTTTTTTTTGAGCCCCTTCCAGGATTCTTTCACAGGATGGATTTCATAAGTGGTGCAAATGAGGATTAAGACACGAAATGGTTTTGAAACAAAACTCATTGCCCCTGTGGATAGAACAAAAATCCCCCAATCCAACTGAACAAAAGCTGTATTCCAAACAGTCCTTTGCTGGAAAAAAAAGCTGTTATCCAAATTAAATTGGCTATACAAAATTAAACTCAGTAGAGAGGGAATTTTTGTGCCAGGTACTCTCAGATACAATTGCAGAGATATGATGTGAGTTGCAATATTGTGCAAAACATGAGTCCTCATCATGATGGGCACTACCATATATAACCAATTTCATCATCCTTATCATCATCTTCATCTTCATCATCTTCATTAGCTGCTCTTACATGAATCTTCAGTTTCCCTTCTTTGTCTTTTTTTGTTGCTTCAGGTTCCTCTTCCAAATCATCCAACAATACAACAGATCCTCCACTGCCAAAATCCCCTGAGGTTTCTTGCTCTTCTTCTGAAACAGGTGAGCAGGAAAGGTCATTTCCTCACAGAACACCAAATTCCACATTAATCACTATCCTTGTCATGCAAGCCACTGTCATTTGCAATGCTATTTTTTAAATTTATTGGTTCAGCTATTCATGAAACAAACTTAAAATTTTAATTTTCATTCAGAACTGGGAAAAATACATATCTATAAAATCTAAATTTTTTTTTGCATAAAACGCCCCTCTATGCATTGTCTTCCTCTTAGAGGCTTGACTGGAAAATTCCAGAACATGTGCATGCAGGCCAGAAAATCATTATTCCTTTGTAAATACTTTCATTCCATCACTACTCTGTATACCATGCTAAAAATCCCAAAAAAGTGGTTCTATTTGAGTGCATAAGCCTCACTCTGTAAATGTAGCTATTGAACCTAAGATCTGTGATGTTATTCTGGGCATCCTGGACCTTCTAGGTCTCTGTTCCTTCTCAAAAGGAAAGCTGCACTCAAAACCATCCCTGAGGCACTCTGAAGGACTGTAGGTGACATCTTCCTTGTCTGGGCACAACAGCTAATTGGTGATTTCACTTACCTACACAATATTGTCCTGTCAGTAATTGTATTGGGCTTGGCTGCTAATGCACATAATTTTACACATTTAGGCCTTCCCTTGTCTGGAAAGTTCCAGTAGATGTGCATTCCAGAGTATACAGAACAATATAATTAATAACCATGCAGATCAACCCCAGATTCTTAATTTTAATATCACTAACTGCACTTTCCAGGCTTGTAGCAAAAAATATCTGAACAGTGGTTATTACCTGCTAACTTGTGCTGCACCCCTGCTGTCCAAAGGACCCATGAGGGCCCCATTTGTTTGTGAACAGGAGAACAGAGGAGCACTTTGAACTGTGCTACTCGTGTTTTCCCTTTTGTCATCATCCTCGGGTGGCACAGCAATGGCAGGGTTACTGCAGTGTTAATTCCCCCATTGTCTGAGGAAAGCGGACCATTACTCACCACAGCTGACTGTGCCTTGCTTTCTGGAGCCAGCTATCTCATTGCCATACTTATCAACACACCAGCACTGCCCCGTGCTGCCATGGCACTGCGTGGCTTTGTAATAACCTTCCTCATTGCAGCGGGGGATAAAAGCACCTGAATAAAATATAAGGTGTGCTCAGTAATGCAATCCTCTGCAGAGCAAACACACACACAGAGGGTATTATGAACTTAGCACTTATATACATGAAGATCTTGACAATGTTGGCAAGGAAATACATGTGATTATCTGGGACATGAAAGGGTGAAGGAATTATTTCTGGTGAACTCTTTTCAGACTGCCTGGTCACAGTGTATAAATGTTTGTTCATATCCAGCACACAGAGGAGGGTGTGACACAGCTCTAGAGAGAGCTTCAGTCTGCCTCTGAATGATTGATATTCCCACAGAGCCTTTTCACATTTTCCACATTCCTGGTTTTAAAACTTTTCTTTCCAACTGGATTATTACCCCAACTTCATTAGTTCTGCATTTCCCTCCATTTGCCCTCCTTCAGTGTTTTATCACATGAGTCTTTCCACAACACTGTAATTATCCCTGGAAGGTATCTGCCATCTGCTTGCTATTCATACTAATCTCAGGCACATCCCCTGACTTACTGAGAGTTCCCATGTATAAAAGAAGAAATAATGCACAGGCTTTACAGAGAGGGACAACAGGATCTGAATCAGTAAGTCTTCGGATTTGAAGCCCAAGTTTTGTCTCACAATAAAACCAATATATTTCAGCCTTGTAGAATGTGGTTCACTCTGGCTTCTGCAGAGAGGAAAACTCTCAGGAGAAACCTATGTTATTGTTCCCACCATTTTCAGCAGATACAGCAAATGTACTTCAGTATGAAAAGCCCTCTTGTTCTTGGAGATGAGTTAGCTTTATTCCCACTGGAGGTCAGTACATTCATTTTTCCCTTCTTTGTCAATTGCTTCAATTTGAAACATGACATAAACACCCCCTTGCCCCCAAATTTCTTGTCTCAAACGATTTTTGAGAAAGTGTTTTTCTCCTCTGTCAAAGACACCAGTGATTTACTGGTGGTTCAGTAAAGTTTTTTAACTAGTTCCATGTGTAGCACCTATTCAGACAGCACATGTGTCAAAGAGGCCACTTCCACTACATATTTCACAGGAAAAGATGAATGAGAAGGTGCTGCCCAAATGTCACCAGATTTCCTATATAAAAGACATAAAAGTGGAAGTCAGTCAGTCTCATGCACACAGAGTGAATCTGAAATTCACACAAAGTGAATCTGAATATCCAAACTCATTGCTCTGCAGATCTTGTCTAAAGTTTGAGTGCTGCTATTACAGGTCTGGGAGATGAGAAGAGAAACCTTTGAACATCTGCAGAAATCTTTGTATATCACATCAGTTTTGGAGACCACATCCATGAGTGAGCATATTTTAAATAATGTCAAAGCATGATCTTGTAGCAGGTTTGCTAATAGGTATCACCATTATGTTCAAGTACAAATGTAAGCATGCTAGCAACTATCAAAGATTAATTTTCACTATTTACAAGACAATAGTTTTAATAACAAACATATGTATTTGCCTTGTCAAGTTTTTGTAAATTAATACTCAGTGTTCAAAACTTAATTTCAATATCAATTAGGAAATATATTTTTTTAATATTTATGCTCATGTCCTGCCTCTGATAAGCACTCCAGGTGTTTATCAAACCATACACAACCTTGGGAAAAGTGCTCAGGTGCTGACTTTGAGCTGGTGTAAATCAGCACAGCTGTACCCATGTCACTAGAGCTGCCCTTTTATATCTGCTCAACATCTGGCTCCAGGGAAGGATTAAAGGAGGAACC
This sequence comes from Emberiza elegans, assembly GCA_024865655.1. Taxonomy (NCBI): domain Eukaryota; kingdom Metazoa; phylum Chordata; class Aves; order Passeriformes; family Fringillidae; genus Emberiza; species Emberiza elegans. The sequence continues at coordinate 235,661 of JALJVW010000797.1, forward strand.
TCAGGGGCATTACAGGGTGAGCAGAGAACAGCTTCTGCATTTTAAACTGTCTCATGCTTTCTCTTTTCCTAGGGCAATGCAACCTTTTCCTTCTTTGCAACAGGCCTTTTTGCACAGTTTCACTGTTTCTTGTAAGGTATGAAAATGTTCCATGCTGCCTATAAAAGCTTTAAAAATAAATTGTGGCTCAGGCTCAGTGCCAAGATAACTGTGTGTGGAATAGATTCACACTTTGGGTCACAGTGACGAGTGGAAGGTGCTTTTCCTTCTGTGTGGGAAATTCGTGCCAATTTGTATGTAACACTGGAGCTTTAAATATTTATCTATGCACACTAATGTCCCAGTATTTGCCAGCCATCAGAGGGAGGATACAGCATGTCCTCTCTGATGTGTCAGGTGCAGGTGATAATCTGGAGAGGATAGAGAGTGGCTGGGAACAAGTCTTGTACAATGTGATGATTCTCCCTGTGAATTGTACACAAATGTACAAAATCAGCCTGACTGTTTTAGAAATGAGCTGGCTACAAGCTTTGCTATGCTGGAGCATGGCACCCAGACAGGCCATTTGCTGGGTTTGGCATCAGGGAACATCTGGAGCTTTCCTCTCCAGAGGTTCCTGCACAGGCAGTGTTTCCCACAAGCCTGGACACCACAAAATGTGAGTCCCTCCCCACAAACTGCCCCAAGCTACTGAATCCTGCCTCCCCATCTGCCTTTGTCCTGGGAAAGGTTTAGTTATTCCACACAAACTTGAACAGCACTGTTGCGTCTGTATCCTCTCTATGGACCCAGACCTAGACCTCTTTTTTTTTTTTACATCATTTCCTTATCTATATAACACTCCCCTTCCTTAGAGAACAGGAGGAGAATAATTATATGCTAAAGATAGAGGTAAAAGCCTGTCAGAATTAAGTACTAGCCAGAACACAGCTCCTGGTATTAGCTGTTATATTAGCTGAATCCACAGGGTTGATATAGGAGAAAACAGTGATGGGAGAAGAAATTTATTACTTTAGTGGAGTGGGAGAAGCGTTATCAGGCTGCACAGTTGTATGCTCTAAAAGTACAGTCTCTGCAGTTAATTGTACTCCAGATAAATCTGGTAGGAAAAGATGAATAGTGCTGTTTACTTTTTAATTCAGTCTCCTGGGATGCTAGACTTCATTTGAAAGCCTCCAAATTCAACATATCTAATGGCAATGGCTTTGAAGTACTTTGTTCCAACTGTCATGTGTTTTGAAAAATACATAGAGAAGGAAATATCAAAAGTCATCATTTTTATCAATGGATAGAAATTAACAAAAAACATTCTTCATGCCAGTGCCCAAACTGTAAGTGCTGTGCTCTCTATGTCAGGGTCAGAGGAGGAAAGAGAATAATTAAATATTACTTTCTCTGAAAATACTCATCTCTCTTTTCAACTTTGCCATTGCTACAAGTCACGTGTATGTTTGAGCTTCCATTTGAATGATTTGTCAGACAGTGAAGAGAAAAGACAATGTTTTCTGCTGCATAAATAGCTCTGATATCAAATTAAAATCTCCATGACAGGTGTCATGCAGGAAGACTTTCAGGGTAGGTGAAGCAAAGAGTTCCTCTTTATATTATAATTTTCTAGCTTGTGGAACAACCTGTGCCTTGACACCTTGATTTGTTGAGCTGCACCACTTTCATTATTCTTCTATTTTTTTTATTATTAATACAGTTGACTAGAAGTTATTTGTGCTAAGGGACCATTCTTACTGCTTTTACTTTGTCATTTTACTCCTGCTATTGTGATCAGATCCCAGTGACATGTGCTACAACCACCTGCATGTTGAACTACCTGCAACCCAGGCATCATTCTTCCCACACACCAGAACAAACTACTTATGTTTCAACCTAGATGACATTTATTGCACGTAGAAAATAACAGCAAAGCATAAAATAAACGTGGGATAGTCAAAGCTATCTGTTAAGAACTGGGCTTCTTTTAGGTAACTTTGAAAATCATGACACCTATGAGACAGAGAACATTGTGACTTCCTCTGCCATAACATTCCCTTGAACACAAATGCAGAATATTTACTGAATGGAGCCCAAGTGATACACATATCCCAAGTGATCAATCCTCCCTTTGCTCCCACAGCTAGGAACAGCAGGAGCTGTAATTTGGAACATCCTAATCTTCACGTGAAGTTGCTATGAAAGGATGATGGATCTAAACCACAGTCCCTGTGGCCTTTAGGAATGTTTATTTGTCATTTAAACCAATGAGTCCAGGTTGGGATTGTACACAAGGCACCTGAACCTTGAGTCCAAAAGGCAGTGGCATCTGGGAGAGGCAGGATTTGGCAGAGCTGAGCTGTTTGCAGGGTGTGCTGCTGAGTATGGAGGAGCAGCAGGCTGCAGTGGGAGGCATGAGCAGCCCTGCAGCAGAGCTGTGCACACCCTGGGCTGCAGCTGGGGATGCTGAGGGAGTCTGACATGTTCTCCATGGTGGGGCTGACAGCTGCGCTGAGGTCAGCCACTCCTCAAAGGTGAAGTGCAGGGTTTGTATCTGTCCTGCTGTGCCTCAGGGGCTGGGCTCTGTGTGCACAAATGTGCTGGGACACAGTTTTGGTAAAACACCAGCACACAATGCCAGGCCAAACATCACTGGGTGATTTTAGGGTAGGGAATTAGTCACTTGAATTTTTTTCAGTTCAGCAACCTGATTTTTCAGCAATTAATTGGGAAAATGCCAGATGGGGATTTATTTAACCTGATTTTAGATATCCATCAGAGTAAATCATGAATCAATTCAGGCTCCCAACAGGCACGAGAGAGAGGGACAGGCATGACCACATCTTAGAGCATGAAGCATCCTGCAGGCTGCCTAAAATGAGGTGATATGAATTCCTGTTTTCATATACACAGAATATGCTGAAATATTTTAAAGAGTGATTAGGCAAAATTGAACCCCAATGAAAGCCTGCATTTTACCATAACTGGAAGGGAACATGAATGCATTGGCTATGCACCTTCAGTCACCCTTCAAAAATGGGAGCCTTGAGTATCAAGCAGCCTCCCAGTACTTACTGTGACCTGTGAGGTGATGAAAGCAGTATTAAGCTCTGTGCAGACAAGGCTTTGCATTTCTGGAGAGCTGTAAATTAGCTCTGAACCCGTTGCCACGCTGACACCTGTTCTGTGTGTTGCTATCTCATTATTTGTTTAATTTCATAGTGTCAGGCCTATGCTCCGTGCTGCATATTCCTGACTCAAAACATTAGTCTCTAATTGAAAAACCACTACTGCATATAAAGTTACAATAATCATAGAAGCTTTAATTAGTTGAGCAAATGAATACCAAGTAATCGAACTTACCCAACAGACTCTTCCCTCTACTTAGCTTTTGAATTCTATTCATTTCATTCTGGCAAGGAAGACCTAAAATATAATGTATAAGAATCAGTTTCCAGATGGCACGGGACAGGCTTTGTAATGACTAGCTTCACCGCTGACATGAAATGTGGGCTACTGTACACCTGGGACTGAGAGAAGCCCATATGCTGGTACTGTACTGCAAAACAAATTTATGTCATTAGCTCCACTAATTAAAAAAAAAAAAAAAAGAAAAAAAGGCAACACACTGTAGTTGAGAGCAGCGTTTGGGGGCCATTTTAATTCTTAAACCATTCTACCTCTCTTTTCACCAAACTGACATCATGCCAGCTCTCTGATTTATAGCTTGCTAATTGGCTAAAGTCTGTGTTAATAAAAGAGTAAATCCTTGAGCTTTCTGTCAGCAATAGAGCTTATTTCTAGACTGTGTGCAGTGACACTTACTACTTTACTTGCTTTAATGATCAAGGGATGTTAATATAGTTCATCTGTGACAATAAACAAGGTTCCAGAATGCCCTTCACACTGGTGCTGAGCACAACACACCTGCCTGCCAATGAGCAAACTCTACAGGCAGGCCCTGAGACACAGGGAGAGCCAAACAGCTCCTCTTTGTATGGCCCAGCTCACCTCCTGGCTTCTGGAAGCAGTAGCACCACTCGTTGTTGGAAAGCTTCCCGTCCTTGAAGGAGTCGCAGGAGTTGAAGAGCGGTTTGACACACGGCTCGTACTTGTCTAGGTAAATGGCACTGATCTCCGAGGGATCCAGCAGCAGGTCATAGTTCATGTCAAGCTTATTGAACATCCAGCCTAAGGAATCCTTACAGATTGGTAGGATGCTGGTGTCAAATCCTGTAAGAAGACAGGCAAATATTCCCCAGCTGAACCCCAGCTTGCCCCCAGCACAGGAACCACTCCAAGGTGAAGCCCTGGCAACTTTTCTTTTTGTGGCTGGACTCTGAACATTGAGCTGACTTGCCCAAAGGCGAACAAAATTCTACAACTGAACTGATTGTGTAAAGCTTAAAGCCAAGCACAGCTACAAACCAGAGCACTACTCACACTCTGTGGGAGCTGTGGGGTAGAGAGGGCTCAGGTTCAGAGCTGGTTTCTGTAATTTAAAGTTTTCTCTACTCAGAAAGTTCTTTCTTTTTTATTTTCTTCAGTCCTCAGTCCAAGTGTTTTGGCCTGGTTCCAGGAAACTGAAATGTGATGAGAAAAGGCTGCATCCACCATATTTTCAACCTAGACTGTACCTGAATGCAATTTAAATCCTGTTTCCCAGACTCATTTCTAGTTGCCTGATCACATTCTTTCCTGCTGTGCTCTCACCTTCTACCTCTCATCCTTGCTTTTCACTTTTCAAAGGCCTGTCTGTAGTTTGTGACAACAAACTACTTTGATCTGGACTGTGAGCTGTCTGGGGGAGAGAAAAGGTGAAGTGTCTCTGTTCCTTACATCACTCTGAGGGAGGGCACAGCCTCAGCTGGAGCTGCCCATGCTCTCGTATGCTGTACCAGCAGCACCTTCCTGCAGCAACACAGGATTCTGCTTCTCCAGCGCTTTGGAAACCATCACCATCATTCATTTTAATAGCCCAGAATCTTCAAAGACTGCTGCAGCAGCAGTGGTTATCGCAGAAAGCCCAAGTCATGCATACAGATACCCACTGCATATATAAGAGACACATTCCAGTATCCTGCATTCTCCAGAAAAACAGTGGTGTGGAGTACTATAAATCCACACTGTCATGGTATTTTTTCAATGTTTAGACTAAATTCCAAGTTATCTACAATTTAATGAAGGAGATTTATAATACAGAGATAATAAATATGATAACAAGGGTATTGGTATCAACCAGGGCTCAGAAACATGAATCCATTGGGTGGGGATTTACAGGGACAGAGGGCTCCTGACACCCTGGGCCTCTGGTGCTCACACTGCTCCAGCTGGGAGCAATAACCTGCCTGTGCACTCTCACTCTGCTTTGGGCCATGTAGAGAAGCCTGATAAGCTTTTTCCTTCAGCTGCAACTTTCACTGAAAGAGGCTAAGCTTAGCTTTATTTGCTGTACGTGTTCCTTTCAGGATGCTGCTTTGTTGAAGGGAAAGCTGAGATGTTGCTGGAATCATGCTGACAGTTTGCCCAAGCTCTGCACCCTACTTGCTATTTTAGGCATTATTCCAAAGGAGAGCAGGGCTTTTTGCTGGAAGCTGTGGTTTATGTATGCAGCTGTGGCTGAAGGTTGTCAGTGACACAGAGGGACAATCAGAAGGGTTAACTAATGGGAAGGTTTGTGTCATTCATAATACATGTTTCTCTAAGGAAGGAAGAAGGTAAAGCCATTTCCTCAGGGCTAGAGGCAGCTCAGAAAGGGAAGAGAGAAATCATGCTGAACATTTCATCACATTTTTATGCTGTTATCTCCCATAACATTATCTAATCATGTTTGAGCACAGTGAAATGAACAAGGTTGTGTGAATAGATGTAGGGGGAGCTGCTCGCCTTGCTGAAGCAATTAGAAATAGTGGCTTCAATTATTTAAGTCACCTGAAGAAGGCAAGCAGGATTTGGTCATTGTGCGGTCTTTTGTCAAGTGAAAGGATTTAAGATTCCTCACCTTTGCCTTTACAGAGCAACAGGAGCAGGGCACCCAGTCCTGCCCTGTGCAGGTGTTTGGTGCCAGATTCCCCAACCCAGGGCAGGTTAAAAGTAGGCAAACAGGCAGGGGTGGATCATTCAACTGGAGGGTGGAACTGGGATCAGCTCCAGCTGTCCCAGTTTAACAGTTTTCAGGAGAAAAAGAGTTAGTTTCCAATGTCTGCTCTTTTTCTGCACAGCTGCTCTCTGACAATGGATTTTACATGCTGTGGCAGCAGTTACTGCTGCAAAAGATGAGTAACTGCAAGGTGAGCTGTATCATCAGTTGAGTATGGTATGTGTTGCTCAGCCCTGATGGTCTCTAAAGTCATCTCTTAACTGGCAGGGACCAAAACAGGGAGATCTGGAATGAACTTGCTCCTGACAGTGCCTGTAGATTATATCTGAGTCTTGTTGTCCTCCCTGTTGGGAAATCTCCACCTGTGTGTGCAATGGGGATATACCACCAGCCTGCCCTCAGCATGGATCTGTCTGAGCAAATCACCAGCAGTGACAGCAGGAAGCAAAAGCTGCTCTGTGACACACCATCAGGGCTGGATGGGAGATACAGTTGGGAAAGGTCACTCAATAAGAGAGTTAATTACATTAATTGAAGAGGTTTTGATTATAATTTCTTACTAAAAAGGGAGCTTTCACTGTTTTGACCTGAGTTCCAGATTAGACTTATTAAGAGGCTGGTTTACTAAACAGCTGGATTATCAGACAATGTGGCCTGGAAGTCCTGAAATATGGAAGTGGTAGGTGTGACAGAAAGTCCTTACCTACATGGTCATTATCAGTGGAAAGTTAATTCTTTAATTGTCCCCCAGTATGTTGCTGAAGGTAAACAGCAGCTCCACTTCATATTGTGTCCTGGTAAAAGGAACTGCCCATAAATTGCATCTGCAGCCCAAACCCAACAACCCTGGATGCTCTCAGCACCCAGCACCAGGAGTGAAAGCCAAATGTCCCCTAAATGTCCAACACAGGCTCTGATTCATGGCGTAACCAGGGCAGCTGATGGAAAATAGCTTTTGGAGCTTACTTACCTTCACTGGGAGGTCACTGTGCTCCCACCAGCCTAATCAGGACAAGTGATATTGACTGAATTCACTTCTTTTTAGACTCTTTTGATATACTTATCTATAAATATGATGCAATTTTCTGGATGAAACAAACCCTATACTATAATTTTGTGAAGAATTCAGTACTTGGTTAACAGACTGGATTTCCAGCACAACAGACCCGGAATAAGCAACCTCAGTAAGAACTCTTCTGCATTTTCTGTTCATCAGCTCAGTGCTGCAGTGCCTTTGGTGAGAAGCACGAGGATGGTGCAGGCTCCCCATCCCTCTTGGCTCCTTGGCAGAGGCTGCCCACACAGATGCCAATTAATGTCAGCTGAGGTGGTGGCTGCTCTCATTTGGACACCTGCTCACAAGGACCTGGACTAAGACCATCTCGTTCCTCTTTTCAACTGACAGCTGTTCAGCATCCTGACAACTTTCATTCACTACAGAGCTGGAAGGAAATCAAGCTGGTGACCTACATGTAAAAGTCTCTCATCCCATTAACACATAAAATGCTCCACCTCCTCTGAATGAAAATGGAATTAAATTTAAAAAAGTCTTTAGGTGAAAATCCTTATTAAAAATAAACACACCTTCTGGCATGAAAGAATTATTTTCCCCTTCAAGACTTGAATTACATGAGCCATTTTTATTTTATTAAAGTATACTACAATTAAATTAACAGGGGTATAATTAACCTAATTTCCCCCATCGCTTAAAATAAAAGAAGGAGAAGAAGAAATGTTCCCCAGAAAAAAATCCTTTATATTGCATAGATCTCTAGTAAAAGAAAAACAACACCCACTCCAACCAGGGAGACTATCTGGATACAATTTGGGGATGTTATGAATTATCAACAGGCTCAGGAGCAATTTGAATCTGGTCTTGCTACCTAATTAGTTTTATTATTTCCCTATGTCAAAACATGTCCCTGAGTTTCTTACATCATTTATTGAGGAGATTTTAATTGCACAAAGCTTTCAGAAGACAAAGTACCTGGCCCACAGTGCTTTGCTGGGATCAGAGAGCTCAGGGAAGGAAGGTTTCAAATCTGAACACAATGATCTTCCTCCTCCTTTTCCTTTCAAGAGAGTTACAAAGAAAATAAAAAGGAGTGTACTTTTTATTCCTTCACCTGGGGGTGAACATAATACACTCAAAATGCTGATTTACACTCACACTAACATCTTGAAAAATTAATGTAGCACAGAGAAATCTCTGCTGGAAAACCTTCTCTGGACAGCTGATGCGTCCAAGGCATTGGAGTCATGGCATCCCACCATCTGCTCCTTCTACTGCCATGGGGGCACATCCAAAATGGGTTATTTGAGGATGTTCATGCCTTTTCAAACCCTGCAGGCACAACCAAACCAGCTCAGTTTAATGGAGGGAAGTGTGTGGTGAGGAGGGCAACACAGGCTGAGCCCTAAAAAAGGTCAATGTGTACATCAGGGTGTGGGTGTCCTGTTTGCCAGGATTCACAGACATCCTTTTCTACAGCTTGGGTATGTGAACTTTGCTTTGAATTCTGAGCCCTGTTTAAGGTGTCTTTCATTTTTACAAATGTTTGAAGTTGGAGAGAGCCAAATACTGCTGTCCTCACCCTGTGTGTATTTTCAGTGCCACCAGGGAGAATATGAGCTGCAGAATTTGGCACATGCAGATTAATTCATGAATTCTGTTGCAAAACCTCAAAAAGAAAAACAAGCCCAAGTTTTGTGGCATTCAAAAATGGCTTAGGCATCTAAACTCATAAAGTTTCTTTTTTTTTTTTTTTTTTTTAATTGATATAGAAGAAAATAAGAAAATGTAGAAAATGTGCCAAACTAAGTCAACAGTCTAAAAACGAACATTGTTGAGATCAAGTGTTTAAAATCATCAGGCAGCCTTTCAAATAAAAGCTGCCAGGAATCAAACTAAACTAAAAAGAGATAACAGCTCCTCTGTGAATCAGAGCAAACACTGCAGAATTACCAGGAATGTTTTTCTCACTGAAATTGCTTAAGGAAAAAACCCAAAAAACAACTACTCAACACCTTTAGGATTTGGTCTCTGGCAAGGTCACCATGAGGATGTCATGAATCATCTGCATGAAAACATCCTTTTGACAATCTGATAAAATGAGATTTCCTATGATTCTGGGCCTAAAGGACTTCAAATAAAGTTTAAAGCCTCTAAGGCTTTCTGTCATGGGGTTTGAAATGAATTCACATCTGGAAGCCACGATTAGCTGTACATCCAGTTGCTTTTTGCACTACGGTTCAGATCCTCTGCATGAGAATATCTTTTTTTGGAGCACTGTTTCAGAAATAAGTAGGACATATGGTTTTAAAGACTCTGACTTTGTAGTAAATACTGTGCAAAATAGGGGACACATGAAAAAAGATCATTTACATAGAACAGGACTTGTTTCAGTCCAGAGTTTTAAGATGTGTGGTGGAATTACTGGGTTTGTCTGTAGTTTTGAGCAATACTGCCCATGGTATATTCTCTTTAGGAAGAGCCAATCTGCTGCTACCCCAGCTCAGATGTAGCACAAAATTAGGGCTATGGAGACCTGGACCAACACAAAATGCCCACCCTGATGTGCTGGGTCTGCTCTGGTGCCCCTGTAGCCTCTGTGGTGTCACTCTACAGGGACACCAGGTGGAAAGAGCCATAAAAGCAGCAGCTGCTGGACCCTTCCAATTCTGGGTTTGGACCCTGGCTTCAGACAGCTCACCCCAGAGAATCAGTGAAGTGAAGTGAGGCACACACCTAGATAAACTTGTGCATCCTGCTTTGCAGCCCAAGGGCCCATGTGTTTTGGGACAATGTTTGAAATAATTAATGAGTCCTTACAGAAAGTGAATTTGCATCTGCTCTCTGATGAGAGCTCTCTTTTAATGCTGTTATCTGAATCTTTCCCCTCCCTGGTGGCTAAATGACATCAAAATCAGTCATGTTGGCTTAACCCACAGAGAGTAAATGTCCTCTAGACTGTTCATATTCTTTCTTTCTTAAAAAAAAAAGCATCAAAGAAGGCAAAGATGTTGTTATTAAATACGCAGGACACAATGGGCTTCAGCTTTCTCCACCATTTAACTCTTCTAGTTCCATGGCTCAGATGTGGATGTTTTGATTATTCTTTCCCTTACATAAACTGTTAGCAGAAAATTTCAAAGTAAAATGTGAGTTTTTTCCAACATTGGCATAATGTTCCCTAGGCTTGTATGCCGTATTTTCATCTTTTACCACTGACATTGTGTCAGAAAATGCTTGGTCATAAAACTGGTGGTTAAGCAGAGATCAGAGTCCAACCTCAATAAATTATTTGGATGCAGCTACATTGAATTGGAGGGTGATGGAATTTAACAGTACAGACACAAACTACACCATAACAATTAACCCCAGTGCTTGAGAGAACTCCCTGAGCAGTTTCAGTTACTCATACAGGGGTGTTCTCCATGGCCTTCAGACATTTTTTTGACTGATTACCTTGTGAAGGTCTCTCTGTCTCTGACTGCCAGTTTCTAGAGCAGAGAGAGGGGACAGAAGGACTGCAAATTCAGAAAACAGCAGGATCACAACTCTAGTACCTGCTTATTCACTGGCACCTGCCTGACAGGATGTTGTAGCAGTGCTCAGTTCAATTCTCTCAGGCTGGGAATCTCCTACAATACCCAGTGTTGAAGGGGAAAGGGTTTCTTACTGCCTTGTGCTGTCTCCGAGCTCGTGGGTTTGATGACACGATTGGCATCCTCGTGCAGGGCTCCAAACCAGTCCTTCAGCCTCGAGGCCAGACTCCTCAGCTCTTTGTCTGTGCAAGCTAGGAGAGAACAAAGCACCAGGCTGAGTCAGGGGCACCAGGGAAAAGTGTCTCCCCAGAGAGTCCATTAGAAAAATTGTGTTTATGGTTGTAAAGTTCTCCTCATTAAGAGCTCTGAAGGAAAAAGAGAAGGTCAGGGAAAACGATGCAAGATAAAAAGAAAATGTAAGTCATGCTGAATTTTAAGTTGCACTCAAGTACTTCCTTGGAAGCTGACACGAGTGCTGATGGAAGAAGTGCCATGCAGAGCTCCCTGCCAGTTGGCAATTAGAGCTATGTGACTATTTAACTTAAATGTTTTCACCTTTTAGGATTTCAGAAAAAAATATCAGTCAAACAGATGGGGAGGAGGGACATCCTTGCCTAGACATGCTACTCGAAAAAGATGCTAGGGATGATTAAGAACCACATTTGGGTTTGTATAAGGCTATTATCACAGTAATAGAAAATATATATACTTATTTATATACAGAAAAAATTGTTATGTTGCTCTAGTTCTACTGCAAGTGAGACTCTACCACCTCTGAAGGTTGTCAGTTCCATTTTGTTATCTAGGTAAAACAGTTATTTTCTTATAAATTTTACTGAGAAGTATCTAATTTTCCCTGAAATTTCTGCCAAGAGATTAATGTTCAGCTGAAGCAAATATTTTTAGGGAAGAAAGCTGCATTACCCATGAGTTTCTGTCAAAAAAAAAATTCTTATTTCTGTATCATGTTTAGTGCTTAAAATTGACATGCTCGGGCAATTTTATTATTCCTACTGTGCACTCATTCTACATTTTAAATGATATTTCTTGAAATACAGAGCAAGACTTTATGCCATAGAGGCAGACATCCTTCACAGTCACAATAAGTCTTCTCCATCTCACTGCACATTATAATATCCGTCCTTCCACCTTCTTGAAGAAAATTGAGTTCCACAGCTCTCCCAAGTTTAACTCACTGCTCCAATGACAAGGAACTTGCTGATATGTCACAGCTGTTCTGAGGATTTGTTTGTTCTCACACTTTAGTTTGGGACAGGAATAACTTTGACTTTGAAGTTAAAAATAGAAATTATAGCCTTTTCTAAATTTCAGAGGGACAAAAAGGAAGATTTCCCCTTTTTTTTTTTTCTGTAACACTGAAAGAGTTTGATAAATTTTCCTTGAAAGATAAAGATATGAGCATCAATATCCCTCTAAAGCTGAGTTCAGGTAAGGAAAAATCAGGTGTTAAACAAAAAAATCCCATCAATGTAAAATAAATGAAAGACAATGCAAAACTAATTGTAAAGTGGCCAACCTTGCTGAAAAAGCTACCACTTTATTTTCTCACTTGAATTAATATTACATTTCACTCATGGTAAACTAGCTTATCTTTCCAAGTTGGGTGAAAAAAAAAAAGAGAATTCATTCATCCAAGAAATGAGTAATATAGTTTTATTGTGCAAACCTGATATTTATTAAATAATCATGGTGGCACACGGAGGCCAAGGCTGGAACTCTGGACTGCAAACATCCATTCTTGTGCCTTCTGGACAGGTACACCGAGCTCCACAGACAGTCAAAGCCCAGGAAAAAGAAATAATAATAAAGAAAATACCTTCTAGAGCCATTTTCCTGATTCAGATTTGTGTACTTCCAAACACAAAGCCAACCCCAGACACCACAGCAACCCAAATTAAGCCAAATGCTTTGGGGGACACTGGATTTGCTCCCAAAGTCACCCTGTATGGAGGGCAGGAGGAAGGAGCACTCACACCCTGTCCCCAGCCTCAGCACCCTGCAGGATGCCCTCCCCAGGGCCAAATAAAGTCTCCAAAATAAACCTCACAAGGTGGTCATTGGGTGTAAACTGCATTGACTGGGGTAATTGGAATCCATGCTTTTAAACTGCAATACAAACCAGGATTGAATGCACAGCATAGGTGGGACAGAAGTAATTAATGAATGGTAAACAGAAGTAATTAATGGCAAATCAGACTTGGAACTACTTGTCTCTATAATTGAGCCAATCAAACATGTCAGGGTCTGTAAAATGCCATTTCTAATGAAGCCATTACAGATTTTTCATGTTTGTAACTTCAGCCATGTTGAGAAACAGCTTTTTTTGAGGGCAGTGTTTGAGAGTGAACCCGGGTGAATTTATTGTTTTTGTTTTTGCTGACCACAAACCCTGCAGATTTCCTTTGGAATCTCATCTGAGGCATGAATGATAGCAAACCCGGAACTGGAGTTTTCTGCATTCTGGATAGATTTTCTGTGACTAAATGAGATATTCCTCAAGTATGCTGCTTAAGGATGATTCCACAGTGAGTGTGAGGCTGAGGTTCTCTCTTAGGACTGCAGTCTTTCTTCACTAGAATAAATACTGTTTCATGAGTCAAACAGGAGCCAACTTTGCTATTAATATGGAGTGAATAATAAATTTCTGGACAAGACTTCAAAAATTTAATGCAAAGTTCAGTTAAATTTCTATTCAAGTATTTAATGCCTTCAATCTTACTTTCTCTCACACATTAAAATAGAGGAAGCATCCTTTTATTTTACATTTCTTGCATTAAATTTTATTTTAATGCTACCATGCCTGGTTAAAAATATCCTGCCTTTCTACCCAATGGAACTGCATTCCATTTTTATTTATTTCATTTGAATTTCATTTCATATTAATTTATTTCATTATCAGAGGCATATAATAATTTTGTCTTTTTTTTTGTTTGGGGCACATTTGGGACAGGAGATTCATACTAACAAAATCAGTGCTCTGGCACCTAGGAACCAGAGCACTCAATGTTTTATTTCTGGTGATAGGGCCCATTAGTTATATATCAAACAATTAGCTTGGAGGAGCCCCTCATCTGAGATCCTTACATATAAATTTACATTAGTAGAAGTTATAAAGCATTTTTAAGAACCCTCTTCATGAAAAATGCAGTACAAATGTACCTCTTCACTATTAATAGAAGTTTCAAGTCACATTTCTCAGATAAGAAGAATAGGGCTGTAGGAGGAATGGATGTGATAATGGGTCTCTTGCTATTTGAAGATTTATAAGGAGAGAACACCGGGGTTGCAAACAATATGGATATTGACATGACTAGAAGCACTGATTTAGAAATCCAGGCTGAAGAGAATCACCAAGGGAGGAGACTCTCCACAACCCCTCTCTCACAACTGGAATCTGTCCAGTCAACTGTCAACAACTATTTAAAGCTCTGGTGCTGTGAAACAGACCCAAGTGCACACATATGTAAATAGGCATTTTCACTGGTGTGTGTCTTCTCTGAGGTAAGAGACCCGGGCTTCAATTCATTCCCTGCCCCTCTTAAAGAGAAAGCAAACTGCACTTCTTCACCTGTGCTATTTTACTGATGTCAACTGCTTTAGCAGCCATCTGATATCAGCCCCTGTGTAACATTAATTCCTGGATCCTCCCCTGCTGATGGCTGTGATGATGTGCTCAGAGCCCATGGCTTTCCTGAGAGCAGCAGGCTGTGGTGGCAGGTGCTGCAGCCAGGGATGGGGAGGGAGGCTGGGTAAGAGCTGGGTAAGAGCTGGGTTAGGGCTGGGTAAGAGCTCCCAGCCTGACCCCAGAGCACAGTCCCTGCCCCTGGGGTGGCAGTGGGACCTGGAGCAGGGCCAGAATCTGCCCCTTCTCTGAGTCTCAGCAATGAGAATGCAGGGGAGGATATGAGAGCTGCTGGACCCAACAACATCCTCAGATCTGCATCTGCTGATGTGACAAATTATGCTGCAGAAAGTGATTTATTAACAAGAACCCAAAGTGCAGATTTATTCCCGAGGGTGAAGCACTTGGTCCAGCAGTTATTTATTCCTCACAAACTGAAAGCAGTGTTGCTAAATACCTATTTTCACCAAGCAGAAAACATTAATCTGACCTAATGAAAAGCCATTAGCATGCTGTAAAGGCTCAGGCTTTTATGGGCCTGCTTTTGTTATGGACTTTTGCAGCTGTACAGATACCAATCTATATACATTGGTGGTGAAAATTAGCAGTATAATATTTAATTTCACTCTTTCAGATAGGGACTTTCAATAGTACTTAGTGATAGAAATCAACATTAAAACTGAACTTACCTGTAGATGTATAAGATTAAATCAATACTGAATCACATCCCATTTCTACTCCAGCCTAGCAAAGCAATATTGTAAAATCGCCATCCACTAACAACAAAAAAACCCCCAAACCTCACAACTCCTACTGCAGTGAATTCTAAACAAGACTTAATATTTAGGAAGCACATTCCTGCAGGATCATATTAGTGTCTCACCTGCTGCTGGAATATTCTGGCACTGTGTGGCTAATCCATATTGTCCAGGAACAAGTTACAGTGATGTGTTACACTACTTCACAACAAGCAAAGTATGCAACCAGATTCACAGAATGCGTACAAAAGGTTTTGCGTCATTTGACTTTCCTGGCATCTCTGGCATCTGTCTGTTGCCTTCTCACTTCTACTGTTCTTATTCTTATAATAATACTTACAAATAGTACTACATTCCTACCAATTAATTGTAGAGAGACTGGTTCTTTGGGTTCATATTATTGTTATATAATACTAACTGGTCTTTTAGGCAGACATTGAGAAGCCCTGAATGCCAAAGGGATGCACCCCCGAGAGGTGAAACAGCTTAAATTGCTTCTGTACTGTAGAAGGAAAGAAACTGCAAATACAGAGAAATAACAAAAGGGGAAAAAAAAGTAGGAGCTTTAAAAAATGCATATTTAGTTAGTTTAGTGAGGTTAGTGTTCTTCCAATGCAAATTAAATCTTCATCTTGGGGACATGCCACTTCTTTTTAATAACCTGCTTAAGGATGCAAATGTGCTGCATGGGGCAGAATCAATGGGCTGTGGTCGAGGTGACCAGCCACAAAACATAATTAAGAAACAGAAACCTTTGCAAGAGAACCCATGGACTGAGATGCTTTTTATTCCCTGAGCACCAAGAGGTAGTGGATGCATTATTGGAGTCCAGCCCTGGCTGTTGCCTGGCTCACAAGCAGAAAGCAGCTCTGCTGGTAGCACATGTGAGTGGTAACAAACTGTCCAGTTATTTGTCCTGTGAGCCTGGAGGACAAGTCCATTTATATTGGATTAAAATGTGATACAGCACAAACCTAAAAGACATTGCCCAATAGTGATATATTCTTCCACTTAGAAGCAGGACAGGCATTACTTCAGCCATTCAGAAGGGAAAAAACTTTCATTTTTTGCATTTTTGAAGACTAACTCAACAAAATTATATGGTAAAACATTTTGAAAACAATGTGGCAACACTTCTTAAAAAGGTTTGACATAAATGTACCTTAGCATGGAGGTTGACAGGAGATATTTTGCTCTAAGTACTAATTTTTATATTATCTTTGATTTTTGCATGTTTTGTAAAAAGAAAATGCTGCAATTTTAACCACGCTTTCTCTGACAAACATCATTAAACTTTCTTGTAGATAAGTCAGCATCTTATTTCACCCTGCTAGAATTGTGTCTACACATGTGTGGATTTTTAAAAGAGGCAGTTAAAAAAATTGTTGCTTCTTTTGGGCCAAGAGGGTGGGTCTGCTCCCAAAAATGCAGAATAATGCTCTGCTGCTGCAGGAGCTGTTTTTAAAGTAAGCATTGTGATAAATAGGTATGATTCGTGCTGATAAAATTGAAAGAGTAATTAATATTGGTACCGTAATTAATATTTGGGAATAGGTAAAATGATTAAAAGTTATAATGTTAAAAGAAGAGAGGGAGAGGAGGGACTCCACCCCCCCCCCTCCACTCCAGCAGATGTTCACAAGGACAGGGCCTACCACATAAGAATTACTATTTGGGAATAATAAAAATAGTTAAAAGTTGTAATACCAAAAGAAGAGAGGGAGAGGAGGGGCTCTACCCCCCCCCCCCGGCAGATGCTCACAAGGACAGGAGGAAGAAACTGAAGATACAGATGCTAAAAATGAACAAAAACCTGGTTGAGTCCCAGAAAAATGCTAATTATAAGGAATTTATTGCTTCAATATGTAGATACAGCGATATGTGCTTTTGGCTTACGATGTATTAGCTTAGTGCGCATGTGTAGCCCAAAGGTGAATTAAAGGACATCGAGGAAGAGGAGAGGCCTTCATCAGTGACGACCCCCAAAGACTGGTGCGACCACCGAACTGAGTGATGGTACATGCGCAGTAAAGGTGTTCATAAGGGCGGGGATAGATAGATGACGAACCGGAACTGAAGAATATGGTATTAACACATGGCATATAAGGGGAATTTTCACTTGGCAACTTTGTATGGAGGGTGGCACGGGTCCAAAAGCCCTGCACTCCGTACCCCGCGGTTATCCTTTGCTTATGCGCTATTGTTAGAACCAAATTATCCCTTCTTTATATATTTTCTAAATTATTTAATTAAAATTGCTACTAAAAAAAAAAAAAAAAAAAAAAAAGAAATTCAGCAAGAGACACTTAACCCTTCCACTAGCAGAACTGGAAGCTATAAAGAAAAGGAGCAAGGATTTAAACATTTAAAGAGGCAAAATAAGTTCTGCCTGATGGCAGGATTATGATGCCAAAATTAATAGAATGTCAGATCTTAGATAACTTGCATAGACAGACACATTGGAGAACAAGAGCCATTTAGGATCACTTTTAAAATTTTTATGGATATGTAGAGATATCTGAAATTGGAAAACAAATTACCTAGAGGGTATCTCACCTGTTAAAAAGTAACTAAGAAAGCGTTAAAGAACCCTCCCTCTGGAGGATGCAAAAACAGCCTACAAGCCATTGGAAAAGATCCAGGTTAATTTTATAGAACTGTTTAAAATGAGTTGATGAAAATATTTGTTTATTATAATAGATCAATTAACTCAGTGAGTTGAAGCATTTCCAGCAGTTCGGGCTACAGCTCAAATGGTGACTAAAATATTGTTGGGACATGTAATTCCAAAAATGTGAAAATATGGTGAAATTTAAGTTAATCTTTATTAACCCTGATTTATTAAGAAGGGATTAGGCATCCTGGAGTGGCTGCCGACTGCAATTCCCTTGAGCTCAGAGGCAGAAGAACGCCGGTGGAAAAGAATAAAAGAGACTTTTTTAATCGGTGGGAATGCCCTGAAAGAATCTAAGATCTCCTCCGGAGTCACCCACCAGCAACATTATCAAAATTGATTACAAAACTGCAATTCCAGCAACTGAGAGGGATAACACCTACTGTTGAAAGAGTACAAGTAAAACGTTGAGAGCGCAGTAAACATAGTTTAAGATGTCATCCATGGATATGTATTGTTTGCATACTTTGTTTTAATTTATGTAGGAGAGTAACTAAGAGGGAAGAGGAGAAACAATTGATTTACTTGTTTTGCTATGGTTATGTATTTAGCCAGTTAATTGTAAAACGCATTGCTAGTGATTTTTTTGGAATACCTTTGAGACTGAGAGATGGGACCCTTCCAGCAGCAATTAAATTAGTAGAAAACTTAGATCAGTTAGTTCTTGCTACATTAGTTATAGCACAAATAAGAAAACGAACAATTCATAATATTATAGACCAGTATTTTATAATTGATAATTGTTAATTAAAAAAAAATCTTATTGTAGTTGGCATATCCCTGAAATTCTAAAAAAATATAGATTTATGGTATTCCAGCCTAACCTTTGATCTGCTGTTTTAATTTTAATTATTTCTTTTTAACCAGCCAGAACTGGGAAATGGCATTTAAAAAGAGACAAGCAAACTCTGTGAGGCTGTGGGTGCCAAGGAAACTAAAAAGCACCAGTGACTAGATCCCGGAATATTACCTTTGCTACCGAGAAGACTGGCATCTCGGCCTTGGTTGCAAAACCCAAGGGCCTTGAGAAAGGTAGAAAGGTAGATTTCCTAAGGATTATTTTCACTGTGATCCTTCTGGTACCCTGGGCGATTGGTCAAAGCCAGAAAGCCACACTGGACAGAGTTTCGGCAATGAAAAAGCAAACAAGACAAAAATCAAGTCCCAGCAATTTCAACATTTGTGACTATTACAATCACCCTGTGTGAATTAGTTAAAATCATTAGCTGAATTGTATAAACAGCTTAAATAGCACTACAAAGATTGGGATCTGCCAGCCTCAGATAAGAATCTGTTTATGAAATTGATGCAAGAGATTACTGCAAAATTGAGAATATAAAAGATATCAGAGCACAGTTTTTAATACAGCACGAATCAATGATCAAAAAGAGAAATGGGGGATTTGTGATAAATAGGTATGATTCGTGCTGATAAAATTGAAAGAGTAATTAATATTGGTACCGTAATTAATATTTGGGAATAGGTAAAATGATTAAAAGTTATAATGTTAAAAGAAGAGAGGGAGAGGAGGGACTCCACCCCCTCCACTCCAGCAGATGTTCACAAGGACAGGGCCTACCACATAAGAATTACTATTTGGGAATAATAAAAATAGTTAAAAGTTGTAATACCAAAAGAAGAGAGGGAGAGGAGGGGCTCTACCCCCCCCCGGCAGATGTTCACAAGGACAGGAAGAAGAAACTGAAGATACAGATGCTAAAAATGAACAAAAACCTGGTTGAGTCCCAGAAAAATGCTAATTATAAGGAATTTATTGCTTCAATATGTAGATACAGCGATATGTGCTTTTGGCTTACGATGTATTAGCTTAGTGCGCATGTGTAGCCCAAAGGTGAATTAAAGGACATCGAGGAAGAGGAGAGGCCTTCATCAGTGACGACCTAAAAAAGACTGGTGCGACCACCCGAACTGAGTGATGGTACATGCGCAGTAAAGGTGTTCATAAGGGCGGGATAGATAGATGACGAACCGGAACTGAAGAATATGGTATTAACACATGGCATATAAGGGGAATTTTCACTTGGCAACTTTGTATGGAGGGTGGCACGGGTCCAAAAGCCCTGCACCTGCACCCCATCGGTTATCCTTTGCTTATGCGCTATTGTTAGAACCAAATTATCCCTTCTTTATATATTTTCTAAATTATTTAATTAAAATTGCTACTATTAAAAAAAAAAAAAAAAAAAAAAAAAAAAGAAATTCAGCAAGAGACACTTAACCCTTCCACTAGCAGAACTGGAAGCTATAAAGAAATAAGGAGCAACATTTAAAGATTTAAAGAGGCAAAATAAGTTCTGCCTGATGGCAGGATTATGATGCCAAAATTAATAGAATGTCAGATCTTAGATAACTTGCATAGACAGACACATTGGAGAACAAGAGCCATTTAGGATCACTTTTAAAATTTTTATGGATATGTAGAGATATCTGAAATTGGAAAACAAATTACCTAGAGGGTATCTCACCTGTTAAAAAGTAACTAAGAAAGCGTTAAAGAACCCTCCCTCTGGAGGATGCAAAAACAGCCTACAAGCCATTGGAAAAGATCCAGGTTAATTTTATAGAACTGTTTAAAATGAGTTGATGAAAATATTTGTTTATTATAATAGATCAATTAACTCAGTGAGTTGAAGCATTTCCAGCAGTTCGGGCTACAGCTCAAATGGTGACTAAAATATTGTTGGGACATGTAATTCCAAAAATGTGAAAATATGGTGAAATTTAAGTTAATCTTTATTAACCCTGATTTATTAAGAAGGGATTAGGCATCCTGGAGTGGCTGCCGACTGCAATTCCTTTGAGCTCAGAGGCAGAAGAACGCCTGGTGGAAAAGAATAAAAGAGACTTTTTTAATCGGTGGGAATGCCCTGAAAGAATCTAAGATCTCCTCCAGAGTCACCCACCACCAACAACATTATCAAAATTGATTACAAAACTGCAATTCCAGCAACTGAGAGGGATAACACCTACTGTTGAAAGAGTACAAGTAAAACGTTATGGAGCGCAGTAAACATAGTTTAAGATGTCATCCATGGATATGTATTGTTTGCATACTTTGTTTTAATTTATGTAGGAGAGTAACTAAGAGGGAAGAGGAGAAACAATTGATTTACTTGTTTTGCTATGGTTATGTATTTAGCCAGTTAATTGTAAACGCATTGCTAGTTTTTTTTGGAATACCTTTGAGACTGAGAGATGGGACCCTTCCAGCAGCAATTAAATTAGTAGAAAACTTAGATCAGTTAGTTCTTGCTACATTAGTTATAGCACAAATAAGAAAACGAACAATTCATAATATTATAGACCAGTATTTTATAATTGATAATTGTTAATTAAAAAAAAATCTTATTGTAGTTGGCATATCCCTGAAATTCTAAAAAAATATAGATTTATGGTATTCCAGCCTAACCTTTGATCTGCTGTTTTAATTTTAATTATTTCTTTTTAACCAGCCAGAACTGGGAAATGGCATTTAAAAAGAGACAAGCAAACTCTGTGAGGCTGTGGGTGCCAAGGAAACTAAAAGCACCAGTGACTAGATCCCGGAATATTACCTTTGCTACCGAGAAGACTGGCATCTCGGCCCTTGGTTGCAACCCAAGGGGCCTTGAGAAAGGTAGAAAGGTAGATTTCCTAAGGATTATTTTCACTGTGATCCTTCTGGTACCCTGGGCGATTGGTCAAAGCCAGAAAGCCACACTGGACAGAGTTTCGGCAATGAAAAAGCAAACAAGACAAAAATCAAGTCCCAGCAATTTCAACATTTGTGACTATTACAATCACCCTGTGTGAATTAGTTAAAATCATTAGCTGAATTGTATAAACAGCTTAAATAGCACTACAAAGATTGGGATCTGCCAGCCTCAGATAAGAATCTGTTTATGAAATTGATGCAAGAGATTACTGCAAAATTGAGAATATAAAAGATATCAGAGCATTTTTTAATACAGCACGAATCAATGATCAAAAAGAGAAATGGGGGATTTGTGATAAATAGGTATGATTCGTGCTGATAAAATTGAAAGAGTAATTAATATTGGTACCGGAATTAATATTTGGGAATAGGTAAAATGATTAAAAGTTATAATGTTAAAGAAGAGAGGGAGAGGAGGGACTCCACCCCCCCTCCACTCCAGCAGATGTTCACAAGGACAGGGCCTACCACATAAGAATTACTATTTGGGAATAATAAAAATAGTTAAAAGTTGTAATACCAAAAGAAGAGAGGGAGAGGAGGGGCCCACCCCCGGCAGATGTTCACAAGGACAGGAAGAAGAAACTGAAGATACAGATGCTAAAATGAACAAAACCTGGTTGAGTCCCAGAAAAATGCTAATTATAAGGAATTTATTGCTTCAATATGTAGATACAGCGATATGTGCTTTTGGCTTACGATGTATTAGCTTAGTGCATGTGTAGGCCCAAAGGTGAATTAAAGGACATTGAGGAAGAGGAGAGGCCTTCATCAGTGACGACCCCAAAGACTGGTGCGACCACCGAACTGAGTGATGGTACATGCGCAGTAAAGGTGTTCATGAGGGCGGGATAGATAGATGACGAACCGAACTGAAGAATATGGTATTAACACATGGCATATAAAGGGAATTTTCACTTGGCAACTTTGAGTATGGAGGGTGGCACGGGTCCAAAAGCCCTGCACTGCATTTCATGGTTATCCTTTGCTTATGCGCTATTGTTAGAACCAAATTATCCCTTCTTTATATATTTTCTAAATTATTTAATTAAAATTGCTACTATCTTAAATATTGTTTGGGGTGTTTTTATGAGGGGATAATTGGGCAAACATAACAGCATCAAGATAAATTCAGGGCTGTGCTAACCTCCCACTTCCAATCCAACTCCACACAGATGCATATAAATACACACATCTGTGTGACTTGCAGATGACTCCCAAGTGTTTTATATGTGATATTTGGTGATGCAACTCTGGCAATAATGGCCTACACAAATATTTCATTGTTCGTTGTTGGAAGGAGTAACACTCTAATTTGCTCTTTTCATTGAGGCCTCAGGCAACTTCTTATAACAATAAAAAATGAAGTATTATGCCAATAATTTTATGAAGTAGAAAGGAATGGATTGTTTGCTGTTACTATAAGGAAAGGTTGTGCATGCCAAACATGCCTGGCCAGTCTAATCAATGAACAGCTCACCTGTAAAACTGCTCCTGTGGTCACCCACACCTCATGACAGAGCTCTACACAGATATATTTGTCTCACTGCATTTTTGGCACTCACTGGCTATTCTTCCACAGGGTTGACACCTATGCTGATAACCACCTCTGATCCTCCTGTCACTTGTTTTGCCTTGGCTTACTTATATATACAGCAGCAGATGCCAAGATCCTGCAGTTCAGACTTTGAGATGATTACAGGAGCAGCTGAGTTATTGGGAAGATGAAATAGGCTTTGATCTGAAGCTCCTTTAAAAAGGCACATTTAAAACACAAAGCTCAGCTAGAACTGCGTGAACCAAGATTGAGAGCTACAAAGCTCCCTCAGCACTGGAGGCAAAGTGTACATTTGCTTTCCTAGTGCTTACTGCTACTTCCTTTTGTGCTCACATTAATTGTGGAAACCTTGGAAAGTGCATCTTTGCCAGGTGATTAAGAAGCCTGGAGTTTTATTTTAAATACATCCAAACTATAATGATGGTGTGGGACTTTCAGAGCCAAGCAGGAAGCTTGTGGGAGTAATGGCCCTTGTGACATTCTGGCCATGTCAGGTACTATTTAAAATGTTATCTCCTGCATAATTCTTAGCCTACCAAAATTAATTTGCCAGCTCACTCTAATGCCCTCATTCAATTCTGTTGCAACACCTGAAAGGTGGAATAGAGTTATATCAACTGAAAACTACAGCAGAGCAAATAAAAATGTCTGACTGAGTGGACCTTTCCAACAGTTCATGCAGCACTCTGGATAAAAAAGGCTTTATAGAGTCATCATCTCCCTTCTTGCCTTCCTTCTTCCCTCCCTCTCTCCCTGTTTTTCACACTACTCTGAACAGATGTCCCCAGCAGATCTCAGAGCACAGACTCCAGCTGGCTTTAGCCATGGCCTGTCCAGCACTGGCCAATCTTTGCAAGAGGGATGAGTTCTCAGAAAAACTGACCACTGCTCTGCGATTAATGCAGTGTTTAAAGCAAACACACAGCTCACAGCCCGTGGGAGGTTTTCACACATGCTTGACTTCGCTGCTGACAGCTCAGCAGATATTGCACTCCAAGGCATTGGGAATAACTAATCAGCAAAGATGGGAGAATAATTAAGAGTGGAAACAAACTCACTGTGGTTAAAATGAAGGAATTGTGGGACAGTTGTTTTTAGACAAAGAGGCTATCATAGCGTGTATATTTGGGTTTTAAAAGGAATTGTTTCCCACAGACCTTCCAAAGGCACAGCTGAAAATGGTAGAGACAACCTGCTGAACTTCACATCCAGGAGGTTGTTTTGCTTCACTTGCTGAACAAAGAGAAATTTTAGATTCTGATCTTTGGTAAAAATGTTCTGAGTTACAGTAGTTGGAAATAACTTGAGCTGGTGATGTTACGGGCAGCTGCTACTTTCCATAAAGAAAATGGCTTTGAGCTGGAAAGAGCAAAATTCAGGAAGTAAAATTAGTAAATTGAAAGTATTTGAGAAGAAATGGGCAGATCTATTTGTGTCCAATTGGAATGGGAAAGCAACAGCCAAGAATAAAAATGAAAAGACTATATATAGGGGAAAAAATGAAAACAGAGGGTGGTTTCACAGAATGCCTATGTTGAAGAATAAGCTCATGCACCACTTCTCAAAAAGAAGTTGAAAATATTACTATATATATGAAATGAGCTGTAAAAGACCTCCAATTTTTACAGTTCCTTGCAATCACAGATAGACCTAAACTGAATTAGGAGAAAACCCAATGGCAGTAGATAATTTTTGTGAAGTGTCATAGTAAAAAGAGATATTCCTTATTATTTGATACCATTCTTTTAAAACACATGAAAGTTGTTCATGGGATAAAACCACTTTTACACAATTCTGTTCTTCTGACACTACTCCATCTCTTTAAGTTTGTTCAAACCTAAAATTAAGGAGCTCCCAGTTGGTCATTGGGGTTTTTTGTTTGCTTTAATGTGAAAAGCTATTATTTTTATGTACAGCAAGATCCAAATGCTAGTGTGTGCTGGATATGCTTGTTTTGGGGTAATGTTTGGGCTCTTCACTCTCCCAGTAATGACCAGTGCTCTACCTGAAGAAACAAACTGCAGAATATTGTACAGAAAGGCAAAAGCAGGACTCTCACTGTGCAGTCTGAGTGGATCTAGCACAGGGCATTTCCAGAGTGACACTGAGCACTAGGACTGAGCTGCTTTCTCACAGGGAAAACCCCCACCCCAAATTCTTCCCAGAATCCCTGCCAGGATATCGGATACTGCCTAAAACCTGCAAAGAAACCCAGGAATTGATTGGAAAGACTCCTTCTTCCAGAAACTGGTGCTCTATCAAACAGAAAAAAAGGGGGAAAAAATTGAATAGATTCACTTAGTTTTTACTGGAGCCTACTATCCTTACTCTCTTCCTGAGAGACCCTTGAAAAGCGACAGATAAATCCAATTTGCCTGTGCTTGAGCTGGATGGAGACAGAGAGATACTCGTGAGTCAGCATATGCCAGCAGAAGCAGGTTTTCCCCCTCATTAACTTTTTTGCACATCAGCTGATTTTTACTTTATACTGAGTCTATCTCTGTGCTTATTTCCTCTGTTCCCTGTGGAATGTCATCATATCTGATACCACCAGGGCTTCATTAATGTAAAATGTTGTCATGTGGTGAATTATTCTTAAATGAGAAAACACAGAAGAGAAAATGAGGAGTTGTCAGACGGCATGTAGCTAGGAGCATTTGAAGGTGTCCCACAGGAATTCCTCCAGCAAATTGTTGGGAAACCTGATTGAAATTCAATAAGAAAGTGCAAATGAGACAACACAGCTCCCCTATGGATTGCAAAGATCCCCTGGCAGGAAATCAGAACTACCCATGCTCTACTGCACCTTGCAAAGGCGGAAATGCACAAATACCACGAGGAAATGCAGCGCTGTGACCCAGCATTCAGGGCAGCATGGAACAGCCAAATGGAGCAGAAATCACCATAAGGAAATACAATAGTCCTGAATATTGGGAACCAAATTTGCACAGATTTATGACCCGACCAGGATTTTATTGGAGCCATTTGTACACCAGGGCAGTGCCATTACCAGGAGTGAGGAGCAATCAGTGTGTGAGCAAACACACTTTTCTAGGATGGTTCATCCATGCTCAAGTGCATCCCATTAACAAAGGTATTAGAATGCACTTCTCAGCAGAGGCACAAGAAAGTGCATCTCAAGCAGGGCTCTGGTTTCTGGGCAGACAACTCTGTTATTGGATTTGCAGGGACCCTCGTGGCAGGAAGGAATGATGCATCTGACTCCATGTTCTCAGAAGGCTAATTTACTACTTTATGATACTATATTATATTAAAGAATACTATACTAACTAACTAAAGAATACAGAAAGGATACTTATAGAGTGCTAAAAAGCTAATAATGAAAACTTGTGACTCTTTCCAGAGTCTTGACACAGCTTGGCCCTGATTGGCCAATTTGTGAAAACAACTCACAGCAGAAATCAATGAAACAATCACCTGTGGGTAAACAATCTCCAAACACATTCCACATGAGCACAACACAGGAGAGGCAAATGAGATAATTATTGTTTTTCTTTTTCTCTGAAGATTCTCAGCTTCCCAGGAGAAAAATCCTAGGCAAAGGGATTTTCCAGAGAATGTGAATGCTACACTCTGTGGTGTGGTGTGAGCAGGGGGACTGTGGGAACTCCCCAAAGGACAGGACCCCCAGCTGGGGCTGAAATGAATAAACACCTCCTCCTTCACAGAACCTGTGCTTGGGAACTTGCCTCAATCTATCCTGGCAAAGTGGTGAAGTGGCTCAATTTTTAACAAACTTTGGTGCTTTTTACTGAGGTGGTCACTGACACTGTTCTAGCCTCTGTTTCTAGACCAAAGAGCTGCTAAAGCACAAAACAAACTTCTCCAGGATTAAAAAGAGGATAGCTAAGATGAGTGTCAGAGAGGGCTGTAGATAAAAAAGGCTCAAAATACGCACTGTCTTCTTTGTCTACTGTAACATGTATTATCTCATGTAGCTACAAAACTTCATTTAACAGAGTAAAGAAAAATATGAGATGGGCTTACTAATGAGCACATGGCACTTAGAAGCTGTGGGAATCAATAACTTCAAAAAAGTATGGAATGTAACTGCAAAGATCCCCAACTAATGCATGTTTTGAAGAACCATTTAAAGAAATGTCAATTTTCTCAGCTCTTGATGCACATTTGTGTATTTTTAAAGTCTTTTAGAGGCAGGCTTGAGTTTTGTGTATTCTAGGATATGGTTTATTGAAAATGTCCCAATTTTTAAAAACATTTGCACTATTAAAATATTTAACAACCAAAATAATAGAAAAGCAGCAAGAGAGATCAAAACCATCCTGTGGCATTTTGAAAACCATAGGCTGTGCAATTCCAAAAAAGGTAAAAATGGCTTGTGTGAAAGGAAATTTTTTTTGTGGAAAAAAATTGACAGATTTGCAACTGTGGCTGAAAAACCTTTGAAAGTGGCCAGGCTGACAGGGTATATTGTAGGGCAGTTGTAAGCTTTTGTAGATGTAATTATTATCATCTCCCCAAAGCACAGGCAAGTCTGTGAGCACTAAAAGGCAAAGAATAGGAGAAAAGGCTGCCTGGAAAGGAGAGCTCCCCCTTTCCCAGGCCTAGATGCTGACTTGCTGATGGCTTAAGCCAAAGTCAAAACAATCTGAATCTAATTTAAAATTTGGTCATTCTGCAGAAGATTAAATTCCTGGGTTGCACCTGCTGAAAGAATGAGTGAGAAAAGAGAAATGTTCTGGGAGGGGGCAGCAGCAGGGGTCAGAATGGAGATCTGGGTGGGTTCTTCCAGCCCCATCCCCTGCCAGGCCACACAAGTGCTCTTCAGAGTAATTATTTAATTACTCTGAGTGATCCACAGAGTGGCTGTGGATCAATGTCCTCAAAGTGTTTGCAATTAGAAGATTTTCTAACAGGTAAGAAAAGGCATCCTGGAGGAGTGCAGGATAAGGCTGCCTGCCCGCTGTGCAAACATCAGCAGATTCCACTGGCAACTCTGAACTGGGAACTCTGAGGCTGTGCTGGTTTTTCTAACACTGCTCAGAGCTGTCTATAGGAATTCATCCTTTAGTGAAAGCATATTTGCCTAGATTTTTTATCACAATGTCCAGTTCAAATCCCAGATTTGAGTACATGTAGACCATTTAAGTCAAATTAGACTATGGGCCTACATCTGATTTTCCAAGGTTCTGAATTTACATGGGTAGCTGAAAGTTCCAGGTGTCACACATTAAAAGAATTTTAGAATTATTTCGTCTTCATTTTAGTATTATTTAATCTTCCTCTAAAAGTTGCCTTATGCCTTTTAGATTTCACTATTCCTTTGGTGCTCTTTAAGGATGCAGGGATATCATTTCACATTCCATACCTTTCTTTTTTTTTTATTTTTAATTCACTATAGAGCTGGAATGTACTCTCCCCATTTTGCCACAACTTCCTGGACACTGAAGTATCTGCAGATGTCAGGACTTTAGTGCACCATTTACTATCCCTGTCCCTGTCAGGAAAAGCAGTTGTCCTGCAAAGGCAACAAAGTCTCATCACTTCATTGTGAGCTAATAACCACAGTGTGGTTATTATCTATGTTATGTTTGCCCAATTATCCCCTCATAAAAACACCCCAAACAATATTTGAGATAGCAGCAATTTTAATTAAATAATTTAGAAAATATATAAAGAAGGGATAATTTGGTTCTAATAATAGCGTATAAGCAAAAAATAACCGCGGGGTACGGAGTGCAGGGCTTCTTGAACCCTTGCCAAGGGAAGATTCCCCCCTTATACGCCATGTGTTAATACCATATTCTCCCAGTTCCGGTTCATCATCTACCAATCTCCGCCCTCATTAACACCTTTACTGCGCATGCGCCACCACTGGTTTTGGTGGTCGCACCAGTCTTTGGGGGTCGTCACTGATGAAGGCCTCTCCTCTTCCTCGATGTCCTTTAATCCACTTTTGGGTTACACATGCGCACCAAGCCAATACATCGTAAGCCAAAACTAACATATTACTACATCTGAGCATCAAAACAATAAATCCCTTATAGCTGGTATTTTCCTGGGACCCAACCAGTCTCTACCCCTTTTTTGTTCATTTTTAGCAACATATCTCCAACTTCTGTCCTTGAGAACATCTGCTGGAGGGGCAGAGCCCCTCCTCTCCCTCTCTTCTTTTTGGCATTACAAATATTGATTACTCTTTCAATTTTATCAGCACGAATCATACCTATTTATCACATCTATGTGTGTCTCAGTGCTAAAGATCAAAAATAATTCCCTACTACACTTGCTATGACTGATCATAGAAATGCACTTCTAATGTTAAGAAAATCTTGGAGAAGTCATTGGGAATTATTTTTGGTCTTCCTCAAGACTTCCTGACAGGAACAGGAGACTGGATTTAAATATCTGTGTTCCAACAGGTGGAGAGGACACACATTCACTCTTGCTCACAGACTCTCAGAGCTGCCTCCATGCAAGTAATAATGCAAGAGGATCTTTCCTCCTTCAGCTGCTGCAAAGGCAGGCAGTAAAGACAAAAAAAAATCACTCTTGGATTCATACCCTCTGTCTGTAAAATGCACTGCTGAAAGCCCAATTTATTTGATGGATACAGAGGAAAGCCAAAAAAAGAAGGACTTAGGTAAATTACAGTCCAAGAACTCAATGTATATCTAAAAGTATCTCAGGATTTTGCAGTAAATAATGCTTTCAAAGGAAATGGTAATCTTTCTGCATTGAAAGCTTCTGATCTTACCATCTTCAGATCATATTAGTACTGAGCATCATTACAAGAATGTGCTCTTTGAAGCATGTGTACTCTATTTTCCTTCTATTCATCATAAATACTCTCTCTGTGAAAGCATGCTCTGCTACTGTGCACACATTTTTCTTTCTAAGATTTAATTCATTTCCTAAAGAAACATCATGCAAAAATCAATGTTGCCAGTTCAAGTTCACATGGCCTGATTCATTTAACAGATGATTTATTGACAACTGTGAGATAGAAAATAATGGAATGTTGTTACTAAGAGCAACATTAGACATTCCCAGAAGTGTGTACAGAGATGGTACACACAGAGGACATTAATGCTCCTTCATGGATGAGTGACACATTGCAAGAAGAAAGAAGAGAGCTGGCCATGGCTCATGGCTGCCTTCCAGCTTCTGTTCCAGCTCCCCCTCCGCATTCCTACCTAAAGTTATTGCATAAATCCTGACCTTTGTTGTTGTTGGTTTGATTGAAAAGCAATAGTTTGTGGAGAGAGAGAGATAAGAAAGCCAGTGTCCTGTTACCTAAGCAGTTCTTCAGAGAAAACGTGAAAGTTCCACCACAACTGCACACGAAGGAGCAGACCACAACTGAGTGTCGTAGTTGACAGTTTGATACCTAATCTGGAAAGTGCTTGTCTAGGTAGTGTCACAGACAGGAATTAAAGACTTCCCTTCCTTTTCTCTTTCCTTCTTTTCCCTTCTTTTCACAGTGCCAAAGAAAGCAGAGTCTGCAGTTCTCCAGGTTGAATACACCTTGGATTTCTTAATACGGTGTATAGATCCTTTTTATCTTCTACTAAAGAAGACATGGTGAAAAAAACCAATTCCCTGCACCACCCCTCTACCTATATATTCCACAAGTGTGGTGGGATCCTGGACTGCCTCATAAAAATAAAGATTTCCCCTGAGCTGTCTTACGCTCTCATATTCATCACGACTCGAGTGATCGAATGTGACCCTCAGCAGGATAACTACTTTGCTGTCCCCAAGTCAGGCATTAAATCATCCAAATTCTGGTCCAATAGCTCTTGTAAAAGAGTTCAAGCCCTACTGTCAGGTGCTCATGCTCCTGATTCAAAGTACCTGTACACACCCTGGGCAGAGAGCATCTGAATGGCTTTAACCTCTTGCTTGTTCCTGAGGACTGAGGAGCTGGGGCTGAGCTGGCAGAAAAATGCCCTGTGTGCTCCAGATCTCATGGCCAGAATCCTCATGGGGAACACAGCAAAAAGACCATTTAACTTCTAGAAAGCAGCAATGAAACATGGCTGTGCTGCATTAGAAGGCAAGCAGTTCTGAGCACAGCCTGTCCCAGCAGATTGGTTCCTCAGAGATCTGACCCTTTGCCAGACTCCTAAATCCTAGCCCTTCATAGCTGAGAACTTGGTTTCTTTGAGTAACCCATCACGCTCAATGCTAGACAAGCATAGGAAACAACTTCTCATGCATGAAAGACTCTATGCTTTTTGGGAAAAATAAAAAAGTAAAGCAAACCCTTAATCCTTCTTTCTGGAAAATAGCAGGAAAAGATAGCAGGGAACTCCTACAGATTTCTAAAGTGGAAAAAGTGAGGAATGTTTGACATGCTTCATTAAACAGACAAAAATAGGAAATATTTTGAAAACACAGAGTTGAATACATCCATGGGACTCCATAGGAAAAAAAAAGAAGGAAAGATTAAAATCTGTTCCCAGAAAGATAATTTAAAACCAGAATGATACATTCCCTCCCTAGTAATCAGTCTTCAAATAGGATGATTTAACTGAGACCCTCAAAATCTCTGTAACAGAAACTCAGAAAAGCCTGATTAATTCAATTGTACTATATTGCACTGTCAAAATTATAAAGTGAAAATGTTAACTCAGCCTACAAGGCCTTTTTACTGTGTAACAGAATTTAGCTGTAATTAAAAAAAAATCTCAAGCACCCACATTTCAGGAAAATAAGTCTATATATTTTCCTGTGTCAGAGGAATGGGAAAGCCAGGAGGCAGAACTCAGGCACTGGTGTATTTACAGGCAGCAGGGACAAGGGAGCAGCACAAAACATCAGTCCAAAGGATTTCCTGGAGATCCCACAGAGGTGCAGGTGACAGGACACAGCTCTAAGTGTGCAGGAACACAACTTGTGCCAATTAAGTGCTTAGTGGGGAGGAAGTTCAGTGCCGGGGTAGCCTGTACCAGCCTCTGAGCCAGCCAGCAATAGCCCAATAAAAAACCTTTTTTTGGGATTTCCTTTAGGTGAGAGATGTGGAATATAAGCTGACATCTGGGCACAAGGAGAGTGGGGAGCAGAGGTGGTTTGGCAGGGTCATGGAGGGAAAACCTTACATCTGACAGTGACTCACAGGTTACAAATTGGCTGCTCAGTTCCTGAGCTGACTGCTTTCAAACAAGAACTGATTGTTTTCCCCTTTCAGTACCCTCTCTAGGCACTTTTAAAAAGAAAAGGATTCTTATAAATTCTCCATATGTTAAGCTGTATATACAGCATGATGGAATATGTATGCATGTACAGTAACTGGGGATTTTCAAAAGTAAATCTGTATTCTATGACATAAATGTAGAGGTCAATAGGTCAACAAAGATTAATAAATTAATTCTTTAGCTCCTATAAGGGATGGAAGGACAAAAATGAACTGTGATCTGCAATAGAGCTGTAGCT
Organism: Emberiza elegans; assembly: GCA_024865655.1. NCBI lineage: Eukaryota > Metazoa > Chordata > Aves > Passeriformes > Fringillidae > Emberiza > Emberiza elegans. Next base: position 268,062 of record JALJVW010000797.1, read on the forward strand.
TAATATTCACAGATTTCTCAAGAGCAGGATTTTTTGGCTATTGATCTGCCAATCACTTTTCTGTCAGAGGAAATTCAGTTATCCACATCTCACTGAGCCTTTTTCACCTAGTTGCTTTTGTAGGAATTGTGTTTGTTGTATTTCTGTATCTTTTATGTTATCTCAGAATGAAAAATTCAATAGCTGCTGTGTTGAATTCTAAAGATCATTATTCTGCTTGTTTTGAAAATGAAAATCATACCCATTTTTCTCTCCTCTTGCTCTCACTATCAGTTTACTTTCAAACAGTTTCGTATATTTTACTAAATTAAAAAAATGTATCTTTTGTTATACTGGTATTGTCTGGGCAAATGCTGCAGCTCTGGCATTGTCCCTGCCAATAGAATATGTTTGTAAAACTGTTGAATAAAAGCTCTCCAGTACAGGAATAGCTAAAGTGACTTCTCACTTTAAGAATGTTGCAATCATTCTCCTTTACTTACTACAGTTCTACCATAAATCCCAATGACCTCCCCATTGTCTGGGAACTCATTCAACCCCTTCTGGTGCATTGGCTCCTGTTCCAAAGCACCACCAGAATTTTCTTTCCAGCTCAGCATCCACTCTCTGCACACCAGTACAGACACACTCATCCATTCCAAACTGAGCATGTCCAGCCAACGTTGATGCCACCCCCTCTTCCTCCATTTTTCCAACTCTCAGCTACCTTCAGGGCAGTTTCCTCAAAAATCTTGTTCTGCCAGGCTTCTGCTCCTACATTTTTCTGCCTGTCTTCCTGCAGGTCCCATTCCTGCTCTCTGCCCCCACCCTCCTTTTGTCCTCCACAAACACAAACTTAGTTCAGTTTCCAAGACACACACATGGATGGATGGATTGACTTCTTCCCATCAAATTGGAATTTGTCTAAATTTCATACACCTCAAAAATGCCAACTGGTCAGCCTACATTTCCCCACAGGCAGAGCTGAGCTCCTCATTGCTCCTCTCTAGTGTTCAAACCCCTTCACTGCAGATTTCCCCCACCCTTCTTCTGTACATGTTTAGTGGGGCTGTAGCCTTTCCTGGGACTGTCTCAAGCTTATCTCTGCCTAAATGTTGAGCAAAGTCAGTAAATTATACTTTAAAACACCATTTCCAATCCATTCTCACAGGTAAGTGAATGTATCAGTTCTCCTCCTGCCTGTTCTCACGCCCTTTCCTCTGGCCTTGCTGAGTCCCACCATCTTCCCTTCCTACCCTTCCAAAATGCTTCTGCAAAGACAATTTTGCAAAGATAACACAGCCCAGCTCCTCATGCTGACCAGGCCATCTCTGCTCCCTGCATTTTCCCACTGCTCTCCCAGTCCCCACACAGACACATGAGCTGTAAATCTCACTTTTGAGACCCTTTAAATTTCACTCCTGATCACACCTCCACTGAGCCACCCCTGACTTCTCTCTGTTAACAAATGACAGCCTTTATTACCCAGTTACTAAATTTTGAAACAAGTATCTTCAGCTTTTCTTGTCACACCTGTCAGAAACTCCCTGTAAACACCTCCAAAGTCATGTTCAGAGACTTCTGAAACAACTTTAACATGATGCCTACAAAAAACCCAGACAAATACATGACAATTCTTGTCTGAGGCACTGACTGTAAGACTGCACATACTGCTGACCCGTGCTGGCACATTTTTAATTAGCAGTGCTGGTGTTGTTGCATCCCTTTGTTTTATGTAGGTTGTAAACTTTCTGCTTAGAAACCATATTTTTATTCTTTTTATATGAAATGGGCATAGCAAATATCTGACTACTTTATTAGCTAAGCAAGGAAATTGTTAAAAGGAAGGTGTCTATAAAATACAGAACTGTATAACCCCTTCCAGATGCATAAAATGTATCTTGCAAAGGATATGAAGATGAATATAACAATTTGGCATTGTGTCAGAAAGAAAACCCACTAATTGGGATGGATGATGATAAAGAGAAAATCAAAAATTCATGGCAAGATTTAGTTCAATGTAAATCTGAAAAACACCCTAGCAGTGTCAGGGAAATCATTCTATATTTGTTTAAGCGAGAGGCTGCACAGGATGCAATTCAGCCATCTGTGCTTGGCCCATCTGTACTTTGAAAAGTACTGTAGGACTGAACTGCACCATTTCTGCTGTCAAACCTGGGAGATGTTACAAGAGATGCCAAGGAGCATGAATGGTGGGTGACAGCACATTTACTGAGAGCTCTTTTCAAAATTGTCTTCTCTCTAGTCCCTTATAGATGCATTTCAAATCAAAATCACTGACTAAGACTTCCTAAGAACTCCTTGAAATTACTTTTTTTCCTAAATTGTTCAGCTATTTCTACTCTTCAATTGAAAGACAAAGTACCACCATCAGTTAATGATTATATATAAAAAAATAAAATAAACAGTGCTCTAAATTACAGAATTAACAAAATTTGCTTTTCTAACAAAGTCAGATTTGTTTCCTATGTCCCTAATGGCTTTGAATCCACAGAACTCTCTAAAGTCACATGTGCCAAAGTCATGCCAGACTGGCTTCCCACAAAACTAAATCTCCAAGGAGCAGCTATGGGGACTTTCCTGCTGTCTGCAGGGGTGGGGTCAGGCCAGGGAACTGCCAAATCTTCCCCCTGGGCCTCTCTTTTCAGCCCATCTCTCAATTTTGACCCAAACCAAATGGGAATCACCATCCAATTCCACCTCTCTGCTTGAGCTGATTTACAGGTTCAACAGGTGAAAAAAGGCAGTTCAGCAAAGAAAGTTGAGCAGCTTTTATTAAAAACACCTCAAATACGTTTAAATGCAATAGAAGAAAATAGTTCTTGATTCAGATAATTCCTCTCCATGGATTTATTTTAATAGTGGGGAAAATTGTGTTAGAGCAATTAAAGTACTGATGTTGAGGCCTTTTCCCCCCACTCTCGACTGCTGTTAGGAAACAGCTCTGCCGCATTTACCAGGGACACAGGGACAGCACTTGCACTCTCTGCCATCAGATGGGATCTCCTTTCAGTAGTTTCTTTCCTCTCAGATACAACAAAGGCAGCTGCAATGAATTCATATCTATATATTCAGAAAACACTGCAGTTAAGAGTGAGTGGGCTGACACAAAGCCTCACTAGCAGAGAACTGTATCTGCTGCAAAGTGGTAAAATCCACTTAGCTGTGAATTCATACATCATGAACAACTGACAATAATTATTTCAGTCTAGTGCTGCTGACCTGCTTCGACACTTCCTTCCTTTTTTTCTAATCATATATTTTAGATGGTTTTGCACTTGACTTCTTAACCACAAAGGCACTTAGTAGTTTGTGTTTTCCATTAATTCTCTATATAATAGTAAGTATTGCTTCCCCCAAGAGAGAAGTGTAAATGACTGGCTCTTTTTTTCTTTTTTTTTTGTATGATAAGAGTGCAGACCCTGTGACTTAGGGCTCAGCAGAGCTCAACACATCTCATGGACCTGTGATAAGGCTTTGCTACAGAATGAGGGAATTCAGTCAAGTGTAGTCAGTGTAATTAAAATTGTGTTCTGCTGTTGATCCACGGGCAGATAAATTCTATAAGAATTAAATTGCATTGGTTTGTTAAAAAAATTGGCTGTTTGTTTCCTTGTAAAAAACCAACATCAATTTAAAGACGGTGAATCTATAAATCTGAAATGAATTACAGTAGTTCACAAGTTCTCAGAATAAACAGAGGGCTATTTTCTCCCCTACCAAGAGACTCCACACTTTATGAAGGGTGCAGTGTACCAGTTTAATAACAATTACAAGCCAAAGGGATCTACAGGCACAGATTGCTGACTGCTGGCACATTAATCTACTTTTTTTTCCATCCAGAGAATAAACTTAGCAGAAAATACTGAGATTTTCTGGGAGTGAAGGTCAAAGGTTTAAATCAAAATGTTCTATTTGTAATTTTTTATTTGCCATTTGTTGAAACAAATATGATTAGGTGCAAATAAGCCTGGCATCAAATGTCATGATGTGGGCAGATCTCTTTGCTCTGAGTTGAAAAAAAATTCTGGTTATTTTCCTTGTGTATTAATGGCAATATTTTGTCATCTTTGAGAATTTAATCACAATATGTTCTATGTGGAATATTGTAAATCAAGAGTCCTGCTTGCTTGTTATATGGACCTGAAGTTTAAAGAGACTGGCCTTTTGGAAAAGTTATTCTTTATCACATTTATCAGTCTGTAAAAATCTGAGTAAAAAGTCACCTGTTACAATCTTGTCTAACAAAATATTAATACATACTCTCTCACAGGCAGCAGCAATTACAGGGCTGCAGAGATAATGGGAAGAAACTAATGGAAATTACTTTGCACATGCAAGCAAATTCTTGAATTAAAATCAGATGAAAGTCAAATAAAATTGCACCAGGTTTGAAGCTGAAGCCATGTAAAAAAATTTTAGTTAATGGGCATGCCTTCATTCTGAAAAGAACATTAGCTCACACTGGGAAGTAATCTGTTGCAGATTTATGTATGAATATTTATAATAACATGAATAATATGTATTATATGATCTTTTCCTCAAGTTATTTATGTAGATAAGATGAAGATAATATACAATAAAGATTATATAAATAGGATGAAAGATCAGGGCTGAAGAGCAGGAGCAGCTTATACACAGAAGAGAAGCAGACAGACATTTTCTGGAAAGAATCAATTTCAAAAGCCTTGTGCTCATGAGAAGAGAGCTATGGTCAAACAAATGGAGGTGGGCCAGGAAAGAGCCAGTCTGTATGTGCTCAGGCAGCTGGTGATGAAATGAAGTTTTTGGTGGCACACAACACATTTAGAAGTGTCATTTTTTGCCAGGAGATCAGGTGGCACCAGAGCTGGGATAGCAACAGAGGAGCTGGGAAAAGAGGACAGAGCAGGATGCTGACACCCAGAGCTCCTGTAAGAGCAGGATGCTGTCACCCAGAGCACCTGTAAGCCAGCCAAGGAGTGACTGAGTGTGAAAAGAAGGGGACTGAGGTGTATTGGAAGATGGGAGAACACCTTAGGAAAGAGGGTGTAATAAGAGGGATGAGGAGATGCAGACTTTCCTTCTGCTGTTTCATTGCTATGCCACACATTGCCTCAAATCTTCTCATTTTATCATGATTTTCCAACTAAAATAATAATCTTTAAGGATAATGTCAATAGTTCTGTAGAGAATCAACTGAAGTCTGCCATTTCCCCTTTAATTTAGACTCCCAAAGTTCCAGTAGCTAACAGTGAGGAAAAAAGAAATCAAAATATGAGGCCTGTGATTTGATTATATCAAGAAACTACATTTTTCACTTCTAAAGTTGTAACTCTGGTAATTTTTTTCTTTCTTTCACCCTTAAATAGGTACTTCTGAAATCTGACTGCCTACCTTGTTCCTTATCATACTGTTTTTCATACAGGTGGTAAATCTCAGAGGGAACTTCTATTCACTGTTAGCTGTTGCCATTTATTTTTCTTGTAGCAGATGTATGTCAGTTCTTTAAGTACGTTATTTATTACTAGTCTTTTAAAAATCTCTTCTGCAAATCTGTGGGGGTTTTTTACTACATGTTCTCAGAATACTTGCAGGGTGTCAGTCAGGCTTTTTATGTATGAAGTTATTTATGGACAGGAAACAACACATCTGCTTCCTTCAAGAATGATTCCATGTGCAGATAAACCCAATATTATATTCTCAAGGAATTCACAGAAAGTAAATAGTGGTTAGAAAGTGATTTAGGGAAAAGTATCTTGGTGTGTTGTTAGAATTAGGTTACACTGACATTAATCTTCCTTCTTATTAAAGTGTGTATGCAACATCTGAAACACTAGGGAGCCTTTTTCTGGAAAAGATGTTTCAATATTCATCAACAACAACAAAAAAGGGTAAAATCCAGATCACTAGTAGCTTTAGGACAGCAACCAGTTGCTTTGAACTACACTCTAATAACCTGTTTTTCAAAACTGTTGACAGCACTAGGTATCACAGATATCACAAAGCTACTTGTGAAAGTGGTTTTGTGCTTATTCTGCTGAAATTAATCCTTTCTAGAGACAGATGAAAACACAGCACTATCACTGCAGTATGTGCCTTACTTGTTCATTTGAAACTCCCCCAGTTCTCCTGGGACAGTATCATCCACATCACTGCACATTTCATTCTCATCCCCAGAATCACATAAGGAGGGTGCCAGCATTCTTCTCCCAGAGGTGAATACAGTACTGAATAAGGAAAGTAGGTAATAAAAGTATGCAAATAATGCAGGCCTGAACCCAAACTGCCTACATTTATATTTTATTCTAAAGCATGATCTAAGCTAAACTCAAAATTGTGTTTTCTCCATGGTACAAGACTGACATGTACCATACAGTCTTGCAAGACTGCATGGACACCAACAAGTTGCCCAGGGAGCCCAACATCTAAAATTTCACTTTAATTTGCTGGGTTTTCACCTCCAAGCCCAGTTAGGAGCAACTGTGCTGGTGATAGATTAGAATTACAGTGTTGAAGCTATTGACTTGGCTTCCTTCACCTTCCCCATTCAGGCTCTTTGTTCCCTCTGTAACTACAGGTGTGTCAAGCACGAGGTGAGATGGGTGCAGCTCCTACATGGGAAGTGCTCAGTCCCCAGCCCAAGCCTGAACATGCTGTGAATGCTAAAACCTGGAGCAGCACAACACTGCAACACTGCAGCAGAAGGTTTAGTGTAAAAAGTAGTATTTGAATAATTTCTCATTCTTACTACAATCATTAACATAAAATCAATTTATGTTGTGACATTTTCAGCTCTCATTATGATCTCTGTCACAAGAGGGAGGTTTTTAATCCCCCATAAAGTCTTTAAGAGACAGCAGAATAATATGCACTAAGTGCACTATACAGTTTCTAATGTGACCTTTTCACGGTTCTGCAGTTTGACTGCCTGGTCACTGCTGTTCCTTGGCTGTCTCGGTAATCTGAGAGGAACAGGTGGAATGGTAAATAATCAAATACTAAATCTTTAAAAGGTTAACTTCATACTGCAAGTGACTTACAGGTTATATATACATTCTGTGCTCTTACTGTGCAGCCCAGAAAAAGCAGGAAGAGAAGGAAATGACAGACAATAACTGTTCTTAAGTCAGTGACAAAAAGAATTTGAGAAAAGAGGAAGATGGGTGTGTAATAGCCACTAATTTTATTCTGCCAGTAGTTCACATGTATTTATGCTGTGTGAAATAATCTACTCTTGATGGAGATGTGGAAGGCTCTAGTCACCCTTCACCCTTAAAAGGTCTGAGAGCCCCAAATGGTATATTATGACCCAATGCTAATCCTCCTCCTGCCACCATGGTTTTAAGGTTTTTCATTTTGTATGAAATTTGAAAGTATTTAAGAGTGAACCTTGCACTGAGTAAAGAAGTAGCAGGTAATCATCTTTCGCTGTTATTGTTTTAAATGGGGGCATTTACTGCAAAGGGACTCAGGGTCATGCAAGAAATGAGGGGACTGAAAGAAAGTACTGAAAGAAAACGGAGAAGCCAATCTATCCAGCCAAGGAGAGCATGGACAAACAGGGGTGATCTGACCCATCAAACAGGGCTGATATGACCCATCACCTGAATGGATTGCTCCAAACCAGAGCATCTCCTTTTGACTCTTTGGTGCTGCCCTGAGTTACTGTCCCATAGCCAGGCACAAGAATTCTCCCAGGAAAAGGGATGGGGAGACAGGCTAAGAAAGTAGGTCAGTCTCTAGAATGAATTCTGTGTCAGGAGCAAAAAGAAAAGAAAAAAATTCTGAGAAGGGCTGGACAAAAGGTACAAAATGTCCCATGGAGTGATAATGTATCCCCACAATACCCTCACAGATATACAAAAGGAAGGGAAGGGCAATAGAGGTGTCAAATGATTAATAAAAAATATGATGGCCACCTTAGTACAAAGATATAAAATTTTATTTAGTATGCCTTTCTTACAGAAGAATGCTTAGAAATGAACAATAACAACAACAACCACAAAAACCTGAAAGGGAGAAAAGCCTCCTTTAATGAGATTTTAGAAGGAATCCCATTACACAGAGAGAAGTGCTGCTCTGGCTGGAAGGGGTCTTTGTGAGGGCAGAGGAGAGGTCACCTCATGAGGCCCTGCCCAGTCTGCCTGCAAAGCCTCTATGATGCTCTTACTCCACGTGCTATTTATCCATCCTAAGAAAGGGGGAACAGAGTTTTTCAAGTATTTGAAACTCATCAGCAAGAGTGTCTGGGAAGACTTTCAAAAAGGGGAACAGCCACAACCACTGTGCAAAGAAGCTCCTCTCCATTCCCTCCTAAAGTGGCAATAATCTCTATTGCTTTGTAGCCTATAAAGCAATAAAGAGCTGCTAAGATTAATTAAACTCTGTAGAAAAACTGAAGTGTTTAATCAATCACCAGGGCTGTTTGCTGCTGCTATACCATTCATAGGGATTATTATATAGCAATTTGAATTACAAAGCAAAGCAAAAGCAATATAAGGAGGGTATTGCTAGTCAATGTTTGGATCTCTAGTTCCAGGTATTGAGGACTTGCTTTTCCATGGTATATGAAAACTATTAACAGGTCCACACTGACTATTCCCTTCAGCTGTGAGTGCTCAGCACTTCTGCAAATCAGGCCTCAGGGTTTCAAATCAGGAAACTGGAAAATTAGAAGATGCAGCTAATGACCCTTGGTGAAAAATCTGGCTTAGCAAGATGGGCACCATTGCAAAGGAAATCAGAGCCAGGGACTGCACCAGAATTAAATTCTTCAGAAGAGCACACACCAACTGCTCTGCCTACGTGAGATTTTTGCTTCATCCTTTGCAATTTTGCTGCCTCTTGGGCTGTGCAGCTTTGGAAAAATATGATGGAACTGTTGGCTCCTGCACCCTGCAACATGACATGGCCAAAACAACACTCTGTACTGAGTGAGAAAATTCTGCCATGGACCAAATGGTAGAAAAAGATGCAATGAAAACCACATCATATTGCATACAGAAAAGAGTTGAATTAATCCTACCTAATAGATGGACTTGGCAACCTTTCCCAATTTCAAGTGTACTTTGAAAACTAAACAATTATTTTACAATGATTTCAAATATCAGAGGTATTTTAAAACATATTCAGGAAGCTTCAAAAGACACTTTTCTCAAGAAAAGTGAAAACATGGCCTTGCATAATTCCCAGGCTGGTGACATTCAGGTGTGAGATAAGAAAAGAAACATGGTAATAAGCCTTTGAATTCATGCACAAATCCTGCATTTGTTAACAGTGTGTTTGCTCTTACATTCCATGTTAACAGTGGTTAACATCTTTAGTGTAGCTATGGGAACATACCAGCAAATTATACATAATTCTAATTTTTTAAGAAGATAATTTACAGAACCCTGAACATATATAATAGTGATGTAGATCCCTGAACATATATAATAGTGATGTAGATCCCTACAAATTGGTATGAACTGAACTGCTTTAAACTGTTGTTCTTACAGAGCTGGCTTTCTTCCTGTTGAAAGGAGGAGGACATCAAAGCTCCAGGATGGGTCCCTCTGATACAAATCAGCCCTGACTTTAATGGAGCTCTGTGGATTTGCAGCAGGCAGAGATCTTGGCTGTCTGATTTTCCAACTGACAACTCTCCTGTATGGAGAACTCCACTGAAAATAGGTATTCCCTACAACCTACAGCAGACCTATGTGTATGGTACAGGCCATGAATACTGAAAAATGTGAAGTCTAGTTGAAGTTAAACAGTTGTGAAAAGACAGAAAAAAAAAGAGTTTTCTCTAATGATAATAGCACTTACTGTATATTACATATGCTAAATACTCAAACCACTTTAGTGAAAAAAGCCATTCATTTCCTTTCATAATATGGTCAAGAGTAATTTCTGGCACAGAGATGTGAGAATCATCAGTGCAGCTTTGTGGAACTGATTATCACGTACTTCAACAGAGACCAGCAAATGCTATTTAAGGAGCAATTTGAATCACTGATGTGGTGATGCAGGAGCTGGTTATGTCTCCTTGAGCTGGAAGGATAAGCTGTCACAACACTGACAATGCACAGAGCAACTATGAACTATCCTTAAATTACTCCAGTGCAGGACAGAAATGGAAGTTTACTTTCATGTCTTTGTGCTGGCTCCTTTCCAGCCCAGTGACAAGGACATCTGAACACCATGTGAGCACATTCCCCCTGAGCAGAACCAGGAAGGATTAGTGGGCATCTCCTGAGACCCAGGGAAATAAGCAAATGCCTGAGGGACAGGATGTTAAGGGATAAAAGAATATGGCATGGCCACACCAGGTTCATTTAGCCTAATGCACTGTGATGGTGGGAGAATGTGCTATTGTTATTCTCCAAAAACTTCTTTCAACTGCCCATGATTTTTTTCACTATTTAGAGCTGAGATAGATCAAAAACATGAACAAGAAACTAAAATTCTGATGCAATGACAAAGTGTCTTTGAAGTACACCAGGAACTCAAAAGCTTACATAGTAAGCAGAGTTACAAGAAAAATCATTGCTAAAAGAAAATAAAGAATATAATGAGATGCTACTGCACTCCTTGGGAGAAAAGAATTAATTAATTATTATTATTATTATTATTATTATTATTATTATTATTATTATTATTATTATTATTATTATTATTATTATTATTATTATTATTATTGTTGTTGTTGTTGTTGTTTCTGTGCTGCGGAAAATGTAGTTAATTTAGTTTGAGATTATCAGGATAATTTACAAATTGGGATTGACAAACTGAATCACTGCAATACTGACATTTAGCTTGTTCATTTCAAAGTGATGTCTCTGCTTCACAAACTGTCAGATTTCATTTTTAAAGAGTTTTTAAAAAGTTCTTTTACTTTACCATGAAGAATTACCCCCTTAAATCCTGACTTTCCAGTCCAGTCAGTAAACTAAAAAATCAATTATTTGCACAGTACTGGTTCTGGGAAGAAGGTCAGAAGATAAGACAACCACATACAAAAGCCAGTGCAGAATCAAATGGAGAGTGAAAGAGAACAAATATGGAATTTATCCATAGGGCAGACAGAGCCTTACAAGAAACTGTCTTCTATTCCTAAATTATATTTAGAAATGTATGTGGAAAGGTAGAAGAAACTTTGCTGTGAGTGGAAAAGTTGGCAAGTGGCACAGCCACATACAGAACCCAAGTACTCAAGCTTGGCAAGAGGGCAGGTGGTCTCTGCAAACTATTTTAACACTTCTTGGCAGAAGACAGCCATTAAATAAAGTAAGGGAGAAGTTGGTCTTCAAAATCTGAAAAGAAATTAAAAACACGTGCATGACACAACAGTCCCTGGAGCAAGGTAGGTGTCTACATAAAAAAACTGGAAAAGAGCCCTCTGGAAATCCAACTGAAATGTTTTTCTGTGGAGGACAGTAATTCTTGTTTTGGAAATCAGATGAGTCCAGCAGTTGAAGCTGGAGCTCTAAACCTCTGCTGGAGGTTTCCTGATGTGTGTGAGTCACAGGAGCTGGGCCTGCATTTGTTTACTGTGCATTTACAGTGAATCCCCAAGGCAAAGCGAGGCTGAATCCATTAAGATTAGTGAAGAGCATAAACAACTCAAGTAAAGGGGTTTGGTGGCACAAAGCGTTAAAGTGCCCGCAACAAGAATGTTGGTTAGTATTTGAGAACAGCGAGAGGAACTGAATTAAGAATATAGCCAAGCACCTAGACTGTGTTTAGTGATATTAAAATTATGCAATTTGTTAAGGACTTTCTGTAGCTAGGCCATGTGGCATCTTTCCAATTCCATTTCTTTATGCAAAACAAATAATTTTGCATAGATTTGCATGTTACTAACAGGAGAAGAGACTTATTAACAACATAAATTACAACTCACTTCTATTTAATTTATTATCTTGAATTAGCTGATGAGTGTCCTCGAGCCTTATCTCTCTGTTTAGACACTAACAGAGCACTTATCACTGTGGCATCAATGCCACTCTTCAGATACAGAGCCTGGGATATGGACTCAAAACAGTCAGCTGTGAAATAAAGCAAATTGAATTTTGCCTTGTATAAGGAGGAAGATAAGTCATTTGCAGAAGTCCAGGGCATTCTGTTCTATTAAAATAAATTTCCTAAAAGTACTGAATCCTGTAACTGCTTTGCCCCAGAGGATTAAGAGGAGTATTTCCAGTAGAAATGTGTGCACCCAGCTGCTTTGCAGGCACCAGTCTAAATCTGAAACCAGTCCTTTACAGCCAGTCTAACAAACTGCCCATAAAACCAGACAGCTGGTTGGATCTCTTCTGGCTACTTTCTTCTCCTCTTATTCATTGTGACCTAGAGCTAAGGATGTTTTTCACACTGCAGACCCATGGAAAAGGCTCTCATAATCTTGTTAAAGGCTGCCATACTTGACTTGCACTACCTGCATTTGTCTCCCCAGGGAAATAAACATTTTAAAGAACCTTTGGACTTCAAAAATGCCTTAGACAAATACAATGGCCACCCTAGTAATAAGTGAATCAGTTTTCTGCTCCTCACAAAAATGTCTACAGCCAGGAATTTGGACTTTATGTGCCCTTATACAAACTCATCTACAGTTTGTTTTTTTTTTTTTATTGCTCACATGTTCTCAAGGGAAAGCAATTTCTCTTTCAAGCAGCAGTGACTTTAGGAAGTCAAAGCATCCAATTGCTAGAGGAGGGTTTACTTTACCTCTCATCACTGAAACCCTGCTGTGGAATACAATCTGTTTTCAGAAGAGCAGAGAGGTGAAGGACAAAAAAAAAATGGCAATTACTCAAAGCCTGTGAAGAGCTTGGAGACTGGTATTCTCTTGCATCTGAATTAGGGCAAGAAAATAAACTGGTCAAAATGTTGCCAAGGATAATGCTCTAACACTGAGCAGACTGAAATTTGTCTTGCTGTCATGGAGAATATTAAGCAATAACATGATACTATGTAACATTTTCATTTATGGATGCTTTTTAAGAAAAACTGAACCAATTTGTTAACTCTCCTTTAGGACAGACGTTTGGCAAGGACACGATAAAATATTCACAGTTTGCACTGCTAACTCTAATTCTATTATTTCATGATTAAAACATTTCTTGCTACTTTCAGAACCTTGCCATATCAGTGAAACAAACTTCTGAATTTCCCCCTTTACTATCTACTACTTGAAAAATAATTGCATTTTAGTCCAAATTCATGCAACACTTTTCTTAGGGATTCCACCTCCAAAATGTAACACATTTAATCCATAACAGGGTATTTGAAGCACCAGGAGAAATAAACCACAGTATTTTCCACTATCATAGTTGCTAGAGAAGCACCATCTTTAGCATTAGTAAAAATAAGTTGGCCTAACAATACTTTTATAAACACAGTGACTCTACCACAGAGAACCTCAAACTCACATATATCTGCAAAATTTCCAATTACAGAAACTGAAACTCCAATGATAATTGCAATATTATTGGGAATTATTTACAAACTTAAGGTGTAGTTATCTACAAATAGAAGCACTTCTTGTGACATCTGCTGATAAAAATGATGCCCAAGCAAAGAGAAACGTGTTTGGAACCTGGTAGCAGTTTGCCATAAAATAAGAAAATAATCTCTTTGTATAGGAAGTTAAATGTAGGAGCAACTTTGTGGCCTTCACTAATTCTTAGAGTGTGACACATGAGTCCAGGCTTGCTTAAAACATAAACTGCATTAATGTAATTCAGTTTCCCAAGGTCAGGAGGAGTTTATTTCCATGCCTTGCTCTTAACAGTGCTGTCGTACAACATGAAATAATAGCACCACATATCAGCAGGTCCTGAATTTCTTTTGAAGCACAAAGGCCTGACAATGAATCTGCTTCTCAGGAGCTTAATATATTGTTTTCACTTGCATCTTCTTTATTGTTGCTCTTTTATACCTGTACTTCAATTGCACATGGCATCTTTCTTTTATCGAGGGCTGCAGTTAATCAGCTGGTTCCATAAAGCACCACATAAATTCTGTTTTATGAATTCTTTGTCACAAGAATGTAGCCAAATGCCTCATGTCCCAAGACTCAGCAGTAACACATCACCTTTGCACAGCCTTGCAAAACCATATGGAAATTACAGCAGCCCATGAACAGAAACTCCTCAATCACCTTTACTGTGTTAGGAATGGTAAGGCAAAAATAGAAACCAGTGATGTTTAACAGACATGTCTTAAAAAGAGTGAGGAAAAGAAAGAGAGAGAAAGTCAGCCTGGGTATGAGTGGATAGACATTTGCAAGGTTGCCTTTCAATGCAAGAACCTTGTTCGTGGTTTGACAGGAAGTGGATTTCTGGGATTTTGTGGTCAGTCCAATTGGATGCTCAGGTTTGGTATTGACATCTGAATTGACCACTGAGATTTGGATACGCCTCTGAGAACACACAGGGGTTAAAAGCAGAGCTCTCCCCTGGGAAGCTCGCTTGGGACTTTGTTGGGGAAGAGATCGGACCTGCTTCCCCCGTCCAGCTGCTGCTGATGGGTGGGGGAGGGGAGCAGCCATGGTAGGCCTGGGCCCGGACAGAGATGCAGAGATGGGGGGGTGGAGAGGCCTTGAAGATAGAAGGGTGGAGGAAACACCAAGAGACATTGGGCTTCCCCTCCCCCACCACCACTTCCCCCCCCACTGGAGACCGAGAGAGGGAGAGAGAGAGAGAGAGAGAGAGAGAGAGAGAGAGAGAGAGAGAGAGAAGGTGCCTCCAGTGCCTGGAACTGGACTGTTACCTTGAAATTTGATATCATGTGCTGTTAGCACTGCCCGGCCTGCGGAGAAAGGGGGGGGTTTGCACCCAGAAGGAGCCCGACCACTTGTAGGAGCTTTTAACCCTTTTTTGGACAATGAAAACTTTACAGAACATTAACCTTTTCTAGAAGAGAGATAGAGTGGAGGATGAAGAAGGAAATGGGCAAGTGTGCTGAAGGTCTGAGCCAGTGAGAGATGTTGGAAGAATAGAGAAGAATCTTAGTGGGAAGAGATGATGGAGTGGCTTTTGCTGGACTCTTTTTGTATAGCCATGGATAGAACCATGTTTCCTTGTGATACAGAGACTGCATCTGGGGGGAGGCAACGCCTCAGAGCCAGGAGGGTTCAGTGCTGGTGCCCCTCGGCACCAGGGGGTGAAATTTGGGGGGGACAGGTGTCCCAAAGTTGAGACTACGCTCTTTTTGGAACGGGACAAAGCATCCTTAAAAGACGACCCTAGAAGCAGCTCTGGTCCATGTTCAGTGGTGAGAGCACTGGACATGAAAGGAAGAGGTCACTGTGGCGCAAGAAGGACTTCTCTCCTCTTGACAAATTGAGAATTGATTATCTACAGGGTGGTGACGGACCGAGACTTGGTTGATTTGGGAGATGTATTGTATTGGGAATTTGGTGGGAGGAGGAGGAAATTTATTTGTAAGGTTTTCATTTTCCCTGTGTGTGTGTTCCTTTTTATATAGAGTTGTAGTGTAGTTAATAAAGTTTTGTTTTCTTTGTTTCTAAGTGGAGGCCTGCTTTGCTTATTCCCGGTCACATCTCACAGTAGACACCAGGGGGAAGATACTTTCATGGGGGCACTGGTATTGTGCCAGGGTCAAACCTTGACACCTTGGCAGTGTGAAGTGCTGCCATGAGCTCTCATTTTCCAAAATCCCTTACAAGCAGCAGATGTCTTTCCCCTTTCCTCAAATTCCTCATTCATTTCACACTCTATAAACTATATGACTACAAGAAAAAAATTTAAAAAAATTATGTGCAAAAATACTTTTTTTTCCACTTAATGCATACTGAGAGAATTGACTTAAAGCTGTATGTATATATATTATCATTTAAATACCTATACCAGGTAGCTTTAGCTTCTCCAAAGTAGCTGTAACAAATCTTTTCAGTAGTGCTGTAGAATTAACTTTTAGGAGACAGGACTTTTTACTAGGTTTTTGCACCAAGCACAAAGAAGTCTATGACAGGAATGGCTCAGCTTTCACTAAAGCAATGAAAAACACTCAGTCTCCTATTTCGTCTTGGAGCTCTCTCTGATAGAGCACTGCTGATCTAAATATACAAGAAAAGCCCCAGACAAAGTCCTACCAATGTCCTGTCAAGAATTGCCAGTACTTCTGGAGATGCCCCTCCTGACATCCCTGAGGTTTAAATGTCTTTCTCACAGCCCAGAGCTGCTCACAGTTATTCTGTGACCAGCAGCACAACTGAGGCCTTTCCTCCTCCAGACATTTCTGACCAAGGAGCACTTAGATAAAGCAGATGTTCACATTATTACACCCCAAGTGTATAATTATGCACTTCGTGTTAATGAACTTCTTCCCATTTCTATTGCTCCAGCTCCCAAGGACATCCATTTGGAAATACGAAAAGGAATTTTTTTTTTAAAAAAGTGAAATACTGTCCAGCGTTTTTTGCAAACAACTCGATTTCTTGGCATAATGTAAACTGAACAGATAACAATTCCTTCCACTTGCTTGTTTATTGAAAAATCAATTTTCATCATTTATTGCCTTCAGGGTAACAGCATTCTCAAATGCACTTACTCTACACACTATACAGTATAATCCTCATACAATTAAAAAAATAAAACAGTTAAAAGTTACATTTGCTGGTAAAAAACCTGTGCTTCAAAAATTCTGATTTTTTTTTTTTTGTTCAGAACTTCTTATTGCTCATGGGATTTTACTAAATTAAGGAAAATGATTAATATATAAGCTTCATGTACCAATCTCAAGTGTACAATATCAAGATTTTTATGAAAGATTTTTTTATTTATAATGTCCAGAATGCTAGTGTCAATATTTAAAATGAAAGGGAAGCATGATATGTAGTTCATAACACTGGTTAGTTTTATGCCTTTGGCAATTTCCCTCAAACTGAGTCTCCACTGCCCACCAATAATCTAATTTAGAGATAAGAAACTTCATATATGAGATGCTTCTTCCAGTGGCTCTGCAGCCCATCAGGCTCAGAGGAAAGGACTGCAAATGTGGGAAGGATTTTTTTAACACAGGCCCATCTCACTGCACTTTGTCCCCAAAGTCCCAGTGCTGAGGTATCACTCCAGCACATTTCCTGCTAAGAGCTCATGGAAAATGCTGAATTCACAGGGATGGTTGGCAGACCTTGAGTTTTCCATGCATGAAACCCAAGGTTTGTTTGTTTCTGTTTGGTCCCATCCTGAAAATGGGAGATCCTGCAGTTTCAAAGTTATTTCTGGTGTTTTTCCTGGGTTTCATTTCAACCAAACAGCTCAGGTAGGAGCTAATTAATCCCTTTGTGAGAACAACAAAACAGAATGAGGCACCTTTTTCTTTCCAGAACTATTTTTTTAGCCACACCTGAATGTTATTGTATAACATTAGCAGAGGATGCAACACACTTGAGAAATACGTGGGCATTGCTTTTTCCCAGCGAGTTATTACAGAGATAAACAACCATGAACCAGAAGTGTTTGGAAAATCATGATAAAGAGACAAATATGGATATTTTGTTGTCACTTCATAGTCCCAAATGAAGCCTAATTTTAGTGGTCTAAACCAAGATGCCCAGGATTTTTCAAAGGATAGTATCCCTTTTGCTTTTCCTTTTGCATCCTTAACTCTCCATGGACATTTGAAACCTGAATTTCAGTCATGAATGATCAACGAGGCATTTGTAACATGCAACTTGCTGTCTGGAATGACAGTGACATGATTTTATTTTACCCAGTTTTCATTTTTCCTGCTGACAGGGATTCCCTGATAAGCAAGTACTTGCTGCTATAGACTACACTTAAAATTTGGACAATTTCTGACTGTTGTCTGTGCCTGATAATACCTATACCCCAACTATCTTTGTAAACAAATAGAAAAATAGGTCACAGTGATAGTAAAATCACCTTCAGACAAGCAAGACGGAGCCAAGACTATAAATTATTCAATCCAAACACATACTGATATCATTGTGTAGTCTCATAAAAGAAAATGTTTCCCTATAAACACAGCCTATTAATGAAATTGGAATACAATATTATAGAAATGTAGTTAAGACCAAGTTTGAAAATCAGCAGAGAGTAAACAGATTGCTTAAACATAATCTTAACCACTCTGTATGTTATTATTAATTAGAAATATTATAAAAGCTTGTCTGAACGATTGCAGGGTCTAAGAATTTTTAATTCAGCTCCAAATGTGAGATTTGACTGTCCAAGCTAATCCCCAGGACTGCTCCAGAGAGGCTGCATCAGGAAACCTTCACGGAAGGTCAAACTGCAATTTTGAGTGACCAACCCAGATTTCAGAGTTTGACTCTGAATCTGAAAAAAACCCGAAATGTTGAAAGATGGATATTTTAATATTTGGGGCATAAAGATCTATAGTGGTTGCCTAGAAGCTTCTCCATTATTTATTTTTTGTGTTGCAGGATATTTTAGTGTTTTTGTTGGACTCCTGTTTGACAGAGATGGGCCTGAGCCAAATCATTCAGATTTTAGTAATTTAGTAAAGATTCTCATTCTAGTCCCCATCTACGACAGCTACTTCAGAGAAAACAGATAACATTATTTTTTGATTTACATGCAGTCCATTAAACTGAATTACAAAAAAATGCAATTCTTCAGAGGCAAATTAATGTAGAAAGGTCCCTGTTGGGTCAGTGGGAGCTATAAAATATGAAAGGATATATATTTGGAATGAGGTGGTGATATCACAAATGCCATCTTCCTTCTTCTGCACTAATAAAGAATTAGAAATTGAAAAAACCAAGAACTAATTTGCCACAATGCTGCATAAAAAGTTACAACCTGTCTGGAATGATCAATTAATCTCTAGGCTATACTCATTTCTACCTCTATAGACTCAGAATAATTTAACCCAAAGTAACTAGCTCAACACTGTTGATGGAACTATTCCAGATTTATACTGGAATAACTTAAGATACCAAAAGGAAAAAACCCAAACAACCCAGAAACTGGAAAAAGATGTATTTGAAACATCCTAAGTCTTATTTTCCCCTGTGTTTTACTGAAAAGGTTTGGGGCTTTTTTTCCCCTCATACTGAGATGTTTTACCTTTAACACCACAATGATATGCATTATAATTTATTTCATTGTCAGGATTATAGAGATTTTACAAATTTCTTGGAATAAATGTTAGGGAAATATTCCCAACAATGCATAAATCAATATCCATGAGAAAAAGCTATATGGAACCAGTCTTATTTATTTGATTTTGTTTATGATGAGAGAAATTTTAGTGCTCTAATTATCATTATCAGCACACAAACACCTGCTGTTACTAGATGCTGTTTCTATTAACACAGCATGCCACTTCAATAGCTTTTTGTTGGCAATCCAAAATCAAATTACTTCTTGTCTAAAAATTATTGTTACTTGCTGACACAAAGTGTTTACTATGTCTGTCATTTTCTAACCTTTTATTTATGCCAGAAAAGGAAATCAATAGCCATTTAAACTTCTTTTTTTAATGCTGCTTATGAAACCAACAACCATTGAGCTGTCTCAGTGTGCTCTCACTGGTTTTGTGGGTTTATGCATCCCAGAATCCTTTGGTATCCTGTATCCTTTGTGTGTCCAGGTGGGAAGTTGTCTGCAGGGTCAGTGATCCAGGTGATGCCCACACTGTCCTTGGGACCTGTGGCCCTTTTAGATTTGGATTCTGGATCAAATTTAATGTGGAACTGAGCAATCCACAGCTACTGGTTACATGGATGAGACCCACCAAATCAATTTTTTCAGTATTATTTCTATTTTAGCAGGTGACCACTGCAGGGGAAGGGGTGAAACATGTATTTACTGCTAAGCCTGGGTAAATGAACTGCTAAAAATGCTTGAGAAAGCATAAGACTTGACCCAGCCTCAGAGAGATGCCAGGGATTTAACACCACCTTAAAAGTTCTCTCTGCAAAAATTTCAAAAGGATTGAAAAGAATACCCTACTGTTTTTAATACAATTACACCACACAGAGTTATTTTTATGCAGTTCCTGTCTCCTGCTGCCATCTGGGATTAGTCCTTATTTAGCAATGATGAGGAATTATGTCTCATGTCCTGGTTCAGCCTTGAAAATTACATCAGGAATTTTGGATCAACGTGATTCTCTTGCCATGATAGGCCGTTAAAGAGATGCATTTACCAAAAGGGCAAATCCTGCTGACAGGGATGTTGCTACTGCACTCAGCATCCTCTCAGCAAGCACCTGAGAGCAGCAAAGTGCTGCCTGCTCCTCCCTTCTGTCAGTGCTGCCTCTAAAGCAGATGTTGTCTGCTGTATTTTGGAGCCTGTTATAATTTGATCAAATCCATAGAAGATCATGCCAAAAAGTGACAGCTAGTCAATGGATGGTATCATCCCTAACTTGTTATCTGTCTGGGGCCTGCTGCAATCAATGCTTTTGTGCCAAGTTCCAAACCCTTAGAGCCAGATCAAAACACAACATTTCTACAGGGGACACTTCTGTCTCCTTTTCAAGTTCATGTCAAAGCAGCCTTCACATGGGCACCTGGGTGCTTTCTGGGCATAACTGCTGAAAACACAAAAAACATTTTAATTCACACTCATTGGTAAAAAAAGCATTAGGGCATCACAGATCCAAACCAAAATTTACTTTCAGGCCTAACCAAGTTTTTTTGGCTGATTTTCCTTTATTACACAATGAGGATGGAAAACACAGCAACCTGAAAATTTGCTTTTAATTTCCATTGTATGAATGCTTTGTATATATAATTCAAAACATCAGTATGGGAATATTGAATGGTGGTGAAAAATCCAATAGTATTTGCTCAAGTTGAAAATTGATTTTAGATTTGATGTTTGAAATCTCTCTATATTCCTCCTTAGCAGAACTTTGAGCTCTTAAATCGTACCATTTTGGCTGTTTGTACCTACATGCTAAAATATGCTGCTCATATACTGATGCAAGGGAAATTTAGACTTGTTTATTCAATGATAAAGTTTGCAATTCACATTTTGTGTTGTCCAATTATACAGTCCCAGTCAGTTGTATTTGGGAACAGGAAAAACCACTACATTAATTCTATATCTGGCCTTTCCCCCATCAGCTCTTGCTTTTGTCCAGTGCACAAAAGGAGGATTCATGTGAGGTCAAGCAGCAGAACAGCCCTCAGCCACCACTGCTTTGCTCTTTCTTCTGATGCTTGCAAGAGCTTGATTTTGCTGGCTCAGTCTTGGAGCTATTGGCTTTTGCTTCCAAGAGGAGTGGGTGACACCAACAGCCATCCATGGGGAGCAGAGGTATCTGTCCTTGCCTGCTTCCTGACTTTCTTTAATCAAATATTAATTGGGTGCAGTCACTTCACTACTCACAAACAGTATCTTGCAAAAGTGAAAAAAAGTGAATCTTTCATGCTTTGGGGATGCTTTTCCATGCTTTTGGAATTAAGACTGATCTGCTTGTGTGAAAGCTTGCAGGCAAGGAAAATTGTATTAGTAATTGCAATTATTATTTACAGAAATTACATAACTCAGATTTACTTGAGTAAGTTCACTTTATCATGTAAAAATTAAAAAACTGAATTGCAGTATTCACACAGAAAAATTTGGAGCAAAAATATCAGATCCTGCACAGTTTAGAGCTAACAAACCTAGTATTTATTGATGAAGTCCAGAGGAAAAAACCTAAATGGTTTTCATGAGATATACTAAATCTTTGAAACCCTGGGTAACCTTAATTTTGGAATGCTTTTCTTTTATCATTCCCAGAGTCTGAGACTCAAGTAAGTAACTTAGAAATCTACCTGGAAATTCAGCGTCAGAAAGAGCCTTTTTTCAAAGCTAAAGCCACAAAAGGAAACATTTCCTGACAAATCTGCACCAATTTCAAATCAACCATGTTCATGACTCATACTTCATCTTCATAAACTTTGAAAGTATGTACTCTGCAGTGATGAAAATCTGTGAACAGCAATTTGAAGCTGAAATATTTGCTGAAAGTGGATTTCAAGACTTTAAATTCTTTTAGTTGTCAGTCATTCAGACACAAGAAGTGATACAACTCATTTGGGAAACAAGACTGTGGTTTCTTCCAATGAATTTCATGCACTGAGTGCTCTTTTTATATAGGAAAGGAACATTAGACCTTCTCATCCATCACACCCCACAGGGCTGGTAGTTAAATGCTACAATTCATACCGTAAACAATGCAGATTCTTGATCAAGCTTGCCAAGAACCTATTCTGTAACTTAAAAATGTTCCCTTGATTCTCCTTAGAAATTTAAACAACACTTGGCATATTTGAATATATTTCCTTCTGCCTATTGACCTTATATTCCCCTTATCAAGATAATAAAATTTCCTCAGAAGTTGCCTTGGGCATTTCTGCAAGGTCAGAAGCACACAATGCACAGACAGGGATAAACCTACTCTGAATTACTGCACCCATTCGTGCTCCAGTGGTTCTGCAACCCTGATGGCAACAAATGAAGTCTGGTGTGCTGGGAGCACAGCGCTTTGAAAGCACAGAAAGGGTATGGTCGGAAAGAGCCCTGACAGGCTGTTAAACATTTACCACCCTGCCTGAGCACCTCCACCCCTAACACCGACCAAACAGCAGTCACAGAGCAATGGGGGAAGCTGACAGAACCACATTATTGCAACCACAAATTCACACCTGCCAAGAGACAGCCCAGCCATTGCACTGCGTTGGTGTTTTGATAGAATGAACAGCACAGCACATTCAAGGCAAGAATCTCTCCACTTGCCAGGAGCTTCTGAAGAACTGAAACAGTTTGTTTCTTATCTGAACTTATTTAGGGTGGATTTTTTGGAAGCTTCATTTGGTCTAAAAATAAGTTCTGCTTGATGAAGACTCTACTTACTATTGCAAAGAGGTACCTGAGAACCACCAGCAGACAAAGTTCTGTGCCTTAAATAATTTCTGTCACTGAGAGACAGTTTTTAGTCCTTTTCTTTTGTTGAAATTATAGCCTTATTCATTTTATAGTACTAAATCAAAGGGCATACACACTCTGGACAAGGCAGTTTAAAGCTCAACCTCAGTCTCTGTGTAGCCAAGTTGAAAATCAGCAGCTATCATAGAAGCATACTGTAAAGCTGGGATACTGCTATGAATTATGAAGCATATCAAGTGTTTGGATAAATCAAAATAATCTAAATGGGCTTAAAACAGCAAAAAGTAAAAGCATTAGGGCTTGTCTTCTTTTCCAAAATCTTCCATTAGTAAGTACCTTCACAGAGACCTGTTTTCTACCTCTCAGACACTGATCCAAAATTCCATTTAAGAAAATGAAGAACATGATCCTGCCATCTTCTCAAAGATTTAACTTTATGATAGAAAGATTTTATTGTTGTTACTTGCCATTAAAGGTAATAATTCTGGTGTAGTTTTCTTTTGCTTGCATTTGTGCTATTTTATTAATGTCTCCATGGTAGCAGTTAGCATTGCAATAGGAATTCCAATTTTTAACATGATTATTAGTCTTCATTTTCATCCTCAAAGCTGGGATGTTTTCGAAGGAGCTCAGGGAGGAGGAAGGAATAAGACTCAGACACCACAGTCCATTGTTACCTCTGAGCACATACACTTAGATTGCTTTCCTTTGATGCTGCTGCCAATTTTATGCACAAGCGTATAAAAAAATGGTCATGGCATTTAGAATTACACTACTTTGTAAATTAAATGTTCCTTTAAATTTTTAATTTCTGAAAGTAATTTATCATGGAATAATATTTGAATATGGTTGAATGCATGTGTAAAAACTAATGCAAACTTTCTTCGAACTGGAAGCTCACAACCACATATGTTTAACCTTGTTGTGTAATAGGCATAAAAATGTTGATATGTGAGCTTGAAGAAGTGCATTTCCATTTTGCTGGAAGCACTTGCACTGTTATTCTCCTTAGTATTTTTCCATTGTCAAGTCTGTATAAGGCATGAAGTTTAGCTCTCAATCATTTTCTACTTAACATTACACTTCACAAACCTGGCAACTAAATAAGGAGCAAAAATGAATCCCAATGGTCTGCAGAGTTTTTCACATGAATTTTTATGTGAGAAATAAAACTACTGATTTTTAGGCTAATTCAGCAGTATTAATGATATTATTGTAGCATATGAGAAAATAAAATAATTTTGTGTGAACACTAGAGAAAGCGCTAAGATACAAAATAATAATAATAATAATAATAATAATAATAATAATAATAATAATAATAATAATAATAATAATAATAATAATAATAATAATATCATGCTTGTCACCAGGGCAATGGCAGGAGCATTGGTAGTTCAAGTTTGGTCTCTTGAAAAGCCCTCAGGAAAGTTGCTCTGCAGATCACCCAGTTCATTAAATTAATGCTTTGTTGGCTGGAGTTAAAGTTTGAGTCAGGCAAAACAAAAGCCTGGGTTTCAGAATACATATACCCTGTCAAATTGCATTTATCAAGATAAGGGTTATTAGAATCTTTTTTCTCTTGTGTGAATGAAATTGTAAGCTTGAAATGTCACTGAAGATTTATTAATCTGATACTCTTTCTGATAAGGGCAAAGAAATAGAAAGGGCAGAGAAAAAGAAATATTTCTTGTAGCCTGATAAGGACTACAAGAAATAGAAAATATGAATAAGGCAATTTATCAGTGGGCATTCTGTAACCAAAAGACTCAAGCCACACAAAGCAATAGTACAGTTATATATTGATTTCAGAACATTGCCATCTACAACACTTGGTCAAAGTTTGAGAGCTGTGCAGAAAAATGTCTGCAATTTTCAAAAAATGATACTAAACCTGAATTTTCAAACTGTAGGCTGAAGTAACACTTGTTCTAGAAAGTAGATGGAGGCCTAAACTATATTTTCTTTTCTACTTTCTTTTACAATTTTTCCATTTGAAAAATGGAAAATATTTCCATTTGAAATATTTTCATTTAAAATATTTCAGTTCCTTAGACAGGATTTAGTTTTCCTATTATACTCTCTCAAGTAGGAGTTAGCTTTGCAGCAATTCAGGTGTTTGAAAGCACTACCTGTTTAAAAAATGATTATTTGTACCATACCTCTTTCTAAGAATGCCTTACATAGAAAAGATGCTAGTTAAGAAGTGTCTTTCCTACATTTCTGTAAGAACACAGCAGGAGCCAAATAATCTGCCATGATTTCATTAACAGTTCAACTTACCAGTCTTCTCTGTCTTGTGTTTTAAACTTTCAGGTCCTGGCAGGCAGGGGCAGGGCCCTTCACATCGAGCTGTGATGGTTTTGCCAGAAGTACAGGTATGGAACTCCATCTTGCACTAGAAGCATAAAAAAGCAAGAATACTATTTAGGACAAGATATAAAATAGCAGCTGTCGATTAAATGAGAAATTTTGTTATCAGTAATGACATTGGATAGATTGCAAAACTTCAGTCTCTACTGCAGATACTCTTATAAGATAATACTGACTATTCCTAGCCTTTGTTGTTTGCATTACCTACATTTTAGTTCTGACTTTCTTGCAAGAGCTTTGTGCCTGTGTAGTTGCCCTTTCCCCAGTGACTGCCCCATGGGTATTTCCCCATCCTGTGCCCAGCAGCACCAGTGGCTGGACACTGGATAATGCAGTAAAAAAATGAAGCGAAAGAAAACAGCACAGAAACACAAATGTTCTCTTTGACTTGATACCTAGTGAACCAAATTCAGCTCCATTTTTTCTCCTCCTCAAGCCCTGCTTTTACAAGACCAGAATCCCGGGGCTTTTGCTGCACAGGGGAATGCTGCCTGTGGTGCCCAGGCTGGAGCTCCTCCCTGCAGGGATTGCCCCCTGCCAAGGAAAACGGGAATGCTGGGCTGCAAAATCCCTTTGATCTGAGTTTTATAGAAGATTATGATTCATTTAAAAGCAGGCCAACATGTTTACACAGTGGGACACAATGTGTTTTTGACATAGCTGAAGGACACAGAGCCTGGACCATGGTGTTACCATGGAGGATGCAGTGGGCAACTGGAGCTCACTGGGCAGCAGCCACTGCTGAAACCCACAGCACCACCCCCTGTAATTCTGGTACAGGGGGAGCCAAGAGAATGGATGTTCGTACAAGATAAACACCTCCTGCTTTGAAAGTACTGCAAATACCTTGGCTTTGCCTGTGTTTGTTTTTGTTAGAAGGGCTCATGGTGGCCCCAGCTTTAATCTAGCAGCAGGGGACCATTATGCTGTGCCTACATCCCATTCTGTTGACATTATCCCCCCACCATCCTCAACTTCAATGCATCAGGGTGATTCTGTGCTCTCTGTGATGTCTTGCCCTTCTCATTTAGAAAATGCAAGGCCACACACAAGCTTGCAAGTATGCAAGCTTAGCTTGTACTTTACACCAATTTCTCCCAAGACCGAAGGGAATATATGTACTTACTTTTCAACTGTTTGCTCCATAAATACCCTTTGCTCAGAGCACAAAGACAAGAGAGAGCACATCAGAAGGAAAGGAGAACAGGGGAAAGGACAACACTGAGTGCAGTCCTGAAGGCAATGACTTTCTGCAGCATATTTTGATAGTCAATGTGTTATTGAGAACACAGGCATAAATCTTCTTCCTGCAGCTGGAGTTGATAATTTAATCCCTTACAGAACATCAATTACTTACATATTTTATTATGCATAATAAATGTAAATTATGTATCTAAGCATTAGCAATTATACTTCAAATACCAACCTTTAAGATGGCACCAGCCTAGTTCAAACCTGTGCAGTTAAGAAAGGAAGAACTTTATACTTAGAAACATCAAGGCAAGTTTTTCCTCAGCTTTCCAGACAACTGATAAAAATGACACCCAAAAAGCTAAACAAAAACCAAAAAAAGAAACTGCTTAAATGATTTGTATTATCTGAGGGCAAGGAGAAGAGCCCAGCCTGAAGATCACAATGCTGCAGTCATTACTCACATGTGAGTAAGATTACACCCATAATTAACCACATGGCATTCCCACAGCGTTTGTTTGGGATGTTTGGTGTTGGGGGATGAAGATTAAAGAATTCCATAATTTTAAATATTAAATTAGGATAATACTAACTACTTTTCAACACCTAATCACTGTATGTAGCTCTTTATTCCTTCCCTAGAGGAAAACATGGAGATCTCTTACTTTGCATGTGATGGTGTGCTTACTCACTGTAACAACCTACACAAGTAGCTCAACTTTGGATTTAATGACTTTGCCTAAGCCTCACTAAGTGATATTCAGAAGCAGAGTGGCCACAGAGGATGTCTTGTGGAGCAATAATGACTTTTTGGATTATTCTGCCACTGGATCTACACCATATAAGGAGCCTGCTGGCTTTCTCCAGACCATGGACAATAAAATGATACACTGTGCTTGGAAAAACTCTCAGTCTTTCACACCAAAGGGACGTTATACATTTTGCAGACATGAGTCACAAAGGTCCTTGCAGTGATTGTGCACAGGACTCTGTGGGAGCAGCCCCACAGTTTGGGGCCAGTCCCTCTCATTTCAGGGGACTCATTTTGCCACTGATATGATTGAATATGGCTCAACTCTCTGCTGAGCTGCTCTAGTAGAGCTCCCTGGGTCGTGCAAGCTTTGTATTTTTCTGCAGCCTCCCTGGTGTGTGAACTGCATTTGTTTACTCTGAACCCCAAGGCACACATAAACATCTCTAAACTATTTTACTGCAAATGGAAAAGCAGTTCTGTTATTTGTTGCTAAATGTATATGGAGATCAATAAAGTATATGAGGGGAGAAATGGTTGAACATATTCATGGAAAATTCATAAATTAATTTATTGAACTAAGATGTGGGAAATTACTGCAAGTGTGTTTTGGTTAAAGTGTTCCCCTGAGAATCCACTACTCGTATAATGATTCCCTCTTTATTGTCAGTGAATCTACAGCAATGTGTTTTGCATAAGCATTCACATTTGAGGAAGAAAGAAAATAGCTACATAAAATTTATTCCTAGCTATTTTATTCTTGTCTGTTAGTCTCCAGCCTCCAGTCCCTGCTAGAGGAGAATCTAGATTTTTTTTTTAATGATATAATAAAACAGTGAATCTCTGCCTTTATTCTGGCTTTCAATTTTTGGCAGCCAGGTTTTGATCTAACCTGCGAAGTAAGTAATCCTGTGGAATAAGTTACTGTGATCTTTTCTGCAAGGGTGTGTATTTGACTACTGGATGTGTTCATGGACAGCTTGGTACAGCCCATTGCATTAATGCTGTGAAGAGCTTTGCATCCTGACACAAGCAGCTCATGGATTTACTTATAACACAGCCAGGTCCAGCAGCACATCCCAGCCCTGATGGCACCTTTCAGTGGCAAAGCAGAGGAATTGAGATGTAACAGGATGGTCCAGGGGGCCTGGGACATCCTGTGTGATTGATTCACAAGCCAAAAATCAATAACTGAAAATTTCTTGTAGTCATGCTAATACAGGAGAAAGTGCTAGGTTCCAAACTTCTGTTGCTTCTATCGTTAATTTAATGTGAATTGAACAGGAGGGTATGTAGGAATTAGCAGACAATATACATGACAAAGATAAACAGGAAATCTCATTTGAGAAAGAGTGAGCACTGAACCAGGAGGTCAAATTTTATAGTATACTAATTAAGCATTAAACTCCTGAGATATTACATCATATTAATAGCAGTGTCTCTAAACCTGTTGTTGAACAGTGTTCTTGCCTGGAAGACACTGCATTTTTAGCACCCTACAGCTTTTTACATTTTCACTAAGAATGATTTCAGTGCAGAGTTTGTTTTATGGTGCATCTTTTGTTCACTCACAATATGTCTCTTCGAAAGTGCACATACAAATAACAAAAGCTCATTATTTTCTACTTTATCTTTTACCCAGTAGCTGCCACAGGCAGAAGCTAAAATTTCCCAAAATTATAGCATGTATATGTTTTTAGTCCAGAGTTTCTTGATATCAGTAGTGTTCCCTACCTATCTGTCTTAGCAGATAATTAGAATCCATTGGAATTCAGACACCCCTTTGAGAGGGGTTGTTTGTTTACAAGCTTTAGAGCTGTGCTTTCCACTGCTTCCTTAGCTGGGACTCTTATCAGCATTTTCTTTATAAGCTTCTCCTTCCAGTTTTCATCAGATGGAAAACAAAATACAGTATTTGGAACACACTCAGATCAAGTGTGTTTTTTTAAAAAAACTTGTCACAATAAAAAAAGGTTCAGTATCTCTTCTACAAATCCCAAAAGAAATGTCAGATGGTGCACTCCCATTGCTGAACATATACATTAAGTTTTAATAGGAATTCTTCAAACTTTTCAGGCTGTGTAAAACCTGAAATCCTGAAATAAGGATTGAGAGACAGCAGTCAACCACATGAATTCGTGTTCATTAAAAAACCAGAAAATAATGTGAAGTCTGGAGGTTAGTCTCAGCTCAGCTTCTGGGCTGAGGGCAGGGCTGTGTGGTCCCTGAGCACTTCCCCTCCCTGCCCTGGGTTCTGCTATCTTTTTGCTGCTCTGCAAACCAGAGCTCCCCTGTCCTTGGTGCTGGGAAGGAGAGGGGCTGCCCTGGCACACAGCACCTCAGGGGGGCACTGAAAATATGGGCCAAGCTCTGTCCCCAGGACTGGCCACTTGGGCAGGCTGTCTGGTGCCATTAGGGGCTATTCCATGGCCAGACCAACACTTGGTGGCTGCTGCAGTCATCTCATTTCTCTGGGCACCCTTCTGCTCACAGAGCACAGCTCCCCACTGCCAGCCCTCCTGCCTTGCACAGGCATTACTTCAGGATGGGACTGGCTTGTGCTATTGCAACAAAAATTAAAGGGAGGCTGAGGGAAAAATAACTATAATAAAAACACACCATTTTTTCCCTCTTACAATAACTACCAGGCGAGCACACTTAATCTTTGCAATAAAAGCTGTACAAAGAAATCTTAAAATCCTGGAGCTCTAATTAGGAGCTACGTTCTCCTTATGAGAATACATTTTTAGCTGCTTTTTTTGTTAGATGCCAGCCATATACAATCAGAAAGTGGCATGTTTTTCACTATTACAGCATAATAGTGCATAAACCACAAAGTACCATGTTTACAGCAACAGGAAGGTCAGAAGGTTCATCTTCCAAGAAGAAACAATTGATTCTTGAGCATCAGAATCGAACAAGCTGAGTTGCATTTGGCAGCAATCATGCAATTCAGGATGGCATTAATTGCAAATTTTGTGGCTCTGCATTATAATTAGAACTGTACACACCTCTCTAAAAATAGCCTTCAACTTCTCAGGAGGAGGAGAACAGAAGGAGCTCCTTCTTTTCATCAGCTAAAGACAGAATGACTTTAGAAAACACAGAGCTTGATTGCTCCATAGAGGGTCAGCTCTGCTCCTAAGCAGAGTCCATGACTTGATGAATAAAGAAATAATAATTTAAAAAAATTAATAAGGTAAATATAAAGACTTCATTAAAGAAAGAAAAAAGAACAGTTTTCCAAAGTGACTGATTATTGTCACTTAGGGAAGCAGGGTTTTGAGGATGAAGAGGAGATAAGAATCTTGACTCCATAATTAGAAGGCTTGATTTATTATATTATATATATGTTACATTAAGACTATACTACAAAGAGATAGAATGAAGAAGTTCTCAGAAGGCTAGCTAAGAATAGAATAGAAAGAATGATAACAAAGGAGCTGGCTCCAACAGAGAGTGAGAGCCAGCTCTGCCATGACTGGTCAAGAAATCCAAACACCCCTAGAAGGCCAATCACAGATGCACCTGTTGCATTCCACAGCAGCAGATAATCATTGTTTACATCTTGTCTCTGAGGCCTCTCGGTTTCTCAGAAGGGAAAAATCCTAAAGGAAGGATTTTTCACAAAAGATGTCTGCAACAACTGATGGCTGAAGAGTTAGGAGGATGACTTCTTGTAGGCATGTTGAACCATCTCAGTGTTTGACTGGCAGGGCAGCAAACTAAGCAAATGATCCTGTACTTGTGTTGCTGCAAACTGCCCTTACAGCCAGAGCAGAATCAGCTAATTTGGGGACTTCTGGACAGACCACTGAAGCACAAAATTCTGTTTTAATACAAGGCACATTGCCCCAAGAAACAAGTGGCAATCAGCTCAATGTGAAGCAGTAAATGTTAAAAAACGCAGTTGATTGCGTGAGCTGGGTGATATGGCATTCAAGGCCACAACACCATGTGGAGGTGAAGGACATTCAAGGGACCATTTATTAATGCAATGTGAAATGAAAACAAATGGTTGCCTATTCTGTGATCAAGGAAGAAAACAGTTCCAGGCACCAAAATCTACTGCATCATAAAGATGATTATTGGAGAAGTACAGACCAAACAGAGCTGGAACTTGACACAGAAGAATCAATTCATAAGTTGAAACATTTGTGCAATGTTGATTTTAACTTCTCCTTCTCTGGATGATGATACCACAATGAGTTAAATGGGAAATGAAGACAAAGCACTTCTGTCCCTTATATAAATAAAGATACCCACCCTCCCTTCTCACTGAGATTTAACACAAAGCACCAGACTAGCTTAGATCTGCACCCTGCTCTCCTCCCATCCTCCTCCTGTTACACATCATGCAAAGGCTATGGCACTTTGATTTTGGTGACTATCTCAGAGTACCAAGGTCATCCTCACACTCTGGGCTGTACCAGCTGGTTCTTGTGCACAAATGCAGGAGTTGAGGTGCTGAGGAGATGATGCACAGTCACCCAACCCCATATTCTACACTCTGTATTCAGTCACAAAAGCTTTTTCTACTAAATGTCCACTCTGCTGTCTCCCTGCAGGATTTGCATGACAGGTCACTGATGATGAGCATTTCCTAGCTGCCCATGGGAGTTTGCACTTTCCAGTACACTAGTCTGCTGT
This sequence comes from Emberiza elegans, assembly GCA_024865655.1. NCBI lineage: Eukaryota > Metazoa > Chordata > Aves > Passeriformes > Fringillidae > Emberiza > Emberiza elegans. The sequence goes on from JALJVW010000797.1 coordinate 299,895, forward strand.
ATCTCAAGACATGGACTTTAAAAAATCACTTTCCTACTGCATTTGTTTTATTTCATTTCTAGATTTATATTGTATTGCTTTTGCCTCTATGAAATTTTTCCCTATTCTAATGCCTCATAATCATGAGCTGGGAGTTCATAGTTAATAGCACTATTCAAAGTGGAATGAAGCTACAATTTTTTTCCCTTTAATAGACCAAAGCCATCTTAGATTAAAAGTAAAGAAAATCACAGAAAAACAATTGGACATTTGGAGTGATCGATGCCGCTTGAAATGTACTTGCCATGTAATTGAGATGCATTCTCATTCTCATTCTGCAGCCATTTACTGATCACATGAGAAGGATGATTTGTCATTTTTACTTGCTCCAAATTACTAAAGGTAATTTAATTTCTCTCATGGAGACGACACATCAAATAACTTGAACATAATCAAGGGGTAATGATCTGTGGCTCTGTGCACACACTGCTGCTCCTGTTACCAGCTAAACAACCACCTGCATATGTCAGAGGGGAGGCAACACCAGACACTCAGATCCCCAAGCACAGGCTCTCCACCCAGTCAATCACATTATAAACACAGCAATTTAGCTATGCCAGTGACTACACCAATTTAGATTTCAGATGAGGCAATGCTTAATCTACAGTTATTCCCGTACCCATCTGTCCATACCTGGACCAAAAGCAGCAGCTGGTGACCACTGTAAAGGGTAGGCATGTTCCCTGAGGGCTCTCATGCAATTGGTATGGTGGCAATATCTTAGCATTCCAAAAATCTAATGACTCTCCCTATCAATCAGTAATTGCAAAGTACTTAGTACTATATTTGCAGTTACTTTTGGGATGATGCCCAACAGTTAATTTGGGGATGGAATTCTGACCACTTATGGCTGAATGGACTGAATATCAGGAAAAGTCCAGATAAGTCCTGATATAATATCAGGATAAGCTCAACCCTCACTCTGATGTATCCAAGTTTACAAATCAAAGTTGAAGACAAATTGATACTACACCTGCTTCATCTCTTGAAATGTTGGTGAATTAGTCTTGAATTTGTTCTATGCTGCCCATTTCTTCTCTTGCCACAAATATTCAGTAACAGCTGGAGTCTTGTTTTGCTCATTCCTGTTCAAGGCCAGGTTGGATGTGGCTCTGGTCTAGTGACAGGTGTCCCCACCCATGGAAGGGTTAGAACAAGACGCTCTTTAAATTCTCTTACAACCCAAATAATTCTATGATTTTGTTGTCACAAAGTTTTGTGCTTCCCAGGGTCATTGTTATAAACTTATTGGGGAGAAGGAGGAAGTACCTGGAAACATCTCTTCCATAGACAAAGGTCTGGGAGGCTCCCAGGAGAGACAGAGAACAAGGTCAGACCAAGTCCAGTACTCTGGGCTCCACAGCTCATACATCCTGCACTAGAAAGGATCTCTTAGAACTCACTGCACTTTTTTTCTAGAAAATGGTGGGAGGAAAAGGCTGGAGATACAGTAAAAGAACACCCTGGCTTGTTTAACAACTTGGTGGTACATCAAGCAGCAAACTCAGGAGTTCACTTGTGCTGCCAGTCATAGGCCAATCATACCACCAAGTCCTGAAGTCCCTCTGCAAAACTGGATACATCAAGTTTTCCAGCATGCATGCTTGGTTTTCAAATGTGTCATCTTTTTCTAACCAAACTTTGTCTTTGCATGCAAGAGGTGAAAGCCAGTCTGAGCTTTTCTGTTCCCAAGCAGCTCCTTGTTCCCTGATAATAGATTTCAGGAAGCCATAGGAACATTTATTCCTGCTCTCTAGGATAGTTATCCCATCCTATCCATTACATCTATTAGATGAACTAGTTCACAGTAGGTTTGCACAGATTTCACTGACCATGATGTGGCCCCAGCAGTGTTCATTCCTTGTTACAGATGTATGAAATGTACAGTATCCAGCAAACTTCCAGCTCTCAGAGAGACTTTTGTCTGTTGATTACAGACAGAGCAAACCTGAAGTGTAAGTACAAATACAAAATACTCAGCATCCTGTAGTACCCCTGCTCTGGTTGCTTTTAGATTAGCAACAAGATTAAAGTCCTAAGAATGCCAGCGTGCTTTTTAATTGACTTCTCAGAATTTTTATTTTGTAATCAAAACAAAAGCCAAACTATCTCCAATGCTAAGAAGCACTGAAACAAAACATTTGACAGTTACTAGCAAAGAAGCTTTAGGAATGTCTTTTGGAGCATAGCAACCAAGGGAGAGTAAGCAGGCTTAAGCTTTGAAGTTAAAGCTTTCAGCAACGTTTCTGATTTCTAAAGAACACAATAGAAACAACAAGAAATTAAAAAAAAAAAAAAGGAAAAATCAAACCCCAGGCCTAGTTCAATGCTCACTGAATGGACTTGCTGTGAAAGACACCCATACAAAGAAAGCAGTATTAGAATGTCTGTTTGCTTAGAAATCAAGTACCCACAGCTAATCCTTTTGCAGTATTATCCTGTTTTGGCCTTTAATAAATCTGCTTTAAATTAAAGATGTACCCAAGCCAAGAAACACATCCTTTGATGTTTCAAATGGCTCAAATAAGCTGTTTGCTAGAAAAAGATCAAAATATGAATTCTGCAACTGAAAAAAATAAAAGTCCTTCTCCTATGCTACAAGGCTGGCACCTCTCAGGAAGGTCAGAGACCATTTAAAACAACAAATCAGAAGCACCTCATGCATTGGTGCCTCTTGAGCCCATGCATTAGGGGGAAAAAATCCTGAAATACATGTCTCTTACAAGCCAGGTAGCCAAAAGCAGCTGATCCCCCCCCTTTTTTTTACAACCACAACATCACATCACTGGAATACTGAAACAAGGAATTTTACAGGTTAACTGAATGCAGGCAGAGAGCTTGGAAAAAACTTGGAACAAGGTAACTAAATTACTGCAAATGATATTTGTATTTAAGCTTGTATAATGAGCTGCAAGCTGGTGCAATAAACTCTACGTTCTTCTTTCCTCTTCCAGTCAAGAACACAACTTTCAGTACTTGAACTGTATCAGATGACTCACTATGTAAATAACAGTTTTCTCCTGTTTTGACCTTGACTGCAGAAAGAAGGATTTTAAAATTAATACTGGTTTTACACACCAAATGTGCAGCAGGCAAGTGGAACTAACACCAGCAGCAATACTAAGGCTGTCCTTAGTGCAGGAGCATACGTAATTGATGGGTTTTTAGGTTCCGACCATCACATGCCAATTTGTTTGATTTGGCAGTCACAACTGTGATTCTAATCAAGTTAGAAAAGCAGACCTGTGATTACCATCATCGAGATTGGTAGCTTTCCTAAAAAGAACAAATAGTGTATTTGCAATCCTCACTTACTGCTCACTTCCTTCCGAAGGGCGTGTTCTCACCCAGAACCGTTCCTGGCACAGGGCAGGTCACCAGCCACAAGGACAAAGAGCTGTTCAAACTTTGTGCTTTTTGCCTTCATCACTCCCTTCATTGAAAATTGTAGCAGTTTTGGGGGCAGGCATGGGAACTTCTGGGGATTTTCCATAAGCCAAATAAGAATGCAGGTTCTGGAGGTGCCAGGGTTAAGTGCAAGGAAGCCAAAGGCTTCCCTGTCCCGTGCCCTTTCTCAGTGCTCTGAGTAACTGGGCTGGCTAAACAAGGGTAGTGATGGGAGAAAGCAGCAGCCATAAACCAGCCCCCACTCTCACCAGGATGTGACCATGATCCTGGCCTTCATTTCCATTTTTCCTTCTGTCATTCTCAGCCATGAGACCTTGATCCCATGCAGTCTCATACAGGCAGATGCAGAAATCCTTTTCCCTTCCAAGCATGCAGGCTGAAAGACTCATCTCAAATATATTTTGGCAAAATGGTTCAACCAGTGGGCGCCCACCTTCTAGGTCCTCTGCACCATAAACCAACAGAGAGTACTGGATTCCTCCCCAAAGGAGGGAATTACTCAACACATTTTTAATTTCATTCACTGCAGAGTTAGTAAATACCACTGTTTAAGACAAGCCAAATTACAACTTACTCTGGTTCCATGTAGTTTTCATCTATGTATTATTTTCCTTCTTGCTGCCTTCTGAATTCTCATTAACCTTTCTGTCAGGACTGAATTAAACATGTCCTGTTAATTCAACTTGTTTTTCAAGAAATCTGACATGGAGATGACAAATGCTCATGTAAATAAAACCCTCTAGTTAATGAAGCGCATAATAAGAAACACAAAATTCTAGTTTACAACACGTTTTATTTCAGCTTTGCTACTCCAGTGAGTTCAAAAGTGAGATTGTCTGAATAGCTTTGGCATCTGTCCCTGTGGGAGCAGAAGAAAAGGTCATGGACTCTGAAGAAACCTAAAGATTGAAGAACTTCCTCCAAAGCTTTAGCGTTTTTGTTATTCTAATATGATACTCTATGGCATACATATCTCCTAAATAAAACCCTTTACATGCTACTCTTACCATAAGCCAGGATAGTAAATTTCTCAAGAAATTTTATAACTTTGTTGGCATTTCTAATGAGAAGATGCAACCCTGATGCAATACAAGGTAAGGAATAAAAATTTATATTCAAGTAGGTTTTGTGAGAGAAGTATTGCATGTTCTATAAACACCAGAAAATACTTGTTAATCCTTAAAAAAAAACCAAAGAAGTTTAATTGACTAGAATGATTAATTGCCTGATGTACTACATCTATTCTCCTAAATATTCTTTTGAAAAATATTCAGTGAGACAATTATGCAATAAAATTACTATTTATATGATTCCTTTCATCCACAAAGGCATCAAAGTCCTATGTATGTATAAAGGTATAAATACCCAGTACTGCTCAAGTGCAGCCAATCCTGCAGCAGGAAATATCAAATGCTCTGCACCAGCAGAAATTATAATGGGATGCTCGAAGGGATCAATGCTATTTAAATTCAGAGAGATGACAACACCCAATTAACCAGATAAGAGTACTAAACCTGCACTCAAACACAGGGCTTCTTTTCAGACTTTTGTTTATTTCCCAGCTGCTGAAAATTAGGCCTCACAAAGCAGCTTTTCTTTTCTTACATACCTCTCTTGACCAAGCAAGGTAGCGCTCAGACTGTGTGTCAGATGCCCACAGATACCCTTTCAGAATCCACTGCTTGCTTTAAACACAAATCAACAAGCATGTCAATGTTCTCCACAAATCCATGGTTCGAACACTCTTAAAGGGATTCTTGGCAAGTCTCACACTTGTACCTGCATTAACTCAGCATGGCAATGAGTGGCACTAGTGTTATGTTTGCCCAATTATCCCTTCATAAAAAAAAACTAAACAATATTTGAGATAGTAGCAATTTTAATTGAATAGTTTAAAAAATATATAAATAAGGGATAATATGGTTCTAATAATAACGCATAAGCAAAGGATAACTGCGGGGTAGGGAGCACAGGGCTCTTGGCCCTGTGCCACCTCGCGTACAAGCTTGCTAAGTGAAGATTCTCCCCTTATATGCCATGTGTTAATACCATATTCTCCCAGTTCCGGTTCGTCATCTACCTATCTCTGCCCTCATTAACACTTTTACTGCGCATGCACCATCACTCAGTTCGGTGGTCGCACAAGTCTTTGGGGGTCATCTGATGAAGATTTCGTAGTCTTCTTCTTTGTCCTTTAATTCACCTTTGGGTTACACATGCGCACTAAGCCAGTACAACGTAAGCCAAGAGCACATATCGCTGCATCTACATATCGAAGCAATAAATCCCTTATAATTAGCATTTTTCTGGGACCCAAAATTCTTATATGGTAGGCCCTGTCCTTGTGAACATCTGCTGGAGGGGGGGGGGGAGGTGGAGTCCCTCTTCTCCCTCTCTTCTTTTAACATTACAACTTTTAACCATTTTATCTATTCCTAAATATTAATTACAGTACTAATATTGATTACTCTTTCAATTTTATCAGCACGAATCATACCTATTTATCACAAATCCCTCATTTCTCTCTTTGATCATTGATTCGTGCTGTATTTAAAAGGCTGTGCCCTGATATATTTTATATTCTCAATTTTGTAGCAATCTCTTGCATCAGTCTAACAAACAGATTCTTATTTGAGGCTGGCAGGTCCCAATCTTTGTAGTGCTGTTTAAGCTGTTTATACAATTCAGCCAATTCTTCTGACTAATCCACACAGGTTGATTGCAATAGTCACAAATGTTGAAATTGCTGGGACTTGGTTTTTGCCTTGTTTGCTTTTTCATTGCTGAAACTCTGTCCAGTGTGGCTTTCTGGCTTTGACTAATCGCCCAGGGTACCAGAATGATCACAGTGAAAATAATCCTTAGGAAATCTACCTTTTTACTTTTCTCAAGGCCCCTTGGGTTGCAACTAAGGGCCGAGATGCCAGTCTTCTCGGTAGCAAAGGTAATATTCCGGGATCTAGTCACTGGTGCTTTTAATTTCTTTGGCACCCATAGCCTCACAGAGTTTTCTTGTTTCTTTTTAAATGTCATTTCTCAGTTCTGGCTGGTTAAGACGAAATAATTAAAATGAAAATCAAAGGTTAGGCTGGAATACCATAAATCTATATTTTTCAGTATTTCAGGGATATGCCAACTACAATAAGATTTCTTAATCAACAACTATCAATTATGAAACACTGGTCTATAATATTATGAATTGTTCGTTCTCTTATTTGTGCTATAGCCAATATAGCAAGAACCAATTGATCTAAGTTTTCTACTAATCTCACTGCTGCTGGAAGGGTCCCGTCTGCCAATCTCAGAGGTATCTCAAAAAAATCACTAGCAATGTGTTCTACAGTTAGCTGGCTAAATACATACCATAGCAAAACAAGCAAATCAATTGTTTCTCTTCTTCTGTCTTAGTTAGTCTCCACCATGAATTAAAGCAAAGTATGCAAATATCCATGGATGACACCCTAAACCATGTTTACCGCGCTCTAATGTTTTACTTGTACTCTTTCAACAACAGGTTTTATCACTCTCAGTTGCTGGAATTGCAGTTCTGTAATCAGTTCTGATAATGTTGCTGGTGGGTGACCCTGGAGGAGATCTTCGATCCTTTCAGGGCATTCCCACTGATCAAGAAAGTCTCTTTTATTCTTTTTCACCGGCCTTCTTCTGCTTCTGAGCTCAAGGGAATTGCAGTCGGCAGCCACTCCAGGACGCTTAGCTCTTTCTTAATAAATCAGAGTTAATAAAGATCAACTTAAATCTCACCATATTTTTACATTCCTGGAATTACATGTTCCAACAATATTTTAGCCACCGTTTGAGCTGTAGCCCGAGCTGCTGGAAATGCTTCAACTCACTGAGTTAATTGATCTACTATAACTAACAAATATTTTCACTAACCCACTTTAGGCAATTCTGTAAAATCAACCTGGATTTTTCAAATGGCCTGTAGGCTGTTTTTGCATCTTCCAGAGGGAGGGCTCTTTAACGCTTTCTTAGTTACTTTTTAACAGGTGAGACACCCCCTGGGTAATTTGTTTTCCAATTTCAGATATCTCTGTACACCCATAAAATTTTAAAAAGTGATCACAAATGGCTCTTGTTCTCCAGTGTGTCCATCTATGTAAGTTATCTAAAATCGAACGTGCCACTGGTTATAGCATTATTATTCTGCCATCAGGAAAAACTTACTTTCTCTTCTTAAATGTTGCTCTTAATTTCCTTATAGCTGCCAGTTCTGCTAGCGGAAAGTGTTTCTTGCTGAATTTCTATTTTTTGTAAGATCATGATTTCACTATCTCTCTTCCTTAAGGTCGCTCTTTTTGCTTCTTCTTCGGCCAAATTATTCTCCCTGATTCTAATATTCTAATATTCCTCGCTCTCTCTGGTGTCCTTTTACATGAACTAATCTATTTTCTTTGAGCCTTTTAAAGCTTCAAGTATCTGAATTATCAATTCTCCATGTATCTGAATTATCAATTCCCCATGTACTAACTCTTTCCTATGAGTGTTTATAAGTCCTCTTTTCTTCTAAATTTTTCTAAAAGTATGTACTACACTAAAAGCATATTTGGAGTCTGTTTAAAGAGTCCCTTCTCACCCCTTTTAGTATTCGTAATGCACGGAATAATGCATAAAGGTCACAGGTTTGTGCTGACCAGGAGGGACTAAGGGGACTAGACTCTTTTACCCCAAGCTTTTTCCCACTTCACCCGAATGCCAACCCGTATCATTAATTTCCAGATTATCTTCTTCAGTTAAAGAATAAATTTTAAGTTTTCCTTCACAGGGTTTTATCTGTAAATTTAAGGCTATTATTAGATCTCTGCCTAACAAATTATTCTCGGCCTCTGGTATCAACAATAAATCATTTACTCCAAATTTGTCATCTGTTTCAATTTGCACCCCTTTTATTACAGGAACGGGAAAAACCTCTCCCGTAATTCCAATTACTGGAACTCGCTCACGACTTATCTCACATCCCTGGGGTAATTTTGTCACTGTGGACCGAGAAACTCCTGTATTTACTAAAAATATAACTTCTTTGCTATTAGGACCTATTTTTAGCTTTATCAAAGCCTCTTCTGGTGACGTTTCGGTCCCCTTCATTAAACAGAACTCCTGACCTCTCTGATTCTCCTGAGAAGTTTTCTCATCTTGCTGTTTCTTTCTGCAATTTTTCTGCAGGTGCCCCTTTTTATGACAATAAAAACAGGTAGGTCCTGCACCCTTTAAATTAGGACAAGAATTTTGTAAGTGCCCTTTCTTGTATGGGAAAACTGCAGGTCTTGGTCTTAAAAAGGTCCTGACATCAGCTGTTTGTTTTTCCCTGCATATTTTTTTGTATTCAAAGCTGCCTGCATTTCTTGAACTGCTGCCATTAAAATTCTGGCATCTGCTTTCAGCTTTTTCTCATTTCTTCGGACATACACCCTTTGTGCTTCTCTCAGTAACTCTTGAAGTCCCCTGTCCTGCCAGTCTTCTAATTTTTCCAGCTTCTTCCTGATGTCACCCCCAGATCTAGCCACAAACTGAGTTTTTAACAGAATCTGCTCGACTGCAGTATCAGTATCTATACCTGAATATAATTGCAAGTCTCTTTTTAATCTTTCTAACCATTCTGCCAGGGACTCATCTTTTTTCTGGTACTCACTCAAAGCTTTTCCTATATTATGTCCCTGTCCTGCCTCTGAACAACAGACTTACTTCTCCCTCAGGACTCCATAAGGCAGCATACTCACTCTCCTCCTGATTAACAGGGTCTTTTGAATTCATATATATATTTTGAGCCTGGTAAATCCAATCTTCAAATGATCTGAACTTGGGCCAATATAAATTATCTTTCTGGATCATTTCTTTTGTCCATTCAAACATGCAATACTTAATCATTTTCTGTTTACTTTTTCCTCTTCGGGATTCCCATTCATCCCAAAACCGTATCATCATCCCTAGTGGGCTGTCTTGAGGAATGCTCTCTTCCTGAGAACCCCCCTCACGCTTCCCAGATAGTCTAAACTCCTGCGGATTCTTCACACAATCCGCAGCCCCTGGGTCAAAGAACTTACTTTTCTCCTGACCCATTCCTGGCGACAACAAACTAAGAGATCCTCGGTACCAGGAAAATCTTAGTTTTCCCCACTCACCTCGTGGTTCAACTTTCTCACTTACTACTCTGTCACTCTGCCTTTTCAATCTACTTGTTCCACTCCTATTTCTCCCTCTGCAATCTATTTGTTCCACTCCTATCTCTATTTCTTAATCTATTAACTTTGTCTTCTTACCATCTAATCACATACTAAAATGCCTGCTACCAGCCCGTCCGAGGAAATTGAACTTATTCAATCACTCTCCTCAGTCTCCCTACTCTCTCCTGCCCAAGGACCTTCCTACAGGTGCCTGGACCAGGGACCCTCTCCTCCCTCCTGGGTTAAACCTCCCGGGGTCCCCACACACTTTCACTTCCCTCCTCCTTTCCCGGCCGGCCTCCTCTCGGAGAGCCCGAAAACGCGGTACTGGGAGGTCCGTCTCGCATCGGGGGTCCGGGACTGCCCAGCCCTTGTCTCAGACACTCTACACACACTCACACATGCACACAGCCGCTCCCCAGACCCAAAACCCCGTGGTACTCACAGCCTCCTTTTCTCACGAGGGTCTTTGTGCACAAAAGCAGTTTTATATGGGTACTCTCTCCTTCCTGTAAGCCCGGCACTGATGGGAGCTTCTTCTGCGCGCTTTCAATAACTAATTTGCTTATGCATTATTGTAATAAAGACTCTCTTTTCCCAAGGGAGAGTGGTCTAGCCTTGGGACTACTTAAAAGTCTGGTGGGGAGCTCCTTCCCAGAAGCTATCCACCTCCCCAGAGTTGAGAGAGTCCCAGATTTCGGCACCAAAATTGTTATGTTTGCCCAATTATCCCTTCATTAAAAAATCCAACAATATTTGAGATAGTAGCAATTTTAATTGAATAGTTTAGAAAATATATAAATAAGGGATAATTTGGTTCTAATAATAACGCATAAGCAAAAGGATAACCAGCGGGGTATGGGGAGCACAGGGCTCTGGGCCCGTGCCACCTGATGCGTACAAGCTTGCTAAGTGAAGATTCTCCCTTATATGCCATGTGTTAATACCATATTCTCCCAGTTTCGGTTCGTCATCTACCTATCTCTGCCCTCATTAACACTTTTTACTGCGCATGCACCATCACTCAGTTCGGTGGTCGCACAAGTCTTTTGGGGTCATCTGATGAAGATTTCGTAGTCTTCCTCTTTGTCCTTTAATTCACCTTTGGGTTACATGCATGCACACTAAGCCAGTACAACGTAAGCCAAGAGCACATATCGCTGCATCTACATATCAAAAGCAATAAATCCTTTTATAATTAGCATTTTTCTGGGACCCAACCAGGTTCTTGTTCATTTTAGCATCTATATCTTCAACTTCTTCCTCCTGCAGGGTGCATTTCTTCTATTTTTCATAAGACCCAGATTAAATGTTGTCTCCTTTTCGGCAGGGACCTGAAATATTCTTTCCTGGCATTTCTGGGGTATTTGATTTTCCTCCATTTCCTGGGTTATTTGCCTTTTAGGTCCTTGCTTTTTAGGGATTTAGTAAAGGACCATTATTGATTTTGGCTTTCCTTTTTCTGTTATTTCTGAATCTAAAGGCATTGTTTGATCCTGCATCCCTCGGATCACTGAATGAATTAGTCTAATAAAACATGGATTAACAAGGCAGAAATAGAAGTCCCAGAGCTGAACATAACACCATGAACCCTCTTTTCCACCAAACACCTCCAAAGAGGTTATCCCACCAATCTGCTTTCAAGATCGAATTCCACTTTGTACTGGCACATGAAAACTCTTTTAATTTCTTCTGCTAGTTCAGTGATTTTCCCCATAATCTTTTCTACACAGCACTCAGATTCATTCATCCCAAAACTCCTCCTTCTTCCCCCAAGGGAGAAGTCCTGGCAATATTTAAACAAATCCCCCGCATTTGTGTATATTAAGGGCCAACATTTTTAAAGCACACAGGTGTGATTTGACACTACTTCCACCACTGCTTGGACCCATTTCCGATTCAACAAACTAAGATCCCCTTATATGACCAAAAAAGCCCATGTTTCTGGGTCCTCGTGGTTAATTCTTTCTCAGGCATTCTTCTCCCCCTTTTTTGGTTCCTCCTGTTCCTTTGAATCTCATCTCTTTTATTTCGCTGCAGGTTTCTTGCCGTGGAGTTCCCACATTGCTCTAGACCTCGGTTTTGGTTAATATTCCTCAGGTACAGGTCTCACCATTAATGGTAATTCACTCCTGCAGTCGAACAAAGGAAATTGAACCCATCTTTCCATTTCTTATCAGTCACAGGTTATTGTTCCTATAACCCCTCAGGCTGTTGATGGATTGTTAAGGTTCCCAGGTCTTCTGTACCAGCTTAAATTAATCTGTTCATCCCATTTTATTTCCCATTTTTTTTTCGCCAGGTTTTTGGGAGGTTTCAGGTCCAACTGGGACTTTGAACAATTATCAGATTTTGAAACACTTGGGTTTGCAGGAGTAGAACCCGTAATTCAATTTTCTTTCCACGAGGGTTATACAAAGCAGTTCCAAACTTGATTCCTTAAAACTTTCAGGTCTCTTCAATGTTTCAGAAATTTTTGTGGTTCAATTTAAAAAATTTTCTGAGCTAGGCTCCTCTTTTCCAAGGCCATCTTTCAGCCATGGGGAACCTCCAAAAATGTTCATTTTAATCCCTCCTTAGCAATCTCTTTGCATCAATCCCACAAACAGATTCTTTTTATTAATTCTGTTTTCATGTTTATTAATATCCAATTTTTTTTCAAACAAGCTTTAAATCATATGAAAATTTATTCTTCTTTTCAAATAATTTTTAAAATTAGTGCCTGGCCTCCTATCCTGTCAAAACAAAAAGAATTTTTTTCATATTGAGGGACAAATGATTATATTGGGGATAGGGAGCTCGTCCATTATATCCCCAAATTTTCCCCTACCCAATACATCTTTTCCTTCTTTAACACAAACATCTATAAAGTTTTGCGATTCGTCAGAACAGAACTAACATATGGGTTTTAAACACAGACTTTATCTTGTCTTAATCACACAGGGTGATTGCAATAGTTTTCACAAATGTTGAAAGGCTGGGACTTGGTTTTGCCTTGTTTGTTTTTCATTTGTCGAAACTCTGTCCAGTGGGGCTTTTGGTTTTGACCAATCGCCCAGGGTACCAGAATGATCACAGTGAAAATAATCCTTAGGAAATCTACCTTTTACTTTCTCAACTAGGTTTTTGTTTGCAACTAAGGGCCGAGATGCCAGTCTTCTCGGTAGCAAAGGTAATATTCCGGGATCTAGTCACTGGTGCTTTTAATTTCTTTGGCACCCATAGCCTCACAGAGTTTTCTTGTTTCTTTTTAAATGTCATTTCTCAGTTCTGGCTGGTTAAGACGAAATAATTAAAATGAAAATCAAAGGTTAGGCTGGAATACCATAAATCTATATTTTTCAGTATTTCAGGGATATGCCAACTACAATAAGATTTCTTAATCAACAACTATCAATTATGAAACACTGGTCTATAATATTATGAATTGTTCGTTCTCTTATTTGTGCTATAGCCAATATAGCAAGAACCAATTGATCTAAGTTTTCTACTAATCTCACTGCTGCTGGAAGGGTCCCGTCTGCCAATCTCAGAGGTATCTCAAAAAAATCACTAGCAATGTGTTCGACAGTTAGCTGGCTAAATACATACCATAGCAAAACAAGCAAATCAATTGTTTCTCTTCTTCTGTCTTAGTTAGTCTCCACCATGAATTAAAGCAAAGTATGCAAAGAATACATATCCATGGATGACACCCTAAACCATGTTTACCGCGCTCTAATGTTTTACTTGTACTCTTTCAACAACAGGTTTTATCACTCTCAGTTGCTGGAATTGCAGTTCTGTAATCAGTTCTGATAATGTTGCTGGTGGGTGACCCTGGAGGAGATCTTCGATCCTTTCAGGGCATTCCCACTGATCAAGAAAGTCTCTTTTATTCTTTTTCACCGGCCTTCTTCTGCTTCTGAGCTCAAGGGAATTGCAGTCGGCAGCCACTCCAGGATGTGTTTAGCTCTTTCTTAATAAATCAGGGTTAATAAAGATTAACTTAAATTTTACTATATTTTCACATTCTTGGAATTACATGTTTTCACAATATTTTAGCTACTGTTTGAGTTGTAGTTCGAGCTGCTGGAAATGCTTTAACTCACTGAGTTAATTTGATCTATTATAACTAACAAATATTTTCACTGACTAACTTTAGGGAATTTTGTAAAATCAACTTGGATCTTTTCAAATGGCCTGTAGTCTGTTTTTGCGTCTTCCAGAGGGATGGCTCTTTAACACTTTTTTAGTTACTTTTTAACTAAGGTGAGACACTCCTGGGTAATTTGTTTTCTAATTTCAGATATCTCTATACATCTATAAAATTTTAAAAAGTGATCACAAATGGCTCTTGTTCTCCAGTGTGTCTATTTATACAAGTTATCTAAAATCTAACGTGCTACTGGTTATGGCATAATTATTTTGCTATCAGGAAAAACTCACTTTCTCTCCTTAAATGTTGCTCTTAATTTCTTTATAGCTGCCAGTTCTGCTAGCGGAAAGGAAAGTGTTTCTTGCTGAATTTCTATTTTTTTGTAAGATCATGATTTCACTATCTCTCTTCCTTAAGGTCGCTCTTTTTGCTTCTTCTTCGGCCAAATTATTCTCCCTGATTCTAATATTCTAATATTCCTCGCTCTCTCTGGTGTCCTTTTACATGAACTAATCTATTTTCTTTGAGCCTTTTAAAGCTTCAAGTATCTGAATTATCAATTCTCCATGTATCTGAATTATCAATTCCCCATGTACTAACTCTTTCCTATGAGTGTTTATAAGTCCTCTTTTCTTCTAAATTTTTCTAAAAGTATGTACTACACTAAAAGCATATTTGGAGTCTGTTTAAAGAGTCCCTTCTCACCCCTTTTAGTATTAGTAATGAACGGAGTAATGCATAAAGTTCACAGGTTTGTGCTGACTAGGAGAGACTAAGGGGACTAGACTCTTTTACCCCAAGCTTTTTCCCACTTCACCCGAATGCCAACCCGTATCATTAATTTCCAGATTATCTTCTTCAGTTAAAGAATAAATTTTAAGTTTTCCTTCACAGGGTTTTATCTGTAAATTTAAGGCTATTATTAGATCTCTGCCTAACAAATTATTCTCGGCCTCTGGTATCAACAATAAATCATTTACTCTAAATTTGTCATCTGTTTCAATTTGCACCCCTTTTATTATAGGAACGGGAAAAACCTCTCCCGTAATTCTGATTACTGGAACTCGCTCATGACTTATCTCACATCCCTGGGGTAATTTTGTCACTGTGGACCGAGAAACTCCTGTATTTACTAAAAATATAACTTCTTTGCTATTAGGACTTATTTTTAGCTTTATCAAAGCCTCTTCTGGTGACGTTTCGGTCTCCTTCATTAAACAGAACTCCTGACCTCTCTGATTCTCCTGAGAAGTTTTCTCATTTTGCTGTTTCTTTCTGCAATTTTTCTGCAGGTGCCCCTTTTTATGACAATAAAAACAGGTAGGTCCTGCACTCTTTAAATTAGGACAAGAATTTTGTAAGTGCCCTTTCTTGTGGCGGGAAAACTGCGCAGGTCCTGACATCAGCTGTTTGTTTTTCCCTGCATATTTTTTTGTATTCAAAGCTGCCTGCATTTCTTGAACTGCTGCCATTAAAATTCTGGCATCTGCTTTCAGCTTTTTCTCATTTCTTCGGACATACACCCTTTGTGCTTCTCTCAGTAACTCTTGAAGTCCCCTGTCCTGCCAGTCTTCTAATTTTTCCAGCTTCTTCCTGATGTCACCCCCAGATATAGCCACAAACTGAGTTTTTAACAGAATCTGCTCGACTGCAGTATCAGTATCTATACCTGAATATAATTGCAAGTCTCTTTTTAATCTTTCTAACCATTCTGCCAGGGACTCATCTTTTTTCTGGTACTCACTCAAAGCTTTTCCTATATTATGTCCCCTGTCCTGCCTCTGAACAACAGACTTACTTCTCCCCTCAGGACTCCATAAGGCAGCATACTCACTCTCCTCCTGATTAACAGGGTCTTTTGAATTCATATATATATTTTGAGCCTGGTAAATCCAATCTTCAAATGATCTGAACTTGGGCCAATATAAATTATCTTTCTGGATCATTTCTTTTGTCCATTCAAACATGCAATACTTAATCATTTTCTGTTTACTTTTTCCTCTTCGGGATTCCCATTCATCCCAAAACCGTATCATCATCCCTAGTGGGCTGTCTTGAGGAATGCTCTCTTCCTGAGAACCCCCCTCACGGTTCCCAGATAGTCTAAACTCCTGCGGATTCTTCACACAATCCGCAGCCCCTGGGTCAAAGAACTTACTTTTCTCCTGACCCATTCCTGGCGACAACAAACTAAGAGATCTCCGGTACCAAGAAAAATCTTAGTTTTCTACACTCACCTCGTGGTTCAACTTTCTCACTTACTACTCTGTCACTCTGCCTTTTCAATCTACTTGTTCCACTCCTATTTCTCCCTCTGCAATCTATTTGTTCCACTCCTATCTCTATTTCCTAATCTATTAACTTTGTCTTCTTACCATCTAATCACATACTAAAATGCCTGCTACCAGCCCGTCCGAGGAAATTGAACTTATTCAATCACTCTCCTCAGTCTCCCTACTCTCTCCTGCCCAAGGACCTTCCTACAGGTGCCTGGACCAGGGACCCTCTCCTCCCTCCTGGGTTAAACCTCCCGGGGTCCCTACACATACACTTTCACTTCCCTCCTTTCCCGGCCGGCCTCCTCTCGGAGAGCCCGAAAACGCGGTACTGGGAGGTCCGTCTCGCGTCGGGGGTCCGGGACTGCCCAGCCCTTGTCTCAGACACTCTACACACACTCACACATGCATACAGCCGCTCCCCAGACCCAAAACCCCGTGGTACTCACAGCCTCCTTTTCTCACGAGGGTCTTTGTGCACAAAGCAGTTTTATATGGGTACTCTCTCCTTCCTGTAAGCCGGCACTGATGGGAGCTTCTTCTGCGCGCTTTCAATAACTAATTTGCTTATGCATTATTGTAATAAAGACTCTCTTTTCCCAAGGGAGAGTGGTCTAGCCTTGGGACTACTTAAAAGTCTGGTGGGGAGCTCCTTCCCAGAAGCTATCCACCTCCCCAGAGTTGAGAGAGTCCCAGATTTCGGCACCAAAATTGTTATGTTTGCCCAATTATCCCTTCATTAAAAAATCCAACAATATTTGAGATAGTAGCAATTTTAATTGAATAGTTTAGAAAATATATAAATAAGGGATAATTTGGTTCTAATAATAACGCATAAGCAAAGGATAACCGCGGGGTAGGGAGCACAGGGCTCTTGGCCCCGTGCCACCTCGCGTACAAGCTTGCTAAGTGAAGATTCTCCCCTTATATGCCATGTGTTAATACCATATTCTCCCAGTTTCGGTTCGTCATCTACCTATCTCTGCCCTCATTAACACTTTTACTGCGCATGCACCATCACTCAGTTCGGTGGTCGCACAAGTCTTTGGGGGTCATCTGATGAAGATTTCGTAGTCTTCCTCTTTGTCCTTTAATTCACCTTTGGGTTACACATGCACACTAAGCCAGTACAACGTAAGCCAAGAGCACATATCGCTGCATCTACATATCAAAGCAATAAATCCCTTATAATTAGCATTTTTCTGGGACCCAACCAGGTTCTTGTTCATTTTTAGCATCTATATCTTCAACTTCTTCCTCCTGTCCTTGTGAACATCTGCCGGAGGGGGTGGAGCCCCTCCTCTCCCTCTCTTCTTTTGGTATTACAACTTTTAACTATTTTTATTATTCCCAAATATTAATTCTTATATGGTAGGCCCTGTCCTTGTGAACATCTGCTGGGGGGGGGGGGGAGGTGGAGTCCCTCCTCTCCCTCTCTTCTTTTAACATTACAACTTTTAACCATTTTATCTATTCCCAAATATTAATTACGGTACTAATATTGATTACTCTTTCAATTTTATCAGCACGAATCATACCTATTTATCACACTAGGACTGGTAATAAAACTGCAGAAGGAATGGTTGGAACCAAATGATTTCAAGTTGGAAAAGCCCATGAGCCACAAATTCTGTGAAAGCAACCCCTAAGCCTTAGAGCTGAATTGCTGCAGGAGTTGGAGAAAAGTAAAAGAGTGTTCCCCCTCTTTTCTGCTAACAGTTGCACATAATGAGCCACACAAATGGGTCAAAACTTCTCAGTTTTTCTCCATTTAACATACCAACTTAAAATCCAACAATTTTACTTTAAGAAAACCATAAAGTAGAACTGCAATGTGGGTCATAGTCTGGATATTAGCAAAATTACTAAATACTAGGGCTAATATATTCTCAGTCTCCATATGGCAAATGGGCTGATGAAGTTTGTGGCATAAATCTTCTCATTTGCCACTATAAATTCATCAAGGATGAGTGAAGCTTATTAGCAAAACTTAGATGTTATCTCCCACAGAACTCTAAGGCTCCAGAAGATTAAAAATGTTTTCCTGCCATGACAAGTACAATGACCTCATAAATATTAGTAGACCCTTTGGCACTGGAAAATGCCATCTATTCCTGCTTCTGTGTAATATTACAGGACTGAGCAAAAAAGAATACAAGGATGTTGCTGCTAAACTTTACCCCATAGAAGGCTAAGTAAAACTGCAGTCTGAATCATATTTTCAAGCTTCAGAAGTCCATGAAAAACGTTTGAAGAGTGCATTTACTCTTTTGAAGGGGATTCAGCCCATTAGACAAAGATTTTTTTTCTGACATATAAATAGCTCAAGAACCAAAAGATCTAGCTAGATAATAAATGAGTATTTTTCACATAGTATCAAACAGCCAGTTATACACCATTCATATTTGAACTGCTTTCGTCAGAAAGAGATTTATTTAAACTCCCTTTCAAACAGCTATTTCCTAGAATAACACAGCAAAGCTCTCATGTCTAGTACTGTATATTTTGTTGACCAGTTAGTTACTCATCTCTTGGTACGTGCATTTATCCCCCATTTATGTGAATGTTCCATTTGTTCCAAATGGCTGAGCTCAAAGCTGGTTGCAGCTGCTTGTGATGTTCCAAACAAAACCTTCCTTTTTTCCCCCTCACAGGTCTGCAGCATTCCTGAAATGTCCATAAATAGAACTCAGAAATTACATTTCTAAATGACAATTCATCACACCTCCTGCAGACTGTAACAGTATTTTAAATTCCTACTGAAGCCTCACCAAATTCAAAGGTGACTGCTTTTTTTTTTGGAACCAGTTTTTTGAGCTCTTCCATACTGAGCCTTTTACTTCTTGCAGCAGAGAAAATCTGTGTGTGGCTTCTGCCACAGTACCCCAATAGTCCAGAGGACACCACTTTTGGTTTGTAAGGACTTGAGGCATCTTTGCCCAAGTCCTGCTTTTACAATTGAAACTCCAAGCTCAGTGTTGGTGCCTGCTCAGAGAAGAGGCTGGAAATTGGGTCCTAGAGGCAGCACTGCCAAGCACTGCAAAGTGCCTTGGGCAGACACTGCAGACTTGCCTTTTTCATCTGGGTTTGGAAAGGGTCCAGCTCTCCAAACAACCAATAGAAGTGAGGCCAGTCCAGCTGATAAGTGACTGCAGCTCAGAATTAATGCCCACAGTGACTGATAACAAGTGCCAAAATGAGGTTTGATCTGCCCAACCTGCAGACATTTACTGCCTGAAACAGGCACTCAATTCTCAGGCTGGGTTTCTACATTATCCCCAAACTTCAGACTCATTCTCTCATAGCACTCCTTGTCTCTCCTTTGCACTGGTGCCAGAAGGGCCAACTTAAGCATCTGAAGGTTCACCTGTCATTTTAGCAGTGATATTTTTCTCTTGAACATTATGGAGACTGAGTATTTTGATAGGTGAATTTTGCTGAATATAGAAGCATATATTAATATATCTGTTTGGTTTTAATAGGATGCATATATGCACATATTGAAGAATTGTATTGAAATGTTGAAAATAATGTAAATATTTTGATTGAAAGTATTTAGTACACTGGCTGAAGGTGCTATGAGAAGAATATCTGAAATGAAGAGTTGTTGTGTTGCTTTAAATCAATCACTTAATGACTGTAGAGTTCATTTTTGCAGCACCCACTCATTTGCCCTGGAAAGCCTGGGAGGGGCTCTGAGCCCTTACTTCCATGGGGAGGCATTTAATAAATCAGTGAGAACTGGCCTCCATCCTTCAGGAAAGGCCTCAGTCCCTGCTCATTCCCAGCACAGCTTGAGCTTCATCACCCTTCCATGTCCTCCTGGTCTCTGGGCTGTCTCACCCCAGCAGGGAGGGCTCCCATCATCAAGGTGCTGTGAAGGAGTCACGATCAGGATCATTTGGCTTAAAAATGAGATGAGAATGGGTGAACTGTGCTGTCAGAATGGTGCTGAAGGATGACAGCAGCGTGCAGAAGGCAACTGCAGCCTGTACATGGCATCACCAAGGAAATCCATCCCCGAGCAATGCACGGGCTGATGGCTGGAAACTGGAAACTGAGGGGACGTGACGGATTTGCACAACTCCCTCAATAGAAAAAACATTTAATTTAAGAAAGATTAGATTGTCACAATCTCCCCTGACAAGAGTGCCTGTCTAGCAAGGCCTTGAGCCTATATTTTGGGCTGGAAGTGTACCTTAGAAATATTCACAATACAGGCTGTCACCAGTGATACATTTCCTTGTCATTCTTGAAGTGTGACTGATTTGCCAAGATCAAGACTAAATTCACAATCAGCAGCAAGGGCACCCAACATGAATTATAAAACTGCCTTTCCTTCCTAGCCTCCTGGATATGCTAAGGAAAATGCTTTCCCTGCATTCATTGTTGCTTTTTATATCCACAGCATATCCTCTGTGTAATGATGCAGTACTGCTCGGCTCATCCCATAGCCTCCACCCTGCTCCCACAGCAAAGATGATGCTCAGTAAAAGGGAAGCATTTAGCTATTAAATATAAAACCTGTATTAAAAAATGTGTTGATTTTATGGCCAAGTGTCTTGTGCTCTGAGATGAAATGGAAATAGAGGTGGTGGTAGAAGTGGAGACAATTTTTGATAATTTTTAACACTGAGGAAAGTGGCTGGTTGTTCAGTGCAGCTCTGTGGAGGCTGGGGCAGTGCCTGGGCAGACTCCATTTACAGATACAGAGCTCTGTTCAAAGCAAGAAGAGAAAATAAAACCCAAAATCAAGAGGAGCAGCTGATTAGAGGGAGGAAGGAATAGGAAAGGACCTTTCCTTTCTCTTCACCATCCCAAAATCATGCAAGCAGAGGTGAAACTAAAGTCACTAAACAGACAAACTTAAACCATGCGTCCAGAAGAACCTGTGAAGTCATAGGAATAACTTTTTAAATTTCTACAAGTGGCTTCCTGGATCTAAGTAGAAGCAGGGAAATTACTGCTGGTACAGAGGAAACAGGAGGCTTGGAGCATATCAGACTTTGGGTGGCAACTGATTATCTCCCAAACCCAGAATTCAGGCCAAAGCTAAATTGTAAAATAAGGGAGACAGAGAAGAGTAATGAACAGAAAACCTTAGAAGTGCTTCCAGCTCCTACAGTGACAGATGATGTCTTGAGCATATTAACAAAGCAATAAATCCCACAGGGTGATCTGCCACCCTTAAAGCACAGTGTATGCTTAGCCCTGAAGGTTTTTGCCCAAGGGAAGAAAATACTGGAGTTCCAGTGCCAGCTTACATCTCAGATTCTCTTCCAAAGGTAGCTGTAAGTGGGTCACAATTTACTGGTAGACTGTGAGATATAATGCTGAAGTTGCAGAGAGTCTTCTCTGAAGAAGAATCAGATAGTGATAGTTCAGATTATGATTAACTGGGTTTCACTAATCCCAGCACTGTGGAGATGACTGTGGGTAATGAAGAAAGCTTTCTTCTAAGTCACTTTACAGAAGTTTGTAAGCTTCAGTGCTTTCAAAGTCACAAGACTTACTCCAAGCTTTCACATTCTGTGCTGTGGGCTCACTCACACAGATGACATGGACAAGTTTATGATAGTACATCAAAAGAAAAGCACTAATTAAAAAGGCTTCCCATTAAAGAAAATGGAAACAATGACCAAAACTAGATTTAGAGTCAATTTTTAGATTAGTCATAAGAAGAAGAAAAATTCCACAACTTTAAAGTAACTGTCTACTTACAGAAAATAAAAGCTCTAAGTTAAACAGAAAACCAGAATGAATGAGGTTTAAGGTTGAAATACCAGGAAACTGTTGCTGACCATCATTCAAATACTGTGTTGCATCAGCCTGTGGGGGTGTTCCACACAGACATAAATGAAGAATTCTTCTCATATCACTTTTCTAACCAATATAATTACTTCTGTTTAGTCACAGATCAGCCTGGATGTTGCTCAGAATGATCTCCTACTATTTTGCAGTTATGATTTAGGTCTGAAAACTTTTCTAATGGAATCAACAAACAGAAAGAGCTGAAATTAGATATTAATGCCAAATTTATCACCACAGTAGAAATATGATTCACCTGTAAATCTTCAAGAGTTTTTCACCCTTCACTCCTGAATTACAGCTGTTGCCTCATCTAAAGCCCTGTATTATTCATCCTTTATCCTTGCAGCGATCTGACAAAGCTGACTAAAAACCTAACAGACTTCTAATCAACCTGTAATTCACCATCAATGAGCAAATCTATGTCAAATACCCCTAGGATCACAGCACTACCTTCACAGTGGTGCACTGGGCACTTCTGGAGTCTCAGTTCATCGCTCCAATCAATGGGTTTTGTGCCCCAAAAATCCTGACTGCCTTTCCTGATAACTGCACAGAACTAATTGAAAAATGGCAAGAGAACATCTCCTGTTACTATATTTTTTGATGCTGTGACCTCTTAGCCAGATGGAAGCTGTTTACTGCAGATTATATTCAGGTATTCTTAATCCTAACATCTTGTTGTAGCCATCAGTTTAGATATTATTTTTACCAATCTAATATTTATCCAATATTTCACTGTATTTGACAGCAAAACCTATCTCTGTGTATGACCACATGAGCTCACAAGATTCTTGGTCCATAAATGCCCCTGAATTAATCTTTACCTGCCTTATTTCCTATTTTCATTTCCCAAGGAACAGCTTCTTTTTATTTTTATAGTCACTATATGGTCCAAAGAAACAGCTAAGTGAAAACATAACAGTTAACTGCCCTCAGCCTGCAGCCCATATCTTTTGGCATCACCAGGAACACTTAGAGCTGCAAGACTGGATTCAGGAGCTCCTAAAAGTAAAATTATACTGCTGCAAAGAAAGTACAGAAACATCTCTGTAGACAGATGTGTCCTCACCTGACCCCTTTGTTAAACACCAGCATCTACACAACAGCTTTAGCAAAAGCACTGATATCCTACCAAAACCAAACAAAACCTGCACACCAATACCCTAAAGGTTGTTTGTGCCTTCCCTTGTGGATGGGTGCAGAGTCCCACTCCAGCTCTGATGCACAGATGAAATGGGAATTCCAGGGTCTGGTTAAATTCTGTTGGATCAGTCCCACTGACAACTCCCAGCAGGGCAAAACACTGAACCTGCTGTGCCTGAAGGTGTAAGGGCTGACACAACCCTGGCCACCACTCAGGGTGGTGCCTCCTGCAGGAGCCCAAGCCTTCACTCTGATCCCTGTTTCCCCCATTTCAGGTCTGGCTGGGGACATTCTTTGCCTCCCAGTGCCACCACCTGGGAGAGCTGCCTCACAGAAGGCAAAATGTGTGTCAAAATGCAAGTCTGAGTGCCTGCAGGTGATGTCACTCAGTCTGGAAATATGGGATCAGGCCTATCAGATAAGTGTTCAAACTAAATAGAACAGGATTTAGAACATGCTTTTAGATTTAAGGAAAAGTGCAGTCTTTAAATTACTGCTCTAGAATTTACTGGCTTAAAAAGAAAGACCTTAAGGCATCCCATCAAAGAGTTATATAACTCAAAAGGGCTTTCCTTGCTCAGTGTTGCTTGTGCAAGATAGATTTAAGTAATAAAACATGCTTCTGGCACTAACCCTTCTATATGGGCTTTATGATGACAGATTTCAGATTTGAAAATAGAGGTCTCCATACAGGCTAGCATTCCTCTTCTATGCCCTTACAGAAGCTTTGACTGGTCATTTTCTACTCTTTGTTTATTGCTTTTAACTGAAAAACTAGCTACCAACTTCAGCAGGAATTGGTCATGATGTGGATCAGATGGTCCCAGGTTTGGTGCCCAGCTCAAACCAGCCCATACCCCAGCCTGGTGCAGCACAGCAGCTGAAGGAGCCTTTCATTTCAGTCTCCCTGCAATTTAAATTGGCTACATCTGATGTGTAAATATCTTCAAACTTCACACAGTTTGTAGCAGCGATCACCCCCTGGGCGGCAGAGCCTCTGACGTATCTCTCTTGAGAATGTTAAACACAGAGACTTTAAAACTGGAATTTCTAGCATGCAGCTTTTCATTGGCATGAAAGGCAAGAGAGTCCTGAAAATACTTGAAATTTTGAAGTTATGAGGAAAAGAGTCCATTAACAAGTTGAACACTTTATCTATAGGAGGCTTTTAAAATTTTATCTAATCTAATTGGTATTTAATAAGACAGGTTTTTTCAAACAGTGCATCCACAGTCCCCAGTAAGAATCCCTGTGAATGAAATTAATTATTTTGTACTTTCTGCAGCTTTCAATTTTACATCTTTAGATATTCTGCTTGAAATGTGTAGATAGTATGGTGTTGCTTTTGCCTGGTAATGATGTCATTTCCACAGATAATTAATCCCATTGATTAATTGGATTTGTAACTTTTAGAGAGGCAGCTAAAAGAAGTAGTCACAATTTGTGCCAGTTTTATTTGTGACCTTCCATTTACAAGTCGATTAGAGTTAGGTCAAAATCAAAAAGTGGCCCACAAAACACAAGAACTGGCTGTTGATCATGATCTGTGTCAAGAAGTCTTGCAAGTTTTTTATGCACTGAATCTTACCCAAAAGGTGGAAGCACAGTACACATATTAAAACATGACTACAGGTTTGAGGACACTGTTGGTTTGAGAAGCTAAATAAATGATTGTATACTTATTTGAGGTTTGAAATATGCTGGGACACAATTAGTTTTAACTTTTTCTTTTAATATTCTATTTATTTCAATGGTGGGGCCTCTTACTCCCATGTGCTGCTGTTGTCTCTAAAAATATAAAGATCTCCTCCAGCCTTGGATATCCTCTCACAGCAAAACACTTGGCACCTGCACCTGCCCAAATTCAAGGTGCTGAGCAGTGCCCCAGCCTCCAAAGGGAGCTGCCCCCACAGTCCAAGGGGGGCTGCTTCAAGGATGTCATTTTGTTTAGATTTGCTACTGGAAATGCAACTATGGGCTTCAAGTCTTTAAATATGATCTCTTACTTAAGCTTGATAGAGAGAGAGAGCTCCTCCAGCACATTTACAGCCAAACCATATTTTTACAGACATTACGCTGTGTCATTCTAAGCCAGGAAGGTGTAAGAAAGATGTGCTTTATCACATCTAGGAGAAGGACAGCTACTGACTTACTGAAAATAGCCAGATTCCACCTCTCAAGTCAGCTGGGACTAACCTAACACTTCAGTTAGCCTGTGTACAAAAGAGAAAAAAACCCTAAAAGATTAACCTAAAACTAAATATTACATGGCAGCAGACAAGAAGCATTACATGGTGTGATTACATGTCTGCACATTCTGTGTCTCAACATAAAATATTAAGACTGCAGGCAAATTTTCAAGAACCATGTGGTGCACAGCTGCAGAGAGACATGCAAACATAGGACAAAAATATCCCCTGCTGATTGAGCCCCATTAGCAGTTTCAGCTCACCCCCAAGAGCTCAGGCAGGGGTTGATATAATCTGCAGGAGAGACAATGCAGCAGGGAGAATTGGTGTGCTGCTGCCATGTATTGCCCCAGGATGTAAGAATTATTTTCAGAGGTCCTGCAGGGTTAACTCTGCCAGGCTGGGCAGAAATCCAGATTAGAGCTGCATCCTACGAGGGTTTCCTGTCTTTTCTAACCTACACAAGAATTGGAAGAGACAGCTTGAAAAACTTTGCCATCTCCCCTCTGAAGGCCTCTGCTATTCTATTAATAATGTCTTACATTTTACAGCTCATTCTCATCATACAAGACAGATGAACCAGGGCTGTGCCTACATCACTCCCTGAAGAAAGCCACCCCCATCCCCATTCAACTGCTGAACTTTCCAAAGGCTCCTCACCCTGCCTGTGCTACCTAAAGAAACTTTTCTTTAAAAGACATTTTGGTGTTTTCTTTCCAGCATCTCAGTAGTTTTTAAAAAGTTGTGTTTTTTTATCAGACAGTGCAGGTTACCATAACTCTTTTGATATATCTGCTCTAGCCAGCTGCAGAAATTCATACTGAGATCTCACAACCAGCACTGCTGAAACCTGAACTTGGAAACTTCCATCTCTCCTTTATTTCCCTAGCTTTTCATCAAGATCTCCTGCAAGAAAAAGTGAGTACTGCCAGCAAGACCCAAAATGACCCACTTCACTTTCGTTTCTCAGTTTGAAAAGAAAGAACAATGAAGGCATAACTTCCATTAATAAGAAAATATCTGCCACTCTCAAACACATGTAACAAAAAATACACTTTTTTCTCCTAAGAAAAAATTATAAAAGTATATTTGCAGCAGAAATTGCTTATACTAAGATTACATTACAGCAAACTAGAAGGATCACATTAAAAAATACAATGTTATTTCTCTTTACATACTTATTTCTATCTGTAACACATTAAAGTGGGAAAATAAGAGTATAGATCATTGGAGAAGAATCAAAAGCATGTGGAAACAAAAATTAAAGGCACGCCTACATGCATTTTACATTCTCTTCTCTGCTCTCCTCTAATTATGATGAAAATATCCTGGATGAAGGGAATGCAACTAGTTGAGCTCTCTGCTTCTGTTTTGTGTAGTATTACCTCTGGGAAGTAAACCCTCAGTGAATCAAAAAAATTCCACTTGTATCATCTAATTGCCAGTGACTGGGCACAGGCCCAGTTTGTTCAAGGTTTTCTGCAAACAGTGAAATGGAGTCGAATTTTTCTATGGATTCATGGAAATTAATCCCTATGTCTTTCCCTTCCACTGTAATATTCTCAGCATTGTTTTTTCTCCTTCCCACAGATCCTCTCCTAATACCACCAGTCCAAAACCATCTTTGACATCCTCTGCAATGCTCCCAGGTCAATCAAAACTCCCTCCTGCCATTTCCTTTCCTTGGAAGGAGTAAACACTTTAAAGCAGAGTACATGAGGTATAGGGAGGGGGAAATGGAGAAGAGGATTTGAGCAGCCCTTGAAGGAAAAGACAAAGCCTTCTGGAAATGGCCCAATCCTTGCAGTACTACCAGAAGGTAATCTGGATGACTCCATGTTCTGATGATTTGGAGCACTCTGTCCCACCTCCACCACTTCACTCTGACAAAACCGCAACAAACCAACACAGGCCATCACCCCCCAACCTCCCCAAAGCCACTCCCTATCTCCTCAGGAAGAACTCTCAACATGCAAGTTATCACTGGGCAGGTTCTCAGCTGGTTTCCAGCCCAGGGCACCAATATTTTGAGGATGAAGAGACATTTATCTCTGAATTTTGCCTGAGAGTCAGTGAAAGTTCAGAATACTGATTTTGATAAAAACTCTGGGAGCTCAGACTGACATTATGCTATAAAATGCTTTCACTGGAAAATATGCACATCATTCTACTTGCAACAACTATCACAATATCTCCTTAATATTATGTGTATAATATCAATGTGATCTCTTTCTAACACCAACTGAACATATTTGATATGATAGAATTACTTTGTGCACAGCTATTTAAAACCCACTTTAGTTGTGGATTTACACTGCACACATTTTTTCAGCTATGAGAAATGTGTTCACTTAAGCATTTCATGCCACACTGACAAATCACCGAGTAATGTCAACCCCAAGAAGTGTTTTCTAGTCCTGTTATACTACAGGGGCACATTTGAGCATAATGTAGAATATGAAGAAGATAATGAAATTTATGTGTGTAATGAAAACTATGTGCATTGCACCTCCCACACACTGTTTAAGAATTATGCCCCACAAAATCATTTAAAATAACTCATATTCCACACACTGTGGATGTCTCATCTGAAAACTACTCCTCTGCCTGCTCTATTATACAGGGACAACAGGCAGCTCACAAAGAAGAAGCCTTAAGACTTCAGTCCCTTTGAGTTTCTAGGCTTTTCTTTTGAATACTAAAAATGCAAACCAGTTGTATCACTCAAGTAATCTAATTTTCCAAACCACCTACATTAACATACTGGCTGAAGCCAATTACAAATGCCTTAAGGCTTCTAGCCTCAGAAGCGCAACCTGACAGGTCAAATTTTATTGTTTGCTCCATCCATCATTAGTGACACAGTAACTCCAAGTACACAAGTCACAGTCATCTCACTGCTGCTTCTTTCTCCCTGTGCTCCTGCTGTAATTTTAATATAGAGGCTTATTAATAAGGACATTGTCTTCTGTCACTCAATGCTGGCTCCTTCCACACATGTGAAAAGAAAAAGCCCCAAGTTCTGCTTTTATTTTAACAACATCTAGTGCTCCCTGCTTTGGGGTAATGCGCCCAAGCAGTCATTGCTGGTGATATATTTCATCCACAAACACTTTTTAGAAATCTAATAAAATGTTGTAATAAGAATTAAAAATACACCTTCCCCCCTGCAAAAAAACCCAAACAATAAACCAAAAAAAACCAAAAACCAAAACCCCACCCAAAAAAACCAGCCACAAAATAACCAACACCAGGAAAAAGCATAGACTTTTGGAAAATCTAGAGAACTGATGTTCTAAACAAGGTGTTCATTTACTGTGTAAAATACAGCTGACAGGCCTACATCTTCCAGCCTGAAACAGGCACAGAACTGCATTTTACAAGATGCTAATAAGATTCAGTCTTATTTAATTCAGTAAGACTTCAGCACATATATTTAAACACATTCTCTAGAAAAACATTGTTTTTCTGGGTTTTTTTGAATAATGAGCAGCCAGCAGCAGGAATGTTACCTATTCAGACTTCTAATTATTGGCAGCACCTACCTGGGTGCCTAAATAAAAACATTGTCCTCAACACTGCAGAAGTTCATAAACAGGAAGGGGGAAAATCAGTGACATTCTAAACATTATTTCATCCTTCTGAATAAAACACGTGTGGGGAAATCAGAAAAGCATGGGGTCCAAGCTCTCTGAAAGAACCTGCCCTTCTTCGGCATTAACCCTTGCATATAAAAAAAGTGAACGTGCAATTTCCCTCCCTTGAAAGAAACAAAAACCCCGCAAAACACCAAAACCAGAAGGAAACATAAATCTATATTAAAATTATTTTAGAATGCTAGAAATTGCCATAACAAAACCCCAAAATATTGTTGTTTGTGGATACCTTGGCCAAGACATTTTAGACATCTATGACTCAACCCCACACAGATCTTCCCAGTCCATTCCTGTTCTTTTTTTAGTGTTTTTGTAACAACTGACTTGAAAATATGAGGAGCTGCATCATCATGCAGCAGGTTCTAGATACACTTAGTGGGCAAACATGAATCTAATCTATTTAAGGAGGATACATTTAAATGAATCCTATCAATGAAGTCTGGTCAATCTAAATGAACACAACAGATAAAAGCATAAAACTGCCAAAAGAGTAGATGACTTCTTTTACAATTTATTTAGGGTTTATTGTGCTGTGTGAGCACTGGTGAAAGCGAAGACATCCAGGCCAAAATCCTGCACTTCTGCAGCACTAAAAGATGAGCACGTTCAGTTGCTTTAGAGAGCTCTGAGTATTTTCAGAGCCGTTTGGGAAAATGGGCTTGTACAAAATTTAGGGGAGTTGGATGTGAGAGAAGCAGCCTTGTGCTCCGGAAGCTTCACCTCTCCCTGTCCCTCAGTGATGGGGGCAGTGGGCTGGAAACCTGAAGGTTGCTTTATTCTGCACAGGTTCTCATTCTGCCTTTACCAGCATGGTATTTCTACATCACTACTGCAGCTATATATTGAGAAGGATTTTTTAGGGAGTTCAGAGCAGTTTTTTCTCTATAGTGAAGTCACCAAAATAATATGAAGGAAGAGTTACCACTTGCGGCAACCCACCTAACAGAGGCATTTAATCATAATCTCCTCCAGAATCTTTAGGCTTGACTTGATAATTAAAACATTCAACTCTGACAAGCCTTAATATGGCAAAATAACAGATCCAGGAATTAAAGAGAAAATATGGATTTAGAAACTGACACAATATGTTAATCACAAAGAACCCAGTCTGTGCAAGGCTAAATTGTTGTGGACTGAGAAACGTTAGAATATGGAAAAACAAACTAAAAATATCTTTTCCCTGCTAGGCAAGGTTAGAGGAAGGAGATAAACATCAGCAGACCCCAATTAGATCAGCCTGCTTAGCTCATAGTTGCTAAAACTTGGGCACACAACTTTGCATAAATTTTGGGTTCTGTCAAGGCCTTTTTGCTCACTGACCCCAGCACAAATTAAAGCAGTGAAAATTTTAAGCAATCTCTCTTAAAAAATATTATAGCAAGGAAAAACAAAACCAGGTTGTGATCCATTTTAATCTGTTCCCATAATGCCTCCAATGTTTCTCTGTCCTGCCTTTGTGCAGGAGCAGAGAGATCACCAGGCTCCAGCACAACCAAAGCAACCCCCATCTCCTTCCAACACTGACCAGTGGCTTTAACAGAGCTTTAAGTAGCCAGTTTCCAACAAAAAGAATCAGTATCTTCTTTGTAAGAGGTTCATTCAAGGGATTAAAAATGCCTTTTTTGTTGTTTTTCCTTTCTTTGTTCATTTTTGGGTCTTTACTTTTCCCCCCCAATCTGTTTTTGCAGAGCTGTTTTCATGAAGATTCCTCCAAAGACTAAAGGGATAGCAACAAACAGTCTCTGAAGAAACATCATGTCCTGGGCCACAGCAATTTCTCATTAATTCACAGAATCTCAAACCTGGCAATATGACAAAGGAGCTCTTACTCTGTAAAAATTGCCCAGAGCTCTTCACTTTCCCCCTCTATCTGTTGAGTCACTGCAGAAGCCTCTATTTTGGCTGTTCTCACAATTCATATTATGTCAGGTAAAAATCCTTGCAAACATGTATATATTCATGGGCTTTAGCTGGGGAGCTGTCACAGAAGCAGCTGCAGTGCACAGATGAGTGATTATGCAGGGCTTTTTCCTGGTTAGGATGTAAAATTGGTAGAGCATTGTTTGGGGTTTTGAATTTACTATCTGACACCACTGAAAAGCAAAAGCTTCTCCACTTCAACACAGAACTAAATGGGATTTGAAAGGAAGCTCAGGAATTTACAGAACTGAGTGATTATGTGAGCAGAGTTCAAAAGTGCTATTTCCCAGCTCTGTCGGAATTTAACAAAGGTTACCCCAGTCAGGGGGAAGCACAGATCTTTGTCCTGGATTGTTAATTTGTGCCCAAGACACCCTCAGGAGGCATCACTGGCAAGATTGTAGGAGGCAGAAAACCATTTTTAAAGCATATTAATTGACCAAAAGAGAAATGCCATTCTTCAAGCATATGCAAAAATGCCCTTTACACTTAAATATCTTAAGACACTGACATGGATTACAAGGTACAGAAGAATACAGATCTACCTTGTTCCCAATTTTCTGCTCATTTCTAGAGACCATGCAGAGAAGAACACCATATGAACAACAGGATATCTTTAGGATACACAGCACTTGATCAAAAAACATTGCTCACCTCATGCTTCGAGCCAAATAAACTGTGCAGCCCTGGATGCACAGCACAGAACTCTGCCTGTTTTACCTTCTGAGAGACAAAATTTATTATTTAGGAGTTGATTATGCAATAACAGCTTCACACAGCTTTTGGATTACACAACTCAAGTCTCACTGGCCCAGAGCACAGGCTGAGGGAACATCTGCCTCGTGGGAATGCAGGAGCCAGATGTGCCAGAGTCAAAGGAGGGCATACACAAAGGTGCTCAACACCAGGCCAGCTCCAGCGCTCCCACAGTCCTCTGAGTCTCCCAGAGGTTACTTGGGATAAATAAAGGAATAAAGGGAATAAAGTCAGTAGTGCTAAAAGCCTCATGTCAGAGGTATTGCTGAAGTTACGAACCCCCCTGCAACACATGGAGTCAAATAACATATGGAGTCAAATATCCCTATTATAAAATAGGCATAATGCTGACAATCTGCTACTAGAATAAGGAAGTAGTTAAAATGCTGCAAAATCTTTTTCCTGTAGAAAATTCATTCAGAATGGTCACATCCCATAAAATCTATCAATTTACACAAAGAGGTATATGAAAGAATAATTTATTCTTGTACCTCCCACCAACAATCTTTAAAATGTATGCAGGGAGCACATGCATAAGGATGACTTGATTTTCTTCCCTGTGGAATTCTTTAATCATATCCTGTTATATCTCACTCTCCTCTCCCCCACCTCCTCTCTTATTTCCTTAGTTTTCTCTTACAAAACCAGACCAAAGCTAAAAGTTAGCAGAGAATTTAACCTAACCCTTATCTAATTGGGCACACCAGAATTGTTAAGGCTTGCTGAGTCTTTGAGTATCTTGTTTTCCATCAGAAGAGGCCAACCAATCCCTCAGACAAATGACAGAGAGGAAAGGCTGTGCAAAACCACAGGTGACAAGCAGCACCCCAGAGCTCAAGGACAGGCAGTGCGGCCAATAGTTTGATTACGGAAAACCAAACCACGTTGCACTAAATGCTCAATAGTTAGACACTTTAACAAGTCTTTGCTAATTGTGTTTCTGCATACAGACCCCTCCTAAATAAATGTAGCAGCCTTCACCTTGCACACATTTAACTAAGTGTCTCATTATTTTGGTTGTTATTTTTTTCTTCTGTTTCAAGATTGTTGGAAATTTTTTTTCTTGTACATCCCTTAATATCAAATTTATTACCTAATGTTATGACAACAGGACATGATTTTTACATTTTCAAACAGAAAGAGACATGATTATGGACTTAATTAGTTCACAATGATTTAATTAAAATTTGCAGAACAACAGTGTACCTAATTAGAAACATAATAATTATGCCAATGTACCTTTCCATCTTTGAAGGGACCATTAGTCATTGAGGTGGTATGTTTTGTAATTTAAGATGATCCTAATTTTCATTTTCTGACTAGTTAAGTACAGTCATCATCATGTTCATGTAATTGCTTTATTAACAAGCTTAATTAAAGTTCCTGTAAAACTGACATCTTCAAAGTTATTCTTCTTAATGTGTTGCTGACAAAAACATTAACTAATTACATTGAGCTCTTTACAGGGCTTACGTACCTCATAAGCTTAATTCATCAGTACTTTCAAGAGCTTTGAAAAATCTGCCTGTAATAACCTATGGAAGTGCTTTGTATTGTCACAATATTAAATAGAGCTGTTATAACCAGGAAACTTCTTTGTACAAAGTTATTATGTGAGACATGGTGTACATTTTTAAATACCTGCATTTCAAGCAGTAACTAGAAAAAAAAATCAGTGAAATCTTTGATAAACCTAAACCTCTTAGAGTTCAAAGCCCACAGGGAAGGGTGATCATTTATAAAGTTTTCCAGAAATACAAGCAAATTCTGCAAGTTCAAAAACCACTAATTTTTCAGTTGCTGTAAACAGGGTATAGGGACTGAGTATATACAGACCACATCTGTATTCAAATTTTGTCATGCAGAAGTGCTGAATTATTGGTGCAACTGAAGAATCCCATTGCTTGGAAGAATTAGTTTGTCCTCTGGAGAACAAAACTAGAACAACAAAAAACCCCACCACACACTACAGGCCAACAAGGGGCTTATCAATTTCCATTTTAGCACTTATGTGTAGCAGATGAAATAATTCAGGTCAATTTTTCAAGATTTCAGAAAAAGAACCAGAACTTAAATGCCTAAAGGTTGGTGAGATTTTTTTAAGCAGTACAACTCCCAAACATGAAGCTAAATCAACTTTAGAGCCATCAAACTTCTCATTACCTTGTGTCTCCTATAGTTTAGGTGACACTTAAATCATTATAGCACAAGATGTGGGCATGGCATTTTTAAAATTTTAAACATTTTACCATTTGTCTTTGTGCTGGAAATCAACACCACTGAATATTTATTTTTCCAATGGAAGATTACAAGGACAAAAGATTCCTTGGACTAACCCTAAATAAATTAGTTGTGGGGCTGAAGGGTTCCATGTCTTTGGTGGAACTCAACAAGGCTAAGTTAAACATCCTGAACTTCTATCTACATCAACCAGTAAGCTCAAAAATTGAGCTTTAGTTTATCTTTTGTTATTTTTTTCCCCCTATAATCCTTGCATTATTGATTTGGTTGACTTTCCCCAATTTTGTCAAGAAATTCTTGCATCTAGGTCTACTACATTTCCTGAGAAACAGCTGGAATTATTACAGGATCAAATGTCTAAAAGAGTACCTATGAGAACCTATGAACCATTTAGTAAATGTGCATTTTCTTACTGTGAATTACTGGGCATTTTTTGACACTCAAGTTTCATCTGCATTTGATCACCCAGTCATACTTGTGTTGTGTCTTTTCCTTTTCATTCATTTTTTTTTTTCTCAGATTACAAAGTATAGGAAGGGCCATTGCTGCTGAAGGATGGCAGCCCCAGGTCACCACTGAAACACTTTGATGCTGCTCTGCCAGGCCAGGAGCCCAAATCCCTTCTCCCACCTGAGCTGTGCCTGCAGGAGAGGCCAGACCCACCTGCAGCTGTGTCTGCCTGTCCCACCTGGCTGCCAGCAGCAGGGGAAGCCCAATGTGCACTTTCAGAAGATTTTTTTCCCCAAAAAACTTCATGGCCTGTCTCCATGCTTTGTTCACAAGCTCAGCAGGAATCTGCCTATTTTCCCAGCTCGTCAGTGCCTGTTCAGAGATGCAGAGCCAGGACCAGCAAACACATCCCTGACAAAGCGGTGCCCACACTCCCGTCCCCCTGGGTGCGTTCTCACAGTCAGTGCTAGAACACGGCAGCACAGCAGGGCCAGAAATAATTCCTGCCAACAGCACTGGCATGGGAAAGAAAATTACTGAGAAAACTTTGATTTTAGTGACATAAGGCAAGAAAAAGGGATCACATTGTCTGGTGAATTCTAACAATGAGTCTGAGGGAAGCAGTATGGTTTTTTTTTGGTAAAAGATACCAGATACTGATAATGATCATTCCTGATCATAAACACTAACATATACTATTATTATATACTATATTATTATTATTATATATTACAGATATTATTATATGTTGGGACGCTAACATACACTATTTTATTTTAATGCTCTCCCTAAAGTATTTTCAACTCATTTACTAAAATTCACCTTCTAAAAAAAAAATAAATTTAATTTTGCTGGAATGGGAACAACTGATTGTAAAACATACAACAAATAAAGATGAAACTAAGTTGTTTCAGAATAAATCTTTAAAAAATCTCCTTTGAAAAAAACCCAAAACCCAAACAGGCAACTTCTGGGAGGTGTCTCTGACAGTCAAACATGTCAGCACTAGGAAATGTTTCATGTCTTGTTTGTAGCTGTCAGGCTTATACCATAATGACAACAGCTCAGTGAATTTGTAACATTGGCAGTATGTTGATGAAAACCAGTTAGATCTTCTGGTGAGAAACAGAGAAGGCCAAAATCCCATTTGGAGCTGACAGAGAGGCAGGTACAATGTGTTTATACATTGAGAGAGGCAGGGAAGATGCACAGGAATGAGTGCATAGATTGACAGAACATGAAATGAAATCTATTTACTACAGAACATCTTATGGACTCAAGAGTTCAGACAGAAAAAGTTGTTTTTAATATGAGCCCACCTTAACCATAAATACCAAAGCTACATTACTGCAATACACACTCCTAGAGAGAATTAGAGTAACTTGCTTAACAGGCAACAAACATGTGGCCATTTTTCCTGCAGTCTGTGTGCACAGATGAGAGTTTCTGCTCTCATTTGCTCCTTCTGGCCATGCAAATCCTTCAGCCATAACAGGACAGAAGCTGAAATTACCAAGGCATGGCAGCATTTTA
This sequence comes from Emberiza elegans, assembly GCA_024865655.1. Taxonomy (NCBI): domain Eukaryota; kingdom Metazoa; phylum Chordata; class Aves; order Passeriformes; family Fringillidae; genus Emberiza; species Emberiza elegans. The sequence goes on from JALJVW010000797.1 coordinate 335,637, forward strand.
ATATTTGTGTCCATTAATAAGTGGAGAATTCAAGATGCCCAGCTGAGAAAATAACGCAGCTGTCACAACCCAGCAAATAATTTTTTTTCCCGATAGCTTTATTTTCCTGTTTGTTTGTTGGGGTTATTTTGGCTTTTTTTTCTGTGAAGGCTATTTTTGGATTTTAAAAGGTAGTTTTACTGACTGTTAAACATTACTTTGTATGCATGAATTTAAGAGATCCTTAAGGGTATTCCCTAAAACATGCCTTCCAGTGCCTGAAGTGCTGTTTTTGGGACATGTGTCCAAGGCATGGAAGGATTTATTTGCTAATGGGAGATCTGGAATGCTGAATGGCTGTGTAGACATTTTCTTTTATTGAGTCAAGCCCTAAGGTGATCGTATTTTCAGTATAACAATGAGTCAATTTATCCCCACTGGGTTATGGGAATTTTTTTATGGTACCATATATGCTGCATCTGGCACACAAGCCTATTAAAGCCACAGGCTAAATGAATTGTAATATGTTACCCATGCAGTCTAGGAAAAAAGAGACAATTAAAAATAAATCTATCACTGAAGAATGATTCTGCTAAGTTACTTTATGATTTGGAGACCAAGTTTTAAAAAAAAACCAAAACAAACTACCCCAAATCCTCTTGTCTAAACAAGCCAATCTCATCAAATGATACTTCTTTTCCAGTTGCATCATCAATATTAAAATTGTTCTACTTCCTTAAGAGAACAGGCTATATAGAGAAACATGAATCAGGAAAGTCACAAGATTGCAATTTGGCATTCTGATTTGCTGTTTGGCAAATATGGAGAAGCCTACATTTACCAGCACTTTTTACATGGAAAAACATTTCTAGGGTAACGAAGAGTGCAATTTAATACTGCCTAACAACAAGAGGCATTTCACCTTCAGCCCACATCCCAGCTGAGTGCTGTTGCAGGAGCTGGGGCTGCAGGCAGAGCTCACCCGGGTGCTGTGGGTGTGACCCCAGGCAGAGCTCACTGGGGTGCTGGAGGTGTGTGCTGTGGGTGTGAGCTCACCTGGCTGCTGTAGGTGTGTGCCCTTACCTGGCTGCTCTGGGTGTGTCACCTTACCTGGCTGCTGTAGGTGTGTGCTATAGGTGTGTCACCTTACCTGGCTGCTGTAGATGTGTGCTGTGGGTGTGAGCTCACCTGGCTGCTGTAGGTGTGTCCTGTAGGTGTGTGCCCTTACCTGGCTGCTGTAGGTGTGCTGTAGGTGTGTGCTGTGGGTGTGAGCTCACCTGGCTGCTGTAGGTGTGTCCGTCGGAGCCGCAGACGGCGCTGGCATGTGCCATGGGGCAGGGTTTGCACTTGGCCACGTTGGCTGCTCCAGCCCAGTGCTTCTGGGCCAAGTTGCCTTTCTTTTGTTGAAGGCTGTAAAATAAAGACACACCACGGTTTTTGAGAAGTTTGTATAAAACGGAAGAAGCTTCTCTGAGCTTCTCTGAATAAAGCTGGATTTTCAGTACAGCATTAATTTAGAATCATTTCAGTTGGAAAAGACCTTTAAGATCATCGAGTCCAACTATTAACCCAGTGCTGCCAAGTCTACTAAACCATAATTTAAAGCAAGTAAATTAAATACAGCTCCTAACAATGCTTTTATAATATGGCCTATTACAGCAGGCAATCTAAAAAGTCATAAATTGGTAGGCAGCCCTAGATTTACAACACTTGGTGGTTTCATTTAGATTTATAACTACAAATGATTTCACTTCAGAATATAGCATTTCTTGAGCTACACAGTATTTCTGGTGATGCAGGCGACATTACATCAGGTTGTATTTAGAGACACTTTCACCAAGCCTTCTCAGAGCTGCCAAAGTGGAGCTAGGGCAGCAATGATTTTAAAACAAAATCCTTCAGAAAACATTGCAATTTATACTGTGCTTATAACAATATACAGAACCACACTTTTGTGTGTGATTCTGTATATTGCTATAATATACAGGCAGGAGCCCTTTTGACACACCAGCTACTGAATGATCAGCTGAGGTTCTCAGGTCAATCACAGTCCCCCAGGAATACCATAAAGTCTCCAAATCCACCAATGTGTGTCCCTGGGGAGTGACTGCACTTGTGTTCAAGTTATAGAACACTCAATTATTGCATTAAAAATGTCTATGAAGAAAGACATCTGCTCCAGAAACTTATTGCAAAACGTGCCATTGACTCTACCGGCTCATTTTCCTGTCATAATGAACTACTTGACTGATAGGACATTAAGTAATTATCACCAGCCTAATGTTGCAAGCTGATTAAAAGTTTGCTTTAGATACCCCAATCCAGTGTTACAATTTCATTTTGGTGGTGTGTACTTGTCTTTCACCTGAAAGCATTTACAAGGGAAGGCAAAGCATTGCAGCAGCTTTGCTGGAGACTGGTAAGAAAAATAACTGCCATCTGTTCTTGTACCACAGGAAGAAAAAAGATACGATGTAACAGTTCAGCTAGAAATGCATTTCAATGTGCTGCTGAATGACTTCATCACAGTTTTAGAAAAATATATACAGATATTTTTTAAAGCAATTTCACTACAGGTTGCAATTTGCTACACAATACCAACTCTGATGTAATGACACATCCAGCTGCTAAATAATATAAATTCTATTCTTTCATCTCAGTCCTAATTTCACTCAAGTCTAACCTTTGCCAGAGATGAATAGTACTATTAAGAAGACTGGGTCCACAAAAGGAATCCAATCATGATATAATAAACTGGAAAAATAAAAGCCAACTGTTTAAGACTAAATTCCCTTATTATTTTGAAGAAGTATTCCTTAATGCAGAGAGCAGCACTCCATGTTTCAGATGCATTCTGCCTACAAAAGTAACAATACACCAGGTGCTAAATGCTGTGGATAAGGATGTTTACTGGCTCTGAACCACCTAAAGCAGCTCTGTGGATCTGATCTCTTATGCTGAGGCTGTACAACATGTTTATTTAAGTTTTCCACAGTAACTGATTTCTCTGCAGCCCCCAACTATGCTTTGTTATCAAAATGTAATGATTATCCTCTTTTCTTGACCTCTTTGGATTACAGGCATGACTTTTGGGGTTTTTTTTTAGCTTGACAGGAAAATTTCCTCATTTACTTTACTTACAGCCCTACACTTCTGGAAATGCACGAACTCAGAGTCAAAAATATGTTTGATTGTTGTACACAGTGATGAGCAGAGTCAGGAGACAAATATGAAAGGAGCTGTGCCTTTCCTCTGGAGACTGCAGAAGGTCAGAGCTTAAAGCAGACTTTTCACTGACTTTAACTTCTACAATTTCAAAAGATAGATCCTTTGCTATACATAAAATTGTTAAGAAGAAAATTTTAGGATTAGTTATAGAAAAACAGCCAAGAAATGCTAAACTTGAAGTGTGTGATTTAGTGCCATCATCATCAAAGCCATCAGCCATGAAGCGTGGAGGATGGAGAGGAGTGAACTAACGAGCACCTCATCAAAATTAAATATATTGCAGTTCTTAGCTAGACTGATGCCTAAAAAATCACAGGCTCTGAGTGGCAAGTATAAACAAATTGTACAGCATTTGTAGACCACACTACAACAGATATTCTAAACTATAAAATTAAAAGGGAAGTCCACTCAGGACAGGGCTTCTTGTCCATCTCTGCACAGCCTTACACCCCCTTAGTCTTAATTTATTCAATCCTTCTTTGATCCCTTCAAGATTCATATTGCAAAGGCAATTCCTACTGGAAAATTCCTCTGAAGCTGATGATGTTTTTCATTTTCCCATCATCACTTTAAAAAAAAAAGGAAAGAAAAAAGTAATTAAATTTGATTGTTTCAAGCCATTCCAGCAGCTCATTGAGCCTGGTGGCCCTTTCCATAACTTTACAGAGATGACAAAGAACATGCACAGCCTTAGGCCTGAGCTCTGCTCTCAGAGCAGCTGCCTGGAACACAACACCAAGCCTGGCACGTCCCCTCAGCTGGGGACCAAAGCAGGTTCACCTGAGCCCCATTTGCTTTGTTCTGCCTGCAGACAATGAAGGAAACATTTACTCTTCCCAACCCCCACATTCATCTTCAGGATCGTCTTTTGATAATAAAAGGAATTATTCTCTGAAAGAGTGATGTTTAATAACAAGAATTTACAGTGGAGTAGATCCCAAAGCATTTAATTAATTTGAAATAAAATCTAAACAATTTTAGTAGCACTTATATAATGTGTGTAATGAGGCAGAGAATGCTGCAAGGAATCTGAAGCTCCCTCATTCTGCAGGTGCATGGAACTGGTAGCACAGCAGCCATTTCTGTGCAAGAAACAGTCTGGCTTCCAAAACCTAATATATTCTTTTCAAGCTGCAAGTTTTTCCAAAACGATAGTGCAAAGTGCCACTGTATTTGAAGCAAGTCAACAGTACTTTTTGTCACCTTGGCCAAGTGAGCAACAGCTGAAAGGTTTAACTGGATCACCAGGTACCCCACCAAAACCACAGCTGAGTACCTATCTTGTAAAAGGAACATCTATTTTCCAAAAACAAACATGTATTTTTCTGCAGTCATATTTTTGAGAGGCTGGATAGGACTTTTGGAAGCTTTTCAATCCTATAACTCCTAACAACGCATCAAACATACAAACAAACAAATTAAAACCTAGACAAGAACATTGGCTGCCATAAGCAGCCAGCCAGTAAATCCCCTCTCAATGGAAGTGCACATTCACAAACTCTGGGAATGCTCTGCTATGCTATCTTAGTTTAGAATGAATGTGTCAGGAGCAAGCCAGGCCAAAGCAAATTAGGCTTTTTTTTTCCCCTGAAAACCAACTTTAATCCTGCTTTAAGACTCCGAGTTGAAAGGATCTATGATTATTTTCACTGTTCCAGAAGCTGGAACACATTAATGTTTTGGTCAAGCATTAAGACTTATAGGCAAACCCTGTCTGCTTTTGTTTTGCAGACTGGTGAACCAACGCACCAAAAGGAAGAATAATGGAGTTGGTGAGTTTTACAACATTCAGCCCCTTGCATTTTATTACATAAAGAAATGTCAGTGGTTTAAAGCATTCACAGTTGCACAGTGACTGAAGTTCATTACTCTTTACACAGACACACTGCTCACCACACACTGTGACAATCCAGGGAGCTGCCATCTGCTTGGCTTGCACAGGAGCAGGGGCAGTGCCTGAGGCTCTGCAGATGCCAGCAGCCAGATGCCAGGAGGGTGCAGGGCAGCCCAGGGCAGCCAGAGCCACAGACAGCTGCACATCAGCACGTGGCTTCCAAACACAGGGCCACAGCCATGCAAAAAGGACCTTGGGGAAAAAAGTGCCTCCACTCAAGGTTTTGTGGCTTCCAGGTGTGCCCTGGGGAGCCAGCTCAGCCCCAGCTGGGTGCAGCTGTCAGTCCCAAGGATGGGAAGCACCTGGCCCCATCCAGCCTGGCTGGGAGCATCAGTTCTGGGCACTGAGAGCCTGCTGGGGAGTTTGAACTGTGCCTTTGATTCAGCAAAAGTTTGTCAAACAAAACACCTTAAATTGACTCAGATTTTTTTTAAAAACAGCAACAAAACACAAAAATGCAAAGCCTTAATTCCTGACCAACCCTTGACTGGATGACATTGGCTGAGCTATTTAGGGAATCTCTGTATTTTTCTGGTAACAATTTTTTCAGGAACAGTAAAGAAAAACATACATGGAAAAACCTCTGGAAAAGCCAAAATAAAGGCACTTGCAAAAAAAAAAGTTTTGTTTATTTACATTTGCAGTTTATTTACATTTAATTTTATATTTGACACATGTTCAGACTTTTCATTAAGAAGAAAATGAACAACATTGAGAGTATGTTACTTGGCTTCAAGATCAGTTACTCCCAAATGAACATACAGTAAATTAGCAGATTAAGCATTGATGGGTTTAATGCAATTACAAATCAGGTTCCTTTGGCAGGCTGTTGTTTTGAAATTCCTGACAAACTTTTAGGATGAAGCAGACAGTAAATAGAAATTTCTCCTTTGGACTTTAGAACTTATTCAGTAATTTTATTGAACAAGAAAAAGACACTTTACCCAAAGGAATTTTTGTTAGGTGAGTTTTCAAAGGTCTGCTGCAAATAACAGCAGAAAGTTTCTAAAAAACCCCAACAAATAAGTTACACAATGTCTTCTGACAGAAAGTATCAGGTAAACAAATGGTGAGATTGGTACTGTCTCTTCTTGTTCTTTAACTTGGTGTTTCAGTGATGTTACACAACCATAGAATTTGGTTCAATTCATGTTGTAAATTGCATACACCTATTGTGTTTTCTGGGCTTAAAATCATACAGCTATTTATTTCAGGTCCTACTGAACAGTACTGAGCTAGTAGGGATTTTTTTTTTTTTGGTATTGATGTACAAAATACTGACTTGACAAACCCAAATTATTTTGTGGGGATAAACTGGTGTTACTGAACCTTTATTGACATTGCCACTCCTATCTGGGCTGACTACAGGAAAGGGCATCTCTTCCCAACAGTCTCTTCCAAACACTTCTTCCATGGAAGGCAGGTTTGAGTTAGTCACCCACAGGAGGGCCCACCCACTGCAAGGATTCTCCAGGTAAAACTGTCTTTGGGGCTCTGTGAGTTGTGTACTGCAGATTCAATTATATCTCTCACAGAGACATTCCTCAAGATTAGGATTAAGTTCATCCATCCTTCTTTCTTTCTGGATGTTAAAGCAAGGTAAAATTCCTAAGTCACATAAAACTATTTTAAGCTCTATTAAAACAAAATCGAAAAGTTCAGTGCACCAGAGCTGGTACCAGAAGCTGGAAGGAGCGCTGACAGCAAACTCGAATGGCTTCCTGAAGCTGGAACAATTCACAGTGGGAACAGTTTAAAATGTACTGTCTGTACCTTCTCCATGCCTCATGCATAGCTTGTTCATGTCCCCCTGAAGGAAGCTTATCACACTGAAGATAAAGCCAGCAATGCCTGCCTGTTTTTATCTTTCCTTTGCATAAGTTGTTTCTCTTGTTCTCGAGGAAAAGAATGACAAACCTGAAATTTAGCAGTATAAATGGCAGTGTTCTCTTCTCTCTTTGTATCATTTTGGTATTCTGCTAGAGTTAAGAGCTTGGCCTCATTTCTAGAACCTTTCATATTTTTCACAAGAGCTGTGTATACCTTGAGCCACTACCAGTCAAGATTTGTGAAGAAAATAGTCTACACACATTACCTTGAAAAACAAAGGTACTATGCTATTGAATCTGATACAGACTCTTTATTTAATACAAACACTGTAAAATGAGAACAGCCATATGGGTTTTACATTTTCAGATTGTCGTGGGTTGACAGCCTTTATCCCAATATCGTGTGTTGTGTCTGGCAGCTGCACCTTCCCCCCCCCCCCCGGCCGTTTTGCTGCGGCGGGACGGGGAGGGAGGGGTGAATGTGACTGGGGCACCTTGGCTTTTGGCTTTTGCTGCTTGGCTTGGCTTGCTGCTGCTTGCTTGCTTGCTTGCTTGCTTGCTTGCTCGCTCCTGCCTCAGCTCTTAGCCGATAGCTGCTTTTTTGCTGCTTTTTTTTCTGCTTTCTGTGCTGTTTGGTTTTTTCCTTTCCCTTTTCTTTCATTCCTCTCTTTTTCTTACCCCCTGAAGATACTGGACCGGCTCCGGACCTGACCTGGGACGTCCAGGACCCCCGGAGTCTGCGAGAGAAGCTCAGCGCCCTCCACAGCACTGCCTGGTTTTCTTTTCTTTTCTTGTGTTGGGGAGTGTTCTTTGTCATTTGTCAATAAATAGGTTTTGTTTTCCACTGTGCTCCTCCGAGGAATTCCTTCCCGAACCCGGTATTGGGGGAGGGGTGGTTTGAGGTTTGTTTTTTAGGGGACTCCCTTTTGGAGATTTCCCCTAATTTGTCCTAAACCAGGACATTCTTTTTGGTGCGTTGGCCGGGAAATAGGAGGCCAAAGACAGTGGAAAAAAACCTATAACAATAATATTTTGGTTTTGGTTGTTTTGTGGGCATATTGGTAATTCATAATGTCATTTGGGGTGGAAGCCTGCCGGTATTTCTGGTCCCTCGGGGTTTTTGAAGTTTTAATACCTTTGTGGTCCCTAGGGTTATTTCCTTACCCGGAAATAGCTCTGGCGTTGTCCCTAATAAGTAGCTCTTGTGGGCGGAGGGCACTAACCAGAATAGTCATTGGGCTGGTCTTATGTGTGATGATTTGTCGGAGGTTTATAAAAATGCTGGACTTTGTTTCAGGAATGTATGGATTGTTGTCATGGCTGTGTACTCGGTTTGTTTGGAGAGAAGAAGGGGAAAGGGGCTTTTCAGCTTTCATTTTCCTTCTTCTCCTCCGAATTGTTGCCATCTCTATTAGGAAATATTGAATTTCCCCTGAGTTTAAAAGAAACCATCTTTCTGGCATTTAATTTATTAAGCCTTTTCTATACTGTCTGGAGTGTATATAAAATGAAAGCTGAGATTTCTAGAGTGGTTAGAGAGACTCCTGATTCAGGAGTAAAACAAAACAGGAAAAATCTTGACTGGAGTGGGAAATGGCAGGATATGGGCCAGACTTTAAAGGAATTTTCTGATCCTATAGACTGGGACTTCCCATCTGATCAAATCCATAACCCAGTCGAAGTGGCAAAGTATTTGAGGGAGAAATGCCATGGTGATACTAAGGAGGAAAGGATTACTGCAGTGAGCTGGGCCTTGGCATTTGTTTACCGTACTCTGCTAGATACTGTGGAGCAGCAGATAGCAGAAAGGGAACAGGGAGATAAGGTAGTTACTATCCCAGTGACCCAGGCTGCAGCTAACATCCCAGGCTCCAGGCTAGCAGCTGAATCAGACAATAGGCCTCAACCCATGGCTGTTGCAGCTAATACAAGAGGTGGAAAGTGTAAAGACAAGACCGATCGAAAGGTGGAGGATGATGATGATGATGCAGGAGAAGGACCCTCACCAAAATCAGAGGCCACATCAAGGGGCACAGATTCTGGAGCCAATATTGACTCCTTTTTCTCTGAAGGACCTCAGAGGCCTAAGAAAGGATTACAGACGACAACCTGATGAATCTATAATTAGTTGGTTAGTCCGCCTTTGGGATGCTGCAGGGGGAGGTTACGATTTTGGATGGTACTGAAGCGAGGCATTTGGGATCCCTGTCACATGATCCTGTCATCGATCAAGGTATGATGAGCAGGGCTAGACCTCACAGTCTCTGGGAACGGGTCCTGGATGGTGTAGCACAAAGATACTTATGTGCAGATGATCTCTATATACAGCAGACACGGTGGAAGACCATAGAACAGGGGATCCAACGTCTGAGAGAGATGGCGGTGGCAGAGCTCATTTTCTCAGATGATATAACAACTAGGAATCCGGACCTGGTACCATGCACACCTGTAATGTGGAGGAAGCTTGTGCGACTTGGGCCACCTGAATATGCTTCTGCCCTAGCAATAATGAAGCGGGATGATCCATATGAGACTGTGCTTGATATGGCGAAGAAGCTTCGAGCGTATGCAGATGCTGTGCATGGTCCAACTCATGCCAGAATTGCAGCAGTGGAAACCCGACTGCAGAAACTAGAGGACAAAATAGAGGAGAATCATAAGAAACTGCGGGAAGAGATTAAGGAGGACCTTATTCAAATCTCAGCTGTACAAATTAGAGGCCCTGGTATCCAACGCTGGCGCTCCTTTGATGGGGAGAGAAGGTACATCCCACGGGCTGAGTTATGGGACTTTCTGCGTGAGTCTGGAGAAGACATGAGGAGATGGGACAGAAAACCCACCGCTGCTTTGGCACAACGGGTGCGTGTTTTGAAGGAAAGAGGAAGTATCACCAAAAAGAGAGCAGCTCCGGTTGCTCGTAGCCGAGATGTTAAGTATGATGATGACGATGACATGTCTGATCCCCTTGAAGGAACTTCTAAGGCATACGCCCAAGGAAAGAAGGACAATCTGGCTTAGAGGGGCCCTGCCTCTAGCCAGGGAGAGGCACGGGAAAACCGGGTCTTTTGGAAGGTGTGGATCAGATGGCCTGGCACATCAGAGCCACAAAACTATGAAGCATTGGTTGACACTGGATCACAGTGTACCTTAATGCCATCGGAACACGTGGGGACAGAACCTGTTTCCATTGCTGGAGTGACGGGGGGGATCACAACAGTTGACTTTGGTGGAAGCTGAGGTGAGCTTGACTGGGAAGGAGTGGCAGGAACATCCGATTGTGACTGGTCCAGAGGCTCCGTGTATTTTGGGCATAGACTTCCTCCGAAATGGCTATTACAAAGATCCTAAGGGACTCAGGTGGGCTTTTGGAATAGCTGCAGTGGAGATAGAGGGTATTAAACAATTGAATACCTTGTCTGGACTATCAGAGAATCCATCTGCAGTAGGACTCTTGAAGGTAGAGGAGCAACGAGTGCCAATTGCCACCTCAACAGTGCACCGCAGGCAGTACCGGACGAATCGAGATGCCGTGATCCCCATCCACAAGATGATCCGAGAGCTGGAGAGCCAAGGGGTGGTCAGTAAAACCCACTCACCCTTTAACAGCCCTATCTGGCCTGTGCGAAAATCTGACGGTGAATGGAGATTGACTGTGGATTATCGTGCCTTGAATGAAGTGACTCCACCACTGAGTGCGGCTGTACCGGACATACTGGAACTGCAGTACGAGCTGGAGTCCAAGGCAGCAAAGTGGTACGCGACCATCGATATTGCTAACGCATTTTTCTCCATTCCTCTGGCAGTAGAATGCAGGCCTCAGTTTGCTTTCACATGGAGGGGAGTGCAGTATACCTGGAACCGATTGCCCCAGGGGTGGAAACACAGTCCTACCATCTGTCATGGACTGATCCAGGCTGCACTAGAAGAGGGTGAGGCTCCAGAACATCTACAATATATTGATGATATCATTGTTTGGGGGAACACGGCAATAGAAGTGTTCAAGAAAGGAGAGAGGATCATTCATATTCTCCTGGAAGCCGGATTTGCCATTAAGAAGAGCAAAGTCAAGGGACCTGCCCGAGAAATCCAGTTCTTGGGGGTGAAGTGGCAAGACGGACGGCGTCAGATTCCTGCGGATGTTATTAACAAAATCACTGCTATGTCCCCACCAACTGATAAGAAGGAAACCCAAGCTTTCTTAGGTGCTATAGGTTTCTGGAGGATGCACATCCCTGAGTATAGTCAGATTGTGAGACCCCTTTATCTGGTTACCCGCAAGAAGAACGACTTCCATTGGGGCCCTGAGCAGCAGCAAGCTTTTGTCCAGATCAAGCAGGAGATCGCTCATGCTGTAGCCCTTGGTCCGGTCAGGGACGGGACCAGATGTGAAGAACGTGCTCTACTCTGCAGCCGGGAGCCATGGTCTGTCCTGGAGCCTTTGGCAAAAGCTGCCTGGTGAGACCCGAGGCCGACCATTGGGATTTTGGAGTCGGAGCTACAGGGGGTCTGAAGATAACTATACTCCGACAGAAAAAGGAAATCTTGGCCGCCTATGAAGGAGTCCAAGCCGCTCGGAGGTGATTGGTACAGAGGCTCAACTCCTTCTGGCACCCCGACTACCGGTGCTGGGATGGATGTTCAGAGGAAAGGTTCCCTCTACCCACCATGCCACCAGTGCTACTTGGAGTAAGTGGATTGCCCTCATTACACAGCTTTCGAATTGGGAAGTTAAATCGCCCTGGGATTTTGGAAATAATTACAAATTGGCCCGAGGGGTGAGAGCTTTAGTGTCGCGGATGAGGAACAAGAGCCAGTGACCCGGGTTGAGGAAGCTCCGCCATACAATCAGTTGCCAGCAGAAGAAACACGTTATGCTCTATTCACCGATGGTTCTTGTCGCGTCATAGGGATGAAACGGAGGTGGAAGGCAGCTGTATGGAGTCCCACTCGACGGGTTGCAGAGGCTACTGAAGGAGAGGGTGAATCCAGTCAATTTGCTGAAATCAAAGCTATTCAACTGGCCCTAGGTATTGCAGAGAGAGAGAAGTGGCCAAGGCTCTATTTGTATACCGATTCTTGGATGGTAGCCAACGCTCTATGGGGATGGCTGAAGAGATGGAAAGAGGCGAACTGGCAGCGCAGAGGAAAACCAATTTGGGCTGCGGAAGAGTGGAAAGATATCGCCACTCGGTTAGAGAAGTTACCTGTGAAGGTTCGCCATGTAGATGCCCATGTCCCCAGAAGCAGAGCTAATGAAGAGCAGCAAAACAACCAACAAGTACATCAGGCTGCACAGATAGGGGAGTTGAAGATAGATCTTGACTGGGAGCATAAGGGAGAGTTATTCTTAGCACGATGGGCCCATGATGCCTCAGGCCACCAGGGTAGAGACGCCACCTATAAGTGGGCACGAGACCGAGGGGTGGATCTGACCATGGACAGTATCTCTCAGGTTATTCGTGACTGTGAGACGTGCGCTGCCATTAAGCAGGCCAAGCGGGTGAAGCCCCTCTGGTATGGGGGGCGGTGGTCTAAGTACAAGTATGGGAGAGGCCTGGCAGATTGATTACATCACACTGCCTCAAACCCGCCAAGGCAAGCGCTATGTACTAACCATGGTAGAAGCCACCACGGGATGGTTGGAAACCTATCCTGTGTCTCATGCTACAGCCCGTAACACTATCTTGGGCCTCGAAAAGCAGGTCCTTTGGCGGCACGGTACTCCCGAGAGAATTGAGTCTGATAATGGAACTCATTTTAAAAACAATCTTATTAATACTTGGGCTAGGGAACATGGCATCGAGTGGGTGTACCATATCCCCTATCATGCACCAGCTGCAGGGAAGGTGGAAAGGTATAATGGATTGTTAAAAACCACCTTGAAAGCATTGGGTGGGGGGTCTTTAAGAAACTGGGAGCAGCATTTGGCAAAGGCTACCTGGTTAGTTAACACTCGAGGTTCCACCAACCGAGCGGGTCCTGCTCAGTCGGAGCTCCTTAATATAGTAGATGGGGATAAAGCCCCAGTGGCCCATGTCAGAGGTTTGTTGGGAAAGACAGTATGGATCAACCCTGCCTCGAGTACAGACAAACCCATCCGTGGGATTGTCTTTGCTCAAGGACCAGGTTATACATGGTGGATAATGCAGAAAGATGGAACAACACGGTGTGTACCTCAGGGAGACCTAATTGTAGGATGAGAGTCATATATGAATGTCATTGTTTGTTGAATGTAAGACAGAAGGAAACTGTAAGTGTCAAAGGTCTGAGCAAGTAAGATGAGAGGAATGCGTAAGTGTAAAAAAGGTGTGAGTAAGTGAAATGAAAGTTTTTTTTATTGTATGTTCACGATATGGGATAAGGGGTGGAGTGTCGTGGGTTGACAGCCTTTATCCCAATATCGTGTGTTGTGTTCTGGCAGCTGGTTTCCCCCCCGGCCGTTTTGCTGCGGCGGGACGGGGAGGAGGGGTGAATGTGACTGGGGCACCTTGGCTTTTGGCTTTTGCTGCTTGGCTTGGCTTGCTGCTTGCTTGCTTGCTTGCTTGCTTGCTTGCTCGCTCCTGCCTCAGCTCTTAGCCGATAGCTGCTTTTTTGCTGCTTTTTTTCTGCTTTCTGTGCTGTTGTTTTTTTTTCCTTTCCCTTTTCTTTCATTCCTCTTTCTTACCCCCCGAAGATACTGGACCGGCCCGGACCTGACCTGGGACGTCAGGACCCCGGAGTCTGCGAGAGAAGCTCAGCGCCCTCCACAGCACTGCCTGGTTTTCTTTTCTTTTCTTGTGTTGGGGAGTGTTCTTTGTCATTTGTCAATAAATAGGTTTTGTTTTCCACTGTGCTCCTCCGAGGAATTCCTTCCCGAACCCGGTATTGGGGGAGGGGTGGTTGGAGGTTTGTTTTTTAGGGGACTCCCTTTTGGAGATTTCCCCTAATTTGTCCTAAACCAGGACACAGATACAAAGAATAATAACATGCAGCCTTGCATGTCAGCATCATCCCACTGTACGAGGTACCGCTTTCCCTGATTTCAATATTCAAAGAAATAACTTCATCTAACTGGTTTTACTTTTCTCTTGCTGCCTTCATATCTTCTCCCCAGCAGTTCTGGCTTAAAAGAGATATAAAACATAAAAAAGCCACTGCTCACTGGTAGATGTGAAAAGGTTTTAATGGGGCTTGGTGATGGCTGGGGACTCTTCTGGCAGAATGGAACTTGTTCAAGACTGGCCCCCACAGCAAATGGATACTCTACTTACTTGCTATTCTTTCAAACAATGAGATTGATGAGATTATATTAGCAATAAAGTCTGTCCACAGTGTTCGCAGAAAGCAATTGGTACTCATAAGACAGGGTTAGAGATGACAAATTTAGGGAAGAGTTAAAGCAAAAATCTCAAATGCTGAAGTGAAAGTGTTCCAGGTGTCATTCCAGTGAAATGAAAACCATGGATTTCCAAGGGAAGAGGAAGAGTCGAGCCTCCATTTCTTACCAACAGTAAGAAGACATTTTGAAATAAACATGAGGGAAAACAAAATTCCAGAAGGAACTTAGCTGGATGTAGGGAAGGTTGAAAGATGTTGTACAGTGTATGCTTTGCAAGAACACGCCCTGACACATCTTGCAGGGAAAATGCCCTGAAGATTCCTGCATGGATCCCACTAGGTCCAGCTGGCAACAAGCTCTGGAAAGGGAACAAAGGGCCTGGGGGCCCAGGGTCCTCAGGGTTATTGGTTCTGCAAGATGAAGGAATCTTGTTATTTTTTTTACTTTCTCTGTGTTTTTAAGGAAGAAATGGCTTGGAAAAGCTGACACAGATTCTGAGGGCCTGGAAGGCCAGAAAAACTCTAGTGGGTTTGACTGAGGTGATGCAGCTGCTGCAGGTGACTCTTGAGATCCTGCAACACGAGCCAGAGAACCCCAAATGCAACTTGAGCCAGGCTACCCAGAAAGCAGCAAGGTCTGTGTCTAAACAGATATAAATGCAATTTAAATATGGATACTCTGAAACTACCAGGACAACTCTGCACAGTATCAGGGGTTCAGTACAAGTACCTTTCTGAGATGTTAGCTCTGGCTTTACTTATTCCTGGACTAAAAATGATAAGGTTGTTTATTAAGGCCATTGGAGAAGCATAAGGATTTCTGCCTTTGAGCACTCAATGCATAAAAATGGTTTTTGAAAGTTCCACTTACAGTCTTAGGTAACAGATTGTTGTGCTTATAGGTAATTCATTTTTTAATCTAAATTCTAAATTGTTTTCAACTTTTAGACCTAATACATATGCTCAACAGCTGCACAGGTACAAAAACAGGTACAAAAACAGGCAAAGCACACAGAATAAAAGAACCAAACCAAAAAATCCACACAAACCTAAAATCCCAGTATTCTTAAAAGTCATTGTGCTCTCCTGAATAAATAATGCAGCTTCCAAACTCTGCCTGTTCTCATAAATTTTTATAAGAGAATTATTTTCCTTTTCATCGTTATTTTTCCACTAACATAAAAAGGAATCTCAGACACCAAACTAAGTAAAAATAAAATGAAGTGCCTTGAATTTCAAAGGAGCAGGGATGATAGCAGGAAGTTTGTAATTAAAGCTGAAATCTTATTCACCACTCCTCAGTTTGCAGGAATCTCCAGTCCTGGATTTCACATTCTGGATGAGATGCAAGAACTTGGCACCAAGCACGTAAAGGTGAAGTGTACAGCACATGTACTACCTTTTTTTTTTTTTTTTGACACTGGCTCTCTTTCTTTCCTTCTAAGACAGTTCAATGGTTTTCCCCCCATTACCAAAGAAGAATACATTTGGAAAGGATAAAGGAAGATTTTCTCTGCCCATGATGTGATTATCCTGATATGAAAATAATGCATTGATCAAGTCTGCCTCCTCCTGCTGGCAGAACTTGCCAAGATCTCCAAGGAGGCTGAATTGCTGATGGTGTGTGAGATTAATCTGAGCTGTCAGGTTGTTTGGGGAAGAAAGCTGATACTCCCTCTCTATGCACTGTTTCATGAAATAAGACAGGTTCAAAATTGTTTTCACCAAACCTGGCAGAGCAGTCATTTCCCACCAGTTCCCTGCTCCAGCTCATATTTCTAGTTCCAGTGTTGAACCCTGCATAACCATAGCTGTGCAAACAGGTGCAGGTTACTTAGTAAGGCTAAAATTCAAGGCAGATTTCTTGGCAGCATTTAATAACATTTTAAAGCTCCAACCTGACCGAAGAATCTCCCAAAAGCTGAGGATAGAACAGCTTTCAAACCACCCTCAGTCTTGGCCAAATGCAGAGGTCTGTGAAGTTTAGCACCATCAAAGCTCTGATGTCTCCCCAGACACTGAGCAGTTTGGCAGAATGGAACTGATGGAACAAATGAATGGCCTGGAAGAGGTGACAGACCCACCCTAGGGTCTTGCTCAGCTCCATGTCCTTCAGTTCAGTTTATAACCCAGCCTTACTTATTCTGTCATGTGCAACACAACCCTTAATTCTACATTCCAAATGGCTCCACTGCCCAAAGTCTGAGAGTTTTTTTCCTGAAGCAAAAAAAGTTCAGAAATCTTACTGTCACATTGCAACTGCAAGGGAGAAAAATCAATGCTGCCCCCCCAAAGCATCCTCAGACAGCTCAGCTGTGTTCTGCTTCATTATGTTGCTTTTGCTTATCCTAAGGCAAATAACATGCAATCCTCAGAAAAAAAAATTGACATTTTGCTGGTAGGGATAAGAAAGTAAATGAATTTTAAAAATATAGTAAAAATTCTTGCCCTTCAGGCACTAAATCAAATGTTTCTGTTTAAAAATGACTACACAGTACTCCTGTTCTTGAATACTTGGTGCCATGGTTCAGACAATCAGTTACAAGCTGTGCTAGCAAAATATTTGCCCCTTCTGACACATTTTATTATGAGATAGGCTTATTAAATTCTCAAGAAAGCTACAGCAGATTAAGCTGCTGAGGATTTTTACAATTAGCATTGATTACCTAAGAATTCATATGTGATTTCTGAACAGAATTGGCTTGTCAAACAACAGACAATTTTAAAAAAATCAATCCCAAAGCCACCTCCAGAGTGTAGTCAAAATCCACTATTCAAGGTAGGCTCAGGGAAATAATCAGAATGCATTTTCCTATGTCAGAATAAAATGAATGTTAGTGAAGTGCATGCAAACTAAACCAGTTATAAATACTATAAGGATCTGAGTAATTTTAAAATCCCATCCTTTTTAGCATCTAAATAGGCTAATGCCCCTGTTGCTTATTCAGCACTGCTGATTTATAGAGCTCAGTACTATGAATGTCTAAATATTCTGCTGAATTTCTCACCACATTCAGTGCTGTCTGGTTATTGGATGCTGGAGATGGAGTTCATAATATCTATACCATTCCCAGCTTCTCAAATGAGGCCATCAGAAGCATTAATCCATCTTATATCAGGCTGTGTCTTAATGAAAGGTGACTACAGCTTCAGGAAGGGCCCAACTGATGGACAGCATTTACATAATCACATTAATTTATGATACAAGCTGAATGCACATGATCCAGTGCAGGGACAGCACACAGTGAAACACACCTTTGGGTAAAATTTGAAGATGAGTTCAATTGACATACTTGCAGAAACTGCAAGATATACATTTCATGAGGTACTTCCACTGAGTGTTTAAGGTCTCACTTTACTGTGACCTTGAATCATGAAGCCCAGCACCTGTGCCTTACAAACCATCCCTTCTTCCCATACTCTTTCACCAGGTAGCTCCAGAAGCCCCTCTACCAAAGAGGTTAAGGTGGTGTTAAAAGGCAATGTATCTACTCATACTTTTGATATTTTCAGCATTTTATAGCTGCTTCCTCAAAAGTTTACTTTTGATTTTACTGTGATTTCCCTATGTGAAATGAAAGACTCAATCAGTGGCATAGATAGAAAGCATAACATTACCTGGGACTTTAGCAGGTTGTGAAAAAAATTAAATACTTTGCTGCTGAGTTATTACACAGGAATCAGTTTTGGGTGTTATTCGCTCAAGATGTGCCACCTTACTTTCCATTATTTCACTTTAGCTACTCACTATTGAGTCCTTGGACTCCATTCTTATTCTTTCCACAGTTTCTCTGCTGCTGTAGTAGAAATCTAGGGACTGCACTAATTCTTTATAACTGTAAATTAATGCTATTATTTTTCCCCAAATGTTTTTGCATTTCTTCAAAAAACACTTTTGTTTTCTCAAATCCTACAGACTCTGGTCTATCTTCTGCCTGACTGGCTTAGCTGATTTTCTGCTCTTGCCCTATTTTCCCAAGATCTGGTCAGCTGTTTTAAGGAGAATTTTATTAAATTGTGAAAAAATTGCAGTGTCCTTTCTTACTCACTGCTGTATTTAAACATTTTGATTCTAATCTTTCAGCCTGACTGCTTTGCCCTGACATCCTCCCCTCAATCTCCTTTTCCTCACACTTTTCCCCTCCTACTTCTGAAACTTTCTTCCACTTCATTCAACCTCAAAAATGAGGCCCCTAGGAGAAGCAGTTATTTCTTCATCTACTCCTGCCTGTTCTTTTCCTCTCTGCTAGGATGTATCATATTAAGTGTTATATTCTCTCTAAATTGTATCTCAATGTCATTTTGGTACTTTACCTGTAATAGTTTAGTCTTATCCTTCTACACTTGAGTCCTTGGAAGTCTGAGAAACTGTATAGGAGTCCTCTCTGGCTTATCCTTCCATCTCTGCACTATTACTGCCATTTCCTCTCAGAAACATCTTGTCCACATTAGAACATCACTATGTCAAGATGAAATATCCTGTATTTCTTCTCACATCATCTTTTTCCTTTTTCAGCTTCTGTTCCCTGTCACATTTATTTGGACTTATTCTTTAACCATATCCTGCCTTTCCCAGCTGCAAACCAGAGCACATTATCTTTCTGCTTTCCACAATGCCCAAGAGACAATCATGAATTTAGCTATGGCCTATATCTTCCTAAAATTCTTTCAGATTATCTAAGCAATCATTCTCTCATTTCATTTGTTTACAATCTATTTTTTCTTATTTTCTGTCTGTACACTACTCACAGTACAAATGTACTTTTACATTTAGGGCAAATTAGTAAATAATTTTGGTAAGGGCAGGACATATTTGCAAAGGTAAAGTACAAAATATGAGTTTGTTTCTTTTCAGAGCTGAAAAGTAATTTACATGTTCTGAGATACTTTCTTCATAAGCCCATTTCCTTCCACCTAAAGGAAGCCAGAGGCTGGTTAAATCTTCCTCTGAGGGTTGCATGACAGCACCTGTAAGACTGTTTTTTGTATTGATAACTGTGCTTCAGATTTATGCTCTACTGATCCTCATCTTTCCTCTACCTTTTGGAATTTAGCAGAGGGCCCTCTAAACACTGAATATCAGCAGCACTGAAATTTCAGCTTGTATTTGCTGACAAGCCTCTGCAGGCAGTTTATCTCATCTTGATGGTGATCCTGAGGTGTCAGTGTCAGAGCAGCTCCCTCCTGGGCTGGGAGGAGGGCAGGGTTTCTATTTCAGCACTCACATTTCTGGTGTGCTGCCCAGGGCCGGGTGAAACTCTTTCTAAAATGAAAAACCTCTCACTGTGTTTCATCCATAGGAGTACCTAAAAGCACTATGAACCTGTTATACAGGCAGGCAGCTGGTTCAAAATGAAGCAAAAATTTCTGAATTAACAAAGGAACTAATTAGCAAAACCCCCAGACTTCTGAGCTAAGATAAAGTGTTGTTGCAAATGAAAAAATTATACACAGATAAAACATAGAGGCTCAAGAAATTAACTATGGATGAAGCGCTAAGCAGGAATGACCATGGTGTAATTCAGCTTGGCAGTCCTGGGCTCGGGATAAACTGGGGTAGCTAAGACTACAAAAATATGCCAAAGGACTTGAAAGAGATTTAAAGCTACCCAGAATAATGGCACACACATTACAACATAGGGCAATGAATAATGGACAGAATAATTGATGCAACAAAACTATAAAGTGTCCTTTTTGTTCAACATGAACCATGTATTTAAATGCCAATAAGGTACAAATCCAGAATTTATAAAAAAGAGGAAAGAAGAAGCAGAGCATGTGTAAGTTTCCCATGTTTCTATCTGCTGAACTGCAAGGCAAGGGACTGGATATAAGATTAGAGGAGCAGGTTTGGGTCTTCATCAATGTTTTCATCTCTTTTAACCAGCTCTGTTCACCTGAATTTTTAACTCATTAAACAAATGTCCAAAAACCTCACATTATGTCTTACTACTAAGGTTAATTAGTTTTCCACAGCTGAGGATCACTGATTGTAAAACCAACTAATCAGAATGGTTTGTTTCATAAAAGAAGATGGATTGCATGGTGATTAAAGCTAGAAGCCAGATAAACGAAGCAAAATTCCCTACTCTTACTCCCCATATATATTAAAGAATATTTTCCTAGATATGATCATAATAAAGCTGACAGTAGCAGTTGCAATTAAATAATGAAGCAGAATCTGTTGTTTCTTACTAATATCAGTAAGCAAAACCAAAAAAATATTGAAAGGCTCAAAATTTTTGCCAGTGAAAGGAGAAAAAAAAGGGAAAACAGAAGAAAAATTGACACAATTGCAAGAGAATCTGAAGTTACAAGGCTGCAATCTGCATTGGTGACAGGCTGAATGTTAATTCTGAACAAAATATGTTAAATTTAAATGTGAACAGTGTTAATAAGAGTTTGTAAAGATTTATTTGCAGAAGTGACATAACTTCAATGCTTGAAATATATTCAGCAAGACCTCTACAAAACTATTCTTTTCTAGTAGAGCTGCTACTTGAAAAATGTACAGATTATTGATTCAGTCTGGGTCAGAACTGTGGCTGTATTAGAAAACTCTTCTAATCCAAATCAAAACTCTTGTGACCGTCCTTCCATGACCCCCTTAAAAAAATCAGCTGCACAATCCTTTAGGTTTGAAGGACAAAAAAAAAAAAGAATACAGTGAAAATAATTGAGATTTCAATAAAATGTACAGCATGTTTTAGCCCTTGGATGTATTTTTCTTTTTTTTTTGGAAAATTAACATAGTTTTGAAATTTGACACTGTTGTAAAAGAGCCTCTAGGTACAAAATTGTTCTTTATTTTAAAACTGTATGACATTGTATAGGAGAGTGTTCATTCAGATGTGTGAGATAACATAAACCCTCACTAAGGGAAAAAATAATTTCTTTTCAGAGTGAAGACCTAGAAAGGAGAAAAGCACAGTGACTGTCAGAGAATGTTTATTTCAAGACAAGTTTTGCTGCTGGAGTTGAAGTAAAATGTAAGTAAAACACTGCAGTAATTAGAGTGATCACATCACTAAGTGTTCACAAGATTTGTGAGCTTTTTCTTTTTCTGAATCCTGCAGGTGTAGTAGGAAGTCCTCAGAACATTCTGAAGCATCACCTTCCTCTGGAAAACTATGCAGAGAGGTAATGACAGAAATTGCCTATTCTTCATATGCACAGAAAAAAGATAAGTTGAAGGCTATTGGGAAAGTCTACTTTGCAATATTATTACTTATTAAAGATACTGTCCCAGGAAATGGAAAAGAAAGGAAACCAGGGATGTTTTTTTAGTAGTTGGCATTCATCAGAAACCAGTGAAGACCCAGGCAAACGATTTCATCTTTCACAAATCATAATACAGTGTGTTTAATAGCTATCATTTTAGAAATAAAACATGAAAGCAGCAATGCTGGATCACTTCCAAATAATGAAAAGAGAAGAAAAAATATCTCTCAACACTTTTCCAGGAGCAAATTCATACTCTATCTCCAGAGACAATAATGAAAGATAATGTTTTATTTTCTCTAGGTGCAAATGATAATTGAGTACTCGAGTCAGTAGGAGCTGTCTATATGCTATTGACTCTCTTCACAAGCTTAGCATGAAATAAATTTGTCACTCCATGAGGATGGGAGGTGATGACAGCACCATTCTGATTTGACTGACTTCTCAAAGGTGTGCTGGAAGTCGTGGGAGTGGATTTTATTTCCAACAGCAGTAGAGACTCAGTAAATCCTGACTGCCAGCTGAGTGCCATAACCATCAGGCTGTTGGGTGAATTTGGCATAATTAATGAAGAGATCAATCTCTTCTCCAATGAACACCAAAGGAAAGGACTAAAACCTCCAGACTTTCAGGAAAAGAGAATTCAATAACTACTCAAAGAAGATCCAGAAGTCTATTCTACCTGAGTGACAAGGCTTCAACCTCTCTTTTTCACATTCCACATTCAAGGTCTCTTTGTCATCCTACTAACATTTGTGAGGTGAGAGACTTTCTTGTCAAGAACTATTCTTTACATTGCTAGAAAATGTTTTGTTGAATTGACAGGAAAACCATTTTGTCAGAAGACTCCAGCACACATCTACTCAATGCTTAAAGCTGAAAGCTTGTTTTCATTTTGAGCTTATTTCTATTTCCACTTTCTCAAAATCTTCCAATGTTCAAAAAAAATCTCAGCAGGGAGTCGAGTGCAAACTGAGCAAAAGCTACACAGAGAATTCTACAAAGTTAAGAGCTAATCCAAGAACAATAAAATCCCCACAGTTTTAAGTACTTTATCTAATTGCAATATTTGATTTCATAGAGGTGGCAATTTTACACTGACTGCAGTGACTGTAGTGCAAGATTTCTTTTTTTTTTTTTTTTACCACTAGTTGGAGTAGGAAAAAACTCTATGGGATGTGCCAGAATTTTTTGTTGTTTTAAATTTGAGTTACTGAACATTATGTATTTACTTGTAATGCATCTTTCAGGATTTCATTGTGAAAGTAGAGAGCATACATGCAATAAGTGATAACAAAATGAGGGCTTGATAATTCTCTCTCAACTAATTTGAAAACTTGTTAATCTTCCTGCCCCTGCTATTTCACAAAGATTTAATAACACAGATCTGTAGAAATGTTTTGTGATAATTATGCTCCATTAATGTAATTGAATCTATCATGATATATTTCCTCTTAATTTATTTATTTTAGACAGCTCTATGCTGTAGCTGGTTCAGCAGCATAGAATGAATGCACAGATCAAAGACACCATAGAATAGTTTCAGTTGGAAGGGATCTGTAAAACATCATTGAGTCCAACCCCCTGCAATGAGCAGGAACATTTTTCTTATGCACATGATTTTTTCTGCCCCACCTCTCAAGATGTAGAAGATGCTCATGAGAATTTAATTATCATATATTACAAGACTGCTTTAAACCTTGAGATAGAAGCAATATTCTTTCAAAAATGCTAAGGTATTGTTCTTTGTGCCTAAAAGGTGAATGGCTCAGCATCACCTTTCTATACATAATTTGGGAGAACAGTGATACCTGAGCAAAACCATTTAAAGAAGCAAAATATTTGGGGTTGATTTCTTATTATGTTTAGTACTGCCTACATACAGAGCTTTGAGCAGAATGTACTTTGGTGGCTCATGTCCATAAATAATCTCATCTGTGGTTCATTGGTTGAAGAAATCTGATACAAAATGACTAAATTGAAAATCTGTAGGTAGAACTCTTGATGAGCTCTGGCCAAGCACTAAGGAGGTAATCATAAGCTTGTTAATAAAAAGAGAATGATAGAAATTGAAATATTAAAGAAGCAGGAAGTAATAGATTAAAAGGTAATTTTGATAACATAACATGCACCAAATAAGAACATGATTGATGCAAGAAGCTCCTTTTCATTGTTTTCATGTGCTATTTCTTTTAGAAGAGTGCCATTAGATGGAACTGCATGGCTCTGAAAGGGATCAAACACCAAAGACTATCTTTTTCAATTTTCTATTTTAGTTGACATTCACGTCTTTGTTGTTAATCTAGTTTGGAACTGGCAAACCTCTGCGGAAATATCTTCACAGTGTAAGTTTTTTGCAAGCTTCAACTCAAAAATGAAAGCTTGTTGATGAATTCCTTAGGGTAGTCTTGGGTATGGTTTCATCATTTTTCCTAGTGAAGTTTTGTGCCTGAAATGAAGGATGTTGAAGGAGATGTGAAATTTAGCAGAACTCTGCTGGAAACCACTCTCAGCTTTGGAGCAGCCAAAGCTCCCCCCCAGCAGAGCCTACAGGTGGGTAAGGAAGCTGTGAATACTCGAGGCAGGAGGTGTGGAAGAGTCTGACCCAGCTGATCAGAGTTTCAGCCTTTGTTATTGGTGCCTTTCACTGACAGGGAAAGGCTTCAGAAGCAATAACTGGCAAATCTCAGCAGTGTAAAGGTAAAATAAAATTAAAAAAAAAACAAACAACCTGTTTTTTAAAATAAAACTGTAAAATAAAAGCTGTTTTGCAAACAATAAAGATCAGGTTTTAGTTGGTTTAAAAGCTGTGTGTGTTGAGTCTGCATCATACAAAAGACACACAGTTGAAAAATTAAGCAAACTGGCCAGCATCAAATGAAATGCAACATTTTTAAGGCCTAATTTGCAAATTTCATACAAAGTATATGGTTTGTAATATTGACTGCAATTGGAATGTATAATGCCATTTACCAAAAGGCAGATTTGAATTTAAATGCTGCATGTGTACCATTTTTTCCAATATAACAGGATGCTGGAAATTGAAGAAAAACTTTAATAAAATTCCTTTACTGTAAACATCAGTCCCAATCTTACAAAAGCATGGCTTTTATTAGCACTAAAAAGACTTCCACTGAACACATTTTTGTCCTGAGGCTTCTACAGCAAAAACCAGCAATAAATTTAGAATCTCCAGTAAACACATTATTGTACAAACACAGGATAATTTTTTGGTGCATTGGAGGTCATTTGTGAACATTAAATAGTAATTTAGACTGGATTACTCAACAGATTTAAGATAGGGATAAAAAGCAAAAATACAGGCACATATTAAATATTATCACAAATTTGCTTCCAGCAATTCTATGGTTAAGATTTTTATAAAGAACACAAAGAAGCTGAATCAGGAAATACATCCTTAACTTATTGGGCTGTGATAAACCTGAAAATATTGCAGATTTCAAGTCAAGTGAGGATTAACGTAGTCATAGAAGAAGCCAGACTGCAGCAAACAAAACTACACCCATGTGACCACCAGGGCCAGTGGTGAAATGTAGTGGTGCTGACAAGGAATCCAAAGAATGTGGAACTGCCCTCCTTGACCCCACATCCTCTTACACCAACCTGTTTGTATTTTAAATACAGTGGTGAGAGTGTATGAAGATTGATTGAAAAAGCACTGAAAATCCAAGAATTATGAGGCTACTCCATATGCAAAGCCTAACAGCTTCTTAGAGAATGAGGATTCAGAGGCAGTGAATCCCTTCCAATTTTATTCATTTGTTCACTATTCATTTGTTGGCAAATCTCGTGACATTTGCCAAGCAGATGACATTTATACCAATTTACTATTTTCATTTCTTGCTCACTTAAAGTGAGCAAGAGGAGCTTTACAAACAACAAAAAAGCCAACATCCCTTATGCTATCAACACCTCATAGTCCAAGTCAGGAACGGAGAAATGCCATGGAGGAGGTGACTGAACTTTTAACTCTGCCTTTTTCCAGCTATCCTGAGGGAAACAGGAACTTTTGGATGCTAACTTAGCTTTGGATGGTGGCTCTTAACAAGTGGATAAGAGCTGTGCCAAGAGGGTTATATATGACCAATTCTGCAGTCTCCAAAAGAACCCACTGAGACAGTAAAACCAGTGAAGAACAAACATGATGTTGTCCTTGTTTTACCCTTCATATATTTAAGTTTCCCTGCTGGTTTGTGCTTCCCATGAATCTGCTAAACAAACTTACATTCACACATTAACTTTCAGATATGCATTTTCCACCATTATACATTAGCTTACCTATTAGTCAGAGCTCAGAGCTCTAAACACTGCATTTTACATATAGTTGTATGTAATGCTGAACTAGGTATGGCATTTTTTTCAAACTCTTCCCCTGGCCTCCTTTTTGTTATAATGTTAATAAAAAAATGTTTTACATTACAGAGAAAAGTAATTAGTGTGTGTTTCTAGGAAGGATGAAACAAATACAGAATGTTATGCAGGAGTGCTTAAAGCAGCAAACTGCACATGTATTTACAATATGTATCAATTTAGAGACCACAGAATGTCAAAGCCAGAGCTGTCCTCCAGAAAGTTCAGCTGAAAGCCCAGCTGGAATAAGGACTTCCAAAAGGGCTGATGGAAGAATCATCAGAGGTTTAAAGCAGGCATGGATAGAACAGCCATTTAAAAAAGGAGATTAATTTCAGACATAAAAATTAAGAATTAAAATAACATCTTTTTTGAAGACTCAGGGTCACTGCAAACCAAAGATCTAAAAAGAATTTAAGCAGCAAGAAGATGAAAAGATAATTTTGGGTTTCTTTCTTTACTGGTCTCAGCAGCCAAACCCAATGATCTCTGCTGCAAAGGAAAACTAAAACAGCCAAGACGAATGTCTTTTTAAGAGAGCTTGATTTATAAGAAAAGACTATGAACATTTGCCAAATCTAGCAAAACAATAGAAGGTTATTATTCCAAAATAAATACTGAGGAACCATTTAGGAAAACTCCAAAAGTTTTAGCCGGACTTGCATAGACTTAGGCTAGATATTAGCCAGTTTACAACAAGAAAGGTTTGGATGTTCAGGATTCATCCAAATGGAGTACAAGAGGCAGAAAACCTTATTATCTTTAAGACAGAACTTGATGGGCTTATG
This sequence comes from Emberiza elegans, assembly GCA_024865655.1. NCBI lineage: Eukaryota > Metazoa > Chordata > Aves > Passeriformes > Fringillidae > Emberiza > Emberiza elegans. The sequence continues at coordinate 362,264 of JALJVW010000797.1, forward strand.
AAAAAGTTTATTTTATACTTTTGCAGAGGGATTAGACTTAATGATCCAAGAAGTCACTTCTAGTCCATTTTTATATACTGCTAAAAGCATACAACTAGAAATATTATGAGCAGGAATATTAAAAAGAGGTATTAAATTCATTCAGTAATAGTATCTTTAAATGCAAAAAACTATTTATAAATGCTAATTAAAGTGCAGAAAAAAAGTTATTTTCTCAATCTCTTCAATATAAAAACACTCTGATGACAGCAAAGGTACCCAGAAGTATTCAGGTGGTTTCAGTGAGAGCTCTGAAGCTGGTCTGAAAGGAGCAACCAGCAGGAGATTGTCTCAATACCTGCTGTGCCTCCTTTGTGCTTGCAGCAGCCTCAGGGGAAAGCAGAGCAGTGAGGCAGGAGCTGCAGGGTAAAAGCCAAAGACCTCAGCAGTGAGATGTTCACCCAGCAGCCTGGTGCTTGGATAAAATACCCTGAATCCCCTGCTGACAGCAAGAACAACTTCATCTCCTGGCATGGCCAGGGCAGACAGGGATGATGCACTCTAAAGTCTGTTATAAGAGAGCTCTGCATTACCATATATTTCAAAAATTACTCATGTCTTGGAAGAGTCTATCACCTTGCACTACTCTAATGAGGTCTAAAGCTGATGGAGTATGAACCAGCTCTGTGGAGAGAGAAGCAGAGTGGCTACCTGGACTTGGGATGCAGAAAGTCCAGGCTATTGGTGACAATCTTGTGCAATTCCCATGGGAGATGTCTGTGCTCTGCCTGACCATGGTTTTTCATGTGTACACTGTAGAAGTTTGGAAATTCATGGAAATACCAAAATGCATGGTGTAAAATTTGAGCTCTTTTTGCTTTGAGTCAGCAATCCAATATGAATTTAAAGATGACTGAAGTAATCTTTGACTTAAAGTCAAGGAAGGATCTTTTATAAGTTTGTGAATTGTTCAGGGGTCTTTTACCTCCTAGTTTTCAAATACACCAAAGTCAACAGCACACCTAGAGCTTGGGAAAGCTAGAAAACAGCCTAAAAGGAACATGAATTCTCATCTGTTGAGAGGACAGGCCATAGCCAGCTTCCTCCAGAAAGCAATCAGCTGGAGGGTGTTTGTGCAGAAACCCCTGGCAGCAAGTAGGTCACTGAAGGCTCAGAACTGAGTGAGCTCACATCAACGTGTGGGATGAAAGCCAGTCCCTCCACAGCCTCTCCACATGGTATCTTCAGTTAAAAGCAATTTAATGTAGGCAGAGCTGAACCTGAGAAATGGACCACTTTGAGGGGCAGACCTACAGTTTACAATTGACCCTGCTCAGTAGAGTAATATCTGCTTTTAACACCAGTGAGTGCTGTTCCAATATTCGAGCATCCTTGGACTGAATCCCAGGCAGTTACTGATGGAGACTCTCTTGGGGAAAAAGCTATTAACCTTTGGGAGTTCATGCTTAGATCGTAATATTCATAATCAAAATTTTAGAAATAACTGTAATGGAGAATAAAGGATAGTGCCAGACTCTTATGCTGTTTTCTCTTACTAGTCAGTGGTCCCCTTGAGCACTTATGGATTGATGGCACATCACACCATGTGCTCTCTGTCTTATTAACAGGCAACTTGGACTCCATAACAAAACAAACATTCCTTGTTTCTATGTGTCTGTTACTTGCCTGTTGCAAAATCCCAAGCCCTTGCACTGTAGAGGAGGTACCTTTGTTGTCAGGCAATCTGGAGATTAAATACTTTTAAAAGCTTTCAAGTTCCCTCCAAGGACTTGCACACATCACTTGCACACCCCTTGCACATCACATTATCTACTGCACTTGGCTGTGACCTCAAAGGCCCCTCTCTCCTTGATTTTCCTGCTTCTCATTTCTCTTTGTGGACAAACAGCATGAGCCACAGTTAAACTGTGCAATGTACCGTGAGGGATTGGATATTAGTAAGAATAACAGTCTTTACAGAGTAATGCACTGGAATTAACAAATTACAAAAAAATACCCCAAACAACAAACATTTACTCAATCCTGTTCATGTCTAGAACTTTCATTCACTGAGGATTAAAGTAACTCTCCAAGATTCTATCAGAGCTACCCTTGGGAATAATAAGCCTAAATTCTGGCAATTTCCCCAGTACAATAGCTTTGTTTGAAAGTAACTTAATGCAATCTATTTGGTCTTGTGATTGTGTGTTTAATCAAATATTTCAATGCTCTTTCTCCAAAAGCAAAAATCTATGCCAGTAGGTTAATCAATACTCAGCACTAGAGGTAGATAAAATGTTTTTCATAAAAAACATTCCTTTACTTTTTTTTCTGTTTTTCTTCCTAGGAAAAGTCAGATTTAGAGAGTTCAAATCAGTTTTCAGATATGTGTAAATCTTGTTGTATTGTTACTTGGGAAAAATCCAACCTATTTGAAATGGCTTTCTTTTATAATAAAACAATGGTCAAAAGATTTTCTTTTGACTCTGAACTGTTCATTTTCCTTCCCTTAATTCTGAAAACATTAATCAGCAAAAGAATTCATTTGATGCTCGTAAATAAATCTGCAGTAAAAAATAACTCATAACTGTGAATTCATTACAAAATTCACCAAGACCACTGGAGATCCAGGAAATAATTATGATATTTATGAGGTTTTGGTTGGATATCAGGAGAAATTTGGACACTAGAAGAGGATCCCCAGGGAAGTGGTCACAGCATCAAGCCTGACAGAGTTCAAGGAGTATTTGGACAATTCTCTCATGCACGTGGGGGGATTCTTGGGGCATCCTGGCAATTGGACTCGATGTTCCTGATAAGTCCCTTCCAACTCAGCAGATTCTGTGATTCTGTGATTCATGTAAAGTATCCTTTGGGCTATGCTTTTCCCCCTGAAATGTACATAATACACAAATGAACAACAATTATTTTCTGAATAAGTGTTAAAAGGAAGAAGAGAATAGAAAAGAGCTATGAGCACAGCAAGGTTAACTGGGGAACCAACTAATTTGTAATAGTTGATCCAAAGATAATTAATCATCGCCCAAGTTTGGTTCTCCTATGGATTTCTCACCTACTCAGGCTTTGATAAACATTACCACATAAATCAGGCAGAATTAAATGAGCTGAGGACCAAGCCCTCCATGGCATCAGTCAGGGCACAGGGAATGTGGGAGCAGAATTTTCAGCACAGGAAGCTGTAACCTCCAGAAGAGCCCTTGGTGTTGTGCCAACCCTTCATTAGCATTAGCAGTGAGACAAACAAGAAAAAAGACAAGTCAGAGAGAACAGCAAAACAACGGGGTTGGGTTTATAGGCCCTATTTTAGCACCTTTTAAAAGGTGATTGTTGATGTAATCATAGACATTGAGGAACAGCACTGTTTCACTTGCTTATGTGCACAACTTTTCAGTAAATCCCTGAAAGTGCATTTGCTGTGGTCAGAGATTTTTCTGTAATGCTCCCAGCAGTTCTCCAAAGCAGATGGGTCACTGATGTCCTGGCAGTGATTGCTTTGCCTCCCCCTTTTGGATACAATTTAAAGCACTCACTGGCAAACCAGAGCAATGCTACAAAAATGCTCTATTTCACATATGGGGATGTTTTACTTGACTTGTTTTGAACAGGGTCCTTCCTAACCAGAAATGGTGCATCACCTGCAGGATTTGTAAAGAAAGAGAGGGAGATTTGTCTGTTCCTTGTGGGTAAGTGTAGTTGCCAACACTGGCACGCTGGTCAGACCAAGGCTTTGACGCGTAATTTAGAAGAACAGATGTTTTATCTGGAAACTTATCCAGATCTTAAAAAAAAACAAGTGAGAAACTCAGTAGTAGACTCTTTTGTCAGCAGCATTATCCTTAAAAGTCCTGGAGAAATAGTGAGTAAGTAGCTGGATTTCTAAGACACAGCAGAGAAGCAGAGAAGATGTGTGATTATCTTTGTGAGTGACTTCCATTGCAGTGATGAACTAATTGGTCATTGCTGGTCAAATGGACTGAACAAAGCTGTAAACCCTGGACATGTTAATATGGCCATTATTTTCACATCAATCCTCTCTTCTCATTCTGTTCTTTTGAAAAAAGCCCAAGAGTGACATCTTTCCTTCCCATCCGCTGCACTGTCAACACCAGCAGACACAAATGGCTTAAAGGAGGGACTGAGAATGCATGAGACAACTTTGAGAGACATTAACTACTGCCTTTCATGCAAAACTGAACCAATAAAGACTTTACCTCATAGATGTCCAAATTGAATGGGGTTTTAATCCACTAAAAAAGATTTCATGAGACTCTATCACTAGTACAAGGACTATTAAGCATGTAAGAAGGTACCTCCAAATTTATCTTTTTCACACTCTTCAATTACAACTCAGTCTTGCCTTTTCTCTAAATGTACTGTCCAATTCGTACTGTAAATGCCTTAGAGAATGTGCTGACAAAACTCTATTATCTATCTGAAGTACCTCTCAGACATCTTATGCCTTAACTTCTGAAGTACTAACAGCTTACTAGAAAAATTAGTTGGTTAATGTCCATGGAGAAAGACAAAAAAAATGAATAAACTACCCAGTGGTTTTCCCCTGTTATTGTTTGGGTTCTCCCATCTTTCTGCTTGTGATAGGCTCTTCAAGAAAATACATACAAATAAAACAAAAAGAATTCACGTGGATAAATATACCGAAAGGAATCCAAATGATGCTATTCTGCAAAGTTCCCTTTGGGCTATGCCCTTTTCCCTGAATTGTACATAATAACCAAATGAAAACCAATTATTTTCAGAATCAGTATGAAAAGAAACAAGAGACTGAAAAAAAAATCTACAAACACAGCAAGGTTAATTGGGGAACCAACTGATTGTATCAGTAGATCCAAAGGGCAGAGGGTTGGAATTAGATGGTCTTTAAGGTCCCCTCCAACCCAAACCATTCCATGATTCAAGACCCAGGGCTGCTCACGAGGTGACTGTGCAGGGGAGGAGGAGCAGAGGAGGAGGAGGCTGCAGATGCTGCACAGGAGAGGCCAGACTGCCCCTGGGGCAGGGTCTGAGTATCTTAAATAACACATTTCCATGCAACTCAATTTTCTACACTGCTACTGAGCTGCTGCAGTGGTTCAAAAAGCAGGCACTCCAGCAGAAAGGAAATTAAATGGGAATGGCATCGTGCTGGCACTGGTGATTTCAGAGTTTGCAGCACACTGTGCCTGGAAAACCACAGCTCTCCAGCCAGGCAGGCACTGGGGGATACAAACCAGCACAGCTCTGTCTGGGAGGCTCAGCAATAACTAAGATGTTGCTCTCCATTGCTTCTTGCTGAGCCAACATCCTGTGTAAAGCCACTGCAGCAAGTTGATAATGATGCATGAAATGGAAAATCCTCCTGAGCACACCCAAAAGCACCGTGGATGTGCAAAACAATCACAGCAGCACCGTGTTATTTGGTAATTGTTACTACATGTGCCCTCACTAATACATTCAGATTTTAGCTGGTTTTACATAGATGCAACTCCACCCCTTTTAATGTGTTTACTCCTGATTAACACAGCATTTAATATGACTGGAGTCAGAGGTACAGCAGTATTCAGCTCAGGCACAGAAAAAAACAGAATGCTGTGGGACTGAAGAAGAAAACCTTCAGGGGCTGTCACTCCACTGATTCAAATCAACAGACAATTTGCCCTGGTTACTTCCCTCCTTGACCTGTGTACCCTCTGTGGCCAGGCTAGCTGGGTACATGGAGAATAAAACCACTGTGGGGTTATATGTGCCACTGTCACATATCAGCAGTAGTTCTTTCAGCATTGCAAAATTTGCTGGAAATTGTTTGGAGAATTTTCAAAGTAAGTTTTCAATACTTTTTGATTCATCTCCATAGTCACAGTGCTACTCAAAGGTTTGCTGAAACAGCTGCAGGCAGTGGAGGAATCATAGAGAGATCACATGAAACACAGCTTGCTTTCTGCAAAGAAAGGATATTCAGTTCCTCTGCACCATTCCTCTGAACATTTTGCCTACTTTGGAGACGTTAAATACTGGAAATAGCTCAGAAAGCATTTGGCTCAACATCTATGTCTATATATCACAAGGACTACTATATAATGCAAGGATTTAAACCAGGTTTCAATCCATCCTCACTAGAAAATATAAGCCACATAATGTCAAAAATATCATTAGAGTGTAAGCACTGCATATAGCAGACTCCTAACTTTCTTCCAGGAATCATTCCATACTGAAAACCAAATATTGAACACACTACGTCATGCACATTACACCATTAAATTTGGATTATCAATCAAGACTAACTTTTCTTACAGGATTAGCTTCCTCATCCAGGTGACAGTGAGGAAAGATGAGATGTAGTACATGGGAATCAGATCATCCTGAATTTAGTTTGGCTTAAACAGTTGCTGAAATACAATATTGGCTGACAACAGTATTTGGGGACCTGAGCTGTGTTACAGGCAAATTTTTTCTTCCATACTAAACAGAGAGAGAAACTGAAAAGCAGTCCCCAGATTTATCACTCAAACATAATGAAAGCAAGACAATGTATTCTCCTTAAAGTGCAGACCAAGCATTCAGAGTTGCTCATTACAGCAGTACATGATTTATTCTGTTATATATCTGTTGGCAATTGGGGGATCTGATTCCTCCAGTTTAATTCTGGTCTTGACTCATGATCTGGAAATATTCAACTCTAATTTTCCTACTGATTCTACTAGTTCTCCTTCCAAAATAGGGCAAAGTTAGTTTTTTTCCTCCACATTTGTTTATAAATGTCTCAATTCTTGGTTGTAACATCTCAACCCATGATCAGTAGGCTTTTCTTCTATTTGTAGCTTCTCTCTGTGAAGTTCTGTGGTCTAATTTGAACATCCTGGCCTTGTAACATATTAGCTAGGCCATTTGCTCTTAATTCAGTCATTCAGCAATCTGATCTGCAGATTTCTCTAGTTATGAGACTTCTCAAGGAGTTGCTCTACAAAATTCCACCAACATTTTTCAGCTCTTTAGCAAATTTAAGCAGACGTTTGATACATTAAAAAAAAAATCTTTATTAATCTCCTGCTAATTATTTCTAATTAAGTTACCAGAACTGCAGATATTTCTGGCACAGTGTTTTCATATTTCATGTTTTCAGGTTTTAAAATATGCATAATTACTGCTCTCTGGGGGGAGCAAATCCCTCCCAGAACTGGGAGAGAATTCTACAATCCACACCACAGGATGCAGCATGTTCTGGGTCATCTTTTTTAAATAGCCTCAGTTATAAATATAAAACATCTGTCTTTTTTTAAACTCAAATTAAAATTTAAAAGAATGTTGTAAAATGATGGGGGTTTTAATATTAATTTTTGAGTTTTTTCATTTTCCTTCTTCTCCCACACTGGATGTCTGTGGCAGACACACAAGGCTGGAGGAAGGGAAGTTTCCTCACCTGTGCACCAGCTGCTTGCGGCTCACGCAAATAGCGGTCTCGTAGTCGTGGGTGACACACACTTTGTGTGGGCTGCACTTCACCTTCAGGCAGGGATCTTTGGATGGATCAAGAGCTAAAAAAAATCAAAAAAATCAAAATTATTATTAAATCATTAAATTGTTAAATAATTTAAAAGATTTATCATTAAATTATTAAATCATTAAAAAAAGAAAGTGAGAAATGCACGCAGAGGGCTCTCCCAGCAGGTGACAACTGGTTAGAAGGAACACTCCCCCACATGAGTGAACAAATACTTTGATATTTTATAGTATGTGCTGCTGTTTTCAGACTGCATGGGAAGTAGAGAAGTTTACACAGAATGATAGATGGAGAGCTTAAAGACTCATTACTGAACAGTGATCTAATTGGTGTTCACATTAATATTACACATGAGAATTTGGGATGAAGTTCTGGCTTAACAATCTATATAACACTGTTTATTTCACAGAAAAGCTACTCAAATAGCTTTTGAGCACAGAAATGTACTCAAAGAACAAAATGACTGTTATGAACAGAAACTGATAATTTTTTTAGTGTAGAGAAACAAGTTACAAATAGCTAATTTAACCACTTTTGCTACTAAAGTGTTATCTGTGTTATGTAAATTACCGGTCGTTCTCGCTAATGATTCCTTTTGTATTAGTAGGAGCCGGCCGAGGCCGAGCTGAAAAGCCTTTTGTATTAACACTAAAGGTGTGAGAGAACTGCCCGGGGCAGGGACAGTAAGGGAGAGACGAAACTTGAGGCGGGGGACATGCAAATTAAACTGTAAAGGACCATAGTGCTTTGAGAAGGGGAGACCTCAGACGTGCAGAAAAGAACCCCAAAACAACGAGTCAAAATGAAATTGAGAAATTAGAGTGATGTCCACGTGTGAGGAACAAGCTACTGAACCTGCAAAGACACTCAGAACCTTTGGAGCCCCTCGCCCTGACTGCAAGAGTCATCCAAAAGCCGGGAGCCCGACCCCCGGAGAGCAGCCGAGTAAAATCTGGCACGCCCACAGCTCCTATGAGGACGGGACTTGCAACTCTGCCCCCAGGGGACAAAGCTGAGACTCATCCTCCTCTTGCGAGCCACCTGGGGGAGAACTGACGGAAGCTGCAGATCCATCCAGCCACCCCTATCCTGAGCTGATCATTTTTAATAAAGGCATTAAAAGGAGAAAAAGTCTCCTGCCCTGTTTATTTCAATGACCAGTATTTTAGAAGCTAACTAATAACTGATATAATGAAGAGTGCTAATAAATTTAATTTCACAGCTGCTGTAAAACAGGCATAATATTTTTAGAGATTATTTTTAATTTTTACAGCTAAACATCCCCTGTATTTGAAATGTTTGAGTAGAAAAGCTACAAGAAAATAATCCTGGCTTTCATACAACAACCTGCAGCATCAGCAGTGCTGTCAGAGTTGGGATCAGACAGCACCATGACTTGCCATCTCAGAGCAAACATGTCCAGGCTCTTGTCCCATTTGAAAGGTATCTGTCTAAATTCATTCTCCTACAAAAGAAGGTTTCTAAAATCAGCAATAAGACATTTTCTGCCAAAATGAATTACAAGTATTCAAAATATGGTTATTTTAACATGTCAGAAGGAAAGTCTCTGCCATACCAGTCACACAGAGAAATTTCACTTTTTTTTGAGAAGGGATTTTTAGAGAAGCTCTTTTTGGACATTCTGTTGCCATGGATTTGACTTCTGTACCTCTTCAATGTCTTTAAATCCAATTTTCCCTCTTCCATATCTCCTCACATCTTGGTCCATTCTTGGAAATGGACAACTCTTGGTTTCATTTTGGGGATGGTATAAAGCTCTTACTTGCCCTTTATGATTACCATTTCTACTGAATAATCAGAAACTTTCAAAGGAGACTATTTGAAATAGAAGAAGTTTCAGTTTGCTATGTACCAGATTTCTCTGAGAGCAAATATATTTCCAACAAGCAGAGGATTCTTCTGTTTTCCTTCGGGTCTGAAGTGCTGCGGCTGTTCTGTGTTGGGTTAAGCAGCCTCAGCTACAAGCTCCTGCCACATTAACACCCATTACACCTTTGTGATGGGCAATTAAGCTTCACTAGTGCATATGTATTTACTGGAATGCCTTGGGTGCAAGACAGGGGGAAACCATAAAAACAAAGCAAAAGTGCTAAAAGCTTTTTCTTTTAAACCATTAAAACTGATAGAAGAGGTGAAGTGAACAAGGAAGGAGAAAAGACCATCTGTTTCCTACACCATAAACAATAAGGCAGCAACTTCAATGTGTTGCCATTGGGAAAATACATAGGCAGTGTTTGAGGAGACAGGGTCTGTCCCACTGGAAAGACCAAAGGCTGTCAAGGTTCTTCAGGGATGTTTTGCTGCTGCCTTTTGGTGTCTTTTTTAAAGCCAGACAGATGAGAAGGATCTGATTTCCTGCCCTTTACATTCCCAGAACACAAACAGTGAGAGACACTTTCTTAATCCTCTTACTTCTCTCTCACTGGAGGCCGAGTTAAGGACTGAGGCAGATCTTTGACAGGGATTTAAATGGCAAGCCACAGTTTCCTGAGCTGGCCGTCTACCTAGACATTCTTGGACTGCAAACCAGTGAAACACCCCTTTCTGCAAAACCTTTAATGAGTGAGCACCACTTGGAGTGTGCAGGGTCACCACATCATGTTTCAGTGGCTGAGGTAGTTCAAAGGTCATATCCACACACAAATTAATGACCAGAACTCTTGCTCTCTTGCAGCTGGCCTTGCTCTGTTGCTGGAGCCCATGCACATCGTTTGCTTCTGCTGGCAACACATCCTTGATGCAAAATGCTGCATCAACAAAAATCACTGTCCAAACTGGCTGGGAGCCCAGGGCTAAGAGCTGCCAGGAGCACTGGGCTGCTGGTAAGCACAGCCTGGCCTTGTGCTCAGTGTTCCATCAGCCAAAACCTGAGGAGTGGGGATGTAGCTTTAGCCTGGAAAGTCAATACTAGCTTGGCATGAATAAGGAACAAAATTTAGGCCCACATGGTCTATGAAACATCATGCACAGCTACAATACTTGGTGTTTTTTCACAGTAAAATTTACTCTAATTGGTGAATCCATTCCAGGAACTATTTAGGTCTTCTAAGGCAATAAAAATGCATGCAGTTCTGAAATAACATCACACTATACATTACTGGTAAAAGGAACACAACTTTCAATATTTTGCAATTTAAAAATTGTCTATCCTAAAAGAAAAAACACTGTTGAATAATCATCAGGAAGGAAAACAATGGGAAAAGATGTGGTTGGAAGTCCATTTCCTTACAAATATGTCCTCAACTTTCTATACCTTGGTGACTTGCTTCTAAAATCTGAGAACAATAATAATGTTGACAATAAATCCTCTTGATTTCACCAAGTATTGAGAACTCTATAATTTCATGATCACTGTGCCCCAAGCAGCCTCCAGCCACCACATCTCCCACCAGCCCATCTCTCTTCGCAAACAACAGGTCTAACACAGTCCCTCACTGGGACACCTGGTGGGCTCACCCACCAGCTGTGACAAAAAGTTCTCCTCCACACACTCTAAAAACTTCCTGGACTGCCTCTTTTCTGCTGTATTAAGTTCCCAGCAGATGGCTGGTAGGCTAAAGTCACCTACAAGAACAAGGGCAGGTGATCCTGACACATTCTCCTGCTGCTTGTAGAATGAGTTGTCCACCTCTTCCTCCTGGTTGGGTGGACAATGACAGACTCCCAGTAGGATGTCAGCCTTGTTGACCTTCCCCTCAATTCTCACCCACAGGCATTCAGCCTCATTGTCATTAGTTTCAACACCCAGGGCACCAAAATCTTCCCTAATATAAAGGACCAGTGGTGGAAAACCTCATGAAAACCCTTAAATGGAGCATGTCATTATTTATTATTCATTACAAACAGCCCTTACATGCAGTTCAAAACAGTAGTTGATTAAATACAAGCCAAAGTGTGGACTTTATCAGAAGACAGCAAAAAGCCCTATGATGTGGATTGTTATTTCTGGAGATTTTTTCCCTACTTATGCAGAATGCATGATCCATATGAACATAAAGTTCAACGTAGGGATTTATATGTCTGCAAAGTTCCTCCACATGTTAAATACATTGGGAAGGTTGTTCTACTGCTAAGCAACACAAGCCCTTAAGAGAGCTTGTAATAAGAAACAATTTCTGAAATATGCTAATCAAAGATCATGCTTTGTTAATCAGATTTCTACATGACTAGGAGCAGATGCTCATCATTGGAAGAAGAACACACCCTTGGGAATAAGATGAAACATAACAACCATATTTGTCATTACAGTTCTTTTTGTCCTAAAGCAATGAGTATGAACTCTTTGAAAATGAAGAGCTAAAAGTACAAATAAACAAAGTGACAAGAAGGTGTTACTTTATCAGCTTGAAAGGAAAACTACAGCCATCCCTTCTCTATGTCAGGGAGTCTGCACTCAGCTCTGGCTGCACAGTAATAACAAAAATACCTTAAGCCTGGCTTTGAGACATGAACATTTTCCCACTTCTGCTTTAGGCTGAGTCTGAAGGTGAAACTGATATGATTAATTAATCTCACTTTAGAGTGGTTGAGCATTCATTCAACATTTATGTAGGGAGATATGTGTCCAGCCAGTACTGGAATTAAATGTTTCACTTGGACAAAAATTCTGTGATGAAAACCCCCTTCAGTCATCCTCCCTATCATTTTTTGAACCCAGGCTCCATGGTTTCCTGTTCTGAGAATTTCCCATGGATACTGGGTCTCAAAGGGAAAAATACACTCCAGGAGGCAGCTGCCTGAAATATAGTACTGGACATCTCAGTATAATCAGTAAAATCTTTTTAGAAGATTTTTATCTTGGAAAAATGTAGGAAATTAGAAAAATTTCATCTTGTCTCATGCACCTCACTCTTCCTCACTTCGCACCCAGAGGTTTCTGTTGCTGACACATTTGCTTTCTGGGAAGCTGTCCTGGTACTCAGAGCTGAGAAGTCTAAGTCTCTTCCCTTCTTTTTTTTTCTTTTTTTTTTCTGGCCTAGCTTTTATTATGCAGGGCAACCTAAGTTCTCTCTTAAAACTATAAATCTTCTATGGTAATCTCAGAGAGAGACCAAAATAATTGGTAGATGGTAAACATCAGGGATTGCAGGATTGCATCAGTTTTCTAAAAATCTCCCAATGATATGGTGACATTGCTTTCCAATACCAAAAGGTCTACAAACGCCAACTGCATCCCAATCTCTTTCTGTCCCAGGTCCACACAGCAGCCCAGAGAACTTTCTCCTATGGACTGAACACACCTTCCCTTTACCCCTTCCTTGCACTATTCACCAGATCTGTGGATTTGCAATATAAATCAGTGTTGGACAAAGACCTACCAACAGTGTTTGAGATATTCTTCTATTACATTTCACATTTTTATTTATTACCACAATAAAAAAAGACTTATGACTTGCAGGAAAATCTTAGTTCAGTCAATGGCAGTAGAGAGGGAACATGCTCTGTACGGATGCAGTTCCATATGTTGTGCCAGTGGGTCACTGTGTTAATCACAACAGAGCCAATTTGCTTTTCACACATTTGACTTTAAAAGGGTGATAAGAAATAAATACTTTCAGTGTCTCACAGCAATGGATGCGTAATCCTGCAGAAACTGTACAACTAGTTCACAACAAGATTTATGAGGCTGATTCTGTTTTTATGACCACTCCTTAGGGGGAAGAGAGTATTTCCAAAATCTAGCTGTTTAGTGAAGCTGAAATGAACTGCACAATAAGAAGAGACAGTGCTATGTAAATATTGGGGGGTTTGTATTTAAAATTGTCTGCCAATAAGCACTATGATCAGTCAGTGACAAGACAGTCCTGCATAATGCAGTGTCAAGAGCAGTTGCTTTTACACAATCCCCTTGCCACTGTTCTGACTATACAAGAACAGAACATCTGCTGGGGAGGTATGATGAAATGGAAAATGAGACCTGCTGTTTTCAATACAAAGATCCTAGTGTGCATTTTAATACAAAAGAGATCGATAATAAAATGAAGTCAATTAATGATGCATTACATGATATGTGTGCATTTCAATATCATTATATGTTACTTGATTCCAGCTATGCTTCACAGACATGCAGGAGAAGGAAAGCACAGCTCCTGGCTGTAGAGGCCAGGAAATGGGCAGGGAAGGGAAGGGCAGGAATGGGAAAGCTGTGAATGAACAGCTCTGGGCAGGCAGTGGATAGAAGGCTCTGACTCTTCCTGCCCTCTCAGCATGAGGCTCAAACGACATGTAATGTCAACCTACAGATCTAGGAGGGAAGGTTTCAAATCAGCATCATGTGTCCACTTCCAGCAGGGTGAGGACCAAAGAGAAAGTGACTGAGGCTGCTGAGTAGTGCCTTGGAGGAATTTTACTCTATGCTTCCATGAAAACTATCATAGAGCAAACATGAAGGAGCCATTAAGCCAGCTAAAATACATTAATAAAAACTCCTACAAGCTGCCCTTGATTTTTGCTAGGGAAAGGACATGTTTCCAACACATGCTGGCTAAGACCAGCTTTGGCTTTAACATTTTGGTTACTTGAAGTACACCACAGCCTTCCCATCAGAGTTAGAGCTTCATCAGCTTCATGGTGAATTTATGCTATTTTTTCTAAGGTGAACATGGTAATACATATTAACTTAAAGAGCACTTCTTTGTGAAGGCATGGTAAGTTTCCAGTGCTCTAGTGGTAAACTTGAGCCAATCCATGTGCTGGGGTTAGACTGTCACTGGGGCTCCATCCAGGTGCAATGGGACTACCCCATCCCCCTTGAATGGACAAGATGCCCCAGGAAGCCCTCGATGGAATTTCAGGCTTTTACAGCCATTCAGAAGACTTTGGTTTTTGTTGGAGGCAAGTATAACATTTATTCTCAGAGTTGATACTGTTAATAATTCTGGTCTTACAAATTGTTATTTAACAACAGATTACAAGACCCACCCAGCATATAAATGTAAATAATACCAATGGTTTTATTCTGCTTCTGCAAATCTTGGCATAAATCATTCAGCTTCATTACGGAGAAAATTTGTGTTAGCCCACCCCCAAGTTTAGGAGAGAACATGTCTTCCAACCACCAGCTCTGATACTTAAGTCTCTCTCTCTATCCTCAGAGCAGTTTGGATACAGAAGTCAATTCAGCTGAAAATTAATTACTGAATGTTTCAAACATGTAAGTGAATTATTTTCAATAAATGGAATTTCCCAAGGCAGTTAGGCAATAACATCTCAAACTGTCAGCATTTGCTCCATCCCTGTGTAGTGTTTTTGTACAGCTTTGTTTTGGAGCACTCTAACATCTGAGAGGCTGAAGATGCTGATACAGTGCACAGAAACATCTATTTTAATTTTTACAGACACTTTAAAAATCGCTTTTTATAACTGACATATAATTGCTTTTGACATTGCTGAGGGCCATCCAAGGCAGAAGATGCTTCAAAGGACTCTGCAGATTTCCTTTCTGAAGAAAAGGATAAGAACCCTTGGTATTTAAATTAAATTAATTTTATGACGAATATACAGAAATCCAATGCAGTGGAAAAAAAAAAAGAAGAAGAAAAGAGAAGTAGGACAGGACTGGAAGTTAGGAAATGTGCTTCCACTGGTGGGTGTGATAATGAATCACAACCCTAAGTGCAGGGGCCCTTTTCACAAACAACCCTCCTGCCCTCAAGGCAAGGTTTCCCCAACATGCAAGGATGGCTCACTCCCATTGGTGCAATGAGTACAATCCTGCAGCAGAGCCACGGTGTTCCCTCAGCTCCAGGCAATTCCACTATGGGATAATTTGTGCTTGCATGTGTACCCAAGGATGTGTTTATGCATATCTCACTGAAGGCAACACAGACTTAAAAACGGCCCTGACAGAAACATATTGGTTAGATGTTACATTCAATTATTAATTCCAGTGGGGTATAAAAATCACCCCATTCTCTGGGACTCAAAGGGCTTTGGCAGATGTTTAATAACAGCAGCTCTACAGCTTCTGGTTTAGAGTTCTCAGAACCCCCAGGTGGTCCAGCTTCAAACTTCCTGGGATGGAAGTGAGAGCTTCAAAACACTGCTCTGAACTTTAGTTGGTGGAACGGGAGGAAATGCTGAACCCTCTGTGTCTGCCTTGCAGGGTGGGCCCAGTTCTACAGGATGGGCTGTGAGACCCTCAGGACAGGAGCAGAGCTAAAGGTGACAATTTCCTTCCACTGTTCAGCTCTTCAGCCTCTCACCAACACAGGGAGGACACAGCCCCCGCCCCCAGGCTCTCCAGGGATCTCCAGCACTCCAGCCTTTCCCTGCTCTGCTCCAGCAGGCTGGGAGAGTCATTGGGAGAGAGCCATGGGGAGATCAGTTGGGAGAGAGCCTTTGGGAGAGCCATTGGGAGAGTCATTGTGAGAGAGCCATTGGGAGAGCCACTGGGAGAGTCATTGTGAGAGAGCCACTGCGAGACCATTGCTGACCTGGTGCCCCTGGGTGCTCCAAGCTCTCATCCAGAATGGAACACCCTCCCTTGGACTTCCACCTTCAATTTCCTGGCAAACGAGCGTGAGGAAAAGAGAGAGACAGCCTGGGAGCTCTGCACTGCTAGATCAGGCTGGCTGGTAACACCTTGTCAAAGGATTCTAAGTCAGATTTAAGTTTTGTAAGAAGTTGAGGCTGCATTTGCATATCTGTCATTGAACTGGGTCCTGTGACACCACCTGATCCCCTTAAACCTCAAGATCCCAGTAAGAGAACAGAACTCTGCTTCTTTCCAAACGCCTGAAAGATTTTATTCTTTTTGCTGCTATGAAAATACTGAAAATAAAAACTAGAAAGGTTTAATAATGTCAAAACTATACAAAAGACTCTATATCATCATAAATAAATTAAAAAGGAGGAAGTATATTTAATTTAACTTTGAGATTTCTGAATGCTTGGGCTTAAAAATCCTATGGTAAGTTTGAAGTACTGAATATAATTTCTCCTGTGAACTGACTTAGATTATTTCTGCTTTCTGTTACACTGGAGTGAATTATAATTTATTTAGTGGGATTTAATTTAATACAAATTATGTTACTCCAAGGCCAATGAAAACAACTGGGTTATACATTCTTGTGAAAATAATATTTGAAATCATTCACGCATAATTAAAAATATACCATTCCCATTTCAGATTAATACAAATATATATTTTAACATGCTCAGAGAGGATTTGCACTGCATGTTGTGAAACACTTCTGTAATACTCCTGAAATTGTTGGAATTTATACTTCAACTGAACTAGTAATATAATGGGTAGAAAATTGCTATGATTTAATTCATACAGCTAACTCATAAGACACTGAACCCTTTTCCAACTCTGATTAAAAGCTATAATGAAGTTTGATACTATGAACTATGACTAGAAAAAAAATGAAACAGTAACTCCTCTGTATTTTTCACAGAGGAGAATATTTAACCAATCACATTTTATTATTCAATAGATTTTTTTGACATTAAATCTCATTTCAAAACATGAACAACATGCATATCTTTTAATGTTTGCTTTAAGAGGTAATGCAGAAGAAAAACTGCATCACTATTAATACTGATTCCATCAGCAAATAGTAAAAAATAAGGACCAAACTGGTTTTACAAATCAGTATTTCAGTATGCATAATTACAACTCTTTTCTAACACAGCACTGTAGAGAGCTAAGCAAGCAATAAAAATTCTGGGTATGAATTCTCTGAGAGGCTGACGAGGTTGCTCTATTTGTCGACTGAATGTCAATGTTGTTGCAGTTACAGCAATTCCCAGCCAGGCTGCTGCCTATCTCCACATGCCTGGATTTAAATGTGAGGGAAGACATTCTGCTCTGGAAATGAGAAAAACTCTACTTTTCCCATTAAGTTCCTAAGCTTATTCTCTAGGATAAATGAAACAGAATTTGGCTGCAAACATTATCAGCTATTGCATATAAAGTTTATAAGCTTGTCCCAGGAAATGCTCAAGGCCAGGTTGGAGGGGGCTTGGAGCAAGCTGGTGAAGAGGAAGGTGTCCCTGTATATGGCAGGGGATTGGAACTGGATGATCTCTAAAGTCCCTTCCATCCCAAAACATTCTATGCTTCTCTGATTTGCTACTTTAAGAATAAGCTATAACATTGATAGCATTCTTTAAAACAATATGTCAGGGAAGAATTCCCAAATTTGCACTTTTTCTTAGTGTTCTTTGAACCTTAGTGCACGGGCAGTGCCTGTCCTAGTCAATGGGACAGCAAGAACACCCTTACATTGCCTTCTTGTTCTATCATTGCCTTTTTCATCCCTTGGGATTAATGAGTTCATCACTCTGTGCCTCAGTATCTCTTCCAGCATTTAAAATGGAGATGGCAAAACTCATTGTCTAGAAATCAGACTGGGACTCAAGGGAAGCATCACAGAACACAAGCAAAGGAGCCTGAGAACAGCTTGTAAGGGAATGGTTTCAGAACAGCCAAACTCTGCAGAACTAAGAGCCATTTAATGTGCATTTATGGCAGCCTGATTGTCTCCATGGAAACATGGGAAAAACACTTCATCATGTTCACCGACAGAAGATTTATTTCCATATTATATTAGTTTTAGTGTGCACTGAGCAAAACAAATACTAAAATAAAAGGCTCTTGAAAGAGTGATTTCATTATGAAAACAGCAGTTTCAGTCCTGATGTGGAAGCACCTCCTGCCAAGGTGATACCACTGTGGAAAATCTTGCAGATGGGCAGTGCTCTGTGAACACCTCCACATTAGGGATGAAATGGAAAAATCACAGAATTGTATGTTTACAGGTAAAGAATTTATTGTCAGAAGAAACCACTAGAATCAATACGTTATAGAGATTTTAGCCATCAGACAGAATCAAAAATACCCTCAATGATGAGTGTTGCTTCTGCTGCTGCACATGGCTTGTACTTAATCCAGATAAAGGAAACACATCAGAAGTGGAAATTGGCTGGGGCTGACTGGTGTTATAGATTGTTGCCTAATGGATTTTTCATTGCTTCTGAGAGGAATGACCTAAGCAGGAAAAGATGAAGCTTCTCTATGGATAATCAATTAGTCATATAATTGATATCTGGAAGAGGTTTAAATGGGAAATAAATGAAAGGACAAACACCCAGCCTGCCTGGTTCTAATGTATAGTGAATATAAATACAGCATAGAGAATTCCTTCTTCAAGCATGAGTTTAACAGAAACAAGTTCTAGAAAAACCAGTGTCTGATACCATTCCTCACTCCAAAATGCAAGAGAGAAGCTCTAGTGTGAATCAAAAAAAGATGAAAACTCCTAAATTACAAAATAATTTTGTAAAAATTAACTCCACTCTGCTGGAATTGATCAGTAATTTCTGGAATTGTGTTAAAGGTAGAAAATTTGAGACTGGGAGTCTCTAAAAGCAGGAGATCAGTGACTTTTCTGCACAGAATGAGATAAAAGGGTAAAATTAGCAGGTAACCTCAGGAGTGGAAAAAGCAGATTGTCAAATGGGCTGGAAGACAGAAAGTGGTCACAAGGAAGAGCATTAGCATTACAGTTTAGAAGTGTTGAGTGGAATGACAGCAACGAAAAGATGAAGTCACAGGACTTGTAGAACACTGCAGAATTTATGTACAGAAGGAAAAAAAAAAACAAACAAGCTTAGGTTCTTTCTAGTTTTTTTCCTTGCTACAATTTAGCTGCTGGCATCTCATAAGCCAATATTTAATTCACACAACCTGAAGTTACTATCTTGGTTTTGAGACGCCAAAATTAATTTTTAACAACAAAAGATCACCTCTAGAGAGCTGCTGCTAATCAAAGTTGTCTTTATATAGCTCTCTGACAAATGCTACAGTTCTCATTAATTCATTGCAGGGCATCATGATAGGTCTTTTGATAAGTGATAATTTTTAAACACACAAACCCAATGTTTAGAAGGCTTTCAAGGAGTTCATTGTTTATTAAGGAACTCATAGTTTAATTTAAAAGTTTTATGTTTCTAAAAAAATGCATTGATGAAGATCTCATCTGACAGAGGAGAAATGCTTTTTCTCTTGCCACTATTTAGCTAAAATAATTCTGAAAGAAGATCCTTTATGAAGAATTAAAGTTTGAACAGTTCCTTTTTTGAATAACTGTGGAATAACTAAAATGTTGTTTTGTCCTTTTCCTACAGAGAAAGAGCTGAAGCTGCCTCAGGCAATACAACAGCAAACTCTGTAACCTTGCACTCAGCATGGTAGCTAAAATTGACTTCTACAACAGAGGAACAACTGTTCATAAGAGAATTGCTTGATTTCTGGAACACCTAGGCAAGAACGGTATGGAAAAGAGTAAGCTCCCTGAGTTATGAAGTCAGACTGAATTATTCAGGGTTCCTGATGTACATGATATTTTTTTATTAGAACAAAGATAAAACAGAGTTCTAATAAAAAGAAACCTTATGTATTAGTAAAGGTGAATAATGTAAATACAAAGTAACAATGGAATTGGAAACTGGGGTTTACTGTCTTTCAGGGTATATATATTATATTTCCAGAGTCAACTTGTCTGATCTGTCTCTAGACATATCTGGAGCCATTGCCCCAAATACTTTTCAGTTCCAAACAAGATCCTTATGGAAAAATGACAATTAGAAACAGCACAATTGACCTGAGTATTAAGGAGATAAAAATTTTCCATTTATATAAATTTGCTATGACGTTGAGAAAAATGTAAATTTTATTGCAGCACAATTTATCCATTCCACTGCTTCTCTTGCAGAATATATTTCTATTTGCTTTTAATCAGTAAATTGCCATTTTAATACTTCAGTACAAAGAGGTCTTCTATACTTCCAGAAGAGGTTGGAGCAAGGTGTTCAGTAAGAAAGCCTCTCAGTGAGGCTATGTCTCATATCTCTGCTCCTTTCTGATTCCTCCTCCCCACTTCATAGGGTTTGCAATAAGCCCCTGTGATATTTGGGCTGACACTGAACTGGAAAATGAGTTTAGCTTGATTTTGCCATAGTCAAACATTAAAATCTGTTCAGAGAAAATGTGTTTGTCCAACATTAATACTGAATTTGCATTTATAATTTGGGCAAGATAATTTTCCAGCTGATGTCACAGCACTTTCCAGGATACAGATGCTGACAGAAAGCCTAACTCAAAATTTTTATCCACTCAAAGCCACATCAGAGCAAAGACTGAAGACAATCTGAGCATGCCAGGAGTGCAGAAGGGAAAAAAAAAAACTGAGAGCTTCATGCTCTGTGCTCTGACCCTTTTCCAGCACTTGGGATATTAAAGTAACTTTCCTGAGATCCAGAGGTGGGGAACAGCTGTACAAACTAATAAGCCTGAGCAGCAGTTAAGTTCCAGTCCAGTCTTCTCCACCACAAGGAACACTGGCACATCACTTCAGCTGCTGCCACAGAGGCAGCCTCAGTGCTGGGTACCATTAAGTTCATCAACAACAGAGTAAAAATGTAATTCTGCCCTTTTAATTCTCTTGAGAGCCTTTATGTTATACATCACAATTTGGATGCAGAGAGTCAGCGTTTCAGTGCAGGGTATTTAATTCAGCTACTCACTTTAACTATCCCTTGATTAGACAGTACATATGGATTAAAAAAAAAGTAAAGACATTAAGAAAATTAATTAAAAGAAATAACAGGATTTTAGTGTATTATTCCATGTGCATGCCTGGTACAAATGAGTTATGAGGAAATATCACAAAACCTCAGATTAAACTACAGTAACAGCCATTGTACTAATGTGCAAGACCTAATGAGGGAATTCCTTTCTCTCTTTCTCACACAGTATCAATTTCATGCCCTATAGATTTTTAAATGGCCCACAAATCTTTGTGATTTTTTTTTTCTCTAAAGAAAGACTACCATAGGAGGTTTTTTTAATGTGAGTTGAACAGTAAATAACAATCAAGACATTTATTAGGCATAATGGGCTCCTTGAACACGGCAGATTCTATGTGAGACGTGGCCATTAGTGCATGTGTGTAGTAGCCCTTACTACTGGTCCCAGTCTGCTGAACCGTATGGTGCCACACTGACATTAATTTATAGATTGATTTTTTTCAAGGGCTTGGCAAACACTTCAGAACAGGAGGTGTCAAACTGCCAATGGCATTGTTTCCAAAGAAGCATCCTTCTTTCCTCCTTCCAGTGGGTTGTCTCAGTGACTCCTCCTTAAAGTTTCCTATCAAGCTAATTAATTTAGCAGTCTCCCAGGCTGCGGGATGATTTGAAACTCAGCATGTTCTCCTACTGATAATTTGCTAGCATGTCTAAATTTCACATCATTAACTATGTTTCAGGTCGATTTCTGGATCATTTGGCTTTAGAAGGAAACAGGACAAAGCCAAAAGGCAGCAGCAAAAAGGCTTTACTGACCCTTCTCATTTCCTTGAAGCCTGAGAAATCAAACAGATGAAGAGGAAGCTTGGCAGGCTCATGATACAAATACAGAGAAGGGAAGTGTATTTTTACAGACAGTGGATTGTCAGGTTTTTGTAGTGAAATAAAATGAACATATAGTTGCCTCCTTCTGTAAGTAATCTGAAATAAGGTATCCATCCTACTTAAAATCCCAGAGTGTTACAGTTGGAATGCTGATCCTTTAAAAATCTGTTTATCCGCAATTTCCTCTGTTGGCATTCACTGGCAATTAAAACTTGCTATAGAAATGTCATCATCCATGAAGAGCTATTACCTGCATGGGAAGTACTAAGCGCCTCCATCAGAGAATGTGCAAATTTGCAAATGGCCATATTTTTACAGATACTTATCTTTCAATGATGAAACACCAGACATTATCATAGACTTGCGGCAGATTTGCCTTCTTTGGGATGAGGATTTCACTTTCTGCTTTCAAATGGGCTTTGCTAAATGACTCATAAGATAGAACCAACAGGAAAGTAGGGAAATGCTTATCTACACAGTAGCCTTGGTCACTTACAGGATTAAAATATTTCATTGTACTGCTGACACATTTGAGAAAAAAGTGCACACCAGAAGGTAACAAATGGAAATAGAATAACAGTAGACACAAACATTCTTGCCACCATGAAAAAGCTGATAGCTGAGCGATACATATCACTGCTCCCACCATGTTTTAAAAGAAAAAAAGCAAATGAAACAGTAGGGACAGGTTGGGTCAATGACCCCATCTCTGCATGCTGTTATAGTGCCAATATCTTTGTCTCTCATGCTTGATAGAGCTGTCAAAAAGAGGAGACTGGAACAGCTAGAATCTTTCATTCTCCTGTAATGAATAATTCACAACTCTGGTATTTGCTTGAACTGCTGAATGCTGGGCCTTACAACCAGATAATTAATTAATAAAGAATAGGGGATTTGTTGCATGCTTCACTTATCAGTTTCCCCAAGTTCATGTAAAGATGACAAAGTGCATTCCTACGTATGCATATACACAAGCAGTGTAGGAAGAGAAAATCATAAAAGCATCACATGACTGCTAACATCTAGGCAATGCACACAGCTTCCAAATGATCTTCAAGTTTGTCCAACACCACAGTTGAGGATTTTCCATATGACACACCATTGTACTGTCTGAAATGATTCCACATGTAAATGAAGAAGCCCACAACTGATCATGCTGTCTATCAGAACAAGCTTTGGGCCTTCCCCAAGAAGAAGATCAGCTGAAAGCCCCTTTATTACATTAGATTACACCTTTAATTACATTATCCATCAACACCTAAGAGCTTCTAGACTCCTTTTACTACTTCCTTGGGATTAATAGTGCCTATTATCAACTGTCCTAGGTCAGATTGTAAGAATATGCAAATACACAGTACAGCCTCAGATTTAGTGGGGAAAAACAGAAAGTCCTTAACAGAGTATTGCTGCCCATTAATGACACCTCAAGCTGTGTCCACACTCCCATGTCAAGTTTCTTCCTCTCTAGGACCAAGAATTTTCTGCATCCAGTATAAAACCAAGTAGTTATTATTGTTTTATTAGAAAGGAAAGAGTACATTTAGTATTTTGGTAACATTTGAAAGAAATATCCCCTATTAAATTTGTACATTGCAAAGAGAGGGAATAGGGCATGAGGCCATCTGTCTTCTGCCTGAAACTGGTAAAAGCTTTCATGGGGGTACACTGGGGATCTGGCTTAAGTAGGCTGGCAAGAGAAGGAAACAAGTGAGAAACAGTTAATGAAGCAGAACGTGAGTGAGCATCAACAGTGTGATGACTCTAAAATAAAGATATATGCTCCTCTTGTAGATTTGCCTCAGACTCCTGAGGCAAATCTTTAGCAGAGAACTCCTACATGAACAGCCCCCAGGGAGCACTTAATGTTACGTGAAGAACAGAAGGCTTCATGTACTGGCAACTGTGCATTTTCCAGTGCAAAAAAAGCCCCAGACCTAAAAAATATCAATCAGCTAATGCTCTTGGAAATGCATGAGAGAAGAGAGAGAAGTACTAAGAGACAGAAGTACCAGAGATTCTTTCTGACTGTTACATCTGTGGGCTCACTGACCCCACTCCTCTCCAGCACACAGATTACGTGAGAGCTTGCAAAGGCAAATGAAGTATCCCATAAATGCTGTTTCTCAGCATGTCAGTATGTTTTGGTACTTTAACCACAGGTTGTCTGCTTGATGGCATAAAATAATCCTAATTTTCCCCTCTAGAGTTTTGCCCAGATTCCATTTGCTAATTCAGCTTGCAGCCAGCATTTAATTTAACTCTAGGCTGTATCCTCTGCTTTGAGGCTTGCTCATCTTACTTAAAACTCAGAGGATTCAATATCCAATTAACTTTCTGAAAATCTAGTTGTTCCCCAATTTTGCCAGTTGGAGTGAGTAGGTGCTAAATTTACTTACCAACACAATCTTTTATTATAACTTGACATCCTATCTCATCAGCACTACCTTGAAATATTGACCTGGGAAGCTATGCTGACATTTAATTGGGGTGGGTGTGGTGGGAATGTGTGTGAGTGGAATTTCATTAAGTAGCACCTACCACGTTACTGTTCCAGAAGGGAACAAACATAAATGATATTACATTTCCTAGTTGGAGGTGTCCTAGACACGAAAATATGGTAACAGGCAGCAATTAGAAGATGCCAGAATTTGGCTTTTAAGGTCCTAAGCTATTGCAATGATTACACTTCATTAAAAGGTAATAATTACCAAGGACAGTTGCTACACATCCAATTCAAGCTCTTATCCAAAGTGTTAGGCTGAATGCCTGCTTTGAGAAATCTGTGACATGGAGACCTATGACACAGAGCTTCTCTGTGCAGGGGCTGCTTGTGGTGAGGGGAATTCCATTTCAATAACACACTTTGAAACTAAAACATTCTTTCTAGTAGCTGAAGCAATCTAAAGCACTTGGTGTCCATTTCATACAAGGGAGTGTAATCCCTTAATACATTCTGTTCCACATTTCCTTGCAGTCTGTATAATTCAAAGGGACAAAAGTGTAAGTTGCTCCAATTGAGAGACTAAAACAAGAAATGAAAACATTTACATCACTTAAATCTGACTCATTCACACTTCTATTTAAATCTGAAAAAATCAAAAGTTCTCTAGTGTTTGACAACTACCAGCTGGGAAATTATATTGATATGGAAATGTCAAGACATAAACATACCAGGTGGGAAGCCATCTCATTTAACATTAGAGTCCACACTGTAGGCATCTAAAACCCTGACTTGTTTTTTACCAGCAATCTGACTATGAGCTGAATTACACCCTGGAGTATCTATTGCCTGTACTGATGAGAAACAGAGTCCAGACAATCAGATCCATAGTAACAGACACTGAAATGTAGACAGATGAATCTCTGCTGCTGTGATGATACACCCTAAGGATACTGCAACAATCCATACAGGGAAAAAAAGAGAGCGTTGGCAAGCTCCTATGTTACTGAGGTACTGCTATTAAAAATATTTAATTACTAACAACACTACCAAGAAAAAAAAGCCAACTCGACCAGAGGGAGTCTTGTACAATTTACTTGTGAAGAATTCACAAAATCTTTCCTTTGGCTACTTCATACGGGCAATTTTTAAAGTGCTTTCCTTAGATAAGAAGAAAGAGAGGAGTATCTTATCTTCCATTATTCATCAAAAAAATTCAAAAACCATTCATGCTTTGAATTTAGTCAGCAAATATATCAACAGGTACCATAGCTATTTATTAAAAAAAGCAGCATGTTCAGCCCTGTACCTGGAATCAAGGACCTGTCTTTGCATGTATCTTTTGAGTGTTGAGGTTTATAAGCCTGGTAAGCAGGATTATGGATTCCATGTTTAGACTACATTATTTACAGTGACTTTGTTAACCTGAGCTTTTATACTCCAGTTATCTATCAGAACTGGTAGCTTGTTCTGGTAGATACAGCCTAACACAATTAGCACCTTAGGAAGATTTTAAGTTTCTTTAGTAATCCTTCAAGAATGTTATAAAATTGCAGCAGTGGGCCACTTCAGCCTGTGGGGAAAATGAAAGCAAGTTTATCAGTCTTAGGCAAGGAAATATGGAGAAAAACAGAGCTAGACAGAGAATTCTAGTATCCCTGGCTGCCAGTTCTGTGCCAGTTCACTGAAATGTGCTTCTCTGTCATCACGATTTAGCCAAATTGTAGGCTGCACTCTGCACTTGCAAAAGTTGGAAATTTCTGGATGCAACTGCACATGAGAAAGACCTCAGTTACAGGACTGACCTGTCCTGGCTGGCTAAAGGACTGGTAAGTGTCAGGATTAAAGAGAGGATTATTTTATTTGTGCTGTAGACAAGAAAAAAACCCTGTATATTCACAGAAATGTGAACATGACAAAGTAAATACTGGGGGAGATGCAGGCTCTGCTCCCCATCCCAGAGCTCCCTGCTGAGGTGCTGCAGGGCTGGACTGGGCAGCAATTCCTGAGCGCACAGTGTCACACATGGGCAGCCAAGCCAGGAGCGCTGTGCTGCCTCTCACACTGCACTGGGGATTGGGTGGAAAAGACAAGGACAGGAACATTTCCTGCAACTGGAAACTCTGCTGGATTTGGGGAGAATTTCCCACCCCTATGCAGAACTCATAAAAAGAACTGACACTATTTACACACACACACAGAGTACACTCCCTATGAGAAAAAAAGTGAAAGAGCCAGTATCAATGGAAGAAAGAATAAGAAATAATAAGTAAACTAGAATTCACATAGCATTAATAAATCATAGCCAGATTTGAATACAATTAGCTTAATGGACATCAAGCGCAGGAAGCAATAGAAAGTGAATTGTGTTGCCAATGCCATTAAAAAAACATTTGTGCTCTTGGGAGTACAGTGACTGGACATGTATTTCATATTTAGAATGACTGGTGCATTTCAAAAAGAAGCTGCAAACCTGAGAAAAAATATTTTTCTTATCTCCAACTAAAATCAAATTCCAAACTTTTTCTCTGTTATGAAATGTTGAGTTTTTAGGTAATGATCCCTTCAAAGTGTGTTAGACAGAGAGATCTGCCTTCTAACAACTTCTGGTGAGGGCAGAATTGGATCAGAAGATTTTAGGATTAGCAGAAGCATCCCCATATCCTCATGCCTAGTGGGAGGCTTTATCTCTAAGAATATCTTCTCAATAAGAAAGTTCATTATTTGTTGGTTGTTTCAATTATAGATAGAAAAAATTAAATAAAGATTAATTAATGCCCTGAATGCTGACTGTATAAATATTAATTCTTTCTCCTGTTGTCTTTTTATTTATGCACTTGCTTCACACCCTAAGAGTTTTTAAGAGCATGAACAGTCCCCTTTGGGAAAAGAAATTGTATAAGCAAAAGGATTTTTAGTTTATTATACTAATAGCAACAAAAAATATGATTACTGCTGAAGGAGATTGTCCCTCCAAATCCTTCAGATATTTATGCAAACACTCCAAATGGCTGTGTTTTTTCCCTCTATGGAGGAAATCTTTCATACCCTAGTGTAAAAGCAGAGTGGATATTCCCACTGAGCAGGTTAAAGAGCTCATTGAGTTTGGTGTTAAACCAGGGCATCTCAAGGAACAGAGCGTACGCAGAAGGCAGATGGAAACAATTTCAAGTCCACTTGAAAATTCCCAAAGCAGTAAGGGGCACATATGTTTTTATTTCCCTAGGCACAGCCTAGGAGAGAACTGTTCCTGATGTGCCTATGGAAAATTTCAATTACATGAGGAGCACCAAGATTTTGCTGTGGATGGATCTGTGGCCACCCCAAGTGACACTGATTTTGGGAGACACTCTGTACCTCTGGATCTGAACTGCCTCAACTCCTTTGCCAAACCTTCCTACAGATTTATGGAGAAGCAAACAATATGGCTTGTCATAAAGCAGTATCACACTCTCTCTGTGAAGGTTCCTGCTGCTTTATTTGGATTCTCAGGCACAGCTCTCCTGCCTTGTTTCTGTACTGCTGCACAGTTCCACTCCATCTCCACAGTAATCTATAACAATTGAGTCCGAAGTGAGGCTATTAGGAAAAGACAAAAGCATCTTGCTTCAGGACTCTCTATAAATGAGAAACATATTCCTAATTTCATATTGGTATTTCATTTATTTTAGGCTTATAAAAGGCTCATATTCTCTAATCATGCAAATGGATAGTGTATTTCCGTTTCCATCAAGCTTCTGATGTCAATTTTTCTTCAGTGTTTGGGTAATGGAATTTTTTATTATTTTTTATATATTCCACTGTGGATATTTGGTCTTGATTTGTAAATAAATAGAACAATAATGGAGGAGATAATTATTGCTTGTACAGAAAAAAGGCTGCCTAACTATGGAGTTGTCTTTCTAAGTATGCTGGATTCTACCAAAGAAAACCTTGAAAGGTTGTAATTGAAAGTGAGTGCACCCCTGGCAGGCTTTACACTGATAAAAAGGGCATGATAATTAATCACTTGCCTTATTAGAAAGAAATGATTCTACACAATGATTAAAAATTACTACAAGAGCTGATATCCTGTTACCTCCTCAGGAAGGCAGCTTTGTGGATATAAGAGACAATAACTGCAATTTCTGTCAGTAACAGAACACAGACAAACTGCAAGGGACACGGTAAGGGCAGTGCTAACACCAGGGAACAGATTATTAAAATATAATATACCCTAAAACCATCTCCTGCTGAATGAAAGGAATGCTCTAATAGCATATGTGATTAGCTGGAAGGAAAATCTCAATAGAAAGCTTTCTCTAATTTTGTCTTCTCGATTATGTATTTTTTCCTTAAGCAATGAACCCACAGACCTTACCTATGGATTATTATCTGATTCAATAATGGTATATTTGGTTTCAAGACATACCACAGCATACTCATCATCACCTTGAACATTGTCTCTAAGGACCAGTTTATGCACATGACTCAAGAAAAATATAACACATCTGAAAATGGCCAGCAGCCTTGAAATTCTGTATAAAGCAAAAATAGTTTTGGCAATACTAAAAAAAATACCCAAACTCCCAAACAGAGACCACTTTGTTTCCTCTAATGAAAACTACAGAATTTTGCTATGACCTGGTGATACCATTCTGGTTGGTCATCACTGATAAGGATGTTAAATACTGAATAATTACTTTCCATGATTCTTACCTTCTCTTGATGAAACAACAGATAAGAGGAAAGAGGCTGAAGGGGAAGGGTGTGTTTGTGGGACTTGGTGGTATTACATATGCTCAAATTTAAGATGAAGCTCAATAACCTCAGCAAGTCACGAAGTCTGAAAACAGACTCAAATCAGCACTGAAGTGAAGCTACCCTAAAAAAAAACCCTCCTTTGAATATTTCAGACTAAGGACAAAACTACCCATTTAAACCATGGCTTATTTTGGAATCAGTCTGATACCTATGACCTTGAATTTTCAGAAATCAAGGCACTGTGATTTATCAATGGCACTGCTGTAACTGTCTGACAGACCACACAGGCAGATAAGAATTGACCTCTGGCTCTGAAAATGCATCTTTTCAGTGTCTTCTCTCATGCCTGGGGAAAAAAAGCAACAGGAATATACTTGGGATATTAATGACAAAAAACTACAGCAGTTCACACTTTTTGCTGACTGTGATTCATTAGCCTTGTCTGCCCACCCATCCTTTATCTCCTCATAATTTCTTACTAGTTATCTTCTACATCAAAGCTTTTGGGTGGTTCTAATACTGTAAAATCATCTAATGAAGCACCATACTTCAAATTACATTTTATGTAACAGCAGGTTGCCAGATGGATAAAATATGGCAGGAAAAATTCCCAAGTTTCAAACCATTGGACTTCTCTTGTAGTCACAACCCTGGCAATAACAACTGAAATATTCAAGCACCCAACTCTGCCTTTCTTGAGAGACTGGAAAACATGCAAGTGTGGAAGGTGGTGGAAGGTTCCTGCCACAAGTGAGTGTTAATCCTTGATTCAGTCAGTATGAGAACAGCTACCACAACTGAGAGCTGCCTCTTAGATCCTCTTTTCAATTCTATCCCCAAAAGCTTTGTTATCTTGTCAATGCAGTGTCATAATAAATATGAAGAAATCATGAAAGCGATGGTTCACCAAAGCTGCTCATTGTCTGGAACCTTTAATATGGAGCTCAGTAACCGCAAACAGACCTGAAAGAGGTGGGCATGCAGCCACCTCTCCTGCTATGGAAGCTATTCCTCTCTCAGCAGTGCTCCTCCTGCCTGAACACGGGATCCCACTGCCGGACAGCACGGCTGGCTCGCACAGCCAGGCAGGCACAGGAAAGACAGGGATGACATTAAAGCAGCATCTCTGCTGTCACTGAAAACAAAGGCCCCATTTGCTGTTTCCTCTGTTGAGGCAGGTGGTAAACAAACACTGCAGAGAGCTCCCAGCACAACAGGGCACCGGCAGCACGGCAGATTTTCCATTGCCCTATATACTGGCTTTTGTAAGAAAGCTTTAGGATTGAGGCTGGTATCAACACTTCTTGCTCTTCAGGCAAAACACAGGCAAGCCTTATTAAAACAGCAAGTAGAATTTTCCCCTGGGATGTTCAAACAAGCTTCCCTGGAGTGAAAAAAACCCAGTCCATTTATAGTTCCATGTGTGCAAGATGCCCTTCTTCAAACTTGACATTTGTGCACATGAACAGAAGCTCAAATATCAGGAAAACAGCAATTTTGCTCAGTTTCTCAGAATTCAAAACTTTGGCTGTTGTATGGAAATTCACAGACGAAGGGGCTTTTTTTTTGTGCTGACCAGAACTGCAGCATCACTGTCACAGGAAAGTGATGAAGCTAATAACTTAACGTGGTCCCCAAAGGATTGAGCATTTATGCAGACAGCAGGAATACCTAGAATTAACCACACAAAGGATTTTAAAGCTTAAGTATTTCAAGGGTTAATCTGGTATCTGTGAAAGCCCAGGAGAAGACCTAATGGGAAGAAGTGTGCAGCTGTGCTGGGTGGCTGTGACAGATGACTGTGGTTCCTTTCTGGTTCACTTGCTCTCCGCACACACAGTGCCCACTGGCATCCCAAAGCCCTCACTGGCACATTAAGAATCCACATGTGCTCTGGCTACAGAAGGTCCTCTTTTCTCTGCATCATTCCTGCTGGCCCTGCTGCCTGACGCTGCAGGGAGTTTCTCTGCTTCTGAAGGTGTCATTGAAGTGGCCTTCAAAGGACAGTGCTGTGTGTGAAGGAAATTCCTGCCTATTTGCTTATTGTCCAATTTTAACATGCTTTTTTTTCCTAATGCATCTGCCTCAATCCCCTGTGAAAAAGAGGACATTGGACTTGTTCTCAATTAGAAAAGAAATTCCTATTTTCCTCTGTTGTTTTTATCCAGCCAACATGAGAGACATTTGCTGACTTAAAATCCAAATAGGCTGTGCAGGTGGCTGACTTACTCAAAAGGCAAAACTGACCTCACAGAGAGAGTGAAATAATAAAAGAAATTAAAGTTTTAAGTTTCACTAGGTTTGTAATTATTCATAAGAGCAACTGGCGACTCCAGGAAATGCCAACAATGCCATGTCAAACATGAATGAAATGGGAAAAGAAGCTTTATCCCTTCAATGTTCAGTTAAGACCAGCAACCACTGCCTCCCATCTGGGCCTAAAATTGAATTATTATTAGAGACATGCCAGTGCACTGGGATCTCAATGTTTCTGTGTCACAGCTGTGAGCCATCCCATTCCCATGAGCCAGGAACCCAACAAGGAAAGCCCAAGACATGTGCACTGGTTATTCGTAGCCATATGTGTATGGCAGCCAATCCATCTGGAGCCTGTTGTGCATGCCAGATATTTTTGGGAGACTGAACTGGAAATGGGGCCTATCTATATCCAGAGTTAATTAGTAACATTCTCTTTGCCTTTTATCTTCTCTGCCTTTCATCTGTGGATGTTTTGCTACATGAGATGCTGAGGTGCCCTTAGACAGAAGTAGTGTTACAGTGGCTTAAATATAATCCCCAAAGAGTTTTAAAACATACTGACATGTGGGGGGGGGGTCACCTCTTCCATGAAGTTAATATTGGTAGACAGAGTATTAAAACAAAATAGCTTCTTTTGATGTGCAGATTGGCAGATCAAGGAGTTGTAATCACTGAACTAAATCTCTCTGAAAGCTCTGCAGAATACATATGCTCATTAGAGCACAATACTGCTACTTAGCAATCCTCTGAGCAATATTTATAAAAGGAATAAATACAGTTAATGTGAACAGTTCCATGACTTGAATGCCTGGGCAATGCATTTGATGAGTTTTAAAGATTAATAAGATATGCCTTAAACCTTAATTTACCTCAATATAATTGACTCTTGACAACCTGGGCAACTACTACAACTGTGATCAGAAACAGTTTATTGTACAACTTGCTTGCCCTTAGTGGTTTACAAGATATATCTAATATTTCTCAAATATAAAAAAAATAGAAACTCACTGTGAAGCTTTAGTCATGATAAAAAGGGAAGATAAATCAGAGGCAAAGTTATAAGAAAGATGGTTTAATTAGTGTAATATTTAAGATAAACTCAAGCTCAATAACATAAATTAACATGGAATTTGCTAATCAGAAAATCATGCCAAAAACTGAATCTCAAAATAAATAATTCCCCTTGCCTCTAGACTGCCAGGATTTTAAATATAGAATACTTCTATAATGCAATTTTTGATGTTTTACATTGCTGCTTCTGGGTTATTGTGTTAGTGACATGAGGAAATAAAACAATCTTCTCAGTAATCTAAAAACATCTTATTCCCAAACCTTCAAAGATTATATAATTTTACACATATTATATATGTATTTATGTATCAATATAGTTGTAAATAGCAAAGAAAAAAAAAGTAACCTCCGTAACTAAGGAGCGGACAAACACAGGCCACACTATTCTAAAAATCTTCTCTTCCAAAGTATTTGGGAAACAAAGCACACATCTACTCAACTGAAAATGAAAAAAAAAAAAAAAGAAGAACAGCTTGGGAGCTACAGACAGAATCCACAAGTACTCAGCAAAACTCACATGCAACTACAGAACCTGTGTGGCCTTTTGGCTCTCAGAGCTACAAACAATGGATGATATTAAAAACCCATTATGGTTGAGGAGCTGCCTGGGCTCTCTGGAGCCTTTTGAGGTTGTTGACCACAAGCTCTCTCCCCTCTCAACTCCCCCTCTCTTCAGAGAGATGAAAGAGAGCTCAGATTCTTTTGCAACTGATGTGTTTCACGGGAAGATAATTTCTCCAATCTTCACTGCTAGAGAAGAGCAAACAGGAAGTGCTTCACCCACTGAGAAGAGTGAGAAATGAGTCAGGAAGAATTAGAAATGAGTTGCTGCTCCATCCCCCATGGGGACATGCAGGTAAGAGAAGCCTGTTGTCTAACCAGCACCTTAAAATGCCATTTTCAATCCCCCCAGCTGCTTACACACATTACACTGATTGCGCACAAAGCTCACAATGAGAGGTTTGTCTTTGCAAATAACCTGAAAGGTTGGTACCTGAAGTAAATTTGTATAAAGGAGGAAAAAACCTACCATTAAAATCTTGAAATTTAGTAATGGCCCTAAACTATTTCATGTCTGTCATCCCCACTCGACCTCTGGTCCTGTCCCACAGGTTCACAGTGATGACTCTCCATCCACTGCAGTGCAAGGACCATCAATTTACTGCACACAGGAATAACTCTCTTCCCAAATTGGTTTCTTCTGAGAGAGGCAATGAGAGTAATTTTGCAGTTTTAAAGCATTATAAGGGTCCAAAGCCGCCAACAAGCATTTAGATACAAAGCAGGGTTAAATTTCTTGACACACAGCTGGCACAGCTTCATCAGATATTAGTGAGAAATTCGGTGATAATTGCTGCCCGAGATGACATTTTCTTGTTCACTCATGAAGTGTGAAGATTAAAAGCCCTGAGAATTTTAAAATAAAAATACCTGCAAATACATATTTCTATATACTAAAATATGCACATGTACAGCACAAGATAGCCTCTTTTGGTGATTTACACCATCTTTTACTTCCAATGGATTTCTGAGGTAGAAGGAATTATGTACTTGTTGCACTCCAAAACATTTTAAAATGTCCTGCTCCATGGTGCGGGAGAACATTTCCTCTTGTGTGATGTGACAAAGCAGCTCTAGAATGATGGAATATTTGACAGTACTGTGCTACCCAAGGACCTACAGCAAAGGACACAGGCTTTGCCCTATTCAAAGATGATGAAATGATGGTCTCTATACTCAATTACTTTAACTGATTGTCTCCTTTTAATCCATTAAATTGGAGTAGGTGGATTAATGCCATTTCAGGAGCAAGACGAAAAGACACCTACAACAAAGGAACGTTATGGTAATTGGCACTTGCAAAAACAGAAGCAGTGCTTGAAACCTGTTCTCTAACACCAGGAGAGACCTGATCACACTGGTGAATATAAAAAGCCTCAACTCTCTGCTTTGACTGAGTGTAGCAATGAAAGAGTTCTGAGGGCTCTTGTGAAGAGAACTAAACAAGATGAGGGCTAAACGAGCCTCAACTCATCAGTGTCAGTGGACATTAGGGGACCTTGCATCCCCAAGGAGATATTTGGAGAACCAAAGTCTATAAAACTGTACTAATTATCATAACATACAATACTGGCCTAGCTGGCACTACTGCAGCAGTAGCCCTTTAGTCTTTGCATTCTCCTGTAAAAGATGATGTCTAAGAGCTTGGAAATGACATATAAATCCTTGACTGCGTCAGAAGAGGGGCTCAAGGACCTGTCCCAACCTGTCACCCCCAAGCTCTCCTGCCTCCACATCTACTAGAGCACTGTGCTGTATTACGGGGATGACTGTCATATCAAATTTCCTTAGCTACAATGTATTCCACAGATAATCAAGGGCTGTGGCTCAACGTTTGTTGTAATTTTTAAAATAGCTCACTGAATTTCATTAAATGCCTCAGTAGAGGCTATTTCTGAGTGTAGCTGTGAAAACAGATTTCTGGAGAGTGCTGTATTGCAAACCTTGAGTGAAATGACAGATCAATCTTTTTACAGAGATTCCTGGGGATATAAGAACTTGACTCTGTGCCAGCCAGGCAATGGCAGCTGCCCAATTGGGACAGAAAGAGGATAAAGCAAATCACTCATGCTGTACCCAGGCAGAGTCACCTCTTCTCTTGCCTTACCCTGGTGAGCTGGGGGTGTTTAGCCTGGAGAAAAGGAGACTCAGAGGTGACCTTACCACTCTCTACAACTCCCTGAAAAGTGGCTGTGCTCAGGTGGCATTGGTCTCTTTCTCCAGGCAGCAACTGACAGAACCAGAGGACACAGTCTCAAGCTGCATCAAGGGAAATATAGGTTGGATATTAGGAAAAAGTCTTTTATGGAAAGGGAGGTGAAGTTCTGGAATGGTCTGCCCCAGGGAGATGGTGGAGTCACCATCCCTGGGTGTGTTTAAAAAAAGACTGGATGTGGCACTCAGTG
The DNA here is from genome assembly GCA_024865655.1 of Emberiza elegans. NCBI lineage: Eukaryota > Metazoa > Chordata > Aves > Passeriformes > Fringillidae > Emberiza > Emberiza elegans. The sequence continues at coordinate 397,680 of JALJVW010000797.1, forward strand.
CCATGGTTTAGTTGAAGCGTTGGGGCGTGGGTTGGGCTTGATGATTTTGAAGATCTCTTCCAACCCAGTCATTCTGTGAATTCTTCTATAAGGGCAGAAGAATATTGGAGAGCTGTGCCTGGAGCTGCACTGCCTGCCTGGGCTTCAGGTCAGCTTCACAGAGAGGCACCTTTCCCTGCCTCTGTAAAACCAGGCTCTAAGCAGGGTGGGAGCCATTGCATTGACAGAACACATGGAGATCCTAAAGCTGTTTTTCAACCCCCCCATTGATGCAGAAACACAGTGATAACAAGGATGATGTTCAATGCCATACGAGTATTATTCAGATGGATACAAGAAAAGGTTGGAGGCAAAGACAAAAAAAAAGGGGGATCAAGATAGGTAGAATCAGATCAAAGATTAAGGAAGGGCTTTCTTGAGAGAAGTTATCATAACTAGCATTGCAGTCATGTAATTGTGTTTTGGCTTCTGGAACCCCACTCCCTCCCAAAAGTTTACACAATGCCATGGTGTTGGAATAACTTTCCTCAAAAGATTGCTCACATATACAACAGCTATACATGGTGTTCTCCTAATTAACATAACATTTTTCAAGTAGGTCAAGTTTTCCCAATTCAAACACAGACTTCAGCCCTGCCAAGAGGTTCTATACATACTCAATATGTGAAAACTATCCCAACTGGAACAAGAACAAATTATACCAGTATTTAAAACACAGCAGAATTTTTTTTAAAATATAGTCTAGAATATGCTCAGTACTTCATTTATTATTTATATACAGATTCTTCTCAACTCAGAATGCCATTTGAAGGCTCACTGCAAACTCTACACATAACAGGGATATGTGTGGTCTGGACAGCACACTCATGAATATACCACAAAATTTGCCCCAAAAGAATCTTGGCATCACAGCTGTTTAAGCAGCAACTGTAAATTCTGATCATGTTCAGCAGAGATTGGAAGAAAATACAAATGGTAGCTAGGAAACAAAGACACTTGAATAGGAGGAGGTACAATACATAAAAACACAGTATCCTTCACCCAGCTCCCAGACTTAGGCATATTTTCTTGATTTGTTTATTGACAACACACATAGGATAGAATAGTAATATACCTCAAGTGGCACTATCAGGAGAAAATTGGAATGCAGAGTAGCTTAAAAATCCCTTACAAATGGAAAGAATATTCAGTAGAAAATAACACATCTTCAGTTTCTTTTCTACAAGTGGTGTTTTGTTTTGTTTTACTTTCCTACTTGAAAACAGCAATAATATATTATGAAAAACCTGGTGAGGGAAGGAAAGAGGATTTTGTATTTCAGGCACTGGACTGTATCCCCCTGAAACTTGGGTTCTGTCCTGAGGAAGCTTCAGACCTATAGATATGGTAACTGAACCTCGCTTCTGCACAGGCCATTTTACCATTCTTGCCTACTTCAAAACTGTTTAATGTAAAAGTGTGAGACTGCAAAGGATACATATATTACAGTGACAGGGACTGTAAAATCATCACATTTTATTAACCTGAAAGAGCTGACAGGGAAAATTTGAGTTATTGCAGGATTCTCTCTTAGAAGGACAGTAGGATATGACTCAGGTGAAACTCTCATTTAAAATAAAGTCTTATTTTCTCAGAAAAATAAAATTAATCCAACAGATGATGGCTTCCTTGCATAAAGTTGTTGAACTCCTTTCTCAGCCAGCAGTAATCTAAAAACTCTCTGCTACTTCTGCAGGCCATAGCATCAGTGTTTCTAAGCTGTGTTATTCTATGATATATTTTTAATCAATACCAAAGCAAAAATGAGCTATGAAAACAATTAGTTTTCTCTAGGTAAATATACTCTGTGGGAGTTTTGACTTTTTTTTTTTTTATATAATGGTTCAGGTTGGGCTTTTTAGAAATACCACAAATGTCAACTGGCATCACAGCTGTTTAAGCAGCAACTGTAAATTCTGATCATGTTCAGCAGAGATTGGAAGAAAATACAAATGGTAGCTAGGAAACAAAGACACTTGAATAGGAGGAGGTACAATACATAAAAACACAGTATCCTTCACCCAGCTCCCAGACTTAGGCATATTTTCTTGATTTGTTTATTGACAACACACATAGGATAGAATAGTAATATACCTCAAGTGGCACTATCAGGAGAAAATTGGAATGCAGAGTAGCTTAAAAATCCCTTACAAATGGAAAGAATATTCAGTAGAAAATAACACATCTTCAGTTTCTTTTCTACAAGTGGTGTTTTGTTTTGTTTTACTTTCCTACTTGAAAACAGCAATAATATATTATGAAAAACCTGGTGAGGGAAGGAAAGAGGATTTTGTATTTCAGGCACTGGACTGTATCCCCTGAAACTTGGGTTCTGTCCTGAGGAAGCTTCAGACCTATAGATATGGTAACTGAACCTCGCTTCTGCACAGGCCATTTTACCATTCTTGCCTACTTCAAAACTGTTTAATGTAAAAGTGTGAGACTGCAAAGGATACATATATTACAGTGACAGGGACTGTAAAATCATCACATTTTATTAACCTGAAAGAGCTGACAGGGAAAATTTGAGTTATTGCAGGATTCTCTCTTAGAAGGACAGTAGGATATGACTCAGGTGAAACTCTCATTTAAAATAAAGTCTTATTTTCTCAGAAAAATAAAATTAATCCAACAGATGATGGCTTCCTTGCATAAAGTTGTTGAACTCCTTTCTCAGCCAGCAGTAATCTAAAAACTCTCTGCTACTTCTGCAGGCCATAGCATCAGTGTTTCTAAGCTGTGTTATTCTATGATATATTTTTTAATCAATACCAAAGCAAAAATGAGCTATGAAAACAATTAGTTTTCTCTAGGTAAATATACTCTGTGGGAGTTTTGACTTTTTTTTTTTTATATAATGGTTCAGGTTGGGCTTTTTAGAAATACCACAAATGTCAACAGCAACTGAGTTCTACATCCTGCAAAATTCACCTTACACTTTAAGCTATGATTGCATGGAAGAATCACAAAAAAGTCTGTAACAGACAGGCACTGATTTGTGTTTGATAGGACAAATTAATTCTATCCTACAGGAGTAAGGAAACCATTACACAAGTCTTGAGCAGGCTGCTGCCTTACAAATGATCACACACTTTCCTCTCCATCAGCATCCTAATTCCCTGAAGACAACTTCATTTTATCACTAACACACTGGGAGTCCATAGTTGAAATCTGCCTCTGAGATATGTGCTTTATTTTCAGCTGCTTTTATTGTATTTTTTTTCATGCTAATTAATTGTTAGATGAATCAAGATCTGGATGAACTGGCATCTTTGAAATCACCAGCTCTGATGTGCTGTCAACACCGAGCCCATGGGCTGTGTTAAAATCCTGCATGGATTCATCTCCATTTATCCTCTAGGGTTGGGGCTCAGCTTTGCAAATGCTTTGTGAAACAAATTCCCTTGTAGAAACAAGTGGTTTGTTCTGGACCAAAGAGAATAGGCTGGGATGCATTTAAAACATAAAATTGATTTGTACAAGCTGCTTGAGAAGTTCTGTTGTTCTCCAGTAATGCCTAGACAGCACTGAATGGGTGGATAAAAATGCAAACTGGAACTATACAAGGTCATCACCCAATGCACATATTTTTAAAAGGCATATTCCCTTGCATGAGCACCTCAACATCATCTGAATACACCTCTGGAACAAGCAGAAACACTTTTTTTTTACTTTTCATCACCACAGAACATCATCACAAACTGAAGCGTGGCACGAGCCCTCAGGGATTCTGCTGCACCAAACCCATCTCATGGGGTTCTTCTTCCTTCCACATGGTTACCCAGCTCCTACAACACCTGCTCTGCTCCCACTGGGCTCTGCTCAATGGGCCAAGCTTGTTCCATTTTCCATTTCTGCAGGGAGACAGGCACTGCTCCCTCTGTGCACTGCGACTCTTCTCTGAATCAAATCTCCTCGTTTCGTTAGATGCTAAGAAAACTTAAAATACCCTAAGAGGCTAAACAGGAGGCAGCAGAATGCCAGAACTGAGGAAGGAATTATCCATAATTCAAACATGTCAGGAAGCTGAATACCAGAAGGTCCATAACATTTTCTGTTCTGAGCTTTCTTGCTTTGTAGATCTTTTTGACTAAGTGGCTGCATTCAGTGATAAGTATCTGAGCTGCTCATCTTTATGAATTTTGCAGCTGAAACAAATGCCACAAATCACAGTTATCTGTCAGGGCACCATGGGGAAAAAGGGTTCAATTAATTCTCTGTGACTTTTGGAAGAAGCATTTATCATATAAACATTATTTTCTGAAATACTGAATTTGAAGTTAAGTAAAGCTGACATTTTTTAATGTTTGTTCTCCTAGGTGTACTAAAACTTGCTAAGAACCTTTTTTCTTAAGGGAAGCAAAAATCTCACCCACAGGTGATTTCTTTCCTCAGGAATACTTTCAAATTCATTAATTTTAATAGTAATTTGGGACTTTCAGACCCTGTAGCATCAAGAAAAGAAAAACTTTGATTTCACATGTCTGACACCATTAAACCAAACCAACCAAACATTCCTCCTGAATTTATTTAACCTTTTCTTTTATCTGCAAGCGTTTATTATACAGGGCACCTGCACTGAAAATTCAAATTTCATTTATCATTCCTTTTTAATTTTTGTTGTTCCAATGCCTGTTGCATGCTCCTCTTCCCCTCATGTGCCAAAGCTGAATTCCCGAGTGAATATGGGACGTCTTTCTCCTCACAGCTATTCTAACAATTTACTTCTTTCTGTAGCACAGTTGACCTTTGCTCTAGAAGACAAAAACACCAAAAAAAAAAAAAAAAAAAAAAAAAAGGGACAGAAATGCTTTCCCAGGTTGTTTTTCTTGTTGTATATTTCACAAAAGATTTCTGAGTAAAACATACCAGGAACAAACTGTCTGTGAAATCCTACACTGCAATTATTGCCTACTCTAAAATAAAACAGGCAATAGATAGAAACTCTTCTTCTTGGTATATATTACATGAACTCAGTGTTTTTCCAGTCTAAAAATAAAAACCCATTCAGCAAATAATGGAATCTACTCTAAAGGAAATAACAGGGGCACCATCTTCTTCATCAGTTCAAGGATGAGCCCCCTGATTTCCCTGTGAGGCTGCAGGAGGCCTCCAGTGCTTCAGGGCTTTGTGGACAGAGACTTTGCTGCAACTCATAAAAGTTCCCCTCAAAGCAAGAGAAAAAATCTGGAGGACTGTGACAAATACCATTTAATATCAAACATTAAGGGGAAGATTTGTGACTCAAGCTGGTGGTGCTGCCTTCGTGAATCTCACTGAAAATAACTTGTTCACCTTTAACTTATTCAGTAAACCAAGAGGCTTTTAATCAAAGCTGCAAATGTAATGAGTTCTGTAACCATAATATAGTTCTTTCTCAGAAGCACCAAATGAATGCACTAATCCTCTGAGGAGCCATCACTAACTGAATTCTTTCAGAATAAATTAAAATTTACAGCATAACCAGAGATTTTGTTATTCCCAAGATGATAATGTGCTTCAAGGTTTCCCATTTTTAGCTTCTTGGTTCTTTTGGTTTATTATTTAACTATTTATTTTTCCTTTATGTAGGTAATATAGTTATGTATTCTCATAAATACACAATACTTATTATTGTTATTATTTAACAGTGCTGGTACATAATGGAAAAACATACCAGATTTTTAAATAAGCAAATGGACCACTCAGTTTTAAAGACGATGAAACCATTAGGCTTTGTTAATTTTCTCCTCTCTCTAAGATGGCAAACCCCAACAACTTCAAAACGTGACTGTCAATTTGTTTCTGTCGCCTTTTCAATAAAAAAATCTATCTCCTCCTTGCAAAAATTCACTGCCAATTGAGGTTCTTGTGAAACTGGCAAGTCTTGAAACCTTTGCAGTGTCACTGGGGTATCTATTGGGCTTGTATCTATTGCAATGGCTGACATGGGATTGCTTTTTTCCCCCTCCTCTGGGCTTTACTGGCATTGAAGTCAGGACTTAAATCATCATGTAACTCTTTTGTCAGCTTGTCACTTTGGTGTACAAAGGGCATTTCTGCTTGACAAGTGTGTTATAAGTGCTTAGAATTTAATGAACAAGACAACAAAACAGGAACCAACAGAATACTAATATTTTCATGCAAACTAATAATGATAATGAATATTTCCAACTAAACATTGAAATATTTCTACAGTTTTCATAAACACACCCAAAAGAAAAGATGCTTGCTGTGAAGTCAGACATACTTATCTGCATTATATAACATTAATGAGGTTCCCTACTGTTTCTGAATTAACTTTAAGTACTCTCGGTGTAGTATTCGCTTACAAAAATATAATGTTATAGTATTTCAATTTCCTTTTATGTGGATTTTACTATTTCTCTTGTAAATAATTTAGTTTCATTGAAAAAAGTCCCAGACAGCTGTATCATGATCTTATCCAAAACCTGCTGCCAAATTCAGATTTTATCATTTGACATTAATTGGTGTTAAAATTTGATGTTAATAGTTGTGTAACAGTATGTAATGTTGATTGTGGCAGTACAAAGCCCCAGCTAAATCAGATGGGTGAAAGAAGGACCAGGAGCTTTCATTCCTTGAAATACAGTCAGAATCTGTGAGACAGAAGCAGAAGTAAGGACTTACCACGACACAGTAACAGTGCTTACACTGAAGGAGAAGTTTTTTTTGAAGTGCAGTAGAACATGTTAAAACCCTCCTAACTCAGCTATATGGCAGACATAATTAATTTCATTTTAGAGATGAAGGAAATGCAGCACAAGTAAGAGCCTTGGTAGGTACCAGATAGCTCTTTCAACATGAGACAAATAATTTTCCAGGTCAACATTTTCAAAGGCTGGCACCATTAGGCTTCCCAGAGCTTAGGCTGGATTGCAACACTTTCCAGGGTGTCTGGAGATTTCAGAGTTGGCTGCCTTTGATTTTGAGTGAGAGAGGAGCAGGGAAGATGCAAAGGAAAGGAAAAGGGATGGGCAATGTCCCAGTGTCCCAATGCACAGCCTGTGCACAGCAGCACTGAATGGGGTCAGACCCCCAAGACATTAATTAACCACACAAATCACCCAGAAGGCACAAACTATGGCAGAAACTTCTGCAGTCCATATAGCCAGGTCTCCTTTGATTTTAAAGAAAAGCACAGGTACCTACGAAAATAACATCCTGGCCAACATTCATGGCTTTTTCCTAAATGGGAGTTCCTGTTTAGGTACAGCTCTATTGAAAAGGGACTGTAGAAACCTCACACATTAAAATGATTGTGTTGGAATATGTTGGAAACAAGAAAGGAAAATGGAAAATAAAATAAATTACACACTATTATCACAGACTGACTATCAACAGCCACCTCCTACTTAAGAGTTCAGGAGCAGAACCAGGAATTTAATGTATAAATGCATGGACAAATGTATATTCATGAACTGCAAACCCTTCAAACTTGCTGGACAAATGATTTGAAAGAAATCATCTACTGATCTGAGGATGCTGATTTAGGAATCTCATACATATTCAGTACCTAGGTGTTTCTTAATCAACTAATCAAAGCACTTGACTAATTGATTGCTTTCTGCAGTGGGGTGAAAGTCAGTTCTCCCTGACCTAGTTTGTGTTACTACAAGAACTGATAATAGCTGGTTTTTATTTGTTCAGAGAACTGATTAGAGCTGCTTTATAGCTGACTTATTCTTAACTGCATTTTCTCTGCTGAAAATTCTTTCCATTCTGCTTAGCACCTATGTTTGAAGAAAAGTTGAGTAATCCTATCAGATTTCTTTCTAGTTTTCTTATCAATGTTTGATAACCTTCACACACATCCACATACATTTAAAAGTTCCCTGGCAGATTTCTATTTGTGCTCTAGCTAGAATGTTTTGCTGAAAACCTTGATGGACCACCAGGTGAAATCAAAGCTTTGGGACCTGATAATGAAATCTTTTTTCAGGAAAAATTATTGCTGAGGTTGAGCTGAGCTTCTTGTTCCAGGAGTGTATGAAATCAAGAGAAAAACCAGGCTCTATTCTCTGTCATGCTCTGTAAAGAGGGGTTTCCTTAACCCCAGAATTTCTCTTTGTGGCTTTTCCAAGCATTGCTTTGAATTTTATTGTTTTTATGTTACAGCAGAAATACACTTTAAACAGAGTTTAAAAAGTAAATTATGAAAGTGGGGTTTTTCCATTTTAATGCATAAGATATCTGAAAACATTTGAGTTAACATAAATGTTTTTGATAAAGTTTTTACACCAATGGTGAGATTTAATGGGAAACACCAATTGTAAAATATTCATAAGAAAAAGAATCCATTTCACATGGTTCTGAGGAATCATCTTTATTATTACTATTACTCTTTCTAAATTACTTAATCAAAGTGACAGGTTGGGTGAAGAACCAACCTGAGAGAAAGAAATTTCCAAAGATGCCTAAAGATATGGTGTAATGATAGGTTATAAAATTCAAAAGAAGTTATTTAAATATTCTGCAGATAATGCTGAAAGTGAGAGGCAAAATGAGAGGCTTTTCAACACCTGTTGCTTTTCAGTTCTGTTCTCCAAGAGTATCACTGTCAGAGCCTAGAAAGAAACTAAAGGCTCTTGTCACTTGGCAGCAAATGAAGTTCCTCCTGGAACTTGCTTTTATTGTTTTGGCTAAATTTAAGAACCATAGAGATGATAAACAGGTCTCACAGCCTTGGAAACTGAGGTTATTTTGTGGCTCCAGAAAAGAGAACGTACAAATTTAAAGCAAAGAACCTGAATGTTTCTTGACATGAACCTGAATGTTTCTTGACATTATATCACTCAACCTCCCCAATCTAAAGGGCAATACGGTTGCTATGTCCATTTCAACACAAGTTCAGAGACTTCCAAAAGTCCTAAGCAAAACCCAAAATTTTTCTAACAGGAATATTTATTCACTGCAAACAGCATGTTTATGTTCTTTAGCACAGAACTTAATTTTCAGAGGGGGCACACGTGAAGAGAGGAGCATTAATCAATGTACCAGAAGATTTTGACTTGCTCAAGTCAAGCCTTGAAATCTTCCATCTTGTAAATAAAATCCTGGGAAAAGACTGTTCCCCTATAGGGAATGCAGACAGTTCTTTTAACATAAATGCAACCTTTCAAAGTTTAAGAATTAAAACATACCAAAAGTAGATATATTTTATAACAGCAGTGTACTTCCCTAATATATCTTTTTACACAGATCTAATGTATAATGCATTCACTTTGGTGCAGCAATAAATATACTAATTTGAGAAATTTTGAGTTCACAAGAAATCAGCCTAAAGGAAAAAGAAGAAATATTAATTCCTTCAATGAGATGCTCACAATCTGGAGGGAATTTTCTTCTGAGCAAGACCTTTACACTGTGAGGATCTAGTCACACACTCCTATCTAAACCTGCAGAGCTAGCAGCAGAATTTCCTGCTACCTTGGGACTGTAGTTTTACTATTGTATAAAATTTCAAGGACAGCTTTTTTATTTTTCCTTTATTTTTACTGTAAGAGCCAGGACTCTGTACATTCCAATGTAAATTGAAAGCAAAGCCTTGAAACTGTGTTGCATTACTGTGGATTTACAGTTTTATAACTGAGAGCAGAAAAGTGTCCCTAAATATTCAAGGTTATTGTGGAACGATTTTATAGAAGAGAAAGATATTACTTTAAGGATAAAATAGGGAAATTAATCAAAAGGGATTAAAGTGAGAAAATTCTGACAATTCCAATCACTTAAACAGCACAAGGATGAAATCAACTTGTCTTACCATAGCTATATTACACTAATCCTTTTTTTTTTCCCCAAGAGGAAGAAGTGTAAAGTAATTGCAGAACCAGCTAGATCCCAAGAGTATATTGCTGTATAAGAAAAATAATCCACTGAGAATTTTACCAAAGCTTTTAGAACAAACCTTACTGCTAGACAAAAACTGTTTTTTTGTAACACATTGATGTCTGTATGGGTATTCCGGTGAGCACATGATTGTTCCTCAGCCTTTCTGCAAAGATGGTCAGGAGTAACATCAACATTTATTGTGTGAGGAGGAGAAGGAGCAGACAGCAGGGTAAGAATATTGAGGGACCTCAGAGACCACAAAGACCAGAGGAGGAACACAGCCTGAGCTGAATACACTGGGCTGACTTTCTCCCATCATATCAAGTGGGAGAAGGCAGTGAAAACTCATAAAGATTCCCAAATTCTCCTCTCTTTGGTTCCCAGCAAACCCACAGTGCTACAATGGGGCCAAAGGCCAAACACTGAGGTTAAAGCAAACTTCGCAAATGTTTCAACATTTTTATCCTGCTGGCAAAACCCAAGAAGGCAGGCTGTCAGAAACCAGCCATGCATCTCCCAATGATTCAACATTCACACTGGCAACACTTGAACCATTGACCTCAGTATTTACGGATTTTAGGACTGCAAGGAAGAAAAAAAAAGGCTAAAAGAACCTGTTTTTTAAACAGAGAGCAAGAATCCAAAGTTCAGTATTTCAAAACCTCTTTGTACGTGTCACCAGGCCAATGCACTTCATCACTGACCAAGATGGCCCCCAAAAGTGTTCTATTAACCTTAGGAAAGTGTGAGAAACGTCATTATCATCAAAGTATATTAAAAAAAGGAAAGATACTTCAGCAATACAGAGAACTTCTTTTAAACTTCTTTTATTCCTTCTAGATTTGTTGTATGCCTCATTATTTTAAGCCAATGCTACCAAAGGCTGGGGAGGGGGAGTGGACCCAAACTATAAGCAGTGGAAGTGGAGATGATTATTTTGAAATGTAAGGAAATATCTTCTATTTTGTATTTCCTCAAATTGATAGAGGAATACCCAATTTTCTTTACAGAAGCAGCAAATGAAGACTTACTACAGGCAGAGGCCATTTTCATAACAATTTGTTCAGACAAGTATCAGGAGACTTTTTATTCCTACCTGGGGAAGAAGATTACAAAATGTTATGTTTGATTGAACCTGACTAAACTTATATTATTTCATATAAAATGCTTTTGCAGAAATTAATGCTGAAGTCAGTTAGAGGAGATGCGAAAACAAATATTGTGAGAGCTCAGCATTATCATGGAAGTGAGAAAATATAGATAACTTCCCTTAATCCATGTATTTGACAGTTTGTCTGTGCTATTACGGAACAGCAAAGCTGTAATGCCATCAATTTTTATATGTCTTTGATTTTCAGATGAAAAAGAAAGCCCCACTGGGGAGGCAAGTAAATTTAACTCTTTTAGCAGCAGGCTTACTATCTGGGGATCCCTTTCCCTAGCTCCTTTAAAATAACCCGTAAATTCCTGAGGTGTTTTGTGGACTACATAACTAAAAGCCACTATTATAGAAATAAATCCTGAAAGCAGGTCAGGATAGAAAAAGACTAAAAATGCAAAAACACTAATTGCAGAATGCAAACCAAAATGTTATGCCCTTGATTTAGTGCTTTCATATTATGATTTCTGATTTCTCATTCCTGAAATGTTTGACATTTTTCACCTGTTTCTCTCTGTAATCTGACCACAGAGTTTCCATGGTATATTGGTTTGATACATATTTTTATTTTAGAATTTTATCTGTGATATCATCAGACTAAAACTATTATTATCTATAGTGACACAGTTTTCATGTTTCATTTTTCATCCATCATGATGTATTTAAGGAAAAACTAGTTTGTATGGGTACACAGCAGGGCAAGGAGCAAGGTTTCCTTTTCCTTTTTTCCTAGAGTAGGGGAAGACACAGACTGGTTAACCACAAATATTTCACACATAAGTTTTTACAAGTAGACCCTCTAATGTCAATAAGTAAATCCAAGGAACTGTCAGAGCTGCTAAAATTCTTTGAATTTTGTATTATCTCTTTCATATTTTAATGCTGCTCATGTACCAATGTCCTCTTTCTATTCTACACCTGAAAACCCCTTTCCTGCAGTTTCCATTTTCAAAATTCCTGTGTTTTACTTGCTGCTTAAGGATATCAGGATATTATGCATTATATAATACATTGCTGGGAAGTTATCACAAAACAACTTCTGTCATGTTACCTAAAAAGCAATATTAAGCATGAATATCATATCCAGATTATTTATTCAGCACATTATTACACTGTTACTGCCATAACCCAGGTAAAAATGTACTGATTATGATAAAGGTCCCCATATGATTATCTTCATTCTTATTTCAGACTGAAGCAGTTTTCCACTAGGTTTTTTGGGGACCTACTTTCAAGTGTTCCCATTAGAGAAAGCCTTGTGTATAAGCTACAGGCAATTGAATGCAATAATCTAGGAAATCTTCCTTCAGATGATAACAGAATGTGTTATAGTTGGCACTTTAGTGACAGTGTTTGGAGATTCTGGTATCTTTGCTGTGGATTCCTTTTGTGTCCTGTTAATTAAATCTCACTCAAGTGCCTTCTTCAGTAGATAATTTTAGTTTCTGTTTCTAGTTCCTGAATGTATTAGTGGTTTTATGAGAAATGTGTCCACAGGTAGACAGGTTAAATGGAAAAGCATCTTGGCCAGAGGTGCTGTCACTGGATGGGAACTGGGGCATCTCTGGAGCTCTGACGCACTCAGCAGCTGCATGCCAAGAGAAGTCTCTGCTCCTCACAGCTTGATCACATCAGTTCTTAACAATTAAACCCTCATTTGGCCTCCTCATGTGCTTGGCCACTCTGTGCTGAAAGTCTCTTAGGAAATTTAGAATCCACTGTCTTTCTAGATCTTTGTACAATATTATGCCATCAGTTCTACAGTCTCTTGCATGCTATTATTGTTATTATTTTTGTTTTCAGTATTGATGTTTGTCCACCTGCCAGACTAATCTCAATTGACATTCTCCAGCATCTGTATCTGTTGGCTGATATCCAGTGTGTGAAAACTAAATTGCTAACATGTCCCTTCAATTTTCCCATCTACAAGTTTGCTTTGTTTTACTGCCATTACAGCAAAAGTCTCCATGCAGGTTTTTTTCATTCTCATGTAATTTTCTGCCACTACCCATAGGTATTCAATTGTACTTTCACTACTAAGTGTATGTTTCTATTTTTGCATTTATTTTACTTCAATTCTTCTGTTTTCATTAATTCCCTAACTTAATGAATTATCTCTGCTCCTTTTATCCTGCATTCAGTGTAAGCCCAATGACTAGAATTTTTTTAATGTCTAGAGACCTTGATAGACTTAGGATAGATTCTCTGAATGCTCATTTGATCTCTCTCTTTGTTCTTATTACTGATCTATCAGGAATTAACTCATCTTTTGAGATTTGATAATTGCATGAGTCAATCACTTGGTACAGCTCAGCTAAATAGTACTTTGGTGTTTATTCAGGTCCCTGACTGCACAGGCTTGAGTATCTCGTGACATTTTTGTGGTTTGCAAATATGCCTGGAGTGCTCCTGGAGCTCTGTGTGGATCCCTTTGTTTGCTGCTGGCTAATTGCTGCTGCTCTGTGTAACAGCACTTTTGCCCATGTTTTGTTTGTGTTTCTGCTCATGTTTTGTGCTTCTCATACAGCACCCACTGTGATCCAAAGACTATTCAACGGCAAATAAACCCTGTTTCATGTCCATCTGCCCACAGGCTGGAGTTTGGTACTTTTCCATTAGTGCAGTTTGATCTTTCTGGTTTGTTTGTTTATGCGTACCTGGAGGAGCAGCCTCACTGTTAACATCATGTTCTCTCCTCAGCATAAGAAGAAGGATCAAAGACACACAACAGTGAGGCTTTGTCTTTTCTCCCCATAGAGAATTTTTCTTCTAAACATTGGCAGTCATGTTATCCTACTCCCCATTGATCGCTCCCTCACATAATGTCCCCCTTTGAAAGAAGCAAATTGCTGCTACAGAAAACCCTTTTCCAACCTCCAGTGAGATTCCTGTGGCACACAGAACCCAGATATTATGCCATGTTGTTAACCACCATCTGCAGGTTCTTTATCTGTTAATTAACTATTTACTCCTTGCAGCTCTCCTGTAACGCTTTGAATTAATGTTTCTCCAAACCTGAGGTTTGCACATACTGACAGAACATACACCACAGCCAAAAAAGTCCCTACACTTCATCTGTCGCTGTCACAAAAGCAGCCAATTACAAATCATCTGGCAAAGCATCTTTAATCTAACCTATTTTTATTTTGCTTGCCATTAATTTGTTAGATCAAAACCATTCAGCTACGGAAATGAGTTAGTTCACTCCCCAAGTAAAATCAGGGAAGATAAGCAGCTCACAAAATCGTTTAAAATCTGTGGAAGCTGATAAAGCATATTTATACCTTCTTCTCTAAAAGTGGTGCAGTCTCACATAATTGTCAGGGTTCTCTGGGTCTGCTGATTGCTTATCTCCCAGTACATCACAAAGGACAGTCTGGATTCTGGGATATAAAGGCTCCCAGGCAGGGCTGATTGCATTAACTGGAGATCAATTCTACAAGTATGGAAATTACTACAAAGGTATATGGAACTTTCCAAAGAGAATCAGAGCACCCATTCCTAGTCCAAAATTCAGAAATTGTTTAGGTGGTCAAATATACCAATGGTTACACAGGTGTACAATCAGTTCAAAAGCCACATTTTAAAATATGTTTCCTTTCCAATGGTAGGCTCTGGGTGATGAGTTATAGGAGTTATATGATACTAATCACTTGATCACTCAACAAACCTTGCCTTCACCCAAAGAACAACAATAACAATAATTTGTTATTAAAACTGGGTATGAACCAATAAGGAGCCTTTCTCTAAAAATGTGCAAAGTTGTTTGCACTTAAGGAGACACAGAGTAAAGTGGGTATAAAAACTTAGTAACAAAACCCAATTTGTTATGTCCATTTTGCACAGATAGAGAAAACAGCCATTGCACAGGAGGTGGAAATAAGGCCCATTGGTTCATGCCCAACGCAATCAATAAAATCTCCATCATCCTCAGTCAAGTTTGATTTAGTCATGCAGAGAACAGCTCCTATTGAATATTGCATCTCTGCCTATTGATATTCCTGTAGATTTCGGTGAGAGTGATCATCATTCAAGACCACAGATCACAGCATCCCACAAAATCAAGAACTTGAGTAACAATTTCTACCTATGAAGAGTTTGAGGCTCTCAGGGATCTTCTGATGAGGCATAAAGTGTGAAAGCTCCATCCTTTTTAGCTTGGCTAAGATTATTGCATATGTGTATGCTGAATCCTTTTAATACATATCAAAGACATTTACCATTTTGTATGAGACTTGAAAGAACAGTTTGAGGATTTGCCAGCAATAGCTTTTAAAGAAATGTTTACAAGGAAGACAGAAGAAGTTACAGGGTTTTAGAACTATTAATATATGAGCCTAGAATTTTGGAGGACAGGCACCTCTGCATACCTGAGAACATTTGCTGTGCTGAAGTATCAATTTCCATGAAAAATTTATCTAAGAAATCATAGGAGAAAGGTTTTTCTGCTTTCCATATAATCCAAAATTAATATAACATAGCCTTAATGTACCTGAACTTCTGGAAAAAACATTCTGACCCCTCCAGAAAACAGGTAGAATCATATAAGCACCTAAACTTGACTAATGAGCAAGGTGAAGGAAGAAGTGAACAGCATTTTCACGAGCTGATCTTTCACCTGTGCCAAGAATTGACTCTGGGATTCCCTGAGCCCTGCTGGGCAAAGTTTTGCTCTCAGGAAGGAAAAAACTCAGTAAGAGCAGCTGTAACTCTGATCCACAACAGTGTGACTGCTGGGACACATCCTGCACTTGGGTCTTCCTCCCATCCTGCTCCCATTTAAGGGAGTTAAAATGCACGAGTGTGCTGAGGAATATCAAAACACAGCCCTACCTCAGGCAGTGGCAATTTCTGGAGCAGTCCTAGACCTTGCTGGGAAGACTGTTTATACTGTAGACTACTGGCTGATAGAGATGGCCTAATCAGTAAAAAAAAAGTTTCTCTCCTACTCATCCAAGTGCCCCCAAGCCATGTAAAATTAACTAACTGCAAATGAAGAAAATTGAATAAATCAATTTTCAGGTTTGCAAAATAATGCATCTTTTTCTGTAATGACATTTTTTGCCTCTGCCCATTCATGATTTTACAACTCATTAACAACTACTTTAATGCTGCTCAAGCTTCCACAACTTTCTCCTAGTGCCAAAAAACAACTACTAGAAAAAATTTTTGTTCCATGAAACATGGAACCAACATGACTAACAGCAGCCAAAATGCAGATACCAGAGTACATACATAATTTTTCCCTGAAGTTATTATCATGGCTTCACAATTTTACAGCCTCCCTGCTGAAATATTTGGTCTGCACATTTTCATCTTTAATGCACCTGAACAAACAGTTCCAGCAACACAGATGAATAAAATGTTGAACAGATGCAAATGTCTTTTATCTTATTCCTATTCTGACAACCAGCTCATGCAGTCATCTCAGGTCATTCCTTATCTATCTACAAACAACTTGAAGTTGTTCATAATGCTTCTTTTCCCTCTCAACATTGATTATATTTATGTATCCTTTATTTTTCATTAATTCAATCAAATCTGAGGAACAGCTTGATTAACATTTCTCTTAAGCAATGGATTTATGGTTTGGAGATGATCTTCTGTCATGCCAAATGTATTATGTGCATTAACACTTCAATTCAGCAAAAAGCTGCTGCCAGAGCTCAAATATAAACAAAACTTTTAAAAATCAAGAGTCTCCTTGTATCACTCATTTCACTGGCTGCTCTCCAGGTCAGCTGCCATTATTTATGAATAATAAAAAATTCTTTTCACTATATCATATAGTTTTAATGAAGAGAGTTCTTATTCCTATGGAATAAGGAACAAAAGACTCAGAAATCTTTCAGTGCAAAGGTTTGGACTTCTGGAGAACTGTAAAATAATGATGCACTTGTCTTGCAGCAGATTTCAGTATAACATCAGCATCTCTTTTCCACTCAAGAAAAAAATCCAGATTAAATTTGTGGCAATAGAATATTTTCCTCCTTTGTGAATGGAATGTACTTATTATTGCCACAGTAAATTGGGACTTGTTTGCTTTCCAGTTCTCAACCCTCTGCTTATCAGATCTTTGAATGACAAATTAATATTTCCTCATTTTTCAAATCAGGGAAATCTGACATATATCTAAAGTGAAAAACATATTTGTGCAAAATGCACAAAAGGAACAAGTATGATGAACATTTCACACTGATTCCAATGAAGCATTTACAGTACATTCAGTACAAGACAAAAAGGGAAAACAAAAAGTGTATTTTACAGGCTTGGTCAATACACCTGAACCAAACAGATCGTCACACCTCCACTGTTGGTTTTTTTTTCAGAATTCTTATCCAAGAAATCTTCCTCCCATTTTTTCCTGAGCTGTACTACACAGTACAGTATATACACAGTAAAATACACAGTATAGTATTTGAATTTGATAATTGGGCCCCATGTTACAAAAAATGCAAATACTGTTTCCCTGAGTGCCTTTTATTTATTTATTTCCTTTTACCTGAAATTCTAAGAGCAATTAAAAAAATTGCAAGCTTTGAATTTTCCCACATTATACAGCAGGAAAAAAACCTCCTGATGCTAAAGAATTAAAAGCTTATCTCCCCACAGCCCATTTCTGAAGCTTTGGTCACTAGAGGACACCAGGAAATACCCTTGGAGATGCTAATTGTCATTGCCCAGACCTAGTTAAACTGATGTATTTACATATTTATCACTTGATGAGCTGTATCTTGATAATATATTTAACACATGCAACTGAACTAGCCTGCCTGACCTCAGCTGTATCACTGGGAAATAGACTCACTTCCCAAGTTTCCATTATGAAAAAAAAGAAAAAGGGAATAAAAAAACCACCCAGCTATACTTATAAGACCCAGAAATATAAACATCAAGCCATAATTCCTTTCACAAGGCAGCCCCACTTGAGCTATGCATGAGTTATATGGCATTTGAGATGACATTCATATTTGGGGTGATTAAAGGATATTTGCATTCATATATAATGTTTTTTGCAATTCAAATACATATCTTATCCCAGGAGTGATTTATTAAAAAAAAATAAAATCAGATTACTCCCAGCTTTTAGAAAAAGTGCCTTCCTTGAAATGAAAAGAATAGCCTTTAACCAAAGACAGAAAGAGAAGAACTTATACGATGAATGTGGGGAATTTGCATGGAAAATTAGAGCTACATGACTAAGAACTATTTCTTTTAATATGATACCTATAATAAATGAGTCAAATACCTCATGCCAGTGCCTTGTTAGACCTTTGCACATCACTCACTGCACAACCCCAAATGCTGCAATGCATAGGAAGCTCCTCAGCTGGAGTTAAAAAGTGCTAAACAGCTGTTCCTACAAAATGCTGCATAAAATACTTCTGTCTCAATACTGCACCTATTTAATTCATGTTGCCATGCAATCACTACTTCTAATGAAATCTTTTTCTCTAATGTTTTTTTTTCCATTCCTTGCTGTTTATTGAATCCAATTTTGGCCTCATGCTCAAGAATATTTGAGCCAGAGACCAGAGTTTTCTACTTTTACTTGCCACACTCAGAAATGGCTTGTGAGCTAACTACCACAGGGCTTTTGAGTGGAAAATCAACCAGACAGAAGTTGTAGATTCACTTGAAAATTGAGAAAAGAAATGAATCAAGGCATGCTGGATAAAGTCCAAGTGATCTGAAGGAATGCACAGGCAGGGTTGGGAGAGAGAACAGGGTTACACGTATCAGGAATTCAAAAAGCTTGACCTGCTGCTGATCCAAAGTTATGTGCTGAGTTTTAGCAACCTACCTTAGGATGAATAAAATTAAGACACAAGTGAGCTGACCAGTAAAGTAGCTTTTGCTTTTATTATTCCCAGAATAAAACAATGATGGATTAAGAAAGCAATAGTGAGTGTTTGGAAGGAAAACTGAGACACACAAACACGAGTGATGACGGTAGAAGCACTTAGTAGGCTTAAAAATATCAGCGCACTGAAGCAAAGCCAAACCAGGCATCAGGGGCTCTAATAAAAATGCAAATCTTGACTCTGCATCACAAATAAAATTGAAAAAAAAAGAAAGATCTCTCTTTAACAAATCAGGGAATTCTGTGAGAGCTGAGATTCTAGATATCTAAATGGTTACTTGTGCATACCATCAAGCTGAAGCATTTCACAAAAGCAATTAGCGATCTCTTTACTAGACGCACTGATGGAAAAACTCAGAGAACCAGGGTGGTCAGGGCATTGCTTCATCCAGGCTCCTGAACCCACTAATGAAGAATTCTGCAAAGTGCCACATGAAGCTGATGGGCTGAACTGAGGTAACAGACAACTGAATTAGTTAATAGTTATCAGTGTCCTATGCATCTGGTCTCTGGTACTTCAAAGAAAGAGCTGCAAGTGAAATATATTTTTATGTGATTTAAATCAGGAGTTAATCAGGAGTTTCATGTGCCACAGCTCCAATGATCTGATTGCAAAGAATTAATGCACTTCTGTCTATTTTTGTCTTTCATTGCTCCGTTTTGTACAAGGAAATTTGTTGCAAGTTACTATGGACTACTAAAAGGACACAGAAAATCTGTGGAGTTAAAATATTAACATACTTCCCAACCAAAGGATGCTTTTTCTGCATAAGATGCAGTTTTCACAAATCATGGCTAGGTGGTGGGTAGCAATATATAGAAGTTAACAAAGCTCCTTCATTCTGAAGTTAAAGATGCTTTCTCAGTGAAACAAAGAGACTTCTAGAGCTAGAGGACAGTCTCTTTTTTGTTGTAATATATCAGGGACTGAATAAGCTTTTTAAGTAAATTAAGAATGTTAATCTCACTAAAAAGGGTGTCACAAAATCATTGATCTATTCAAGCAACTAAAAACCTCATTCTGATATCAAGGCTGTGGATTTCAGCTAAGGACCTACAGGACTGCAGAATATGAGAGAGCTTAGAATTAGGTAAAAAGTCAGTGATTACCAGAGTTTCTCAACATTTAGCAATCTCAACAATTTAGTTACAAATATGCAATTGGTACAAACATTTTGACCCCAAAATGGAGAACCTATAGGATACCTTGTAAAATACAATCTTAGAAGTAAAGAAAAATCCTTAATTCAGTCTTACTTCCTGACAGTTGTAATAAATGACTGAAAAGTCACCAAGCTTGAGAAAGGCACTCTGAGTAATGAAAGCTGAGCAGGTCATTTCTGGCTCAATCACCTTTTTAAGGCTGATCCTTCTGTCTCTCCAAGCTGGAAACTCCTACTGCAGTCAACAGGAACTGTGCACAGAGGGGAAGAGTGATAATGAGGCATAAAGCATTCCTGCACCTAACTAATGAGCAAACCCAGAGCTTTAAAAGTTAAGCAGCCGAGGGAAGTTAATTTTTCTGGAACTTGAATGGATTCACAACATGACTTTTACAAGCACACACATGTAGGATCTGAACCCCAGACCTCTGAAATCAATGGGAATCTGTTTTATGTCCATGCTTTTTTGATTAGACTCTCAGCAGTTCATTTAATACAAGATATGAAACAATTTACAAGGCTAATTTATGTCCATTTTTTCCAAAGTATTTTTTGCAGTATATAATGCTATAAAATAGAATGTATTCATAATAGCCAGGCTAATTCGCAGCAGATTCTCAAAACTTTTTGCAGAGGCAATATTGACTCCAGTGATACTCTGCATATCTAAGTTGTTGGATATTTCAGCAACTAGTAATGCTTTTAAAATTGGAATGAACTTTTAAAGTGCATCTAGTGTAACATTTATCCCCTGCTATCAATATAGGATGCTGTGAACTATTTTGCTAGATAGGGCTAATAACAGCAGCTGACTTTGCAGCACAGGGGTTATAGAATGAACCTTTTTCTGTGCACCTTATCTGATTTCAGGTCAGTCAGCCCTTTTTGAGGAGAAAGAAACACAGGTTTTTCTGCAAAGCTTCTCAAACTAAAATATTTAGTACTATCCACAGGCCGAGGAGTGATAACAAAAGAAACACAGCTAGAATTAAAATTCTGCTCAAAAAGAATGAAAGCCAGCAGCACTGAGAATTTCTCAAACAAGCCTATCAGTAGCTGCACACATTTCTGTTCAATTATATGCCTTTACTTCAGAGTTAATAAAATGCTACTACATAATACTTCTTTATGGAGATTGATGGACATGTTTCATGCTAATTCCATCCTGAGTTAGTAAGCCTTTATTTGTCATGTCAAGGCAAAAATGATGGCAGGCAGCCTAGCAGAAATGTCAGCACATACTTTCAAATGTCATTAAGTCGCAAACCAAATTAAACTATTGACCAAATTAAAGTGTTTACCGCACATGCCATCTACCCCTCACTCCTGGTAAAGGCTGAGGTGACACCTCACAGGATCAAAGTGCATTTTACAGAACTGACACTCCTGGCTCCCAGCAGAGACTGCATGATAGCATCTATGAGGGGCACAGATGTGACCTCCTCATGCACAGGAGTAGAGGGAAAAAAACCCCAAAAAAACAACAACTGTCAAACAAAGAAAAACATCAAATATGGAATATGATTGAAAATACGATTTACTTCAGCAGTGTTGTATTTTATCTTATTTATCATATCATTCTGAATTGGAAGTTTGCTGACACGGAGAAGCTCTAAATCTGGGAAGATTGTCCCCAAGGGATATTCTTGTCCCTGCTGATACAGAAATGGAGGATCCAGTGGTTCAGCTGCCAACCCCAGCACAGCCACAGGCTGGGTCTGACTCCAAGAATCACATTCAATCTGCCCATAGCTCCAGACACAGCAGTTTCCCTACATGAAACATCTAAGTGCTAAAAAGTTCTCAGCAGCTCAGTTTCTGACTAGGAAAAAAGAATCTGACAAAACCACCTTGACTTCTTGCTGTCACTTTGTCAGTACTTAGTGCCTGATGGCTTTGATTTAGGTTCAGGCACTCTCAGCAGGAAGGATGCTCAGTTCCCAACAGTGAGAACAAGGCTTCTGGGTTTTGACCAGTTCGATAATGGCCTTGCCAAACAGAACAAACATTACCCTGGCTCAGCAAACTGCTCCCAGGGATGTGTGAAGCTGGTACATCTGTTCATCATGGTACATCTGGGCAGGCTCAGCACCTCTGGAGGCTCAGCACTCAGAGAATGTGGAGTATACAGGATAATTCAGAGCAACTGCTACACAGTCAGCATCCATCCTTACCCCGCAGACACCAACAGGCAAAACTGCCCAGCTAGCATAAAATGTGCTAAAATGAACACAGGCATCTGAGGAGTTGCTTTCATTTTTTTAGTCTGAAAACTTTAGTCTGTTTTCACACAAGGGGCATTTTGCTAATTGGCATGATTCAGTTAAATGAGGAGGTATTTTGAGATTAAAAAACATAGCCCAACTGTTGGGATAATGGAATGGGGAGCAGGCTCATAAGCCACAGAACTGAGGAGAGGAGCTGTCATGCTCTGGAGGTTACAGTTAAAAATGATCTTAGGAAATGAGAGGAATGAATAAGGCAACAGTCAGTACACACAAATACATAGCAGCAGCATCACAAAGCAGAATTCAAAGCAATAAACACAAAATAGGGATTGACTAGGTAGAAATAATACAAAATGAGATCCCAGTGTGTCAACAAACTACAGGCTGAATAGGAATCAAAACTGTCAAGCTGCTGCAACAAAAGTAAAGTATTTTAACGGGAGTGTATTATCAGGAAAGTCTTAACTAAAACACAGGAGATGATTATTCTGCTCTATTAAGCATTGTTGATACCCTCAGTTGTCACATGGCTCTGTCTGGGTAAAAGTATGAACAAGATACACAGGATAAGAGGGTAAGATGAGGATAAGAGTTCAGGAGGGGACATTAAAAATAATAAAATTTTGAATATGACTTCAAAGGAAATGAGAATTCCTGTTCAGATTCCAACATTGGGGAAGCAGTGGGAATTCATCCCCCACCTCCCTGGGAAAGAATATGGTGAGCAGAAAGCCAAGGCAAGAGCATTGTTTTTGGTGAGATGGTTTCATGTTGGAGAGTTTTACAATTAGAAGACTGAATTTCTGAATTCTGAAGAGACAGCTGGGTTACAGATTTTAAGTAAAAGAGCACAATGAGAAATGTGCTGATTATCCTTGAGGAGTCCATTGAGTTTGAGTGTGAACATGACCCATCCTCATTTTCCTGGTCATCTTTAGATACTCTAAGTGTGAGACAGAGGTTTTGGGGAGTGCATGAGAGATATTTACATTTAATTCCATGCAATCAGTGTGTGGCAGTCATATTAGAAATAACTTTTCCTGTGATTGACTCTAGCAGCAAAAATTGCTCCAAACTTTCAGGCAATATCTCACTTCTTTTAATTATCAAGTTTAGTTAAAATTGATTATGATCCCGTATCATTGGTACATTAAAGTAAAAACACTACCACATCTTATTATGACAAAAAGGTAAGCCAAATGTCATTATGTTTTTCCACAGCATACTGATAATCTAAAGCATATTCCTCATTTTAGATCATGTTTGGAGTGACAGGTGGAGAAGATAAAAAGAAACCTTGAGAGAAACTGTAAGGACTGAATTTTTCAAGTAAAGAAAAAAACTAAAGTAACATGTTATTTTGGCTACTTTTCTATTTCTTTATGAGTAAATAAGGCAGATTGGAAAAATGATCATTCCCATCAGGAGGTTCTGAAAAGATATGAAATAGATTAAACTGCTCTTGTCTTTGTGTTTGAATGTAGAAGCAACAGAAAGCAATTTTTTGTTCAGAGAGGCTGAAGGTAAACAACAGTAATCTTCAGTTTCATTTTCATTCTGGCAGGTCTCCTTGCTGATGCTTTGCCCTTAATTGCTTTTCTAGTTACCTGGTTGAGCATAACTGTGTGAGATCATATTTAAACAAACTCACTTTGTTTTCTTAACTCTTGAAGAACCAACATTTTTTTCACCCTGTATTATGCAGTTCTGACTTGATTAAGTAAAAGGTTGACCTTTTAGAGGTTTTTTTGTTTGGTTGGGTTTTTTGGCTGTGGTTTTTTTTTTTTTTTAACTTCACATTCTTAGTATTGCTATTTTCTGACTCCATGTAGATCTGCAGTGTTTGACAGCAAGCCTTTCATTCATGATTCCAAGCTGCCCTACAGTCATGGAAGCATCTTGCTGCTCCCTGATCTTATCTTTGCCTTTTCCCCTGATTACTTCTGATGTTAGCAAAAACACCACATGCCCATATGGGGGCTGATCTGACCTTTCTGATCATACAGCAACTCCTACAAAAAGATACTGAAAAAGCATTAATGGGAGCAATCAACTCTGCTGATGGGGAACATATCAGCACTTCACAAGTGAGAGGGATCCATGGTGAAGCAGTAAGAAAACAGACAATAGTTGGGATGGAGAGAGTCAAAAGTAGTAGAATGAAAGAAAAGGCTGAAAAGGCAGAGAAAACAGTAAAGCTCACAGAAGCCAGAAGATACAGTACTGGAAAATGCAACAGAAATTCTGAAGGAAAATGAAGCCAAAAACCAGCCCCAATTCAAAAAAATCAATGGACTTAAGAAAGTCTTATCCTGAGATTCAGCAGGAACATTCAGTCTCTGAAGTAGTTCAGATGAGCCAACCATTCTGCTTTATTGCATCCTGTCTTTTATCCCAATTAACTTCATCTCCTCTTTCATCTCCTAAAAGTCCCTATATGTAATTTTGAAGTAAATAGAACCAAAAAGAATGTAAGCTTCTGGGTTGAAAATCTGCCTCCACTAGGATAAATGACTGAATTCCCATTGACTACAAAGAGAGTTGGTGTTTCATCCTCAGAACATATTGAGCATGTGAACTTTAGATTTGGCAGGATTACATAGAACAAACAGTGTCAAAAAGATACCATCACTTTTTTCCTATCAATTTACAGAAAGTAGTAAAGGGTACACAGAAGTGCAAGGTTTTTTTCATTTGAATGAAAAATTGGATAGAATTTGCATGAGCAAACGCAAATCTTTTATAATAGTTCACTTGGCCACAAAGGACAGTGGAATGGGACGAAGCTGGAAGAGCTGAAGGATCATTGGCAGTGAATAATGATGAAGTAAGTCTCTAAAGGGATGTGGGGCAAACAGGAGGTTTTCATCCTCAGTGGAAGCTTGTGGGTACTGATCAGTCCAGGGCAGGGTGAGCAGGTGGCTGAGGGAAGAACGAAGATGTTAAATGGCAATTAGCTTGTCAATGCCTGTTCCACCAGCACCTGGAGGGGCTCCTGCTCCTCCCTTTCTGTTAGCCCAGAACTGCCTCATTACTGATTAATGAGCACTGAACCTTGATTCCTGATTTGGTACTTGGGACCATCAAGGTGGCAGAACCTGAGAAGGATGATGGACTACATGGGAAGAGAAAGGATGAGAATTTTTGCAACTGTTTCTTCCCCCCCCCCCCAGGAGTTCTACTGAAACTAAGAGGGCAGTCCTAGTACAGAACAGCAGAGTCCACAATTCATGGAAGTCACACACATGAACATTTAAACTAAGCAGGGGAGGAAAGGAAAAAGAAAATTTTATTATTTCAATTACATGCACATGGAGCTAAAACTCAGTTTATATGATCTCATCTCAGGTTCCCAAGAAGCTGACATTAGAGCTAGAAAACAAAACTTTATTTCAAGATTCTCAATCTAATTTCTAGTGGCATTAGGGAAGCGATTCATTCAGGGATGTGAAGGATAGATTTAACTATTAGACCATCTTGTCTCATGGTCTATGCATTGTTGTAAGAAATTCCAGGAGTGGGGATTTAAATAATCTTCTATAACTTCCTATGGCTGTTTTCTATTGGTAGTTAGAGACCAGTCTTGAGAACTTTCCAGCACAGCCAGAATGAGACAAAGAGGTTGTGCAGATTCTTCAATCACAGAAGTGCTGCCCTGAGTGAGGTTGAAGTAACAATAAGTCTTTGTCACATTGATATTTCATTTGTTCATAATGCAGAAAAAAAGTCAGTCCCTCCACACAGCAAAGAATTTTCACCTTCCTTCCTTTTATTTAAATTGATTCAGGAGACCATACTCAGACTTCACAAATCAAAGCACATAAACCAATTCATCAGGGGCATCTCATGACTCAGGGATAGAGGTGTGCACACTGAGAATATATAAATCACAAGAGAGTGATATCCAGCATGCAAGAGGAATGATTTTGGGCATACACAATATTTTAAAGATGCAAAACCTTTCATGGTAATTCTTTTTTCCATATCTATATCTACTGTTATATTTTAAGGGAATTCTTCTCTAATAAAATTCAGTAATTTAATGCACTGATGGTAATGCTGATTCAATTTTCTGCTTGCATAAATATATTCTAAACCCATATTATAAAAAATACAAAATACCACTGTCCCTAGGTGTAAAAGTCTATACTTTTAATTATCTATGTAGCCAGAATTAATGATCCAGTAATAACTCTCATTTGATTAACTGATCAATCATACTTTATCTGCACTACTATAGCATAATATAGGCATCCACTAACAAAAACATTAAAAAATAAAAGATCAATTGGGTCTGAGCATAGAATAAAGGATTATTTGACCAGATGAATGCAATGAGGCTGAAATTATTTCAAACAATGTGGAAACACCATTTGTTTCAAACTTCCTCTTGTGTGAGGAGGAACTCACGGATCTGTGGTTAAGACAGCACTGAAAGGAAACATACCAAGTCTGCATATAAAGAAAAAGCGACTAAATTTAAGGAGACACCCAGTTGTTCATCACTTCAATGGCACACAACATGAAAGTTTTCAATTCAAAGGCCTGAACTGCAGAAAAAGAAAGTTCAGGTGACAAATTTCCAATGGTTAAGAATATCAGAACAAATTTCTGGGGAGACTGTGGACCGTGAGGAAATGTCAGGAGTGATGCAGATAGGGTTGATGCTGCCTTGGGGGAGAGGTGAATTACTTAATTCCTTAAGAGTGTCTTGAGATAATGACACACCACATCATTTCCAAAGCTTTGCAAGTTTAGTGGACTGAGGAAATGATGAACTAATTATTTATATGAAAATATTCTGATAGGATGATATATCTACTAAAGTAAGTTTTAGCTGGATTTATAGTTTGTTCCCTGCCATTTTCATCTCTAGCAGATGAGGTGTGAAATTGCTGCAGCAGAAGGACTCAGCACATAACAGCATCAGACAGCATTCAGAAGAACAGGACTGTCAGGCTTCAGGATCATGCTGAGCTCATCACTCTCCTCTGGATCTGTAGTTTCCTTGTTTATGCCATATTTTCTAGGGAACTGTGGAAGCCAGATCTGGTCACATGCTCATTTTTTCATGGTTGGACTACTGACTCTTTCAGTCTCTGCAATGAAATTGTGCCCCAGAAAACAGCACTGAATGGCAAAATTGCAAAATGGGGGATGCACACACAATCCTTCTGCTTCATCTGCTTTATTCACTTTGAGAATTCTTTCAAATCCATGACCTTATAAGCATTTGAAGAATGAGGTTGGATACCTCAGACGCCACAATAAGAGAGAGGCAAGGAGCCCACAAGGAGCTGGCCACCCCTCAAACACCCTCAGCGGAGCTGACAGAGGGATCTGAGCACTGCTCTGGCTGTCATGTGAAGGGAAGGCAGGAGATGAGAGGGAGGTTTCCTAATGCCCCCAAAGTGTTAGACAATTCTACCAACAACATCAACACTGCTTTTGCACCTTAGTACTTTTACCTGAGGGGAGAAATGGCCTAAATCCACAAGCCAAGCAATTAATCAAAGCTTAAGAAGCAGCTGATTCAGACCAAATTTGTCCAACTACTGCCATAATGATGCCTACATGGACAGGAAAATACACATGATACAAATGCCCAGTAGCCAGGTTTAGATCAGAATGACTGAAAAAGAGAAATACCCAATGAATGTTTTCTATCCAAGTTATGCAAGTCTCAGCCCAATTTAAATGACTGTAACTTCATCAAGGAGCCTCCACAAAGCTGAGGGCAGAATTTGACACTGATGGAACTCTGCCTTTGTGTTCTGCCCCTCAGTAATCCATTTAAATCTATTTGTCACACACCCCATCCCGTTTTATAAGCTTAAAGGAATTTTTAGTACATCCTTTCCCAAAGAAAAAAGGATGCAAAGGAATTTATGAATTTAGAGTTAATGCCCAACTTTATTTGTTAAGACAGAAAAATTATACTATAATTCATTAAAATAAAATCCATTCATCACACATATCCAACCCTAGGCTCTTTATGTGTCAGAGAATGTCACCTAAATTCACACCATTTGGTGGAAAATAAATGCTACAAACTTTTATTAAAATACTTGTTAAACCACATCTACCCTAATTGAAATACAAGAAAAAACATTGTAATTAGCTCCCTACTACATAACCTATGAAGATTTTAATGAACTTTTTTATTTAGTCAGCCTACCAAAAATTAATTTCTCTAAGTGTTCTTATCATTGAGGAAATTGCTGATTTACATAAGAATGGTCTCTTATAATCATTTAGTGTCTTAAAAAAAACAAGCTTGTAAATATTTCAGACTCTTGTTTTTAATAGTTTCCTTTTGAAACCTCTTGTGACAATGTGGGAAATAGTGAAATAGAATTTAACACAGACATCCCTAAAACAAATAAAATTGTTCACAAAAAACACCTTTGTTCCAGATATACCTTTAATTTTTCACTCCTTGCCTTCTCCACCACACAAAAAGCTCTATTTCCATCTTGTGCTACCTTGCTCCAGCAACCTCGTGAAACCACATCCCCCCTTTCACTGAATACTAACTAGAAGTGAGATAAAAACTTCATTATCCTAAAGGTGTAAAGGGTATGGATTCAATATTTTAATTAAAGAAAAAATAAAAATAATTTAAAACCTGTACAGAGATCACAGAATTCTGGTTATTTCAGAAAAGCAAGCAAAAGACCCTTTTCTCTCTCTTAGATTGATGAAAAAGACAGCATACTAACAGGCAGGCAAAAATCAGCTCTGCCAGGGGACCGCCACACAAAAAATCCATTATTAATCTACTTGATCCTTTTTCAAAGCATTCAACATCATCTACTGCATACTTTATTTTTGCTTCTCTCAGCTTTCTCCTTCTTCCTCATCCCTTCCCAACGCAAAAGAAAACAGTAAAAGGGACAAGTCTCCAGGTCCTGAAGCCCCTATATTCCAACACACCTTTTTTCCCATTGAAACTGGGTAAATTTCAAATACTCTGGCAGAGTATGACACAAAGGCTGAGGAGTGTGTTCCAGGAGAACCTTTCTCCTTAAGGGACACCTGTCATGGTTATTTAACGCAACACATTTCCTCCAAGTTCTTGTCTTCATTTGAAAGCCTGGCAGAATTAGTAGTTCTTTAATGTTTCAGAAAATGTGGATAAAGCAATTTCCAAATATCTTATGGATAGCTAATATGAGCTGTGTCCCAGTTGAGATCAGTGCCTAGAAGAGGCCCTGTGTGCATTTTGTTTGCACCTGGTCCCATCCAACTTTAGCCCACTGGAGGTTAATTAGGCTCAGCTAAACCTCAGAGTGGCTTTCTAAACTGAAGCACAGACAAAATGAACAACCACCTCCAGCTTTTGGGTAACTGTGCAGATGAGAAAAGTTAAGCAACTATGTCCTTTCTTTAAATCTGCAGCCTGTGAAGTTAACTTACTGCATTCTTATAAAAGTCATAAATATAGCCCTGGAGTGCATTCCTCCTCCTGGGCTCTCTGCTTCCTCTACACAGGTGGCCTCTCTCTCCTCTTTCATCTCCAACCTTTATTTTTTTTCCTGTCTTAAAAAATAAAGTACCTGACTGACTGACATCAACAGGCCTATTTCCAAATCATATCAACACCTTCATCTGCCAAAAAGTTCCTCTTCAATGCAATTTCCAAGGCAGAGCTCTCCACACCGGGTGCCTGCCACAGTTCTATACATCAAGCACATAGCTCACAAATGCACCACATGACACTAACAGGGAACACAACTTCCCCTACAAAATCAAGGGAGAGCAAAGTAATAGAAACTGAAAGAAGATAAAATGTTTTGTAGGTAGCAGAACACCTGCTGATAGCAATTTCTCTTTCAAGCCACAGTATACTTAATTTATTTATAGGCATTGGGAAAAATGTTATTGCCACAGCTCCGTGTAGGAAAATACACTAGAAGTGCCACTTCATGAAAAAGCAGCTTAGAAGTAGAAACATAAGGAAAATGAATAATGTTTCCTTAAATATCAAGTCCCATTTCTTGCAATAGAATAATGATGAAGCCAGGAGCTATGTCAGGCAATTAGGAAGGGGAACAACTAAGAACAGCCTATAGCCAGCACACAGCAATGTCATATTTAGGAGTTCTATTGATGAAGTATCTACAGATTAAAAACATAATAAGTCATAGTCTTTATGTGTAAACTATCACAACACATATATTTATGTTTCTGACACTTGGATATATCATTCACATTAACATCCTGCTGGTACTTTTCAAATAGACTTGTGCTTTTTGTGACTCTACTTGAACCTGGCTTTTCATGGTTTTACTTTTATCTTCTTTGGGATAGCTAAACATAATCTGGATTTTGAGGATAATTAAATCCATTGGGTTAGACTGAATTAACTATAACCATATGCTAGAGCTGAGAACAGGATTAACAAGTCATGGCTACTGGATTTTTTTCAGCTAACACTGAGTCCTTAGGCAGCTTTATGTCCACTGAGACAGAACCAGACATTTTTTGTTAGATGCCTGTGTTTAACACTATCATGTGCAGAGGTTCTTCCCTTTTGGTTTTGCGAACTTCTGGTTATGTCAGCAAGCTTTCACTGGATTTATATATGAAAGATCATTCAAAAGGCCTCACTGAAGAGAGAAACAAGCCTCAATGCTGGAACCTTTCCAGCAAAGACACATTTGCTCTTAGAGAATATGTGCCTCTTCTAAGGAATTTTAACCCTCAGCAATTAAATAAAGGATAAACTCCATGAACACACAGGTAGATCATATAAAAATAATTACAATAAGGGTCACTTACACTGCATTAAAGGTGGCTGTAATGTGCAATGATACCGAGGATTTCTCTACTGTACATCCAGTTACCACAGAGTTCTGTTTACTTGTTACAGATAAGATGGGAAGTGAGAGATTGATTTGAATGCTCAGTATATAAATTAAAGCCATCCCAGGAGTAGAACATACTTATATTGCAGGTTTTATTGTACTGCTTTGCCTTGTGGTTAAAGTGAATCGAACACTTCCACATTTTGGGCAGTGCAAGGATGTACATCCATAAGGAAACAATGCTGCTACTGATCTTCCCTGGATAAAACAGAATAAAACCTCAAACAGACCATACAAGGAGAACAGTAGAAGTAAATTTCAGTCTTCAGATATGGGTTTCCTGTCCCTACACTTCAAAGAAATATATGTAAATTTGACAAGCCTTTCAAAACTGTTGGCAATAACTGCTAAACACAAACAGGTGTTGATGCTGAAGTCCATGGATATGTAACAACCAGAGGACTCAGAGAGAAAAGACAGAATGAGATCAAATGACTAAACAACACTTGCCAAACTAACTTTCAACATACTATGCTTAAAGAATTTTTAGTGCAGAATAGCACCAGAATATATTTGAAAATTTCCTTTATTCATCTTGCCATGGACTGCTTAGCATCAGCAGTTTGGAGTTTAAAGTAACTTTCCAAATGACCAAGGCTGCAAAGCTAGAATGCAAACAATCATATTAGAGAAGAAATAATACTATTTCACGCAAATATGTTTAATTTGAAGCAATGAGAAGATGAAATAAAATGGCTGTGATTCACTTAGTGTTTTGATGACCTGGGCACTTAGGTTTACAGCATTTAATTCCTAAATACATAGGTGTCATCACATCTTAGCAAATGAATTGAAAAAGAGCATTTAACTGATTTTCACACAGATCTTTAGCCTTAGGGTTAGATCACAACAAACAACTACTAACATCAATACTACATCCCTGTAAGTCCTCCTGACTGTGAGAAAGCAAGAGAGAGGGAGCAGCAGTCAGAGAAAATGGGCCTCCTTTTTCCAGTCCCTGTTTACATTCACAGAGCTCTACAAGCCCCTGGCAGCCATGCTTAGTGCCTATCTTGCACTTTATGAACATTACTCCCTTCAAATAAAAACCTGTCTTTTTTCAGGTGGTTCCAAAACATCTGTCAAGGATATTGGTTCATTTATTTTCTATTCTTTGCTTTGACTGGAAATTTATTTTAAGAAATACTTCCTTCAGCATTTCTTCTGCGATTTCAATGGAATTAGCTGGTTTTCATTAATCAAAATACAATCACAGAGTCACAGTGCTAGAATGGCAGTTCTGGGAAGGATGCTGGTTCCATTCCCCCTCTCCACTGTAGACCAGCTACCCCTGGGTCATTATCTGCAAGACATTTTTCTAACATGTTTCAGAACACCTTTTCAACAGAGTCTCCACATCCTCTTTAAAATAGTTCCCCCAATACTTAAATATTGCTGCCACTATGAAGGCTAAAATTAACTTTCTTTGCTGTAGTGTAAAATTACTCCCCTTGTTATATCCAGAATGGATGCAGAATCAGCCCTCCACTCTCCAATTAATTTTAAGTATTTGGAAACAGTATTTGTGCACTGTTTTGCTTTTTTGTGGTTTATTTTGGTTTGTTGTTGCTGTTTTGTTGGTTTGCTCCTTCAGTCTTTCTTCACAGAGGATATTTTCTGCAACTCTGACCATCCCTATTACATTTCTCTGGGTCCTTTCCAGTTGATTCCCAGTACCCAAGAATCGTGGTACTCAAATGTGGACAATGTATTCCAGCCAAGGTCTTACTGGCACTGCTTAGAGCTGAAGGATTACTCATGGTTACACATGCCATTGCAACATTTGCCTTTTTTGCAGCAGAATGACATTGTTGACTCATCTTCTATTTGTAATGCAGTATAATCCCCTAGCCCTTTGCTCCAAATTTATTACTCATTGGTTTTCATCTTGTTTTGTGCAGATGATTGTTCTTAGATAAGGACTTTGCATCTGCCTAGACTAAATTTATCCTTTGTTTTCAGACCATTTCTTAAATTTCTTAAGATGACAGAATTTTATTTCTGTGCTACATCTAATTTCAACATCTATAGTTTAATTAAAATGGTAAATAACAGTAAATGCTAAAAAGTGGGAAATAATACTGGACCCAAAAGAGATCACAGAGACCTCTACTCAATTTATCCTCCCAGCCTGGCACTGAATCATTGACAGCTACTGCCAGAACAGAGTTTTTTAACTGATTTTGTATCCACCTCAGAATCATTTCTTTTAGACAACACTTCTTTAACTTGCTTATAAGGCAGTAATGGAAACCAATGTCAAAAACCCTACTGAGTCAAGATATATGATGCTGCAAGCTTATCCCTGAGCCTCAAGGCCTGTAATTGACACAGAAGAAACTGAGTTTAGTTTGACATCCATGTCAGTTTTATTCACTCCCTTACTGACGCTAACAAATATTTGCTTAAATATTTATCCTAGTGTAGAAGTTTTTTTCCCAGGATTTTAGGTTTAGCTCACAGGATACATTTTCCCATTTTCTTCCTTTCCTTAATGGAAAGAATAAATCTAAACCAATGTTGCTTGTCTTTTCCCAATCTTGTACAATTTCATAACTTTTCAAGGATAAT
Source organism: Emberiza elegans (assembly GCA_024865655.1). Lineage (NCBI taxonomy): Eukaryota > Metazoa > Chordata > Aves > Passeriformes > Fringillidae > Emberiza > Emberiza elegans. Next base: position 431,405 of record JALJVW010000797.1, read on the forward strand.
TTTTAGCATCTCTAAAATTATTTCAGCTGATTCCCTTAAACCATAGATCAATTCCAGCTGATTTGTAGACATCTAATTTATCCAAGCCTGTCCTTTCCCTCATCCAGAATCTTACATTCCAAATGAAGATATCAACTATGTTTCCACCTGGTCTCAGCAGCCCTTTTATGTGAAAGCCAGAGCAAAGCCAGGTGCCAAAGCTTTGGCCTTCTCAGCAGTGCCTGTACAGGAGCATCTCTCTCCACTGAGCCATCATTCTTCTTGATTTCTTTTTCTTTCTTCTAACACACCTGTAAAAATTGCTATTTCTAAATTCTAGCTCACACATCTTGTTTTGTACTTGACTTTCTAGGTTAGGGTTACCATTCTTAAGAGTCTACTTATCTGTACTTTCTGTAGGCAACCTCTGTCACTGCAGTCATTAAGATTCTTGTCATTAGCCAAGCTCCTGCCTTTGGAGAATTCATGTGTGTGCTTCCTACATTGAGCAAATGCTAATTATCCCCGTTTTTCTTCCTCTAATTCTTAATTTACTTAAATCTATATTTTAAACAACTTGTCTTTATTTTGATGTTTTTCTCTTTCTAAAAATTCTCCATTATGCATTTTTATGGTCATTGCCACTCCTCCTTCTACTTTTATTTTCCACAGGAGTTCCTGTTTTTTAGCTAGAACCAAAATGACAGTAATCATCCATTAAGTGACAAGCATATAAACATGTTTAAATACTGTTCAAACTACTCTTCTGACTGGATAGTGATTCAAGGGTCACTCTGGCATGAAGATGCTATATCATCCAAAATTAAACTCAAATAAAATTTCAAAGCTGGAGACTTTGCCTCTCATTGGTTTGGCCTTCTTAAATCAGAATACAAACCAAAGCTGTTTGGCTAAGGAAGGAAGATTTGCAGCAAATAAGGAGGGAAGATTTGTAGGCATTTATTTTACAAATACCACCTTTAAAAGTCTAGGTAGGTTACCAAAAATGAGTTCCTATATCCTGAACTCAAGCACAGGGAAGGAGACCTCTGCTCCCTGAGAGATGCCAAAGAGAGCAGGGTTGAGTTCTATGATATTCCCCAAAAATTCCCTTATTTCAATGGAAGCTGGCTGAGCATGGAGAGGGCATGAATTTCCCTTTGAAAATCATGTCTGTTTCACAGTCAATGAAGTAAGAGATATTAAAAGCAAGCCAGCACCATTATTGACAAAACTAACAAGTGCTCCCCAAGTGCTAATAAAATTCCAGCCAAGCAGCCTATTGATCACTGCCTCTGCTCAAAGCACATCAGCCATAATGCAATCACACACAAGGACCCCAGCCTGTCACTCCTTGTGCCATATTTAATGACAAAATTGGTTGCTTACAAGCTTATAAGGAATTTAATATTACACTTCTAGCATGCAGAAAGAACCATGTGCATCTGCCTGGAGATGAGCAGCCATATGTGCTTGAAATGCATTTGATGGGAGACAATATATTTGACGTGCTGCATCTCAGCTATTGTTTTTGGTTGATTCAGTTAACATGTTCTAAAATTGGACTGATTTACTGAAGATTTGCAAACATAATTCATGCGCACTTGCACTATGAATAAGCCTCTAAAACTAATTCAAGCACAGTCAAAAAATAAATTGCAAAATAAGTTATTCAATTGAAATCTGCCATCTGAGACACTGTAATAGAAAACGTTTATTATAAAGCTAACATATATTTGTGGCTAGAGATGTGTTCAGTACTAAACATCTCTTTGTGAGGAATTTATTCAGGCTTTTCTGAAAGAACATCTTAACTGGGTGAACAGAAAATTACATGTTCAAAAATAATTGCAGGTTCTATGATTTTCATCCTGCATCTCAGGCTTCCAATTTTCACTCCTTTTGTTTTGGAAGACATGAATTTTAGGCAAACTTTTTTTCTGCACAGCTGCAGAAGCCCATTTCTGGAGTCTGGATTTGTGATTTAAACACTGGAAAGACACAGGTTGGATGTGATGCACAAGGAGAGGAAGCACTGATACCAACACATTCATCTTGAAATGTAATGCTCTAAATTTGGTAAATTCACTTCACAGGGCTGCTGGGCTGTGAAAGTCATAGGCTATGCTACACTGGAGGCCTCAATCCACTCAAAATCAATGTTTCCTCTTCAAAAGTGAGGGTATTTTGCTAGTTCAGGCTTTCATTAGTGCTCAAGGGGAGCTCTTTGAAATGAGAACATGTCTGTAATTAATAATGACAGTCAAGTCTAAATGAGTGTGTCTGACATTAGAGTCAGTCACTGATAGCTCCAATTCAAGCAGATAAAGACTTTCACATCATACACTGGAATAAGGAGTTTGAATATTTTTAATTTTTTTGTATTCTCTCCTCTCCAAGGGCAGATAATGAAAGCCCTGAGAAGGAACATCCCTGTCCAGATTTCTCAGTTATTGGGAAAGAGGATTGGGAATAAAAATGTAAAGAAAGACAAAGGCTGGAAGACAAGGGGGAAAGGTCAGACTATTTCTAATCAGGAGCTTTTTTTTCCCCTGAAGCTTGGAACATTTGGTATTGCTACCACCAGCAATGGGTAAAATTGTACCCTGTTTCCAGCCAGTCCCTGTGCCTCAGTGCTGAAGGCAGAGCTGAGGGAGGGGACTCAGGCCAGCTCCATCCACTACAATCATCTGACAGTGTCACAATCCAAATGGGAAGGGGGTAACTTGGACCTCCTTGAACAAAAAATTCCACAGTTCAGTGGATGGTTTTAAATGCATATTTGGGGAAAAACATCAGCACCACCACAGAATCACATTTTTACCCCTCTTATTGCATCCTTCTAGAGGTGTGTTATTAATAATAATGGCAGCTCAATGTTTTAAAGGTGTTTTGATTCAGAGCTCATGCATCTGCAATACAAAGTGCACCCCATTAGTTCCACAGTTTCTATGTTCTGGGCAAAGATGCTTTTAAAAAGTCATATGGCAAATTGGACACCATTCCAAACTGCTTCCAGCAATTTTAGGAGTAGCTTCTAGCAGACTTTTTCAATAACTTGTTTTTTTTATTTAAAAGTTTTCAATTAACAGAATCCATAAAGTCTTAATGAATTCATTTTCTGGCAAGTCTGAATAGGTGCTGAATATGAGACACATTTCAAGATCTCTCACTTGTATTATGCTAAAGCTTTCCCCTATTCCCTCTTTTCTTTCTCCAAAGTGGATGAAGAAGACTAAGAAAGTATGCCAGGTTAGCTGTCAAGCTCCTTAAGAACTCTCAAATGACCTTGTCAGGAAAAAAAACCCAACTCTTTGATTCATATTTCAAAATCTTGACTACCTGCCCCTTCTGCTCTTCTGCTTTCTTGCTTCTGTAACTGTGACAGAATCAAGTTCAATATTAATGACCAGCAATCATTCCCAGGCTGCAAACTCTGCTGCCTTCTGCAGTCCAAGTGCCTCGTTAGCTCAGCTCTGTCAGTAAGATTCTCACTTTTGTATTGGTTTCTCCTGAGTTAAACATGAATAGAAAGCTGGGCTGGTAGCTCAGCTGAAAAAAAAACCACTCTGATCACTCAAGTGCCCTCTGAGTTGCAGTTTGAACCACTCAAGTTGACTTCCCTGGAACAGGTCTGTTATCCAAACACACCTCGTGTCACTCCCTAGAGGTTTCAGTGAAAGCCATGAATGCTTTTTTTTACAAAACAAGGAATTTCTTTTCTTGAGAAAAACACTCAGGTATTTCTCTCCACACTGCAAGCAGAAAGCAGACAGCTTGATTACACTGTTATTGTTTTTCAATGCACAATTAAATAATTCATCCTGCTAAATAAAACCAGCTTTCTGTTAGAAAAGAATACAGAGTTGGCTGGATACAGCAGACTTCTTTAAGAGATGCAAATGAAGTACAAGCCTGGAAGCAGAACTCTGCTGATTTTCAAAACCTCTGATTACTGTTGGTTTTTAAATCAGTTAAACATATGGAATCCTCCAGCTACCTTTGCAAGATCCCTCTGGCAGGTACTTCCTGCCTTCGGTTACTTCCAACCCTGCCCTCCCAGCTCTTCCAGCCTGGTTCTACAGTCTGGCTCCACATGAAGACTTCACAGTTAGAATATTCAAGCAGGATTTTATATTTAGAATTGAGAAGTAGATTTTTAATATTAAAAACATGTTAACCTGTCCCAAAAAGTTAGTGTTTGCAAAAAGAGCTTTAGCGTGGTGACACCAGACTTAGATTTTCTATAAAATCCCAAATGTGTTTTCATTCACCCATTGGAGAATTTTTTTTCTTTTCAGTAACTAGGAAGAATCTTGGTCCTGTGAGGTTAAAAGAAGCCTTTGAGATATCTCTCAAAATAACAATTGTGTGGTGAGAACACAGACCTGCTAGTGAATTCACAGGAGCAAGCTAGGGCTCCTCACCACAGGATCTGCACAAGCTCTCTGGGTATCAGAATCCCAAAAATAAAAAATGAAAGCTTTTCTATCTTCAAAACCATACAGGAGCATAAGGGACATTTAAACTCCCCAAAGTGAAACAGAACAACATGGTAAAAATACCAGGGCAGGGAGAATGGAAAAAGAAAAACAGATTAAACAATTTTCTTGCAGCTCATGGTGCATAAAAGAGCTGGGACAAATTCTTCTGACTGTTCTTTTTCCTCTCTGTGGAAAATTACAGAAATTAAAGCTTTGGTGGGAACATCTGGGAAAGATAAAGCTTCCCTTCTTTTCTTCATCTCAGCAGTTTCTATTTTAATACAACACTCTCTATATACACATAAATATATCACGTATACATTTACACACATATACATACCTATGTGCAAATATAAACTGAGGATTAGTCTTGTCAGCATCTGACTCATAGGGCCCACAGCAGCAGCATATGATTTCTCTTCATTTTTTGGGTGACAACACTGGGATCAATGACTAAAGACTCACATGCTCTGTGCATATGTAACTAAACTAATCAACAGTTTTCAAACAATTTTTTTTTTTTTTTGATAATAGATCTCTTTCGAAATGTTTGAGTGGCTTTTTTTAACATTCTAGTCAGGGCAAATTTTGCCACAACCAAGAGTAGTGACCTCTGTCAAAAAGAATGATCTATTGGCCAAACAAAACCCATTTGTAAGATTTAAGTGAGAAGAAAGCAGTGCACAGTTCTTTGTGCAAGGCAGAGCACCCTGCTCAGACTGCACCCCACAGTCTGCATTCTGTCTCCTGAGCAGAGACATCCACAGTGTCAGAGAAACTCTGCCCTGAAAAAGAAACGATCCTTTTCTTTACAAAGAGACAGAAATCTTAGCAGACATCTGACATATCCCTTCAAGGTATCCATGTGTGACTTTAGATTCTCTACAAGCCCTCCTGCTTTTGCCCAGAGTCAGACATCTCAGTAACACAATATACAGGATACTTTTAAAGCATGTCAGTTCAAAATCTCCCTGCAATACTTTGCCAGGATTTACCTTTTTGTTTTTTCTCTTGGGAAAACAGAGGGTCACAAGGCCTCCAAAAGTGGTAGGAGCATAAGTTCTATTTGAAGTGAATAGGATTTGTAATCCTAAATCCCTTGAATTCCTTTGAAAACCTCTGGGGATATGTGTCTTGACAAAAGCATCAACTTTACCTTTCCTTTGACACTGAAGTTCCATTTCCCTAAAGACAGAGAATCTACACTCCTAAGCTCTAACCCTGGTGATATTCCTGTGAGCTACAGACAATACAAGCAACATGCTTGGCAATGAAATACAGGAAGAGACATAAAGCGAAATTTTCAAAAGCACCTTCAGAGACTTCTAGTAAGTATTTTCTTCCAAAACAGTTGAGTAATTTTGAATTTCTTTTTCCTGGTATGGGTGTATCCAGTGCTATCCTGGACACAATTACAATGGGTTTTTTTGGTATTTTTCCTGTCCTTTAGTGGCTGGCCTGGAAATATTTGAGGTACTGCCATAACTTAAACACTCACCAAGACAAGGTGCAAAACATCATTTACAAAGCCTGCATCTGAAACAGCATATACACAGCACCATTTCGCTTTTAAAATCAGCCCTGAAATTCATGCATTACAGCTGATTTCAAAGAATTGGCCCCTTGAGTGTTAGAAAACGCAGTGGTTACATTTACAACATTAATTTAGCAAAGCCTTTAACATGAAAGAAAATGAACGTGAAGATCCCTGTTTTAAATTGCATGTTAAACCAAGATCAATGGTTACAGAGAATCTCTCTGAGCACACATTTCATCATTGAACAGCAAGTGGAATGGATGGGGATTAAAAAACATGGTGAAAAAATAGCGAGATGAGTCAAACTCTTCTACATAAACCACCTCAAGCTGTGACTAAATTGGGAAGGAGATGTAAATATGAATATAGCTCTCCACTAATGCATGGGACAGACAGAGGAAGGGAGGCATAAAGCATATGGGGATATCACAAAATAGCAGAAGACAACCACAAAACGTGTACTGAGTTTACCTTGATCAAACGGCTTGTTTGGATTCCAGTTTCTGAAATAATCATCCTAAATGGGATTAAAAAAAAGGAAAAAAACTATTATTTTCAATACTTGTGTTTTCATTCTAATAGAAATTTCTGTTTTCTCTAATAGAATTGTCTAGACTATCAACAGGTGGTGTCCTAAAGAATTGTAATTGCAGGTTAGAAATTAAAGAATAAAAGGTCCTTGGATTCAGCACCTTGAATTTTTCTTCTGGATTGTTTTTGAAAACATGCCCACTATTAAATATTTCTAAATAATTCTCTATTATTTCATGTTAGCCTACAGTCTTTGAAAAGAAAGAACACAGTGTTCAGGTAGTATAACATGATCCACACCATCCTAGTATGGTGCAAAGTCAGCACAGTAAATTCAAAGATACATCCTCACATGTAAATCACACCATTGTGAACATATAGAAATACAGAAGTAATATTGCAAACATTACACTTAAATAGTACAACAACTTCCAGAAGCACTTGCAGTGAATATTTTTGTCACTGTTCCCACCACTGAACTTTAAAAGTTTTATGAAATCTGATCTAAAGAAATCATTGTGCTCTGAGTGTTGTGGCTCTGTTTTACACAATTCTCACTGGATTTTACACTGGAGAAAGTAGGAACTGTCAGAGTGCCTGGCCAAATGATGATTGCTGCAAACTAGCCTTTCTCCAGAAAGAATGGAAAACTCCTGCATGTGTTGGATCAATCTGTATTCTGTGTACTCAGCAAACATTTATCTGAAGGCAAAGTTTTCCCAGCTTCAGAGTGCCATCAACCCTAGTGCTGAAGAACTGGGAGTTAAGCCCAGCTGATATATCAGTTTCAGCACACTTGCGTCCTCTTTCAGAGGACGTGATAAAAACAGAATTATCTATTTGAGATGTGGAAGCATAGAAAATTTCTACAGCACTGTCATATTTTTCTGCATATTAATCTTTGTTTCCTTTTTAATATATCCAGTATTCTATATTCATTTCCTGAGGGATGCCACTAAAGAGATGTATTCATCAAGCTGTCCAGAATGACACCGAGATTTCTTTTTCCTGCCAGGATGGTAACTAAAAACCCATCTGTGTGAATAAGAGATCTAAATTATTTCTTCCATAGGGCTCTATTTACCATTTATCTCCAGTACACTGAATTTCACACACTCTCATGCTATCCAGGCTCACCCGAACCTGGAATATTTTGCAGACTTGGAAGTCAGCATGACTTTATGGGGTCAGAGCAGGCTGTTACAGGAGTGAGGACTCCACAGCCTCAGTGAGCACCAGGAGATGCACTCCATGTTCCTTTCAGAACACTGTGGACAGGATTGTTCTGGAGCAGGCAATCATGGCCAAATGTTGGGTTACATCAAATTATTCTGCATGACTAGCAGAAGGAAATGTATATTTTTTTTAACCAATATGCTCATGCTCAGTGTCAACCAGACTTCATGGACAGTGATAATGTTCCACAATAACAGCAAAGCCTGTTAACCATAATTTATTTCAGATACATCAAAAGTATCCATATTTTTTTTCTTCACAAGTACAGAGTTTGGCACCAGAAATAGAATCGCAGGCTTGCCTTTGAATTTCACAGCTTTGCTAATACAAAACCCCCTCATGGTTATACAATGCTTTGTAACTGATGATGATATACTGCTAAATTCACCAAGCATTAATCACTTTTCAGAATGTGTTGGGTTTTCAGCTTTTATAGCAGAATTTTTTTCAGCAACAAAATAGTCTTTTTTTTTGCCTGCTTATATATTTTCCAAGGTGTTGCTTTGCTGCTGGGTTTTCAGCATCAGAAACTGTTAAATAATTCAACTCCTGACAAGGATTTCTTCTGCTGGTGGCATATGGAACCAGTTTTGAAATAAGGATTGGAATGGGGGCTTATCTCAATTTCAGTGTCAAAGGAATATTTTACAAAAAAATGCACCTTCCTCAAAAAAATCCCTACAACACAGCAATCTCTTCCGTAGATCTATTAGTCCTCCTCTTCTCCTTCATGCAGACCTGTTTAGTATTCCATTTTGAAAACTGAAATTATGTTTATTTTAGAATGTGCCTGAAACCACAGTGTGATAACATAGAAAATATAGGGAAAAAACCCTAAAAGGTGGAATAGAGAAAACCTTTGAGATTTTCAATATATAAACCTCATTATTATTTATAGGAGTAAATAATGACTATACATACATTAGAGCAATACAGTCAACAGCAGTGCAAAATAACTTCTGCCCGTTGGACAACTGTCCTGGTTTCAGCTGGGATAGAGTTCATTTTCCTCTTAGCAGCCGGTACAGCACTGATTTGGGATGGGAATAATGTTGATAACACACTGATCTTTTAGTTGTTGCTGAGGAGTGTTTACTCTAAGCAGAGAAACTTTTCAATCTCCCAGGTTTCTTCAGAGAGGAGCCAGGAGGAAGAATGGCCAGGACAAGTGCCCCAAACAGGCCAAAGGGATATTCCACACCTTAAAGGCCAGAATATAAACTGGGCTGAGTTGGCTGGAGAGAGATGGTCAGTACTGGGGGGCACTGCTCAGCAGATGGTGAAAATTGTACTGTGCAGTACTTATCTTTCTTATGGCTTATTCATCAATAATAATAATAGTAATGATATCCTTATCACAACTCATGGGGTTTACCTTTTCCCCCCAGTTCTCCTCCCTTTGCCACCCAGGTAATGGGGAGGGCGAGGGTGTGGGTTGTACCTGGATTAAACCACAACAACACAAAATACAGAGCCTGGGCTTCACTTCAGCATCAATACCAGCAACAACTGACACTGAACGGTTATGGCACCATAAAGGTGAAACTCACCCTGTGGATATGGGGAGCAGAAAATCTGTGTCACATTTAAATACACACCTCAAGCTCTGACTCAGAAGCGGACAGGGCTTTGTGCCAGTCCTAAGGAAGGGGCTGAGATTTATAACAATATCCTCAAACAACTTTGTTAGAAGGTGGAACTCTGATTCTCTGAAGGAATATCATCATTTCACTCTAACTTCTTCCAACAGAGAAGCAGCACATATATATATATATATATATATATATATTTACATAGATATATATAATCAACTTTAACAAAGTGATTTGAATTTCCCATTCAGTAAAAGACCTTCCTGACATAAATTCTAAGCATTCTACTAGAGTTGATAATCATGTGCTAAAAATTCCTTATTCCTTCTGTAACAAATGAAACTTAAGCAATTTTCATATTAATATTTTAATTAAACAATATTAACAAAATTAACATCTATCAATGCATTTCATTTATAACAATATCAACAGTTGATCAAAATTCTTTCAAATATAGAATGAATTATAATGTATTGTAAATACTTTTATTCACTCTACAGATATTTACAAGTTAAAATTGAAAAACCTACCTCAACTTCCTGAAAACGTAAGCATTACAAATGAGAAAAGAAAAAAGAATGAAATAAAGCAATATAAAATTAACATTCATCAGTTATCTCCTTAGTGGCCTTTTAAATGTGAAATCACTTATTTCAGAAGACCTTCACCCCCAAATGAAACAATTTTCTCTCTTTCTTTTCTGTCCTTTCCACCTTGCTGCCATGACCTACTTTTTATCTGCTGCACTATTAGCTAAATGCCATTCTAGTAATATGTTTCTTTCTTGTAGAGCACCAAAAAAAGGCTTTTTCATTCCTTTTTGGCAGGCAAAACCACCAGAAAGTGTTTTCCATAGGCTCACTTGGTATGAGAGAGACATAATTTAATTTTTTGCTTAGCTGAATTTAAAGACTACTTATTAGATGGACTCTGAAGGGAATGCAAAGCCAGGCACAGGGCCACTTCAATACAATACAGCAAGTGAGAAATATTTTTGATGAACAAATATTTCAAAGTATCTTTCTTTTTCCACAGAATTCACATTTTGAAGGTTTTGCCCATGGTTCAGTGACTGCATATGACTAAGTCAATCTTTTAATTGACTGAAGGGACTCTGCACACCTAAAACCATGCATGAAAAGAGAAGAGCTGATACTGCAAGCCCAAGGCTGGCTCTGACTCCCTTAGATAAACTGAGGGTTATAGAAGAGTGATGGGTTGGCTTGGCTGAGTCTCACATCACAGGTTAACTATCTCCAATTTCAGGAAAAGAAATTCAGCTCCTGTCAAACCAGGCCCAGAGCAATTCTCGAGGAAATCTAGAGTTCTGTTCTCCTCTCACTAGGTGTGGGGTAAGGCCCTTGGTAAGATCCTTTTCTACCCCCTGGATGAAGTCTGTTGCCTGCCTGAGGTGGGCACAGCCTGGGATAGCAGGGCAGGGAGCCCAGGGGCTCTCACACACAAAGAAGCTCACCAGTGATTTCCTCACCCCAATAAAATTGCAAGACTGGAGCTGCCTTTTCAGTTTCACATCATGGAACCCTTCTTCCAGATTTTACCCTCAGGATATCTAACTTAGGAACCAGTTGTGAACATAACAAATGGAAAAAATATATAAAAGCAAATATAAATTGCTAGACTTGGGCCTCAGTTCTTCATTGCATTTTTATTGTTAGTTGGAGCAATTAAGAGATTAGAGCAAACACATTTTCACAGAATCACAGAGCTGGAAGGGACTGACAAGGACCATCAAGTTCAATTCTTAAGCAAATGGCTCACATGGGGATCAAAACAGTGACCTTGGCATCACCAGCACCATGTTCTAAAATCCATCTTGCCACACCATGCATAATAAATCCTTGTTTCTCAAGAAGACAAAAATGACCTTTTAGCATTCAATATGTGGGTGTCAAATCCAGCCAACTTGATTGATGTGCCATCAACAAAGTCAATCAAGAGAATAATCATATCTTAAACCAATTATGCAAAGGGCATGTTAAAAACATTAGTTTAACAGTTCACAAAAACTTTGTAACAGAACTTTCAAAATTCTCATTCATCAGAACCCTTAGATTCATCAGAATTCATAGACTAGGTTCTGATTTGCAAAAAAATCAAGCCTTGAAGTGGACCTGGGTCTAACAATTTCCTGTTAGTCACCTCAGCAAGGTCAGCAAATAGAAATTGTCCCTAAGACATCAATATGAGACTGCTCTTCTCTCTTATTACCCCTCCCATCACTACAATAACAATACAGTTAAAAAAAAAAGAAATTAATAGCAAAACCAAACACATTTATCCTCTTTTCCCCTGCCAAATAAGAAAGCAAACAACAGCTTCTTGTTCTCCTGAAGTTTAAGTATTAAAACTATTCCCACTAATCCTACTGTTTTGTCACTTTGAATTTAGTTATTACCTAAGACTTGATATTTTGGAAGAGTTAATGAAGCATGGATAATTTAACACACAAACACTCTCTACACTTCATTTACTTGTCAAAAAGAAGCTCTTGCAAGATGCTCTTATTTATCAATACAGCCAAACATTAGTTAAATGGCTTCATAATATTTATATTTGTTGCATTAATTGAGCTTATAACTTATTTGTATGACTCAAGCAGAGATCAGATGCTCTGAGAAACATTCCCCTGATTTTGTACCTTTCAGAGCCAGCTCAGCTCAATTTGCTTCCCCAAGCCTGGGAGCATCCCTCAGGACTGCAGGAGCCTGTGAGGTGCAGAATCATCAGGGAAGGCTCACAGAGCCCTCCTGAGGAACCTCCTACACCAAGGAGGAACCCCAGGACTCACAGAGACCCCTGAGGAAGCAATCTTCACTCCCAGCCCCTCCTAGCCAACATGAGTTTAAATTTCTAAGTACCTCCAGGAGGGCCATTTATTAACACTGTTTTGCAGCCTGCTCACTATTTCCCTCTCTCACCTTCCATCTATGAATAAGCCCTTCACCCTCATAAGGACCAGCTGGAAAAAGTGGTAATTACCAGCTCATTGCTTTTGTTAAAATTAGCTCCAGGAAGATGCAGCTGCATTTTCTGCCTCTCTACCTTGCAGTGAAGATCATTCCAACACCAAGCAGTGTTAAAGCACCAGCTGCTGCTTGCTAAAGTCAATCCAGCCTGTCATAAATATCTCCCCAAGGCCTATTGCCTGTTTTAAGCAAATAGCTTGTGTCAGCAAATTACACATTATTTATTTATGTATTTATTTTTTATTTGCTTAAGAGGAAGAGAATGTATTTTACCCACTGAGTACTTCAGTGAACAAAGCTCCCCAATGAGATCTCTATGTTAAGACATCTCTACCCTATTTGATGCTCTCTCTCCCGCCCAGGAATCAGAGAACTGCATCCAAACAGGATGCTTTGGCTTAGTGAATTAGCAATGCTGGTGCTGGAGATGTTTAGTTTTAAATTTTGTATGAGAAAGGTTTAATTTTAGGGAGAATTTTTCCAGAAAGGCCAGGAATATCCAGGTTTACTGAAGGAGATCCCAACGTTAAGTGGTGACACTGAGAGAATCCATGGCAGAAGGAAGCAGTGTCACATATGATGAAAAGTCTGCAATATCAGGACCTGCCTAGAATGCTAAGTCATTAATAAAAATATAATGAATGGATAAAAGTACAACCATTCACATTAGATTCTTATATAATGGCAAGTACCTTAACAGTGGTTTATTAATAACAGTATAAAATTTATAAATAAATATCCTAATGAGTCCTCAGATGTGTATGGCATTGAAAAAAATCCTTGACCATATGTTACAATCTCAGATTTCCATAAGACTCAAATTCTCAGACTTTTGCTCAGATACCACTAATGTGCAAAACTAACTTCTTCTGCCCATATTAACAGCCCAGAATGTTACTGTGTCTCTTATTTTCAAAAATTAAGGTGTTTTTTTGGTTGGTTGGAGTTTTTTTCTGCTATATTAGGAAAGATTTCCTACTCCTGTTTTGCTGAAAGACTTTTTCAGAAGTTTCCATGAGCAATACTGCAAAAGGTGAAACTTTCAGCATAGACTTTTCTTACCCACACTCACAATCATTCACTGGGGTGGCAACAATTTAAAAATTTAAATTTTAATATTTGTTTGAGTTTTTTTGAGGGGGAGGTGGAGTTTTTTTAGCTTTTAGGGTTTTCTTTGTAAAAAGACAAATGTAACAAGAATTTAAAATATTTCTTAAAAAAAACCCAAACCACTCTCTATTTATCCGAAAGCATGAAGCCAGAGTGCATGTCTACAATGTTGAGGGCAAACAGATGCTGATTTTCAGTGCCTGTGCTCCAAACGGGGTGAATGAGGGCCGGCTGTGAGCTACTGTGGCACAGCCCTGTGCCAGCACACATGCCTGACAGAGCTGATATATTTGGGTGGCTGGGACAATCGCACAACTATCTGTGCTGCAAATATCTAAAACTGGGGGACTGGCAGGGAAAAAGTTTTGTTATTCTTTGCTGTCCCTTTTGGCAGACTAACTTCAGAACTACAATGCACTTCTTCCTGAACTCCTCCTCTCATTAGCATGTGCAAAAGATCCTGTTACCCCTGCTTGAATTAAATAATTCTCCCTAACTTCATAAAGCTTTTCAGAGGTCACAGCAGGTTGTGCTGCAGGCTGCACAGCTCTCACAAGGCCAGCAAGGCAGAACTGCCAAGGGTTCCCATCCCAAAGGATGGGCTCTCTGATCCCTGCTGCGCTGCCAGAGCTGCCACAGCTCCAGGGCCAGACTGACCCCTGGAATGGGAACCATTAGCTCCCACTTTCCCCAGCTGAGCACACCCACTCAGACAGGAAGAAGCAGAGCCAGAGATAACACAAATATATTCCCTCTCCTTCCAGGTGCAATTCCTCAAAGCAACATTGCTTCTGCTCTCTGAAATTCCCAGCAGGACAGCCAGGTTAACTCACTGCCTTGGTGAGCCTCACAAGGTCCCAGCTAATGCACAAAAATAACAGAAGTGCCCACCATGTGAAATGAAGATTCACAGGTCACAGCTTGGCCTAATGATGCTTTCTCACATGACCATTTGCTTGTTTTCCACTTATCAAAACCACCATGTCTTGATCTCAGTTTATAATTGCAAATACTACTGGGGAATGGCCCCTGCAGGGTCTCTATAGAAACAATTGTATTGTTAATAAATCATATTGTCAACAGGGGTAATACTGAAAACAGACCTTGAAAATAAAGCTGCTGAACTCTTTCCACATCTTAATTTTCAGTCAAAAATTCAAATTACATGCTTAGAAAGCAATTGTTTTTAGGCAGCTTGAAAGCCAAACACATTAACCTGAATGTTATAAAGCCATTGGCAATGTGGCTTCACTTGCAGTACCCTTGTTGCTTTGACAATATATCTGCAGTAGCTGTTTTTGACACAATCACTGGTTCTTTTCAACTGATCATTTATGGGGTTGTATCTGGAAAACAACACCCACATAAAAAAAAAAAATCTAATGCTACCACTGCTTTCACACATGGGAACTGCTTTACAGAGAAAAACAATTTGCATAATGATTAAATACATTGCTAGTTCTTGGTTTATTTTACAAGTTTTCAGAAATTTCTTCTGAGTCATGTGAATTTTTTTTAAATTTACCAAAATGGGAATAATCTCATTATTAAATAAAGTGATAATTCTCCTAATAACAAAGTTATAAAATAGAAGTTATGCATAAAATACTGATTTTCCACTTAGATATACAAATCCCAGTGGTCAAAACATACAAGGCAACAAACAGCAGTTGAATAAAATCAACTTATCTAACTTTAATATTTAGGGACACAATTTTCTGTAGAGACAATTAAATTAGTTACAAAGTCCCAAGTCTTTCAAACACTTATTTAAATGCATAACTAATGATTGGAAAGAGACTGTATGAATTATACTGGATTATGAGCAATGCACTGTCGCTGAGAGCACGCAGGCTTTGTACTTCATCTGTAGCTTCAAGGAAAATCTAGCTCCGAGTATTGTTGAAGAAATCTCTGCAAAAGGTGAAATCAAACATGCTGCTGTTGAAAAGGACAAATTTGAAGCCCTTTAGTCACTTTTAGCCAATATCTGAAATTTCTTAGAACTGCATTCGGAAGAAGCAGTCATGGGCAACCAGTCCATGACACAACCAGCTGCTGAGTGTGGGAGAGGGTTGTGCACATTTTAGATCAGAAACCCTGTGAGCCATTACAAATGTGAAGCTTCCATTCCAGTTTATAACATCATTTTCTTAATTGTCTCTGACATTTTATCCATTCTAATAAAAAATAAAAAAGAACACTACATCAAAAATCATTATGCAAAACTGAGGGCTGGTTAATGGGAGCAAACCAGTGAAAAACGTGCAGCAGTTGTGCAAACAGAAATGCTGCTCCCCTTCTGGTAAAGGCTCCTCACCCTGGTTGTCACCAACTTCAACACCCAGCAGGGTATTTTAGTATCTTGCTCAGTTTATAAAAGCTATCATGTGATGGAAGTGTACATAGGAGTTGGGGCTGGTTGATTCAGTCATCAGAGTCACAGAATGATTTGGGTTGGAAAGGACCTTGAAGCTGATCAAGTTCCAAGCCATGACGATACCTTCTAGACCAGATTGCTCAGGGCCCCATCCAACCTGGCTTTGAACATTTCCAGGGATGGGGCATCCACAAGTGAAGTCCCTTCATTCAGCAAAGTCCTTCATTATGCTCTTTTGTTGCTGATAGACCTGTGTTATCTCTACCCATTTCCTGAAAAGTCATTGGAGATACACAAATATAACTTTTTGTAGTGACAGTTCCTCATTAATTTATTACTCCAATTTAATAAGATTTTTATGAATATTAAGAAATTAATTTTCTGTGTCAGTTGTAAAGTAACAATGACAAGTTACCTTTCCTCAGTGACTGCTACTTGCCATCTGGCTGAAGCAATAGTATTTTGTAGAGAAGCAGGCTTTTTTGGAATGGTATTTCAAAGGATTTAGCTCAAGTAATCAATAACTGATTTTAAAAAGTAAGAAACTTTTAAAAACTGATTTTAAAAAGTCCAAAGAAACAAAATATTCTGATTCAGGCATCAGATAGCTAAACTACAGTAACGGTTCCAGTGGGATCCAAATGTCAAAGCTGTTGGTGTCCACAGCAAAGATTTCCACTACCTTTGAGCCTACTTTATTTTAGCAGAAGAGAGCACCTGACTGCTCAATTTGTGCATAATTTGCTTTTAAGAAGTCCACAGAACACTGTCCAAAGGCAACTTCAGATCCATGCTGAGCATTTTAAGCCAGAGAAGTCTTGCATTTGCAATACAGAAGGTGCTCTAATTTCCACGCTTCTGCTAGGAGGACTCCTCAGCAGCAAAGGAACTCCAGCATTACTGGATAAAGATTTTATTCCATCTCAGCATCTTCCCCTCAAGGAGGGAGGGAGACAGTGACCCCTCATACCCTAAGCACTAATTCCAGAACTTCTCACCCCAAAAGTAC
This sequence comes from Emberiza elegans, assembly GCA_024865655.1. Lineage (NCBI taxonomy): Eukaryota > Metazoa > Chordata > Aves > Passeriformes > Fringillidae > Emberiza > Emberiza elegans. The sequence goes on from JALJVW010000797.1 coordinate 448,250, forward strand.
TGCTGCAAATCCTACATCATAATGTCAGCTGGAAGTCAATAACCAACCCCATTCTGTTAATATACTTGGATTCTTTGTTTCAGAACCATGTCAAACAAAGGAGCAGAAAGGTTCAAAGATAATTCACTGGTGTTGCATGTTTTCAGAAACTTTGATCATTTTATTTATGCTTGCACTAGCACTTGGTTCATCATCTAAGATTTGTAATTGTTTACATAGGGAATTTCACACAGCAAGCACTCCAGAAACAACATTCAGTATCAATTACTAACACACATTCAGAGCTGCTTTAGAAAAGGAAAAATTATAAATAGGAAATATATATTGTATTAGGCTTCTACAGCTGTGAACAAAATGATAAAGCAATATTTAAGCTAAGTTCAGATAAAACTGAGAAAACTAAGTGACCTTTCGTTTCTTCCAGCAGCATGCACTGGGATCAAGGACACACATCTGAAAGAACTCCTGCAGGAATATATAATGCACTCCTGAGGCTGCCAGAACATGGGCCTCTGCATCAGTGACAAAAGGTCAGCATGTAGTGTGGCATGGAGTGAACAATGACATGAGAAACAAAGATGTAGCAAAACTTGATTTTCCAAACTTAGGAACCTTCTAACCAAGTGCCCGTGGCTCAAGAGAATAGACAGCTCCCAGATCTCAAAATTTTTGAACTGTTCAGCTGTAAATAGAAGCCTGCTCCTGATCTCTAGGCATTATAGTTGCTCACTCTTGAAGGGATTAAATCATAAAATGGGTCTAAAGAAAATCAAAACAGCATTTTAGCAAAGAACAGAACCTGAAAAAGCCAGCATTGACAGACATCTGAAGAGTACAGAAGGTCACAGAGAATTCTTTAAGAAAAATAGATCATTTGCATTTTGATCAGCTGTAATTTTACACCTGAGGTCTAATACAACTAGCTATTTAATTCTAACAACTGAGAAAATAGTTCAAACTTGCAGTGCAACTAATCTCCAAACCTTAGAGATATAAAATCAAAGGAAATGTGTACTTTAGAGAGCAGCTGCAACTACAGGATATGGAATTAAAGAAATGTGCTGAGGATCTCTGAAAACGTTCACTACAAGATATAAAACACTAAATTACCTGTCAATTTAGAGAAACTGTGGCTGCCCCATCCCTAGAAGTGTTCAATGCCAGGCTGGATGGGGCTTTGAACAACCTGTTCTTGTGGAAGGTTCCCCTGCCCATTCCAGGGGTTGGAATGGGATGACTTCCAAGGTCTCTTCCAACAAAAACCATTCTGTGATTCTGTGATTGTATAATACAGTGTCATTAAAATATTGATGGAAATAAGATATGTTTTTGTAAGGCAGAGAAGATAATTTTTACATTAAAGCTTTAATGTCTATTTGTAGGTTTTCTCAGACAGCTCAAATTAGAAATTACACTTCAAACCCACTAAGGTTCCATACTCCACCCACTAAGGTTCCATACTCCACAAGATTAAATTCATCTCCACAAACTATGAAACTTCTAATTCATGTATGTTTGGGATTTCTGAGAAACTAAATAACAGCAGCCCGTGCTCCAGTGGAGTTTGAACAGATAAATAAAGCGCCATTATTTACAGAATAATTTGAAATGTGTTAAATTTGTACCAAGCTAACCATGAAATGTGAATTATAATAATGTGTTAATAGGGAAACAACCCAAACTTTTCCAATTGCTACAAAACAAACATCTGGGGACTTGCCTCATTCTAAGTGAATTATAGAGAGTCAGGAATGTGACTGCTCAGCTGCAGCAACATTCATTTAGATTATTACCTTGCATGGCATTGTCATGCCTGACACTGTATTTTGGCAGATTCCAAGAAGGCTGTCAAGCCATTTGTCAGCTCAGTCAAACATAATATGAGCTGAAGGAATATTTCAACAGAGTTGAACTCATTTTCACCCAAGTATTTTGAGAAATGTTTGTGAGGGAAACTGCAACTGGAATTCAAGAGAAAAAAGATCCAGATGAATAAAAAATATCCTAGAGAATTTTAATATTAGCTGGAAGACTGGAAAAATCTGCCCTCTTCTAGATCTCCCAGTCTGTCTAGTCCTCAGAAAATAATGGTTTAACCACACTGAGACTGCCATAGAGAATGTTTAAAGGAAACAGCATGCACTAGTTTTCATGTTAGAATCCAGCAATCAGTTAATAAAATGCAAATTATGGTTTAGTGTATCACATCTTAACAGAGGATTGAGAACATCTGATGTCTGAAAAGCACTTATGTGACAGAGGAAGGACCAGACCCTTCAGCAGTGGCAATTTGCACAAGCAGGTTTGCAGCTGTATCTCATGGAAGGAAAGCAGATCCACAGAAAATGCTCCTACGGTGCAGATTCTGACAGCTCCACCACCAAGGGCTGGGTGCCTGGGGACTGGATTTGCAGAATGGGATAATTCACACTGAGGATCCAACATCTGCTCTGCTCATTAAGTTCACACTTCGCTCCAGACTAGCTCCAGCCTGATCCCCTGTACTGATCTCTTGGCTGTTAGGTACACTTATCTCCAAACACATCTTGTTTTCTCCTTGCATCAATAAAGAATCCATTTGATGTGCTCTGCAGTGTGCAGTGACTGGAAACAAATGGGAGGTTCGTTTCTGAGGTAGACTGGGATGGAAACTAAAATGCTAATGAAGAAATGCCCTGTGCTCACTGCATACTGCTTCAAGAACTAAAATAGATCCTGATTAAATAGAGGACATGGCTAAATCTAGCTCATGTCAGCTGAACTGCTGTGGGATGAGCAATAATACTGACTGAAGAGAAAGTGAGGGGAAAGTCTGACCCAGTGTGAGATGAACCCAGAAGGTGAAGCACAATGCAGCAGGAAAAGGGCAAGGAAGAACCACAAGAGCCAACTGCCAACAGACCATATTTTGCACTTCCAATCATTCTTTTCTTTACAGCAGACCCTCTTCTGAGATTCCATCTATAGTTCACCTCTGAGACAGGCTGGTAGCTCCAGAAATTTGCTGGAAGGCACCATTATACATGGGCAAATATCCTTTCAAAAATCAAGTGTCATTAATCATGACAAGAGCCATGAAGAGCTTGAAGAAAATGGCCACAATGAATCTCACATCTGCTCAGAAGGATGAATAAACATACACCCCACACCAAGGTCCCTTCAGGAGACAGCATTGCTTTATTTGGCTGTGTATTAGGTCAGCAGAATCCCCTCTTCTCTATAAATGGGGTAAAAAAATGGAGCCTTGATTTTTGAAAGACCCACACGCTATCCACATACTTGGAACTTAAAATAATCATAAGCAATATTCTGTGTGATTCATTGTCACTGTAAGGTGTGACCCTGTAGTGTGCTTTCCTGGCTACCATATCTGTGCAATTACATTCTCAACTGCAGCCCTTTGCCTCCACTGACTGGTTTACAGCTTATTGTATCTAGTTCTGTATGCTTAACTTCACATTCCTGCCTCAAAAAAATCATCAATATTTCAAAATAAGGTGGGGAAGCAAAAATTCATTGATCAAAAATTTTCATAATTCTGGATTTTAAGACCTTCAGTATCTTCTGTTTGCCCCTTCAGTTGTACAGCTTTTTTCCTACAGGTTTGCATTGACATTAAAGAGAACTGCACAATTACCTGCACATCTTTTATTTCTTTATGCAAGGTTCAGTGGTCCTGTGATTTATAAACACTGCAAAGATTTTTCTGTGACTGCTGACAAGTCCAGCAACAAAAGGACTGTTTACTGAAGATTGTTAACTGCTTTTGTTCTGAGCTTATTACTTCAACTTCAGTATGCAACTACCTAAAAGATTTCTTATTACTTGCATTTCTTTACCTTGGCTCAGATTTTCTTCTTAGTTTTCCATTCAATCGGGCTAAACCTCCTTTGCTCTCACTGATCTGTTAAATTTCTCCCAACTTCATACTGGCTTTCAGCCATCCATGTTAACATTTCTTTGTAAAAGACAGTTTACAGTTAACTCTGTTCTGTCTCTTTCCTTTTTTCACTCAAGCATCTTTAACTTGTTCTTCAAACTATAAACCAAATTCTTTATGTCCCCTTATTATGAGCTTAGCCTGGCTGTTTGGCTTTCTGCAATCTACCCTCCAATGTATTCTCACTATCTTTCACTCTGGCAATTCTGTATGTCAGAAAAACAACTCCAATTCTGCCTTCTATTTCACTTCTGGCTGTCATCGAGATACCATGATTTTTCACCATCTGTCCCAATGCATTTGATGGATTGTCACTAGAGTTTCTCTCTCCTAAATGTCCTTGATATCTTTAATTACCTTTTTCTCTCTGTTTACTTTGCACTCACTGGGACAGATTATATAAATCAGGAGTATGTGAACTGAAATTAACAGATTTGTACAGATGTAAAAGTGACAGAAATGAGAGCAGAATACTGACTAAAGAATTAATACCTAATTTCTTTCTCTATATATATCTAATGGAAAATCATGGCTGAGAATTTACAACACTTCTTCCTATGCTTAAGCATAACAAATTCCTTTCTGTCATCTGCAGCAACAGCACTGGTAAAACCAGCAATTCATTACTTGCTTATGCTGTAGAGTAAAACAAAGTAACATGTCTATTTCTTATCTGCTTTTATAATAAAAGAAAATTTGAAGGAATTTCCTGAAAATTTATTATTCAGGGAGTGCTCACGCAAACTTGCCTTTCTTCACCATCCTGCCACTTGCAGATTCTGATCAATGCTGCTTATTTGTACCTGTAGTACTCATCAACTAGACAATGGATTGCTTCCTACTTTGAATTTCAAAGTCAAACAACATCAGTTTCTAGAGAAAGCCAAACTAGATTGCAGTTTGCTTGAAGTTTTAATCATCCAGTGGTTCTGTGAAAACTGAGCCAAAAAACTTATCCCTAGAAAGCTGGACACATTACATCCCCTGGACCTACCTCAACAGCTTACTGTCAGTAAGCTCAAAACATAATAACCTTCTAAATTTATTGCAACTCCAGCATTTCCACACTGATTATATCTGAATCTACTTTCAGTCCATTCTAGCCAGGCAATAACACTGTATATTTTTCATTTAATGGATTAAAATTCCACTTCACTAGGAAGAAACCCTCCAAGTGCTTCTAATCCACCATCACTTCCCATGTGTGATTTTAACACTGGTTCCTCTCTGATGGTGCAGGTTGCAAAGGTGCTTTGCAGAAAGCAGTTCAGATGTGGACACACATACGGAGCCCTGCCTCAGGGCACATCTCCTGGGCAGCTAGGGCTGGGCTCTGCTGGCCCCAAGGGCAGGGGAAGTGGGGGCATTGAGGAATGCAATGATGGAGAAAAGTTTCTGATCGCTTACCCGAGTTTTTTGGCTACATGGTTTTATGGGCTGCTCACACTACTCTGATCTAGAGACTTATTTGTCCACACACACCATGGTGAGATTCAAAGGTAGCTTGGCCACAGTTAAAATTGATCATTTTCCCAAAAAGGCAGCAGCTGGCCTTTCTTCATTCCCAAACTCATCTACATGGGCTGTGCTTTGTCTGACCTCCTCTGATTTGCTTGACTGCTCTCCACACACACAGCCGACCAGACCATTCTCCTTACCACACCAACAGCTTTCTTGCACTTTCAGTCACTTTCTCAGTTCTCCCCTCAAGCAGTTAAAATCTCTCCTCCTTTCCCAGGCTTGCATTGGGAAACAGTCCTCCAGGAGCAGCTAATCCCTTCCAAAAGTGACCTAGTCAAGTTTTAGCAGCTAAGACTATCTAATCCAAATGTTGATAAATCATAACACCTCAGAATACCCTTTAAATAACAGAGATGAGCCTTGTTTTTTTCTCAATATAGCTCTTAAAATGTCAAAACTTGCTTGGCTCTTTGGAGTGCAGTGCTCTGAGCCACCTCTGAGCACTGAGCTACTACAGGTATCGCTGCTGCTCAGCAGATTGATAGCTGAAATATTTGTTTTATTTATATACATGATATATATTCTCCTGGCTGTCATAGAGTATGCTTAGCCCTTCTGGAATGCATAGCAAAAAAAAAAATAATCCTGAGATGGAAGATGGATAGAGCAGGGCTGGATGTACAACCAACAGAAAAATCCTTCCAAAGCAGGAATCATGTTATACTTGCTGCCTTATATATCAATGTTATTTATTTTAGCTCATCACTCAAAATAAAGTAATATCAGAGAGAATCTGGGGGGATGTTCTGGGGACCTCTCATCTCCTGTGTCAAATTCATATAAACACACAAAATACCCAATTCTACTTAAAACCATTTTCTTCCATTTGAAGTGTGATGACCTACACTTTTGTATGCTAAACAAGCTCTTAACATTGCTTGTTTACTGCAATATTCCCTTTAGCAACTGGAGCTGTGGAGTGGCATGATGATTGATTCTGCTCTTGAAAGTGATTTACAGATGAAAAAATATATTTTTTTTATGTTCAACTGTATTCCAAACTGAGCTGCTGTAATGTAAAGAAGTCTGATTAGGTAAGGTAGAGTCTGCAAATTTTTTAATGGGTACTTATTTTTTGCAATAAGCAATTTTTGCCTTAAAGAACAACCAAAAATTACACAGTACAATTCCTTTCACTCTGAAACATCCAAGGGTTTTAATATGTGTGTTTGCTGGTGGTGGTTACTCCCATAAAATGCCTCTGACTGCTCAAGCTCCAAAAAGACTTCTCATTGCAGTGCATTTCCAAGCCTACAGAAAGCCATAGTCCAGCCTCTCCATCCCATCAGACACTCCACTGGGAGGGGGCTGATTGTCTGCTCCCTTGCTGCTGCAGGGAAATGCTGCAGAGTGGCTGATGGATCTGTACAGGGTGGGAATGGAGACAGCCTCTGCAGCCATCCATAAACCCCACTCATTTCAACTGCTTGCTGTCTGCTACTGAGAGGAACACTGGGGAAAGGGAAGGAAAAAGGCTTTTTATGTTTATTTTTTTTAACATACTAATTTCCCTTTATCATCTGGTATGGCAATGATGGATGAATGACTGGATCCTAACACAACCCTGAGTAACATATCTGATAACAACTAAGACATATATTTCCCCAAAGAAATAATGTGACAGCATCATGTTCCCTTGCCTCTGGAGCATCCACTCTTGATCAACAAACATCAGGGATAATTTCTGATGATGACTAGCTTATCATAGGCAAGAAAAGGAATTTGTTTAAAATAAATAAACCAGGACAGAACAGTGAATATATTGCACTGCAGTGCTCAAGAAACAGTTAAATATTCCTGCAGAACAGATTTGCTGAAATTCTGACATCCAGATGAGGAGAGGTAACTAAACCTTGAAAGCAGGTGAATTGAGGCTGGTTTTATGCACTGACTCTGAGATGTCTGAGTTCATCATGAAGCAGTGCAAAAGCATTTTTCAGAAACAAATAATTTTTTCCTTTAGAAAAAAGCCAAAAAGAAAGAAAAAATAGGCAAGCAAATTATATTTCCCAGGTATGTACCTATTATATGTTCTGCATTTGTTCTAGTTTTGTTGTTTGAAAATTATATTCATTCTTTGAGTAAAACTAGACATGTAAAATGGAGCAGATAAAAATCTGGGTCTGTGGGGGTAGTTTTTTGAGCAGGCAGCACAATCAGCATTGGTGGGGGAGCCCTCTGGAGCACAGACATGAGCCCAGCTCAGAGCTCTGGAGATTCACTGCTCTGCTGCAGCCCAGCTGCTGACTGGGCCTGAACGTGTGAGCAAGTGAGCTGTTTGCAAAAAGCTTTTCCAAATGGCTCCTCCAGTCTCTTTGAAACGGTTTTCAAGCTCAGCCCTCTTCAGTTTTCCTTGTTATTTGAGTTCTGTTATGCTTCACACACAGCTTTATTTTGCTTAATTTTGTTCATGCTTGATTCAAGTTGGGCATAGGGAGTGGGATCATTGCTAATAGAGGGAAAATCATGTTCCAGGGGCAGTGACTGACATAATTTTAACCATTCCAACAAAACTGCACAAATAACAACTACCTGGATAACCTAATATATCTTCACTTGAGACACAAAACTTTGCTATTTTGAGAAAAGACCAGTTATTGTTTCCTCTAATATTTACAAAAGCACCTTTGCAGCTGTCTGTCAATTGAATTGAAGTCTTGCCTGCATACAACAACTAATTGTTCTGGAAAAGCAGTTGTCATCTTATTGCAAAGCTCCTATACCTTCTCAGTGATTTCTCATGGGCAGCTCCTCACAGCACTGACTCCTTCCTCACAGTACAACCAACAGACTCCAACAACTCTCATCTCATCCATCTAACCCACTCTTTTATAGCCTTCATCCTTATTGGACACAGTTGTGGCCTGTTAAGGGCAGGCCTGTTCCTAATCTTCAGTGATTAGTGCAGCTGCAAGTCCTCAGGGGTGAGACTACCTTTTGCACTATCTATATTTTCTTACATTCTATCCCCCTACAAAAAACCCACCGAGCTGTTCTTACTAGAATAACCTACCTCAGTGGTTTTATGATCATACAGAATATCAATTTCCCCTACAGATAGTCACTTTGTAGAAGAAAGAAAAGCCCCAACAGGAGTAGAAGTCTCAGTTTTCCGTGGAAGCACTGCCACACAGGCATAAGAGCACTTCCAGTTCTCCCAGGACAGTACATGTCCCCGGTATGTCCTAAACTGAAGCCCATTACTCTAGAAGTGAAAAGTTAATTCTGCTTCAAAATCCAGGCTATCTAAGCAAATTCTTATGTAAACTGTTGCCACAACACAGCAGGAGAGAGACATGATGAATTAAAGTATGGAGGAAAAAGCCTCTTCATCCCAATAACCACCCAATTAATCCTCAGGATTTACTCTTAATGAGTAACATTAAGTTGTAGACACCCAATGAAACAAACCCAGAAAAGGTTTTTCAGTCACATTTGTGCTGTCTAGTTAACACTGCAGGGTAGTAACATCCCCAAAAGTAGAATTTGATCCATTTTTCTAGATAATAGTTGTTTTTAGATCAAATACAAATCGCAGAGGCTTAGCCTTTCCATTATGTAATTTAATTGTTATCTTCTCCCTTCTCTACACAGAAAAAAGATAAATGCCTTTTTGGCTTCCAAATTCGTACCCTTGAGACAGACAAAGCGTGGATGAACATATTAAACACTAGAGCTGTTGTGTCCTGGTGAGAATGAGGGGATCATTTTCTTTGCATCTTCTGACCTGCTATAGAAATCTATAGCACATTAATCATTCCTAAACTCAATCTCAGTGTGAGGTGAGAGCAGGGTAATTTACTGTGTCTGCGTCTGATTTTTCTTTCATCAGACTTTTATACAGCTCAGTGGAAGAAACTAATATTTAAAAGCTTAACAGGAATGTATTTCTGGTGAGGAAATGTTACTGTTATCCAAATGTAGAAATGAATAATTAAGTCTCTCTTAAGTAAGCATTCACTGTATAATAATTCCTGAACTCATTCATGCCATAAATTGAACTTATTAAATTAGAGATGTTTCTTCCCCAATATACAACAGATATGTAAGCACTGAGACAGCAGAATGATGCTCATAATATCAATACATCCATAGATCAGCCAAAACTGACAGCCTAATTCCAGAATAACATCGGAGGTGAAATGGATCAACCACATGCTGTAACTTTTGGAATAAATCCTCCATCTTCTTTATTCATGAGGCGTTGTGCTTCTAAAAGCTGTATGCTAGAGCCTTGCTGCTGTATTCTGTTTGCTCCCTTCAGACCTGGGGGTCCTGTCTAAGACACAAGGAATGGGGCTGAAGACACTGCAAGACAACACTGCATTGGGAAGGATGGCAATATTTCCTTACTGGAGGAACATATTTTCGCAGCTGCCTGAACCTGACATAGGCTGGAAAAGACCAGCCCCACCCTCTTTGTCATTATTTTTCCTGTACCAATTCTCCACTGTCTCAGGACAACCAGCCACACAACTGAGTACTCCTGGATAAGGAACTGCACTGGTTAAAATTTTGGGTGGGATAACTCTGCTCCCTGCCTCCTCTTCTTATCCATCAACAGGATCTCCTTTGAGGATGCTGAGAATCACTCAAGCCCAGGTGGCACTGAGCGGTACTCAGCTACTCTCAGTACTTTTCAAGGCACAGAGGCATTTCTGTAATTTGCTACAAGGATACACCCAAGGGGTGATCTCAGAGCCCTCTGCAATACCTCTGAGCAAGAAGGACAAAGAGAAGAACCCAGCTCCCATTCCATATAAGAGGACTGACATCACAACAAAAACTATGTTTTGGCTTACAATGAATAAAAAATCACTACTGCATAGAAAATAGCACCCAGCACAATACTTCTATATACTTAAAGGATCAAGCTCATCAGAACAGCCTGGTGTTCAAACTGTACAAAGCATCTGTAAACTACAGTTCCTGGCCAGAAGACACTGAGGAAGGTGATCCTCTGCATTTCTCTCTAATTCTCCTTAACACATCATTAATTCAAACTGCCCAGAATTTACATATGCGTTATGACTCTTCTCTGCACGTTGGATTCTGCTCATGCCTCAGTGCTGCAGGGAACACACTGGAGTGATCATGGAGACTCTGGAAAGTGTTCCTGAAAAGGGATCCTCATGTTCTCTGTCTGGCTACTGAGCAGCAGCTATCAGCTTCTATTGGAATATTCTTATATTCATGGCAGAAAGGTATAATTGTTCTACCTTTAAAGCTATGTGATGTACAGAAAATGAACAGAGATGTGCCATTCCTTGAATCCCTGCCACTTGTCATATAAACAACTTTTTATTTTGCTTAGTGTTTATAATGGTTTATTCAATGCTTGCTGAGAGAGGGTGTGTAAGCAGGCTGTAAATGGCCAAGTCCTCATCAGACTCCTAAAATTATTGAAGATTCCAGCCAGGAACCCTGGAAAGGGATATCACGAGTGCCTATTCTTATCTTCTCTTCCCTGAAGCCATAAGGACAATTTTTATGCCAAGATTCAAAGTTATCAATGTTCCTGTCCAAAAAAACCCAAACCAAAAAATGCCTGAAGTATTTCCAAAGGAGGATTTCTGCATATTTCACCTTCTCCTACAAATCAAACCCAGATATCTGGGGGTGGGGAGGAAGGTTGGGCAGAGACCAAGCATAAAAGCAGTGCAGTTTGATTCAACTGTCAGAAAGCTCTGAAGGTAGAGGAGTGGGCTGAACTAGGAAAGATTACAGCTTCAGCTCCAGGTACCCTCCTCGATATACACAACCCATTTATTTCTCCTGATTCAGCCTTTCCATAAACAGGCAGGACAACTATTTCTGTATTTATATTAATGTTGTCATTGATACCTTTTCAACCCAGGATGTTCCAGTGAGTATTAGCATTAAGACATCAATATTCCATCACTGACACTGGCACAAATTCAGAAACAGAACAGCACTGAACTTCAAAAACACTATGGAAATAACCAGGCTTTCTAACCGTGTCCATATTCACTGCAGACACCTTGGAGTATAACAGACTCACATGACTTAATTATCTGCTCTAAACACTTTTTGCTACTGTTCCTTCCCCACTTTAGCAATTTTCTGTTATTTAAAATGCAGAATGCAAGTGAAATAAATGCATGCATGAGCAAAAAAACCACAATGCTTCTTCCAGCCATCAATACACACTGGCAAACACACAACTGCAATAATGGGCCCATTGTATATTCCTAATGTTTCTCATTAATCAAATCTTGTTTGTATTAGAAGAAGGAAATAACTGTATCCAAATTAACTTGCCAATATGATAGCCATTAATAACACTAGAGTGAAGACTCATGGAATGCAATTACGGTACCAAAGTAATAGTGGTACAAACATAAAACGTGATATAGTTGATACAAAGAATGGAACAATATGCATTGTCTGCTGCATATATAAAGGTGCTTTTGCATGTTCCTATTCCTCTAGTTCCTTGGAACTGAAGCCATTCTCAGTCCAGTCAACAGCTCAGACAGCTGTAAGATACCATTTGCAGAAAGTGGCTGCTTCTGGAGGTCATTCTGCAGGATGCTGAGAAGACAGCAAATGTGTGGGTAACAAAGGCTCTTGAGCTGTGGAAGAGTTTCATTGCCATAAACTAAGAAGGAAGAACAACTTGTAGGTAGGGCCGTTATTTCTGGGGAAACACTGGAAAGGACTTGAAAACCTTAGTTTTAGTCACAGCTTGAGATAGGTGGACTGAAGATAGGATCACCATCCTGTGATCTGAGCTCCAGAGACTCCATGCAGACACTGGTGGGACTGCATATTTCCCATTCTACAACATTTCAGCATGGAACAAAATCAGGGAAATTTGCCCTCTAAAATCATAAAGTCCAACTGTTAACCCAGCACTGACAAGGCCACCAATAAACTATGCCCCCAGGTGTCACATCTACACAGTGTCCTGGGAAACTTGTTCCAATGTTTGACAGTCCTTGCAGTGAAGACTTCTCCCTGATACCCAATCTAAACTTCCCTTATTTTTCATAGCTACACTAAGTTTTTTGTATATTTTCCTAAGGATATGGTGTTTAAAGATTTTTTTCTGTGTTGGGGTTTGTGCACAAGCTCTGAATACACAGACTGATTTTAAATCAGTGTGGTGAAAGAGCAGGGGGCTTCACGTGTAACTATATCCCAACAGGAGAAATGGATGAGAAGAGAGCTTTTCCAACTGTCTCTGCTAGAATGCTAAGGCTGTGGTAAGAACACATATATTATTCATGTGCCTGATGCTCTATGAAAGCTGGAAAAGCTTTCACATGGCACAAATCTGTAGGAAACCAAGCCTCGTTAATTTTCTGCTCAGTGAATATTTACTTATTCCAAGTTAGCTATCAGTGCAGACACTGTAGACTTATCTGTTTTCTTCAATTCCAAACCTGTGAGTCTAAGGTTTTGGCATTTGGCCCACAGCTGACAAGGGATGCAAGCAAGATGAACAAGCCTGATACAATTGTAGGACTTTTTCTCACTCTGTGACCAATTAGTTCACTTGACACAGTTAAAAAAAAAAAAAAGACAAAGAAGTAGCAAGCTTCTAGGAAGCCCAAATATCCTAAAAATACTTAAAATTTTCCCAAGTATTTTAGGATTTAATTCTAACTCCTCACATGGCCCTCACTGGAGTTACTGCAGCATTTTTGTTACACTTCAGGACGAAGATAATTTACTCTGTAGATATTGTCTGAAGAAAACATGATTATCACAGCTGGGGAAGAGGCAAGCCAAGTGTCCTGTGCTACCCTGACACATGGTAATCAGTGTCTCACACCCCTGTGAAGGAGTATTCCACAGGTCAATACTCAAAACACTCAGGCAGGGAAGAATCTTGACCAAGTGATGCTAACATTCCTCTGAAGGCAAAGGTTCTCACTTGACAGGCCTGTTATGTGTGTGTGTTTCTCATTCACGCTGCCACAGTGGTAACTGAGGAGTGGCTGTGATGACACAGAAATACTGCATCAGTCCTAGACACTGCCAGTGAGCTGCTGCAGGTACTGACAGCATCACAGATCAGCAGTGTCAAAACTGCTCTGAAAAATTATTTCATTTTAGGAATGGAAGATATGATTAAAAAATTGTCTTACTTGGTATATGAACGGAATTCTTGCTATCGATCAGTCAATAAGCTGTGTTGTTTAGGAATTCTTCAAGGAAGAAGAAACTATAAACATGATATTTTGGGATTTTAGTTGTTTGTTTTTTTTTTAAAGAATACAAAATTTAAAAAGGAGGCAGCATTTCAAAGCACCACTAAGAGATGGATTTTCCCACCTTTCCACATCCCAGAAATACTCCAAAAGCAAAACACAATTAACCCTGATCAAAATTCCAGTTAAAAAATCAAACCAAAACAAACCCCCAAAGTACATCATTATATTTATGCCAGTAACTAAGACTTAAGAAGGCTTGAACTTTTCTGGAAGGTTGGTGCAGCAAAGATAAGGGGTCAGTACACAAGAGCAGCTGTATTCTCACTGAGGGTTAAAGGAGCCCTCTGACCAGCTGCAGACCCCTGCTTTGCCTGGGAATTGTTTCTTTTCCTGTTGAAAATTTTCCATTTTGCATAAGATACTTAAATATTGATTCATCCAAAAGGTCAGGCAGATGCTTTTTTTGCCAGGTAGACAGATAAGTTGGCAGACAGCCCAAATGGACTGTAACATGGGCATTCATTAATATTTACACATTTTTGTTGGAAGTTTAAGAGTGCTAACCAAGGAGTCAGAGAGCACATAGCATAAATACATCACAAGACATCTCCTCACCATCTGGGGATATGAAGGTTAAATGTCCATAGCTAGGTGAAAGATTTTAGCAGGGCACAGCAAATCTTTGCCTAAGTGCATTCTCTGTTTTTAAACACCAGCCCAGAAAATATTTGATTTCTCATTAAATAGTCTGGTCTTTACTGGAAGAAAGGAAAACATTGCTGCATTTGCCCAAAGCACAGTGCAGAAACACACAGTTCTATGACTAGCAGGGCAGAGAAACCACCCTGCTGAACAGTTTGCTGTTCATCTGTGCAGCTCATAGGCAATGGGGGCAAAAATGTGATGGAACAGAAAAACAGTACTTAATACACAGTATCAGATAATAGTCACACAATCTATATTTCAGAATAGGCTATTTCTGTCTTAAAAATTGATTTATTTCCTCCATCATACCTTGCAATACAGATACCCATGGATGACATCTAATCAAAATTAATAGGGTCATCCAGAGTTTTAAGTAATAGAGGAAGAGGAAGAACTGCTTCTTGTTATTGTTATCCAGGTTAATACAATTTAATATATTAATGTGCTAAATGTATTAATGATAAATGTAATACATAACTAATGTATTAAGGGATGTGCTAAAGTTAATATTTGATTGTGTTAGACCCCTGCATTTATAAAACTCTTCATCTCTCAGTCTGTGAACAGAGCCCACACTGACAACTCACAAGTACAGAGAATATAGAAATAGCTCTGAGACTCTTTCACAGCTTTTAAGTTAGTAGTTGAAATGCTAAATCAAAGGGTCAAAAAATGTTGAAAACCTCAATATAATATTTTTCTTCAGTAATGACAATATTCCTTCCAAGGGACTGTAACAAAGAACTGGTTAAAAAAATATAAGTTTCAGTTTTATTTGTCTTGGCCACTTCATCCTTACCTTCAATTTATGAGTAGCTGCTGGTTTGTTTCTCTCAAGAGAACCCATCTATCTCACTCAGCTCCTGCTGTTCCAGGATAAAAATGGAAGACTAGAGCAGAAAAAATTTTTTCTTACATTTTTAGACAAATTAATAAATAAAAACAGCTTCAAAATCTGAGTTTGGATATTAGAATTGAAGCATTTAGCTACTCATGTGACATGATACATTTGCAGTTGCACACCTTGCTATTTTATTGTGGGGGATCTTCTGATCAAAAAACTTCAGTGCACAGTCTTGAGTCCTAGATATACCATGAAAGAGTTAATGCCAATGTTGTCTGAAATACCCCAAATGAAGGCTTCCTGTAAATTCCACTCTCTGCTGTGCCCTCACACAAAACAAACAAAACCTGGTTTGAGTCAGTGGTAGTCTCCCTGTGCTAGAGCCTCCCACTGTCCTTGTTTGGGTCAGGAGCACAGAGCCCTGTCCTGGCAGGCTGAAACATCTTCAGGGTTATATTTGCTTCAGGATGTGTAAGTGTGCCCATTACACCCCTAAATCTTAATCTTTTCCCAAAGTCCCAAGCACAGGGACTGGGAGACTCCAGGATGTGTCACATCCGTGTCACACAGACACAAATGGTGATTGCTCACCCCACATCCTGCCCTGGGGATGTGAGCAGGAGCTCTCCTAGGCACATTCACTGCCTTTGCTTGGTCATCTTTCTAAAAAATATGCTCATCTTCTCCTACAGAGGCTGGGATTTATGGCCTCTCCTGCCCACTATTTTTGCTTCGATCAATTCTAAATTATACAGCAAGAGAGCTCCAAGAGAAGAACAACTCCCAACAACAATCAGACAGTAAATTCAGGGATGGCTTTGAGCCCCTTTTAGGTCAGCACAGGAGGGAGTGTTCCATTCTCTTCCCAGATTCAAACCCTCAAGAATTCAAACATGAATATAGAGCACCTTATCCAATTCTGTTGCTACATCTCCTTTTCAAGAGTTTTAAAATTAAACGTAAATTTAAATTATTTAAAATAATGACCTTTAGTCTTGTGAAATGGGATTAAAGAGTTGAACAGAATTTTCCCCATCAGGAATTACACATGGAGACCTCTGGCCCTCTCTGCTGCTGATTACGGTGAATTTGCCTCATGTCCTTCCCAAAGTCCAGCCTTTTAGCTGTCTCTTGGGAGCTGTAGACTGAGGATATCCCACAGTGCATATATTTCCCATGTTAGATCTCCTCTTGGACCAAATTTGAAGATCAGCTTCAACACAGCACCATTCCAAGAATCCAGCTTCTATCTATGTTAAAGGGTCTGGAATACTAAATGGAGTTCCCCAAGACAAAACCCAAATGATTTTTATTTAAATTATTATTAAAAAAATTCCAGTAGGAAAAATGTAAAATGAAAAGCCTTGAACTGAATTCTAAAAGTCCCCTCTATAAAGTGTTTGTTACATTCCCTGGGGGTGGAAGTATCCCGCACAGGAAACAATTATTAGAGAAAGTAACCTGCCTCACCAGAGCCTCCCATACTTTCACCCTGGATTTTAAATTCTCCAAGGCTTTTACTTTGGAAAATTATTTTACAGCTCAAAGAACAATCCTTTTGGCTTGAAGTCCACTCTTACTGATACACCCCTTTTCTCTCAAAAAATAAAATCCAATCCTGTATATGACTTTGTTTAAATGAACAGAGATTTCACACAGATGATTTATCATCCTTCAGCAGAAGGCAGTACCAATCTTATCAGCATACTTTGGGTGTCAAGAGTTCAATTAAAACAGTTTGTAGCTGGCTGTCTTATTGAAGCCAGGGGACCTGAGGTCAGCATTGATTGTATATTTTATTGATGGCGATCTTTCCTTGACAGTTGTTTAGAGAAACACAAAAATACGAAACACAGCTTTGAGAATAACCTCTAAAAATGCTGCAAAATGAACAATTACTTATCATACCTCATCCCCTCACAGGATGCTTTTGGGACTTGGAATCTCTCCCAAAAACAGTGTCTGCTGATCAAATTCCACATTAATGCCAGCTAAGGATTGTACATCCTTTGCCATCTTAAAGCTTCCCAACATTAAAAGTTTCAAATGTTTGTCCACAGATTCCAGTACTGGAAGGATTGCTTTAAAATTGTGCTGCTTCAATACTAAGAGCAGAGCAAAATTAATTATAGTTTTCTTGACTCTGTCTGATGTGTTTCTTACACATAAGGAATAAAAATATGTTCAGAGCTCTTGTGAATTTCAAGATCAGTGATCTATACAGAAGATTCAGAGTGACAATGCAGCACATTACAAATGCCCTGTGCTTCTAAAGCAATTCTAGATCTAAGGAAAACCTCAAAATTTCATTCACACATGAAGAAAAAAACAGGTCCTATCAAAATAAAAAGTTCATTTTATGGTCTAAGAAATCATCTTATAAAAATAAATATTTTTACTCAGACCTCTCCTGAAAAACATGGCACAACTCATTCAGTGGAAGGTGTCACAACCCATGGCAGGGGCTTGGAACTAGATGAGCTTTAAGGTCCTTTTCAACCTAAACCATTCCATGATTCTATGATTTGGAGCAAAGCCAGTGCTTTATTAAACTACCATTTTTAAAATTTGTTTTTATCTTTGATTTACAGGAAGCCAAGATTTCAGTGCAAATAACTACGCAAGAAACCTTTCAATGTATTACGACTCCATAATTTATGGAAAACAAAATAGTCTCAAAATATTTTATCTTGAAATGCAGAACAGTTTTCAGAACTAAGGTACTGTTCTCAGTGGTTTCTCATCACTCTTTTTTCCCAAAACATTTTCTCTGAATCAAGTCAGGTATTCTTAATGACAAAAATGAAAAATCGAATGCCTGCCTGAAACATCACTTGGAGAGAACAATTCTTCTCATATTAAATATACTGCAGTAAATATATAACAGGCTATCAATGCTCCCAAGATAAATGCAAGCATTCCAACCCCAAAAAGTCTTCATTTTGCCAATTAAAAAAAAATAGTAAATGGAGACCTATTCCACCACAGGAGATATGGAATAACCACATGGATATATGGTTATATGGATATATAACTGCATTATGGATACAACAAGGTTTCTAGGGAATTGTTAGATAGATCCTGTTCCTGTTTACATAGTCAAAGAACACATTCCCAGCTAAAGGATTACACTGGAGAGAAAGCACAATCATAACCCTTAACCCCAGTGTTTGAGTTCTTCTGGTGGAATTTTTCTTTTTCAATGGATGCTTGGAAACTAAAATGTCTTTAGCTTAAATGATTTGGGTGGATAATTAATTGCATGTTGCTCCCACAAAGTGAGAATGCATCAGCATAGAATATAGATATATTTTGAAGGACAACAGAGCAAATAATGTTTAATTCTTTCTTGAAAGCAAATAACTCTGACTTGGCCAATTGATAAGACCAGTGATTTCAATACAATCGAATTGAAATAAAGCAGTTAAGCATTTAAGACTTCAGTAACCTTCCTAAAAATCAATCTTTCTTTTAAACTAGCCTCCCTGCCATTCCTTAGCTTTCACAGCTTTAAAGAACCAAAAGGGCTATAAAACACCTGTGTGGTGAAATTTTTTTTAAAGAAATATTTAGGAAACACTCTAAATAAATTTAACAAAATCACCAAAACATCCACACCCCAAACCAGATGTTTCTCTGGGGAACTGGGTGCCCCATATGATTGCTGCTTGCATGCATGTGTGACTGTGAGAGAGTGACTGATTGCCTCATCTCATGGTAAAGATCAATAGTTTCTTTAAAAGGAGACAGATTCATGGAAGCTATTGGATCCAAATAGTTTATTGCTTTGTGCTCATCCTTTTGTTTAATGGCAGCTCTCAGAGTCACCTCAGCAATTGCTCTTTAAGTTGACTTTCAAGTAACTTCCTTGCACATCACATGGCCTTTTAAAGGTTGTGTTGAAAAGCAGCATCTCCCTCTCCCAAAGTGTTTAAAATAGAGGTGGTGTCACATTCTTCAGCATCAGATGGTGGCACTTAGTAGGAGGTATATACTAAGAAAACATTGCAATTTACTTTCAGCCTCTGGAGCAATCCTTGATCTCTGGAATTAACTACTTGTTGGAAATGTCAGATTAGTGTTGCTAATTTTGATGCCAAAGGAGTTGGTAACCTACTGCACTTCAGATAAACATCCAAACACCTGTGGGCTCATCTCAAGGTACCTGACCTACCCAAATCTCTGAGTTTACTACAGTGCTCTGGAAATCCATTTACTTCTATTATTATTAGATCATAATCCAATGAGTCAGCAGGTTTCATTACTCCATAGTTTGTGTAGTATTGAAATACAGATTTGTTTTTTCATTACTGTCATAGCTAGCTGTATTTTTCAGCTTCTGGCCAATCAAATTATTCTCTCTACAGCACCCTAAGTCTCTGCCTGCCCTCACCTCCCTCCATTTTGCAGGGAAAGAAATAATTTTGGAACAGAACATTAAATTACAAGAAACCTCAAGGAAGAAAACCCAACCTTTCATCCAAAATCCTGAAAAAAAATCTGGTAACTCAGGTAACTGAAAGCCAGCTTGCTTTTTCTCCTCAAGAGGTGATGTTGTGAGGATGACAGGCTGTACCTATGGCAGCAGACTGGCCTGAGCTCCAGTCTCAGTGAGCTGGGTGTCACATCTGGGTGCAGAGTGCAGCCTCTCCTGCCTTTACTAGGAACACTCACACAGGGGGAGCTGTCAGCTCAGATTTGGGGGTCCTCTGCAGCAACACCAATGTGGGATTCACTCCATGATGCCAGAGGAGTCCCCAGGCTTAGACAGAAGCACTGTGCTCTTCTCCACTAAGTTATTTGTCATGTCTATAAGTGGCCAAAACCCATAAAGTCTTCCAGTGACTTCTTCACAAGCTTTATTCACATTTATAATCATGTCTCAGAAATGCAGAATACACAATCACAATTAAAACAAAGCTAGGACTGAACACAGCATCAGAGGCTTGTCAAGGATTTTTAGCTGGGAGGATTCAGCTATTGTGACTTGAAGCCATGGTGGCTGCATGACAGATAAGACTTGACTTTCTTGGGAGGACAGAAATGGGTAAATCTAAAATATACAGTACCTTACTTTATCTAGTTGTGGAAATAGTACAGAAAAAAGCAGAGAATATCTTGCAACTAAAAAAAAAAAATCAAAATTTAAAAAGCAGCAGTAATTCCCATCCAGCCTTTCTTTGTCCTTATCTGCTTAGGAGCCAGGCTTACCTCCTGTTGGTGCCACATTACTCTCCCTGCATCAATTACTGCTCTGAAACTGTTGCTTTTTCTATCCAGTGACTTGTTCCACACACCACTAAGAGCAAACCCAAGGTAAGGCCATACCACTAGGTCAGAAAAGCGAAATCTCGCGTATCTGATTACTGTTTTATGAGACAAGAAGCAAAACATCACTGTGGAGGCTGCAGCAAGCAGACAGGCTTTATGCACTGCTCCAAGGAGGGAAGACACATCAAACTGGGTACCAGATACTCAAACACTGCTCTCCCCCGTGGTCTGTGCACAATACAGAGCACACACACCATGGAGCTGATGGGAAGCTGCTGTCAAAGCCTCAAATTCCAGCAAAAATCCCCTCTCATCCTGCATATCCCAAGGGGCTCCTGTCCTCTTTTCACTGAAGTATTCCAGTCCTGCTTCCTTCCACATTCAGCCTCCCATCATCTATTTATTTCTCCTCATCCATACTGAGGACTGTGGGTCTCAATGTTGCCTAGAACAAGTTTAGCTCCGTAGGCTCCAGATAAAACATTGTGTCTATTTGCACTTCTTTAGAAGATTTACAATCTCATTCTACACTAAATCCCAAGTAAAGCCACCAAATGTAATGGTATGTGTTATTACATGGGTAAAACAGAGCTCAGATTGCTGGCTTTGCCCTGCTTATGTCATCAGGGTAGCAGCTATTCCCTTATGCCAACTAAATACCACAGATTAGGCTAAATTCCTTGCTCAAGCTATGTTTACTTGGTCACTCTAATTCAACATGAATCTCCGTTGCCACAGAAATACAAAACAGGGATTTTATGTCTGTATTAGGCTGAAAACTCACCTCTTTTTTTCAGTCAGCTTGGTTCCTAGACAGAGGCTACAGAAGCATATGGATTTATATTTATAATTAGGCTTCATAGTAAGCATAAATACACAGAATAAAGGACACCCATTTCCAGAGGTTAGATTTAAAGATGAAGACTTGATTTCAATGCTATTCACCTCCTTTTATTATTATTCCACTTTGCAAGAAAGCCATGCCAATTTTCAGGATTTTTCTTTTGTTATCCTTTTTTTTTCCTTTTGAAATCCTATGAGAAATCTAAAACCAAAATTAGTATGATAATTTTTTCTCTTTTTTTTTTCCATTTGTATTTTGTTCATACTTCATCAATAGGAATAAGCAGCCAATCCTCAGAGAAATAAGTCCTTTGGCTTCTTCAAAGTGAATCAGACTGGCTTGGTTGTCCATCACTATTATTACTCTAAGTGGCACATTGGCACCACTGTCAGGGGCCCTTCCCATGCCTGGAACAAATACCTCTCCCATCAGATAAAAGCAGTTCACTTCAACACAGGGGAAATATGCAATGTTTATTAAAATAGTGTCAAGTATTCTTGACCAACTGCCAGTGAACAGCTTTATCATCTGCGTGACAAATATTGCTAACAGCTGCAAGGGAAAACCAGTCAGATATTCTCCAAGGAATGCACCTTCTATCAATCTGTCCACTCTTGTTATAAAAACTGTTTCAGATATTTATATACAGGACATGACATTTTCTTCCAAATAAAAAAAGTTAAAAAAAAATGGGTAGGAAAATAATGGGAAGGAAGACAATGGGTTCTGGATTCTATCTACTATCTTCTTTCTTGACATTTATTCAAATATTTCAGAAAAAACATGCTAAATATGAATTTTGTACAATTGCTTTTGTTCCACTTTATGGCCTCAGAATACTTTGTTTTTAGTTCTGCACCTCAGTTTCTTGCCCCTAAGCATTGCATCAGAAATCTGTTTTATTTGGGCCCAATTTTTAAAATGACTGTTAGGTGCTAAGAGTTGCATACATTTAACTATTACAATCTAAAAAGAGAACAACACTGCCAAACTTGTATCAATTTCTTAAATAAAACTGAATTAATGAACTGGAGTTAATAAATGGGTAGGGAACTGGAAACAGATGGAGAAAGTTTCGGGGATTGCTTGGAAATATAGGTTGAGTTTTGAAATCGTGATGGGTGTTTGTCCATGTATGTTGGCACCTAAGTTGCAGATCCAGACCTTTACTAAAAATAAGTAGTGACTGTTGTCTAGCCAATTTGCAAACTGGGACACATTTAGCATCATTTGTCTTAAAAAAAAGAAAAAAAAATCTGATTTTCTCACCAACAACTGTTGGGCAAAGAAAATGCCAGCAGGACAGCAGGTCAAGGTCCCAGGAGCACTGAGCTGCCTGGGCAGCAGCAGGACAGTGTGCTCCAGCCCTAGACAGGAACTGCAGGGCAAGTGAAGCTGTTAAAGCTGCACAGATAAGGAAACCAAGGTACAAAGTTGGGAACACTTTTGACAAGGTCATTCAGCAGGACCAACACCATAGCTGAGGAAACAACCCACACATCCCAGTCCCGTGCTTCCATTAGGCTGTTTACCCAGAATATGCATCTCCCATGGAAGCATTCTCCTACACACTCTTCCTCCCAGAATTTTGTTTAACAGCCTGCAGAAGTTACAGCGTATGTAATTCTCTCTAATATTTACAACCTCTGGTTAAAACAATTGCAACCTATTAAAGTGTGTTATAACCCCACAAAAAATAACCTTGCACAAAAATCCTCCACAACTCTGTATCCCTAAATCTTAAGGTAATTGTTAGCAGTAGATTTCCATCTCTGCGAAGCATAAGAGTCAAACATCAGACAGCTACATTTCAGAATGCAGACACACCAAGGCAGAGTGAGACTCCTGTACATCACTGCAGCATGAGTAAGATGAGGGTCAGGGACCCTAGACACAGCTGAAACACAGAGCCAGAGCGTACAGAGGGAGATACATCAACCCAGCACTGTGTACAGGGAGATACATCAACCCAGCAAGCACCCTCTCTGCTGGGAGAAAAGGATTTCTCCTGTATCCACTGAGTCATTTGGTTGCCACCCCAGCAGTATCTGCTTTCTTACTCCTTCAGAAACTTGTCATCATTAGGTTCCAGTCATAAGGATTTGATTCTGATTACTTTGAAAATCCTGAAGGACAATGCACTGTGTGGTTCAGTGCACACAATTCAAGGAAGGACCATATAATATGCCCTTAGATGTGAAAATGTTTGAGAAGTAGAATTTAATTCACTATGGAAGATGGGTAAACCAGAAACCAACTTAGTCAGAGCAACCCCACGTATACTGTAATTATGGAGTTATATCTAACCTTGAAATTCTAAATCTGTTACTCTGCATTTCTTCTGCTTCACTTGCTTCCCACTGCCACCACTGTGTCTTATCTAATAACCTGCCTGTGTTTCTTGAATTGCTTTTTCCACACATACTGGCTGTATGTTTATAGAAGGCTCTCCATTTGTTGTTTTCTATATGGGTTTTACTTTCCCAGTTTCTGTTGACTGTTGACAGCCTTAGTTGCACACCCATTTTCTCCTGCTCAGTCTTGCCTATGCACTTCATTAATATGCTTTCTACCTATTTGTTGTTTTTTTTACTAATCTGGGTTTAGTCCCATTCTCTGAAGCTCCCATGTCACATCCCCACTCCATCTTCAGGAAACCTTCTTGCCCAATTTAATGGGTTTTACAAATGAGAGATAGCAAAATCCTAAATAAAAAAAACATCACTGAAATGTATCTGTCTGCCAAAAGGTGACTTTATGCATTCATCCTATGACAAGGACAAGAGCCTGCCAGTTTAGGGCTCTGTCTTGTGTCCTGGTAAGAAGCTGCAGGTACATAAACCACATCTCAGAGATTTGATTACACTGGGGAAGAAACTTTGCTTTGCTATTTCATAACCTCCCTTCTTGCAGGAAGGTCAGAGTATGAAGATGATCCTCCCACTGTGCTCTTAGCTTAATTACAGATGGTGAAGAACAACTTGATGGACAACCTTCTTGCGAAATCACTCATCCCTTGGCCTCCATGAGCTTTCATAATGGAGCTGAAAAAATTGTAGCAAGTGATAAGAGGAGGGTACTAAGAATTTTCTGAAGAACAAAAATGGCTGCAAAACATTGTGACAGCATTTCAGAACTTTAAAGCTTGTTTTTATTCCTAAAGGTCCAAAGCTGACCTGTTTTTTTCAACACTGTGATTTTCTTCCTTTGACATTTCTAGTTAATAACTAAATAATTTCTATTTCCAACAAAAGTCCACATTAAATAGGACTTTGACAAAATGAGAATAGAAAAAAACATATTTCTATATTCACATTAAGTATTTCTGTACTCACATTAAAATTCACTAGAATAAAATGGCTAGAGGAAGAATACATTTAAACATAGGTGAAAATTCATCAGTCCATCTCTGAGAGGCATTCTCCCTTGAGAAGCTCTGAGACAAAGGGGACCAAATTTAGGGAGCAGTTTATTATTGCACTCACAGAAGCATTGGGTTCAGTTCTTTGCAAGAAAAATATTTGGTATTTAGGGCCCAATCTGAGAGAGGTTTCTTTCTATGGCAATGTTTGCTTGGGGAGCTCTGCTCCTCCAGCCCCACCTGTTCTGTCCCCAGAACCAGATGCAGCTGTTGAGAAGACAAACACCTTGACTGGAGCATCACCACAGCCTGGTGAGCTGCAGAGAGGCAGATTTACACACACAAAATAAAAAGCATGGAACTGCCTAGACTTGAACTTCCACTGAGAAGGTTCTGGTGAAACAGCCTGAATCCTTCACCTAATGAGTCAGAGGAAGGACTGCAGGTAGACACAAAATATCTGAGCTGATGCGAATCATTGCTCCTCTCTCACGTGTTTTCCTCAACACAGCTTGAGATGAAATCCCATCCTGTTCTGATAAAACTGCCATGGAAACAGATACCCTCCCATGAGAAGGTTTTGGGTTAAATGAACTTGTGATTTTCAAGATGGAAATGTAAAAACCTAAGATAAAGTTTAGAAAGGCTGTTACTTATAAAATGAGTTAAAACCTGATTTTCCCCCTCCTTTTCTGAAGCCTCTAGCTTTTTCCATTATTAGGAAAAGGCAAGACAATTTCCCATTTAATCACTTGGATTTAATCTTCCATGTAAGCCTTTTCTATTTATATATGCAGCAAATTTTGATGGCAAAATTTTTATAGAAGACATTTGAGCTGTTAGCAAAACCAGAAATAATTCTGTATGTTGACCCATATGAAAAATAACCCTTTTTCTTACCTAACAGTTAAAATCCATAATAAGATATGTTTTATTTAATACACTCCCTACATGCCATACCAATAAGAGAAATGAAATGTGTAACCTAATGTTGGAAACTTTCACAAAACTGTCTTTCCTTTGTACTCTTTAGATTAGAATGATTTTTTCCCTAATAGCCTTTCAACTTCTCAACATACATTCTCTCTTCCCCCCCCTACAGTATGTTTTTATGTTATAGCTAAATTTATCTGCAAGTGATGAAAAGGGTTTCCTTCCATTTGCTTCCTACAGACACCCACCAACCAGAATGTGTTATGCCTCTGCAGATCTTTTTCAAGAAAATTTGCCAGGGTAGATCAAGCATTTAAAACACATTTTTCCTTTATCTCCTACCTCCTATCTAGCTATCTTGAACTCCAATTTAATAGGCACTCAGTATTACCACAGAAAGAACTAAATGACCTCAAAGTCCACAGAACAGGAAAATACAGGACTGCTTTTTCAGGTATTGATTCTGGAACTGTAGTCAGAAAAATTCTGTCACAAACCAGTTCGTCTCAAAGGAAGGTTACAGAAACTTAACTCACACAGGAGTCTTCAGTAAGATATATGTAAGAAATACTTGTTGGGGAAATGGTGTTTAAAATGAACACTCTCATTATTAGGTGAGCACATAACTCTGTAGGAAACTGGCCAACTAGGTCCATTTCAGAGAGATGCGCTTGTCCATCCTCTTTTTCTCAGCCACATCAGGACTTGAGTTGCAAAGGAATAATCACATACCCTGTAACTCTTCGAAAATGGTGGGGGAGTAGGGGAAAAGTGAGAAGGATTAAAACAGACCAAGTGAAGTACATGTAGGTGGTTTACATTAACACTTTTTGACATATCAATAGCTTCTATTTTTGGTAGTGGTGGGGTTTTCTTTTTATTCTATAAAATAGCACTGAATAGCATGACTGTCCTGTAGGTTTAAAAATTCAGAACAACTAGAGCAGAATTTGAAAAGTGAGTTGGCTTTTCAGATGGGCCTTGAGGACTATTTTGTTGAAGGTGCTGGGTCTCTCATTTCTTTCTCAGAGGGTTTTCAATCTGAGGAGACATTTGCACAAGAACAAATCTTCCCAAAAGTAATATCACACCCAAACTTACATTGAAATGTTAACAGGAAATTTAAAAAACCCAAACTAAACACCTTCCTACTGTTTAGCAAGTGGAACTTATATATAACAGCAGGCCCAGGGGATGAGCCTGATTCTCAGAATCCCACATCAGCTGTCCCCAAGCTTTTCTGTTACTCTGAAAATGCAACTTCCCCCACGCTACCCCCAAGAAAAAAAGGGACAAAGAAACCAGCATCTGACATCTTGCCATTGATTCTCTCTAAAAAACTCTGCACTTTATTTATCTCTGTCAAGCATTTGGAAGCAGACATTCATACATCCCAACATTCATCCCAATTGAATCCAACTCCACGGGCAGCGCCAATTCTTCTCCAATGCAAGGGTGACATGCTACACTGCTCATAGGTCATCTAATCAGCAGTGAAATAAAGAACTGCCAGACCTCATAACATTTAAGCTGTGCACAGAATGAAGTGCGCTGCACATACCCCCGGGAACTGGTGTACCAAACACACACTGCAACATTGAGAAGCCTGACTCAAAACTCATTCCAACTTAAAAGTTTCCATTTTAATTAACTTTTCTGTTACATTTTGCTTTGCCATCATAGCATAGGATGGGAAAATACAGCAAGCTAAGCAAAGGTTTATAGTCATGCAATTTAATGTAAGAATTTAAAAAAAAGCAAAATACAAAGCTTATTTGTCCTTAGATATATGTGTACAACTGCCAGTTTGCAATAAGGGATTTTTTTTTTTCTTAAGACAATGTATATTTTTAAATCAGGAAAAGGCAGAAAGTGGGTCAGAGTCATAACTGGGTAAAAACAAACAGCCAGAAATTAACTCAGATCTCCTCATGTTTCACAGAGCAGGCAGGGAAGATACAGTTCTGCTAACAAAGGGCAGAGGAGGCCTTTAGTAAGAGAACCAACACCTGAAGAGCTGCCAACACCATCTGTAACCTGTGGTGGCTGTAAAGAGACCTGGAGCCACCTGAGTGGCTCTGAGAAACCTGCTGGCAGCTCCTTCCTGCACTGAGGAAAAGAACACACCTCAAAAGGAAGGCAGACTTATTTCCAATCTGCATTTTTCTTCACAGTCCTCCTGCCTCAGCACACCCAAAGGTCAAAGCCTTCAGCAGGCAACGATTAAAAAGCAGAAGCTTTTGTCTCTTCAATAGCCTTAGAGTGAATGATTTTATTTGGGAGCAATCTGTGATGCAGGGAAAGGATTTAACTGGAGCTGCACCAGCAGCTACAGATTCTCTCTTTAACCTGATTCTTTTTTTTATTAGTTCTTCTTTATCTGTTTATTGGCCCAGGGAGTACAAGGGTGGAATTGAATGAGAAACCCAAGGGAGCTTCAGTCTCAGTCAATGCAATTTTCTTCTCTTTAGAGGCTAAGCACAAAGCCAATTGCCCTCCAGAGTTCCTTAAACTCTGTCTATGAAACCACATTCATCATCCTCATCCCTACATTCTCCTTCCCTAACACACTGGCCCTTCAAGTCCTACAGACTTTTTTTTCCCCAAAATTCATTGAGACTCAAGAAACTTCAGTACTGCCTTTTCTTTCATTTTTTTTAATGCAGCAGAACACCTAGAAACAGTTTTTACTGTTTCCCCATAATAAATTTCCCATTTATTCACACATCAAAAGGATATGGGGAACACAATTAACTGGCAGTTTTAAATGGAAGGAAATTCAAGTGAACCAGAAACACTAACTTGTTCATGGACACTGAATTCTTCAATGGCCCTTTGAAATTGCCCCAAGAGTGAAAGCTGGGGAATATAAGAGTATCATGGGAACAGGCACTAAAGGAACAGCAGTGAGAGAAACTGACAGTGACTTTGGAAATGGAGAAAATTGGATACTGTGCCCTCTCAACCTTTAACACACGCAGTCCGCAGGTAAGATAAGAAACAGTTCCCAAAAGATTAATGCAGAGGGAAGTATCTATTCTTTATATTCTTGTAAATAGGAAAAGAAACAATCACATCAAATTCCAGCAGAAATATTCTGACTTGAGACTAGAAAATCTTATTAAGTTAAGAGGAACAAAGCTCATGTACAAGCTGTGGAACAACAAGCAGTAGGAATATTTAGTGTTTTAACAGACTCAATAAATATTTGCTGAGAAAAGCCAAAAGGGTCAGCCAAATAACTTAAAGGTCTTGCCAGCCCTATTGTACTTTGATTTAAAACCTCTTCATAAAATAGTTTATCTAAACAGAACCTGTTCATCCTAGTCTGTGTCATCAGCTCAGGTTAGAAATCTGTTCTGTGACATCTGCAACTGCTTTTTCTTCAGCAACGGGGAATTCCCTCCTCACTCTCTTGAAATGTCTGCTTAAGCAGAACACTTAGTCAAAATACATGAGATTTTAAGTTTATTAATGTAAAAATGTCTCTAGAGCTCAATTTATATCCCATTATAATTTACTGCATTTTAAGCATATGCAACAACTATTATTCATGCAATCAGAAATGTTTTCCTGATTGCATTTATGCAGTTTTCAAACATGTATTATAACTGACCTTATTAAATATGCTGAAGCACCACTTACACAAAATCATACAAAGGCACAGTTCCTCAGCTGAACTCTCAAGTAGCACTTACAAGCATGAATCAGTCCTAATTGCTTCACATTTATCATCTCTGAAATTAGAGTATGGGCAAAAGTTCTCAAACAAACAGCTGTGTAGGTCACAGCTTGGCAACAACTTGAACCCTTCAACCCAGACTTGTTTTTTAACCCCATCTTCAGCCAAAAAATCAGAGTACATGCTCTCTCTCATCACCTATGAATGTCTACTCTACATTTATAAATATTCCATCAAATACAGTAAAGTGAAATCATCAGTTTGAAATGAACACTGAAGCTCAGGTTCTAAACTGCGCCATGCACTTCACAAGCAGAAATTCTGAGACTGTGCGCATTCTTGGTAATTTAGTTTATGCCAAATAGTCTTCTGTTATGTTTTTATGTGTGTTTGTTCCAAAATAAAATGATTCCTTTAAATTTTGTCGGTTAAATAAAAATCAAGACGATGAGAAGTCAAAAACTTCTGTAGAAACATATGCCCTTTATCTTCAGTAGGCAGAAACAGATTATAGAACTTGATTGCCCACAACTTTCATCCTTGTACAGTCAATGACCCTTTCAAAAGATTTGCCACAAACATCCTTCAAATTCAACTGGAGAGTGGTTTAAAAGTGCCTTTACAAAAGTGTCTAGTGGTTCCATGTAATTGTGTCTCCCAACCTCCAGCTATTAAGTTCACCCCATGTTGACTCCCAGCAGAAATATTCTGAATTATACGTTTTCTGAGTGACATCAGTTCGCATCAGGAAAAGATCTGATGCACAGCTGTGGGTTTCTTTGTGTTTTTAACCAGCATTCATAGAGCACTTGAGTATTACTTATGAAATAAATGCTTGGCAACTTGGGCACATTTACTCAAGAACACAATCAACAGTTACACTTTGGGAATCAAGACGTGCAGAAACACCATGATGTTAAAAGCTGGAAAGAAAACAGAAATAAATAATAACCATTCTAGATATAATCTTTCAGAGCACACAGGACCATAGAGACTTTTTTGCCTGGAGGCTGTACACGAATCTGAGGAAACCAATGTGTGGATGTCAGTGTGATGTGCAAAAAAGACCTTGGTTTGAGCAAGATGGGGCACCTGCTTCTCCTGTTCCCATTAAATGGCACCCAGGAGCAGAAGTGCTTGTACTAATCACATCCCCACAGCGCAAAAACCCACTCCCTCCTCCACGATGGAGACAGCCTGTTAGGTTTGGATAAAACTAAAGGACTTGTATGAGAGCTTGGCAAGACAGACAGGGGATGTCCAAGGCACTCCCTCCTTCCTTTGACGAGGGACAATTAAAAAAAAAAGTTACACCCCAAATTATCATGATAGGCTGACCACAGAACCCCAGATCTTTCCATGGAAATCTTCATGGCTTTTACAGTGTGCAACTAACTTAGAGAAATGAAAATTGTTAGTGTTTATGGAACATATTTTGACTGCTTGTGTTCCTTGTACCAGTCACACACACCTGAGTTGGACTGGGCACCAAACCATTACAGATGCAGGAGGACAGCACCAGTGGCAGAATGAACCTGCACTTCTCTGGGGGCTGAAACTGTAGGGTGGTGATTAGGATATTAAATCTGAGATACTTAACCCAGCTATTATTCCCTGTGAGAGTGATCCCAGCCTCAGCTCTTCCTAAGAGGTAAAATTTACCTTCACCTTAAAAAAGGTCCTTTCTTTGATGCCAAACCAAAGAGCTGGCATATGCCACAGCTGCCATCAGCATCGCTGCACACTCATATCAGGTATCAATGTCTTCTTTGCTCCCACAAAGGTTTATTCATCTCAACAACACCAGCTTTCTCCACAGAATCCTGCACAATTCAAGGCTTCTGGAATTATTTCAGGCTGAAGTTGTTTTCAGAGTAGAGTAAGGCCGCCTGCATATATTCATTAAACCTGTGGCACGTTTGTGGTAGTGAAGCAAAAGCCACTTGTCCCACATATCTGCAGTCAGAAAGGACAAAATGAGAAATGACCATGACTGAGGGGCAAGTCCAAGAGAACATGACTGCCGTAATAAAGACACTTTTAAACAAAGAGCTATAATCACAAGCAAAGTCTAATGGCCTCAGAGAGGAAGCTGAATAGGGCTCAGACAGTTAATTTTACTTTTGCTTCAGTTTCTCCTGATTTAAAAAAATAGGAATAATACAGTGAAAGGCACTTTAGAATGGATTGGTGAGCAATATTATTTTAAAACTGGGGATTACTACTCTGCTTTAAGATTAGAGGTAAAACATGGCTTGAAATGAAACATTAAGTTGACTGACAGAGTTATTAATATTCTCACACTTCTTTGACTTACATAATGTGATATGCAGCCCTTTTTGCAAACTAGGAGAATGATGCACACCTGATTTGTCTCCATAAATCATTTTATTTTTACTTATAACAGCAAGACAAACTCCCTAAGAGTAATGGAACAAGGCCTGAATGATACTGAATTTTCACTTTTAAGACAATCTGATAATCAGATGCAAGTCTTAAAGCTTCTTCTCAGTTGCTTAAATGGCAATAAGCATTGCTTAACTAACAAGGCTATGAAAGAAAGAGAAAAGCAAAAGATGAGGTCTAAGAGTGACAAGTTCAAAGCAACATCAGGGTGAGGAAGAATGAACCAAGTGGTGAGAAAACCTTAAAAAAAATTGAGAAAGGAGAATTCTACTCCAAAATGTTGGCTTTGCTCAATGGCACTTAGTACAGAATATGCCAGGATAATACGCTGCAGTAATAAAGACACCAGGGTTCAGATCATGCATCTTTTCTGGCATTTTGCTGAAATGCTAAAGTCACCAGTGCATTGAGAGGCTTCAAATGAGTGATCCCATCCTTCTCAGTCATGCACACACCTCTTATGTTCTTTCCAGTAATAATGAAATACCTCTCATAATGGTTTTTCCTCACTCTTGAGAGCATAATTTCTGTCTATGAAATGTTTCCCTGAAGAAACAAAGCTAATAGACTTTTGCCTTAGTTGCTTTTGTCAGTGTTTTTACCCTGGTAATTTGCTAGGAAGGAATTTTTGATTAAATTAATGACAAACAGTTGTCAAATGTATTCCATCCTCAGGAAACATGGCAAGGATATAATAAGCTGCCTCAAAGTTTAGGTAAGCTCTTTCCCCTCAAATCCAAACTGTAATCATTGACATGCTTGGGGTGATGCATTGTTAGACTAGTTGAAAATTTTCTATAAAAACACATTTTGATTGAAAGTAACATTTTTTTATAAAACGCCGTTTCTTGGAGATGACATCTGCTGTCCTTAAAAAAATGTGAATGTTTTGGTGTGCCAGAACACTTGGAAGAAAGCTTTGTATTCACAGTCAGAGATGACTTCATTAAGAAAAAAGTTTTAGTCTTTCCACAAAGAAAGAGTATAATCCACTTGGTTCTAAAAACTAATGAAAAGAAGATTTAATGATTGGAAAGTTCAGAACAAGGTGGAAATTCTATTGAAACTTCACAGAAACAAGAGGTCTTTATCATATAAGGAGAAGATTTCCTGGTATATCAATTACCAGAGCTCAAAAAGGGGATTTCATAGCTATGGTATACTTTGGATTTTTTTCAGCAGTCTGCAAATGAAGTTATATTCAGAGATTTAAACATAAAACGCTTTATGTAACTCTAATAGGACAAGGAGAAAGAAAAATGCAAACTCCAACAGCTGAAAATAAATAAATAAATTAATTAATATGTAGGCAGCACAGGACCTTGACCTCAGAACTTTACAACTTATATCACAGAATCATGTTTTGAGTCCTTGTGTAGAAAAAAAAAACAAGCATTATGTCTAAGTAAACCTCATCCCTCCAAAAATCAAAAATAAACAAAACCAAAATTGCTGCAGCCCAACATGGCAAGGAAGAATCTTCCTAACCTAATGTAAGTCTAGAAGACAGCTCTGAGCTCTGTTAAATTCAAGAGCTCTGGTTTTGCAGACCTCAGCAGGAAGCTAACATCAGCCTTTGATGACAACAAAGATGCTCTGTGCATTTGAAATGGTTTTCATTATCCTGAATATATGTTAATATCCTTAAACATTAAATAGATCAAAAAAAAGCACAGATTCAGCCTTACTTCAAAGACAGAGAATTCCCAGACTATAAGGGAAAGTGATGAGGTTTTAATGTACTAGAAGAGAAACTTATTGTTCAAAAGATGCTGCTAAAACGGCAATGTCTTTTTATGCTTACTTTTCATGGAGCTGTTTGCAGGGCAAAAAGTTTTCTTTGAAATGGTTTCTAACAGTTGTAGGATGCCTCATTTTTTTTAACCCTGTAATAACACAAGGGAAGGAAATTATTTTTGATTTTTTTATTCAGCTCCTTATTTTCCTCATCCTATTAATCATCTCTTATGTAAGACACTGCTGCAGAAGCCCTATTTCAGAAAGTCAAATGAAGCCAAATAATTTTGGCAGACAGAGACATCAGTCATGTGTGCCTGACACATTTCAAATGGCTTGGTTTCTTTCAAGTTTTGCTCCCTCCGAGGATTCAGCAAATGAGCATGTTTTCAAAAACTATTTGGAGATACTTAACAGTACTTGAATGTGCCAAAACAAATACTATCATCTTACTACTTAATGTTGTGTATAATTTTATTTGTTCTTTCATAATCTGTGTACAACTTTGATATCTATACAAAGTTTCAAGTCATGTTAAGTCACTTTCAAGAAGCATTAAACATTACTGCTAAAAAACATTATTATCCATCATACGGCAGAGTCACTTCTGCCTCCAAACTCCTACACGTGTCCAGGAAGACTTTGCCATAATCAAGGCCTGGTACTTATACACAAATTAAATTTACTTTTGTTTACGTCAAAAGGAAGTAAGGAGTGAATAACAGAGAATGAGACATGGCTCAGCTCCTCCAGGAAAGCCAGCATGAAGTCAAGGTTCAGAGAAACAAAGTGCTCTCCAAGTATAAAAGGGTAAATGACACACTGCCCTCATTAGGAAAAAATTGCAACTGCCAACTCAGGAAGATCCTTTCCTTCCTGAAACTCTGTGAAACCATAAAGCAAAGGTACAACTCAACAGAAGGTAAGAAATTCAGGTAGGAAAATTCTTTACTTCATCGGGAGCTGAAGTTGCAAGTTTAACACTGAAATGCCTTGAAGTTGCCCATTGCCATAAGATATCTAGGTACAGACAGGGATATAGATACAGATAGAAGACATGGAGCCTGCTTTTCCTCATTGGTCTATTTGTATATATGTGCACACAAAGAAGAAATCAGTTTTTATTGCTCATGTGGCCATTTCCTGAGTGAAAAGGTGTATGGAAAAGAAAATCCTGAAGTACTGCAAGAGAAGGAAATCTGAAAGGCCCTTAAAAGTGTTAGACCAGAAACACCGACCCTGGGTATGGTAACTCCTGATGCCCAGAGGCTGCATTTCTGAAACATCCTCAGATTTACTGTTCTGTCCTGTTCAGGGAGCAGTCCACATCGCACGGAGCTTGCAGCAATATGTTGATACTCAAGTTGCAGTTTTCTAAATTGCCCCTTGAACAACACACACCAAGGTTGTTTTATGGTTTGCATGTAGCACAGGCTGCAGCTACATCAACATTTCAAGTTTAATTGCAAGCCAACATAAATACACTTTTAGAAGTTATGCTTAGAATTTATGTGACACATTCTACTGGAAAAACATGCAAATTATTTCAGCTTTCTTGATGGGCTCTAACAAGATTTTACTTTTTAAAAGCTACTTTATATATATATACACCCCTCCTAGGTATTATTACAACGACTTTGTAATTATTCAGCTGCAGCTTCTATTCTCAGTTCCATCAGAGGAAGATTTAAGAGGGACTGTAATGACGATCTGTAGGAAAGACTGGACTGCTAAGTCACTTTTCAAGAGCTGCCACTGAATTCTGGAAATTAGTTGAGTACAGATCTCTGAATTGCCTCTAGCCCCACTGAAATACACACAGTGAGACAGAACTTGTCCATTTTACTGCATCAGCTAAATTGTGCACTTAACATATTAACTGCAGAAAAGCCCCAAACAAATTTGACTTCCAAATGGCTACAGGCCACTTACAAACAGCAAAAAATACAGTTAATTATATTACTCTATAATTCTATATTAATACTGTTCATCTGTTATCAGAGATGTTTATTTGGTCATAAATGATCTAATTTTGTTTTTCCAGGAACCATTCTAACAAATTGCTTTGGTAGAGATTCCTCTTCAGTCAACAGTCAAGTTAGCAGGAACATTTTGTACCGAATTTATGATGTGCTTCTTGTGCTTTCTTAACATTATTTTTGCAAGTTACTTTAAAATGCATTTTTGCCTCACACAACTTTAACATCAGATAACACAGTCCTTTTTCATCCCATTTTAACCAAACCACAAACTCATGAAAATTTTCATTCAACCTTTGTGCTCTTAAATAATATTCCAGTAGTTCCAGGCAGAATTTCCATTCAGATAATTTTTTAAAAATCATAACCCAAAACCCCCTTTTGCACTTATTGTGATGTTAGTATAATCAGCATACAATTAGGGATACATAAAAAAAACCTGATACTTTCTCATACCCTACCAGCCAAATGTAGGCCAGAAGCAATGAATGGAGGAAAAAAAAATATTAAACTGTAATAATCTGAGGTTTATTATTATTTCACTTTACAGTCAGCCAGTCTTCCAAGCCTACCATTTACCAGCCTGGCTGTACCTGAATGAATTCCCTGAACAACTGGTTGAATTTCAGCACCAGAGAACATGAAAGCTCCATTCTAAGGGTTGTTAGAGAAGATATTCTTGTGGTGCTGAGCTGAAGCTACGCAAGATGAGCATCCTCATGGTCAGCACGTTTATGGAATTCGGTGGAAAATGCATCCCTGGAATTGACTCTCTCCTTGTGTCAAGCTGTAAAACTCATCAGAACGTACCACCAAAAAAAAACCAAAACCAAAAACCAAAACACCCCAAAATAAAAACAAACAAACAAAAAAACCAAAGCAAAGCAGATTTTCCCATAAAAATTGAAATAGCATTCTCTCAGTATGAGGGGTTTTTAACTTACTGTTTTTATAGACTTTCTAAAAAATAAAACAATGCCCCCTACCAAGTTTTGGGTTCACTAAAACTGATTTCCCCTCTTCAAATATAGAAACTGAGCTAAGAAATTCACTTTTACTCAGTAAACTGGCCCTGAGAAGTACTGAAAATGATTCTGCTTTTTTTTTTTTTAGATTGAATTTATTAAAGTCAAGTGCAGCTGCAGCAAGTGATCCATAGAGAAGCCATTCTGGAAGATGTAAGGGCAATAACTTTTCATGAAGGAAGTGGAGTCAGTTACAGGTTCAGCCCACTCTTCTGAACAATACTTGAACAAATCTAGAGGATACCTGGTGTCTAAACCCTTAATTGTAAACTGGGATTGATGATTTTGTAACTCAAAACAGAAATCCATCACTTACAGCTGTTCAGATGGTGCAACAAAAATAAAACACAAGACAGAAGTCTTCTAAAGTCCTTGAACCAAGGCTGTCAGCAAACACTTTACTCCCTTCTCATTTTCATCATATCCACATCTGGTGACTACTACTAACTTACCCATTCTGTTCAGCTCCCTAGTGAGTTTGGAATTTCTGCCTTAGAGTTGGCATTGAATTCTTCTAATACCCTCAGATCAGTAGGATTTCTAAAGCTTGTGCTGAAGCTGTCCCTCTGCAGACAGCATTCTTGTCCTGCTGTACCTGCTCTAGGATAGCACCACAGCTGTCTCTGGGAGTGACTGAGCACCAAGCACAGAAATCTCAACGTGTCTGACCTGTTATAAAGCTTCTTTTTGACCTCCACATTGCTTTTAAGTAAAGTATTTAACTATTGATTCTCTTAGCCACAATCCAATTTTATTTAAACAGAGAGAGAGACCATGAGAGAGCCAAACAGCTCTATTTGTTGACCAAACAAACAAAGGTTTGCATCTGTTATGCTGGAAAAATAGGCTAGGTTGTGATGGACTCCCCTCACTCACTGGTTATACTTCACTTGTCATTACACACAGCACTTTTAAAAAATTTTAAATTCATACAATTGCAGCAGGCAAGAAAATAGGAAATCACATGCAGCTTTTGGAGACATTCAAAGGCTATTTAAGATGGTGAAGAGCTCCACAGAAGCAATTGGAATAGTTTTTGCAAGTACTTTCTGGGGTTTTTTTATCCATTATATTCAGCAGTAAGTAATCAGCTGACAGCTTTAGTAAGACTGCTCACAGAGGTAAGGATTCCACTTTTGTGACTTGAAGAGTCTGTTGAAGCAAATCTCTTGAATGTAGAGAGGAGAAAACAATCCACAGGAATACTTCAGTGTGGTATGATGCAGATAAAAAATAATCCAAAATGCAGAATCATTAAATTAATGCCATCTAATGTACTCTTTTAAATAGTACTTAAAAAAAACAAATATTTTGATCAAAAAATCAAAGTTCTGAGAGAAGTTTCACACATCTATATTCTGTCTGGTTTACAGTAGCTATCAGACGTACAGTGTTGGGACACATTTAGAACAGTCACTGCAGCTAAAGACAAAAGAGAGTAGAGCAGGAAGCTTCCAACTGTGAACCAGATGGTTCCCTAAGTAGGGAAGCCTCCTCCTCAAATTTTCCTCCAAGTCATCCTGTCCATTTAGAATGAGGCTTTCCTGTCAGAATAACAATCTGGAAACATGTATTATGAGATAAGTAGAAAACTCCTAGAGATACAAAAAATGTCCTTTGTCTCCAGGGAATTCCCTTCCCACCTGGTACAGCAGCCTCAGTCTGTTAATGGTCCTATTGAAACTTTTTTTCAGATTATGTAATTTCCAACTCTCCCTCTCAGCTTCTGGGCTGTGGGTTTAAATTTTTAACTGCAATTTGCCATTACTCCCCATGTGGCTCCCTTTGCATTTGATATTAAGGAGAGTACAACAAACTTTTTCAAAGCAGTCTTGCCCCAAACATGCTCTGATTGTCAGTACAAGGAGCATCCACCGAGACTTCTACAAAAGGCCTCCAAATTTTTAATTGCTTGGCTTCCTGATGCTACATGCAACATAACAGACAAAGCAGTCCCACTGTCTCAGGAAAAATATTTTTTGTGCCAGCAGAGAGTACTTTAAGTATTAATAACTCCAAACATTCAGAGAATAAGAGTAGCTTCTACCAAATAAAGTGATTCACAAAGAATCACAAAAAATTTTAAATTACATATTATTGCATTTAGAAAAATAAATGTGTAAGCCTAGCAGCTTCCAACTTGCGGCTTCCTAACTTTTTCTACAGTCTCAAACACATAAAAGATGAGAGTCAAATGTAACTAAATAATTTAAAAAATTACAAAAAACTTTTGCTCTGAAAGTCTCTCTCTCCAGATGGTGCAGAAACATGAAACAACCATAAAACTTCATGTTTACAAAGCACGTGGACAGAAAGATTATAACATTAATGAATTCTACTTTTCACCATCCTTTTCTTGTTAAAGTATATTTTTCTAATCCAGCTTCTCATTGCTAAT
This sequence comes from Emberiza elegans, assembly GCA_024865655.1. Classification (NCBI taxonomy): domain Eukaryota; kingdom Metazoa; phylum Chordata; class Aves; order Passeriformes; family Fringillidae; genus Emberiza; species Emberiza elegans. The sequence goes on from JALJVW010000797.1 coordinate 487,079, forward strand.
CTATTCTTTTAATTCTGAAAAAATCCATGAAAATATCAAAGATACTTTTTTCCCCAAATGGCATTGCCATATAAATGAGGAAAAGCCAGCAGGTATAGTCTTTAATTTCAGAGCTATTTTGCTTTTAGAATAAAATGCAGTATTATCTGAACAAAGCTGTTACCTGATGTGTCCCAGAAGTAGCTTGACCATGGACAACACCTTCAAATCAGCAAAACAGGGGAGAACTGACAGTGAAAATGTGCAGACCTGAAGTTTCATATTCAGATCCTGACTGGATGAAATTCCCCCTCAAGGATAAGGCTGTGTCCTGCTCTCCCCATCCGTGCTCTCTTTGGAGCAGCACTTTGGGACTGAAATATGACATTATGTCCCCTTGTCCTGCCATCTCAGCTCTGGACTTTGAGGCTCACCCTGCCTTCTCCACACATGCAGGGTCTTTAGCTCTGTAGTTCCTGCGCACACTCAGATTCTTGCTCCTCTGCTTCAGTCACACCATGGAAAGAGTGAATGCAGCCCCCCTGAGCTGCAGATAAGTTATCAGCTGGCAGTACTCACAGCAGCTCATCAACAGGTGAACCCCACACCTGAGAGAATGTCATTTCCCTCTGTGCTTTAGAGTGCAAAATTAAGTCCATTTTTACATGCCAAGTTTCTGTGTATATCTGTATCAGAAAACCCATGGGTCACCAGGGCATAACAGAGGAGAAAATGTTTGATTTCTGTTCCCTTCCCAATAGATTTCCTTCTGTGGCCTACTTGTTAAGAATATCCTATTACTGTAAAGGGAAGGCAACACTCTTTCACTTTTCCCTGTGGAGTTGTACATTGCTTTGTCCCCTTTTGCAAAATAGGTAAATTATTTATGTTTCAGAGAGATCACTACAGCATATTAAATACAAGATTTATTAGAATTATAACCTGGCACTGGTCTCTTCCATGCTGCTGACTGCCTTGAGTAGCCCAGCTGCACTCATTTATATTCCATAATATCTCCAGGAAAGTTAAAAACCCTGCAGCCCAAAGATACTGACTTGGTAAGATTTGGTGCCATTTTCATAAGGAAACTCTTGTTCCATTCAGGACTATGTGCTGATTGAGCTTAAAGTATAGAAAGATTGTGCATCACAAAATACCTGAATATTGACCTGAAAGGCAGGATCCCTCTGAGCTGGTGTCTAGGTTTCCTTTAGCCAGTAAGCTGAGGCAGGCTCCATTCATCTCATGCTAACACAGCTATCCAAATTAGGTCAGATGAACCACATCCGAAATTAATTGTCCGTTTCACTCCAGTGGCTGCAAAACAAGTGTAACCACTTGGCTGAAGTACAACTATAGCACAGCATGCTCAGGTTAGATCAGATGAATTGCATTTAAAGTGTATCTTTTGCTCTATTAAAGCCTGAAAGATCACCAGCCTGGCAGAATTCTGTAATGAAAAACCAAGACTGAAACATGATTGTGCTGGTTGCTAGCAGTATGGACACTGATGCCCGTTCCTTTAGAGAGAGATTTTCACCATCCTCACATACAAGTTGTTTCCTGAAAGTAAAGTCTGTCCTCCCCATCAAAAAAAAAAAAATAGTTTATAGGTGACTTTGCCCTGCTGAGCCAACATATGGCTCTTCAGTTAATCACTGCAGGTGTTCCTGCTAGAACCACAATTGTTTCAGCTAACTATGGAATGATAAACAGGGAACACTGGAATAATGGGAAGCAAGTATGGAAAGGAAAGGTAAGGGAAAAGTCCTAGCACTTTTAATAAGTGATATTTTATGCAGGAATCCTTAAAACCAGAGGATTTTAGGATAGGGTAGAAAAGACAGGCCTCAGACAGCAGGTTGGGAAATAGTGCTAAAACAGCAGAACATGTTTTCTAGGCCATGGGAAAATCAAGTAAGCTATAACAATAAGCCTCTGTAGCTGAGCTTCCTAAGTTGCAAAAAGTATATTTTAAGTATATATTAAGTATATATTAGAAGGCCGATCATGAATAGAGCTCTGTGCTGTGTCTCTTCTGAACGAACCATTGTCTTAAAGAATAGAACGCTATTGTTTTAACCTTAATTACGTGTTTTTTAGGTGATTGGACAGAACCACTGTCAATACGTTTTTACTCTGTATGATTGGATGAATCTTAGGCTGGACTTGTCTTATGTTATGCTGTCACACTGGAATTCTTTGGCATGCTTTGGGAACAGTGAGCTGTTAGCATCTCTCCTGTCTCCATTGTATTTAATGTATTGAGACTGATGCTAGAAAAATAAAGCTCAAGACACTGCTTCTGCGTGTCCCGTCCTGTTCGTGTTGTACAGTTTCCCCGTGTCAAATGGTGACTCCTCAGTGAGGATCGGAGATTAGTATAAAAAATTAGAAAAATAGAAGAATAGAAGAAAAGAAGAAAACTCCGCTAACGGGCACGGCGTCCCAAGGGTTAACCTCTGACATCTAAATAGCCGGCTTCTGTAAGTAATCTCTTTTCAGGGGTCCCTTGGGGCATCACAGATGGGGCAGTCCCATCTAACTAAAATAGAATGGGACGTAATTTACCGGCTTGAGAAACTTTTACAAGATAAAGGACGAGTAGATATCTCCAGAACTGAATTAATAGACTTGTTTAGTTGGGTAAAAGCCAACACTCAAAATATAGATTTACAGGATGCTTTTACCTTTGAACTATGGGATCAAATAACCTGGAGAATCTTCAACTCATTCACTCTCAAAATAGACGACAGTTTGTGCAGGCTTCTTCCTGCTTCTAGAGCTCTGTTGGACTGCTTTAAAAAAACTGATGACAGTCAAGACAGTTCAGAGCCACCAATCCAAATGCCCTGCTCAGACTCTTTAACTCCAAATGAAACTGAATCACCGTCCTTTTCTGGGGAGGCTCCGGGTTCCGGTCGGAATGGTTCCCATTCATCGGGGGAGTCTGGGGGGGTCTCCTGGTCCTGACAGCGACGCGTCCCCTACGAACTGTGCACCGGAACAATTTCCAGCTCAGGTCGTGCTTCCTGCCTCCTCCGGGTCTCTCTCTTCTCCTGCGGCGGAAAATACTCTCCCTATCACCTCTCCGGGAAATGAACTTTTTTCAGGTCAAGAGGTGCGCACAGACTTTTTGTTGAGTTCCAGGAGTGTGAAAGTTCGTGATATTGGATTGAGGGAGGGTGCAAGCTGCGCGCAGGGGGAAAAGGAGAATTTGCAAAGGTTTTGTGATAAGAGAAATATGAATTCTGAAATTGTACATGCCGGGGGGGCTGAATCGGGCTTGGAATCTGTTTTGTCTAACGGTGCTGCTGTGGGGGGTGCTTCTGTCCCTGCTTCCCCAGCTCGGGGAGTGGGAGCCACTCCTTTGAGTTCGGGTCCGGAGAAGGACGTGTGTTGGCGGTCAAAACAGTCTTTTTTGGTTCCTTGTTCTGAGAAGCCTTTGCCAAGTTGGTCTCATCAGACTTTTGATGTTAAAAATAAGAATGATGTGAATTCAGGTTTATCTTCAATAGACAGAACAGGGAAACAGGCAGAGGTTGTGGTCAGAACTAAAGGGGCTGTGCCTAAACAGAGGTTTGAAAACAAAGCTAGAAATTTTCCTAAGGATTTTGTTGAAACTCAGACTGAGGTCTTTAAAAATTGTAAATCTGTTCCATTTGTCAGAGAAAGGAGAGATGGTTTTTTGAATGTGCAAGCTAATGTTGGCAGTTATCCAGATGAGCCTTTGCAGGCAAAAGAAAGTGGTATTGTTCCAGAAGTTATCAGAGATAGAAGCTCAAGGTCAGGTTTTGGTGATGAAGCAAATTTTGGCTCTAATTCACAATGTAGAGAACACACCTCCTGTCCAGCCCCTTTGGGCCGGGCTCTGGAGGGGGCAAGGTACTCGGCAGAGCCTGCCCCTGTCCCTTGTGGCAGGGCTCCAGGAGGGGCGTGTTGTTCTGGTGTGTCTGTTAAAAATTTGGATACGGGTTTCCCCGCCTATTCTGTCAGGATTCCCAGAAAGGCTTGTTGCCAACATAGTGTCCCTGATAAGAATTCGGACATTGGCAGAGTTCCCAGATCAGCTACTGTCAGTGAAAATTTTAACCTTTCCATACCAAAGACAGCAATTATGATTTTAACCTGATTTTAACCAACTCACAATATCTTTTATAAGAATTACAATGAAAAAACATGTGTTTCTTTGCCTGTTGTAAACCATGTCATGTGTAAACATTCCAACCAAAACAGCTTTGTACCTGTCATAAGATATTGTTGTCATGATGTACATGATTTGCTAATATCTTGTTGTACAAGTTTTGTCTCCAGTTCAACAGAAGTTTCTAAGATCCAGGATTCTACACTACAGGAATAACTTGCTCATCACAGCTTCGACGCAGACAGAGATGAAATCAACCCATGCTCGTCTCGTGACTGAAATCTGAAATGGTGGACTGGACATTTCTACAACAAAGATCCAAAGCTGCGACATCAACTCTTCAAAGATGACAAGCTCATCGTGGCGTTGCAGAAAGGCTTTTCTTTCTTTTGTGCAGTTTTAGGAGAAAAGATGCAACTTTGTGGTCTTATTTTTCAGTGGGATCCTTCTGAATCAGATCCTTTGCTAATAATAGAATGGGTTTTTATTCCTTACAGGTTTCCAAAAACTATTTTCACGGTTTTAGAAATGATGGCACACATAGTAATTAAAGCCAGAACCAGATTGCTAACATTAGCAGGCCAAGAATTTGCAGTAATCTATTTGCCATTGAAAAATGATTACCTTAATTGGGCCATGCAAAATTCTGATGATTTGCAGTATGCATTTTTGGGTTTCCCAGGCGCTTGTTCTGTTCACTATCCAGCTCACAAATTATTACAGGCCAAATTGAGTTTCAGAGAGAAACCAAAATTAAGTGAAGAACCTTTAAATGCAATCACTCTCTTCACTGATGGCTCTGGCAAAAGTCACAAATCAGTCGTAACTTGGTTGAACCAAGAAACCAATGTTTGGGAATCAGACATTCAATCAGTAGAAGGGTGTCCTCAAATAGTTGAGCTTGCTGCTGTAGTTTGAGCTTTTCAACTCTTCCCTCAACCTCTTAATTTAATTACAGATTCTGCTTATGTGGCTAATGTAGTCAAAAGAATAGAAGGATCAATTTTGAAAAATGTTAGTAACAAAACTTTATATCGTTGGCTTTTACGTCTTTATACAACTTTGCAACATAAAACTAATCCGTATTTTGTTTCTCATATCAGGGCTCATTCTTCACTTCCTGGATTTTTAGTGGAAGGAAACGCGAGAGCTGACAAATTAACCATGGTTATTTCAAACACTTTGCCAAACACTTTTGAACAAGCAAAATTGAGTCATGCCTTTTTTCACCAAAATGCACAAGCACTTATGCGAATGTTCCCAATTACTAAAAGCCAAGCTAAAGCTATCATCAATAGCTGCCCTGACTGTCAGCTTGTGCAACCTCCTGTTTCCACAGGGGCTGTCAATCCACGAGGGTTGCAAAGTCTGCAGTTATGGCAAACAGATGTCACTAAATATCCTTCCTTTGGTAAATTTAAAAATATTCACGTTTCAGTGGACACATTCTCTGGTGTAATGTTTGCTTCTCTTCACAAAGGTGAAACAGGCAATCACGCCTGTCATCATTTTTTGCAAGCTTTTGCTTCATTGGTTGTTCCCCAGGAAGTAAAAACTGATAATGGTCCTGCATACACATCTCAAAAATTAGCCACATTTCTAGAGGAATGGGGTGTTCGCCACATCTTTGGTATTCCTCACTCTCCTGCAGGCCAAGCAATCATTGAGAGAGCTCATCAAACATTAAAACGTATGTTAGATCAACAGAGAGGGGGAGCAGAGGTTACACCTCAGATGAGGCTGAACAAGGCTTTGTATGTTATTAACTTCCTGAACAGCTCGTTTGCAGAACCTGATCCACCAATTCTTAGGCATTTTTCAAGTAACACGCAAGCAAAGCTGAAGGAAAATCCACCTGTTTTAATTAGAAACCCTGATTCTGGCCAAATTGAAGGTCCTTTCCGATTAATAACCTGGGGCAAAGGGTATGCTTCTGTTTCTACAGGTGCCGGAATCAAGTGGGTTCCCGCAAAGAACGTCAAGCCATACCGCACCTCGGAATGTGTTGAAGAATCCAGAACCGAAGAAGCAAGCACGCAGACGTGAGCCGAGTGGAAGGATTCCGGGTCACGACTGATGTTCCTTGTGCTTCGGTGGAACCTGCAGTTTCTGATTTTGTGTCAATGTTATTCATAAGTGTGTCAATTATATGTCAAATGTTTGTTTTGTGAGAGCTGACTTTTGACGAAAGTTCAAAACTTTGTTTTTGTTTAAGACAAAATTTTAAGATTGTTATATAAGGATTATGCCAAAAGTTAGCTCATGAAGAAGATGGAGCAAATGCAAGCTGTATGTTGGTTTTGGTGGGTCTTAATTGTTTTTTGTCGCGCAGATTTGCCTGTGGGACAACCAAAGACAAATGTTTGGGTGACCTTAGCCAAGGCAGCTGGCTCGGATACTATATGTTTATCCAATTCAGAACCAGAAAAACCTTTCTCAACCGGTCTGGTTGGTGTGCCAGTAAAAGAGTTGCCTGTAGTCAAAAAACAATCCAATGGTAAGTCAGGTGAAATTGGCAATGGAAACAATCCTACATTGAATTGGAACGTATGGGCCAAAACACTTCCTAGGGCAGTTCCTGAACCCCAAGAATTGGAAATCCTTGGTTCTTTAACAATGGATTTTTGCTTTACCTTCGTTGCTAGTACTCGGCGAAAAAGTGATCTTCCAAAATTTAATGTTACTCCTCATTATTTTGCATACAGAAATTTGAGTTTTTGGTGTAATTCTTGAAACAGTTGGGATGTGCTTTCTGAGGCTGACCTATATCCACGGCAATTGCCTAAGGGATATTGGTTCATCTGTGGAGACAGGGCTTGGCAAAGCATTCCAGCACACCTTGAAGGTGGTCCTTGTAGCATTGGGATGCTCACTGTAATCGCACCCTCTGCCAAAGCTGTCGTGAAAAAGAAACAAAGGAAAACAAGATCTGTTCCTCATTATGATGAGAACTGTCAGAGTGATTTCATGCCTTGGAAATCTGCAAGGAGGGTTTCAGCAGGTATATTTTTACCCCAATTGGCTTCAGCAGTAGCTTTAAAACAATTAGACCAAGTTGGATGCTGGCTGAGTAAACAGACTAATGCCACATCCTCTGCAATCAGTGATATGTTAATTGATGTTGATAGTGTCAGACATGCTACCCTTCAAAATAGAGCAGCAATTGATTTTCTTTTACTGGTACAAGGGCATGGTTGTGAAGAATTTGAAGGACTGTGTTGTATGAACCTGTCCAATCATTCGGAATCTATTCACAAAAGTTTACAAAAGCTGAAAGATTTGACAGCCCAAATTAAAGAAGATAGTGGAACCTGGTTGGATGATCTGTTCAAAGAATGGAGCTTTGCACTTTGGCTAAGGCAACTTTGTAAGATAGGTCTTTATGTACTGGGTGTCTTGATAATGATATTGATAGTAATCCCATGTATACTTCAGTGTGTACGACGGACGGTGAACAAAACAGTCAGAGAAGTCTTAGTTGTACAAGAGAGAGAAGTAGGAAGTAGAAGTACAGAAAGTGTTCAAAATCTTACAGAGAAGCCTGATGAAGGTATAGCAATGGATGAAGGTTTTGAGTTAAGACCCTGGAATCGACCAGTTTTCTGAACAATGACATATAATTGTTGCCAGATATGGACTATATCTTTTTCAATTACTGGGCCTTCACAGCATTAAGTTGTTGTGCTGTAACATAACATTCTTTAGTGGCAGCAGGAGTAGGCCTCAAGCAACATGAGCTATGGTAGAGCTATGAAACCCAAGTAGGGAACGACACAATTATGAGGGTTTCTTTTGTGTCAACAGAGAGGGGGAATTGCAGGAATCCTTAAAACCAGAGGATTTTAGGATAGGGTAGAAAAGACAGGCCTCAGACAGCAGGTTGGGAAATAGTGCTAAAACAGCAGAACATGTTTTCTAGGCCATGGGAAAGTCAAGTAAGCTATAACAATAAACCTCTGTAGCTGAGCTTCTTAAGTTGCAAAAAGTATATATTAAGTATATATTAAGTATATATTAGAAGGCCGATCATGAATAGAGCTCTGTGCTGTGTCTCTTCTGAACGAACCATTGTCTTAAAGAATAGAACGCTATTGTTTTAACCTTAATTACATGTTTTTTAGGTGATTGGACAGAACCACTGTCAATATGCTTTTACTCTGTATGATTGGATGAATCTTAGGCTGGACTTGTCTTATGTTATGCTGTCACACTGGAATTCTTTGGCATGCTTTGGGAACAGCGAGCTGTTAGCATCTCTCCTGTCTCCATTGTATTCAATGTATTGAGACTGATGCTAGAAAAATAAAGCTCAAGACACTGCTTCTGCGTGTCCCGTCCTGTTCGTGTTGTACAGTTTCCCCGTGTCATTTTAGCTTATGGAAAAACTGAATTCTCCAGAGAATTAGAGTCAATGACGGCCTGAGGAAACCATTTCCTAAAGCACTCCGTACTAAGAACCTCCTAGGTCCATCTACCAGCACTGGTACTTCTGGGACCATTGCAAGCCACACAAATGCCACTGTATGGTCTGTACAGGCAAGTGCCAACTCCAAGGGTGTTTCCCCAGGAAGCTGGGATATTCTGTAATTTAGTGGCTTTGGTCATACAGGAAACCTGAGGGGGTATAAATTGAAAACAAGTTTTCTAAATCCCTGCCTTGCACCTCCTTGATGGAGCCACAACTCCTCTGTGAGCTGCTCAGTGTTGTGACTGATATACTTGAATGTTGGCCTTCTTTGGGAAATCACCCCCACAACAGGTCCAAAACAGCCAAGAGAGTAGAATAAAACTTGTATCTATACAGATGTGATGGATGGCTTGAACACAGCACAAGTCACACTTCAAACCCGCAGTTGCTACTCCAGTCCTTAGATAAAAACTAGGATATTCTTTAGTCCAGTTATAAGTTAGGATGGCATATTTTTGTTACAGCCTGTTTTCAGTTTTGTGTACAGGCTGATTAATCAGGCTGTACGTGGCAGAAACTGATTTTACCTATATGGAAAAGTCAGTAACATAATAGCAGCTGTGTTTTACATCCAACAGCATGACTAGAAATCCATCTTGGGCACATGACAGCATGTGACCCTTTAGCTTGCACTATATAAATCAAATCAAGTCATCCAATGAAATTACTAATATTACAATAAACTACTTATATTTATTTGTTATTTTAAATACTGTAATAAGGTATTCTGAACAAAAAGCAGTGCACTGGAATCTGAGACAGAACAAATGAAAGTCCAGAACTTCAGTGAATTCAAGTATTTCCTTATTTCAATTAAGATATTTATTTTTTTATATTTAAGGTCTTTTATCCCATCAGACATACTGAAACAATACAGAACACTACTGCTGAGTGAAGGCAGAGCAGGTTCCATTCCTGCACTGATTCAAATCTGAAGGCAGATAAGGATCTCATATCTCTGTACACGTGCATGGTAATGTAGAAACTTACTCCTCTGCCCTTTCCTGGTCTCTCTCTCCTGCCTATCTGAAATGTTACAGCTGTTCCATTTTCCACATTTGCAAAAACATTTAGCAATTCTCATACTCCTAATTCATGGATTTGAGAGAAATATCCTCAATGGGGCCATTTATTTTACTGCAACCACATATAACAGAACCTGGACTCCTGTAAGGACCCTGTCATCAGGGTTTGAAATTACTGTTATCTTCCTATACAGGTGCATTTCCCACTAAATAGAACAAAACATTATAGAACATTATTTCAGAATAACACAATGTAGTTCATCTAATCTGAGGCTTCTCTGCCACCCACCAAAGCTATAGAACAATTTAAATTTATAGTCTTTTAGGAGATCCAGTGCTCCTGAGGCAGACTGCTCACAGAGAGCAGATGTCTTGTCTGTCAGTCAGGGTTCACACCATTGCCTCTGCTCAATGAACTGTGATGGAAAACATTGTTTTGCCTTCCTCTCCCCTTCAATCCCATCAGTCACCCAAACAGCCCATGCAAGCTCTCTGCCATGAGAATGCTGCTGTTTGATGGCTAAACTCAACAAAACTACAGATCTTTGATCAGGGTATTAGATCAGAGCCCCCCACCTGCCTGCCCTGACAGCCTGACTCCGCCCTTCAGCATCCCAACACAGCAAACATTGGACACGTGAGTGATACCAGGGCTGACCACTGGCAGACAATGTCCTGACAATACTCCTGACTCTCCCCTCAAAGAAATAACTATAAAGAAAAACCTCAACCAGCTTGAAATGGTTACATAAAGATGACAAACCATCAGCTGAAAGAACTGCACTACTATCATACAAAGAGAAAAAAATAAAAACCCACCCTAATATTTAAAAGCTATACTTTACATAAGCATCAAGCTTAGAAATTGACAGCCACATCTACTGAAAAAGAACACCATGTCTCAACTCCCACAGAGCACAGCTCAGAAGGAGTCACAGGCATCACAACTGCTCATGCAGCCACTCAGCAATGACAACAAATTTCAGCTCTAAGGAATCATCAATAGTTCATGCAGCCTCTAGTCTCTCCCCTCCTCCATCTCACCAGAAACAAGAAGAAATTTGTCTGAGGGTCCTCTAGGTGTCTGGCTTTTCCAGAGCCACCTTCTGTAAGAGAAAGCGTAAGTTTCCATTGGTCGTAAATTACCAGTACACAAGCCACTAAAATTCTCAATACAATCTGATCTCAATTTGACAGCTGTAAAACACAGTAAAAAGAGGAAAAAAACCAAAAATCAAAATCACCCATATCCTTTTGATGGAACACTTCTGTATCAGGACGTGAATCACAGAATTGCCACATCATTCAGGTGGGAAGGTTCCAACCTCCCAGGCAAAGCACAGATACACAACTCTTCACATATGTGAATTACTAATACCTAATATATATGGGAATAGGCAACAGACATTTGCCAGATGAGTCTGTGATGTGCAAATTTCTGGGACTGCCCTTATGGTCCATTACTTCCAAGAATATGCCTTGCAGGCATTTGCCTGGACATCTGGGCTCGATGACCTCAGTAACTGCTCCCTACAGGAGTCAGGAACTGCCACTTCTTTAAGAGATGTTTGCCCCAGTTCCAAAAAACTGGATCTCTTCTGGCTTCTGAGATGCAAAGGTGTTATTGCTGAACTGCATACAAACCAAATACCTTCTGAAAGACACAGTACAATGGCACTGGCTGGTCAGAAGACAGCACTTTTGGGAATTCCCATATCACAAGCTTCTTTACTATGCAAGCCATACATAGAATTGATTTTCTAATATTAAAGACAGGATATCTGAGATAACTCCTCTGTCAATCAGCCCATCATGCTTATAAATTAACTTTATTGCAAACCTGGGCTTTGTTCAGGTGCAGCACAATGGATTACTTCACCCAAGAGAGTAACATTTATTTCTAATGCTTTTATTGAACTTCATTGGTGTTATTTGCCTGAATGCTGCTAAAACCGTGGTATAAGCAAACCAGCCTAAAGCTCAGAACATGCCAAAAGTCTTAATATACTACATTACATCATCCATGCTGATCAATATTTTCCTTTAAGCCACTGCTGGAAAAATATGCAATTACCTTTCAGTAACTTCTGTAACAATTCATTAGAATTAAGAGATACAGGCTAAAATGTTATGGATGTTCTTTTCATGCCAGTGAACACCAGCTTTTTCTTTGCATTCAAAGGCTTTCATATTATTGCTCAAGTGCTGCTACTTGCCAGGGGACACTCACATGAAGTTTCATTATGTTCTTTCTCTATGCTAACAGAGATCCCATATTAATCACGAAAAATCTGTGTGATTCCAGAAAATTCAGAAATATGCAACAACAATAAAGTATATTACAATTTCAGGATAACAGTTTCTGAGTCTTCTGAGCTCCTGAAAAATATCTGGTTTACTTCATTCCGCAAATGCACGATTATTGGAGGTTTATCAGCAGATTTTTGGCTAATAGCCAAGCCTGATTCAACAGAACAGCATTTTAGTATTTTGCTTTGGGATTTTATTAATCTCTCTCATTATTTCAGTGAAGTTACACTGACTTTAAAACAATGAGAATGAGCTAGCTGAGAGTATTTTAATTCCTCCTGTATACTGGGTTGAATAGATTTGTGAGCAATAGAAAAAGAGTTAGAACTTGAATTGTTTACATAAAGAACAAAAAAACTATGAAAATAAATCTGTAAATCATTAAGTAAATGCTAAAGGAGGAAAGAAGGGAAATTACATTTAAGAAGCACCCTGAAACATAATAGTTTATTTTCAACAAAAGCTACTCTTCAATATAGACAAACTTACTCATTATATTCCAAACAATCCAGTCTTTGTCAGCTCCATAAATCACAATAAATCATATGCAACATCTTTAAAAGACACAATGAAAGAATAAAATGACAAATAATCCCTAGTTCAGAAATGTTTTGGAAACTAATAACTTGTATATGCCTGATTCCACTCAATTCCCAGTGGTAATAATAGATTAATGTTAAATTCATTAATCACTGCAAAAGACAGAACTGTTACAAAAGAACCGTGTTGGGACTGCTGCACTAATGCTCCCCATGGTGTGAGATTAATGTGTGGCCTATACAATAGGAATCAAGGCAGTGATATTGCCATTTATAAAACTGTCTTAATGTTTTTATTCAACAGCCTGCCCTGGAAATCAAAACTATTGAGCATATTGGTGTCTTTGATCTCACTGCACCTTTCTTTTGCTCCCAAGTCATGAAACTGCAGAATCCAGTGCCAAGTTTCTATATTACAATCAGTATCTTGCCAAGGTAGCAGTGTCATATCAGTTTTCATCAGTTGGACACTCAGTCTCCCCACACACTGGAATTGCCTTCCAAGTGTTCAGTGGCCATTCTCAGGAGCTGTTCAGCATTTCCTCACCTACAGTAAGGAAACTTGTCTGATTCCTTCTTTTATACCTATTCAGCATGTTCCCCATGCTTCCTAATTTTCCATTATAGCAAGGAATTTGTAATAGACACTCAGTAAATGCAACATTTCCCACAGGTATCACTGCAAATCTTTCATTGCTTGACAGAATTGTCACTTAACAAGGATGCAAGTGCAGCAGCTTTCATTAACTGAAAGAAAAATGCATTAATTGCAGTTGCATGAAGAACATTTACAAGGAAATTAAAATTTTTCTGTCCCCAAATTTGCCAGCAGTTGGGTCAGCAAAGCCTCTATAACAGCAGGCTCAAGTAGAGAGCAGGGTCACACTGGAGAGACCTGAATTCTATTTGTGGCTCTGCCCTTCACCCAGTAAAATGTCAAACCCAAAAGTTATATCATCTCTCTGCTTCAGATTCCCAAAGTAGAAACACCCTTTGTGACTTCAGAGAAAGCACGAAGTGTGAGAGTAATGCCTTCCAACCTCACTAAGGGTGTTGAGTACATTTTCAGTTCTGTGGACATCTTAAGACACCTTAAGAACAGTGAGAAAGCTTTGTGGTCCTCTCCAAGAATGGGATCAAAGTGCCTGATCTCAATGACTCATTTTAAGAGCAGGGGCAACACCTGAAAAGCAGTGTCAGTATAAAGGAAAACCTGGTCCTAATTTTTAAATTTCATGTAGTGGCTTTATTAGAAAGATCACTCTTGGAAAAAAAAAGCTAATCCTCCAATGTCAGTGCTTGACCAAATAAAGAATGCAGTCAACGGATATCTTCCACAGAGTTCTGTGTTTTAACCTTGTTATTTTCAATTATATGAATTTAAATTTCATAAACCATAAAAAACACAGAAATCTGGAGATCAAGCTGTCACCTAAGGGACTTCAAAATGATCTATAGATTTTATCTGGAAGGGGGTTGTTTGCCTTTTAGCTTTAGAACATTTACAGTACATCTTACTTAAACTTTCAACTATTTTCTAAAATTTTGAAGGTTGAAAGCAAAATGAAATCTAGGTGAAATCTGCCAGGCACTGGTGCTCAGATTCTGGCAGCAGCTGCCATGCAGTGAGACCCCAGAAGGTCACATTTGAATACTTAAAGGATTTCATCTAAAAGCATTGAAAAACTCAACAGCTATAGAAGCAACCCTTGAACCAGAGACTGAAATGCAGATATAAACCTTCCAGATATTGACTGTGTTGCTGTTTGAATTTTAATTTTTTTTTTTAATGAAATAGAGATTGTCATCCAGTGCCATGCTTTTAGAAACTCCAGCCTTTACATGAGCATGGAACACTCAGGGATGAACTTGACTCAGCTTACATCTGGGTCACAACAGATCTGTTTCTTCTTCTCCAGACTACACTTATTTCAGCTGCTTTGATAAAGGAATAATAAGCCAGTTCAGGGAAAGCATAAAATGCAACTGATAAGAAAAAGAGAGTAAAATACATCAGGAAAACAAAAAGTATCCTATAGGAAAAGGTAGTTCAAAGTGAACCCAATTATATAAAATTACTTACAAAGTTCTAATTGCTATAAATGAGGGAGAAACTCATGACAGAAATTCCAATTACAAAAGGAATTATCTGCTCTGCAGCAACTAGTTGTGTGACATTTATAATACACAAGAAATCATGAAGCTTAATTATTTGCATCTTCCACTGCTACAGATGCTGCATGGAAATCTAATTAAATAGATCCAGTAAGACTTACAGATGGTAGCCTACAAGTAAAACAAGAATTTGCTGATCCATGCATTGTTTTTAAAAGAATTCATAATTACCTCTAAATAAAATGGGAATCAATTTTTATTTTATTGTGTTACAGTGTGAAAATACATTGCAAATCAACAAAATATTTACACATAGGTTGAATTAATCAGGATGAAAAAGGGAATATTTTCCTTAGTCTCAGAATATCTCTGCCATAACACTGTCACTTCTGTGGTGCATTTTTTACAAACTTGACTGCAAAAGAATGCTTCTTGCCTTAGGAGTTTTCCCAGAAATAAAAAGGGGAGGCTCTTTTTATGGCAGACTTCCCTCTTCACCTTCCTTTCACCCACACCTCATATTCTTAAGTTTCTCAAATAATCCAGTGCAAGTGGGGCCACAGGCTTTAGAGAAGTCCATAGATCCCTCTGTGACTCCCTCTGCATTTTGAACTTCCCAAATACATCATTATTCACACTCTACAACTGTAATGAATAAACAGAAATTCACAACAACCTTGCAAAAATCAGCACACTGTGATGAAACAGAATTTTACATGAAAGTCAAAAGGTAACAGGGGGGTGCCCCCTTGCAAGAATCTGAAAATTGTCATTGTTGCAGAGAAAAGCACAGCTCAGGAAAAAAACTTACTATGTTTCTTAGACTTCCTTTCTAGACAATTCACAGTCCATCAGAATTTTCTGAGGGGTTCTTCTGTGTGCAGATAGATTGATAAACAAACAATACACTGTATTAACTCTGAACTAGAGCCCCTATAATCTTCTAAATGCTTGCACTCAATATGTTCTCCAGTAGAACCAATGAACTTTGCACCTTCCTCTGGATGCACCCAGTGATAGCGCACATCACTTTCCAAGAATAAAATACACCTAGAACACGTGATTTAAATTCACAATTTAAAACATGAGCCTTAAGAAATAAACAAAGAAAAAAACACCCACAAAACAACCAAAACAGAACAAATAAAACCTAAAACAAGAAAGGAAGGAAAAATAGGCAATGGTGATGATGGCTTGCAGATTTCAGCCCTTGAATTACAGGGGTCATTGCCTGAACAGCTCCAAACACCATCAGAGCATTCAGGGTTGAACGCAAACTGAATATTCATCCTCTCACTTCTGAATGCATGTGTAAAATGCTGCCACTTACCCAAACTCCTCACAAAATTAAAGTAACTTTGTGGGTCCTTGTAGTTTCATTTATTGAGCCCTTGGGCTCAGAGTTGTGTCTTGCCAATCTGTCTGATTTAAAAAAATGATTACAGCTTTACTGCTCTCCTCTTGCAGCTCCATAACCTTGCAAAACACTTGCTGCTGTGGCAATCACAGTTCTATTTCTCTTCAGCTATCGGTTGTTGCAAATTATTTTAAATGTTGTTCTTATGCTTTGAATTTGCATTTTTGATACATTTGATTTCTGCCACAATACATGATGCCACAGTTTGTGGGTAGCAGTTTGGATCCCCTCTAGTGATTCCTAGGTGATGTATTTATTTTAACTGATATTTTCTTCATTTGGTGCCTCTAATATAAAAACACTCTATGCCTTAAGTATGGCTAGATATTTATCTGGACAAAAGTTCGTTGCTCAGGACCAAATCTCTTGGATAAATTCTTCTGTCTCACAATCTTCAGCCAGAGACATTCAAGAGAAGGAATACAGTGAGACTCTCCTTATACCCCACACATCTCCAGTCTGGTTCAGAACTCTGTTGGACTAGAACAGGGCATTATAGAGGGCAGAAACCTCAACCCTGCTGACCTTGCACAGAATTGACTCACAATCAAGGACCCACAAAGAACGTTTTTAAGCCTTTATCCTGCAACTTGCACTAACCAATACTTAGATCTTGCTTCTGCTCCATTTACTGCTGTTCCTTTCATTATCTTCATTAAAGCTGGCTCTAATTAAGTGGCTGGTATATATTTCTAGCTGCATGGCAATAAAGGCAAAAAATTATCTTAGATCAATTACTTGTGACATGCTTTGCAAAACTAGAAAATACACAGTCTATTAATCAGCATTATGTTAAGATTCCTGAGCATTAAAAAACATTTAGCAGATGAGCCTGGATTCTTCTCTAGGGTCTACTGTGTTATGAAAGGCAAAATTCCTTAGACCATGGACAGTAAGAGTTAAATTTTACTGATGTGTCCCATTTGTTGTTGCAGGTCACTCACAAGGACAGACATGAAAGGGCATCTCTTCTGAGCCTTGTAGAAAGCCTTGCCAATGACACAATCAGCCACCTAAAGCAGCAGCATCCATGCATGATGTGACAATCAGATCAGGCCTCAAAGCAGAAGCAAAATGTGTATGAAAAATCCCTCCCAGGGAAAAGTTTTCAGTAAGAATCTCTGAAAAAAAAACCCAAAAAACTCTGCTATTTCCTCTGAAGGTCAGCAAGTAGCCATCATGTCAGACTAAAAGTGACAAACTTTGCAATGAGCTCTCACTGAAAGCAGTCAGCTACACATCCCTTCTCCTTTTTTACTGAGAAGTCTTTCTGTGACAATTGCAGCAGCCCTGAGTCTCTCAGGTAACCAGTCAGTAAGTCACTGACTCAGACAGCAACTCCCACTCCCACATAACAAAATCCTCCAGCACCAGCCTTAACTGCAACAGGGGAACTTGCTGGCAGAGTCATTGTCCCCTGGAAATGCCCAGGAAACACAGATCACTTTTGACAAGAACGTCCTATGGGAAAGGGAACAGTTCCCTCTGTCTTAGGTCATCAGTGATTTCTCCTTGCAAACCTTTCAAATTCTTTTGGAAAGCCCCTAAGTGGCAAGAATCTGATTTTACTTTGCAATAATGAGGCATTTCCCTTCCATTACCTCCTTCTAGAGCTGCATCCATCCAGGTCCAGCCTCCTGCCAGGATTCACTTCACACCCCCATCTCCAGGACTGACAAACATGCCAGCTGCCCTGGGGACAGGCTCCTCACCAGCGATTGATGTGGAGAAGCATGCTAATTGTCATTAGTATTGTCAACAAATACCACAAAAGAGTTTCTGTAACAAAAGAAAATCCATTGGAGGATCCTTTCCAATGCAGGAAACGTTCCCCCCACCCCCCCCGCCCCCCCCGTAACTGACAGCAGGAGTTGTATAATGGGAAGTGTCACTCATGCCCCTCTTATCTGATGTTTAAGGGTTATCTATTTACACCAAGGACGAGTGTATAACAAGTCAATAGCCACCTTAAATCAAAGAGTAATTACATGGAAAAAAAGGAAAAAAATTAAGTCAGGCATTTCAAAATACTGTAGCATCATTCATTAAGATCAATGCTAATATTTAATTGGAAAATCCTTCATAGATTACTAAGTAACTACTTCAAAATAAAAATCTAATCTAGAGCAAGTGTGATATGGCCCATGGAGGTAGATCTAGTTAAGATCAATAAATGATGAACAGCCATTCTGTCCATTTTCCTAACATGATTATCTCCCTCCCTAGGGCTCCCAGTCTCTCAGTGAAATCCAAGTGCTGTTATTTGGAGCCATCCTCTAGACAGTGCTGCACAGCCCAAAACCTGAGTGCACTGATTCCACATTGAGCAGTGACACACTGAGTAGGGAGGGAACAACATGCAGCTCTTTCTTTTTTCATCATCCTCCCTTGCTGCTGATGTCCAGTAAAGTGACTGAATTAATGTTTTCTGACCATAAACCTTTCACCACCATGTTATTTTGCTCAACTGTTGAAATCAAATGTAGCTCCCTTGGTCCAATGTAACAATTTCAGTCACATTGGCAAGCTCCTGTCACTAGCAACATCTTGCTCTTGTGAATAAGAATTCACAAAGCAGAAGAAGGAAACCTGAGCAAGGAATTTTAAGTCCTCACAAATGAGCCAAACACATGACACAAATTTCCAGAAGACACAAAAATGAAAAGTTTTTTATTTTACAGATCTTTTTTACATTACTTTCCAGTCATACCTCCAACAAGATTTAAAAAACCAGTGTATTTGCACATTTCTCACAGCTAAAGTTCAAGAGAATAATTCCTTATATGAATCACTGACATTACATAACTATTTTTGTGGAATATGCCCTACACATCTGAATGTATATACACTTAGAAGATTAGAAAGATAAATTTGTATTGTATATACCTGAGTATAACACAAGGAAGCCTGGATGTAAAGCTTCAAATTTCTCATGCCAACCTTTTCCAAGGGAAGTTTGGGAGCTGACTATGAAGAATACCAATAGTTCAATTAAGCTCTGGCTTTAATACTCTAATCCAGTTTGGATGCAAACCAAAGCAGGGAAGAGTACTTTATTTGGGCCACATTCAGTGGGCTATCAGATGACATGCTAGCAGGAAAAATTGCCATATCAAATGCAGTATCACAGGGAATAAAATCAATAGAGAAGACTGCCTGTATCTGAAATAACTGAACAGACAGAACAGACACAGGGTGATTGAGCAGAAATACCAGTAAAATTCTTTAGATCAGACCTGCAAATTTAAACTGATTTAAATCATAATCCTCACATGCCCTTATGCAGTTAGCACACATTATAAGCTATAAACAAAGCATGACATTAAAATAGCTCAAGGTTTGATTTTTTTTCTCCCTCTCTTCTCTTCAGAAGCTGTTACCTTTCCATGACTTTTTGGTTTATATTGTAACAGTATTGGACATGACATATGAGTGTATGCTTTGGGACTCTTCTATTACCTGAATTGTGCTAGTGAACAAATTCTAAAGGCCACTTGCAACAGCTTTCTTGTGTTCTGACTTGAAATGATATTTTTTTGGCCTATACCTCTTTATTTTTTGCTTGAGGCTACTGACTTAGAAAGCAAAGTACAAACATGTTTCAGAAAAATAGACTTCTTCTGATAGGATTGTTTTCTTGTCTTTTAAGGGAAAGAAGCTTTAAATTAATGTGTAGTATTTAATATCTTCATGTGGAAAACATGACCCCACTAGAGGTAAATTTAACTGACTTGAGTGGGACCACAATTTCAACTTTAAACAACAGGCACTTGAAAATTACAAATAACTAACATCTGTAAGTGGGTAGAAATTGAGAAACACTGGGAGAGGTTAAAGTTCAGGAATAAGCATTTGATTTGATTTTGATCAGCAGCTGAGAACAGAGAGCTGCACATCAGCTATAGAAGTGCTCAACCACAAAACAAGAGCTAAGACAACCACTAAGGTGGGTTTAGTTTTGTTTGAAGTGAATGCTTCAGAGCACCAGTATGTCAACAGACTGCTTGAAAATAATGGCAAATCTGTCCCAGTGACTAATCTTTGAGCCCTGCCAGCACTCAGAATTTAACAACACCACAATGGGGAAAGAAAATGTCACCTTGTCATTCTGAAATGGACCTATAATCAAAACCCTTGAAGTGGGTTCATAGAGAAGTATCAACCCCACTAAAACAGAAGGTAAGCTCAGCTTGAAAAGAATAAAATACATTTTGTGATCTCACAAAATACAAAATGGCACATTCCATATCTCCTGCAACACTTAGTCATTTATTTGGAATTGTCAGTAATTTAAACTGCTTATTTGCAGGTCTGCCAGCAGCCTTACAGCCTCCCACTGTGATTCTGTCAGATTGCAAGCCTAGCAGGGTCAGGTTGGGTTAACTCTTGTGTCTAAGACCAGCTGCTACATTTTACCTGCAGACAGCTGCCTTTCAAAGGCAGGTAAAGCATTCTATGACTTTATGAAGTCTTAGGAATAAGTCACTCACTAGAAGATTTTCCTTAATACTCTTTGCAGGATTCAAACACACCTGTTATTTTGTGTAATGTATTTGTGGCTTTATGGCATCAACATACAGCCACCTCACTCACCACAGCATTTCTGATTGTTTATTACCAAATTCTTCTTATCAGAACTGAGTGATTAAATTACTTTTGCAAAATAAATAGCTTTCCAGAGAGTGCAAAGAGATTTTGAAATTTGTAACTATGCAGCTACATATTTGGGCTCAAAATTCAACCATAAGCTAATGAAATGCATCACTGAACAGAAATCCTACAAGCATCTATAGAAAACTCTAATTTGGAGAAGGCAAACCAGCCCACTGAATTCATCATTATTCTTTAAAGCTGAACACCTACTTAAATATTTGCAGATTTGGCAACTCTAAGCATTATGTCTGCAAATTTAACAGAACTGATAGTTAACATATTCAGAATCCAGTTTTCTTTATTTTAAACTCTTTTGAAAGGAAGGCATTCTCCTCACCTCCTTCCCAAAGCTAGCCTTTTCTGTTCTAGTTTTCTTATTTACTCACACCAAAAAAAGCACCATGCAGAAAGAAATATGGATAAGTAGCTGTAGTTGAAGAGACTGCTGCAAGGAATCTGGTTATAAAGCTTCAGTTGATGTCACAGATTGCTACACCTTATTGTATCATACACAAGAACCATAACCAAAATTGTACGAAGGCAACTGAATAGAAAAATAACTCGTACTCAGCTGGCTGATAAAACCAGTAAAAAAGAAAGGAAAGGTTATATATAGCCTTTATTTCAAAGTATGAGGAGGCCAATTTCTTGAACAGCTCACTGGAGTCTGCAAAAACTCTGCTGGTTGCACTGGGGCTAAACACAAATGTGAAAATAAGGATCCATTGAAATTATTTGAAATATGACTGACTTTCATCCCTGTGGTTACACAGTATGTGTGCAGGTAAAGTGGAAGGATGCCACCAATTTCAGTAGATCCTTCAGAAAATGGCGTGGGGCTCAGAGAGGCAGTGATTTGCCTCGCACTTAATTTTCTCAGGCTCTCTGGGAAACTACTTTGGTACACACGAGGGATCAGATAAGTAGAAACCATGGTTTGTCATGAAGATAAGAAAATCAGGTTGGGGGTTATTCTGCATTTCTGAAATGTGCTGAAGCAGTATCTTCAATCTGACCATGATAAAGCTTTATCAGGGTGAGGACTTCACAACTTCATTATAACAACAATTTGTTCAAAGCTTCCAGCAAGGTATCAAAACCATAGCAAAGCCATGCTGTCTGCTTAATACTGCTGGCCAGAGAAATTAGCTAACCATTATATCGACTCAATCAAAATAATGCAATTTAATTCCATGGTATTTTACATAATAATGGTCAGGCTACCATTTTCCTGAAAGACAGCATGACATTTACAAACTAAATTAATTTCTGTAGCACCTATAAAATGGTAAATACTCAATATAAAACATTAACCTCAGGTTTCAAATAGCTCTTTCACATAATGCAACTTGCTTTATACAATACCTTTATTTCCCCATGTTAAATGACTATATCTGCTTTACATTAGTGTTTATCCCTTATTGGTGTTTCAAGAGGCTCTGTTCAATTTATTTGCAGGACAGACAAAATTACACTTGTTAATGATCTTCTATCTACCAGAAAAACTAATGTTTTTAGCTAGGCTTTAAGCTTGCTGGAGAGATTGTACTGATCTGGTAGCTATCCACCACTTTCTCAGGAATCCAAACTCTTTCTAATCTGGTATCTCTAAATGACTTCCCTTGGAATCCAACACATTCCAAAAAAAAAGAAGCATTCCAAACACACAAACCAACTTTGGGGAGAGATACATTTCAGAAAAAAAAGCTTGCCCTGATTAGGGGAAAATGAGGAAGAAATATGATAGTGCAGCCTGCAAGTCACAGTGGAGAGTGTTGTACTTGGACTTAGCCTCAAAGCTTAAGAGACATAAATTCCATCTTCCAGAGTATAAAGAAATGATCCTGTAGGGTTACAGAAGCAGAAATATCACTGTTCTCTTCTTTTAATATTTTGAGATTAACTGTAATAGATTTCAAAATTACTACACTTCAAAGAGACTATGGCACTTTGCTTTAATGCGGGTCTTAGAAAAAAAATACTAAGAGCACAAAAACTGGACAGCTAAGCCTTCCAGTTCATATGAGATTCGTATTAGATTCCTTAGATAAGAAATGTATTAAACCCATTACTTGTTTCAGAGATATTGAAATAATGATCATCCTTCAGTCAGTAATTTAAAGTTTTATGGTAGACACAGCAATGAAGAGAATCTGCATCTTCATCTCCTATCTAGTCTCTTGAACTGGAAGTAGAGATTTTCCTCCAGGTAGGCAGACTTGAAAAACTCCACTTTTTTGGTGAAGCTGTGTTTAGGGAGCTTAAATAAATGCTAACATTTACAAGTTGGACAGACTACTAGAGAAATTAGGACTCAGAAGTAGTCTCTGCACTTCTGCCATGGTTATATAATTTTTCAGCATTTCCTCACTCTTTCAAGTCCTGTAGTCCCAGGAATTCCTGGGCAGCCATACTCACCAGCTGTCAGTGTGCCAGATTTAAGATGAAACACAGACTGTTCACGTCATCATCAGTTTGGATAAAACAGCTCTGATCTAGCTTACGCACAAGAAATATTTGTTAGCAAACTCACAGGACTTGGAAGAACTTGCACTTGAAGAAAAAAAATATTAAAGATATCTGTTGTCATCTTATTGCAAAAGTCCCGTACCTTTTTGGTGAGCAGCTCCTTGCAGCACTGACTCCTTCTTCCTCACAGCACAACCAACAAACTCCAATATCCTCCTCACGCAGCTAACCCACTCTTTTATAGCTCTCATCTTTATTAGAAACAGCTGTGGCCTGTTAAGGGCAGGACTGTTCCTAATCTTTGGTAATTAGTACAGCTGCAACTCCTCAGGGGTGAGATTACCTTCTGCACTATCTCTATTTTCTTACATTCTATCCCCCCACAGATATCTAATATAAAAGGAGGGGAGAAAGATTAACACTAGGAAAAAAGAAAGAGGATGGACAACAGAGATGACAGAGTGAAGAAAGAGTAAAAGGTGCTGCAGAGTCAACTACAAGAGGTACAGCAAGATAAACCAAAAGAGAATGAGAGATGGAGGAGGGAAAGCAAAAGCAAAACCACATGAAGCTGAGGATCAACATCAGGGGCAGAGCATGGACAGTCCAGAGATGAGTGAATCCTTTCAGGCAGCACTCAGCTGGGCAAGAGGTGTTTGCACAAACCCTTTGAAGGAAGGGTCTGTTTGCACAGGACCTCACAGAGCTTGGGTACAAAGCCACACTTTAATGCTGACAGATGCTCTGAGGTGGAAGATTTCTGTAAAGCTTTTTTAGTAGCAGAGTTTATAGCTGTTACAATGACACGTCTTCATTGTAATTTTCCATGTAAAAGAAGGCAAAAAGATTAAAAAACAAAACCAACAAAAACTCTCCCCTTCACTAGATAAGTGAGTCAAGTATAAAAATATTCCCAAGCAAATGACAGCTTTTTAGTTCATCTTTACATCAAACAATGACAGCAGTTTGCATGACTCAGACAGATGATTTGGCTGTTGTCCTCTCAGCTCACTCCAGAAGGGAGGGAAGGAGAGAAGCAGCTTATTTTTAAGTATGCCTCACTAGCAAGATTATTATGAGAAACCCATTAAAATGTTTTCTTTCCTTGAGAGTTCTTGCTTAAAATCAACTTCAGAGATAAATAAGAGTAGGAGGGTTCCTGGGAACCTGGAGAAAAACAGGAAGCCTTAAAGAACAGAAAGAATCCATTTTCAAAATTTGAGATGCTTTAATTCTACTAAGATCTCTTTATCTAGGACATGAACCAAAATATTTTATACCTAAATCTCTTCCAGGAAGCACATCACCTATCCCTATATTGTTGATGAATATGTCAAATATAGGATTTTAAATCTCAGTGCAGAGTTTCCAAAGGGAGAGAGCACTGCCTGAAGGATAATCTATACTAGTAACAGCCCTTTCAGAAATACTGACTTAACCTTGTGTGAAGCAGGAAGATATTCTATCTGGTTTTCAGGGACTTAGCTTGAGGCTAAAATAGTCACCAAATGGATAAAAGTCAGAAAACTGGTCACCAGAAGGAAAAAATGAAGGGCACTTAATTATTTTTACTTTCTCCACACGACACTTCAAAATGGAGATAAGGAAACATCATTTTTTCTTTCTCAAAGACTCTTTTCAGCTCTAGTATCACATTAAAACTCATAACTCCAGAAATCATGAAAGTTTGGCCTCTGTTATCACAGTCTATTATTTTCATGGGAGAGTTCAACATGTTTTAAGGGAATGCTACACAGCTTAACTCACTGAAAAATACAGCAGAGGAGCAGATGGAATATCAACAATTTCTGAACAGAAATTATAACAACATCATAGAATCATAGAACATTTCTACTCTAGTTGATAGCAAGGAGAACAGTAAAAAAAAAGCTGCCTCTTTTGCTTCTGAATATATCTTTTTTGAAAAAGAAACTCTTAGAAAACAAGGTAAATTCATTCTATAGATGACTTCTTATTAAAATGTGCATACAGGTTTGGCAGTAATTGCTTCAGATTTTTCACTGAGAATAAACAGTAAAACTTACCTAAACAGGTTTATAGTTAGGCATAAAACTGTGAATCTTAAACAATATTTTGTGTAATTGTAAATAAGTGTGTGAATAATTTTCATATAAACAAATTGCCAGAGACAGTTTTAATCTGGGTTGGTTGATTTTTAATTTTTTTTTAAACTCAGCCTTTTTTACCCTCAGAATCTCAGTAATAGGGGCATTAGTGCTTCATGGTGCCAGAACATCTCAAAATCCTAGTGGATCCTTTCCACAGAGATCTCAAGCACATTAGGATTCCTCTTCCAGAGCAGTCATCCTGCTTGCTGCAGACTCACAGAAATCCCAGCACTCTCTTGGCATAAAATTGCCAAAAGTGCCAAATGATTGAGTGGCCTCTCCCAGTTATGTGCAGCCCTACCCTGGCCAATTATCAACACTCTCCCAGGCACCAATCTAGGAGTCTTGCCAGTGCTACAGGGATAAAAGCAGGGCCTGTGGATATTGGATATTCTTTTTAACTCTGGATGGTAGTTTATAATTTCGTTTGTTAAGTGAGGTTGGACGTGACTTTTAGTTTGGCATTTTCTTATTGTTTTTATTTTCCAAATTACAGTGACAGTTCCTACTGCTTCACTTTTGGGAATTTGTCATGAAACTGTGAAGCACAATCCAAGGTCTATCTCTGAAAAACAGACTTATTTTTCTCATATTTGGTAGGGTAAAAACAAGACTGTAGAGATTAAAAATCCATATATGTTGCTTTGCTTTTCAGAAAGTGGAAGCTGAAAATAAAAATAAAACCATTTATGTAACAGAAATGATGAGGGTGAAATGAAGGACGGGCTATTCCCACAGCGTTCTAGCATTTACTATTTGTGTACTGTGAAAGCAAAGGATAAAAGAAGTGCTCTTAACTAAGCACAGAAGTGAAATCAGTGTCAGATTTACAAAGAGTGATGAACTGGAAGACATGGAGGGAAGGCTGGGTAGTTGCTGTGTTCAATGCAGGAATACAAAGGAAGTCACCAACCATCTCCTGTCTCTGTGGCCTCTGTGTACAGGCCCAGAAAAAAGGATTTGCAGTGCTCAGGAAGGGTGGGCAGGCAAAGGCTGAGCACTGCTGCTGACATATGGAAAGGAGGTGGGAGGAGAAGGAGCTGCATGATCACAGCAGGGTGCAAATCTTCCATGGTTTGATTTAACACTGGACTTGTTAGAAAGTTCAGAAAGGCAGCAAAATCAGGAATTCACTCTATAAACAGTCTTTTGGACAAAAGTGAGCAACAACTCACATTCTGCCTTTTCCCAGAAAGAAACACTTCATAGGCAGCGAATGAAAATTTGCTTCATGAAATTCCTTTCTGTATTCCCTCCTGTCACTCCCCCCAGTTGTTAACAAGATGCTGTTTACTCCCTGTTGTTGGATTTCACTGGTTTTCACCATACCAAACACATTTTTCATATTGTGTTGCTCAGCAGTCATTTAATGATCTTTTTCAAAACAAAAGTCAAGTCTCCCACTCTGTATGTTCCTGAGATACATCTCCCACACTTTCTCAAACCATCCACAGCCACTCAACACACAGCCCTAAGTACTGGGCTGCTGGTGGCACCAGGAGAGGGGATAAGTTGGCCTGAATTTCTTCCTCAGCTTTTTGCACAGTCATGTTAGTGCAAGTTACAGTCTGAGCTGGGAGGAACAATTCCCAGCCCAGCAGGTAGCTGTAAGCCCTGTCATTATGGGGAACACCATGTAATTCCTCAGCTCCTGAAGGCAGCTGGAGTTTTGAGCAGCACAGCTGCATTCACTTCAGACCCTGGGTGATGGATATGGCATTTTGTCTATTCCATACTTTCAGCAATTAAGAAGCATCTTCTGAAGCTATGAGCATGCAACTAACAACACTGAGGTGGTGTTCAGCAATTGCTATGAGGAAGACATCGTAAAAATCCACTGAAAGCTTCAGAAGCAAGGGAGAAAGCAGAACTCTACTGGGCAAAGTTCCTACAACTCATGGCCCTGTTGGCTCAAGTGGCTGTAATAAGCTAATAATTTCTGGAAATTCTTCATGAAGGAACCATTTCTGACTAAAGTTTCAAACAGGTTGGGCTCAATTCTGCTACGGGGCAACTGAAATTATATTGCTTTTGTAGATCTTGTAACTGAATACTAAGATGGTTGTGACTGTTTCGGTAATCCCTAAAGTGAATATACTTCAACTAACTTAGAAAATGTATTTTTGAACCTGAACTGGTTTTATGGGATCTGCAGAAGGAAAGAGAGTCCCAGGAAAAGTCAAACCCTGTGACAGTGCTGCTCTTTCAATAAACTTAGCTGAAGTTTGTCTGTAGTCTGAGCAAACTACTCTTAACAAGAGCAGCACACTGAGAAGGCAGAGAGATTTTCAACACAAAAAGACCCCATATTGACACGTTTGCTTTAATTCAGTTCTACTACTGACCACGTCAATTAGAGATAAAGATTAAGTATTTGTATTATAAAACTTATACTGGTCAGCAGTCCTTGGAAAGATGACAAGCCCCAGTGAACTCTCAGCTTTTGCACAGTCAACTATAAGCGAACACAAAACTACTATTTTCTGTGAACTATTTACTGTGAGGAGATACAGGGAGCTCACAAAAGAAAAAGAAAACAGCTCGCAAGATATTTAAATTTACAGTTCAGCATCTGGAGAAAAATAGGAGCTATCAAAGACCATTTCATTGGCTATTACAGATATCATCCAAAATACTACATACATAGAGGGAATGGCACTACTGTTCTCACAGAAATATTTTTTTATCTGCAACCATAGTCTCCAGGGAGAAAGAGTGATACAGTTTCACAGAGAAAGAGAATATCCAGTTCATTGTGACTTGAAGGTATATACAGGTCATCTCATAGAGATAAATATCTCAACATGGGTTCATTTATCTTTTTTTAAGAAAAGATAAAAGCAAAAAAGAAAATGTGATCTCAACTAGATTGGATGGTTGCAATAATCCATTCAGCTCCTTTGGGACAGAGAATCCCATATTTCTATTTTATCAATGAAAAACAGATTTAGCTTATTTTTCTCTTCAGCAACCTTCTCCTTGCTCCTACCTCTCCTTAAAATCAAATATTTCTAAGTTTTGAATTTGGAACATGGAATCACCAACTAATCAATCAGCCTTTACATCCAGAATCTCATCATTTCCAACATTACCTCATACATATCTCAGTGATTGTGCCTGCCGGGCTACCACTGCCTTCTAAAAAGATTACATGGACCAAAAGAAACCACTTTGTTTTGCCCTCTGGCTTTCTAAGTGAAACAAGTGTCATGGTGAAATGCTGACAAAATTCTCTCATGTTTTCCAGCTTTGAAAAATTGCAGCACCATGTCCATGTTGGAAGCACACAAGCGAAATATATATCCAGGGTTTTTTGATTTGTTTTGTTTGGATTGTTTTTTGATTAAGCTACAGTACAATAGTTACTGAAATCTGAGCACAGAACAGCTAAATTGTTCCCTGCTGTGCAGATTAAGGAAAAGGGAATGGGGAGATCTTAGGGACATTTTGCTGTACTTCCCCTACACATAAATTCATACATAACAGGTTTGCAGGTTTGCAGAACAGTAAAGGTTGAAATTATCCTTTTGAAGCACAGGACATGAGCATCCAGGAGATATTTTGCAAGTTTAAATGTTTTCCATGTCCTACACACTAAATTACACCAACTGTTAGAAATTATCTTCCTACTTTACTCCTGCACCACTGTATCAGAGTGTCATAACGGAACAAACTTCTTCCAAAACAAGCTTGCAGCAGGACATGATCACTCAATGGATGCTCTGTTTTAAACCAAGCTTTTGCCATCTGTTCCTCAGCTAATTATGAATGCTACAAATACCCACAACTACATTGCAAGGAAAAAAAAGTGATTAAAGTGCATATATTCTTTCTGCCACGCATCTTCATTGATCATCTCAAAGGAAAAGCAACACCACCCACCACACAAGTTTCACAGCAGGAAGACCACAGAAGGGCAGATGTTTAGAGCTCCTCATCTGGTAATCAGCCATTGGTGATTACTTGGAGTCCAAAATGTATTGTGTACAGTCAGCAAGACAAGCTTAAAACTGCGCAGAATCATACACAGATCTGAAATGGGGCTTGCCAGCAGCTTTGCTGTCCAAGTCAGGGTCACCCAGGATGCTGTTCAGCAGGTAAATAATTTTCAGCTGCATCCTTCCTAAATCCCTTCCTGTTCTCCTCTCCCTCTAACCCTAAGACCCTCATCAACCTGTCATTTTGGAATTCCTTGGAATGAAATGAAACATGGTTTTCCTCATCTACCTTTTTCCCATTCTCTCTGTGTTTATAGATTTATTACCTGCTATACATGCAGACACATGTCATGTTCTCATTTCCTCTTTCTGCCAAGTATTTTCCATGAGGAGAAATCACTGGGCTTTAGTAAAGATTGTTCCAGACATGGTTTCTCACCTAATGGACCTTGTCTCCATTTCAGTCAGGACTTCTCTCTCTGGATCCACTAAATCATCCAGCATTCATTTGCTGCTGACACAGATTGTATGCTTTGAGACTTTGGGATTTTTTTTCATTAGGGGGCCTTTTGTTTGGCTTCATTTATTTTTTTAGTTTTGTTTATTTCCTTGCACCTATAGAAACTGAAGAAAACACATTTATTCCATCATCGCTGTCTCAGTAACTCCTAATTTCAGGGAGCTTCAGCTTTAAAATCAGCCATGCCTTACGGATCTTATGGCATCTTATTTTATATCCACATCTCTCCTTAGTGAGTTCAGATTTTATAGACAACTTTGTGTCATTCTGAAGGGAACACATCAGCTGCACCATCCCTGATATATCAGTAATGGGTTTGCAATTATGGCGGCAGGTTTCAAAATTGCTTCCTATTTGCAGCTTCTTTTTTTGCTAATGGAAACTGCAGCACATGCCACATCTGTCTGTATTTGTACATTGCCCTGCTGTAATAGAATATTGCTCATTCTTGATTACACAGGGACATAGTCTGCTATTAAAGTGTGGGTGCAGTATCTCAACAGAAACTGATGCTAAGGTTGTGCAGTTACTTAAAAAAATACTGATAGCAAAATATGGCCCATAAGAAGTTGTTTGGATTTCTTTTTCCTTTACATACTGAGATAGGACTATTTGTGATACCATATGTTACTTTACAAGGGGAAGTTTCAATATATTTTATCACGGTTCTAAAATTGTTTATAGTAGCTTTTTGTGAATGCTCAAAAATTGTTGATCTATATCCATTAAAGTTCCTTGTACTCGTGTTCAGTCTTCTTTTCTCTTTTACAGGCAGTGCACACGGATAGGAAATGCTTGCTCACAATCTCCAACAGCATTGTCTCCAGGGGAAAAGGATTACATTTCATCTCAGGTTATAAGTTCATTACAAGTCACAAAACCTTTGCTCTGCTGAGCCTTTTAACTTATTAAGATAAAACACATGCATAAGAAAGAAAGCACTTCTTCATCAGAAGAGACAAAGGCTTCATAAAAAGGAGACTAAATACAAAAACAGACACTTGTGTCACAGAAGGATCCTCATTTCAGTCCATCTTGCCTCATATTCCAATGAAAACAAACCCTTAAGTGTCTTGTTATATCCAACTTAACTTTGTTACATAAGCATGAAGAGACTAATAAATCTGTGGTCACTGATCTGAAGCACCATATCCTTCCTTATGAGCAAATATATCTGGTTTACCAGCTTCCTTCATGCTGCATAACTGCAGTTCTACACATAACTGACAGTATGCAGTATTTTAGCAGTTTATATTTATTCTAATTAAATGTGGCACAATTTCCTTTTGGATGCTGCTGTCCTGAGTGAACCATAATGTAGAGATTCATGGTTATGCTTAAGGAATACTGCAGACAATTCTGTATTTAAACCACTGATTATCATATGTTTATAGATATCCCCACTGAACGCAGTACTCTGGTGTACTTTCATTAAAACAGAGTTTTGTTCAGACAAGTTTTAAAAAGATCAGTAGATGTAAAAGGCCTGAGCCTCATGAGTTTCACTAGATGTAGTTTAATATAAAACACAGGAAATCCACTCTGCCTAGTACCTCTGTTTTAACAGGAAATACCTAGACCCCCCCCCAATATGCTATTCACCTAGCATTAAATAAATATTAAATAACATTTACCTAGCATAAAAGATTGTTTACCATGACTTTACTTCAAAAAAAAAAAAGGGGGGGGGGAACAAAATTTATCCCTTATATACCTTGAGTGAAGTTAATGTTATCAAACAAGAAATTAATCTGAGCCAATAAACACTGGTGTCAGATAGTGGCACATATATCTACACAGACCTGTTAAGCTTTGTCTTTCTGTATTCCAGCACAGTTCATCGCTCTGCAGAAGAGCACTGTCCTGGGACTTGCATGACATAAATATTGTTGTTATATCTGGCATTAGCTTGATGGATAACTCTGAGCCAGGTTTATCCTCTGCTTTCACATCTGTCTAATCTAGAATACATCCCCATGTGCCTAACCACATCAGAAAAATGCTTTCCTACGTAACAGGGGATGACACAAAAAGATTCAGGACTTTCAAGCGAGAGGAAGGGTCCCCAGCTCGTGCTGCACAGCTCGGTCCCCTGAGTGGCTCCAGCACTGAGCAGCATGGCCAGTTCATTGAGCGGCTCCAGCACCGGACAGCTCCAGGCAGGGCACGGCCGGTTCATTGAGTGGCTCCAGCACTGGACAGCTCCGGGCAGGCACGGCCGGTTCATTGAGCGGCTCCAGCCATGGACAGCTCCGGGCAGGCACGGCCGGTTCATTGAGCGGCTCCAGCACCGGACAGCTCCGGGCAGGGCATGGCCGGTTCATTGAGCTGCTTGAGCCGTGGACAGCTCCGGGCAGGCACGGCCGGTTCATTGAGCTGCTCCAGCACCAGACAGCTCCGGGCAGGCACGGCCGGTTCATTGAGCGGCTCCAGCACCGGACAGCTCCGGGCAGGGGCATAGCCCATCACCTGAGCGGCTCCAGCCCCGGGCAGCACGGCTGGGCGCCGAGCAGCTCCAGAACCGGGCAGCTCTGGGCAGGACATGGCCCATCACCTGAGCGGCTCCAGCCCTGGACAGGCACAGCCGGGCCCCTGAGATGCTCCAGCCCCAGATGGGCACGGCTGGTTCATTGAGATGCTCTAGCCCTGGGCAGCACAGACAGGCCTCTGAGATGCTCCAACCCCGGCTGCACCACTGGACCCTCGGCAAACCCTGCAGCAGGCAGAGCTGCACTCTGCTCTGGAAGCAGAGCAGGCACTGGCGCACATACACGGACAGGACTACAGAGCTGTTCTAGAAATCAAGCGTTCAAAAGTACAACACTCTTGTTATTCACCAAGAAATGACAGGGAATTCTGAATTCTCTCAAAATGATTTTTATAAATATTTATCAATAGTAATCAAATTCTACCAAGAACTTCAACATCCCAGTACACACAGAAACATTCTTCTAAAAGCAAAGTCTTCTATTCCCTTGAAGAACCAACTTAGCCTAATTTCTTCTTAATCCTACAAGTATAATTTTCGCTGCATAACTGCAGTTCTACACATAACTGACAGTATGCAGTATTTTAGCAGTTTATATTTATTCTAATTAAATGTGGCACAATTTCCTTTTGGATGCTGCTGTCCTGAGTGAACCATAATGTAGAGATTCATGGTTATGCTTAAGGAATACTGCAGAAAATTCTGTATTTAAACCACTGATTATCATATGTTTATAGATATCCCCACTGAACGCAGTACTCTGGTGTACTTTCATTAAAACAGAGTTTTGTTCAGACAAGTTTTAAAAAGATCAGTAGATGTAAAAGGCCTGAGCCTCATGAGTTTCACTAGATGTAGTTTAATATAAAACACAGGAAATCCACTCTGCCTAGTACCTCTGTTTTAACAGGAAATACCTAGACCCCCCCCAATATGCTATTCACCTAGCATTAAATAAATATTAAATAACATTTACCTAGCATAAAAGATTGTTTACCATGACTTTACTTCAAAAAAAAAAAAGAGGGGGGGGAACAAAATTTATCCCTTATATACCTTGAGTGAAGTTAATGTTATCAAACAAGAAATTAATCTGAGCCAATAAACACTGGTGTCAGATAGTGGCACATATATCTACACAGACCTGTTAAGCTTTGTCTTTCTGTATTCCAGCACAGTTCATCGCTCTGCAGAAGAGCACTGTCCTGGGACTTGCATGACATAAATATTGTTGTTATATCTGGCATTAGCTTGATGGATAACTCTGAGCCAGGTTTATCCTCTGCTTTCACATCTGTCTAATCTAGAATACATCCCCATGTGCCTAACCACATCAGAAAAATGCTTTCCCACGTAACAGGGATGACACAAAAGATTCAGGACTTTCAAGCGAGAGGAAGGGTCCCCAGCTCGTGCTGCACAGCTCGGTCCCCTGAGTGGCTCCAGCACTGAGCAGCATGGCCAGTTCATTGAGCGGCTCCAGCACCGGACAGCTCCAGGCAGGGCACGGCCGGTTCATTGAGTGGCTCCAGCACTGGACAGCTCCGGGCAGGCACGGCCGGTTCATTGAGCGGCTCCAGCCATGGACAGCTCCGGGCAGGCACGGCCGGTTCATTGAGCGGCTCCAGCACCGGACAGCTCCGGGCAGGGCATGGCCGGTTCATTGAGCTGCTTGAGCCGTGGACAGCTCCGGGCAGGCACGGCCGGTTCATTGAGCTGCTCCAGCACCAGACAGCTCCGGGCAGGCACGGCCGGTTCATTGAGCGGCTCCAGCACCGGACAGCTCCGGGCAGGGCATAGCCCATCACCTGAGCGGCTCCAGCCCCGGGCAGCACGGCTGGGCGCCGAGCAGCTCCAGAACCGGGCAGCTCTGGGCAGGACATGGCCCATCACCTGAGCGGCTCCAGCCCTGGACAGGCACAGCCGGGCCCCTGAGATGCTCCAGCCCCAGATGGGCACGGCTGGTTCATTGAGATGCTCTAGCCCTGGGCAGCACAGACAGGCCTCTGAGATGCTCCAACCCCGGCTGCACCACTGGACCCTCGGCAAACCCTGCAGCAGGCAGAGCTGCACTCTGCTCTGGAAGCAGAGCAGGCACTGGCGCACATACACGGACAGGACTACAGAGCTGTTCTAGAAATCAAGCGTTCAAAGTACAACACTCTTGTTATTCACCAAGAAATGACAGGGAATTCTGAATTCTCTCAAAATGATTTTTATAAATATTTATCAATAGTAATCAAATTCTACCAAGAACTTCAACATCCCAGTACACACAGAAACATTCTTCTAAAAGCAAAGTCTTCTATTCCCTTGAAGAACCAACTTAGCCTAATTTCTTCTTAATCCTACAAGTATAATTTTCAGCCTCTCTCCCATTCTCTAGCATTTAAGCATCCCCCCACTGAGTTCCAATGACTGCAGCTACTTTTACCTTTCTACCTCAATCTTTTGTCCAGGTTCAAGTTCTCTAACTGCTACCACTTGAAGAGAAAGCCAGAAAGGCCAAACACTAGCAGATACTACACAACACTAGAAGACAGTGCTGGAATAAACTTCTGAAGGGACAATGGAATGCAGGGAAAGAAGGATGAAGACTGATGTCCAAGCTAAAAACCACACATAATTTATGCTGTGCAATTTCAAATGAAATTGTGTACACAGCTGAATTTCCTGATTAGACAATTTCAAAGCAACCTGCAGAGACAGACAAGTATCACTTACCTCTATCAATCCCTGTGTTAATCAGAACTCAACTGTAAGCCATGATATATTGAAACCTTTTTCAAAAACTAATCTGAAAAGAGTTACTCTGACAGTAAATTTTAATAAAGTATTTTTCTATCTACCTGGGAGAAAGCA
Organism: Emberiza elegans; assembly: GCA_024865655.1. Taxonomy (NCBI): domain Eukaryota; kingdom Metazoa; phylum Chordata; class Aves; order Passeriformes; family Fringillidae; genus Emberiza; species Emberiza elegans. The sequence goes on from JALJVW010000797.1 coordinate 522,135, forward strand.
ATCAGTGAAGTAAATTTATGACACAAAGTTCATTAAGACGACAGCTAAGATCACAGAATTAATTGAAGTCCCCATGTACCTATTTAATGAGAATGATTTTCTGTTACCCAGGATTACAAGCCAAGTCACAGAAGTGACAGATAAAGACCAATCTACTCCCTGCCAAAGCCACTATTGAGTAGCTTAGCAATTTATCTGCAAACTGAATTTTGAATCATATCTTAGCCTTGAAAGTCATTAGACATTAGCTGCTCAGTCCAAACATGTAATTCAATTTTCGCTGCCAACCTGCTAGAGCAAATCCCCCAGTGATAACTGCTGGAGTTATCTAGCTGATAACAGATTGCTTACTCAGAGTTAGGACTTATTAACTCCTCAGCAACAAGTTCCTTTCTAAAGCTAGAAGAGTTAAGTGGTGGAAGTACAGAAAATCACACTGGAGGCAGCAGCATCACCTTAATTTCACTCTGTGTCAACTCTGCTTTCTTGTTTTGGTTGATAATCTATAAAATGTGTACTTTGTAGACAACTGATGTTTAATTTTCAGATAGTTTGATTCTTCCAGGGACTTTGAGGGAGCTTCTTCTATTTATGCTAGCCAGACACCTGATCCTTCAGGCTTTTTCAATTCTGTGATGTCCTCCAAAAGGCAAAGAGAACTGTTTAATCTAACTGGTCTGTCATGTACTGTGGATCTTTGTCTAAGAGAACAGGAAGATAAGCAATACAAGAATCAAACTCAAGCTTCACTAAAGCCTTTGACAATTTGGCAATTTTTGACAATCAGCTTCAACATAACCAAAGCTTCACTACAGCTCCTTTGAACACATCTCAATTTTGGTTACAGAAGGAAAGGAATAATCAAACTGTCCTTGCATAAGCAGATGTTATCTAAAAGAAATAGGTTTTCACACCACAGGTGTAATATTTGAACTCCACTTTCCTCATGAAGTCCTGCTTCTTGTAAAAGCAGCTCAGCTGCTCCACCCCAAATTCCAACAGGCTTGCATTTTACCCTCAAAACACACACAGGTTGATAAAGACACTGACTGGAATTTCATGTCTCTAGTCTCATGGTTAAAACTATAAGTATAAAGCTAATAGTTAAAATTTCTGAGAAACCCCACCCCCACCACCCCCCCAAAAAAAGAGGTGGCAGTCTCCCTGATGGTCAAAACAGGGTATCATTAATACCCTTTTGGCCTTTGAGAATAATGGATCTGTTTTTCTGGACCCTAACCCAGGACAACTTACGTAAAATAAAAGTAGTATCATTTACCTATAGACACCTGAGCTTGACAGCAGGTCTTACACTAACCAACATCCGAACTCAGCCTCCTATAACAATTTTAAATCCACCTATTTGATATTACACTGACATGGCTCCCTTTTGTGGCATTTTTTCCTTTTTCCTTTTGTGAATTTCTCAGGAATCTGACAAAATTACAATTTAAATTTGGATTAAAACAAGCCCCTATAGAAAAGAAATCCACCAGGAGTTGGGGGGAGGACAGGACAGGGGCGAGCAATAGAATACAAGAATGGTTACTCTAAAAATGCATAAAACATGTTGGAGAAAATGTTAAAAGTACAGAATTTCATGGTAGGGATATGATTTGTGACTGCAGTCTGCAGAACCCTTCTGTCAGTGAGGAAACTATTAAAGTTATAATTTGAAACATAATACAGAAACTAACACCCTAGTTTTGTACTGACCTACTTAACTTTAGAGTCTTAGGTAATTCCTAGGGAAGCTGGATAAGTGTCAGTTAATTAGAAAAAGCTGGCTCTCTGTACCTTCCTTAAGTTAATTATTCTGACATAAATGCTATTATTTTTCCCCTTGTCCACTGCAAAAGGAAAGTGTCAAGTTTGAGAAGGGCTTTTTGAAAAAGCATATCTCCTCTGTTGTAAGAAGCTGATTATGCATTACACTTGCACAGATTCAGTTTCATGTTTTCCTATTCTTTTAAATTTCATGCAAGTACATCTCAGCTGTACTTTTTGATCCCATTTATATTCCAGCCTTGTTCCCCTGTTGAGTAAGAATTGCTCTAAGAGACAACCTATGCTAGGAATGCCTGGGTAGACTTATAAATCACATTTCAACTCTGTTGTACTGCAGATCCACTGGAATACACACACACAGAGTCTTCACCTTCAATTAAATCTCAAGGTGGGCTTGCAATGATAATCTCCTGGGAAGCCAGCCTGAGGTGCCTGTGTCCTGTCACAACCCAGCCACTTGGTACATCCATTACCCAGCCAGGAAATATTCTTCAAGTGTACTGTAACCTTCCCTCACTACAAATAATTAGCAGGACCTGAATGGTTTCTCCAGGAATGTACGTATTAAATGTACCGATTTCTGCTTCACAGAAAAATCTGTGCTTACATTTGAGGTAAAAAAAAAGAAAAAAGAGATGTTCTGTTAATAAGTTATTGGCAGAAAAATACTTAATTCTTCCTGTAGACCTAAATACAATATTAAAAAAAATAGAAAATGTAATATCAAATCTGATAGTGAGACCCATTGAAGGCAGGTGTCTGCCAGGGTAGGGACAGCAGAAAGAACCCAGTCTACAGAAATGACCTCTTACCTCAAAAATCCTACCAGAGCAGGAGATATTTGGGTGTCACAGATCAAGTTCCACCACACTGCATGGATAAGGAGCAAGACAACAACCAGCAAGGAGCTTTCAATTTCATAGACATATGATCTAAAAACCCAAGGCCTTTAGAATCTTGACACAATGCTGGACTTTGTGTCCTTTTCTCAGAAAACATTCTGAAGAAAATCTACTTATTTGTAAAGACTTTTGTTTGAGTAAATTAATGTATTTTATTATTTTAAAACAGGGTGTTTTCTCCTATGATGCTGGAAGGCCTTTGGATCACCAGCTCCATAAAAATCTTTCATTAATTTTACTGATCAGAAGAGCTCACAATATTCATAATTAAGTGGTCCTTCTATACATTGTACATTTTTATGTCTTCAACAGAAGCAGAAATCTTTCATGTTCTGCATTCCTACAATATATTTGCTCTCCTCAGAGTAGCATTACTTTTGCAACTTAGAATAACTCTGCAAATCAATGAAAGTACACAGGTTTTCCCTCTCATCTATTTCAAGCTGAGCTGCCCGGACCCAAAATAAATTTGTGTTAGCTCTCAATTCCATGACCTTCCACTTTGCACTTTTAAATTTCATTTCATTTCTATTACCTGTGTTCTCAAGGTCTTCCAATTCTGCCTGCTTGGTATTCCAACCCTTTTCAGTACTGGTCATGTTCTGTAACTCCCTGCTATCAAGTTTCACTACCACACTTCTAATTTGGGGCTAAAAAATCAGAGAAAGGTAAGAGCCAACAAGGGGAAATGCAGTGAAGAAGTGTGAAGAGCCAGCCCAAATGACAAAAATCAGTGGCAAAGCTGGAACAATTAAAATCCCCCCGTTCCTAATCCTGTATTTGTTTTTTCACCTAACACTGCACTTCTGATCAGATGTGAGGAGGAATCTGAAAGGCTCAGAAAAGTGATGTACATTAATAGCTGACAAAATTGTCCCTTCAGTGGTTTGTGTCAGAAGTCTAATATCTATCTAACCTGTTGATAGCTATCCTCAGCAGGAATAGTTATGTGTAACTATTTATCCCCAGTAAGTCTGAGCATCGTGTACACACAGATGATGACATTTCATGCATTCCTTCTTAGGCTTGCAAAGTCTAAAAGCATCTCCATGCATAAAATACATGGAGGTTTTAACATGGTAGCCTGAACTGAAACTCTGTAAGCAATAAAATTTAGAGAAACAGCTTATTTAATGTTCAGAACGTGGTCTGGCAGCCTGCCATGCATAAACAGGCACTGAAACCAGAGTTCATGCCAAGATTCTAGCTTTCAACTTCATAGAAATTCCTTGTGGGGTTTATACTAGATCCTCTTAGTTCATTTAACTTTTTTCTTCCTTTTTGCAGTTTAATCCATGGCTAGTTGAACTTATTACTTTTTTATATATAAGCATTAATAATGTAATACACATAACTCCAAGCAGAAGTAATAGAATTAGTCTGTTCGTATAATTTTGATTAAAGACAGATCTAACACTAAAATGACATTTATTCTGTGCCTTCTGTGCCAAGCCTCTATGAGCACAATGAGATGCTGCAGTGTGACCTGTTACAACAACATGTATGCTTATTCCCACGACAATAAATGCTTCCTAAGGCTTGTAAGAATTCACATTCAATCTATTCTGAAGCTTCTCTCAAGCCAAAGGATCCCTCTCCACAGGTTTGATCAAAAGATTGAGGCCTTCATATTTGGGTTCTTGGTATCAGAAGGTCTGATTTGACTTTCATAATCCTCACGTCTGTTTTTCCAAGCCTCAGATCTGCACAAGGGAAATAGCTGAAGGTCCTCCCTAGAGAGGGCATCTTGCTTACTTTTTTCTTTTTCCAGTAATAATTAAATTGATTTACTTCTTATTTTTTAGAAACTTACTAGTCAGTTACTTAAGTATGTACCAAGCCACATTCAATATATGGATTAGGTGAATAATAAATTCCACATTACCACAAATTCTGAGTTCTTTCCTTTCTTATTTACAGCTTCAACATATAGTTGTAAGCAAGAAAAATACTATTATCCCCAGCTGTAAAATTAAACTTAAGGCATAGCTAAGATTTTGTCATGTATCACACAAAGTCCATGGCAGACAAGCAAAAAGGGGTGAAAGACAGACTGGAATAACAGGTTCAGACTGCATTGAAAACTTATTAATACCACAGACATTACACTGTTATTGACGCTGGGCAGATGTAAAATATACAAGATTTTCAACAGCAAATGTTTAACAACAGATCAGTCACACTGGTCTCACTATTTATTTACAGCTTTTTTTTTTTTTTTAATGGAGAACTTAACCAAGAAATTGTGTTCAAATCACATGAAAAGATTGTGTTGTAAACTGTTGTTTTATACACATCCCTTGAGGCCTTTGGAAAATGATGACACATTTCACACTATTGAATTCAGTCACGTTTAAAAACTTAACATGATTCTGTGGCGGTAACGCAGATTTCAAATGAGGTGTACTTCTGTGAACTCTTTTCACAGAAAAGTAGTGACTGCTGAGACAATAAGTGCAACTACCATGCTGCCTTTGCCCAAAAGAAATATGGATCATACTAAAAAAAAGTAAAATAAAAAAAAAAATCAATCAATAGTTTCTCCTCAAATTAGGGCATATTGGCCCATAGCTCAATAAGGCTGACCAACAAATTGATTTTGAAAAGAATAACTGAAAATGCTGAGAAATGCTCAATTTAAAATTTTATATTCAATTCACATCATCTGGGTAAACAATCCTCCCAGTACTTCAACATTATGACAGATTGATATCCACATCTGTGTGTGCAGATGTTTCTGCTGATGCACATAAAGTGGCCACACCCACTCAGAGCTTTGAGCATCAAATCTCAGCTCCACACCTTCAGTGTTTTTCCCCACCATCCAGAAGGGCACATTCATGTAAATATTTGTGCAAACATGTTTATATAACACTACATAAATTCCAGAGAGCAGCTAAGGGTAATTGTGCTAATTACTGCAACCTTGCCTCTGCTGATTTATGAGGTACAAGGCTTCTGCCCTGGAGTGACTGCAGTGTCAGGTCCAAGAAAGTTTAACTGCAACACCATTTCAGCACTCCAGCCTCCTGTGCAAAGCCTATGCTTAGAACCTCACGTAAACATGAGGTTTATAAAATTAGTTTATTAATTTGGCAATGAGGGGAAGAAGGAAGATAATTTTCCTAGGAAAAAACATCCACAAAATGCTGGTCTAGTCCATCCACAGCAATCAATATTCTTATGACGCAACTTATCAGGTAGCCTTTTAAGAAAGGCTTTAACAAATATTTTAACAATCTATCCCAAACAGCACAGCCATGAAGTAAGGACCAGATTTCTTCTAACCACATTTCTTCATGCAAGAAGTGTGCTCTCACTGCTGTACTGCTATGCTGGCAGCAACTCTACCTATGCATGTCTTCACCTGTGGGCACAGAACCTCTCATTGAAGATTATGATCCAGTAAATCAATCTGGTTGAAGACAAGTAATTAAGAGCTTAATTACATATGTAAGCTTTTTATGTTTTGTTTTTGGAAAAGGCTTAGTAGGAGATGATTACTTGTCTGTTAATTTGCTCCATAAAAGGTTTCATGAATAATCATATGTAAAATGCTAGTTTTGAAGTAATTCAATAGAACCATTAAGATGGTCAGATAGAAAGATACCTAAGCTTTGATGAACTTTGTATTACTGCTTTTACTTGGTAGACCACTGGTTAAGGTTGGTTTTACTTTTCCATAGAATGATTCTTCCTACATAAAAGAGTTTTGAGGCTTTATAGGGTTTTTTAGCATTTTCAGAAGGTCTAAAAAAGCATTCTTAGCCATGAAATCTTAAAATATGAGAGGTATTAATGAATATTTTCCACAAGAAGAGGAATAATTTCTCTGGACTTATGAGACTGTGTCTTGGAAAAAGGGACAAGAAAAGAAGTTGCAAGGACTCCAGTTTTAAAGAGAAAAGAAAGAGGGAAGCAGAAAACATAAAAATTACATCAATTTAAATAAAACCTTTAAGCCTTGTGATTAACATGAGGCCTCCATTTGGAAGGAGACTGTTGAAAGATTGCTTGCTACAAATCTGTCTCTAGTTAGAAGTGTTTTCAGATTAATGTGTCAATTTCATTCAATTTACCGTTTTCAAACGCTGGTCAATTCCCACGTCAAGTGGGATGTAGAAATTAACAAGTGAAATCCTCAACCTCTGTTCCCCAGAAGACTAAACCAGATATTTACAAAGATTCCCTTGAAGTCTGGTAAATCTAAGAAACCATTTTTTACTGTGGAATGCCCTTTTCTGTATGAGAACTCAGCAGTCCCAGCAGGTGGATGGGATCAGTGACTGCATGTGAAGACACACTCCAAGACAGCTGTTAATTGATACCATTGCTATGGCCACACTCTGTTATGCTGAGATTCTGAGCAGCATTTCTCACACTGAGATGACCAAAATTACAGGAAAACACAGGGAGAATAAGCTAAGCAGGGACACACGACATATTTAACTGCAACACTTTGACTTCCCCTTTGCCAAGTCAGATCCAATTTTAGGATCACAGAGACAAAGCAGAGCATAAAAGTTTGATTTTTTAATATTCTATAAAAGACCAAGATTCCTAAATAAACAAACAAATTCCTACAGAACGGTACTACCAGAACTGATAGCCAGCTCTAGTCTTCCCTTTCCTAGAGTCTCACTGTGGCCACGGTGCACAAATCCCAGAAAATAAAGAACATTTAACCTCACTGTGCTCATGATCAACATGATCAGTAAAGCTCCCATCACACAGTCTTGGGCAGACTGAAGCAGGGTTTTCTGCATGCTCCAAAAAAGCTTCTTCAGTGAACAGACAGCAGAAGTAAAAGGAACTACTTAAATATTACTTCTATTTAAAAAAAAGTTGCATTTCCCTTTCTGCTGTCATTGACTTAATACATGATTGTATTCAAACTAGGGGAAGTCTAGAATTAATTCTGAGCTTAAGAAATTAATTTGTTTATACAGATAAATACACATCTTAACACGTCTTGAAAATATCCCTTTTTCCCAGACTGCAGGAAAAAAAAAAAAAAAAGAGCTAAAGCACTGCTTCCTCCAACCAGTCTCAAAGATCTCTACAGGCAGAATTGACAATAAAATCCCTTCCACAAAGGCTGCAGGCACAAAAAGCTTCGCTGTTTACCACCTTGTGGCTTGAACTGGTAAGTATTCCTTCTTACACACACACCATTCCATCATTTTTCAGTTAAGCAGACTCTTAAGTAGCAAGCACTGATCAAGAAACTTCACTCAAAGTTCCTCCTCAGAGGAAAATCGAAGACCATAAGAACAGCGAGACTGCCACGGAGCCCAGGCTGCCCCAATCGATGGGGTAAATCAAGAATGCCAGGACTGTCTGTCCAGCTCCCAAACAGCTCTGAGCATCCTTCACACATGCAACAACCGGTTGCCCAAGCTGCATTTCCCTTCTTCCCACAGCTCTCGGCAGCCAGCAGCCCCCTGGAAGGATGCTACGGTCAACAGAACAAGAAACGTGCGGTAAAGAGAGAAGTACTCACATCCCGGAATTTGTTCCAGTACTTGTCTTTATCGTACTGCGAGACGGTGCTCAGCCATTTGTCGTTGTCCAGGAAATTGCCATGATTGCTGTTACTCGTGATGATTTCAGGATGCCGGCTCTCCACTTGCAAGAAGCACCAGGCAGCGATCACCAGCACCCCCGACATCTGCAACGAGAGGAGAGGAGCGAGGAGCGGCGGGGGCAGCGGGGCAGCCCCGGCTCCTCGGCCACCCAACTTCTGAGGGGACCCAACTTGGGGCCACTCGCCCCTCACGGCCCTCGCCAACTTCTGCCTGCGGAGCTGCCGGCTCCGCCGAGACCCGCCGTGCCCCCCGCCCAGCCCGGAGGGGCGGGGAACAACATCAGTAACAACAATAACAACAATAATAAGAACTATAATAATAATAACAACAATAAAAACAAACCGGGCCGCTGGGGCCGGGCGGGGAGCAGCCAGGGGACAGCAGCGGTACGGAACTGCAGCCAAGCTCCCCGCGGGCGCAGCCAGCGCTGGCTCCGCGAAGTTCGGCTGCCAGGGCGGAGAGGCAGCTCCTACCTCCGGGCAGTGCCGCCGGTCGGGCTCCAGCACCGTGCGCCGCTCGTCCTCCTCCCGCTGCCGGTGCCGCGGTGCGCTGCGCCCGAGCCCTGCGCGGTGCCGCTGAGCCGCGTGCGGTGCCGCGGTGCCGCTGCGCTCTGTGTCTGTGCTGTGGCGGTGCCGCTGTCTGTCTCTCTGTCTGTCTGTCCGTGTGTGTCTGTGTGTCGGAGCCCGCGCGGAGCCGCTGACCGTGGCGCGTCCCAAGCCCGCCGCGTCCGTGTTGCGGATGCGCGCGGGGCGGGCGCGGCCGCGGCCTGGCTCCCCCTGGCGGGCGCGGGACGCGCTGCAGCGCGGGGGCGGAGCGCGGGCAGCGCCGCCGCAGGGCCGGGCCGGAGCAGGCCGGGCCGCGGAGCCCGTGAGGTGCGGGGGGCGTTAAACACAAACAAGAGAGGCAGCGTTTAAATACCGCAAAGGCGGCTGCCAAGAGGAGCGTGGGGATTCTTTTCGGTGGTGGCCAGAGACAGGACAAGGCGCAATGGCCATAGATTATAGGCAAGTTTCACCTGAACGTGAGGAAAAACTTCGGGTAGAGGGTGCTTGGAACGGGCTGCCCAGGGAGGGGGTGGAGTGCCCCTGTATGGAGACATTCTAAACTCATCTGGACACGGTCCTGTGTCACCTGCTCCAGGTGACCCTGCCCTGGCATTGGAGTTGGGCTGGGTGATCTCCTGAGGTCATTTCCAATCCAAACAATTCAGTGATTCAGTGAAACCTGGGGAGGGTGACCATGAGCATACCTGGAGAGGAGGGCTGTAAGCAATCCTGAGAAGATGTGTAAGGAATCTTAGGGAGAATGTCTGTGAGGATACCTGGAGAGGAGAGCTGTAAGCAGTTCTGGGTATGAGATCTGTAAGGAATCTTGGGATTGAGATATGTAAGCAATCTCGGGGAGAACGTCTATGAGGATACCTGGAGAGGAGGGCGGTAAGGAATCCTGGGGAGAACGTCTGTGAAGATACCTGGAGAGGGTGCCTGTGATCATATCTGGGGATGATCCCTTGGGAGAAATCCTCAGTGAAGTCTTCACTACCGCTGCAGTCTTAAGAGACGTAAAAGCAGCCTTAAAAACATAAAACCCCTATCAAACCGCAGCTTTCATAAGCTGAAAGAGATGTCTGTCTTGAGTCAATGGTTTTACAATTTACGGGAGCAGTGACATTTCCAAAGCTCAGAGGTCATCCCGGGTTTGTTCGGGAAGGCGCTCCCTCCCTGGGCCAGCACATCACAGGCTGTGAAAAGGTTTTGCTCCTGCACTGGGAAATGACCTCAGACACTGCCCGGGAGGTCAGAAGGGTGCAGTGAGAACAGCTCCTGATGTTAAAATGGGGGAGGGACAAACAAACTATGTCGGTCTGGGAACTGGGCTGAAAGGAGACGACCTTCTCCAGGGATAAAAAGGAGAGTTCTCCATTGTCAGTGGAGGAGGTGGGAGGGAGGGGCTGGCTGGTTTCCTACATCAGGGAACTCATCCCCTGATATATCATATGATGCCCTAAAATGAGGACATACACTTTTGATGGTCATTTTAAATACAGGTGTGACTACTATTCCATGTGATATTTTTCAAATATGGTTCATTAAACTGTCTTGTAAATAATTCCTTTTCTCTCCAATAAACTGTCAACAAGGTTAACTCCACATTTCCTGACAGACACATTGGACATTTCTTAAGTAATGCAGAACAGGGTCATGTTTATTTATTTTTTTACTCCTGCATCTGAGCACTGAATGCAGGACACAGATCTATTCCTAAATCTGATTTTAAATACAGTTCCCAAATGTGATGTTACCTCAATAAAACCCTATGGGATTTAAAAAAATGGTGAAGTTTTATTAATTTTAACAGCAGAGAACAAACACATGCACAGAAGTGCTCCACATTGAATCCTCCCCTTGGTGCACATAGAATCTAATGAAAAGTATATGCCTGCAGGAGGGCAAAATATAACCCAATAAAAGCAGCAAATAGAAGAAATCCAAACTGAAACCCTGCAGATTTGGATGTAAATCCTTACCTAAAAGCCTTGCTCTGCCCTCCCTTTTACAATGGACTGTACTGTTTTGCTGAAGGTGGCCCAGGGCACATATTCCTCTCAAATCTCTCTCTGTTGTGCACAGATCATCCTATAAACTGTTCATTTCTGTGGGAGGTAAGGTTTATATAACTTCCACCTGGCAGGGTCAACACAAGCTCCCTCCCTTCTTACTTAGATTAACGGGGTACTGTTCAGTTTACTCTGTATGGGCCTTTTCTGTAAGGCTTTTAGCAATAGAGAATTTGTCTCTTCTGCACAGACATTAAAGATCTTTCACCATTTTAAATCTGATGGTTAAGAGATTTCCCCCGTGACCTTACAGAAATCCATGGCCATTCAGCTTTACACAGTTCCATTTGAGTTGTGTTTCACCCCAGATACCACTGCATTTCAGCACCACCAGGCACAAACCCTATTACCTAAATATTTGAGGACTTTTATGCACCATGACCGTTGTGCACAGACACACTAATTACTGCTTTCTTCATCGCACTGGAGATCCAACCAACTCAATTCTCCCTTGGCCAATTCTTCAACTCATGAATTCCTAGCCTTGGCTTGGTAAAAAGCAGCAGAACATTGTTTCCCCCAGACTTGCAGGAGTTCCACCCATTATATATTTATAGGAGCAGTTAGTTCACCCCTGTAAAACACACTTGTTAGCACATGTTACCACAGCACTGAACCAGGCTCAGTCCTTTGGTGACTGTGGTGAGACACAGTAAAGCGTCTCGGAAGATCTCGGGTTGTCACGCGGAGAGAGCCGAGATTTCTTTCCTCCCCAACCTCTTTCTTGATAAGATCACCCAAGAATGTAGCTCCCCCTAGTTCCAGCAAAGAATTCCACCAACCCCGTTAGTTTTCTACCCTCTTTTGACCATAGATGGCAATTTAAGGCTCCTCTTATCGTAGCACTGTTTCGAGACCTATATAACTCCTCTGAACAAGAAATAAACGCCTTATGACCGTCTGCCATGTTGGTATTTGCGTTTTTGTCAAAGGCTCGAGCGACCCTGGAATTTGGGGTCGCCGTGCTGCTCTTCTGAGCCAAGCCACGTGCTTGTCTTTATAATAAAGGCAACATCTTGGTGCCGAAACCCGGGAACGCCCCAGAAGTTCGAGATTCGCCTAGTCGAGAAGCAGCAGCTGCAGCGCGAGATCGACTGCAAGCAGAGAGAGACGCCCTGGGACCAGCTGGAAGCCATAGAAGCCATAGCGAAAGTCGTAACTTTAGTTCATAATCAGTGAAGAATAAAATGCGAATTTAAGCATTTCAATTTCGCTATTGCGAAACTTTTAAAATTGGGGGCGATACAACGTCCAGTTGAAATATTACATTCAGAATTATGGGACAAATTTACCACCGTGTTAGCTGAAGATACCAAGCTCTCAGGTAGTGGAAAAAGTCTTAAAGCGTGGGGAAAAGTAGAACAGGCTCTACGCCGGGCTTTGGAGGAGCAGGAGACGTGGACACAGGCACGAATGTGTTTATTAGACATGCCACAGGCGGGAGCGGCCACGGCGGCGGGGGCCGCCCCGGAGAGGGACCCGGGGGGGAGCAGGGATACGCGGGGGTCGCGCGTTTTCTCCCTCCTCAAGGTCGGACCCACAGCCCTCAGAATCATCAGAGAAGCCCCCATATCAGCGCAGACCCGCCGGAGCCCCTGCACCCCCCCCTCCCGCGGCCACCCGGCGCGGGCGGCGGACGGCGTGACGGCGCGCCCCGACAGCGCCGGCGGCGCGTCGTTGTCGGTCCCGGCGCCTGTCGTCGCGCCGCCCGCCCGCCGCCGCGCCCGCCGCCCGCCCCGCCCGCCGCCCCGCTGCCCTCGCTCGCGCGGGTGCCGCCCCGCCCCGGTCTCGAATACTGCGCGAGAAATACACCAACAAGCGAAATCCTTTTGGGAGGAATTGTCCACAGAGGCGCGGCGAGCCGAGGAGGCGGCCGACCCGGACCGGCGCGCCGCCGGCGCCGCCGTTGCCCGTGGCACCGTTCCAATGGGACCAAAATGGCGCTGGCCGGGAGGAATGTGGGCGGACCCAACCTGTTCGTGGCGCGAACAGCCCGGAACCGAGAAAAGCCACGGGCGCGCAGGGAGCGGGGGGCGACGGAGGGAGTTCCCCTGACCGAGATCCCGCCCGATGCCACCACCATATAAGGCAGAAGTCCCACCCCGCGGGAGGCAGGACAAGCCCAGGGGGCGGGAGCGGCACCGCCCCCGAGGGGAGGGGCGGGGTCGGAGCCGAACAAAACGGCACGGAGGGCCGGAAGTGTCTTGGTATTCGACTTCCGCTCGGAGTCGAGCAACAGCTCCTCCGACAGCTCGAAGAAACTGCCGAACCCGGCTGGCTCTCGGAAACCGAGAACATAGAATCATTGCAGTTTCGAGCCAAACCAAACAAATCTCTAGACAAAGCCGGAAAGCAGGCACAACATAAACTCACTAATTGGGGAAAAATAAAGATAGCATGCGCGGATTTTACCCCCGCGGCAGCGATACATGCTTTTCCCGTGAGGATTACGGGAGCCCAGGGAAACCAACAAAGGAATTATACCCCGATAAACCCCAAGGAAATCCAGACGGTGCCTGAAAGACCCGTAAGAGTGAGACCCGAGCATCAACGATGTTTCTGTGTGATTTTGCTGCTGAGCCTTGTCGCCAGAGGGCAAGCCAGCCCAGAACATTACCCCCATCAGCCATTCAGGTGGGTCATGCGACACCCTACCAGTGACAAGGTGCTCAGAGAAATCACCACATCAAACACCCCATCTTTTGTGTTTCACGTCACTGACCTGTTTCCAGGACGACCAAAGGTAGATCCCTACTCCTCACACGCCACACACATGTACCTATCCTATTGGTGCCCAGCTTCAAACCCTGGAAAAAGCTATTGCAATCACCCGGGGTGGGGGTATTGTGGGCACTGGGGCTGTGAAACCATTGTCACAGATGCCAGACCTTCAGGGCCAGGGTGGGACCCACAAGAGCCCGACAAATTTTTGCAGTTCACCTGGGCACCCACCGGCTGCAAAACACCCGTTTTCCTCCAGGGAAACTTTTATCGGAACCGTCACAAAATCCCCAAAATCCAGAAGTGCACTCATTACAACATGACGGTTCTGCAGCCAAATCACCCTAGCTGGGCCGTAGGCAAAGCGTGGACAGTAGTCCTTCAAGGGTCGAAAGAGTGGGTGAACGTGCAAATTGTCAAGCTCCAACCGTCAGCAACCCGAGCAATCGGGCCGAACAAAGTTATTAAGAACACGCAGAAAGGGAGAGACACAACCTACCCCAAAACCCTGCCCACAAAGGCCACCAACTCCCTGACAGGCCAAGTAGAAACCCTTCAAGTAGGTCACTCAGTTGGGTCGGACCCGGACCCAATTCTTCGCATGTTAGAAGCTACCTTCCTTTCCCTGAACGATTCTAACCCTAACTTAACCAATTCCTGCTAGCTTTGTTATGATGTTAAACCCCCTTTTTATGAAGGAGTCGCTTTGAACACCCCTTTCAGTTATTCTACAGCAAACGCCCCTCACCAGTGCAGGTGGGACACCCCTCGCAAGGGAATTACTCTGAGTCAAGTCACAGGCCAGGGCAAATGCTTCGGAAATGCAACCTTAGCTAAGCGGAAAGGCAACATCTGCACCGAAGTTGTCAAGCCTGACAGGAAGAACAATAAGTGGGTGGTCCCATCCGCGTCTGGGATGTGGGTTTGCCAGCGTTCTGGAGTGAGCCCCTGTGTGTTCCTTGCCAAATTCGATGATTCTAACGATTTTTGTGTCCAGGTTCTGATTGTTCCTAGGGTCCTGTACCACTCAGATGAAGAGGTGTATCGCCTTTTCGAAGAACCCAGCCAGCTCCACAAAAGAGAAGTAATATCTGGTATAACCATTGCAATGCTGCTCGGCCTAGGAGCAGCCGGAACGGCCACGGGTGTCTCCGCCCTAGTGACTCAGCACCAAGGAATGTCCCAGTTACAAAAAACGATCGATGAAGATTTGCAAAGGATTGAGAAATCCATCTCCTATCTGGAGAAGTCGGTCACCTCTCTCTCGGAAGTGGTCCTGCAGAACAGGCGGGGGTTAGACCTCCTGTTCATGCAGCAAGGAAGCCTGTGTGCCGCCTTGAAAGAAGAATGCTGCTTCTATGCAGACTACACGGGAATTGTCAGAGACTCCATGGCAGAACTCCGGAACAGACTGGCTCAGAGACAAAAAGACAGAGAGGCCCAACAGGGTTGGTTTGAGTCCTGGTTCAATAAATCACCATGGATGACCACCCTAATCTCTACCCTAATAGTTCCATTGTCAACACTGCTTCTAGTAGTTACCTTCAGACCATGCCTGTTGAGTAAGCTGGTCTCGTTCGTTCAGACCCGTCTAGAACGAATCAATATCATGTTCGTAGGCCAGCAACAGATGCTGTGAACCTTTCCCCTATCAAATCGCAATTTTATATCCCATTTTAGTGATGACTACCCCACTCATTTGTAAAAAAGGGGGGGGAAATGTGGTGAGACACAGTAAAGCGTCTCGGAAGATCTCGGGTTGTCACGCGGAGAGAGCCGAGATTTCTTTCCTCCCCAACCTCTTTCTTGATAAGATCACCCAAGAATGTAGCTCCCCCTAGTTCCAGCAAAGAATTCCACCAACCCCGTTAGTTTTCTACCCTCTTTTGACCATAGATGGCAATTTAAGGCCCCTCTTATCGTAGCACTGTTTCGAGACCTATATAACCCCTCTGAACAAGAAATAAACGCCTTATGACCGTCTGCCATGTTGGTATTTGCGTTTTTGTCAAAGGCCCGAGCGACCCTGGAATTTGGGGTCGCCGTGCTGCTCTTCTGAGCCAAACCACCTGCTTGTCTTTATAATAAAGACAACAGGTGACCTCAGTACTGTTGACTTCACTGAGTATGAAATAGGCTGCTCTGCTTGCCAGTCAAAGACCTGAATGATAAATTACAGAAATATTGTCTATAAAGTGAGTAATTACTTTCTTACATGTAGAATTTGTGTCAGAAATGTGTCTTCATTTATTTAATTACTTCATAATCCCATATTCAACACATGGCTAATCTTTCTTGATCCTGTAAAACACAGCCTTTCTGTTTAATCCTGATAGCAATCTCTATAACTCAGCAGCTGCTGCATTTCACCTCCACACTGTTTATCATCCATGACTAGAATTGAAACACCCTTGTTGGCTGGTTTTTATATTGGGATGGTGCTATAATTGCTTCTAATTCTCATCCAAAAATACAGTATTGCAGATCTCCCTGTTGCGGATGACTTAAGTATGTGGTATTTTGGATGTAAACAGCTCCTTTTTTCCAAATTAGAAGAAATAGTGAAGAGATAAAAGCCTTTCTTTTATTTTTGGGATTTTTTTCTCTTTTCTTCTTAGAGCTGTATAAAGTGCCACAGTATTGAATTTGGATATTATTTGATAATTCAGCTGTATAAATCTTTTGATCAGAAGTTGTATTAACAGCCATACCCTGCCAGGTTCTCCGTGCTGTGGCCTGTCCAGGTTTGTTCTGGAAGCAGAACCCTCTGGTGCAGAAGGAATTTCACACACACACAAGAATCAAGGGACAGATCTTGACTAAGCTCCCCGTGCACAGGAATGAATGTCTTTGTTGTCTTAATAGGGCACTTTGGAACTCTCAGTTAACAGACAGAGCCTTCAGCACCAACCTTGCCAGCAGCAGAAACGCAAACCAAGGATGACAGGAAAACCAAGCCAGGCACTCCTGCTTTCCCTGAAGCTCCCCTCAACTCGTCTCCCAGCAGAGCCCATAGCCAGCAGCTGTGTACCCAGCAAGGTAAAGTCCATAGCAATAGCACAGAAGCATGTGCAGGACTTTACTTCTCCCATTTATATTTGGCAGCAAGATTCACTTTTTCACCACCTTGATTGCTTCCATAGTCCTTGAGGCAGAGGCTGCAGCCTTTGTAGTGGCAACTCAAAGCTTCTGTGGACTTTTATTCATGGCTTTCCTCCTTTTCTTGTGAGCCACAATTCCTCTCATTTAATTTTTCTTTAAAACATTCACTAAGGAAAGAATATTGTTACAGTGACAAATGTTTAAAGTGTCTTTCTTTACTGTACCAGAGTCCTTCATGACTGGATTAGAAAAATTCAGGTCTGGTAATTTAAACAGATTTAAAAATATATCACTACAAAGGTGCGTGCAGTGGGATAGACCTTTATTTAACAACCCTTTGTATCTTCCATATACTGTCGTATCCTTTTAATAGACAGGAGTTTTATTTCCTCCTGTGAGTCTCAGAACTGCAGATTCAGCTTTGTTAGCTCTGCTGGCCAATTGTGCAGAAAAAAATCTAGTTTAACCTGTGCAATAAGTGATCGGTGGCTTATACAAAGTTCCTGAAACATTTGTTCATTTTACAACAGGCCATAATTCTGCTTTAAAAATACTGCAAATACAGGTTCTGATTTGACCCCTCTATTTGCCTCTGCTCCTGGCCTCTGCTCCCTGTGACAGCCACATTTTATTGCAACAGTGCCTGGAATTTTGCAAGAATTTGCTAAATGCTTGCCACCAGAGGTGCTGTATGTCCCATGGCAGGAGAGTTATGGGTTTCTAGCAGGCAAAGTGTCCCCAGTTACTTTGGTGACATTGCAGTTGGGGCAATCCCCCATGTTCTCATCCTTCTGAACCCCTTAACCCCTTAATGTAATACCTTAAATCACTTAATGTCTGTGATTTCACTGAATGAGAAAACATCCAGTGGCCAGAAAAGATTATCATGTTCTGCAATCTATTTGTTAGTGTGTGTATTAGTTGTAATTACCCAGGTTAAAGTGAATTGAAATACTGGCAAGTCCTGGACAAAGTGAAAGCTGAACACAGATTACGGTAAAGAGCAGTAGAAACAAAATAATTCAAGTAAAAGAACAGTAAATAATTTAAAAATAAAATTACTTATCACATAAAAAATTGAAGGGGGTTTTCTAGGTAAATCTTTCTCAAGTGGCAAAGCTGTCTTGCCCATGTCTGTCTAGAAGTGAGAATAGAAAATTACATTTAAAATTGAAAAGACTCATGTTCACATAAAATGTGTAATCAAATACAAGGTTACACTTAAACTGAAAAATGAGATTGAGGCAGGAATTCACAATGTTTAACTTGTGTTTTCTGAGGCTAATCCTCAATTTCCTCTGTCATAAGGAAAAAGGAACAAGTCTTTCTGAATGATGCCTTAGAGCTGATGTCTGTCCTAGCCACTGTGGATTGTTTTGTGAAGGATGTTATCAGCTCCAGAAAGAGCCTACAAAACCAGAGGCACACTAGGTGTAAGGTGGGCTTGTGATTGCTGTTCTCAGGACCTGCAGAATAATGTTAAAAAATAACTTAACTGACATGAATCAGTCTTTTTGGGTCACATCAGAGCATGCATCAATTTAAAGATTAAGTATGTAATGGGAAGATAATCCCTGCATATTTGACAAATGGTTTCAATTTTTTATCTTTCTAGTGGGTCTGGTGATCATGACAAAAGTAATTTTATAGTATTTCACAAAGTATCTTGTAAAATGGCAACCATATTTTATAGTGGCTTTTATTACTCCTGGAACTTTTACTGGGAATTACATCACAAAAATTGGTTAACATAAATATTGCAGTGAAGAGCTTTCACCATTTAATGCCAGAGTTAACTCTGCCAATGCAGCCTTCTTTTTCAGATGGAAAAGGTCATTAGAATTAAATTTGTTCTCAGACTTTTTACTTAGCTGGGATGAAACACTGGTATGAAGTTTTGTAGTTCTCTTCAACCTGGAAAATATCATGCCATGATCTGTCACTGTCAAGCTGTCTTACAGGGTTGCCTCAAGCCTCTCTATAATATATGAACAGAAACAGAGATTTGGAGATTAACAAGTGGAATACAAAATGGGTTTGTTCAATATTTACCACAGTAAGATCTGTTTTGAACATCTGCCAGGCACCACAGCAGAAAACAATAATAAATAACACCACTTACATTAACAGTCAGCTTTCAAAAATTAAATTTGCATGGAAGATGGAGCTTCATTAATGGTAGAACTACATACATTAAATTTGCATTCATGTAAATGTTAAAGAAGACTCAAGTATGCTTGTACGTTCTTTTCTCCTCCTTCAACTTTCTCATATTTCCCCATTTTTGCTGCAATTTTTCTTTGATCTTTAACACAGCCTTATACACATGTGAGCCCTTTATGGGTCTGCACGAAAACTTGTTCCATTCTTCCCTTTCTCCTTTTGTTTACTTCACTCTTCCCTTC
The DNA here is from genome assembly GCA_024865655.1 of Emberiza elegans. Classification (NCBI taxonomy): domain Eukaryota; kingdom Metazoa; phylum Chordata; class Aves; order Passeriformes; family Fringillidae; genus Emberiza; species Emberiza elegans. The sequence continues at coordinate 541,258 of JALJVW010000797.1, forward strand.
CCCCTTTTCCCCTGTTCATACATGCTAAAATTCTGACAAAAGCAGCAGCTTTCCTGCAGCTCATGGAGCCAGTGCTGCCTGATGGACAAGGAGTCCCAGAACATCTTGCAGCTCGAGGCCAGGCTTGGCATCAGCCCAGCTGCATATGGTTATCATCAGCTTTGAATCTGCTGAGTAATGTGGAAACAACTGGAGCTTGGAATTTATTGTACCAAATATTCTGGCTCTCTCTAAACCTTCTTTTCATTAAAGAAAATAAAATACAAGTATTGATGTCTATAGATGGGGACAATAAAGATGAGCCACAGCTGAGCCATAATGGTTTGCACACTCATAAGCCCTCCTCAGTTTTTGTGGCTTCAGTGCTTTCCTTTGGGGGATAATGTGAAGATGTGCTGGAATGAAATACTCTCAGATAATGCAGGGAAACAATTTTCTTTCTTGCTGTCACATTTTAGGTGTGAAGCTTAAACTCTCTAGGGAAGCTGACAATTCTCTTTGCCAATAACTTGGACCCTTCTGGAAAGCCAAATGCTGTTTCACACAACCACAAAAGCCCTTGAAGCCCCAGTGCTTGAGATGAAGAGTTTGGGAAGGGAGAGAAGAGAGGCACTGGGTGTGGCAATGGCTGGAAGAGGGGAAGAGATGCAGGTAGGATTGACCTCAGTGTCTGCTGGGAGCCAGGGGAACTCTCAGGAATTTGAGGATTGTGGACGTGATGTCCCAGGTGTGGCATGAAGGTTGTGAAAATCTGATTCTCACAGGCAGCTTCAGGGGTAGGAAAAGGAAAAGAAGGAAAAAGAGACTGGTCAGCTCTCTTACTCTGGACACCATTTTGTCTGCAAAAACTTAACAACAATTTTCCAATAAAAAACAGTTTTTTTATCTCAAGCACAGTAAACACTTTTCTTAAGTGTTTTGGCAGCTCAGACTAAATATGGAAAATTTATACCATTGCCAGAGGACCTGAAAAATAATCTTTTGAAATTGTTTTTGCTCATCTACAAGTGCAGGGCTGTTGGTTACATATACACACTCCAGAATATTGGACAGAAGTGCAACAGAATGAAGTGTACTCCTTGTTTATATATGTTTTTCTGAATCCAGTTCATAAAACCAGCCTGTCTAACATGAGATGAAGCAAAAATTGCAAATTCCAAATATACAGCTGAGATCCCCCTGAAGAAAAAAAAACTAATAATATTAGCACAAGTCAGCTCTGCATGTTCCTGGCCCTTGTACTTTTAAAAATGAGAATATTAAATTGTTAAAGAGGCAAAGATAGTGACTCCCCAAGGCTTCATAGAAAAATTTATGAAGATATACACAAAGGTGACTTTAGACATTAAAACTCTAAGAAAAGGTCTGAAGTCTTGCCTCAAATAAAGCATGTGCTATTAAATATTGTCACCTGGGCCAGCAAGAGAGACCACACTTAGTGAAAGATCACATCAGGAGATAATCACCAGCACACTGATGTAACATAGAAAGAATTACCTGTCCTCTGCTGTCCTCTCCAATGAGAATTTAACAACAATGTCTAGCAACAGATATACAACAGTTATATTATTCTGTCCCTCTCAGCAGCATTCTGCAGGAAACTACAATTAAATAGGCAATCCTGTGTCTCAGTTTATTTTTCTACATATTTAAATATTGACAAGCTCAATAAACTGATTGGTGTATGTGGCTTCAGTTTAAGCCATTAATTTGAAATGTGGCTTCAGATTCCTGCCCAGTATTCCTCATCATTCATAGTCCAAAGTGTTGCTGGGAGAAAGTGTCAAAAGAACAAAGAGCCTGCCCAGACAGACTGGACTTGTTTCCAGACTTCATATTAAAATTAAAAAAAAAATTTAATTAGTTTAATCACTTGCTGATGTTTTATTCAACAGAAGATGGAAAACCTGTTGAATGTTCAAAATCTAAAGCTGCACTCATTAGGGACACAGAGCTACACAAGAATGTGGAAAAGCAGCATCATGATTTGGGTCCCAGGTACCTACAGCTCTCACCTGAGGCTTCCCTGCCTCTGAAACCCAGACAGAAAGACAGAAGGGCACCCACTGTGACAGCTCCCCTCTTCCTTCTTAGGGGTAAATCCAAACTCTTGTGCACCCTGCAAAGTACAAGGACTCTACAAATCCTGGTTTGTGCCTAATAAATACACAGTGACAGGGAAGCATATGGGATACAATACAGCAAAAGCAAAATGTTATTTAAGATCTTGTGGGAAAGCACTGAGTAATGAATTGCTCTGAACTGTACAGAAAAAATATAACTCCCTCCCTCTTAAAGTCACAGCATAAGGTTTTACACTGATGAAGACAAATAAGAAAAAAGCCTAACCTCCGGACAAGAACATGGAGTGTTGGATATTTTACCAAAAAAAGTCTCTTGGGCAAATGATAAATAACTTATATTCTGTACTTATTTAAACTACTCATACACTTCCTAAATGCAAAGTACGGATTCTTGGAAGAGGCTTTGATTAAAGCTCCTCACATCAGTCCCAGGTGTTCCAGGTGGATACTGGACACTTTGATGAAGACTGAGAGAGCATAAGCAAAAATAATAAGAGATGTCAGTAAATTAACCCTTTGTCTGGATCCTGTTGAGGATTATATTTCAGATTTAGTTCCTATTGAATGATGAGTGAGATAATTAATATGAATCAATTCTCTAGGGCTCAACTTTTAGAGTTTTAAGACAGCTAATAATTCCATGGAAGTGGAGTCATACATATTTATCCCAACCCCTACACCTTCAGTAATCACTTCTTGCACTCTCTCTTGCACTGGTGTAGCAGGGGCTTGGAAGGATAGAGACAGGAAGGACTCTGGCTTAATAAATGCAGGATGGATATAAATAAGCACTGTCTAGCACTAATAGGCTGTGCAGAGAACTCCCAAAGGAGATATTGCTTGAGACTCCTAAGAAGAGGATGATTAAGGCATTGGTGAATATACTCTGGGGAGCTATCCTGCAGTGGCAGAGAAATGGGCTAGTAGACAAAACAGGTAGTTTCTAGCACCTTCAAGGCATGGAATTCTATCCCCAGCAGCCATTCAGACACCTCCAGAGAGGCAAGGTTATTTCCTATGTACATAAAATTCATGTATGGGAATCACAAACTCCTCTATTCAGCGTACAAATGCACACAGTTGTGTAATCTTAATACAGAATATAAATAAACAGTGACAGAGATGCTTAAGATACACACAAAAACTGACAAGGTATTGTCCTGGATGTATCAGAATGCAAAATGGGATATGGCTGCTCTGTATTACACTACATTCCACTTATAAGTTTTTCCATATTCTTCAAGGGTTGAACAATTTTTTTCAATTTATTTACTCTTAGCATTAAAGAGTACCAATGTGAATTTGCATCCAATCCTTAATCCAAATGGACTTTCCCAGCAATTAAAATCTGTATATAAAATGCAGTTTTAATATTGTGACATTCAAAATGCAACCAAAGGTTTTCTCTAATTTTAAGTATAAAGAGGAAATAATGTATTATTCAAGCTCCAGAGCTTGCTTAATGCAAGATCAATTTTGTTAAGTGTTGCTTAGCAATGGATTATGAGCACAGATCCTGAATATTAATGCAGGACTGGTATGGAAGCAATTTCTGTGAAAGTACACTTTAAAAGGAAAGGATTTTCCTGGTGAACCACAAACAAATAAATAAATAACTCCAGAGTTCCATACACAAAAGGAGGTCACATCTTCTTCATTTCTTGCATCATTTATTGGCCACTAAGCCAAACAGGAGAAACTTTTGGATGAGCTTTGTTGTTTTCCAGATATGAACCCAAAATGCTGAGAGCCTGCTCCCGAACTCTGAGGCAGAGCCAAACTTTACAGTGGCACAGGATTAAGTCAGAGCAACTGGATGAAAGTCTGGGTCACAGTTTTCATAGTGTATATTTTATATCTGCAATCCAACACACTGAGTTGTTTAATTTTATATATATATGTGAGACTTCTCATGGACAGTAGTGATGTAGCTCTCCCTTATAATCAGAGCAAAGATCTTTGGCATTTAGCTACTTCTGGTTTTGGGTATAAAAGAAAGTTCCGATCACGTCACACAGTAAAATCCTATTTTATCTGTATTTTATTTTTATAAGGTCTGTAGAAGAGAGGACACGTGGGCCATGCTGTGCTGGGACAATGATGGGCCACAAAGCCATGCAAGAGTTGCAGCTGAGATGGAAGTTTCAAGGTGGGTTTGCTTTGATTGAGATTCCCTGCACAAACTGTGCCTGCCCTACCCCTCTACAAACAGCCTGCTCTGACAGCACTTTCTGACAATGTGCTTTGCTCTAAATATAGACCCCTCTCCTTCAAAGTTGCACTAGAGTTGGTAATGAGGATTGCAACATCTAAGCACAGCTTTGGCAAACCCTAAAGATGGCAGAATATCTTTTTGACCTTTTACTTGTCTCACATTCTCCACTGTTTTTATAGCATTCATTACTTGGATTTTGTAATATTTATTTTATTAAACTGAAACAATGTAGAGATTTTTGTCTTATGCCATCATTAAATACTCCTACATCTATATTCTACATTGCTCTTTTTAGCTAAAATTTTTCTGTTATTTCATGGGCTTCATCATCAGGGTGAAGTCTGAAGCACACTAAGATCATTGTTCTAGAAGATTTCCTAGCATCTGTCTACATGAGCCTTTTGGGACCTTCATGTTAATTTACTAAGTCCATCTTTGTTAAACATGGACTTTTATAACAAAGTACTTATTTGACTCTCATTGATTAGTGTCTAATTTGTGTGAACAGATCCTGCCTAATAAAAGAATAACTTTTTGAGTATATTTGTTCCTAAATCTCCGCTTTCCATGCAACTTGGGAAATCCTACTTGTGTGTTTTTCTCCCCTCAGACTCGGCTTTATTTATGAGATCTAATTTTCTTTAAATGTAGATTTAAATGAAGTGCAGATTTGGTTTTATGCATTTCTTTGGGGAACTGAGGAGAACAATGTATGTGTATGCAGATGTGTGACTGCTGATCCTCAGACCACTTTCAACTCCTAATTAGATTGTAAACTTTTCAGGACAAGGGCAGCCTCATAGTCTGCATCCAGTAGCTGTCTGCTATCTTCAGCCTTAATATTAAAAATAATTACTAGTGTTTATATTATAACATCAACCAGGGGTTTCAGAATTCATACATAAAATATGAGACAGTCCTTGCCAGAGCCCTAATAGCAGAAGTTATTTCAGCAAAGCACTTAGACATAGATGTGACCTTGTGGGTAAACTTAGAGGCAACTTCAGGGATTTTCTCTTGCTTCTTTTTTTTCTTTCCCTGTTTGTTTTTTTTCTTCTTCCCCTCCCACTGTGGCAGGATATTTAAGAGAAGCAGAGCAGTAAAAGAAACTCAGGAAACACAACCATCTTCCATCTTCGTAGCAACTTTGTTCCTTAGCAGGAGGGAGAATTACTTGCCTTTTTAGTTTGAAAATGTAATGCTAAGGCTGAATATCAAAGAAGCACGATACACTATCTCAGCCCAACCATTAGTGACTTCCTTCTTCCAGATTCTGCAGCGCTGCTAAAATTTTAGGTAAGTCAAGCTCAGAAATGCAGTAAAGACCTTCAGAGATATCTTCAGAGAAGCCTTACTGCTTGAATTGGTTAGCTTGACTGCTTAGGGCTCAGATAAGCAGCAGAAATGCTGATGGCCTGTTTTTTCATGCTCTTTTCTTGATTGGTAAGCCCTAGATAGCATTTATTTACTCTTCCAGTCTCATGAGATAACATATGGGGCTTTTTTATTTGCTTAGGTTTGCTTTCAGAAAGCTGCATTAATTTCCTGTTACTTTGGACATTTGTCTTGCATTGCAGTTCTTGGTTAGGTGACATTTTCTTTGTGTCTCATCCTAGGGGAAGGAAGTCTGCAAGGTGAGGGTAGTTTTGCTGAGAAACTCCAGTGTGTCTGTTCAGGGTTCTCTGCTGACCAAGTTAGGTGTGCCCAGCTGTGTCCAAGGCTTCCCAAGGCAGGCAGTGAATAATTTTTTTATGGAAGGTTCTGCCTCAGGGAGCATGGTCCACAGGACCACAGTTTTCTGTAACAGGAGCCCAGGTTTCATGGTTTTGAGTTCTTACTACCACATGTAAAGAACAGGAATTTTCACCTCAAAGTATCCTGTGACTTTCTTTACCATAGCATCACAGCATTCATTCCCAGCACACATCTGGACAATCTTGCAATGCTCAGCAGGCACCTCCACATCCATCCAGCTGTGCATCCTTCCCACACACACTGACTTGTTGAATGGCAAAGCTGCTCTGTGAAGTCAACATCTGCCTAAACACAGGTCCTGTCTTCAAAATTCAGCTCTGCTGCAGAGTTTAGCATTCACCATCTCCTGTCTTCAGCCCCAGCAGTAATTGCTGTGATGCAGCTACGTATGATAAATTTAATAAACCTGGGTCAAAGCAAGTGCTGAATATCATTATGGACAGGACTGTGCATTTACAAAAATTGCCAGTCAGGTCTAATTCCAGAATTCATATTTACAGTGTGCAATCTTACTCATGAAAACAGCCTCCCTGAAGTCATTGTTTATACTCTTTTCAGTCAACATTGCTCTGCAAATATGAATATGAAAAGCAGTTTTAAAATGATCTGATTTTTAAATTTTTTTTAAATGTATCTGAGTAGCTGAGTTAGGGTAGGGAAAAAAAAACCAGTCTCTGAAAGTAGGAAATGCTCCTGTGACCTTTAATTACACATTTCAAATTAGGACTATGTCACATTGAATTTGCACATAATCAGACTGGATTGCAGAATTTAACTTATTATTCAGTCTATAGTCTATAACAATTAGGCTCAGAATTTGATCCCAGTATATGGGGTACACATATTTTATGGCAGACATTGACCAGAGAATAGAACACAGCTTTGACTTCATTATAGAATGGTGCCAATCTAAGTACTCCCTCATCTTACTCTCACTTTTTATCACTTTTCAGTCACCTCTGTACCCCAGAGTGTACAAACTGCTTTAAAAATTGGCTTAAGGAACTGGCAGTTCAACTCTTCTTTGCTTTCATGGGAGGGAAACCAACTTCTCTTTTCTTTTAGTCATTCTGTCAATGAACTGTGTTTGAAGAACAGAGTTTCATTTTCATTTGTTTCTTTTGTTTTGTTTATTTTAATCAGGACTATAAGTTGTTTGTAATTGCCATCTCTAAGTACAAAAACTATTTTAGCTGGTAAGTTTTGCTATCACTTATGTTGCTGTATCAAATGTCCTTCCTCTAGCATAAAAGCATCTAACTTAACTGGATTTTTGGTTTTTTTTTTTCCTTTTTGTCTTTTCAGATGGAGAACCACACCATTTTTTTTAGTAATTAGTTGCTTTCAACTTTTCTGTACCTTTATGCTTTTGAGTGTTAGTTCCTATGTGTAAATATCAGATTTAGCAACCAAATCAGGTATATTTTGCACAGCAACTAAGGAAGATTTTTACTCTTTTCTGGAGAACAAATTCCTGTCTCAGGCTGGCTGATGAGAAAGAGTGTCTAATTAACACATAAATCTTATAAAATATACTGGCTTGCTTGTCTTCTGTCAGAGCAGGGATTTAGAACCCGCCTTTTACTCAATCATGTCCAAATCCACAGTGTTTACCATTAAGGAAGAAATATTAAGCATTATTTCATCAAGTCCTCATCTCTTCATCATGCCTTGAAGAGAAAAGACCAAGCTAAATCCCAGAGACACTGAAAAAAGCAGAAAGGCCTTTACTTAATCTGGGTGGCTCAGATTCACAATCTGTGTGAATACAGATTTGGCAGTTTATGACTGTATCTTGAACCAGGGAAGGTTAATTCTGGAAGAAGCTCTCCTGTATGACAAGAACACCTCTTCTGTTAAAGGATGAGATTTAGAAAACTCTTGTTAGCCCTGTGCAGTGTTGCTGTTGGAGAAATTGGTACAAGAAACAAAGCTGGATCCTTCCAGGGAGAAAACAATGTGCCTCCTTCCTTGAAATGCACAAGACATCTATTGAACTGTAATTCCAGGCTGGATCATCTGCCAGTATAAGAAGACGTGCATAATTAAAATCAATAGTCATGTGTTGATTTATGCCTGCTGGAGATCTAGTTCTCTACTTCAAGCATCCAAATCCAAGAAGGAACTTGGAAGCAATTTAGATAAGAAACACCAACTTCACTAAGAACCAACATAACTAATTTCTGAGCAAAGGTATGCAGAGCATTCCTAAAGAATGGATCACAACATGTTAAGGTGCAGGATGATAGGAGGACCTTGTTGCTTAAAGGATTGTGTTTTGTTAAAAAGGAAGTACATCCAGAGGGAAGGACAGGATGTAACTTAGTGATGGACAAAATCCAGAAGGGTAAGATTAAAATGAAGAACAGCAAATATCTTCGGTGGCTTTGGTAATTGAACATGTCAGAGTTTTATTAAGGATAATGATAAAGATATGCAGCTATGATGCCATGAAAGTAGAGGCAGATAAGTCTCTAAAAACATTCCATGTATACTCAATTTTATTGGGATTTTTCACCTTTTATCATCTGAAAGTTTTGTGTGATACAGCATTTTATTTATATTGTTTTATTCTATCCCGTAAGAGCAGATGATAATCTGTTGAAAGAGCATTCATCTATTTTTCCTTGGATTCCTTTGCAGGCCAGCCGTCTGGGTGAGCTCCAGAGAGGACACACAGACAAGTATGATCTAATGCCCATTAATCTCCCTTTGTGGAGCTGCTTCATCATCATTGTTAGACAAAGAAAAATACTCAGAAGGTGAGAAGGGCACATGGTATTGAACAAAAGGAAAGAGTGTAAGCCCACTCCAGGATCCTTCCAGCATTCATCTATAATGCTGAACTCTGTTAGAAAGCTTGACCAGAAACACAATATCTGATTTTTTGCTGTAGGGTGCAAGTGCTGAGGACAGGGAAGGAAATGTAGAAATTTGTCTGTGTGCCTCCCACAGCTCCCTACCATTCAGAGCCAGAAAACAGAGAGAGAAGTGTGAAATCTCACCTCAGTTCTGTTGTTCCCCACTGTCACTTCCCCTCAGAATCAAATCTGGGTTAGATTGATAAAAAACAGGATAGGAAGCCCCAGGAGCACTGTAATTAAACAATTGAAATGGCAACATACAAAGAGCAGGAGCAACTGAATTTTCATGATTTCATGATGGCAAGCATGGAGTTAAACATAGAAGCCCAATTATAAAGAGAGATGGACAAAAGCCAGAAAGCAAAAATTTTAAAACCATAAATTGAGATTGTGCTACAAGTGGTGAGATAAAAGCAAGAGGAGCACCTGGCTCTATAAATGCAGTAGTTACTTGAAAGAGAATGCCTGAGAGTGTCTTATTAAAATTGGGCTTTTATTATAAAAGCAGGGGCTTATTTAATAAGTATTCATCCTAAAGACTTAAAGTGTCCTCTGTCCATGCAGTCTGCATTCCAAGGTTATCAGAAGAACTGTTGCTATGGGCTGAACTCAATTTAGCACATGCTTTTTTGTGTGGTGAGTGGATGTGAAAAGGATTCAGCAACACAAATCTGTCTGTGTTCTGAATGAGAAATGAACTTCTGTTAAAGATCTTGCAAACCTCAACTACAGCTGCACAATGCTGATACCGCCAGGCAAGAGAGGATGACCTATTTGTGTCTGTCTGAACTTTGTATTCATCTTTTCATCACGAGCAATGAAACCTGAGGCAATCCACCAAACCGGAGAATGTAAGGAAGTGAGAATTGTGTATTTAATTGTCCTTATATGCAGTTTAACTTCACATTTTAATCTAAGATTTTACTTTTATAAAATCTCTTAACATCCAAAAATACTGTATGCTCGGGAGATTTTTAATCATTACTATAAACAAGGAAAGTTGGAACACTGCAGGCAGAAGGTTAGAAAGGCCATGTATTGTAATGTAAATTTCATTGTTAGGATTCACAGAAATATATTTCATTTTTCTAAAGATGAAAAAAAAAAACCCAAACTCATCATTATCCGGATCCATGGCACAACAGAATGAAATAAGACATTTTGCAAAAAGACCTATCATCTCCCCTCCCCAAGTATTTGTGCCCTACAGCATTTGTACACAATTCTTTGTCAGGAGATAAACCTGTTCTATTGGCTTATGTGCAGATTATTCAAGACCTAGAGACTAAAGAGAATGTTTATTGAAATACTACAGTATGGTCACCACAATTCAGCATTATCTAATGATACCCTTGGTCCAGTTCAAACCTCTACCCCACAGACAAGTTCTGAGACCCATCATCCCTGGCATCATTTCAACCAAGACAGGGGAGAACAGGATGTTTTCTCTGGCCCCAATACATAACACACCCCATAAGAAACACTCTGGGGTTTAAAATATGTTCCTCTCTTTATGCAGCCTGTCATTAGCAAAGCAAAGAGTAGCTTTGGAACTCTCTAAAGAAACCTGCTTAAAAAAAAAAAAAAAAAAAAAAGAAAGGTAGAAGTGAAAATTGAGTTGCTTAAATATTTCTGCCACTCAGATTTCTTACTCATACTTCCAGGTATTTTCAACAGCGTTCAGTCCTCTGCTCCCATACAGCAACTCTCAGAACACAGAGTGCGTCTTTCATTTGCCAGAAAATGTAAAGGGAAAGATGGACACAGTTCACCTAACTAGGCAGCAAAAGATAGTCTGGAGCTGTTAGCTCATCTCACAACTCTGGTTATTATTTACTTAGACCAGTGGGGTCTGGAGATTATTACCATTACAGTCTCTTGTTCACCTCAGGCACACATTCTCATCAACTCTTGTTATGGTCAAATAAGTGGCTTGAGACAGTTCTCCTAAAATTCATTGCTTTCAAATCAGTGTCTGTATAATCAGAGATCGTTCATGAGCCCTCACAGGATTGCTGCAGCAGCCAGGCTGATATTTTACTGGTTGTGTGTCAGAATTCCAGAGGTCTCCCAGTGGGCAAGGAGTGACCGTGTGGGTCACCATGAGTACAGCTGAGCTGTTCAGTTGGCACATCCAGCCCCAGTGCCACTACTGAGCCTGCCTCTCACTTTGGGGCTACTGGGTAACATTCTCCAGCCTTTACCTTGACCAAACACTCCTGTCCAATTACACAAAACAGTTGGAACGAGCCTTAAAGAGCATAACATAACACAATACCTGGAGTCAACAAGGATCAACATCTCAGTGTGTGAGCTAAGCCCTGCATGTGCTGCATAAACGATGGCAGGAGCTGCCTCTTCCTCTCCAGGCAGAGCAGAACAGAGATCCTTTCCCCTGTGGGCTCTCTAGCTCAGTCTTTTAATAGCTTTGTTTTGTGCCAAGTCCTATAAAGCACAGCCCAGACTCACTGCAGTGTGTGAGGCAAGCTGTGTACATAAGTCACACAGCAGCTCAGAAGTACTTTTGTTAGCTATGTAGAGAATGCCATGTTATTACAAGGTAGGCACATTCATGATCATTAAAACAGTTCCCTGTAATGGCCATAATTACATTGTGATATTCTGTTACACTTCTGAGCACACACCCATCTCAGAGTTAACGTGCCCGAAGATATTTTCTGTAAAGCAGGTACACCTCAATGTTTAGATCAATAAAAGGACTCTTAAATTTGGTACTTGTGCCTTTTTATGCATGAAATTGTACTGAGTTTCTCTCTCAATATATGTATAACCAAGAGAGCTAACACAGTTGCTGGAATTTTAAGTACTGCATTCACTGAAGTTAACTTATGGAAGTCAAAACTATGCAGCACCAGGGGGAAAAAAAATCAAATTCTGAGAATCTCAGATCATAAGATCCTTGTATTAAGATTCTGCTAGAAAAATGCAGTTGTGAGAACAGAATCAAGTTCCTTCCTGAGAAAACAAGTGGCACAAAAGAGTAGGAATATTTAGTAAGATAATTCTGTCTCAAACTCAGGAGTAGCCTGTTACTGGAGTCACAATGTTTCACTCTGAATATTAAGGAACAGCCTAGATGCCAACACACAACTGTCCACATTAAGTAGAAATACAAGGGCATGAGATAATGATGTGAAGGTGGGGAAGTCAAATCCCCAAGAGCAGGCAGGAGACTGGACTCAATTACAAGAAAAGTGCAGCAGCACAGTGAGAGGAGTAGGAAAGGCTGGCTTTGACCCTCCCAACTAGAGGGAGAGCACATAAGAGAGGAAATAAATCTTCCAAATGCCATGCAGGGAAATCATTGATTCAAAGCAGTGTTTGTTTTTATGTAATACAGTGCACACATAAGCAAGATGGTTTAAAGGAAAAGCTGGGGTGATTAGTAGGAATGAACATCAGGAAGAAAATTGACAGTTTGTAACCCCTCTGATTTGGCTTTTCTGGCTTGCCTGACTCACCTTTCTCAAATACAACAATTCAGAGCCAGCTGAACATGCCAGCAGAAGACTTTGGACTCCCCTCCCAACTATGACTGGTGTCACACTCTAGAATTGCTCTTTTTGTCTCTTTGAGTTCAAGGTCAATCCAGGAAGCTTAAATCACCAATCATTTAAGAAGCCCTTTCTCACTTTAGGTTACTGTGAACCACCCACAAGTCTGAGTGAGGGGCAGTGCCAGGAGGGAGATTGCAGCTACCCAGGGACCCAAACTCCAAATTCCCCAAAGGCTCTGGCCCACTCTCACTCCAAAAGCCACGTACTGAAACAATATGATATTAAATGGAATATGATATTGTAACCAAAGGGTGAAAGGGGATAAATATGAGGATAAATGAGGACAAAAGCCTGAAGGAAAATGTAGAGGGGAGGTTTATCCTTTCATCTCTCAGCTTTGTTTCACCCTGTATGTAGCATGGAAATAATCATGTCAATGACAGGCAAGGCTGCTGGGAGGATGCACATTTTGTTCCATGGCAGCTTTCAAGATTTGACAGTTTTATTTCACAGTGAGCAGGAAAGGGTCCAAAGCCCTGTGAGACCTATCATGAAAAAAGCAGTGTCAAAGCATTCAGTTGCTGATCAAAACTTGAACATTTCAGCTCTGGACCATATAAAATCACAGTCTTCCTGTAGGGCTTGCCTTTCCTGTCGGAGCCTGAGGATTAAATTCCTGGCCTCTTTATTCACAGTAAAGCTTTTTTTTTTCCCTTAGTGTACAATAATCTGTCAGAAGAGGAACCCAAATCTTTTTCTTGGCATCCCATAGTGACTTAAGAAGTTCTTCTTTGAGCTCTTTTCCCTCCCCATAGCACAGGTTTCCCTCCACTGTGCACTGTTCAGGGTTTCTGTCATGTTTAGATGATGTTATTTCTACAAGAGTCTCAGAACAGAGCCTGGATTGACACAGGGGCAGGTTTCTCAGCACCCATGTGCATTTACTTTTCCATTTTCTCTGTGCCTCTGGCAGTTGGTGCAACAGGCAGAATATCCCTGTCCATGGGGTACCAACAGTGCTTTAAAATAGGAATCACACCCACAGGCTCACAGTGGGAATCGACCTCTCAGCTGCTGGAAACCTTGAAGTCTTTTTGCGTCCACTTTGGAGCAAAGGAGGGAATTACAAAGTCTCAGCAGCGCAAGCAACACAGCTGATTCCTCAGAAATGTGCAAATCTTGATTGGGAAAATAAAAACTTAAATAATGCACTTAAAGTTAACAGGCTTGGGCTAGTTGGCAAATTATAAATATTCTTGGAGAGTCGTCAGCATCTTTCAAAAGCACAAGTTTTGCTTTGTTAGGATTGCTCTTGCACACATATTGCAAAGCATCAAAAAGAAAGTAGCCTGGCATGGTTTCTTAGAGCTAAATTATTTACATGAAAGGCTTGTGAAATTAGATCCCTTCTCCATAATCAAAAGACTTTTTACAATGATATGAAACAAAATAATCAAAAGACTTTTTACAATGATATGAAACAAAATGCTTTCATGGAGAGTATAAGTCATTCCTGTGTTTTATCTTTATACCCCATTCCTTTAATCTCATGGCATGGTGTGGACCTCAGTTGAATCTAGAAGCCTTTTAGCTCTGCAGAAACGTTGCTTGGAAAAAGTATATATCTGTGATGTTGTGCACATAAGAAAGAGATATACTGGTTTAGAACTCTCCACTCCTTTGACCATTTTTTTTGTCTCACTACTATTTTGTCTCCATTTCTAGACATTACTAGTGGTGTAACACAGTACAGAAATATAACTTGAACCTTTGTTAGTTGAAATAAAAATGAGTTTATCATCTGTAATCTCTTGGTATAAATCCAAAATTATAGCACTGAGTAGATGTACAGCTGAAGGTAGATGATTGTCATTATTAGAGCACCCTTTTGATCATCATTTGATCTCAGTCCAAGTCATGTATAAAAATGTAGCAAAAAGTAAAAAATATCAACCTAGAGCATTTGGTTTTCTATGAATTAACATGATTAGGAATCCGAGAAAGGTACTATAAGCAAATTTTCAGTCCTTCATTTATTCTTATTTGTACCAGATTTGTAGGACTTTGGATCAACTTGGTTTGCATTTTTAATGTTTTCCTCCTCCTCACACACCTTTGCCAGCTTCTGTCTTATTTTTCAGTAGTCCTGGTGCTGCTTAGCTCCCAGACAATCTGAATGGGCGCAAGTTCAAGCCATAAACTGGAAAAAGGAATTTGACCATCAAAACACTGAACTTTCTAAAGTGAAATCTCTTCAGAAGAAGAGGGCACTGAATGCCCACAACATTCCATTTTTCCAGGCACAGGATGCAGTGGCTTTAAATAGAGACTGCACATGGATGTAGTGATGTGGCCTTCAAAAAGCAATGCATGATGCAGTCTGTGCTTTGGAGAATTTTCCACTGCTGTGCAGTGTCTGAAAGTTTATTGGGTGGCTACTCAGAACTAGAGCAAGATTATTCTCTTTTTAAATGGAGTTTAATAATATATTGAAGTTTTTCTGAATCTTGGAAGCTGTCAGAAAAACTCTTTTAGTCTTTAGTCAGAAGATCTGACAATTTACTACAGAAGATTTACTTGAGAATTAAACAGATACATTTGTGGTGACAAACAGTTTATGAAAGCTTTTGCTAAATTGGGACATTCCTGTGCTGGAGTGCTGTGGTTTGGGAATTTTTAAATCATTTTTGGAACTTTCTAAAGAGCACAAGAGTCCGCTTTGTTCATCTTCTGCAGATTCATCAGTTGCACATATAGTTTGCACATTTGTCATCTTATTTATGACAACTTCAAACATTTTTTTAACATGTATTGAATCATATGGTGAGTTATGGCTCTGGTGAATTACCCAGAAGTCATGCATTTGAATATATAAAAGATCAGGATGGAATGTCTTCTGTCTTATATGTTTCCAAGGGCAATTGCTCATTAGCTGTTTTCAGATCTGGTCTGCAGGTACTTGCATTTTAAGAAAGTGAGCAGTCTTTTCAATGGGCCACCATCAGTCTTCATGTCAGCTGCAGCAAGCAACATTTCCCTGCATTGTTTTGTGGGGATAACTAAAGGGAACACTTGGGACTGCATTTATTTAAAATTGTATTATTTCTGAAAGAATGATGACAACTGGCTTGGGTGCAGCCTGCCCAGCTTTATGATGCTCAGAATGTTAAAATTTCATTCACATTGCTGTCATAGAGAATGTTTGGTAGAACAGAAAGAGGGTGTTACATTCTCTGTAAGCAAAGGTGAAGGCACTAAAAAAAAAATTCCCTGGTCCATAAGACAGTGATGAGTGTTCAGCCAAAGGCAATTATAAACCTTCCCTCAAGAATGGCTCTTCAAATGCTGGGATGTTTCTGCCCACTCTCTCACTGTGGATGAAATATCCCCTGAGTAGCTGAACCATGGACTGATTACTAACAAAGGAAAGTAATTTTCCCATCCTAGCACTTTCACATGTATAAGAAGTAGTTTCTTAATGTTTCTGTTCATTTTCTACTTAATTTTCTTCTGTCAGAAACAGAAGCTCAACACAGTTTGAAATTTCAACATTTAATTCAACCTGTTTTGAAAAGCTGTTATCACCTGTTTAGTGGGTTTTACTACAGAAGGTCTCTTAAACAGGCAAAGAGGGACTATTAACACTGAACATAAAGATTGCTTTTCATTCCCCCAGTAGTAAGATTCACTTCAACCTCCTATTTTTGACTCCCTGACACAGCATCTCATATGTTGGTTTATCTTCTAGGAATAGAAAATACTTAATGGTTACTAAGCTTCCCTTCAAGGAGAAAAAAAAAATTAATTGGGGCTGAGCTAAAATATAAAGACATTTGTATTTAAAGAGTCCTATTTAGTCTTAAGACTCCAAAAGTGACTAATTAATCCTCAGTTAGAGGCAATTGTTAAGAGCAAGTTTTTTCTTACATTCTGCATACCAAAGAAAACTTTCATTACTTATATATTGATAATCAGCTCCTATTGTGCTCCAAAATTACATGATTTTGTTGAAATTTTGCTTGCTATTCTCAGAATAATCCATGGTTACTGCTCAGGAGGAGTATGTGCAGAGTGACAGTCCAGTCACTGGGTGATGAGGGTCCTAAAACCAGGCTCAGTGTCAGTGGGCTTTAGGTCAGCACCAAAGGCCTGGGATTTATCAGTGAGTATTTCATGTGCCATTAATTTTGTGTTGGATGCAATGAAAGGTCAGGCCCCAAAGCAGCAAATAATTAAGCAACTGAAACACTAATTTGTGCTTTAACACATAGCTCTAGTACCAGTGGGGGAATTACAATTCACTTATGTGTGAAGAGAACAGGATCCCACCTTCTCCTTCAGTAACCCACCTTCCTGAGAGAGCAGTTAACAAATTGAGGACTTGCTACATTTCAGTCTCTTTTGACATTTTATAAACCTACTTTTTCCTTGGCACAGTGCCCTGCCATGTCTCATCTGAACCCCAGCCTGTGTTTTTGTGTGTCTGACCTAGGAGGGGCTGATGGTGGCCTTTGTGGCCTCACAGCAGGTGTCTTGTGGCAGACAGGCAGCTGGAACCTGGCAGCTGCAGCTCACCTGTTACCTTCTTCAGGGGGCATCATTTGCACTGATTTGAATTAAGTTTTTACACTCCTCACTGAAATGGTGCAATGTTAGTTACATCAACTATCATTGCTTCTGCTATTGCAGAAGGCTATAGATCTAATTTTCTATAAATTTGTTTTCATACCCTTTGTTAATCCAAACACTTAAAACAGTAATTGTGGGTGCTACAACATGGACAGAACATCTAAAGCACCTTAACAGCCACTGTGATATCTCTGGCTGAGTCAAGCACATTCTTGACAGAAACATCAACTCTACCTTCTCTTCCCTATTAAAATAAAATAGTTTTAGCAGTGGAGGCACATCCAGAGATTAAACTCAAACTCTTGTGTTTACTTGAGATGTCTCAGTGAATTAATCATCTCACTTTGTTAATTAACCTTGCTAATACCATTAAATAACAATGTGGTTTCTGTTCATCCATGGAACCAAGGCTGCTTGGTACTTATTTGACTACAAAGGCTCCTGCAATGACTCCCCAGAGCTGTTTTATGAGAGGGACTGTGAAAGAGCCTAATCTTAGCAAGGTGATTTATATTGGTCTGTTTACCATTGCTAATTTCAAGGTCAATAAAGCAAAGCAAAGAAACTTGAGTCTGGACTCAGAAAACAGATTAGGAAAACAAAGAGCTAAACCTTCTTGTGCTCTTGAAGCATTTGTTCCCTAGCTTAGTGAGACTCAAGTACTCTTGTGAGCTCTTTTGTTCTCAGCAACATATGAAAACACTAAATTGTGAAATATTGCTCTTCCTTCCCTGTTCAGCTCCTTCTTACAAAACCAGAAAAAAGGCATAATTAATCAAGTACCACCTTTTTTACCCAGAACTCATTATTTTTATGAATAATTGCTCCCCTATAAGTTATTTGTTAGGTATAAGAATCTCCTGGGTAGGACTCAGACAAGGGGAGTGGTTTTCCCTTTAAATTCACAGCCTCAGACAAAAGGAATGCCTAAGCTCACATGCTTTGAACCAAAGCTTTCCAAAGAGCATCCTTGGGTGCAGGCTCAGGAGGATGCCCAGCTTTACATCTTTAGCAGGTTTGAGACTGGGATGCCAGGAGAAGTCAGGCGTCACAATGAAAGTGTCCGCAAGCTGTTACACTACTTCAGTCTCCACAAAAATGGGAAAACAATCCCTGCTGTTTATTGTAAGACTCTTGCTACTGTCAAACACAGCATTGATCACAGCATCAATGGCCCTGCTGATATCTTGCCTTTCAACCAAATATTGGAGCTGCAGCTCAGATGAAATCAGAAACAAGCTCCAGCTTGCTTGGGTGGGACTGTACCCATCCTGAAAGAGCAGCATCCTGATTAGGTCTGGAATTTTGTGTCATCTTCCTCCTCAATAAGAAACCATGGGATTCGTATCAGAATGTTCTGGTTTGCACCTTTCTGTGTTTTCAAGATAAGGCTTATTACCAATGGTGTTGCATTTCCCTGTTGAAGATTTAGGTTTTAAATTTTCTTCATTTTCACATGGCTGGAAAGCCTCTAAGTAATTATTTTTGAAAGAAGCTTTTCTGCTTCACCTCATTTAAATGGATTTTTTTAGCAAAAAGAAAAAGAATATAAAGAGAGCAAATAGTGGGGATCCAGTCTGTGTCATTTTTAAAACGAGCCAGAGGAGGCCATAAATACTTACATCTGTACCCCTTCCTCCCTGGAAAAATCAGCTGAAAACCACAGAAAAAGAAAGGAAAAAAAAAAAAAAGATTGGTAGGAAATCCATTAATCTATTTTAAGGGAGGAAAAGATTTAGTAACATTGAATAAACAAAACAAAAGTCAAATTGAAACGATTCTCTTGAGGTTCTATTGAGAAGTTTGCTCGGGATAATCCTCCCCAAAGACTCATCTCACTCTGCAAATACAGGGAGGTTTCCTCTCCTCCTGTATCAGTGTGATGCATCTACAGCTGCCATAGCCCTGACTGCCACAGAATTCCTTGGGCCTGCTCTGTGTTAATGTCAAGGGATTCAGGTGCTGGTAGAATCCAGCAGAGAGAAGGCAGGATACACAATTCTCAAATAATCTTTGCTGAAGGAACAACAACAAGGTCATTTCAATAAGCTAGAAGAGCCATTAATATCTTGGCACCATGATATTTCCTAGCAAGTCAGAAGGCAAGCTTAAAGTAGGTATTATCTGGAACCAGTTGAACTGAAACTGTGTCTTTTTATTACCTCCACGACAGGACTTCCTGCTTGGCACAGATGGCTTTGTCAGTCCCTCTCTAACAGAGCTTTTCTTCCAGCTCTGCAGCAACCCATCTGCCAGGGTTATTATTCTTTTGTCACAGAGGAAATAATGTTTCTTTCCCAGGCACAGCCACGGATAACTATTTTTTAAAGCCAGCTCCTCGTTTTTAATTACAATACATTTCCCAACCTAACACCCCAGAAAGGCTGCAAGAGTAATGAAAGATAATGCAGCTTTATACACAGTGACTGTAAATACACATTATTCATTCAGTCTGAAGAAGCAAACAAAAGTCCAAAACATTACCTTGAAAAGCAAACAATGGCTCTTTTTAATAAATAGATCTTTTCTTCAGCAAGGAATATTATGTTTATTAGAAAATCATAGTTCTTGGGTAAAAAAGAACATCTCCAGCAATTATTTTCCTTCCACATTATACCTGTATTACAGACTCATACGAAAATATTTGAATAATATAATGAGAATTTTTTTCACAGGATGTACTTAGATTTCAAAAAGAGCATTAAA
Source organism: Emberiza elegans (assembly GCA_024865655.1). Classification (NCBI taxonomy): domain Eukaryota; kingdom Metazoa; phylum Chordata; class Aves; order Passeriformes; family Fringillidae; genus Emberiza; species Emberiza elegans. Next base: position 561,029 of record JALJVW010000797.1, read on the forward strand.
TAATACAGCAGCAAAGTCAAAATAACATCATACAGCACCATCTGGAACATCAAATTACTGTATTTGAAAGCTTTGACTAAAACTATTTGCTACCTGCTGCAATCTGCAGAAAATACCACAAAAAATCATCCAGTTAGAGGAAGGTCATCACACAGACCTTATTCCAGGGATAAGCCTGCTGCAGTTTAGAAATGCACATTTCTGCTTCCTACTGAAAAAGGTATCCTGTTGGGAAGCTAGAGGAAGATAAAATAGGTACAGCTATTTGTTCGAACAATCTTGAACTAGGGAGCTATAGAAAGTACATATTTGCTCTGCCACCATGAAGCCTGGAGTAGAAATCTCATCAGCTCCTTTCCCAGCCTGGCTCTTTGCCCACACACAGCCTGCCCTGCAGGGATGCTCTGGAGCCAGCTTCAGCCAGGGACACTCTGGAACTGGAGCAGTGCCCAGGGCAAACAAACTTTTAGTCATTCACAAATGCTTATCTTGTATATTTTTTTTGTTCTGATTAGAGAGTGGTCTAAAGGTTGTGGAGCTGGATAGTCCCAAACCCAGCCCTCTCTAGTTCTTTACTATCAGGGCCTTGGTTCTTCTTTCTGCCAGCAACAGGAAACGGAGACACTTTCCAATGAGGTCCAGCATCCAAATCTCTACATTGATTAACTCCCTAAAGCAAGAGTGCAGAAAAAAAAATCTAATCTGATAGTGCATTGGGAAACAAGAAAGCCCATGTTAAATTAATTACATTTCTTTAAGTTTGGTACACAAGTAGGCAACCACAACATTCTAAATATCTTTCCAATTGCTTGAGTTTTCTATAAAGAAATTTTAATTTGTAGGAAATAAGCTATAAACTTTCTAACTTTGAAAACTTCAGCTGAGACTTGTCCCTCGGGCAGGATGAAAGGATAACCATGACCTAGTATTTTCTGCAGCAAGTAATTCTGCCTGGTGTTATCTGCTGCTCAAGCACTGTCCTCATTGGACAACTGGAAATGTCCCTTCAGATCCCAGTTGTACATCAAACACCTCTGAGGGCAGCTTGCTCAGTTGGGTGGAAAATGGATCATGACCTGAACACTCCCTTGGAGTGCACCCCTCTGTACAGCAGAGCTCAGCTCCACAGGACCTCAGTGCTGCCAAGGGGAGCTGGGGAATGCATTACTCTTGCAAATGAAAGCAATCTCTAGTGGCCCAGTCAGCTTTATCAGGCTATTTATAAACTAACTTGATAAAACAGTTAAATGTTGATATAAAATATTTTGCAATAACTCCAAGTGTTTTGGATCAACAAGGGTAAATCTCCATGACAAAAAATTAGAGGCCATCCTTGCTGGAATCTGTACTTCTACTTCATCCCATTTGCCTCGGGTTCACTCACACCTTGTGATTTGTCTTCCTAGAACAGCTATATGAGGTAAAATCTCACTGTTCGTGGGAGCAAATACCAAGTTCTACATACTAGAGAATTTTATAAATAAAGACACTGCAGACTTGTGCAACAGTGTCATATCTACTCTGTGTGAAAACTGTATGTCTTCATCTACTGCTTTTGAATATTATATTGTAATTCCAAATTCTATTTGAATCAGAGCTTAATCAGACTCTGATACTTGTATCAGCATGCTCTCCCTTATGAACTCCTCTGAAATCCCTGGTTTATTACATTGGTTGAGCTCCTTATTTTTTAATATAGTTGAGAAGGACAGGACTTCCCCACTCTAAAGGCAAGGTAAGACTGAGAGTGAGTGAGACCCTAGGAGTCACTATTAAAGTGTTTACATTTGCCAAGAGAGGAGCCTGGTAGGGATTTTCACAAGTATTTAACAAAGTCCTTTCATTCCCAGTGGATTTAGAATACATTTCTCTAGAGACATTTGTGCAGGGAGTGATGTGAGCCCTCTCTTCCCCCAGGCCAGCAAGCCCTGAGGAGGTCAGGCAGGTCTGAGCAGAGCACTGAGCTCCTGCTGAGAGCCACCATAGATCTGCTCAGGCTCAGCCTCTGCCAGAGAGCTCATTCTGGGAGCTCAGAGTATTTGGGTCTGTCTAAAGCCTTTCTTGGGAGATGCTCCCTAAATCTTTGTCACTGAGACAACCTCTAACTCTGAATTCACAAGTGAGGCTGTCCCTGCTGAAAACCCAGAGAAATTTCTGTAGACTGCAACATGTGTAGAATAATTTGACCCTTGGGTCTTCTACCTCTAAGTAGTAGCAAGACCTTAATGTGCCAGAGTGGTTCAATGTCAGATTTTAGTGATCTATTAAAAAAGGGGAAATACATTTTGCAAAATTGAAATCCACATTTAGACACAGTTCTTATGTACAGGGTCTCATGACCTGGGTGAAAACCTTTCCTCTAACCCAGTCACTGAAACAACACAGCTGACTGCAGACAATTACTAATTTATTTCACTCTAATAATTTAGAGCAATACCTTTTTATGCCTTTTTTTTTTTACATTTGCACAGTTTATTCTGCTAATGTTTTCCCATGGACAAGGTGGGGTGTTCTCTGACATTACAATTCAACCTATTGAACCTGCCTGCTCAGTCCTTTTTGTTTTGTCACACAGGGACAGCTGAACAGGCCAAGAAACCTGTCCCTTAAGAACAGGGTGACCCTTCAATTGGCTGGTGGAGATGAAGGTTCCAAAAGCAGAGACCTGTTCTCCTGAGGGAGTTTATTATGTGAAAGAAAGGTTATGCGTGGTAAATTCCGCCAGCAGAGAAAGAGCCCTTTGCACACACAAAAGGAGCCAGTCTTTGGAAATGTATAGCTCCTTTTAAAAATAAATTTTAAAAAGCTCTTAGAGATATCGAGTACTGTGTGTGGAGATAAAGGTATTAACTTTCTGGACTATTTTTTGACAAAGGAGGAGTACTACTTTTGTCTTTGCAGAGACACACTATCCCTCAGAGACTCAGGAAAAAAATGAGTGTGACAAGCACTGGAACTTTTTTCCTTTTTTTCCTTCTGATGAAGTCTTCAGGGATTCACAACAGAGATTCAAATAAAAGGTGCTGAGAGCTTCCTGTGGGATGGCCAAACAGAAAACTGAGTGAGGCTGGTCAGCACTTTGCTGCTTCCCAGGAGCTTTTCTCTCTTCAGGCCAGCACATTGTTTTACTAAAAGCCCATCCTATTAAAGTGAGGGATTGTGCACATACACACCCACAGGTCCTTCTGCACCAGGAGGGAGACTGAGGAATCTCCTTGAATTTGCAAGAATTGCACAAACCCAAATTAATGTCTGCAACTGCTGCTCTGCAACTTTTTGTTTCCTTACATCCTAAAGAACAATCAGGTCTTTCAGCCTTCAAATTTCCTCAGTTTTCAAAAAAAGGAATAAAATTTAACACAATCCTTAACCATTCTTGGCACAACTGGAATTCTGATGCCTCATCAAAACCTTTGATTCCATCTGCCACTGATGGACGTGAAATTACATTAACCTTTCTGGATTTACTCTTTACCTACACAGGGATTTAGGATGCAAAGCTGTATTTAAGCATTTAATTTACCTGGTGCTGCTAAAGTCCAGTTTGCTCAGAAATGACATCTCTTCCTTCTTTCCCTACACACAGGAACAGTTACAATGCTTATTTTTGTTACTACAGACAAAACCCAACTCACATTTCAAACAGAACAGCACAGGAGGTTATTTTGTCTCAGCATGCAACAGCTTCTGTAGCCATCTATTCAGCACTGATTTTTTGTTCAAATCCTTACTGTTATTGAAAAATAGAGACTGTACCAAATGATCAGAGGTTGGTCCCTTTTCAAGGAATATTTTGCTGTCTTTAGTATGGATTGCTGGGCATCCACAGCCACACATGTGCCCATGGAAGGGGCATGAGTCACAGAGAGGGATGAGTCAATCAGACTCACTGCTGACCTGCAGCTAAAGGCTTCAGAGTCCTCTAAAGGGCACCTGGAAAACAACACAGAATAAAGGCCAGCAAACTTCTCAGTGGGAAGAGAGCTTTGGGAGTATGAGAAACCTTTATTGGAAATTATCAGTGTGAGCAGCCACTGGTTGCCAAGGTTCCAGTTTGCCCTTAGGCTGATTTCTTAGAATCACAGAATGATTTGTGAGGGAAGGGACCTTGAAGATCACTTAGATCCAAGCCCCTGCCCTGGGCAGGGACAACTTTCACCAGATAAGGTTGTTCCAAGCCCCATCCAACCTGGCTGTGAACACTTCCAGGGATTGGGCAGCCACAGCTGCTCTGGGCAACCTGTGCCAGGCCCTCACAGGGAAGAATTTCTAATCTAACCCTGCCCTGTCAGTCTGAAGCCATTTTACCTTCTATCACCCCATGCCCTTGTCTCAGGCTGCCTTTGTTTCATGTCTGTGCCGCTGTGCAGGGTGGCCTCAAGGTGAATGAGTCACCTGCAGCCTCCCAAGGAGCTGTGGTGAATGGGATGTGTGGGGGAGAGAGAAGAGGACTCTTCATTTGCAGCCAGCTGTTTAGGAGTACTCAGGTGTTAATCTAAAGCACAGTTTGGCCTCTGAGAGTAAGACACAAATATCTTAAGAAAAAGCAGCTTTGCAGAGCCTCTCAGAAAAGCACAGTATAGTTTTCAAATTCTCAGTTCTTAAAACATTTCTTATGCTTCAAAGTACTTTCCTTTAAAGATTCTCAACTCCCCTGAGAATCTTAGCTGTCATTATTTTTAAATGCAAATTTCTATCTTCTAAACTACTTAGATTCCCTGAACCCCATAGCAGTGACTTCTAATACCTCAGAAAACCAAAAAGCAACCCAATTGAAACTAATTTTAATGAGTTTTTTAATCTCCAAATATCTTGCTGTTCTAGAGAGCTTGATTCTCAAACTATTTTAGAAACTATTCTTTGTATGGCTTAACCCATAACAAGGACAAGAGGAGAGAGAGATTCAGAATAAGAAGGACAGGTGATGGACTGAAGAAAGGCAAGGAGCACCCTCATGGCAGCCTGGATGAAGAAGCTGGGGCAGGGAACTGAAACGACCCTTCTAATATGCAAGAGACTAATGTCAGCCTCATTAACAGAGTCCCCAAGTCTGGTCCCCTCTCTAATCATCCCTGTTGCTTCCTCTAGTATTCTCCCTACAGAAAAATATTCCAATAGCACTCAGGGTCTCACAGGATAAAAATCTTTTCTCCTGAACCCTATTACTTAGCATTAATCTTCAGAGTAAAACAGATGATTTGAAGAAGTTGTTGATAATTCTGGCATTACAAATTAAAGGGCAGTGGCAGGGAGATAACCCACATGCTTATTTCTCCTTACAGCAGTTCCCAATTGATGCAGGTACATCAACACCAACAGAGGTACTCCTGGTTTTCTCCAGTGCAGCTGAGCAAGAGCCCCCCATAACCTTGACTTTCTTAGACCTGCAATACCATTTTTGAGATCTTGGCTGTAGGAGTTCTGGGTGGAAATAGCCTTTGGTCATTATCATGAAATTAAACCTGAGGAAGCTTAGTGATGCCTCCAGCTGACAACTATTCAGAAGGTGTTTTACTGAAGGCAGCTGAGGAGTCTGCATTTTAAACACAAAAAAGTTTAAAAAAGAAAACTAATGGGACAACTAATGGATGTACTTTCAATTTAAGTATTACAAGGACTTTCTAGGACATCCAAACTCTATTTGAGAAAAATGGGTTTGAAATTGTTAGTGTTTCAGGGAAGAGGCGGCTGCAGGACAGCTTCCAACACAGGGGCTCTGTCTCAACAGATTTATTTCCTTTTTTTGAAAAAGGATTTGGGGATGTAGGGCTGGGAACTCCAAGGCTTATTTATACATTTGAAGTAAATAATCAGTTTCCCTACTACCATGCTGAATCAGAATGCTGCATGTCTGATTCTCTGTATGAGAAGCCACACTGGTGCTACTGCTGATGTAAGTAGGAATTGGTCGTTGTAAGCAGTCAGAAGCCAAAACAGTGAGGAAAATAATCTATTTCTTTCTTTTTCACACAAAATTATAAGATTATGTATTACAAGGGGTGGTATTTCAATGGTTAGAATTAGTTTCTTTTAAAAAAGTCACAATATAAATCCAACAGCGTGGAGGAGTTGTGTTGACAGAGTATTCTACAACTTTTGAAGTGCTTTTCAACTTGGTCTCCATTATCCTGCATCATTCATGAAGTGCTTTGAAGTGCTGACTTACAGAAAAGACCACGCATACCTGCAGAGGAGTGAGTTTTCCAAGCTGACTAAATTTTTTGCATCCATGACTTCTGCTGAAGAAAAAATTAGTTTTCAGACTAGAGGAGTATAATTTGGTAAGATATTATAAGGCTGTAAAATAACAGCAGCAACCTTTAAATGCTAAATATTTGCAGAACTCCTAGCAAATATACTCTTCTGGCTACAGTGATTACCTGCCTACTGAAATGTTTGCATACTTGCCTGTATTTAGTATCACACTTTGCTCAGTGTAATACAGTGTTAAATCACTTTTCAGTGTAATCTTGTAAAGGACAATTGCTGTTTGAGCCACAGCAGCTAAACCCAAGAGTAATTATAGAAACCAAAAAAATGGTAGGAAAGCCCAGGAAACAACTCCATGGGAAGCTGGCCAGCACAGTGACTGCCTGTTGTCACCTTATTGCAAAAGGTCCATACCTTCTTGATGATTTCTCATGGGCAGGTCCTCATACCACCAGCTCCTTCTTCCCCCACAGCACAGCCAACAAACACCACCTCTCTCCTCACCCAGCTAACCCACTCTGTTATAGCCGACATCTCACTGGACACAGCTGTGGCCTGTTAAGGGCAGGCCTGTTCCTAATCTTTGGTAATCAGTACAGCTGCCACTCCTCAGGGGTGAGATACCTTCTGCACTATCTTTATTTTCTTACATTCTATCCCTCCACAATTGTCACATTTGTAACTGTGAGGGGCTGCAAGGTTGGCTTCAAGGTGAGATCCTCCCATTCCCAAAGAGGAAGGGTGAGGAGGGTCCTGCCTGCAGCTGGACAGGGCTTGATGCAGCATCCAGGTGCCAGCGCCATCACAGGAGTGAAATGGCAGACATGGAGGAGGGCAAGAATATCTGCACACATGTCCTGTGCTTTCCAGAGCTGTCCAAGCGTTGGTTTGTATGTTAATTTGTGTTAATTGTCCCAAATCCAGCTTTAATTTAAAGCCTGTTCCCTTCCACAGGGGTTACACTGAGTAGCTGCACAGCCAGCACCCTCCAGCACTTTCCAGAGCTGTTCCTAAAAGAAAGAGGAGCCCTGTGAAGCTTTCTGCAGTGAAATTTTCTGTTCTATTAGCTGTATGTACACTTTGAAGAGTGGGTTAAATGACAGAGTTCTACTTCTCAAACCCTATTTACTTGACAGGTATTGACTAAAAAATTTTAAATCTTTTCTCCTTGGATACAGCTCTGATTATGCCTTTTGGGTCTCAGATTGGTGGACAGTAACATTCTGGTGACAAGATGATAAATTTGACATTCTTAGAGTACAGTATACTGTGCAAATTACTGCACTATAACATACTGTGCCAGATGAAATAAATAGACCATGCTTCCCATTTTTTGAATCTTGTACAGTTGTTAACACTTATGCAAAGTGGATATTAAATGTCACTTCTTTTTTGACATCCAAATCACTTCATAAAGTCTCTGAAATATAGAGGCTTCTGCCTCCAGTACTGGTGTATTAGGAGTTTTCATGCACATTTATTCTGTTTAAACATTTTTAACATGCTTCATATGCAAGTTCCTTTCCCTCTTCAGCCTCCCTTTCTCATTACAACTGCTGACATGCATTTTTCTTCCACTTGTCAAATGCAATTTCAGGATTCTTTATCTATTACACCTTGCAGATGGGGAATTAGAAATTAATAATGATATACCAGTTGGAGCTTTTTTGATTCCTAATTCAGCACAGCTTTTGGCTCATGACCACATGGATGTCCTAAAACATTATGCACTTATAAAATGTTCAGGGGCAAATGTTATGGAAGAAATGTTGACTGAATTCCCATCAAGTTATCTCATTGCATTTTAGAAGTAATACAATTTTACCTTCATTTAAAAATCCATCTTTATCCAAAACCTGCACATAGAGGGCTTCAGTGTTACTGCCCTTAGAGAAATTGTCCCTGATGCTGTTTTTTCCATCTATGATTTATAGCAGCCTATGTCACAGATGTCTTATTCAGGAGACAGATATGCCAGAAGAATAGTGTCAAATGAGTTCTGAAGCAGTGATGAAATACAGCCTCTGAAGATGCATAATCTACATCAAAATAAATAACTTTATAAATAACAGAATAGCCCCAAACGATGAAGATTTAAAGAAATGAAATGTGTGGCTTGGTGGAAAGGCAGCAGACAGATATGCTTATCAGCAAGAACAGACACAGGCTACTGGAAACAGAAGTTACCTACTTAATACTTAATTGTTGCAATTTTGCCTTATATTTAGCTTGGTTTTCCAAACCAGAGATTTGGCTAAAGGTCCAGGGCAGCTCTCAAACAGCAGAGATGACATGAACTGCTCTTTTTTCTCCCTTTTGTTTCCCTTATACCACAGTGTAGTGTTTTTCTGCACAAACATCTCATCACTGAGGGAATCTTAGAGGGAATTTTCAAATGCACCTGTGCTGGGAGCAGCATGCAGGTGGCTCTCAGAGGCTGGAAATGGTGCTGGTGATGCACTCAGTCCTCTCACATTACCCTTGTTCTGAGAATAGTTCAAATCCAAGTTTGTTCTGAGCATTAAATTGGCCTTGAGATGAAGAAGCTGTCTGAGTTTCCTTGGAAGGAGGCCAGCTGGCTGTTAAGGCAGGCACTGGATATCCTAAGCAATGTTCCTGATCTTGTCCTTTCATCTGGTGTCCCCTGACACACAATGATCTCTTTCTGGGAGCTGTCTTGCAGCTCATGAATGTATTAGAGGTGCTGCTTGAGCAACTTCTCCTCTTTCCCCCAGCTCAATAGTCCTCTGATTTTTAAAGTAATTTGAAAAGCCGCCCAATAACATCACTATCAAGCAGTGGCTTTAGGCTAGAATTCTACAGATACCACATTCTCAGAGTGCCCACATGATCTAAATACTGCCTTAATACAAAAAAAAAGGACAAAAAGCCTGCAAGTAATTAGGAACCAGGTGTACTGGAGGAACTTTGTGCTCTCACATCACCTGGGGAACCAAGGTGAGCATTTCCTGATTGTTCCCACAGCACTCAGTGCCAGGTGCCAGCACCTGGTCCCACCCACTGCACTCATCAGTCTCACCACAGCTGGGTCATTTCCCCTGGATTTCCTTTAAAAATAAAACCCACAAGTTCAAAAATGTCATGAAGTATAATACTTCCCTTTTTTACTGGAGCAAAAGATACAAATGCATGAGTATTCCTTCAGAAATGTTGACCTTTTCTGCTTTTCTTTGGATCCAGAGTAAATTCCCATTTCGTATGATTGCCATCCCTAATGAGACAGAACTGCTGTCCCCTTCACAGCTCCCTGCAGCTGACTCAACAAGTCACTGTGTGTGATGGCAGCATTTTGGAAAAAAGGCAAGTTGAAACACTGTGATACTTCTCTCATCATAATGGAATAATTCCCAATTAAAAAACACTCTTTTCACAAGTGCAGTAGTTTAGTGTTTATTAAAACCTAGAGATCAATAGGCTTTCTTAATATGTAATGCCTCTGGGTATCATATGCCACCATAAAATAGAAGAATTCCTATAAGCTGTGTGCTTGATACTCAAATGAATATTTTAACCTTTCAGGAGAAAAAAAACCACCCCAGTTCCCCCCACACCAGCTTCCCTCAAGAATCCACTTAATCATATTTTGAAATTTAATAAGGTTTTAGGAGTGATAACAGTGTGCTAGGTTACAGCAATGGAAGGGAATGGATTATTCTAACCTTTAACAAGAGCAAATGTGAAGGGTGATTAATTTGGGAGGTTTTCTGAGGTTGGAAACAACATCTGAGCTCCTCGAAGTCTATTGTTTCACCTTCTGTTGAGGTTGCACAGCCATCTCCTGTTTAACTTCTCCCAGTAAGCAGCCTGGAGTTATGGCACCACCAAACAAGCTGGACCCACACATGGAAATTAAACTAATACATCTCAGGTAGGAGGTGAGAGCTAAAGCAGAACAGGGGAAGGCTCCTGTGCTGGGTTCTGCCAAAGATCAGAGCAGATTATCACCATGGTTCTTCTGGGTTTAGACACAGCCCTGGAACAGAGGGATCCACTCATCTCCCAGTCCCAGAGGGTGAGACTGCAAGAGCTATTGTGTTACAGCAGAACAAATAATACGCAAATAACTACTTTGAAACCCAGTTCTGATCTGTGTTTTCATTCTCACCAAAGGGCACTTCTCAATAGAGGCTTTGATCAAGCAGGCTTTGGTGATAACTTTGATAATTCTTAGTAAATTATTCTGTTGTTGGCAGTAGTCTGGAATTGCCTGCACTCACTTGGTTAAGTTTCCATGACTTCAGGGTGTGAGTGACAGAACATCTGTGACCTGAGCTGGGAAGAGACAGGAGGGAAAGGACTGGGGAGCGTCAGGTGTGGAGCAGGAGTTGGTTTGAAGAGTGTTCCTTCTGCATGTTAGCAGCAGAGGAAGGTGCAGATCTATAAAAAACTCAAGTCACTCTTAAACCATGAATTTTCAGAAACTGAATTGGTGGTGCCATTTTTTACAAACATTATGTGCTATTTTCTGGTGCATTCTTGACTACGGTCCACAACAGATTTTTTTTTCCTTTTAAATAGCACAATTATGGAAGAAGCTCTTGATATTTATCCTACTCAAGTCACTAGAAATGTATGGCAGACTTAGAAAGCAACAGTGTGAACCCTTGATTATAGATACAGAGAACTGTCACCACCTCTGCCTGCTGAGAGAGCTCCTGGAATAAATGTGTTTGTCTCTCTCTGTTTCAGATATACCTTTTACCTCTGCATCTCATTTGGATCCACCCCGTGGTGCCTGGGTTAAAACCCTGTGGCATCAACTTTGAATTACATTCTTTACAAGCCAGAATTGTCTGGTGTTTTAAGAGCAGGAAGAAGATAGAGCAAAATTATATAAAAAGCTTGGAATTTTTTTTTTTAAATTCTAATACAAAGGGGATGTAGCACACAAAGAAACACTGGGGAGGGAGAAATGCAAGGAATGGACTGTGTTAAATCAGCATGGATAAACTTTCTCACTGAAGCTCACACATGCCACTGTAATCAGTCTGCACACATTTTACCAGTAACCAAGGCATCATAGCAACCTCTATATCAGCTATACCCATGTAAGCAAGCCCATAATTGTTTTTCTTTTTATTTTCTTTTTAAAGCAGACTGCATTTAAGTGTTTAGGCTCATTGTAGGTTGCATTCAATTATTTTTTAAAAATATTTAATTAAAAATTTATTTAACATTTTGGTGATATTAAAATGTTCAAATCAAAAACACCTCATGTGATGAGTCCAGCTGTAATTCTGTTTTTCAGTACATCAAACCTGTAGTTTGAGCAACATCCCTATAGATCCATATAGAATGTCAGAGCAGACTGAAATGGCTTCAGGCCTTTCTTTGTCCTCTGCAAACAGTAACAGTGACCAAAGAGCCACGGGACAGGAGGATGCAAATATGTCAAATATTCATCTTACCAGATACCAGCCATGTCTTTAGGTTTTTGCTTGGGTTAACTGGATCCCAAGATCCCATCTGGGAACCATCAGACTTCAGGACTGTGAAATTTGGCTTTTGTAGCTTCAATGACAGAATGACCTAACACATTGCCCATGAAGTGCTCTCTCCCTGGATTTAATATAGATTTGCAAAATGATTCTGCTTTGATGGGAGACGAGGTGTGGTGAGCAGGAGAGCACAAGAGGCAATGCATGAGGCACGAGGCACTGCTGCTGCTCACTGAGGACAGCTCTGCTGGCTCATTAATTCTTAGCCTGTTGTTAATCTCAGATGCTCAATTGATTTTGCAACCTCGCCAGGTTTCCATTTAACACAGCCCTCTGTAATGTTCCTTTTTCCTGCTGGTTTTCTCTTCCTGGAACACTGCTGCTCTCTAGCTTTCAAAACTCCTCGTGTCCTCCACTTTTCTCTCACACACTTTACTGCTTTCCTGTCTAAATTAAGCTGAAAACATATTATTCATGTCTTGGGCAAAGATGGCATGTGCTTTCTGCATGTTTTTAAAAGGCGGGAGCAGAAATTACTCACCTCTGAAAGGAAGGTCAGCAAAAGCAATCTATCTCCCAGGAACAAAGGTGTAGTGGAAGGACAAATATTTACAGCACATGTGAGACATGAAGTTTCTTGTGAACAAGGTGCCCTGCAAAGCTGGAAGTGTATATACAGGCAAAAATCGTGGACCAAATCACATATAAATGTCCTTTACCACTCACAGATTCATACAGCACCATCAGTGGGCAAGGGAGGGACTGATGAGACTCTTGTGAGCAGTGAATTGTTTTTACCATGTCTCTTCTTTCCTCTTATGTAGGCAGAAAAAGAACAAATAGAAAAAATATAGAACATTTAACTGGCATAAGAAGATGCTGCCATACAGAAGAAGCTCTGATAGATGTGGATGGCCCTGGGAAGGAGCCTTTGGCTGTGTGTGGGAAATTCCAGGTGCTGCTGGAATTCCATGCTGTGACATCCTCAGAGAGCCCAGGGATGGCAGGGTCGGGGGTACCTGGTGTGTTGGGGCTGTTTGTGTCACAGGCAGCCAGGGCAAAGGAAACACCAGCAGTAGGAAATCAGTGCTGTTGGAAGAGGTGAGGGTTGTAGGAGAAATCTGGCATAGCTAAACACTCTCATCACCTCGAACAGGTGTTGGGGGTTTTATCTGAAGATAAAGGTACAGCCTCTAGTAAATCACCCTTTTAAGGTAACATCTGCATAAGAAAGGTCTGGGGCTTGACCAGCTCATTACAGGAACATTTCAGCAGGGCTCTGGCTATGCCTTATGACTTTAGCTTTTATATTTTTCATATATTTGTAATCCTGTAATTCTTTAGTGTGTAACTAAACTCCATATACAGTGTTAGCTACTGTTCTCCCATTTTGGTCAGACACAACAGTTCCTCTCTAGGTCTGAGAATCAAGGATACCTCACTGTCTCAGGGTCCAAGAAGTGTAAACAAAAATGAGTTTGGGGGAGAAAACTTGGGGTAAATGACTTCATTACCTGAAGCTGTAATTGGAACATTAACCTCCAATATGCAAATAGACCAAATTTATAAAAGTGTAAAATCCCATGACCTGTCATTGATTTTTGGGTGTAGCCTCTGGGGGGATTTTGTCTGCCTGAAATGTACCTGAAGGCCCCTCAATAAATATAACTGCTTTTTATTCCCTTAATTTTGTCTGGCCTCTCTTTTAGGCAGTCCCAAAAAGGCATCAGCTAAGGCACTGACTGCCCTAGCAAGAGATGCACAACTCCCCCCTGCAAACCTAAGGAAATTCTGCCATTCACTTCTACCTGCTCAAAGTTATGGTGATGACCTGGAAATCACTGTGATCTAAAGGCATATGATCAATAAACTGCCTTTGATTTCACACTTCTAAAGACAACTTCAGAAGCCTGAACTTCGGAGAGAGGGGCTGTCCTTTGTGCAACCAGATTTGTCAGCAAGGGAGAGCTGTTTGATCTGGGTCTTTTGCAAAGGCTTCTCCCGACCTTTGTTCCCACACACAGGCATCTCTTGGGACACATATCCAGCCAAGCCTTTGAATTCAATTCATGTTCTTAGAGCTTTCTTGGGTGTTCATCCTGTATTTCAATGATTAATCTGAGAGCAAAATTCATCTTTGCTTAAAAACTTCCTGTGAGAAGAAGGGTTTGGTTTTGTATTTGGTATCTCGCTGCTGTTTCCTTTAGACACAAGGAAGAATTTATTTAGGAATATCAAGACAGGAAACTCTGCTTTGCAGCCCTCAACTCACCTGTGTCTGGGGCAGCTGTGGGCAGGACTCCAAGGTAAAGAAGGGAGGTCCTGGGACCTCAGTGGCCGTGTGACCATCCACAACCACCCCTCAGTTTTGAAGCACAAAACTTGCAGTGAAAAGGCTCACGAAACTGGGACCAAAGTGCTTACATGGCCAGGGACCCCCTGCTTCAGTCATTTCAAACAGGCAGAGCCTGCTGGCTCAGCAGGGTTTGGGAACAGAAGGGCTCAGAGTTTAGGAAGCAGATATTTTTATCACTGACTGGAACTGACTTAACCAGGAGCTCTTCTATTAATTGTTACAGCAACGTGTGAATGCTACTGGACAAAGACTACCTTTAGTTACCTGGACAGATGAAAGGAGGCTTTTCCTGTAGGGGCAGACTTGGAATGAACAGAACTGAATAGAAAAGAAACTCTTTGCAACTTGAAGCCTTAAGGCAGCCAACAGTGCCCTCTTCGGGGTTCTTGCTGAATTCCTTCAGTAAAGCAGGAATTTACAAACTGCTGGCTGTAAAACCGGTGCTTTGCCTTTACTTTACTCCTCTTTGCAAGCTAACGCATGTGATGTGTGCAACATTAAGCACCAGTGGAAAACAAACCCATTGTGAAGTAGTTTTTCTAATTGTTATTTTCAATATTAGATACTGACAGGTGTCAGCAGAGTACTTGGTCTCTAGACCATGGTCCAGCATGGTTATATTTACCTACAGCCTTTATGAAGACAAAGAAAAATTTCCAACTGGAAATAAATTGCAGAATGAACTCACCAGGTGCCAGTTTAGGTGCTAAAATACTCAGGACTTGGGTCCAGGTGCAATATCATAAACCAGAAATTGTCCAGACTTAGCTGAAAGTCTGAAAATTCCCCTTTGCCCTCGGTGTATCATCACTGACACAAGGCCTCTGTGAGACATGACTGGCTCCAGCTTCATGCCCACCCTGCCTCCCCTCAGAGAAGCTCCTAATCCACCATCACCACCTAGAAAAGTATCTCAGGAGCCCTGAAGCACTATTTTAATATACATCACTTGAACTACAGTTCAAATTACCTAGTTCAGCTTTTTGCCACTTGAGCCTGTGCTATCCCAATTCTTCTTTACATTGGGAAGTCTCAAGAGAGTTTCCTTAGGTCTTTCTGAGCAACTCTGCAAAATTCCTCTGAGGTTCCCCTTTAGGTTGTGTTAAAACAACTCTAAATCTCAAGTTTGTAATTCAGACCTTAGTTCTAAAAGTTTTCAAAGCTTAATTAATCACAACAGCAATAGACAGCCTTTTCAGCAGCTGCCGAGCACCTGTATTGATCCTACATGTGTACTCAGCATCACTGAAACACCAGCAAAATTATTTATGGCCAGTGGCAGAATAGCTGCTACCAACAAATTATAGCCAGAAATAAACAGATATTGCAGAGTTGTGAAAGATAAAATAAAGTTAGATGGGCACAACTGAAGTCTAGGGAGGAATAACCACAAGTTCACACACCTAGTTTAAAAGCCCTGGAGCAATACAAAAATACAAAAGCCCTGGAGCAATAGGAATGGTGCTTTACCCATGGCTACAGAAAACTGCAGGAATCAATCTGAGGGAGGGCAGAGGCTAATAAAGAGATGAAGGAAAAGCAAGGAAACATCTGAACAGGTAAGATTGCTTGAAATAAAAGAATTAAGGGGCTTGGTTGGGTTGCTTTTCCTTCAGGTTTTGGAGATCAAGATGAAATGGAAACTCAGGGTTTTTGCTTTGTGTGAAGAGAAATAAGAAAAACAAACGCGGAACTACTGCAGCACCAAGTATTACTGATCTTTCTGTAATAATGCAGATGGTGAAGGATGTTCAGGAGGTCTAGAAGACAAGGAAGCACTATGAAATATAGCTAGAGTATTTAATCTGCAAAAAATCAAAATAAAGGCTTCTTTATTCTCAAGGCGGTGATGCTGTAGCTCAAGCAGGCTGGATAGAGCCACAGAAATGCAGTTGGCTGTGGCAGAGGAGTCGCTGCCTGTGTGCTGGGGGTGCCTGAGGAGGTGTGAGAAGCACCTACTGCACTGCACTGCACTGCTGTGTTTGGTTACATCCTGACCTGCCTTTTTTCCAGTGTCTCCTTGAATTCCCTGCTTCAGACCAGAGAGTTAAATGCCTTTTTTTCTCCTCCAAGGCTACCTGTGTAGAGGCACCATGCCTGGAGATGACTGCTCTGGCGCCTGAGGAGCCTGACAAGCAAAAGGTTCCTGTGCTGGCAGAGGCAGTGATCTGTGCTGGTAATCCATTCAGACTCTTGTTCCCAAAGTTTTATGAAAAAGCACAGATTACTGTACTCAAAGAACAGTTGTTCATTGTCAAAAGCAAATAATGCCCATCTCTAGCAAAAACATCACTCTCTATAAAGGCAAGTGGTGCAGTCAGACCAAATTACAGATTATGGAGAGCTCTTGCAGCTGCCTTTGCTTTAGAAGAATGAATCCAATCTCTCTTCAGCAAGGGAGAAGACATCACCCAGTCCCAGGGTGAGCTTTCAGCTCCACTGAGGCCCAGCCTTTGTATCATTTTTTGAAAGCATAAGGAAGAAAAGTTCAGTGGTAAAGAAGTTTTTACAATTCCATATGCTTCTAAATTTTCTAGTATTGTGTAAATCCTTTCCCATGTTCTCTCCTGGAAATCTATGCAACTGCAAATGCATCCAAGGTACCCCGGCATGGACTAGACAGAAGGAAAAAAACATTTACCTTAGGCCTCATGACAAAAGCATTTCTTCCCCTGTCACAAATACTTTCATGAGAAACTGCACTTCTTTTTTTTTCCCTACTGTTTTTAATATAAAGGTTACACATAAACACTGCTTTTGCCATGTAAACACAGACACTATCAACAGAAGCTAGGCAATGAAGTATCTTTTAAAGATCTATCTATATTTTTTTTTTCATGTTTTGTTTTGGAGTCTTGTAAAGAGCTACAAGACTAAACCATCCATCAAAGTCAGCAGCCAGTGGTGGCCAATGTGCCCAATCTCCTGAGCATCACTGGGAGCAGCTTGCAGGATGAAATGCTGCTGACAGACCTGACACACAACATTACATCCGGTGATTGCAGAAGTTAAATGTGCTGGTGCTTCTGCACTAAGCAGCTCTCATGCTGCAAGTAGGAGGGGGAGTTATTTTTAGCCCCAGGTATTCTAGTGAGACATGAAATGTTGTTGTTGGAGGGGACAGTGCATGATGAGCTGAAAGGCAGACAGGAGTGTTCTTGCAATGACAGCGATCGTACTGCGTGTCACTTGCAAATGGGAATGTGGCTAAAAATATACAGCAATGGGATAAAAATACACTGTGCAAAAATTGCAGAGCTATTGGAACACCCGAAAAATATGGTAAGACACTGGAATCTTTCTACAGCGGCACAGAATTCCTTTAATCAGACAACAAAATACCATTCCCCTTCAATGGAGTCCTCAGAGGTGGCTTTAACACTCTGTAACAGGGAGGGCAGGGTGGCATTACAGCTCCAGGACTTTTTGTAGGAGCTAGCTGCTTTTAGCTTGACTACACCCAACAGGTTTGTCTGTGGCCTGCGGCAATGAGCATGACCAAGACACAGCTTGACAGGACCAAATGCAGACTCTCAAAGTCCTGTTTGCACTCAGACTCTGATCCCACGCAGCTGCTGAGGCAGACACACCTCGATCCTGAAGAGCTGGGGCACGTCCAGAAAGGGCAGCAGAGCTGGGGAAGCTCTGGAGCACAAGTCTGGTGGGGAGAGACTGAGGGAGCTGACGGTGTTTAGTCTGGAGAAAGTGCCTCCTGATTCTCCTTTTCTCACCCTCTAAAACTCCCTGGCAGGAGGCTGTAGCCAGGTGGGGTTGGGCTCTTCTCACAGATAACAAGTGACAGGATGAGAGGAAACAGGCTCAAGTTGTGTCAGGGGAGGTTTAGGTTGGATACTGAAAGGGTTGTGAAGCATTGGGAAAGGTTGCTCAGGCCAGTGGTAGAGTCACTGTCCCTGGAGAGATGTGAAGGGTATGTGGATGTGGTGCCTGGGGACATGGTGTAGTGGTGGCCTTGAAAGTGCTGGGGTAATGCTTGGGCTTAATGATCTTAGAAGGCTTTTCCAACCTCAGCAATTCTGTGATTCTGTGATGTGGGGGTTTGGGGAGTACAGTAGTGACCATAGCACCCCAGCCAGGTGTTCAAACCCTACATACCAGTCAGTAAGACAATGGTTTTTAATTTACTGGGGATATTTTTTTTCCCAATAATCATAAAAACTGTTTGTTGGAGAAATTCAGAGGAGCTAAGTTTCGTTACATTTTTTCTCAACTACTAAGGGCACATTCCTTGACAGCATAGTGTGTTTCTGTCCCATGAAGTTTAGCAGGGCAGAGGTGCCTCCAGGCAGATGTCTCAGAATTCAGACACAGCAGTAGTGGGCAGAGCAGTAGATGGCACCAGCATCCTGCCAGACAGAACAGAACAGCAGCAGAAATCCCTCCCGATGGGTTTTTCAGCATGCAAAGAAAAAGTACTGCAAAAGGAATAGTGATATTAAAATTGAAATTCCAGTTCAACTGGCAGTAATACGTCTTGATTTACACATGCTTAACCCACAGCCAGTGGCCTGGGATGCGCCTTGTGTCTGAGTGATGGAAGGTAGAGATTCACAAGGTCCCAAATACAGCAGGTGTTTAGGGGTGCTGCCCACAGATCTTTCTGTCTGCGCTTTGGTGTTTTGAGCAGGGCAATAATTCCCTCAGTTCTGGGAGGCCTTCATAACAAACACAGAATAGTGACAGCAGGAGATTGGGCAGAGATGTATATTTGATCATTTGGGCAGAGATGTATATTTGATAATTTTTTAGCACCTGGAGAATGGGCCTGCAGGGAATCTGTCACTGCTTACTTCTGTTCCTTACTAGACATAACAAGTGCTGGAAATGCTGTGCTTCCCTGCTAAGTGACATTTCCTTCATCACTCAAACGCCCAGTTCTGCCATCTCCTGAGCTTATTCCACCCAAAAAATTATTCCTGAGATCTGACCCTTTCCTGCACCAGAGAAAAATGAGAAAGCACAGCCATGCTCTGCTGGTACTTTGTGCTTCCCTGTCCTTTCCTTGGGCCCATCTGCTCTCTGCCTCTGGCTGCACAGCCCACAGTGAAGTGACTGTCCCCTTGCTGTGCACTCATGGGGCACCCAGGGAGGTTTTCAAGGTGCTCTGCAATTACCAGAAATCATTGTGTTGCTTTGAACCAAGTAAAGGGCAGGAGAAAACCTGGCAAGTCCTGGGAGAGCCAAGGCTATTAACAGCGTCACAGTGGCAGTGATCTTATTAATGAGTGACCTTCCAGAGCAGAGCAGAGCATTCCCTGGAGATGGAAAGCAGCCAGTCCCTGCCCTTTGCTCCTCCAAGAGCTCTCTGAGCAGCAGGGGATGGTGTCCTGGTCAGTACGGAGCTGCTGTGACCCTCCCCAAGGCTCCCCTCCATCTCTGCACAGCCCCAGCCCTGATCCTGGGGCTGGCAGAGTGCAGAGCAGGATGCTGGCATGCTGCCTCTGGTGCTTTCCAAATATCCAATTCACTCAGTGAGCTTTTCCAGCTCAGAGGACAGTCCTTTTCTCAGGGTAAATGGGAGAAGTAATCACTCCTAAGCCGTGCACCTTCTCTATTCTCCTCCAGGCAAGAACTTCTTGCCCCCTCTGTGTGTGCCAGTGCGAGCAGGAATTCCTCAAAGAGGAGATAACCCAGATGTGCTGCTCACATTACAGTTGTTCTAACTTTAACGTGACTTGCACTTCTGGGTTATCTCCTCTTTATGGGAAAAAAAAGTAGGGTTAATTAATTATACAGATCTGAAATTGCTCACAAGCAAATAGGTGACACTGATTTCAGTTATTTCATCAGAAATAAAATTAATTGATGAATTTCCATTGAACTAAATAAATAATTTAAATGTGTTTCAGAAGAGCAACTTGCTGTCAGTTTACGCATAATCAGCTGAAAGCAGATGCTGCTGCCACCTGGAACAAAGGGCAGAAACAGTGACATTTACCTAATTATTTAAATTAGTTTGAAGTATGTGAAACCAAGAGATAAGAAATTCCATTATTATCAAAACTGTTCTGCTTCCTTCTATTCATTAAATTTTTCACTTCAGCACCAAACACAGTTAATATTCTCCTTCTGAATTTGAGGATTTTTAATAATGCATCAAATTAGTCCTTGGGGTTCACTGAGGCTTCATAGCATACACAATGGTTTTCTTCAATGCTTATATACACAAAGCAGCTAGTTGGTTACCCAGGAAGTGTCTGACTGACACCCTTTACATCTTTACAGATTAAAATTTTGCATTTAATGGCCAGCAGTCACACTGTGATCCTAATTGCAGTGGGCAGTGCATCTCCATCTGGAGCCTCTTCCCTGGGCACAATCAAAATGACTCTTTAAAGTGCTGGGTACATGTTTGGAAAATTAATTACTTATTGTAAACAATATATCAACTAAAATGCTCTCTCTTTCCTTTTATAAAGGATCCAGGTATGATGGGAGGGGTGACTGGGCAGCACGCCTGGGCATGTGCCCCCAGGCCACTCTGTTACCATTGTCTGACCTTAATCTCATACAAAAACCTCCTTTCAAGCCATTCCAAAAAATTATTGTTTAATAACAAAAAATCCTCTTTGAATGGCCATGGCCACACTGCAGTTAAGCAAAGTCCTGTGAGTATCTGTAAAGCATTGATAATGATTTTGGGTTCCACAATTATGCCTGAGACCAAAGTTTAAACTGGCTTTGAACCCTGGATAAGTGGGTTCCTGGCAGAATATCCCTGAATCAATTTTTCTGTATCTCATAGTTTTTGGCACACACTAATACTGCTAGCAAGTGAATCTTTCAGTTT
This sequence comes from Emberiza elegans, assembly GCA_024865655.1. Classification (NCBI taxonomy): domain Eukaryota; kingdom Metazoa; phylum Chordata; class Aves; order Passeriformes; family Fringillidae; genus Emberiza; species Emberiza elegans. The sequence continues at coordinate 581,862 of JALJVW010000797.1, forward strand.
TTGGATATAAATGTCCCTCATGTCTCAGGCCTGGGAGGGGCAGTGACAAAATGGTGTGAGATGCTTTAGTTGATTGTTTCCTCTTGCCAGTGAATATGAAACTGGTGACCCCACATTTGTTAGCAAAGATCATGAAGGCAAGACAATATGTTCTGCTTGGCTTTTTCTACCCCTTGCCCTCTTTTCAGGAGAAGTTGGACTACTGTACTCTTTTTCCTCCTTTTTCTGGATTCCACAGTAACAAAATGTCCTCTGCCATGTTCCATAGGGGGCCTGTCATTCAGGAAATAAAATCTTTGTGGTTTCAGGTCCAGAACAGATAATTTACATTAACTCTCCAATTCTGCTGGGTGAAGCCAGAATTGATCTGGGGCCTCTCTGAGACTGCACAGTTACAGCAGCACTGTGCCAAGAGCAGGGAACCTGGGGCCAGAAGGGTTTTAGGTCAAACTGCAGCGGTTTGGGGACAGCAATTTCTGCAGCACAGATGAGCTCTGGATTTCCCTTTGGGGCAGGTCCCTCAGACAGGCATCAGCTGGAAACGTTCATCTCCTGCCAGGGCTCTCCAGATCTTTCTGGGACAGAGCTGCTTGGGAGATGGGGAGCTGTGTGACAAAGAAAATCCCTATTTTTCTGAAGGAGCAGGAATGCCTTGAGATGCAGGACTGGCATCCAGAAAGGCAGAGGACGCTGCCTTTGTGTGCTCACATGGGCCTCAGGATCTCACATATGTGTTCCAGCCTGGAAATCTACAGTTCTGCTTCATCTGTGCAATATTTTAATCTGGGAGTGCCACACAGAAATGTTGCCATCTTTGCAGAAGCTCTGGAGTTGGCAGGAAGGGAAGGTGTAGCTGCACCTTCCCTTGGGTTTCTAGAAAAGCAGACAGCAAATCTATTTATATCTTAGCTCTGAGCCTGCCTGTACACATCTTCACAAACTTCCAAACTTCATTCCAGCTTTGAGCTCCCCTTTCATTTCATTGCCTTCTCTTATCCTCCTGAGACTTCTCAGATTTATGGGATTGTCAAGGATATTTGCTTTTGCTCAGCTATAATTATTGCCTTTCCTGTATTTTTAATACAGGTGGCTCTACTGTGGGTCAGCCATGCTAAAAAGGGGTAAACAGGTTGTTTGTAAGCCACACTGTGGGTTTGTCTCATTAGGGTGAATTTTAGGTTTAACAGAGCACCAGAGAAAAATATTAATGCTATAACATGATATTGTCTCACATTACACTGAAGATCTGGGAAAGGTGAGCAACACTTCCAAAGGGACAGTCCCCATTAAAGGGAGAACACATAGAAACTTGCACAGATGACACTAAACTTAAATGCATAATATTCCACCAGCCTGCCTTTTCTTGGGTGTCAGAAAGTTACAAATAAACTTCTGGACAGAGATCACCATACTGGTTACAATAATAATACAATATAACAACAACAACAAAAGAATTTGAAGTATAAAATTTAAACCAGAAACCTTTCTACTTTTACATATGTAGTTTACTTCTTGATGAGAATTTCCTTCTTCTCCAAGGTTCCCAAATCTCATGAAAGCTTTGAATACCAAAATGTTCTCAAATACAGCATGTGACATTTCACTTGGTAACTTTTGAGGACAAGGCTTGCTGAGATTGTGAATTAAAGCTGCCCAGGTTTGGAGCAACAAGGTATTTAAGGAACAAGACCAAGAGAAACATGAAAAATAGAGTAATTTGGGGTTTTTTTTTGTTCTCTTATAAGAAGTCATACCTAGAGAGTACAACTTGTCTTTAAGTCTACCCTAATTTCTCTGTCATTTATCAAAAAGTCAATCTTGTCTTCTATTAATAAAATTGAAGCTCTGTATTCTTAGAAAGCTCATCTGTAATTTCTGTCATTGTGGTGCTTGGACCAATTTTTGTTGTCGCTGGCATTAATTAACAATGAATTTTTTTTTAATAAGCCCACAAAATCCAAATAGGTATCTTTTCAGTAAATGAAATCGGGCCCATAGTTCATTTTTTAATGCCTTCTAGCCTTTATGCTTTGCTTTCTTCTCCCTCAAATGAATGTGTGACAAAGGCATTGCTTTCCCAGAGAGAACAGGTCTCTGCCAGCTTTGTGCAAATGGACAGCCAAGAAGACAAGAGAATTTTTAATGCCTCTGCTATGGAATGACTGCAGCAGGAGCAACCCTTCTTGGGGACCAGAAAGCCCAAATGAGAAACTGGAAAACACCCAAATACTGAGACAATCAGCCATCCCTGTTGGAGCTTATGTGAGGGAGCTCACTGCTCAGGCATGGGCAGCTTTTGTTTTCTGCTAGAAAGTATCTCTGATACCTAAAGAGGGGCTGAAATGATGTAGAAGCTTTATTTAAATTGTGCTAAGAAGAAAAGATTGGTCTACATGTGTCTGGAGCCCTCCCTGCTCAGCAATCAGTAGCTCACCTGAGGGAAAGTTCCTGAGCACAGACATTCCCCATACTCTGATTACCCAGGGCTGTCTCCTTGGCACAGCTAGGGCATCCATCACCACTAAAGAAAGGGAGTATCCACTTCTGAGCCTCAGGAAGAAAATTTCAGGTTTTTGAAACCGAGTAATTACCCCCCTAGGTCTTCTCTGAGCCCCTCACCACTGCCTGGATCTGCCCCCCTGTACAGCCACGAGCCCAGCTGACCCACGTGCTGGATGTACCTGGGCAGAGAGCAGTGAGCTGCAACTGAAAATGTTCCCTATGTGAAGTGTTTCTATGCTGGCAGTCATGGGAAGTTATTCCACACAGCTCAGGTTCAAATTCCATAGGCTCTGTAAGAGATCTGAGTCTGCAGAGGTGAAGGATTAGTCTGGAAGAACTCACCCTCCAGCTGATTTGCAGAGGGGTGGGGTGGCCTATGAGTCCGTTCTTGTTTGTGTTCTCTTTTGGGAAGAGTGCTGCAAAGCTGGGAATTCCTGCATTTCACCACCTGGAACTGACCTACAAGAGCTGCCTCTTACTCCATGGCAGCAGGGAGCAGCACATTTCTGCTTCTCTGCACACCTGAGTTATTTCTCAAACTCATATCTGGCAGAGAAAACTTCCCAGGGTAAGCTGTCAGAAACAGAGGATAAGAGGGCAAGACCTGAAAGAATTTGATATACTTGCCCTAAGGAGCAAGAGCACTTACTCATGTCAACCTTACATAAATCCCAGGGCAAAAAGAGCTTACAAACCTGTCTTGCCTTTTACTAGGTTTGACAGCACTAAGCCGTCAACTCTCAGAGCAGATTTCAGATTCCAAGGGGTGTTTTAATTCCTGAGAAATAAAAAGGCATAACCTATAATGAGGAACCAGGGGCATGTCCATTTACTTCAGTACTGGAAACTGATAAAGATATCCAGGGCTTTGCTCCTGTGACAGGCTCAGAGGTGTCTGAAGACACACTTATTACTGCTCTTTGTTCATGAGATACTCTTGTGCTTTGATGCTTTGAGTAGCATCTGCTTTTTCTGACAGGATACCATGTCCTCATTACCCCAATCACAGACATGGTTTTACATTGCTCATGTGAAGGTAAGCAAGCAGAGAACAAGGAAGCAAAGATGAGAAACCTTGCCAATGCTCATAACACATCCCTGCTCTTTCATCTAATTTCTAGTCTGGAGAACTGCCAGAGTATTGAAAGGAGACAGAGAGACATGCAAGGAGTGAGGAGGAAAAAAGGGAATTGTCACAAAGCTGATTGTATTGGATTTTCACCAGCCTCACTGTCTGCCTCAGCAGATGCACAGGCAGAATATGCACCAGGAGAAACAGCAAATCTGACATCACATTTCATCCCCACCCCAGGAATGGATGTCTGTCTCCTAGAATAAAGCAGATGGTTTTCCTTCAAAAAGGCAACTTCCTTATGAAATCACAGAAAGAAAGGGGTGGAAGTGACCCCTGAAACACTCTGTCTAAGGTCAGCTCTCCTGAACCCTTCCTGGGGGAGGCTTAGGGAGAGCTGGGTGATGGGAGGGCCCTGCAGCCCCCAGGCACAGGAGCTTGGCCCTTCGCTTTGAGCACTTCCATAACAGAATCACACCTGCTGTTATTCTAACTCTTTGTTTCCATACTTGGAAGTTTCCTGGCTCAGCAGATGTTCCTATAAGCTAGAATTGACCTGTGGTTATAACTTTTTAAAGCCAAAGCACCATGGTGCAAATTAATTCTGACATGTCCACTCTTCAGTCTCTGCTTGCTGTTACCCTTCCTTCAAATGACCATGAGAAAAATGACTTCTCAGTACACACTGTATCACTTCTTGATGGAATATAAAGTCTACTGGTCAGGTAGTACAAATTAATTTCATTCATGGGTTTTAATTTACTTCCTACAGAGAGATTTTTTGCATCCCAGCAAGTTAATGCCAAAGTCAATAATGACTGCCACCATAATTTCAACCTTTCAGTTCAGTTTCCTGAGACACATCTGTAAATGGAATCAGTTCTTGCTGTGAAATGCATGTGCTTTTTATTTGATTAGCTCTCTGTATAGGCCCTGTCATTCCCTACCACAGAAATAATTGCACCTATAACCTGTTAAACCAAAGCTTGACTCTCTCAGTCCCTGTGCTAGACGCTGCACAGCTTTCTGTTGCCTTCCAAACCATCCCTGACCTCATCTCCACCCTGGGTTCTGTGCCTGATGCATCAGCCCAGCAGGTCATTGCAGAGCTCTTGACCGAATGCTTGTGCACAGCTGAGGGTGTCAGCGAATCACAGGATTGTTTAGGTTGGAAAAGCCCTCTGAGATCATGGACCCCAGCTGTTGCCCCAGCACTGCCAAAGCCACCACTAAAGCATGTCCCAAGTGCCACATTTACACATCTGTTGTGCAGATCCCCTCCAGGGATGGCGATTCCAGAACTGCCCTGGGCAGTCTGTGCCAATGTTAACCCTAACCCTGCCCTTTCAGTGAAGAAATCTTTTGAATTATCTAATCTAAACTTCTCCTGGCACAGCCTGAGGCAATTTCCTCCTGTCATATGTCTTGGGAGAAAGGACAACTCCTGGCTTTTAAGGAGTTGTAGACATCAAGAAGGTTCCCCCTGAGCCTCCTCTCCTCCAGCCTGAGCATGGATTTGAGCCAAGGGGGAGCCTTGTTGACATAAATGATGATCTAGAAAAGATGAAGGATTTTTAAAGGAATTGCTATTTGCAAATAATGCATAAAGCTAACAAAGACATTGCTGGTGATTTTCCTGCAAATGATATGTACAGCTGCCAGTGAAATAAAACCAAATTTTACTCCTTTTTCAAGTGTTCAACATGTCTTTTCCCACTTGAGACATTCTGGCTAAAGAAGCATGGTACAGATCCTCCAGTTTGAATTGTCCCACTAACATGATGTCTTCTGGCATCTCTAGGTCTCATGGCAAATATAAATTATAGTCAGGGTCTGTACACTTTGTTCTCTGGTACAGTCAAAGACACATTTGCTGGCATGGAAACCTCTCCTCCCTTCCTCTGCATTCTTTACCAGGCAGCACACCACTGCTGTGTATCAATTCACAAAATGTTTCAGCACTTAAAATTGATTCCTGTTCAAATTTCCTAAAACCTAAGAAAGAACATTGCCAGGTTGTAACAGGCCCATTTCAGATTCTCATCTCTGCTTGCCAGTTGTTTTGCAAGCCTTTGAAGTTTATAAATAGGACAGCAGCAGAGGACACTGCCCTTTGCTCCAAACCAGGCTGGTTTGCTTAAAAAGCATTAAAGGTTAATCAGGGCATGGCTATAGGGATTTTATTTGTGGTTCAGTAACATTGTTATTTCTCTGAAAAATGTAACCTGCATTTTCTCATGGCAGGCCTTTTTACTAATAGATCAAATTAAATAAATGATATAACACTCCCTTTTTTCCTATGCTGTAGAAAAAGTTGCCAGGAACCACCGCAGCACATTTGTGTTACAGGCTAAGTTCCTAGACTCCCTGACCCCCTTTTGACATCAGAATGGTTAATATTATATTCTTGAATTGCAATCAGGTAACAATATCAGCATTTCAAGGGTATTGCTACTTCTTTTGCTTTCCTGCATAGGACCAAGTACACAATGCACTTAAAACCTCTACAGTTGTGATTAAAACCTGTGACAAATTTGTGACAAATATCTGTTCTGTGATTTTTTTTTTTAATCTCATAAGGAATACCTATTACAGCCCTTACAATGCGGTGTCTTTGCATGCCTTCACCCTGGTGAACAGTGCAGCTGCATCTACAAAGATAACAAAAGAAACATCACCAGTTCCTGCCTTTCTTTTTGGCAGGTACAGCGTTCTGCTTTAGGGAGATTCTGAAATACCTTCATGGCACTGCTCATTTTCAGAGCTCAGTGCATAAAAGCACAAATCATAAAACTCAGCTGCATTTAGCTATAACATTTTCTAGGGCTCTTGAACTTTTCAAGTAATCCAGGCCTGATTTACAGCTTCCTATAAAAGTCAAGCAGCATTTCAAGGTTTTGTGTGTCACCAGTGAAATGATCCCATTTTGACTGCAGTTTGCTTCTCTTTTGTCACCTTTGAACCCTGATTATAAAAGTACTCATTTGTGTTAACTAGCTGAATGTGATGAGAATCAAATGAAACATTCACCCAAATCTCTCTGCAGCTTTACTGCTTTTATTTTCAGTGTTCCTTAACTTTCCACCTTCCTTAACTTATGGTGCTGCATCACGATGCATTCCTGCTGTGACCTCTCCATGCAAGGCAGACACAAAACACCCACTCTGACAGTGAAAACCCTGAGCTTTTCTCATCCTTGCCCCGGGGGCCACATTTCCTCAGCATTTATGCAATTAGCACTGCTGACTCCATTGGAGCTACTTTCAAATTGCACTGATGTTTTTTCTTATTCTGATTTGTAGATTTACAGGTTAATGATTAAAGGAACAAAAACCCCCTCATATTGCCAAATAGCAGATGGCAATATTAATTGGTATTTCCCCTTTTGTTTTTCCCAGATGAATCCTAGGCTTTTCACCCCCTTCACAACATATTGAGACTCCTGCAAAACTGAGTAGTGAAGGTTCTAATTTCCCTTCATTTTGGCAGAAGAAGGTGGCATTAATAGATTAGCTACCAAAATATTTACCTGTTGTCATATAATGGTTTGGTAAAGAGTTGAAGTGATGTAGACAAAACCCTCTTAAAAAGGAGATGATATTAACAACCTCAGCATGTTGTTCCAGGAGCTGATGGTGCACACTGATAAAAACACCCATCCCATTTCTACACTGGGTTTGTTCAGTTCAGATTCCAATCACTGGCTCTTACCCTTTTCTCCTCAATTAAGAGGTACTAGGAGTTGTTGTTGCAGAAGCAACTTTGTCTGGTGATCACATCCTCTCTCATCTGGCTGTATTAATGGAAAGAGCCTTTGCAGAAGTTTTGTCCAAAAAGCCTTACCTTGAAACTCGTCATATTTACAATGTGGACAGCAGCACTGCCATCCACTGCAGTCAAAATCTACCTTAATTAATGTAGTTTGCACACTATAAGCCTTAATTCACACTCATATCTAAATGTTTTGTCCTAATGAGGTGAAGCTATGATTCTCCACTCTGCCTTAATAGTTAGTGTTGGTGAAAACCTGAAAGTACATACAGATATTAAGATTTGCCTTAATTTTTCCATTTTAACTATAAACACACATTTATTTCTATGTTTTGATCATTCCCACAAATTTTCCCCCTGTGGACAGTTTATTATCACAAGAAAGTCTAAAACTTTCCTTCTGAAGACAATTTACTGTGTCAGAAAATGCATCAGGGTGAGGGTTCTGAAAAACCACACAGCCCAGAGCTCCAGGCACACTGCAGCTGCAAAAGGCACCACAAGGGGAACACAAAACTGCCACAACGTGGCTTCCTCCACAGCTTTTTCCTTGGAAGCAGCCTCAGACCTAGTCAGCTTTTACTGCCTAGGGGTAGAGTTCCAGCTACGGTTAGGGTACTGAAACCACACAGCCCAGAGCTCCAGGCACACTGCAGCCGCAAAAGGCATCCCAAGGGGAACACAAAACTGCGACAACATGGCCTTGGCCCCACCCTTTCTGCCTGTCACCAGCCTCACCCCTTTATACCTTTTATGCCCTCATCTGGGGTTAGGCTTGCACGTAGGTTTAGGGTTCTGAAAACCACATCATGCGGTGCTCCAGGCACACTGCATTAAAATAAGGTAGTGGCAATGGTGTTCTGAGTGGTTAAACAAAGAGCAGGTTAAGTTGTTGGAGTGGAAGCATATGTTGAAAATTTATTTAAAGCATCATAGCTGTCATGGACTGATAACTGTTCATAGTGACTTCACTTTGAGAAGTCAATTCTTGCTGCTCTCTCACAGCATACAACCTGCATTTTTTTCTGTGTGGTGTTCCCTAGGCAGCACTCTGGCAGGTTTGGGCTATAGCTTCTTCTTTCACTTGCAAGTAAAAATGTTTTAATTATTTCCTGGGGCCGCACAGGCTGGAATTGATATTTTAAAGAATTTAGCATGTTCCAAAGCAGAAGATGAGATGTGCAGCAGTGCTGCAGACTGTTGGGTCTCTTGTGCTGTTGTATTTTAGAACAGGCCACAACGTATTTGAGGTGAAATCAGGTCAGGGATCACAGATATGCTCCTAAGTGTTCTTAGACTGGGTTGTTTCACTAGTTAAGACACATCCAGTTCTATGACAGCTACTCCTTGGAATACAACACAGCCTTATTTTCTAAACTGTGAAGCAAACTGTTAGGGTTTGGGTTCCTCCTACCCTTCCAATCACAGCACATATTGTATTAGTTCAGGTGTGATTCACACACTGAATGTTTATGAGCTCCCTCTGAGTGTGTTTTACTGAAACAAGCTTTGACAGTTGCTAAAGATTTTCAGTGGTAAAAATATATTCTTTGTGATTCAGGTTGTCCCCAGGCTGATTAGAACAGCAGAGCAATATGTGTGTCTTGAGATATCCTGGGCAAGAGGTGCTTTCCTCTGAAGAAAAAACTCAATCTGCTAAAATTTATTTTAGAGAAATACCCAACCAATTAATACATTTGTTTATTACTGTAAATCCCACAGGAAACAGGACCAAGAGGTTTTATGTGACATAGTTACTGCTGTGGAAATGCTAAATGAAAGCAAAACTCTGACTCAAACCTGAAGGTTGAGGTTAAAGCTCTCTGAATCCTGGGAGCCCAAAGCAAAGTTTGCTCTTGTTTGGGAAACTGTCCAGGCAGAAGGCTTCTAGCCTAATAGAAGGACTTGTTTCATGCACCCATTTTCTTTTGCTCCCTCTGTCAGGAACTTCTGTATTTGCTACACTGTTTTATGTCTGGCCCCAGGTGGAACTGGCCAGGCCATCTGGAAAGCTGCTTCAGTTCCACATTTCATTTTAATAGTAAAATGTGGAGGGATTGCAATTCACATAATTTTGGTGCCCGAGTTCTGTTTGTGAATACCTCTATAAAAAAAATCCACAGCAGCGCATAAACCCCTTCTACTCTTACCTATACTCCCTTTCTGGAGAACTTGTGTTCATCTCCCTCTTTTCTTATTTTAAACCAGGAGATCTTTGGGGCAGGGATTTTTCTCACTCTCATATCATGTGTTCCCAAGTATAACCAAGTAGGAACCAAAGCTCTATTTTCTGGCAAAACTTTTAGTTTTGTAATAAAGATAACAGCCTTAGAAGAATAACAACATTTCTTCTCATCCCTTTTTCACCATCTTGTGAAGTTATTATGGCCACCCATTACTGATTTTCCTGTGAGTTTTGCTGGCAGAAGTGTCTTTCCATCATTGCTCTGCCCCAGGCAGCTTCTCTGGCTTTGCAGATCCCCCCAGAGTAGTGAGATGCGGATCCAAGCAGGATCATTCTTTTTAAGACAATGGCTCAGGCCTGAATTTGAAGGAAAATGTGCACAATTGTAAGCTCAAATATCTGTCAAACTCCCCCACAGTCTTTCAGCACTGTGGAGCATTTTACATATTAATCAGTGTCAGAGGGGATGATGTCCTGGTCTCAGAAGGGTGAAAGCAAGTGTGAAATTCAGTGACACCCTCTCAACACACTACAGAATATTGTACAGAACATGGGTAAGAAATTAATTTGGCATAAATTGAAAAGTTAATCAAGTGCTCTTGTGATTTTGTGCTATGAATTTCCCCCTGTGGTAGTACTGGCCATTTACTTAAGAGTTGGACTCAAGGATCCTTGTGGGCCCCTTCCAACTCAGAATATTCTTTGAATTGTGTCCACTCAAACCAGGTAATGAGACCTGCAGGGCCACGAGGTTACAGAATCCCTGCTGGAACAGTAATGAAGCTTTTGCTATGCACAAAGCAGCCCCCAGATCCTTATCTCAGTGGTCAACCCCAATTCTTAGCTTCTGTAATGAGATAAGCTTTCACAGAAAAAGGTTTTTGTTGTCAAAATAATTTTTTTGACTCTGTACATCTGCCTGTTATAAACTATCCCTTTGACAAGAATAAAATCCCACTAAATCCCCAATGCTGTTAGATTACTGACAGCCTGAACTTCTAATTCACCTGCCACTCAAGAAGAACTTTAAGATGAATGCCTGTCACTCCTGTGTATTATTTTATGTATGAAAATCAGAGGAAAATTTCAAAAATAGCTGTTAAATCACAGATTAATAGATTTCCACTTCTCTCTGTAGTGATACAATTAATGCTCTTTCTGAACTTGTAAGAGGCTGAGCCCTGCATGTTTCTGCAGAAAGGGGCACATCCAGGTGACCAAGGTTTAATTTTTACTCATATGATGCTAATGAGCTGTTACCCCTGAACAGGGAATAAAAAGTAGAAGAAAGAATAGGAAAAGCAATACAGGCTCCTTCAGCTAAATATGGTGTGGACTCAGTCCGTTGAGCTGAAGTGTGCAAACAATTACTACAGACATCCACAAGATGTGACAGCTTCACTCCTGTGCAGTATTAACACCAACAGCTTTATCTTAGCAACATATAAAATTTAGTGTTAAGAGCAAATGAGTCACTGAAGTAACATATTCTAGAACTAAAGAAAATTAAAAATTTAGATTTTCAACAGAGGGGTAAAACAATAGAAGATGTGTCAGGGAAGCACAGTGAAGTACTGTTGCACATAACCTATATTCTGAAATCACTTATGCTAGATAATATATTTTTATTTTCATGCATATCTCTAAAAACTAGCAAAAGAACACATGCTTATAGATACATGGGGGTAAAAGAGACAAAAAGTTCAAACACCAGTTTGGGACTATAAGTCCTGCCTTGTACCACTTCAAGTATTTTTAATAAATGTTCATGTTGAGACTGAAAGATCTGTAACTTTGTGTAATTTCCTTGATTAAAATCCCATGTCATGATATCTAGGCCAGTAGAGAATAAAGACAGTAAAACTAGGCCTGTTTCAGACCAGAGGATCTTGCTTCCAGATAACACTACCATTAGCAAGTAGATAATTGTTGGTAATTAATTTCTGCTGTTATTGCAAAACTTCCATATCTTCTCAGTGAGTTCTCATGGGCAGCTCCTCACAGCACTGAGTCCTCCTTCCTCACAGCACATCCAACAAACTCCAGTACTCTTCTCACCTACCTAACTCTTTTATAGCACTCATTCTTATTGGACACAGCTGTGGCCTGTTAAAGGCAGGCCTGTTCCTAATCTTCAGTGATTAGTGCAGCTGCAACTCCTCAGGGGTGAGATTGCCTTCTGCACTGTCTCTATTCTTTTACATTCTACCCCCTCACAAATTTCAATAGGATTAATTGTGTTGTATCATCTTAGCTCCAGTCCTAAAGATGAGGTTGTGAGTATGATCCTCTGAACTCATCAGTGCCTTGTAAAAGCTGAAAAGTCCTCTGTGCTTGCAGAAGGCAACTGTTAATGTTCTCAAATCGCTGGGCTGGACTTCTCACACCAACAATATTCTTATCAGATCTGTTATAAACCTTTTTGGCCCAGGGAGCTGCTGTGAGTTTCTGACCTGTACTAACCCTGCCAGCCTTACCAAACAAGGAAAGTGTCTGGGACAGAAAAGCTCACCTTTCCTAATCTTTCCATTATAAGATGCAGAGAGCAGGCTAAGTGAGGTGGGGGAAGGAAATAATGTTTGCTGGCACCTTCTTGTGTAGGCTTGAACCTGCTTTGGTAAAAAAAAATTTGTGAAATGATTGGTGTTGGCTGCATAAACATTGCTTGAGCTGCTCTGCTCAGAGTCTTTCACAAACTGCTCCCCAGTGCTCCTCTGGCTCTGTTCTTCCCGTTCAGAGCTGAGTCACCCTGTTATTCTCCTGAAGGAAGGTGTTCACTGCTCAGGAAAACAGAGACTGTTGGAGGAATGATGCAGATCTCTTTGTACTCTGCAAAGTCTGTGCTGTGTCTGGAGACTGCAGTAGCTGCTCTTCCTCAGGGAGAGCTGTAGCCACCAATGCCTGTGTTGCCCTGAAGATGTGGGTGTTATGAAACAGAGGACTTTGCATTTGCACCTTATTTTGGGGTGTGATGGAGAGAGAGGAAGTATCTTCTGTTCTTTCAGTTCAGTGTTCCTTGTGTGAACTTACAGACTATTCTGCACTGACTTATAAACCTTGTCCTTTCTTGGCTTTCCCCTGCTGAAAATAATGTTAGTCATAAAAGATAAAAGCTTCTCTGAAATACATTAAACTATTCAAACCTTATAACATGTTTTCATCCCTCTAGCAGGAAGATTTTTAGTACTGAATTTACAAAGCATCACCACGTGTTGAACTGTACACTCTTGCTGGTAGCAGGAATGAGTTGAATTGTCTTTCCTTGGTAAAGTGAGAGAAAAACAGGACACCTAAAGGCCCAGCCCAGAGTGAGTATGCAGTGCTGACAGACTCACTGATTTCATGAAAACAAGAGTTATTTCTGTGTATATAACAAAAACTGATCAATGCCAAAGAAGATTCTGCACTTCTCACTGATAATGTCTCCACTGAGAGGTGTGTGTGCTTTGCTGGCTATTCCCTGGGTGATTCAAGCCTTGAGACAAGCACACCCTGGTGAAAATCCCATGTCTTTCAGAGCCAGCACCCAGTGAAGCACATTGTCACAGCTTCCCTGCCAGCACAGGAGGGGTCCCATGTGCTTCCCCCACAAGCAGGATGCCCACAAGGACGAGGGCACACAACAAAAAACACCATTGGGAATTTGTCTAATGAGTCCTTCTGGTCTTCTGCTGGCCTAAAAAGTCACAGTGCCAAAAGAGTGGTACAGTCAGGAGAATTGTCCTGGGTGGAAGAACATGTTGTTCAGTAGGAATGTTCCTGCATGAGAAAGCAGAGGGAAGAAATGAGCCCAGTGTGTACAAAGGATTGGAAGGAACTCCCTGTTAAAGAACAGTCCAGTAGAGGCAGGGAGAGCAATTCCTTTCTGCCCAGGTAGATAGGAGCAAGTCCATGCTACCCTGAGCAGTTCAAAAGCTCAAATAAATACCCCACCCCACTTAAAAACAAAACAAAACAAAACAAAACAACAAACCAACATCCCCCAAACAAAAAACCCAACCACTATTCACACTGCTCAGGAGTTCACACTCCTCTGGCAGACCACAGGTTGGTTTCATCCCTTGCCATCCAATGTTAGCCTGCTCTCCTGGAAGGCCCACGTGTATCCTGGGTAACTGTTCCTATTAAATAAAATGGAATTTTTGCTGAATTTCTTCTTTATGCCCTAGTTTCCACTTAAGAGTACCAGCCATTCAGAAGGAAAACCCTCTGTATTTTCCTCCCTTGAAGGTCACATCTTTATATCAAATATTTTGTGGTCTTTGACATTTTTAATGAGTAATGCTTGAAAAGGCTGCTGGCTGCGGCTATTGTTGTGTGAAGCAGTATCTGAGACTGACATTAGCAAAAAGCTCTCAGTCCAACTCAGGAGTGATATTGCTGATGTGCCTTTCACATAAGGTGTTTTGTCCCTTATTCTTACATTCAGATTGATGGATTTGCTGGGATTATTCCCTCTGGGCTAATAGCTACAATTTCTTTGTACATAGAAAATTTAAAAGGAGTAGTAAATTTGATTGATTTGTTCAGGAACTAGGTGTGATTTTTGGGAATACATTTGAAGTGTCAGATGTGAAAGCTAATTGCATATTTAACTGCTCAGCTTCACTGAGGTTTAACTTTAGGACTGAGGGGCAGATGAGTCACTAGGTTCACATGACTGGCTAAATGCTAACAAAGCAATTCAGCCCTGTTTGTGCAATTTCCACCTGATTTTGTTCATGGATGCATTTTTACCTTCCTCCTGCTACCAGAAGTTCCTCCCTGTGAAGAACCTTGCCAACAGCTCAAATTGAACTTTGAGATGAACCAAGCTGTCTTGAGAAATTGTGCCTGCCCCATCCCTAGAAGTGTTCAAGTTGGGTGGGGCTTCTACTTGGTCCAGTGGAAGATGTCCCTGCCCATGGTCAGAAGGGTTGGAATAGGTGATCTCTGAAGATCCTTTACAACCCAAACCAATCTCTGAGCCCATGCAGCTTAAGGTTTTAAAGAAAAGTTATCTCCCCAAAACTGGGTCTCCTTCTTAACATGGTACCCATGACAGACACTCTCCTGCCCGGCCTATTGCCTGTACAAAAGTCTTGGTAAGAATTTTGTTTTGGTAGAAATTAGTTTTGGTAAGCTTATCAGTTGGGGTGGCAAGTAAATCATCAGCCTTGAGGGGGACTGCACAGCTTCTGTCCCACAGGTGTGTGGAGGCAAGGGACTCAAGGTTGATTTACTCCTGCTGAGATTTGCCTTTGGATTATTTACTCACCTGCATGCCCTCCCATCTTTTCATGGCAGCCTGTCTGTTCCCTGCTCAGTTTTCTCTATAATTTTTTTTCTTGGTTTATTTTTCACTGTTGTTTTTCTCACTTAACCTGAATGTTAAAGGAAAGACTTTCAAGGAATGATGTAGCATACTTGACTGTGTCTTGGGACAGGAGAATAGCCTAAATATAGTTTTAGAAATACTTTCTTGCCCCATCTTTCATCATTCCGTGAGTTTAAGACAAAAGTGCAATTTCAGTGAGACTCTTTATGGGTCAATGAAAAATGAATTCCCCATCTTCCCCTGCAAGAATAAGCATTAAGCTGTGAAATGTCACATCCTTATTAGAATGCCAAGACCACAACTGTCTGTTTCAATATTTTTGTGAAAGACAGACACAGAGTAATTATTTTTCAAAACAAATACTTGTTGCAAAAACACCCATAACCCTCAAACCCAGGAAACCCTGCAGCAAGTCACTGAGTTACTAGTGGCTTTTAAATAATTCTCAATTATTTTCCAACATCACCAAATGTGACATACTCTTTCATATGTGAGGAAAGTGAAAGAGGCATTGCAAGAGAAGATGGACCAAAAAATTTTCCAGTTTATGTTGCAAATCTGTAGCTGGGGACATAAGTGTGGCTATGGGCCTACACATGTCATGTCATTAAAAGATTACATTGTTTAGTATATCCAGTATTGCTTATAAATCTACAATTACTCACATTCTGTTTCATGCAGTTACTTATCTGTCCTTTGTTACAGGCACATTATGCCTATATCCCATATTTTTAGCTTTTATATAGCCCATTTATTGTATGTAATGCCAGAATAGATTAGGAGCTGCAGAGCTGTGCAGAAGGGCCAAATGCAGAACTAACACCATGGCAGTTTTCTATCACTACCATGTTTCTGTCCTGACACTTCTCTTTCAGGGTTGTACCACATCAGTTTGTCTTGAGGAATCTGTTTTCTTTTTATTCCTGTCCATAATTGCTATAACTTGAGCTGAATGTGATCAGTACTTTCAGGCAATTGTCCTACAACAAATTTTTAGTGTTCTTTCTAGATTTGTTTTCTTTTATTTGCTTTCTGAATTAAAGTCTGTTTAAACACCCATGCTTTAACTAGTTGTGATTTAGCAGTAAGATTAACTTGAACTTTTGCAAATCTTTTTACTTCTCCTTTAAAGCACTTACCTTCAATTCTAGGCTCCTGCAGTATCAATCCTTCACACAAGGCAGTGCCTCTCTTCCTGAAAGGAATGCCTGTTTTCACTCCAAGAATTCAGCTGAGGGATTAAAAAAATTATTTGGCAATTTTTGGCAAGAAGTCCTGAGAGCCTCCAGCTGAGAACAGCTAAGCTAAGGCAGGTTCCTCTGACAGTGTTGTGGGGAGCAGAGCAGAGCAGGGAGAGGAGGAACCTCCTCCTCCAGGCTGGCTGCTGCTCCAGCTGCTCAGACACAGAGGTGTCTGAGTTGCAGATAATCAAACACATTCACATTCACAGCACTGGTTACCATGAAGAAAAGGATGTTTCAACAATCAGTCCTGTCTGCCACCTACATTTGGTCTCTCTAAATTCCAGAAATAGATAAATTCAAAGTTTGCTGATAGGCAGCAAGAGCCAAGTCTGTGTTATGACACATGGAACAGGGGGAGCAGGTGCCATCTTCCCATTTATAGTGAGGAGAAGAATGAAAGAAGCATCTCTACAAATTAAAAATAGTGGAAGAAAGACCATACCAAACACAAGCTCCTCTGACCCTCGACCAGCCCAGAGCACAAGAGCTGTGGGTCGAGAGTTTTGTCCTCTTGCTGAGGATCCCCACAAGGATCAGGGAGGGAGCTGCAGGGCTGTCTGCAGGTGACATTCCCCAGGGATCAAGAGTTGCCAAGTGTGACAGCACCAGAGCATTCCCCTTGTGAGTTGCATCCCATCCCCTCTATGCAAGGAGTAACATTTCAGCTCTGGGTTGAGGAATTTTTTCCCTCTTATTATGTGAGAAAAACTGGACCCAAATATTTTTCTACTCAGGCAGTTGCTTTCCTCAGCTCATCTTCCTTCAGGGGCACCCTGGCCATGGAAAACAGAATTGATGCTGAGCCCATAGCAATGAGCTGCGATTGTTGCTACTTGTTCTCTTGCCTTGTGCTGGCTCTTCAACTCGTTATGTATCTTGACTGTCATTCATGAGCTTTGCTTCTGTTTTCTTGACAATCAATCATCATGATAATTATTCATCTCTTTCATGTACATTGCACACATTCCTAAACTCTCAAAATAAGACACCTCAGTGATACGAATAGGAGGCACGTAAGTAGGTCATGTTCTGCATCATGCTCCTGAATATTTACAAGGTAATTTCAAAATGAAAAATAAGTGCAGCTCACTAATGAGCTATGGCTCAATGTTTCCTCATGGATATATACTTATAGGTACATATTCTGCCTGTTGATCACTAAGAAAACATGTGCAGGAGGATCAGCACAGCAAGATACAAATGTAAAGAAAGGTAACTTTTAAGAATCTTTATTTATTTATAAACAAATAGAAGCAAACCTTCTCATTAAAAAAAAATAAAACAACAAAACAAAGCCACACCAAACATTCTTTTCCCTACTGATGAGATATCTTTTTAGTTTAAAGCTTTTCTGATAGAAAAAATAAAATAAGAGGGAAGATTTTGTAGCCATTACTCTCTCCAGGGGAGAGTGGTTCAGAGTAGTTGTACCAGAATGATCTACTAATGAGACTTTTACCTCAAATTCCCTTTCTCCTCCCCTGAAGAGACTTTATTCTCTCATCCTGAGCCCTATGGAATAGGACAAAACACAATCACACATAAAAGATAAAAATCACAGCATTAATAACCCAGGAACTGCCTCAGTCATGGCAGAACTCCTGCTGGCAGATGCAGAGTGACTTCAGTGACCTCTTGAGCTGTGTGTGCATTGAAGGTGTGTGGGAGCTGCTCCTTCATTATGGAGCACATCAGAGAGATGATCTGAGAAACTCCCCAGCAGCAGCTGTCTGCTGAAAGAGCAGGAGATGAAGTGAGAGCTGTCTGGCCTGGATCTTCCCTTTCAGACCTCTCAATGGTGCTGAACTCAGTGCTCTGGAAAAGCTCTAGACACCCTTCACTCTGCATTACGTTTCTTGTTCCTGAGTTGCACAGCTCCTGGGTCTGCAGCCCTGTCAGGACTTGGTGAGATGGCCCTGGGGCTCTGCCAGCTGCCCACTGAGGCCACCCTGCCATGGAGCAGCTGAGGTGACACACCTTGGGCAGAAATGTGTCCTCTCTGCCCCTGGCATTGCCATGGAGCAGCACCAGGGGCTGGCACGTTTGGGAGGATATTCCTGATCCCCTACCCAACTTTTGCCAAGAATAACTTTGAAGGGTGCGTGGCCTGGTTTGGGTAAAGAAGCAGAGAGGCTTCAGGGTCTAAACTAAAGGTTGTAGGAGGCCCTGAATATTTGTATTATGAATGGAGGAGGTATTAAATACATATTATATATACCTGTACTTAAATATCTTTACCCTTGACTAGTCCTAGTTATCCTTGATGGGCTGCAGCTGCGATGTTCTTCATTGGGCTGCAGCTGTGGTTTGTCAAGGTAACTAGGATAAAAGGGGAGTGGGCTACTTAGTCAGGCAGAACCATGATGGAGCTCTGACTAAGGAAGATCTTGTTCCTGTGCTGTGAAGATCTGCTGCCCACAAGACAACAATAAGAGGTACAGGACTAATGAAATATGCTTAATATAACAACTTGGGACTTATCTAATATGGACTTATGGAATATGTTAAATACAACAATGGAATATGATAGATATAACAATATGAGATTGGACTTACGAAATATGTTAACTACAACAAAAGGTGAGCTGAAAGCCACCTGGTCCTGTCCCCACAGCAGCCCAACACTGAGTGGGCTGAGCTTGTTTGAAGCTGCATCTGCCAAGCTCCCTCTGCCAAGGCAGCACTGTCCTTCCTGGTCAGGGATGTGTTTGGGCACTGGTCAGGAACCCTGCAAAATGAACCATTCACTGCTGTGAGGGGATTTTGGGTGCTGAATCAGCCTTGTGAAGCACTGTCCAAAGCAGGCTCCTGCCAAGGGTTGAGTGGGGATCCTTTGTCTGGAAACAGCCATCTCAGCTGTCCAGGACCAATTTGTTTCAAATACCAGGGGTTTGGCTTTGCCATGACTCAGCCTCTCCCTTGCTCCTAGGTACTCCTTGTGTTTTTTCATGGCTCTGTTCTTTCCCTCTAATAGAGAGGGGGACCACCTCCCTAAGATGATAAATAAATAAATAAAATTCTTGTGCACTCTACCTGTGTAGCAGCAGCACTGTTGGAGATGTTATTTACATGAACTTCATTAATATTTATAATCACATTTATAGAGTTGTTCAGCAGGAGGCTTGATCAAGTCAATAGTATGTCTGGAGATCAGCCTTGGGTATACTACTTTTAATGAGAATAATTTGCATTTAATAAAGTGCCTGAGGTAGCAAGTTTCAATGCAGATTTGATTTTTCTTGGTGTTTGGGGAAATATTTGGATTACTGGTTTGATTCCACATCCATTTTCACTTGCAGTGACAGAATGAAAACAGACATCCAAATCCAAAGAATCAGGCTGACAGGAACAACATGAGAATATGCCAAAAAATAAAAGGGGCATTTTCCTTGCAATCTCTATAACATTGGTAATGCAGAATTAGAGTTGCACCCTGATTGCTTTAAGTATCTGCCTTTCGCTTTGTCTTAATCCCTGGAGATAACTAGGAGGGACAGTTGGAAGAACCTGTGGTCTTCCTCTGATGCATTTTAAGTAAGTTTTACCTGTTAAACCCACTTTTCCCTCCCCACAAATATTCAGGCTGCTCTGGTGGCTCAGTGTTCTAATTTCACCTACCTCTGTTTGTGTGACTTCATGGAGACACATCTCAGAACCAGGCAGTCTTCAGGACCAGCCTTCAAAGGATCCTTCTGCCACTGCAAAAAGCACCACGTTCACTTGGCTGTAGTTATTTATAGGCCCAGGCCTCTCCACAAAAAGTTGAAAGGCCAAGGAGATAATAGATGCAGAGTGACTTCAGCTGAAGATGGTGAGCAGAAATAGATCCAGGAAAAAAGCACATCAGAAACCTCTCTCATTCCTTCTGACCCCTGGGTAATTTGAGGGAAAGGATTTATAAACTTTTTGTTCTCTTCTATCGGCAAAGACATAGAAATATTCTGTATCTAGTTATATGCCCCAGTGTTTCCCATTACTTCATAGCTTTGTGATTTATTTTAGCCTTAAGATACTTGAGGCTTAAATACTTAAATAAAATTTTTCCCCAAAAGAATTCACATTCTACCAGCAGCAGTTTTTTACATGGGCAGCTGGTTTAGCCAGCTGTGGGATCACCCTGATGGTGGCTGTTATTTCTTGGGAGCATCAGTGCGACATTTGGAAGTGGTGTTACTGAGGAATTAACAACCCTGTGTTCCCAGCAGCACCAACCCCTGCTCACCTGGAATCCTTCGTGGTTCCTGTGGCTCCTGGGCCTCATTTGAATGTTGTGTGGCACATCCCACAGAGCAACCTGCTGGCACAGGAGGTGCTCAGGTTCCAGCTTTTGCTTTGGCTACATCATTTCATTTTTTGAGTTTTGAGCCAGCTGCTTTGCCATACAGTAGGATATGACAAGGCCTTGCATGTTCTCTTATACTTAGTGTGAGCCATAAACTTTGGGATGTAGAGTTACCTCCAGCCATTCTCAGGTGGTTGCTGAGCTGCCATCTCAGAGCATAAATGTTGCAATAGCTTTACTAATAAAATTACAGCCAAATTCAGTGTGTATGCTTGTGGTTTTCATTTTCTTGACCCGAAAATCCTGGAGATAAGGATTACCTTATGTTGTTGTATATATAACCTGGTCTTTTGGAATGTGTGTCAGCCTGTGGCAGGGGCATTGTAATTAAATGATCTTTAATTTCTTTCCCACCCAAACCATTCTAGGATTCTGTGATCTTGTGGAGACTGGAATAATTTTAAGCAGCCATTACAATATTTTTTTTCTGGATAGGCATTTTCTGTTCAGCTTATTTGTACATTTTGCAGTCATTTCAGCAATCGTTCAGCAAACAATATATGAAGGACTCATTGAGGGCTGACCTTGCAGAGATAAAAGGAGAAGGAATAAACAGAGTATCTGTGACTGTAGGTGCTTGCAAACACAAAAACCTTGACCAGGGATGATTTAGAGCCTGAGCAGGGTTTATGTAAATGCTAGAATTCTTTTGCATTCATACCTCAGTGCTTTCCCACTTCCTCTGAAAGATATTTTTGTGTCCGAGATCATTAATCTCCCCACACAGTACACTCTAATGCTTGAGATTTTTAATACATTTGGCAGTCTTGCTTGTTGTTATTAAGCATATATTGAATTTTTACACAGCAGCTATTTGTGTAATTCCTGTAACATACCAGAACAGCTTCCAGTTAGTGTCCATAATTTTCTGACTGTCTGGAAGAATATTTTAAAAAGAAGGAAAAATTTGAAAGGTCTTACCAAAACATTATCTACAATTTCATTCTCTGTTGCACTGGAATTTATCCCCTTGCTATCACAGCAGCTACTAATATACTTCTTAAGAAATAATCTTCATTATTTGGATAGTTTGTTTTGAAGTTTGGGGTCTGACTGTTAGATAATTGGGGTAAAACCTAGACAGTAATTTTAATGACACTCTGGATGATCATTTTAAGGGATCTCTGGCCTTCCACAGAAGTTTTCCCATTGCATTTGCTGCACTTTTTTTTTGTGTTCACTCCTCTTTCCTCCCTGACACAAGAAAACCCAAGTGCACACACCACTGCTCTCAAGGTGAAGAAAAAAGGGAGGTTTATTTTCTGACTCTAACATTTATAGTTTTCCAAAAGTGGCAGTGGATTGGAGTGACAGTGCCACCTCTCCAATGACACTGGTCAAACCAACAGTCTATCAACTTTCTTTTCCTCCATAAAGGAATGCAAAACAATGAGTTATTTACAGAAAGTGTGTGAGAAAGTTCACTACAAGAATGTCAACATCAGAAGGCTTAGAAAATCTTAAAAACCAAGGCGACACCTCCCTTCCTTGCTCCCTCAATAGCCTGTGGCCTTCCTGTGCTGAAAGGCCACAGGCTATTGAGAACCCCAAAAAGCTGATACTGAGTGTGAGTTTAGTGCAGCAGGTGATTGAATCTGCACTGAGCAAACTGCTGCAGGACAGGAGGGACATCTCTGTCTCTCAGCCAGACTCTTCACTAATTAACCCATACACCCTGCTGACAGTCTCTGTAAGAGGCTTCCAAATCCTCATTTTCATTGCTGATTTTCTAAAGGGTCTATTATTGATTTGTCTCAGTTTATACTTCCTAAAACAATTGGGTATTAATGGATGCTCTGCATTTCCAGCCATACTGCAGGCAGTCCCTGTGTAACAGCCAGGGGAACTATTCTAGGTTCTGAATTCCAGTGTGGAAAGACACTTACTGTATTCTGGAAACACACTCACTGGGGGATTTCAGTTCTATGGGATTTTATGGGAATCACCTGTATTCACCAGTAAAATATGATTAATGATATCACCATTATAAATGCAAAATGTGGGGGCAACCCTAACCCCAACCCGATGTGTGATGGTGTTCACAGGGGTCCTAGGATGAGAGAAGAGATGAGGATCTGACTCCATGTTTCAGAAGGCTTGATTTATTATTTTATTATATATATTATAATAAAACTATACTAAAAGAATAGAAGAAAGGATTTCATCAGAAGGCTTGCAAGGAAGGCAGAGAATGGAATGATAATAAAATCTTGTGAGTCTCAGAATCCCAGCCATCTGACTGTGATTGGCCATTAATTAGAAACAACCACATGAGCCAATCACAGATGCACCTGTTGCATTCCACAGCAGCAGATAACCATTGTTTACATTTTGTTCCTGAGGCCTCTCAGCTTCTCAGGAGAAAAAATCCTAAGGAAAGGATTTTTCGGAAAATGTGTCTGTGACACCTAGGCAGTAAAAGCCACCTGGGGCTAAGGCTGGTTCCAAGGAAAAAGCTGTGGAGGAAGGCATGTTGTGGCAGTTTTGTGTTCCCCTTGGGATGCCTTTTGCAGCTGCAGTGTGCCTGGAGCTGAGGGCTATGTGATTTTTGGAACCCAAACCCTATGCCTAACCCTAACCCTAGGTGAGGCTGTAAAAGCTTCATGTGGGTGATGCTGTTGCCAAGGAAGAGGTGGGAATGGAGCCATATTTTGGCAATACTTCCTCCTCTAACTTCCCCTTCATCCATCTTCCTTCTCACACCTCCTCCTGCCTCATTAATCATCATGTTGCAAAGAGGTTCTCATGTTCAGTGTGTCCAGAGCAGGCAGGATGAGAAATCTCTGCCATAAGCAGAAGTAGTAGGTCAGTTCCCTGCCCTCAAGCCCATCTGCCTCTGAGAGCCCTGAGTGTGCTGAGGCATCACTCGTGCCAGGGTAAGGTGAACACACCACTGGGACAATTTCAGGCCACTGTGCTAAGTTTTAATCAGGTATCTTGCACTAACGTCAGAAGAAATTACATGGCTAAATCCCTGCAAGCTGTTTTGGATATGTGAAAGTTAATTTTACAGCTATTGCTGGGGCAAAGATATAGGACTGCCTGCTGGCAGAAGCAGCAAGTAATGGAGACTGGCAGGGCAGAGAGAGATTAGCAGCTGAAAAAAACCAGCCCCTCCATTTTCCCCCCCAAAGGATGTCAGTGCTGTTGGCACAGGACACTTTACTGTCACCCCTGGAACAGAGGAGCCATTGCATTGTACCCACTCCAGCCCTGCTTCCCTCTAGGGAAGGATGGGGATGCAGGATTGCTGTAAGGACTTGGAGCACAAGTTCTTTTTTGCCTCTGAAAACTCTTGGGCAGCTCAGTGCCAGGACAAGTGACTGCCCTTACCAACAGCCTCTGACTTTCCATGCTAATTACCAGGGACAGAAGCATCCCAGTGCATCCTAGCTCCTAGTGCTCCCAGCAGGACTGACCCAGCCTGATCCCTGCCCCTGCAGCACCTCAGGTAGCTCTGCTGGCTGGTGAATGCCCAAGACACCTTGTGCCTGGGGCAGTGGGCACAACTCTGTTTATGCCTAACCCTAACCCTAGGTGAGGCTGTAAAAGCTTCATGTGGGTGATGCTGTTGCCAAGGAAGAGGTGGGAATGGAGCCATATTTTGGCAATACTTCCTCCTCTAACTTCCCCTTCATCCATCTTCCTTCTCACACCTCCTCCTGCCTCATTAATCATCATGTTGCAAAAGAGGTTCTCATGTTCAGTGTGTCCAGAGCAAGCAGGATGAGAAATCTCTGCCATAAGCAGAAGTAGTAGGTCAGTTCCCTGCCCTCAAGCCCATCTGCCTCTGAGAGCCCTGAGTGTGCTGAGGCATCACTCGTGCCAGGGTAAGGTGAACACACCACTGGGACAATTTCAGGCCACTGTGCTAAGTTTTAATCAGGTATCTTGCACTAACGTCAGAAGAAATTACATGGCTAAATCCCTGCAAGCTGTTTTGGATATGTGAAAGTTAATTTTACAGCTATTGCTGGGGCAAAGATATAGGACTGCCTGCTGGCAGAAGCAGCAAGTAATGGAGACTGGCAGGGCAGAGAGAGATTAGCAGCTGAAAAAAACCAGCCCCTCCATTTTCCCCCCCAAAGGATGTCAGTGCTGTTGGCACAGGACACTTTACTGTCACCCCTGGAACAGAGGAGCTATTGCATTGTACCCACTCCAGCCCCGCTTCCCTCTAGGGAAGGATGGGGATGCAGGATTGCTGTAAGGACTTGGAGCACAAGTTCTTTTTTGCCTCTGAAAACTCTTGGGCAGCTCAGTGCCAGGACAAGTGACTGCCCTTACCAACAGCCTCTGACTTTCCATGCTAATTACCAGGGACAGAAGCATCCCAGTGCATCCTAGCTCCTAGTGCTCCCAGCAGGACTGACCCAGCCTGATCCCTGCCCCTGCAGCACCTCAGGTAGCTCTGCTGGCTGGTGAATGCCCAAGACACCTTGTGCCTGGGGCAGTGGGCACAACTCTGTTCATAAATGCTCTTGCTGGTGCTGAAGGCACAGCACAGGCACTCAGGACATGGAGCAGGACAGGCCAGACTATCTTATAATAAAGTGTTCTCATTTCACTCACAGGTAACAGATCTAGAGCCGCGTTTGTGGTGTTGGTTTTGTGTTCTTTTTTTTTCCCCAGTAAATTTCAGGAACTTGTGCCTTCCCACTTCTGAACCTGCCTGAAGTCACTGCTGTGCTCCCGTCGCTGTCGCTGCTGGAAAAGGCTCTTAAACATCCAGGATCCTTTGAAAAAGGAGAAAGTGAGCAGATAGATGAGTTTCTGGATTACTGGAATCTCTGCAGAGATTGTTTTTAAAGGCTTTGTATTTAAAAATGGTTCAAAATAAGGTATAGTACCTTCATTCAACAGCTGCAGGATTAATGTCACCACAGCTGAGAAAGCATTAAACATGATTCCATCTACAGGAACCCAGTGCACCCAGAGTCTCTCTGGGGAGCATTTTTGACTGTTCAGGAGAAAAAGTTCCATGGGATAACAGCACTTTTCATCTCAGCAAAAAAAACTTTACCTGCGTGCAATAGATTATTTTAGCAGCTGTGAGCCTGCCTGAGCCTGACAGTCAAATCACAGCAGAAAGAATTAGAAATAAAGTATTTGGTAAAACATAAAGAGTATTGTGGAATGAATTCAGCATGGCAGCCTACCTGAATGTTAGTTTTCCTGATCAGAAAACCAATAGAAAATTCTACTCCAATCAGGGATTTCACTCATTCCTTCATTTCAATGCTTGCAGTGATGTCAGTGGTTTTGGACATATGGCAAAAGCAAATTTGGCTCTAAATATGAATTTAGAAACCTTTCTCAGAAAAATCAGTGGTGGCAAAAACCACAGCAGAGCTTTTCCTATATTTTTAAGCTAAGACAAAGGTGGTGAAGATAACAATATTTACTTAGCTGCTCTCTCTGCTGATTAAACCAAACACTAAACAAGGACACATCCATTGCAGATAATGTTTTCAGCACTCACTGCTGAGGCCATTTAATTAATTGTTCTCCTGGGGTCAATATCAAGTTATGTCAATAAACATTTGAGCTCATCCAGCACCGATAGCTGAATCTGTTTGTTTGATCTAGCGGTTTTATCTTGTGAATGTGGCTCTTGCTGCAGAGTCTAACCACAAAAACACCTCAGGAATTTTTATTTTATTTTTAGGTTTATAGAAGGATTGCACCCATGGAAGTTGAAAACTACTGTTGTTCTTCTTTTAAACAGTGATGGAGTTCCCTTTAGATAAAAAAGATCTGGTGGGGGAAAAAAGAGATTTTGATGTATTACTGGCTTTTTTTCTAGCTAAAGTGAGAATAATCCACAAGATTTTGTCTTCCTCTTTGCAGAGAAAGGTTCCAAAAGCAGATTTCCCCCCCCCCCTTAAAGGCATCGATATATATTCAAGAGAAAAAGCCCTTGAGTCTAGCAAGTCTGAAGCCTTTTTGTGAATTATTATAAGAAAATAAAGTGGTTGATTATCTGTCATTAGGCCTAGAACAAAACCCACATGAATTTAAACACACGATTTTGACATTCAAGACATCATTTTCAGGAAGGAACCCTCATTTTTTTTGGTGCCAGATTTTATTTTTTTTCCCCTGAGATAGCAGCCAGCACTGCATCTGATCAACACACTTCATAGCACACAGAAAACCTTTCCTGCTCAGGCACTGTGCAGGCAAGCTTGGCTTAGTGCTCCTGGAAATTGGGCACGTGAAATATCATTTAAATGTGGAACAAATCCAATGAACTGGAAGTTATAACAAATCATTTCATAGTGAGGATTATTTGCTTATTTTATTCATAGAGATTGGGCCACACCATGGGAACTGGACACTCTTCAGATTGCACCAATTAGCCCCCAGTTGCTACTGCTTTGGTTTTCTGGTGTTCTCCAGAAGAAAAGCAATACAGGAGCATAAAGCAGGAAGGCCGGCTGGAACAGAACAGCTTTAAGTGCTAAAAGTAGAACAAAAAGCACAACAATCAGCTATTCTTAAATACTTTCCATACCAAAGCTTCTCTCTGGTGTCACCAGAAAATTCCACCCATGTATCCCCTGTGTGCATCATTAGAGTGCTCAGGAATCAGGAAAAGGTGAAGACACCAGAAAGTATGAAAGTGTCCAGGGAAGCAGAAGGTTATAGGTGAGTGCAGATGCTCAGTGAGAAAGCAAGCACAAGTTGTCTGCTCTGATTTTTACTGAAAAATCACCAGTCTAAGCAAGAATTAATATTTTTGGGATAAGTGGGCTTCTTACTTGATAGCTCTTTCCTACTCTATGTGGTCTATTCTAATTGTGGTATAGAAAACCACTAAGTGAAGGATAACATGATCACTTGCTTTTATCAAATGGGCTGAGTCCTCCCAAGGGAGGCACATGCTTTAAATTCCCCAACCATCGCTGCCAAGGTAAGTGTCACCAGTCTGGAATACATTACACAGCTGACAGGAGCCCAAAAAGAGCTGAGTTTTCCAGATATCCTGGTATTTTTTCAGCATGAGCAAAGATCTTTTTCAATGAGAGATGTCAGGCACCAAAACCAAGCAATATTGGTTATAAAACTATTAGCCTGGAAAAGTGGACAGTCTGTGTGTAACTTATTGTTAAATGACCCACTCTGGGTACATCGTGCATCATTGCACAGAAAATGTTCTTTGTTACTTGAAGCAAAACTTAGACTTTTAGTATTCATCAGGGACAAAACCATTCCATGAAAGAAAGAGCATTTTAATTTTGAAGCGCTAGATTATGTGGTTTTCAAGCACATCATACAATGCACTGGGAAACCCTGTATGTGGGAACATTTTTCTATGAATGTACAATAACTTCTTAATAAGGGAGGAGATGAATCTTGTTCCTCAGATCTATTTACATCTCACTCCATTGGACTGAAAAGACTTATAGAACAGAACCTTTCTGCCAATACCATGAATTATTTAGCTGCTGGGGTGTAACAGTTAGTAGATTGTAATAGGTTTGGTTTTGCCAAAAGGAAGCTGTTTGTCACTACCATCTCTGCATTAGCACAACATTTATGGCACTGGAGTGCCTTAAAGAAAACTACATCTGTCTTGAACTGCTGTTCTGCTTTGATTTAATGGTTCTTGAAGCAATAAGAGCTGCATGGTCCCACCAACTGCTGATGCCTACAGAAATAATAAATACTGCATTGAATTCTATTAAGGAGTACTAAATATTCAATGTGACAATAGAATTTCCCTACAACATCCAGATGGATTTACACTTCCACTAAGGAAACAGAAGTAAACATCAGGCAATTTTCTGTTCAGGATTCACTGCTGGTACAAAGTAAATTAATTCAGCCACAAGCAGGGTACCAATGAGCTCTGAGCACTGATGACCACAAGAGCAAGAAAATCATGTTACATGATACTGAAAATAACAAACTCAGGAAGAATATCTGTTGGACTGGCTAAGAGTCCTTTTCCTTCATCATCATCTGAGCTATGCAGCTTAAAAAGTAAGCAGAAAAATTGCCATTTTGTCTTTGTTTTTATGGTGGGGTATATACACTCACATATGGAATACATGCAGAACACCTCTGAAGATCATAAAATAGGTATGAAAACTGCTCAGAACCCTCAATTTTATTTTTCTACTGCACTATTTTAAATTGTAAAATGTCTATTCAGATGATTACAGCATGTTGCTTGCTCGTATTCCAGAATGTTCATTTTCTTTTCACATTTAATATACTGGAATATGTGCACCACCATGCTGAGCAGGGTAATTGAAAATTAAACAGAGAATTACTCACAGAAGCAATATTTTAAATTCAAATAAGTTTCACAACATATGGCCTTTATAACATAGTCTAACAAAAATTTTGTAGCTGCTTAGATGAAGCAGGTGCTTTCTTTTTGTACTGCTGGATCCACACCTGTATTGTCTGAGGCACAACTCCAGGCTGCTGCCACATCAGGAATAGGCCTGGCCAAACAGATTGCACAGCCAAATGCTTCTTCAATAGCCCTATCCCCTTGATAGACTCTCCAATCCATCTTAGATGCCCAAAAGTTTTTAAAATCCCTTTTTACAGGAAAGCTGACATCTCCAAAGCCACCTGCATCTGTTTAAGCATTAGGTCAAGGTGGATCAAGGCCGGTACAGCTCAAGAAGACATATGAGTGACCCCATTAGACCAAATTTCCCTTTTTCCTTATAGGGTGAAGCACCTCTTGGGCATTTCTGATTGTGAGATCCACTGTTGGCAGAGAGCTTAAACTTCAAATATTCAGAGCAGAAAACACTTTTACAGTCTAACCTAGATGTCCAATACACGTGCTACAGCTCTGAGTGAGTTCTTTTGCACTGCACAAAGTTTTTGGAGGTCTTGGGGAAGCCCATGTCTTTCCAGCTCCTGACCCAGGGAGCAGCCCAGCTGATCATCCTGCTCTCAGACATTACCAAGGGAGGGGTGCTGGGACATCCCAGTCACCTTCAATGGCTACAAAACTCATTTCAGGTTTGAGACAGCAGGGAAGCCTCCTCCACAGAGCAGCACAGAACACTCATATTGTGAGCTGTAACCTCCCCAAAAAGGAAACTCAGAGAAATGACTATTAGACAGCTCCCTATTTAATTTCCCTATTTCCTCCTACTTTTCCCTGCAATATCAGAAGCAGAAAGATCTATGTAAGAAGCAGGAGTTTTGTGCCAAATAATGCACATTGTAAGTAATGATTTAATCTTTCCTTATTTGCTCCCTCCAGAGATAATTAAGAGTTCTCATAATTAAGATGCAATAAACATGTGTGCATGCACACCTTGAATATTTTAAAGAAGGTACTAGTAAAATCTCTACCCTCACTCATATAAGTAAAGATTACTCCAGGACCATAACTTTCCTCTGTATTAAGAGGAATCTTATCAAGTTATCCAATTATTTGCAGTATCATCCAGTATTTGGGTGCACAGCTGATTGCACACACACCAACACAGCCAGGACCACTGAGGGAAGTACCCTGATTTTAGATCCCTGGATTTCATGGGCATGAGGGAATCAAGCTAAAGAGCATTAATTACTTTCCTCTTTAATGACAGGTAGCATTCCTCTGTCATTTGCTGCTCTCTATTCAATTATCTGTTTGTGAGATCCTCCATAACACCAATGCTCTTGGCTGGGAAACAACGAGATGTAAAGTAGAAAACTGATGCTCTTCATTACAGTAATTTTCAACCTGTCTGACAGCAATAGGAATTCAATTACAGTCCTCCAGTGACAATAAGCCCCGTGCACTAGATCTTAATTGTTCAACCATCAGGTTGCAATTTGCATTTGTAGTATACTGACAGCTGACTGTTTCTATCAGCAGCAGACATTTATATTCATGAAAAAATAAATATATTGTACATCTAGCTCAGCAAGGAAACTTTCTATAATGAAGGAACCAGGCTGTTTACTTAAGTGTTGCAATATTTTGCTGCTCTGGAGTCTGACATAGAGCTTTTCCTTGGTATTACAAACTAGAGGCACAACTGTGCTCTCTGAGGGATAGTTATATTTAGTAACCATGTAGATCATCTTTCAGTTCCCCCCTCCCTTAAAGAAATCAAGTTTTATAGGAAAGTTTCCAGTATAAATGGGTATGTCCTCAATACTGCACTTTCAAAGCCTGCATGCCATACATTTGCATGTGTATAAACAGAGATATGTGAATATTTGGGAGGGTGCAAACAAACCCTTTATCTTGCACAGCTAAGCTATAAAAAAACACTTAAAAATTGCTCAAGCTTTTCTGGAACAGTGATGTATGTACAAGAGAAGCTGTATGTACATCTCCTTCCCTCCAAGAAGCTTATTGAAATGAGGAATTTTTGGAGCAGCCAAGGGGGCTTGTCAAACCCTAACCAGGGCAGAACTAGGGATGTGCCACCCACATGGGGACTGCTCATCACTGACCACAGCCAGGGCAAGGTGGGTTTCCACTGATGGCTGCAGTCAGAAATGTGCAAAGAGGAGTTTGGCAGCAAAGTATTGACCAGTCAGCTCATGGCTGTCAGCCCTTAGGTGTTAACTCAAATTTGAAATCACTGCCAACCATCGGGGTGAGAAGGCAGGACTGTGTCACTGGGGCCCAGCACAGGTATGGGCTGGCAGTGTCAAAGAACTCTCCGCAATCAGAGAAATTCATGAGTGGGAAAGCAAAGGGCCAGGATTGAAATTCAGTAACTGAACAACCTGACAGAATTAGGCAAAATACCTGCTTTTACATCACCTTGATTTGACAGCTGGTATCATTCTTCATCACTTTTTTAAAAACAAAAACATGTTTTTAAGAGCTGGGAGAACAATGACAACTCGATGTTGTGTCCCACAGGCAGCTCTTGCCCTGATGAATTACTGCCGCCTCTCACCACACATCACTGCAGGGCACAGGGAATGAGAGAAGCCTTTTTGTGAGAGGAGGTATCAGAGATTTCCATCCACAGCTAAAAATCCTTTCCCTTTCATACAGATAGCACAGCCTGGGACTGCAGCCTTGGGGTGCTGTCCTGCTCAGGCCTCTCAACATAAAGGTGCCAGGTGCTTTACCAAGCTCTAAGGACTTATTCTGCATAAGTGTGCTCAGGACTGAGCCTGCCTGTGACAGCCCTTCAGGAGTTTTCACTTCATTATAGATTTCCCTGATGTGGGCACTGTTTTCCTTCTTGCTGTTTGTGTCAGATACATTCTCTGGCATCCTAATTCTAAGTAGCAATTTGTTGGTGACAGTTTTAATTTAATGGAAAACATTGTACCTGCAATACTAGGGAAAAAAAAGCAGAGAAATTTTTGACTGATTTTTTCCTTTGTCACTCTTAGAATACATAACCCTCCATTATATTGATTCAAGGGAGTCTAAATCAATCTGCCTTCATTTTCCAAGCTGAATAAAGCCAGAGCTTCAACCCCTACAAATAGGAGTTGCACCCATACTTCAGAAATAATAGAGTTCATATACTTTTTATATATTTATACATATATATGTTATATTTTACAATTATTTGTGTATTATACAAATATATATTGTTTATATTAGAGTTTTAAATATATATCTGTTTTTCTTCAAAGGTCAGACAACTCACAGCATCAGACCAACACAGATTTCTAGGACACAAACTGTTTTGATTTATGGAGCTATCCCTATCTTAACATACATTTTCTTGTTCATTAGGTCACAAGAATTCAGTTCACTCATCCAGTTTGCTCATTGAACTCAAGTGGTAGCTGTACTTTCAGGGAAACTTCTTTCTTATAAAAAAGAGGAGGTTCAGCTCAATTTCCAAGTAGATCATAATCCAGATCCTGTTGTTGTAGAAAAATCAGACAATCACTGTCCAGAAGGAAAAAACCCAGATCCTGCTGGTATTTACCTAGCTGCAGAATAAACAAGCATCCAGGTAACTAGTTTAGAGATTTATAGAGATTATACTCTAAAAGGTTCTTGGCAATACTAATTTTATTGTCAACCTCTGCACAACTCTTTTCTTACAAAAGCAGCACAGATGTGAACCTTTATGCCTGCAACAAGCTGCCTTTCAGATGAGCAATGAGATACTGTACAAATGTTATATGAGAGCACTGCAAGAGAATTCCAAAAGGAAAGAATGCTGGTTTGATCTACATAATCACTTTGGAAAGGGTAAATCTCTCTCAAGCTGGGGTTTGCAGCTTCAGATGTTATTGTCAGCTCACAGCTGCCTGCTCTGAGCCCGATAACAGCCAGGAGTTGTAATGAATGTGCTGCAGAAATATTACAAGCAATAAGCTCTGAAAATCAATGAAGCATGTACCCTTCAAGCCAGCCTGGTGTAAGCCACATCAAGTGATATTTCAGGTGTTATTACAGCTTTGTATGCAATGTTTACTTGGGCTGATTTTGTAAGACAAGCCTTTTCCCAACCCCAAAATATAAAATCAGTGTTATTGAATGTAAACACAAACCCTGCTTTGTGTTCCTTAAAAATCCTACCTTTTTTCTCCCTCCTGTTATTAAAAACAAACAGCCAACTAAAATGTCTTACCTCAGGATTACCTTTAAAGGCAGAAACCCTTGTATCTGCATTTTCTGCTTTGCATAAACAGAGCTCTGCTTGACTATGCATCAAGTATTTATTCCAGGGAGCTTTGTCTGCAGAAGACACTACCATGATTCATCGTGCATGTATGCTTACTAAATTTTATAAATACTGAAAAATAGGCCATAAATGCTGCTTTATGTTTTAAATCACTGTTTTGTCTAGCCAAATGTCTTGAATAGGCATATGCTTTGCCTTCATACAGCAAAATCACACTGATATAGAAATAAATCTCTAAAATTATATGGGTAAAAAAAAAAGTTATAGTGTGATGCAAAGTGCAGGAAAAGAGAGAGATTCCACAACCTTTCTCCTGAGCTGAGCTCTGCTGTGCAGAGCAGCACTCACAGGCTCACAATCTTCCTTTCCCAGACCAGCAGGACCAAAAGAAGATCAGCTAGACTTTATTTAATTAACTGTAATTCAACAGTAAAATATTTTTTAAACATGAATTCTGCTTCTGCTGCTGTGCTGTGGTGCCAGAGCAGCTGAGGCTGTGCTGCAGGAGGGGTCCTGCCCAGCACGGAGCTGTGCAGGGATCCACAGGCAGCTGCCTGCTCCTTCCAGGCACCTCGCCAGCCCAGCAGGGCTGAGCAGGAGCACACTGTGCCAGAATGCCAGAAGAGCTTCACAGGATTATTTTTTCCCCCTCTCCCCTTTATAATACATATATATATATATATATATTTAGTAAATCAAAGGCGACTCTGACGAAGGGGAGAGAATTGCGTCTGACTTTATTATTTCAGAAGGTTAAATATTGTATTGGATTATATATTATATTATATTGTATTGTATTGTATTATATTGTATGATATTATATTGTATTATATTATATTGCATTGATTATATTATTCTATACATTTAAAACTGAATTTGTTAAGCACTTAACTCTGCACACAACTGCACACACTCTGCACTGAATCTCGTGACTGTCACTCGACAGTCTACACACACACGCACTCACACTCTTGGCTCTGATAGGCCAAGGAAACAAAACATTTTTACTTTGGGTAAACAGTCTCCATATTGCATTCTACTTTGGCACAACACAGGCATAGCAAGTGATAAGAATTGTGTTTTCTCTTTCTCTGAGGTTCGGTGAATGTGAATCTCAGAAATCTTTGGGAAGAATTGTGCTTTGCTTTTCTCTGTGAAGAGAAATGTGGCAACATATATATGTATCTATGAACAAATCCCCAAGGCTTTGGTGTGAGCTGTTAGAGTTCATAGGAGGATGTCAGGATTTGTCAGCATCCAGGTAGTTTCATTTTCCCTTAGAATTTTTTATGAATTTTGTGGGTTGCAGGGCACTGCTGTCTCACTCTCTTACCAGGGCTGGCATGCTGATGGACCCACCACAGCACAGGCACCCAGCACAGGCCATGCATGGGACTATGTGGCCACCAGCCAGACCTGTACCCCGAGACTGAACTGTCCCAGCACAAGAGAAGGGGTTCAGCTAAACTGGAAACAAGAACAGGCTCATTTAACATCTAAATATAACCATGAATGCCTTGGGTTGAAAAGGACCTTAAAGACTATCTCCTCCCAACCATGGGCAGGGACACCTTCCTCCAGACCAAGCTGCTCAAAGCCACATCCAGCCTGGCCTTGAACCATTCTTCTTCCAAGCTCACTCAAAACATGTTATGGAAAATACCATGGCCATTAATACATACAACATAATGGAGATTTAACAAACTACTGGAAGCTGCTGATGAGTAGCCTGCCAAATCCCAAATATGAGACAAGCAAGGAAGTAGTTTTAACTAGTGAAACTAAAATTTTGCCTGTGGCAAATTTAAACCACTCTTCTTCACTTACTGAAATTTCATTTCCTTCCCTAGGAAAATTGTGTAAGTTCAGGCACAATCAAAGATCTCCTGAGCACTAAGGACTGTAAGGACTTATCTTTCCTTCTGGCTGGCTTCCCAATTAATTATTAAATTAAACTTAATCTGTTGGTCCTCTCTATCTCACAGGTACCTCTAGGACTGGACTCTAGAATACACAAAAAAAGACTGTCTAGTGCTTCAAGAGACACTTGATTATCAGTCAGTAAGAGTTATCAGTTCTCTCGGCTCACATCTACCACAACTAATACACATTTTGCTGTCGGTGAGCTCCCCACTTGTCTCCTCCTCACAATCCTTTTGTGGCCCAGTACAACACATCACAAAGGGTCATGTCAGCAATCAGGGAAGGAGTTTTGGTGGTAGTTCCACCTCATTAACACGAGATGGACAGTCTGGGGGTGCAGAGAGCAGCATAAACTGATGCAGATGGAGGTGGACTGACTTATTAGAGAAGATTAAAAGAGCAAAATCTGTGTAGCTGGGTCCAGTGACAGACAGTGACCATGAAAACTTCTAGGGCATAAAAATTAAAAGTGGACTTTAGACCCTAAGAAGAATGTGTGGAACTAGACCTCATAGAAGAGAAAAACAGACACTCAAGAAATGGCTTTATCAGTGTGAGTTAGTTTGTGCAAAACAAGGTTTTTGTCTACTACAGATATTTTTTGCCAATTACAACTCAGTACACTGATGAATTTGGCCTTCAGAAAAGCTCCAATGAAAGACAATTTTAACATGCATAAAAGGTATATTTTTTATGTTATTTATTAAAGCAGTAGCTGAAGGTTGAAATACAGATCTCTATTCCAGGCAAAGAAAACAGTATTATATATGTATATATAATTGGGCTTATATCCTAAAGAAATTTCTGGTTTCCTGGCAGACCCAACACTTTAACTCACACCAGAAGTTTGGTTTAGTGCCTTCCCGTCTACTTCTATGTTTTTATTTCAGTGAGTGAGCAGATAATTAAAAAAACCAAAAAAACCATATAAATTAGAGCTGTCTCCATTCCAAGAACTTCCTGTACAATATGCAAAGGTTTTAAGGAAAAGAAGTTTGTGTTTCTTGGTGAGGTTGGGTTAGGCTGTAAGGCCATTTTTATATCTAATCTAACAATCTGGGGTGACTGCCAGACATTTACTTGTTGGTCTTTACCCTGCAGGTCAGGACACCTCCATTTTAACATTAAAATCTCAGGCAGATGATTCTGAAGTGATTACAAGAAGTCAGCCTTTGGAAATTATCTCAGATTCATGGAAAGCCTGCCATAATCAGGGGGGCATTTTTACTGCATCTGTTATATTTAAGAATATGACCACACATTCAGTTCACTGATCTTTTCCACAGAAAGGTTGCCTGCTTTGCCACCTATAAATTGAAGCCATTTATTGAACTTTTAGCAAACCTTGGGCATTAAAATGTAGCATATATGATATATCATAACGTGTGTGATCAAAGGAGACCAGCTCCTACTAAATTTTCTTTTCTAATCTTCCCTCCTCAGGCAAAAACCTGGATGAATAGCTAAGTTAGTCCCATGGGGTGGATGAGACTTTGATAATAAAGCTTATGCTACTTACACTGATTCTCATTCAGTTTTCTGAAATCCATTTACACAATGTAATTAAAGAAACAAGACTTGGCTTTCCACTAACATTCAGGTACATTTTGTTCACAAAAAAAATGCAAGATCATTGCCTGTGTGTTTTTTGGAAAGCGGGAAAAACATCAATACTATCTCCTGTAATTACAAAGAAAAGATGAAGAGGTAGGAAAAAGTCTTTTAGACTGTGCAGAAGTTAAGCCAGTAAAATACAGCAAGGCAGTCCAGGATAGTTATTTTAATATGTAGCTAAAAATCAATGAAAATTGTTCATAAAGAGCCTCTGATGCACTTAAATTATACATCTCCCAATGTGGCCTTGTTGCAGCTCCCCAAGTAATAGGAAAATTAATATTCTAGGTACTTCTTTGCATCCTTCTGATCTTAAAAAGACCTAAAAACTAGTCCAGAAACTGTAATGACATATTTTTGGACAATTTAACTTAATGCTCTTTTCAAGATGGAGGCACAAGGGACAGAATCTTTGAACTCAAAATCCCTGCCAGCAGTTTTAATGAGTAAATAAACACATGCTTTTTTGCTGCTACCATACCAACCTGAGCCAAGGTATCCTTTCATTCTACACAGATATGTAGAAAACACCCATTTACAAAAATAATTTAATTAGTCTTTCACTAAATAGGTGTAAATAATCTCCAATTGCCTCACAAGTGTACAAAGTTTTGGTTGAAGAGGAGTTTTTTGGAGGGAGTGGGAAGGTTGGGCAGTTGGTAGTTTTGGGGTTTTTTGTTGGTTTTGTTTGTCTCTGCAAGCTCTACAAGTGCACTGTGACCTTCTGGGACAGAAAAAAAATTCTGCCAAAGTTTTCAGCGTTTCTCTGGCTCAGCAGGTTTATTCTTTAAAGTCTCATCTATGCTCTTTCTGTATTCTTTGCTGCGCATCACCAGGCAGGTAGAGAGGTTTTTCTTTGTGAAAGATTTGGCCTCAGCACAGATCCTGCAAATTTGTGCTTTTTACAGTGCCAGACCTTTTCCTGACACGAGCTTCAGAAAAGCCAAGTGTGGTCAAGTATCTGAAACCCTGCTCAGGTGATAAAGTAAAATAGTTTGTCATCAGCTTCAGTTGGACCCATCAAATTCCAGCAATTTCTTTATCCAAGGAGTGATGTTTTAAGAAACCAAAGCCCAAACTCTTCCTTCCGGGCTCAGATTTACTTGTTGTAAGGAGAGCTGCCTTTATAAGAGGATTTGCACTAATTACATAAAGTATGTTATAAAACAGTGGTCAGGAAATAATAGACTAGAAAGCCAGGAGGTTAATAAGCAAACTGATCCTGCCCCCTCCCTGTCCTGAATTCCCACATAGGAAATGCAGTCAGGATGCTTAGTAAAGACACAAACCACAATTACTTTACGGAAATTATTTCTCAGCAGTGCAACACCCAAGAGTTCCCTTCCACACTCATTTAAATGACTGGTGAAGCAAATAGCAAAATCAATAGCCACAAAACTCAGGCTCATTTTTGCAATTAAACCCCCGAGAGAGAATCCATCCATAGCACGCTGCTGGCAGTCACAGGAGTGATTGCACCCTGCCTGCTCTGTCTGCCTGAACACCTCATTCCCATGCAGAATGTGTATGGGAATATTTCCTACACATGATTCCATTTAACCTGCTGGAGTGGGGGCTCTGCAAATGCCCTACATTCATTTACACAGCCCCTGGATTGCTCAGCTCAGCGCACACATGTTAAATACTGGAATTGGAAACAGGCTTGGTTCAAGCAAAGGGGATGATTTAGTGGAAATTTGCCAGTCCCAGGTAAGTGCACCCCGTGGTGGGAACGCACATTGCTGTGGTGGCAGAGTGTGGCCATGTGTGATTTTACAGCTCTGTGTAACAGCCAGCCATGAGAAGAAACTGCATCCCTGAGGGGATGTGCAGGGCCAAGAAGAGATGTGATAAAAGCCTGCTCCTTTTACAAGAGGCTGAGAAAAACCATTTTAGACATTGCAGCCAAGGCAAAAATGTTCCCTTTACCAGCAGGGGCTTGGGATGCAAGTGCACAGAGACAGGCTTGACTGCATCAGATCCCTCTCAGCCCCAGCAGCAAAACAAGTGGAATTAGTTCAGTTTCTGTAAGGGAACCTCAGATTTGATGCATTTAAAAAAAATAAAACCCCAAACACTGAAATAGCAGCGATAAATTTAAATCGCCAATTTTCAGTACATAAAAGTTATGTGTATAAAATATTAACATCATACAGATTTGCTGAGCTTATGCTCCCACACAACTTGAAAAATACTAGAAATTACATGTTTTGATAATGTCAAGTTAAAACTCCCAATAAAAATGAGAACATTTCTGCAAAAACTCCTGCTTTCACCAACACAACTCTTTTGGAAAAAAGAAGATGCTCATCAGAAATTTTAAATAAATTTGACAAGTGCCACCTATGCTATGTATATATACACCACCTCTCTCACATGGGCATGTTGTCCCTCCCTAATTGCAGGAACAATTACTGAAATATTGATCCTATTGAAACAATGGGAGTTTTACCATCTGACTCTACTGCAGTCCCTTTTGTTCCCTTGCTTCAAAATTTACTAGGCTTCCCCAGAGCTCATTTTTCTAATGGGTCTTTCCCACAGGCAGGGTTTGTGGAACAACACTGATGCTGTTGCAGGGATCCACTCCCTTAACAAAATTAAGGAAGAACAAGGTCACTCAAATATTTACATGATTTTACTGAGGCACAAATGAACACCTATGTAGTTCAGGGAGGCATTGGGGAAGTTTTTCCACTTCTTTCCATTTTGACTATGTCCCCAAATCATACATGAGAAATATTTCCCACAGGAATAAAAGCTCCTTGGATAATGTTCATTAGTGATTAGGAAAGTGGGAGAGGAAAAGAATTCCAAAAGGCTCAGCAGCTTCCTCCACCTGGCTGTTATTGGTGGTTTATTGTTTAAAGTAGAAACAAAAGGTACAGCAAAATACACATATTATGACAAAAGGAACTGTATTCCAGCTTTGGTTCTGCACTGCCTCATGGTACTTTGGGGCCAAATTGTCTCAGCCTAGAGGGGTCTCCTACTGCTGGGTTGTACCCACATGAGGTGTTCTCATGCTCGGGTTGGATCTGAAACCCAGGGCAGCAAACAAATCAGAGCAGAGTCTGTGTCCTTACGGAACAGGGCAAACAAATATTTTTAGGATGGAGTCCAAACAGTACTGTCATTTTAATCTTGTTTTGAAATGCGGTCCATGTAATATTTTAAATTTAAACCAATCTGGAAAGGCATCATGCCACTATAAAACTGACCATGGAGGCAGAGGAGCAGGACTAACAAGGAAGATGCTTTGTGAGTTTGGCCAGCTTCCTGCTTGCAGATAAAAACTGCCAGATGCCTCAGTGAAGAGAATTCCTTCCTGGGAATGCTGATTCCAGAGTTGCAGGACATAATATTGATTAGACTGGAAGAACAGAAATTAAAGGCAAGTGGAAAACTCACAGCGCTGCCATTCTCCAAATGCCAAACATCCCTGCCATGGCCACTCTGCTAAGAGCATGTCATAGTGTGTAGTTTGACAAATGTGTCCTTGCTACCATAACCTCCCACTTTGGAGCTATTGACACAGAACCTCCATACTTGATAAAGAGCCCACTGCAGGAAGTATATGGAAATGAAAAAGAAAAAGAAAAAAAAAAGGAGAATGTGTTTCCTGGCAGCAGAAGTTATCACTGTCCAACATATGCAATTGACTCTGCATGATTGACCCTTGTAGTTTAATAAAAACTGGGGTTTGAACAACTGGGTGTTCATAGGACAAGAGGACACAGCCCTAGGGAGGTTTGAGGTCACCATTCCTGGAGGGATTTAAGAACAAGTAGATTTTGTGCTTAGGGACATGGGTTAGTGCTGCACCTAGCAGTGTTAGGTTAATGGTTGGACTGGAGGATCTTAGAGATCTTTTCCAACCTAAACAATTCTACGGCTATGAGTGTAACAGGTAAGGAAACTGCCAAGGAAATTCATTTGTGTGAAGGAACTTTCCCTCAATACCAGGAAAATCCCATGGGGAGAGCAGCATGCACCACAGGCAAGCAATGAAAACCTCACTTTGCTTACAGCTGCTTAAGGATATTATTTTATAGTAGCTATCTACAGTTTGAGGTTGAATCTCATTGCCAATAACAAAGCCAACAACATAAAATGAAACAGAATATGTCTCATTGCAAAGAAAAACCTAGGACAGACAGAATGAAGGATAGATACACAGAAGGGGTTAGGTTTTTGATAACTTTGGAATAACAACTTGCCTTGCTTGGCTGCAAGGAATAAAAGCATTAGAATATAAATACCAAGTGAGAAAAAGACTGCAAAATGGCATTTAAGAGTTATGGACCAGCCTGAGTGGACTCACATCCACTGCACTTGATGACTTAAGAAGTCACATTTTTCATTGATGAACAGCTGCAAGGAAGCAGAAGGAGACTGCTTGGGGGTCTCAGAAATGGTATTGAATGTAGAATCAGAAAAATATATTTATTTTTTAAAAGAGAGAGAGAGGAAAAAGAAAATAGAAAAATCATTTTAGCAATGTACCCTTCCTAATGCCAGCCTGTCCAATTGGTAAATTGGTAGCAGCTGTGGCCCTTTAGGCTGTTTTGCATAAAATAAAGAAAAAAAAACCCAAACCCAACAACAACAACAAAAAAACCCCACAAAACCAAAAAAACAAAACCAAAAAATATCCCACACCAGTAGTGGAAAAGAAGCATTCTTCCAGCAACATATCCTAAACCATCCCTACTTACTTTTCTTGTTCTAACTACAAAATATTTACAACACATTTCTGGAAAATACATCTCAAAGATTGCTTTAAAACTTTAACTGTAAGAACCCTGTTAACACCACAAAAGCAAGTTTCTCACATGTTTTGTCTCTTCCAGCCACAGACAAGTCCCTGCACTTATAAAGGATGAGTGTTTTTGTTAAAGTGTGCTTTATTGATTAGCCACTTTATTCAAGAGCATCATCATAAACTCATCTGCTTATTAATTTCAGCTTTATCTGAACATCCTCCCCTAGACACTACTTCTTCCTCAGGCATATCTGTCACTCCTGTCAAGAGTGCTTCCAATTTAGTGGCAAGAGAACCAGGGATGTACTGACTGAGGAAAAGTGACATTGGCATGGATTTGTGAATTGCAGTAGAGATGGGGAAAATAATGAACAGCAAACCAGAGGTAAATTGGAGTTCCTTGCGCCAGGCTGTATCAACATGGGCACAAGTCTACAAAACATTAGCTGCAGCAATGAGAGAAAACATTGAAAAGAAACATGGTGTTAACAGAATGCAAAATTAGGCTGAGAGACTCCTACACACATCCTGACAGTGAGGGCAGTGTTGCTATTAGGCAGTGTCAACTAAGCAGAGAAACAGCACCAGGATTTATCTGTTCTGGGAGCAGAAAATATATTTTGTTTTGTCTGTTTTATACAGTGGCAACAAACAGAATGAACAGCTCATTAAACACAGTATTATAAAATACTTGCAGGGCCACACAGATTTGTTCAAATCCATTCCCAGCTGAACCACAGGCACTGATCTTGCAGCCAGGTCAATACTAATACACTCAGTAGTATTTACCAGAGTTTCAGGCTGAAGTCAATTATGAGGGCTGACCATAAGCCAAAGTTCAATGTTTATCCCAGCATTTCAGCTTCTGTGGACATCACGCTAAGCCACAGAAGACTGAAAGGCTGGGTGGAGCCTGTGCACACTGGCATGAACATCATCACCTCAAATGAGCCAGGATGGGCTGGGACCAACCTCCTGCTCTCTTCCTTTCCAGCCAGGCATCCCAATAAACCAAACAGTGGCAGAGATCCAGCACATCCCAGAAAAACATCAGCAGAAAGGCGAGGAATGCAGTGGCAATAGCATTTAACTTGCGCTACACATTTATTCCCAATCCAGCTCATGTTCCTGCAGCTAATTCATGTTTGAAAATGCCATCCAGACTCATGGCAAGAGCTTCAAAATGCCAGAGCAGAGATCAGCCCTGCTCCTGCTGCCTTGGCTCTACTACATCTCTGTCTTTGGAAGGTGCAGAGAACAGCTCAGCACAAGGCAGCATCTGGCTTTAAATACCCATTTTCATCTTAAAACATGAATCCAAGTTACCCTTACTTCCTGAATATTTACTATCAAGGAAGTCAGTAAGTTCGATGAATATTTGGCAGACCTCACTCAGATATTATGGCTGTTACACTTCCCATATTGAATCACCCAAATACTTAAATACAGCTAAAAACAATTGCAAGAGTAATCAAAACTGCCTTAGGACTGTTCCCTGATTGCTATAGAAGCATTTGCAGGTTAACTGAACATCACAAGCTGTGGGAGATAAAAC
Source organism: Emberiza elegans (assembly GCA_024865655.1). Lineage (NCBI taxonomy): Eukaryota > Metazoa > Chordata > Aves > Passeriformes > Fringillidae > Emberiza > Emberiza elegans. Next base: position 624,742 of record JALJVW010000797.1, read on the forward strand.
AAGCTTTTTGAATCTTTAATCTGATCTTTCTAGATTTGTGATTAACTGCAAAAAGTATTATTTTAATGAAAGTAGTTATGTACTCTTTCAGAGTTAAGCTTTGAGAGATAAGATTTGAGAAGATAAAACAGGAAGACTTTAATGACAGAAACAGTAGGAAAAATAAAAAGTACATTTTATATGCCTGTGGTCTTACTCTTAACTGTGAACAATCTGATCCTGAGTATTGGAATAGCTGGAAAGGAGGGAGCAACCAATCTCTCTGCAGAGCTATTGTTGCAAATACACACAAGATTTATTGTAAGAATTGTGATAAAATCCATAAAAGCAAAAGCAAGGAACAAAACCCAAGAAAAGAATGGGATATATTTACTACTCAGGGGAACTCTTTAGGCAGGAAATGCTCTTCTTTATGCATCTGTGTAGTTGGGGTAGAAAGATCTATTGAATTTTTCAATTTTCAAGATCACACTAGGGAGATCAAGAGGGTTTTTTTGGCATACAGATAATTCATATTTGCATGAAATGGACCTAGGATGTCACTGCTATGTGGCTTAAATTACAGCAGTGTAGGAAGGTGCCCCTTTAAAGCACTTGATGGATGAAAACATGTAAGACAGTTGACAGCTGGATAACAATCTTTTTCTTGTGCAGCATCATTGTATCATCACCAGCTGCTTTGTGAAGTAGCTTTTAGAACCAACTATGCATTGCAAATTCTGTAACACTTCTCAGGCTGTTAACCCCTGATTTACTTATCTGAGCACCATCAATGAGTGCTACCATATTACAATATTACTTTGAGGATTTAATAAATTAGTCCACGATTAGGAATAATTCCCCCACTGATCCAGAAAGTTAGTAAAAGAGAAAGCAAACAATGTCTTTTGTAACTCTCATTTTACACGAGCCTGTGAAAATAGGCAAGTACAAGAATACTATTCTATTTCATTGTTTCCCTATTTTGCTGTGGCCAGGATCTTTCATTCCCCTGCACCTGGAAAAGCATCATGGGAGCCCAGGACCAAGTGGTGCCTCCAAGGCCCTGGAATCCAGGCCTCAGCAGCCACCTTGTGTTATTCCTTCTATAAATTAAGCTTACATTATAATTCCTGTTGGAGAGAGCCTGATTCCAGAACCTCATTCCCCAAAACCTATTTTTTCTTTCAAAAACCCCAAATTCCCTCTAAGTGATCAACAATCTGCAGTGAGCTCCAAGGAAGGTTCCTGCCTTTGCCCAGAGAGGGAGGGCAGCATTCTCCTCACTGCTCCAGCCCTTTTCTTCAGGTCAAACAGGGTGCTGATTTTGATCCTTCCAACCTCTGCTTGCTCAGCAGCAGCTTTCAAGTGCCCAAGCACAGAGGTGCAGCTCTGCAGGTGCCTTTGCTGCCCGGCTCTTCCCTAACAAACTATTGTTTGTTTTTTTCAAGTTACATTTTTAGTAAAGGAAACAGAGTGAAAAACTGCAATTAAGGTTTCACCTTTCCGTTTGTTCATTTGCTCCCTTAAGAAACTCAAACTTTCACACAGACTAAATATAATAAAGTTTGATAAACCTCCTTCTTAATAACTAATTAGCATTCCTTGTTAGGGTTAAACACATGCGTCCACCTTGGAAATTTGTATTATTTGTTGCAGTTTTCAGCAATACTATCTCCAAATAACAGGAAAAGGAACAGAGTACCAACTAAACAAAGTAAATTTTTTTTTTGCATAAAAGTTACTTTTGTTCTCCTGTTGGCACCTGCAATAATTCAGAAACATTGCAATACTAGAGCATACAATACATAAACACCCATGAGAACCTGCAGAGCTAAGAATTTTTATTTAGCTTGGAATTTTGTCAGATTATAAGATCACATTACTTACTGTCCTCCCACAAAATTTTAAATCAGGTTTAGTAATCTAAAAGCAACCCTCACTCAATCACTGCTTCCTGATGGGAGCAGACCCCAGGCCAGCACTCTGCCTTATACAGCAGCAGCTCCCTGCAAAGATCAACATCCTCTCCCACTAAATCAAGGATTTATTACAGTACAAATCAGGATAATTCACTTTTTAAGTAGAGGAAACTCAAGAGTGTCTAAATCAGAAGTAAAAGGGCTCCCAACCAACCTCACCCTGCTCCCCTCATCATGCAAGCAGGTCAGTGCCTCCAGGCTTTGTGCCATGTTGATCATCCATACTGAACCCAGTGCCACCCTGAACCACCTAAAGCATCAGCACAGAGCTGCCACAAACCAGAAAAACACCCACAAGCCCTCCCCAGGACACCTGCCTTGCCAGAATTAATCACAGGTGTTTCTTAACAGATAAAGGACATTTCTGACTCTTTTTTTGGGCTTTTTTTTTCCTGTTGTTCATTTTGTGGGGTTTTTTTTCCTTTTAAAACTTCTGATTCAGAATATTAAAAAGCACATTGCAGTATTATGCTTTCTGCAATATATTTATGTTGATTTTAGTGGTTTTTTTGGTTGTTTTTTGTCTTACAGATCATTGGCGTTTTGTAGATTGTTTCTTGCTAGATGAGCTTAATGGAAATCCTTACAAGCTGTGTGTAGTATATTCAAAGAAATGTTGAAAGTTGCCTTGGGAATTGCTGTTGAAACCACATCTTGGTGGTACCTGTGCCATGTGTGGAGGATGCAGCTCTGCTTCTCAGTCTGCTCACGCTGAGGCTTCTGGAAGTTTGTCAGGCAGAAGGATAGGGCAGAGTAGTTATTTTGAAAAAGAAAAGTGCTCTTTCAAGGGAAAATGAAACCCCCAAACTGTTGAATATTTGACAGTTTTTGATGCCGGCGATGGGGGGTTATTTACAGATGGGAACGAGACTGGGCTGCTGTGGAAAGTGCTTCGAGCTGTTTATTTTTCAGCATCAGTCTCATTACATGATTATGACACTGGGAAGATGCTAGCAGCTCACATTCCAGGCAGCAGGCTAGAAAACTTAATGTTACAACTTACTTTATAAGCTTCTTGACTAATCACACAAAGCAAAAGTGTATTGACAGTAGTTCTATCTAATCACCATAAGCACACATACTTTTGGTTAAAACAATGCTTGTTTATTTCAAATACAATACTTACTTGAAAGCCTTAAAACACAACGCACAGAGCTCCATTATTAAGCTTTAACTTACCTAATATCTTGCTAGATAAACTTTCTGCAGCTTAGAGATCTATTCAGACAAGCATTAATACACAGGCTATCGTTCTATTTGCCCTTGCTTTTTCAACAGTTTAGATAATTTTTCTGCTGACCTATCTCATGGCTGCTGCTTTAGCTCTACTCACAGTTCTGCTGTATCTGAGGCCTGCCTTTAGCAGCTTTCCCCAAAGCCCTCTAATTTTGTTGATTCCTGCAGTTTTCTCCTCCCTTTCCCTGATACTGGAGCTGCAGTAGGGTTAAGGAACACAGGACAGTCCACTGGTACTCAGTGCTGGTTAAAACCCAAATAATGATGCTTTAAGGGAAACTTACAAAAAACATTAGAGCCTATAAATTTGTAATAGAAATTGCACTGTTTAAATTTGGAAACTCCATGGTACAATGTTTGATATAGAAACACCTCCACGTTGACAATGACTACTCCAAAGCAGAAATTTTAGATGTTGTTTTTATGGTTCTTTAAGGCTGATAAGGAATATTTAAATCCAAAGGCCAACCCTTGTAATTTATGTTTATTAGTGGAAGAGGGCCCTGGGGCAGGAAAAGCTATTTGGGGCCTGGCATGTGAGTCAGAGGCATTTTCCAAGCTGCAGCAGCTGCAGCTGGCAGGGAATTAAGCCTGATGTGCTCTGAGGAACCTGTGTAGCAGCTTGGCTGGAGACTGCTCACAAGGCTGTGGGGAAGACAATGATAGCTGAAGTTTGGTCTAGAAAGTGACATTCTGCTTTATGGTGCAATTGAACAAAGCATTTAAAGAAATATTTAACTCCCAATACTCAGTATTTTAATTAAGCATGTGCTTGAGGATGCTGTTGTCTAATTTGGGATGCCTGACTCTACCCCTCTAAAAACAGTGGTGTAATGTGAGGGATTTGTTATAGGTTTGGTGGCTGGCTTTTATTGGGGTAGAGGGAGGTTTAGAAGAGGATGAGAAGCTGCAATAAAAGCATAGAAATGAATAATTGCATTAACCTTTCCATACCTCCTGGGAAATCATCAGAAAGGTTTTTCCCACTGAGTTTATGGCATGTTTAGAGTCCTTAACACTGACTTCCCTTTCCCTACTTATTGAAGCAAGGCAGGATATTCAGTTCTGGGCTGTTTCACAGTGTGTCCCTCCAGCTCTGTTAGTACAGCAAAGCTCCAATGGCACAGGGAGAGCACAAAGCCTGAGCCCACTCTGTCCCACAGTGACGCAGGGAACCTGAGGCGTCACTGTTCTCCTGATGTACCATTAGAGCCAGCAGGCTGCAAACAGATGGCTGTGCCATGGTATATGTACTAGAATAAGATGTAAACAACTTCCATCCAAGCTAAGTTTTGCTTCTGTGTGCAGGAACAAAAGGGAAAACTGGAATATTGCAAAATCAGGCTGGTTTGCAGAGTTTTCAAAAATTTTCTGGTTGTGATTGCACCTAGGTTATCACCCTGAGGCAACTGCAGGTAATCCACCCAGCCTTGCTTCTGGGCAGGGGAGTAATTCTTTCTCCTGAATTAAAAATAAGCTGAGAGAGCAGTTAGTTTTGCTTTTCTCACATTGCCTTCATGATTAACTCAACCAGATTTATGGTTTTAGTAAAAAACTGTCAAATTACTACCAAGAAAGGTACAAGACATGGAAATAGGATTCTAACTTCTTATCTTAACCCCAATTCACTATGGAAATACTTGTCTAACTTGTAATGGAGTATGAAGTATATTACAGCAACATTTATGCTTAAATACTACTCCCTGACTGATCAAAGAGGAGCTGCATCAAGAGAGAAAATGTATGAAATACCCCAGCACACAGGAATGTCATCAATCATGAACATAACTGTTTGCATTTTGAAAGGCTTTCAACTTGATCAACTCCTGATTGGTGTTTCTTTAATTGCTTTAATTGGGCTCTTTCCTCTGGTGTAAATTGGTGTTTTTCCTGGCTGCCAAGCAAAGTACAGCTTGACATCTCCCTGGGAGCAAATGTTTATCTTGTCCTGCCCCAGAGCACTTGGTTTGTCTAGTTATCATTTTCCTTTTACTTGATGATTAGTCTCCACGTACTTGATTATTTTCTGATTTTCATTTCCACGTGAGGTATGGTGGAACAAGTCAGTATTTTAGGTCTTCATAAAAATATGGCAAAAAATCCCTTAAATTGAAACAGAGGTCCAAAATACCCTCTGGACTAACACCATTTTTTAAAAAATTTGTTTTAGTAGAGGCATGTCTTGAATATAGGAAGACACTTACAAGATAGTTTCTACAGCTAAGAATTTTTCAGATGAAATATTAAATACTAATGGCTTTAATATGCAATCAATGTGGTTTCAGGAATAGAAAAATATATCTTTTCCAGCTCGAAGAACACACATTAATCTGTTCAAAACCTCTGCTATAGCAGAATTGTCACCACAGGCTTTGAAAATAAATACTTGGAAAACAGTAATAGAACCTACTGCCCCAAGGTGCTCTGTGTCCTGATCCTGCCAGCTGCTTTAAATCCCTTAATCACAGGAGGGCTGGAGCTGGAAGGGACCTGTTCAGACCCTCCAGCCCAGCCCCACTGCTAAAGCAGTCTCACCTGCCACAGGGTGCCCAGGATCTTCTCCATGTAGCTTTTGAATAGCTACAGGGAAGGGAACTCCACAATCCTTCTGCTCAGTCTCTTCCAGTGCTCTGTCACCCTCAGAGAAAAGAAGTTTTTCCTCCTATTCAGATGGAATTTATTGTTTGTCAGCTCCCAGGTTCACTTGCTCTGTGGAAACTACTGAAGTGCAAGGGGCCCTGCCTGGAAAATGCAAATTTGAAGGTTTGGAAGGGAGTGAGATGCCTCTGGGCCAAAGATGTTTGCCATCCTTCTTTCTATGTTATTCATAAAGATTTGAAATCAGAAGGTAGTGTAATTTTCCTCTTGCTTAGGGTCTTGATTTAATATTCATTTACAGAAGCCATTTTTCTTTTCACAATGGGATGGGCAGAGCATTAATGGATTTTTCTTCTCTGACCTATTATATTTTGCTGAAGTCTGCCAGAGGCTTCCAATCCCTAGAAACTTTTCTGGGACATCTCCAAATGTGTAAGCATGTGGAAACACTAATTAATGTAAAAGCTTTACTTTCAAAAACAGGGCTACTAAAAATCTGTACTGATACATTTTTTAATTTTTTTTTTTTAGATCTTTCAACTATATGAAGTTATAGAGCTTCTGTTTTACTGAACACGGAGGTATTTGGCTGAGGTATTTTTTTCTACTTCATGCCAAGCAGAAGTAGAAAAAAAAAGTAATTTTCCAAAAAATAACTTTTACTAAGTAGGGTTAATTCCTAAGTTGTGGTATATGAGAATGTGTTGTGTGTTACCAATGTTGTTAACTTCTTGGGAGCAGAGAGCCTGAAGAGAAGTTAAAAATTCACAGTTTTCAGGATGTGAGGAGCTGTCTCACTGCTGCAGCCACTGAGATCAAGCCTCACCCTCTTCCCCCTCCACTTCAGCCTCATCCCCTGCTCTTGGTCTGTCTCCAATCCTCACTGACCCATTGCCAGGGGCAGCTCCTGCCCACCCTGGATCACCAGAGGCTGCCATGACCAAGGCCAAATTCCAAATTCCATCAGCAGTTACAGACAAAACCAGGCAGCTGCAGACCCTGTCCCTTCCACTCATCCCTTACATCTGCAGCAAATTTTCATCAACCAGGCACTTGATTTGCTGTCACCTTTTGCAGGAAAGAGATGTTTTAAATAGGCACTTCTTTTTCTACCCTCTCAAAATCAAACTTTCATTGTCAGAAATTCTCCTCTACAGACTTTCTTTTTTTTTTTTTTTTGTATTTTTGTGTGTGACTTTGAGACCAATCTTCACAGTTTTCCTCAATTTCATCAACTCTGCTTCATCAGCTGTGCTAGATTTGAAGCAGTCAGCTGTTACCCAACGCTGGGATTTTCTCATTTCTCAGAAGCTGTTAAAACATTATTTTAGCATAAATATTTATTGTGTTTATTGATGACTTAAAAAAGAAAAGGATGCTTGCTGAATATATCTGCTATTTTTTTATCTCCTGCTCTCTCCTGGCATATATCCAGCCAAGCCTTTCACACAGCAGAGCCCTGGGAATCAGTCCCTGTGATGAATCACTCTGCTTGAAAGTCCTTCTGTACCATTAAATCAGGCTGATGATCCAGATTTCCTGATGTGCGATTCTGTGCTTCAGATGAAAATTGGTGAAGTCAGTGAAGTTGTCCTGGTCCTACAACAAAGGTGATGTGTCCTGGAGGGGAAGCCTGACAATGTATTCTTCCCTAGAATCACAGAGTGGTTTAGGTTAGAAGAAACCTCAAAATATCATCTAGATCCAATCCCCTGCCATGGAAGGGACACCTCCCACTATCCCAGGTTGCTCCAAGCCCCATCCAAACTGGCCTTGGACACTTCTAGGGATGGGGTAGCCACAGCCTCTCTCTGTACCAGGGCCTCACCACCCTCACAGGGAAGAAATTTTTCTTAATATCTGATCTAAATCTGTACTCTTTCAATTGAAAGCCTTGACCAATCCCCTTCCGTGTAAAAAATGTAATTTTTCTTCTAAAAGTAAAAAAAAAAAATCAAAATATAAATGAAAGTATAAAGAATGAATCTGAGCAATTAGGAGTTACAGTAGCACCAAATACAGATGTGGAGATGAAATTGCTCAGACTTGTATCTCTGAGTAGAGATTTGGAGGGTTTCTAATTTTTATCTAATGCCTGTGTGAGTGTGCAGAATACCTTGAGGGGCTGCTTTCAGTGTGGCAGTGCTCAGAGACACTTTGGTGTCAGGGTTTACTCTTCTTGTGACTCAAATTGCAGAAGAATAAACAGCCTTGTTTGGGTTCAGTGGTACCAGCACCTGGACAAATGGAATTACTGCTGAGAAAAAAGCAAACTCCTGCATGAAGGAGAAAAGAAAATACATATTTTTAAATAAAGCAGAGGCTCTTGAAGTTCACATTAATATAATCATTGAGCAGCAGTAGGCCAGGCAGCCTATTGTGCAGAAATAAGAAATTAGTTGATTTGTAATTTTAGGTCTTCCGAAAAACCAGCCTATAGAGGAGTTTAAAAGAGGAATATGCATTTTCTTTGAATAATTTATTCTTCCTGCTACTTGCAGTTCTCATACTTTCAAAGCAGAATATTTACTCAAACACCACATGTATATTTGTATGTGAGAACTCTTTACTGATTTGCTTGTAGATTTGAAGGCACAGTGTGAAGAGTGGTTGAGAGATCTCCAGTATTGAACTGGAATCATTATATGACAAAATATTAATATTGTTCTGACTTAATTTTCTCAAGTTTCCCAAATGATAACTTAAAATGAGAGGCTTACACCTGTCCAAATCACAGGTGAGCACCATTTCTGGTGAGTGTACAGGCACTTCTCTACTCCTGGAAAGGTCACAGGCTATAGGTTGGATGGAACTTGGAGCAGCCTGGTCTAGTGGAAAGTGTCCCTGCCCATAGCAAGGGGTTGGAACCAGATGCTCTTCAAAGTCTCTTCCAACCCAAACCATTTTGACATTCTGTGTCTCAGGGAAATATTATGTCTATTCTTTTCTGTTTGCATTAACAGAAGTAAAATTTGAGCTAAAAATTAACTGGGATTTATTTTATATTCATTCTAAAATTAATCTCTGAGCTGGTCAGTTTGATTGTTTCTTTTATGATTTATCTTTAAATGACATTGAGCAAAGCACATCACTTCTGGAACTTCTGAGGGGATTGTTTTCAAGAATTAAGAAAAAGGGGCAGGTGAAGGAATTAGCAAATAAAAGACAACTTCTGAAGAGAAATATACTAATTAAAAATGGGAAGAATTATTTGAGCTGAAGTGCTTTTCTTTCCAGAGACACAAGTATTCTCTTGAGGGAACTGATGATGAGCTGTTAAAAAGAAATACAGCTCATCTTGTTTTGTGATGCTTTTATTTGTAATATGGTCCTTTTCCAAGCAATTTTCAGAAGCTTTTACATTTTATAGGAGAAAGATATAAATTGAAATGGGCAGAATGATAAGAAATGGTAAAAAAGCCTAGAAGGGGGTTATTTTGTGATTTTGATATACACATGAAATACAAACAGTGAATACTCCGTGTTTCTGAACAGGTTGTGTCCTTCCAAAGAGCACATCATCTTTTTTATCCACATACCCCTTTCTCAGAGACAGCAATTTGTTCTCACAAAAAAATTAAAATAGAAATACCAAATCAATCTGGTTTCCAGCTTTCTGCCCTTTGAAAAACTGAATTTCATTGTTTCACTTTATATAAATGATGAAATGAATGGCAAAAATAAAAACAGTGGAGGAAAGGAGTGATCCAGACTGGGCAGACTTGATGCTGAAAAATTAATTAAGGCTTTGTCTTATCTGTGCCTGCTGAATCTTGGTGAGGTTTAAGAAACTTTTTATTTAATATGGAAACACTGTAGATGAAATAAAATTATTTTCCCTTTCACACTGATTAGAGGGGATACTATGAAAAATGTTTCATCTGACACAGCTTTGTGGAAGCCTGAGACCAGTTGATTGACAGGACTGGGCACTGGAAATAGAAATTATATCCTGCAAATGAGGTTTTTGCCTGGCTCCACATATCACTGAGGCAGATATTCATTGAATTAAACAAAATAATCCTAGAGTTTGGGCATGGGGACCGAGAGGAAATGGAACAGAAAGACCTGTGAGCAGTGTAAGCAGAACAACAAATAGTTCTGAAAACAGATGGGTAAAATCCATTGCAGCTCTTTCCAGTTGAGCTCTGCAGATCTCCTTAGAGTGAGGATTGATATACAGGCAACATACTCCAGCTGGATCAAACTGAATAAAACCAGACCAAACCAGTTCAAACCAGATCCAGCTACATCCAACCAGACAAAGACAGTTCAAACCAGTACAAATCAGATCTAAAAGGATCAAACTGCATTGAAATCACCTCTTCAACATGAAAACAATGAGGGTTGCTGACAACCAGACTGAAAATTACAGTCCAGAGAAATGCTAAAATAGGTGAGTGCCAAGGCTCTTAGCTCTGTACTCTCCAAAGAAATCCCATTCTCCAGCCATTCTTTATTCATGATCCAGATGACAAATGGACTAAACATGCTTACAGGTTCTTTTCAGGCATTCACACATTTTAAATGAATGCTGGACTCACCCTGTGCTGGCCATGCTGGCCAAAGGTGCACAGGGTGCCAGGGCAGCTCTGTTCCTCACAGAGCTCTGGGGTCACAACAACCTCAATTAGCCACAATTGAAATATTTCTCCATTTTATCTTCAGTGAGGAAGAGGAGAGTTTGGAGAAAAACACAATAAAGCAGGATTGCAGATATACTCATTTTTAATGACTAAGTGGGGTAACAGGGGGAAAAAAGCCACTATTTTCCTAAGAATAGGAAATAGGAACTGAAGGTCTCATGCTGGTTCTGAGTCTCTGCTTGACACAGTGGGCATTCACAGGGGATTCTAGTGTTTCACAGGGAAGTTATTATTTCAGGAGAAAAAAAGAGAACATTGTTAAAAATGAGGCATTACATAACCCTACTTTCAGATTAATTTACAGCCTCTTTAGAGGGTGAAAATATTACTTGTTAATAAAGAGCAGTGATGAACAATATTAGCTGTGGATGGTTGTCCGTGGATATACAGAGCAACTTCTCATTTTTAAAATCTCTCCTCTCCTTCCTTTGCTTTACTGAGAATTTTAAGAGCTATTAATGAACAGCTAAAACAGAACCATGACAAGTGTTTGTCACTAGAGGTGAATTACTGCATGCTGTGGTTCTTAAACATGAAAAAACAAGTTTCAAGTGATGCAAACCTGACTGTCTCAGGGTTATTTTGAATCTTGAAAAATTACTGCATTTTCTTTGTCAGGAAAGGATAAATTGATAGAAAAGTTTGCTGCTGGTAAGCTGCAAATATGTGCTCCAGCTGCAGTTACTGGAGCTCCTGGACAGGGCAGTTCAGCCTGGGACTTTTTGTCAGGTACTGTGAGATGCTGATACCGACAGTGGGGAAATGCCAGCAGGTGCTCACTTTGGCAGATCTTTAATCTGAGATATCTGATTTAATGTTTGAGTGGCAGATTTAAGTGACTGAAAGAGCCTCAGGCTGTGGCACTACTGACACTGACACACTGTGTGCTCATTAATTCAGGATAAAATATAAATTACAATTTTGCCAGTGGGGTACTGCTGTGATCTTCTCTGTTATTTACCTGCAGAGAACCTAAGAGAGGCTCTTTGTGCTCATGAATTAAGTTTATGTGACTTTGGCTCCCTTTTCACTGCCTTCCATTCATGTTATTCCTCTTTTGTGCTGTTCTCCCTGACCACCTACTTTCCAGTCTTTCTGGAGATTTTGGGAAGTTTCCCCTTTATGTTCCCCCCTTCCTTCTCCACACAGTCCTTACCCATTGCATGGTGCTGACTGTATTTCATTAATAATTATTCCACACAATGTCCTCCTTTCCAGCCTCTTCCCACATAGAAAATGCCTATTAATCAGTCTGTCTGTCATACTCATTATTCATAAATAGACACTGCCACAGCACTGAAAACAGACTATCTGTCTTACTTAGGAGCATCCTAGATCTTAAATAAAAGAGACAAAACACTGCAAAACACTCAGGACTTTGACAAACAAGGGATAGGGTGGAAAACAAGATCATCACATGAACTAGGGATTTTCCATTCAGAAGCCTCATCCCAAGGCTGGCAGTGAAAAATAAGCAATAGTCAGAAGGGAGAAGAAAAATAATCCTATTTCTTTCTTTTGAAATCATCTCATGTTCCAATATTCAAGCCCATTCCATTTTGGAATTTACTTGCCATGCTGTCAGCTGTCTCAGAGAAGTTAAGACAAAAACTTTCACATTATTGTGCAAAATGTGATAAAGTGCGAGTGGAAAGCTGAGAAAAACACAAACAGAGGATGCAGCTATTGTACCCATAGAAAATTAAAAGGAAATGAAGGCTGCATGGAGGCTTTGTACAAATAGCTCATTTTCTCCATCTTTCATTTGTTTCTCAATCTCATTTTACTACATCTGTATTCAAGTAAATAAGTTTAGAACTTATATAGACAAAATATATATACTCATTATATAAAGGATATGCTCCAGGACTATTAATGCTTGAGTTCTACAGAAGAAACTGGAAAAGAGTTATTTACTCAGAAATGGGCTTCCACTATCAGAAAAGGATGATTTCTCAAGGAGAGCTTCAAATTAAAGGCTTTCAGTGTCCATTTTTGAAATGTGAATTTGGGTAGTTTCATTTTAAAAAAAGAGGTTACCCTGAGTTTTGCACTGTTTCTCACCAAGGAAGTAAAACCCTTAGATTTTGGGGCAAGCTCTCCTATCTTCAGATCTCAAGTAGACGTGTTTGAACCATAAAACAAATGCTCAGTGAATGATCCTAAAATGCAAATCTGAATCCCCTGCTCTGCAAGGTGTGGGGTGACTGACAGCCCTGGTGAAGCGAGCCTGGATGACCTTTGACTTCCCAGGATCTCAGGTGGAATTAGGGGTTCAGCCATCCCTGTTCCTGTCAGGTTCTGCCCCCAGCCACGGGGTGGGGAGCTCTGTGCTGGGTCACAAACACCCTGCATGGGCAGGAGATGGGGCTCACCCAGGCAATGACTGATCCCACCTGCAGGTATCTGGTTTTGGGGGCTCAGGAGCACCTGGGCTGTGTCTGAAGGATGATGGGAGTACTGAGGTGCAATATGGATGGTTTGGTCTGATGTTGTTTATCACTAAATGTGAATGAACGCTCAGTTCCAGTAAGTGAATTAACTTTCCTGTTTCAAATACATTTATTTTACTTAGAAGACGTGGGATATGTATGGATTCTTATTTTACTAGAGTGATGGATGAAAAGAGGAAAAATCTTACAGTAAAGTGGATTAGGCTGAAGTTCTAATTTTTGCATATGTGCAGACATTAATTGAATAACTGGAACAAAATTATGTTTAACACAGTGAGTTGCATGATCTTTTTAATGAGGAAAAAGAAGTACTTGCTAATGATGGTGCTGAATAATCAATCTGAAAATTGAAAAAAAACCTTATTACCAAATTAATCTACTTTATTACCTTTCTCTATTTGCTCAGGTATTGTAAAATGCTACATTAAGAATCCAGCTTGACTAAAGTAGTGACAAAGAAAATCTAGATACTTACAAAGGACTTAATATTATATGATTTTCAGCCTTGGGTTATAAACTGTGACCTCAGGTGAAGTGCAGCACTTTATTCACTTTATGTATTTCAAGAGATCTTACTTTTGCAGTAACCTTGCCATTGTAAATTAATCTGGAAAAAAAAATTCTTCATTCATTTGAACTCCATGTGTCACTGTGCTGCTAGACAACCTGATAATTAGATTAATTTGTGCTGGTTGTTTAATTATTATGCCTCACAAGTGCTTAATGCTTTCAAATAAAGAACTATCCATTGCCATCCTTGAAACAATTTGATAACTCAATGAGTTTTCAGAAATTATATTTGTAATGAGCCATTTCTTCTAAAACAATCAGGTGTTTTCATCTCAATTCCCTTGTTCTTGGTCAATTTTCATTGGGATTTTCTCCACCTAAATCCATGTTACTGTTGCTGTATTGCCTTCTCGTATAAAAACTTCTCCAGTGATTACAATAAAATCTCTGGGTTTCATGTAACTTTCATCCATTTTGTGGTAACACTTTTTTCTTAAAAAAAAGCTTTGAAAAGTGAATTTTATTTTCCCTGAAAATATGGTATTTGGCCTTCTGGTATTTGGATCAACTGTTCTTTGTGTTAAAAACCACACAACTCTACAGGTTGTTTTCATGGGAAAAGTTAGGGTTTCTTTCCTCCTCGTTGTTCTCCCCATTTTTCTGTTGAAATAAACTAATACCACATCTCACAGTTAATTCCAGTAATCTCTCCTCCCCAAAAGAAACTCGTTGGAATACGTTTTCCAGGTAATAATCTATTTTTTCTAGCTTTATTCTGCTACAATCCTGAATATACTTATGAGATGAAAAATGTTCCTCTTTTCCTTGTAAAAATTATATTTATTATTGTTATATTTCCTCCTGTATCTAAAAATCAAAAGCAAAACCTAAGTCTTCAGGACTAAATTCAATCAGTACTCCCAGTCTCAGTTTTTGATAGTGGCTTGTTTCCACAGCCATGGCTCTGTAGCAGGTCACAGGACTGGCAGCTGCAGTCTCATTTTTTATGTTGCTTCAACCAGCTTGCAAAGTCAAAAAACTTAGAAGCATCTCTGATCTGCAGGGACAAGTAGAGAGAGACCCAATTAGATGGATTGAGAGAGGATTTTCCAGGGTTTTAACCAGTCTGGTGGCAGCCAGCCTCTAGTTTGACATAGTATTAAGTATAGCTTTAAATAAAATTAAGAAACATGTGGCTAGTTCATCCAGTTTAGGACCTGATAACAGGAGGGAGTAAAGAAAATATAAATAGCAATGAAACTCTTTATGAAACTGAGGAATTACCTTGATTTCAGGCTGAAAGTACATTTTCTCAGAAATTCTTGTACACAGATTACAAATCACTTTATGTATATATTTTATATTAGAAGAAAAGCAAGGAGGCTCAGGCAAAACTTCAAATCATTTCTTTGAAATATTTTCCAAGCTGCCTTTGGGTTTGCACTGATCTCCTGACTGCTTTCCATGGAGTGTATTGATGGGGAATTGAGAGCAGCTCTCAGTGAGAGCTGCTGGAGCAGTAAGGAACATTCTCCTTGTGCCATTCCAGAGCAAATCTGCTTAGCACAGAGAGCTGAAAATTAGTTGTGAGCTGAGAGAATTTGATTGAAATGTCAGAGTACTCAGAGCCCCGTGGAGTTCCCACAGAAGAGACTTGTGCAGCAGAGGATTATTTCGACAAAGGAGTCCTGCTGTGTGAAATTTGCAGCTACACCTTGTGATGAGTAACCGCACACCTGACTGAGAAAAATTCCTGTCACTACTTGGATTAGTAGGGAATATTGCTCCAAAGTCAAAGTCTTCTTCCTAAATACAAGTGTGCTCTTAAAATCAATATATTTATGTGCAAGGATTGGCCTGCTTTGTGAGCTTTGAAGTCCATTCGGGGGAATGAGCGCCACATTTCTGAACTCAAAATAAGAAATTCAAATGCAGAATGAAGTAGCACATACAGCAGAAGCCAGAGGCATTATACACAGCAGAAAGAAAAGCAAACTGAGTTGAGGTCTCTCTGGGACCTGTGGCGCAGCTAATAAAACTAAATATGTGGTAATACACCGTGTCTGCTTTCTGAGAGGGTGACGAGCACAGCTGGTACCCTGAATTTGTGGCAGTGACTGTGAAGGATGCAATCAATTGGGAGTTTGATCTTCTCACTGAATTTATGCTCGGCTATGAATTTTAAAAATGCATTTTCTTAGTTTCTTTTGAAAAAAAAAAAAAATTGAAGCAATCTTGACACTGATCAAACAAGAAACACTAACATGCATATGTATTTTCTTGCATGGTGGCTGGTTGAGATTTGGAGCCAGGAAATAGTTTGTTATATCTGCACTGAGAAGCTGGAACTACACTTAGCATTCATCTTCTCTTCGATTTACAGAAAATGATACACTCAGTACTTCATGGAGAACGTGGTAAATTAATTCATTCAATTTTTTATTTTTTCATTGCTTTTCCCCCTCTGCTTGTTGAGGCACCAGCTAGAGGAGGCAGCTCTGCTTCCAGCAGGAACATGCAGCAAGGTCTCTATTTGAAGCTGTGTCCTTTCTGCTCAGAAAGAAGGCATCCTCCCTGAGAAGAGAAAGCAGTCTTGGGGGTCTGAAAAGTAGGGCACACATCACATTGCAGGTCAGGTGTTTTGGGGATCTGGGGAGGAGCTGAAGGCTACAGGCTCTTGCCAGCCCTTCACGTGTCCCTGGCCAGGCACCAGGGAGAGCAGGGAGATAAAGCTGCTGGAAGCTCCTCTCCCTGTGTGCCCCTGACTTTTCTGATGGACCTGGGCTCTCAGAAGGTGCTGCTGAAGGAGGGCTCTGTGTGTCTGACCATGGCATGAAGTGAGGCATGAAAGAAGCTTGTTTCCATATTTTCTTCTGGCTGGCAGAGAAAGAACCAAGGTTCTAAACTGCTTAAAAAAAACTAGAAGGGCTTACAAAGATAGGCTGAACTTGTAGTTTTCTCCCAGCTCATCTCTCAGGTCTTCAATATCATTCCAACTCCAGGAAAATCCATTACTTCCCTGACTGCTCAAGCTGCAAGCTCTCACCACAATGAATTTCTCTTCACTTGACACCTTGGCTAGAAGTCTTCTGGAGGAATGAACTATTATTTTTGTCTGGTTTCAATTTGGCACTCAAGGAAAACCTGATAACAAGCTAATATCCAGCTTGCTGAAGGAAAGGCTTTGACACTGGAATGAAAATGTGAATTACTGGTACAAAGCCTGAGTGTTGATTTTCAACTTTGCTCTTGCTAGAAAACCCTTTCCTATGCTTTGGAATTGTATCAGGAACTTGGAGTCCACCCTTTCCTGGGTTAAAATGGGGAAAACAGCAATTATTCTTCTTTTGCATGTAGAAACATATCCTGTCCAGAGCAGAGATCCCAGCACACAGTTCCCCATCTTCAAACCCTACCAAAATTGATTTTGCCCAAAGTAATGTTGTTGTTATATGCCTAGGGGGTCTGGATTTTAGTAATGTTTGAATGCTTGAATTGGAAAACAGTTAGTCAATCTTATGTTTCAGGCTCTCTTTGTTTTTATTATCTCTGCTCTGCCTGCCTTTAAAGGCTTCTAATAAACCATAGAAAATATTTGGCCTTCCTTTTCCTTCTCAAATCACATCTTGTTGCAGTCAAATTTCTCCAGGGCTTGGTCTTAGCTTGGCTATGAGATATGCCTCAGTTTGGATGCTGTTCTGAAGTCATCAAAACATAGTGGATCAGCCAAAATTTGCTTGAGAACTCTTGAAAACAGGCTGTCTCTTGAGCTTTCTAATGTTTTTGGCTTCCAGTCAGACTGGAAGTGCTATGGAAACAACACTTATGACAGTCCAACTCCCAGCTGCTCCCAGAACTCATCGTTTGGGAAGTAAGGAAAAATCACAAATTAAATTAAAACAAACTGTTTGAAACTCAGCAAAGATTCAAGCATGGGTTTAGGTAAATTCCAGCAGTTCCACATCCAGTCACATCTGGTTTACCTGCATCTTTTTACTTTAGGGAGTGGTGACCAAATGGAGCTCTTCTACTTCAGGTTTGGATTTTCAAAAGTGTTCAGTTCTGGCCTAAATCTATTTTCTTTAAAGCTAGTGGGTAGAGCTTGGACTTCAGTGGGAGTTGAATATTTTGAAAATCCTACTCTGACTGCATTTTTGATCAAAGGCACTTCCACCTCATGTTTCTAAAGCAATGTGCATGGATGATAATCAAGTTTCACTGTACTGCCTGTGAGATGGGCACATTAGTGGGCTAGGCTCTGCAGAAATCAAGTACCTCTGGCTGCTTAAACCCTTTTGCCTCCTACTGGCATCAAGGCTGAGGAAATCAAGGCACTGATAGTGCATCAAACCTCTTGAAAATCTTCAAGTTGAGCTAAAATTCATCAAACTGCAGGTTTCTTTCTCAGAACTTGAGAACGTAATCAGGACACATGTAAATGTAGATTGTGGAAGTTTTAAAGGATCTGGGTGTTCAAGTAAAAGCAAAGTGATGAGCAGTCTCTTTAATAAGTGTTGTGAGACACATTCAATCAATATGGAAGTTGCTCATTTCTCCACTAGACCTTTCTCCTTCCCACATGCTTTGTATGGATCCTGGTAGGATGGAGCTGGCACAAGCATTAAGCAGATCAGTGTGTTTTGCACCTAGCTGAGAAATTTTTCATCTCTTCAGGCATGAGGATGAAGGGATTTAAAGAGGAACACTATCTTTACAAAACCAAACCAGAACCAAACACAAAAGCCACAAGCAAAACAAAAACAAGCAAAAAGCCCAGTAGGGAATGCTCCAGCCGTGGGGTAGGGCTCAGTGTGGGATCTTCAGGTGCCTCAGCAGCAGTGGAGGTGGTGTGAGGTCTCCCATCTCCCCTGGCTTCAGAGGGATTGCTCTGATTTGCAACAACTGTGAGCCCATTAGACCAAAGGAATGCTTTTTCTTTCATGGAGAATGAGATTCTTATGGTTTTTACTGGAGGCTGTTTTGGTGGGAATACTGGGAAAGAGGTGCTGGTGTAAGCAAATACTTCTGGTGTGTCATTCCAGCAGTGGTTGGGCAGGATCTGGGTGCTGTAAATGAGAGCCCTGAGTGGATTTGGTGGAAGGCACACACAGAATTACCACAGCTCTGCTGCCCCAGGATAAGTGTTTGCCTGCCTGACCCTGAGCCAGAACCCTGGATCAGCCCAGGCTGGAATCACTGGGCAGCTCCCAACCCCTCCCTGAGCTGAGCCTGCCTGAGCACCCAGCACTGCTGGCTCATTTGAAATGGTTTGTAACAATAACAGAAAAGCTTCCATACCTGGATGATGTTTAAAATGTTTAAACAGCTTAAATGTAACATAAACATGGCTTAGAAGGAAACTCAAGCAGTTGAGTCAAAAATTGTCACATGATATTAACTGGTATCTGACTTACCTAAAGCATTGAAGTTTTCTGACAGACCAAACTGGGGCTGGACAACCTCTGCCTCACTGCCTTCCCACCATTTCACTCTGAGATTTGTGTCATATTTCCCTGCTCCTAGGATGTGCAGATTGGCTTCATTCAGAATTTAGGTACCTTAATAGAAACCTTTGCTGTACAGTGAATTTACATCTCTTTGTCTTGCTGCTTGTGTTGCCTGTGTCCATGATATGTAAGACCTGACCTTCAGGTAGGGTAAAGTAGAGAAATGAAAATTGCATTCCAAATGTAATTTTGATTATATAATTTTAACAGTGGGGTTTTCTTTTTTCCTTTCCTTGGGGTCATGTTTTCCAGAAAAATTGTACTTCCTGGGAAAATGTGAATTCATTTTCTCAATTTAATAAAAAATCTTGGGAACATTTGTATGTAATTTTCAATGGGAGAGGTCATGACAACTTGTCATACTACACAGCTCTCAGCTTGCATTTTTTTCTTCTTTCACTTCTTTTTTTTTAACCAGATAGATATCATGTGGAGGGAGAAGGATGAGAAATGAAGTATCCATGGTATGCTATGATGGATCATTAATTTATGATGTGGTGTTATCCTGAATTTTGGAACTGATCTTCTCTTAGACCAGTACATTTCAGTCTTCAAAGCTAAAATATGCTGTACCAGGCAAAATTCTGCTTGGCAGTGTTGCAGGCATCATCTGTCTTGCAGATTTGTGCACATATGCTGCTGCAGAAGTAAAAAATTCTTTGAATACAACACTTGTCAATAATTCAGGAATTTAAATAAACGTAGAAATGAACTTTAATTGAAGAAATTCTGAGGTGTCCAAGCTGAAAAAAGATACATTTTGTATGCTAGAAAACTTAGGCTGATTTTTGTGCCATTACGAATCTGAGAACTGCTAAAAAATTGTGATCACTGCTTTATGCTCTTTTTAACAATAATTTGAGCTAGTACTGCTGCAGTGCATAAAAATTTTGTAATCTCATTCCAATCCACCTCACTTCCTAAGCAACCTGTTTGGGGAAAGTGAGACTGAACTCTGACTGTTTATCTGCTGAACCCTGAGGCTGTGGAATGCTGATTTATGGCCAACACGCTCAGCACCTCGAGGGACCAAGCCCTTCATCCCAGGGATATCTACAGCACTGAATTGCAAACATGCTCAACTGTGGCTTTTTTCTTGGTTTTTTGCTTTTTCTTTCAAACTTTGGTATTCACAAAATGTCTAGTTTGGAAGATTTTTCAGGACTTTCAAGCTCTCTTCTGTAGTTTTTCGGGAAGGTGATTAATTATAGCAAGTGGAAAGGGCATGAAGATTTATTCAGGCATAATTTTAAGAAGTGCAAATGTCAAAAAAGAAGTTGAAGAAATTAAATACAAGAGCAATCCAAAATGGAGCAGCCATGGTGACTAGTTTACAGTAAGATATAAAGATATTTGTATTCTGCAAACACTGTCCTGTGTGGTGATACCTCCTGGAATCTGTGTGGATCCACAAGCTGCTTTCTCTGTAGCTGTGTTGCAGATGAAATCTGTAGTGCAGAATGCATTGAGGAAAATGTCTTGGCTCAGTTTGCATGATAGCTGATGAGTGAAATGGAATTTAGTTTTAATTGTATTAATTAATTTTAAGCAGTTCTTGAAATTAAGAATTTGGGAGATTCACACCAAAGTGAATGGACAGAATTTAAAAGCCACAGATCCATATTTGAGTGCTCACATTTCAGGTTGCTATCAACAGAAACATGAGGTTGTTCATCCTTGCTGAACAACCTTTGAAAAGAATATTAATTTGAGGAAGATATGAGAGATACTGTGAGATCAAGCTCTTTGCAGTTGAGTCTTAACCACAACTTTCCTATAATTGTTACACACAAGACATAGGCCTTGTTGTCTTCAAAAAAATTGTACTTGGCAAAAAATCACACTGTTTAGTTCTGTAATTGTTTTAGTTAAATAGAAAGGTTTTTTTTCTTTTGAACATATTTAGCTATTTTACAGACAGATTGTCTGGTTAATTGTTGGCAAACTCAGTGTATGGTGGGTGGGTGTTTCTGAAAAGAGAAATCTTGTCTTAAACATTAAATTCCAAGGCAGTTTTTACAGGGGGAAAGCAAATAGTCCATAAGGATATTAATTCACAGCCTTAGTAATTGGGCTCAGCTGAACTGTGGATCCTGGGAAGTTGAACTAATAATGTGTTTCTGACGGACAAAGTTCCTTATTAGCAACGCTGAGCAGAGTCATATTGTGCATTTTGGAGAGCCTTTTTTTGCAGATTTCCTTAGTGTGACCTAGCACTGCCGCTCCCCAACTCCTTCCTCTGATCCAGACCAAAAGCTTCCCTGCTCACAAGGCTTGCTGTATCTTGCATCTCACATTAATTATAAAGTGTTTCCTTAAAATTATTTCAAGGTCCTTCCAAGGTCTGCCTGCTTAGAATGCTTACTTCAAAGCTCAGCATAGCTCTGTACTGCCAGCAGAAAGGGTTGGATGCCTTTTGGGGAAGAAACAGGTGGATCCTTAGGAAGGATATCCAGCTAGTTATGCCTCTTGTTTATTATTCCCAGCACTATTCACGGCCTGACAAATAGGATAGCAAGCAGGAGGTGGGCATTTTCTATCACTGATTTAACACAGAAAATTTCATCTGTGTCGAACCACTTTTGTGTTCCTCAGATTTCCAAGAATCTTCTCTTTGAGGTATCAAGCCTTTAGACTTTATAGCTTGGAGAACATTAGGGAGAGTCCTGAGAACACCCTTTAAAAGTCATTTGAAAATAGGATTTCAGGCTGAACAACAGAAAATAATTTCAAATACACTGATAGATGCAGTTTGGGATTATTGTTTTTGTGAACAAAGTGTCTTTGATGCTTTTATATAGCTGCTGAGAAGTACAAGTTAAGCTCAAGTGACAAGAAGTATCTTTCAATCCTTTCAACATTATTCTTATTGCAGAAATGGTTGAGTTAGACAGGGAGGAGTGAATTCACAAGTCCCTCTGCAGTCCCAAGACAGGAAGAATCTCAAAAAGTCATCCTATCTTGTGTTCAGAATGGCAGTGAAAGCTCAAATTACCAGATTCTGATTAATTATCGTGGATTTCATTGTATTGCACTGTCCTCCTGCTGTGTTAATGGCTGGGTGTTGAGCAGTGATTGCAAATGAAGTTCTTGTCTTTGTGTCATCACATTGTATTGGGAACATCACTGAATCTGTGGTGGGTTTTTCTGTATTTAAAATGTAAGGAAGGAGGTTTGTGTCTAGGAAATTAAGGAGGAAAAATAGAGGAAGAGAGGAAAGGAAGAGGCCCTGCAGCAAACAGAAGCCAAATCACACACGTTCAAAAGAGCTGTAACTCATTAGTGGGCTCATGTTTTGTTCCTTTAGGTTTCCAGAGGACCTGATCTCTATCTCCTGGTAGGTGAGTGTGTGTTTTCTGGAAGACAATGTTACCCAGGGTTGGTAACTGTGGGAAAGACATTCTGTGCTGTCCCTGTGGGCCTTCATTAATTTTTTAGGGTACCCTTCAACTTTTTTCTTCTCTCTTTACAGTCCGTTGTAATTACGTCGGGGTCACCAGATGTCGCTGTAGAGCGCAACACAGTACAGTAATATAAGACTCCATCAGAAGGGTGAAAGAGAGATTTTATTAAACATGCGTAGCTTTTATAGTTCTTCCAAATATTGACATCCATCTAACACATATACAGTTCCCATTGGCCATAAAAGAGAAACAAAGTTCTCAGTAGACACCCAGAGAGCCATGTTACTCTGCAAGCCAGCCAGAGTCCATATCTCCCAACTTTCTCTCCTTCCTCTGGTCTCCAGAGTAATGACCTTGGCATTCCTTTAGGAGAGATACAGGGCTTCTCCTTATCTTCACCAGGCCCTGTTGGCTCACAGGGACAGCACAGAATGTCTTTCCCACAGGTAACTATATTAAATTGATTTATTTTTGCAAATAATTTTAATGCTGAGGGTTGTACTGCAGTTTGGAATAGGTCACACCATTGTATCTGGTCGGAGATGCCACTCCTTACAGTTCCACTGCTTCTGAGTTCCTCCTCCCAAAAAGAGCAGAAGAAGCCTTAGGAAAATAATAGCACAAACTATTTTTTTTGTAAGATTAAAAGCAAAGAGCAGGAGTTTAGACCAGAGGGACACTTAGGATGGGTAATACAATTTATAACTTGTTCACTCAGCTTTGCTTCTTGCTAATTTGGTTTAAGATGTTTCCTGATCCCGTCACTGAGATTTACCATGCAGTTCCCCCTTCAGACAAAAAGGAATTTTCCACTGCTGCTGGAGCAGTGGGAGAGCAGATAGCGGAGCTCTGGGAAAGGCAGAGACTCCCTGGTGCAGCAAGGGAGAAGGTGGCATGGGACACGATCCCCAGAGCCAGAACCCCATGGGGTGGCACACACTGGGGTGCTGCTTCACTAATGCTTAACAAATAGCTTCAGTCACAGTAGGAATGGCACCAAGATGAAGGGAAGTACAGCAGCTTAGTGCTAATCTTGTAAAATATCTGATTTTGGGGCTCAGCACAGGATCTCAGCAATGAAGTACACTTCTGAAAGTACCTCCTGGTCCTCTGCCTTGATAGAAAGCCCTTCAATAAGTTTTCCCTCAAATAATGCATAAAATGAGGATGCTGTAATTTCACTCTACTTTAACACTCACATTCCCTTGATTCTTCAGGTTCTGTAGTACAGTATGGCAGTGGATAATGTTTTAAGAAGTGTTTTAGAGCTGACAAGACAGAGATTTATTGGAAAATAGACTTTTTTCTCTCTTGGCATCAGTGCATGTCCCTGACAAAAGTGATGGGATTTCTTGGCTGTGCTGTGTCCTCTGCTTCTCATCCATCCCCACCTTATACCCTCTCCCTTCCAGGGCTTGCCAGTGTGTCAGTTCAGATGCCAAATGAAAAAGTGGGTGCAAGAGGAAAGAAAAAATGGAAAACCTGCTTGAGTTTAGTAGACAAAAATAACTTCTTAACAATCAATTTTTTTTTAATTGGGAAATCTGGTTATACTGAAATTACTTTTTACATTAAATTATAGACCTCCAATTCCCTGCTCAGCAGAGGTCTCCCCAGAAGGTATGAGAGCTCTCACTTTTGCACATTGAATTTATCAGATAGTTCTTTCAGAAAGCCAGCATTGAAAGTGTTTCCCTGGGTGTGAATTGCACTTTCTGGGTGTAAGTGTAGTGCACAAGAGTCTGGTAATCCCTTCTTTTTCCTAAGGAAACTGCAGCTTTTTTTTTTTCTTTTCCTATATATATATTTTTTTAATACAGCAGCACATGTTAGGACTGCAAATTCTGACCTTTGGGGCTCTGCTGGAGGCCTAGCTATGCAGTTCAGTATTCATATTGTGCAATGAACTGTACATTAGAGAGAAAAATACACATTTCAAACATCATAATTCATAGAAAATTTTATGGTTTTTTATTATAAATGAAACCATTCTCTTCATATTTGTAATTTTGATCTTAACGTTGGAATAATAACTTCAACAGAAACAACAAGAAAATATCTCTTTACTCCGTACTAAAGGAAATATAAAGTTAAGAGGATGAAACAAAAACTCTCTTGGCCAATCTCACACCAGAACAAATTGTAGAGCTGAAAGGAAATGATTGAATTACAACTTATATTACAATTTCCCCTCAGGCTTTGCCCACATGATTAAAATCAAAACAGTCTTCTTGAGAAGACTGAAGAATGAAGAAAGGAAATGTCTTTTTCCAAGAGATGGCAAGGATTCATGTGGTGAAAAGGACAATTGGCCACTGAAGTAAGATATTTCTGTTGGTATTAGAAATGAGAGGGGTTTTGGCTTCTTCTTGCAAACTTCTGCTTGTTTGTGTTAGTTAAATGGTCATTTAGTAGCATTTGAAGAATCTACTTGTAGTTCTACCTGATGTACCAAATAAAACCCAGCTTTATTCTGGGTTTTATGTAGAAAAACTGTGCAATCTCCATCAGCTTCCACAGCCCCTCTGAGATTAAACCACATCCTCAAACCTCTTCCTTGCCTGTGCTTAAGGGACAGAGTTTATTTCATCAGGTGAACAATGATCAGTTTAATTTTGTAACTGAATTTTCTCAAATGCATTATTTATACTCATTACCTCATGAAAATCAGTGGGAGTTCACCTCCAATAAGCTGAACAGATGAATATTAGAGTTTTTGAAATGCTCTGCAACACTTAGTTAGGACCTGCACTAACAGCAAAATAAAGAGCTGATATTTTCCTTTTTATTTGAAGTGCCCAGGGAAGCAGAGAAGAATTACTGGGATTTGTTATTTGCATTCCATAAATCTGAAATAAAAGTCATGTCTTTGCAGAAAAGACTTTGGATTATAACACAGTAGTTTAATAATATTGTACATACAACATTTACATGAGTATTTATTTTTTGGAAGGGCTTTCATCACTTACCCATATAATAAAGGAGAGCATTCAGCTGCATCAAAAGATAAGGCAATATAGATGATCTGAGTGATAATCAAAGATGGGGATCAGCAGTTTATGTCTCCAGCAGCAGTCCATGGGGAGGTACAGAAACCATCTGCACCCTAACCATGTAATACAACTCTGCACATCAGTTATTTATTGCAAGCTCTTCTTTGATCCTGTATGTGGTATTGCCATTGATCAGAAACCCCAGCTCAGCTCAGCAAGTATTGGATGTCTCACTTTCTTCAAAATCAGTCTGGAAATCTTCCCGGGAATGCATCTGCTCCTTTAATTTGCCACAGAGTTGAAGAATTTGTGAAGAAAATTAAAGCTGGAATAAACATCCAGCATCCTAAATCTTCATGCTGTGGTGGTAGAAAATGTGTGTAAAGCAAGTGGAAAAAGCTTCAACAGATGTTCTGCTTTTAACCCTAAACTGTAACTGATGCCATGCAAAAGAGACCAGTCCATATGGCAGAAATAATCTCTTGTATCAATGATTTGTTTGTGATAGAAGTGTTCTTCCATGAGTGCTAATGGAAGATTTTCATTTACATTAAATGGGAAAGTATTTATCTGTCCAAAGGAAGGTTTCCTCACTTTACTGGTTTTATATATTCCTTTCTATTCTGCATTGCATATATCCAGAGGCCAATTGTCTGAACTTTCAGAGGTTCTGCTACTTAGAGTTGCCAGGGATCCTCAGCAGCAGCCCAAGAGAGTGTAGTACAAAAAATAATTGGCTGTGGTCCAATACTGAAGGAATATTCTACTTGCCTGGGACTTTCTTGAAATCCTTTCCACTCTTCCCTTTGTCCCATGATATTTTTATATATATATATTTATATATATATATAAACCATAACATGCCTTTATTTAGGAAGAATTCTGTTTAGGTTCCTCCAATCTACCTCTGCAGGTCCAGCCCACCCTCTGTTCTTCTGAGGAAAGTTCATCATGTAATCACAGACCAGCTTGGGTTGGAAGTGACCTCACCTGGACCAATCCCCTGCAAAGAGCAGGGACATGTCCAACTCAGCCAGGGGGCTCAGATCCATGCCCAGCCTTACCTTGAATGTTTACAGGGATGCAGCCCCCACCACTTCCATGGGTGCCAGTGTTTTACCACCCTCACTATGAAAAAATTCTTCCTTCTATTTAATATAAATTGATATCGTTTTAAACCGTTACCCCTTCTCTTATTCCCTCACAGGCTTTTGCAGCACAGTGCAAAAGTGACTTAAATGAGCTCTGCTTTTGCTCCTCATTCAGAGCTTGCTCTCCTGCTCCTGCTGCTGCCATCCATCTTATTTTTGCAAAGTACCTCATGGCACTGCCAGCTGGGGTGGCCTGGTGGCAGGTCTGTGATGGGGACAATAAGTCATAATCAGCTAACTTGAACATTAAATCTGGCTGCAGTCTGGGCTGAAAACTTTCCATAAGAAGCAGGAGAAATGATCCAGTGGGAGCCTGCACAGAGTTTTTTAGGCTTTCTGCCAAGGTGTCATTTGAACCTGTGCTGCTCTCCTCCCCTGGAGTCACTTGCTCCAGGCTGTGAAGGGAGTTTGAGACCAAGCTGAGGCCAGAAATTTATATGCCTTGAGGTCTTGCTGCTTCACTCTGACAAGGTCTTTTCCCCCTGGCACACAGGAGACCACACAGGCTGAGATTCTGTCTGTTCCCACTGTTCTGTTTTCCTCTTCTTACCTTTTAGTTTCTCTGCCCCAAAGTCTCCAACACATTTCTTGTTCCCATTCCTTGGAAGGGCCTTGCTGCTGCTCACCTGTAAATCACCAGAAGTCATTTCCTCTGGTTGTCCTTTCAGCTTAGCAGGTGCCATGCACTTGCTTTGAGTACATGAAATGTAGACTTCAAGAGAGCATTTTGGCTTGTTTGGAGTTTTTGGGGGAGAGGGTTTTTTTTGGGGAGAGTTTTTTGGTGGTTAATGGCATGGAACCAGGATAATTGCAAATAAATCCTGGAACCTTGTTGCTTATTACTTGCCTGTAACAAGTACAGAGTGAATGAGTCTCAGTCTGAGCACAGAATGAATGTTTTTTCACATTTTTTTTCTGTGACATCACATAAAAGATATTCACAAAATATCAGGGTAAGAGTTAAGATGCTTTATTGAATATAAAGGGAAGGGAAAAAAGGTGGCTTATATAAGTTATTCCTTTTTGTTTTCCTTTCAACCCAAAAAGAGGAGTCTTAAAATCAGTTTACTCAAACTGATCATGATGCTGAGCTGTAAGTCCATAGACAGGTCTGGAGTGACTGTCCTGGGAAAGGGATAGTTTATAAATGCAGCTGCTGTTGTCTAATTAAATGAAATCTTGAAGGAAATTTAGTGAAAACCTGCCCTTTTTTAAATGCAAACCGTATTTTCTCATAGTATTATGCAGTTGTTTGAAATAGGAAGATTGAATCCCTTTTTCATTCCTCAGACTCTGTGTGCGGTGAAAGGAAACAGCATTGCAAGTCAAGTGAGTGGCATGACCAGCTACAAACCTATAATAAAACCCAAACAAATTGGGGTAGTCTATGCTTTTTCCACCTCAGTGATCCCAAGAACCAGTTCAGGCTGAACTTTTTTAGGGCTTTTTGACAGAAGAGATCCATTATAGCTGAACTTCCTGAGAAAATTTTAGAGCTACATTTAGGTGAATCATAAAACAACCCCAACATTTCTCTGTAACAGATTTTGGGAGTGGATTAAATATTTCTTGGAAGTCAACTATGCTTGGGGCACTAGTACTCCACATATACCAGAGTCTCGTTCTGCATTTTTAGGAATTTATCTAAAAATGATACCTTTCTGCTCTTCCACCTGCGCAAGTGCTTTTTCTGGGAGCAGCTCTTGCAGCTGTGCCCACAGCTGGAGCCCTGAATGAAAAGCAGATCAAGCACATCTCCCTTCTTGTTCCTGCAACAAAGAGAGAGGATGCACAGAAATGCTTTTATCCAAATTGTCATGTTCAGAGAACTTGCTTTTTATCATTTTCTTGACTTGATGTGTTACTTCCATTTTCACTTTTCTGCTTGACTGAGAAGATGACTGGTGTGAAGGTGAGCAATGGTGGAACAAGGACTGACACCCTGGAAAAAGAGCTGCTCTGTGTCCATGCTGCTGAAGAGAAGACTTTCAAACACAATGTTATTATAGGGAAGCAGACATATGAATGTCAGAAAATGTTTACATTGGTCTCTTAAATCTTGGGTCTTGCCCATGGTTTGATAATGTTATGCTAGTGAATAAATGCTTTATTTGACAGGCATTTTTTCACTCAAATTTACTATGTTTAAGTCTGGTTCTTGTGGGGTGCAGTGTAGATTTCACAGCAAGTAAATTAGAAAAGAGTAAAGGCTGGCTCTAAACAAACCTTTCTTGCTGTAGAACTTGTTTAAAGTAGAAGTTATTTCTACTTTAGTAATTAAATTACTCACCATGAAGTCTCTTGAGCAAAACAATGCATCTGAAAGATATGGCTGGAGAAAAATAACACAGATTTTTCTTTTCTATAACAACTGTAAATCTAAAACCACCCTGCAAAGCTCCCTGTGCTTATTCTGGTTTTACATGTGCACAGGGGACACCATGTTCTTGCACTGAAAGAGAGAATTCAGGGGCAAATGATTTTTCTAGGGAACCCCATATCCTACAGATGGGCAGGGAAGATGTGTCCTCACCTGGTTCACAGCCAGCTGGCTTCATTAGTCAGGGCTCTCTATTGTTTAATTCATATTTTCCTTAGTGTAATCCTGGTTCTCCTCTTATTATTCTGATCTTTTCTCCAGGTTGTGGTTGGTTCCTGATTTGTGTCTAATGTCCTATGAGATCTGGAAAGTACAGAAGCTCTTCAGACTCCATCTCTCTCCCTTGTAAAGGTTTTAAAGGTTTGAGTTTCATTTTATGCCTGTGGATTATTACGCAGGAAAAAAACATTGGAGGATCCTTAGAAAAAGCATTAATCTTATTTAGTGTCATTCACTTCAGAACTCCATTTTCAAGACATCCTTTCATTTCTCCTTCCCTGCCCTGTTCTGTTTTATAGTTATTGAACTCCAGGTGTCCACTTTTCACTGGTTCCTAATTTCTCTTTTTCTTTAACTCTGTAATTTAAAAGTGGATAAACCAGGAGGATAATGAGTCTCTGTCACAGAAATGAAAGTCATAAGGAAGAGCCAGCTTGCTGCTGACTTGCTTGCTAGAGCCAATGGGAATTCCTGAGAGTGGAGGAAATGCATGGTTTTGGTTCATCCAAGCATCCAAAGCCTGCCTGTAGCAGGCTGATAAAAGCCAGAGTTTCTGTGCCTGGTGCCCTGTGTGGGGCTCTGTGGCCTGGGCAGCTCTGGGAGGGAATTTCTTTGTGTTTAAGGGCTCTCAGTCTCTCCTCTCAGCACACCCCTCCTGCTACTTGGCATGGGAAGGGCTTTGTCTCTGGAGACCTTGCACCATCTCTGCTATGGCTGAAAAGGGCAAAGCCAACACAGAAAACAACAGAAGGCTGCAAACCCCCCTAATCCCTGGCTCTGGGAGCAGTGTCTAGGCAACAAACCAAAATTTCACTCATGCTGCCTGGGTAATCCATGGGTGGATTATGATCTACTTCTGGAAAATCCATGCCATGGACATGTTTAGTGTCTTATTTAAATCTAAAATGTGTCATGAGGTGGTAAGAAAAAGATATTTCTATTCTTTAATTTCCTTACTTTCCTTTAGTTTCTCTCTCATTCCTCATTAGGCTCAGCAGCTCTGCCATGAAAGATTATTTACATCTGTGCTCCTACTGTTTCAAAAATAATGTGTGGGTAGACCAAGTTGGAAAAATATTACACAAAGAAAGCAGGATAGCCTTAATTAAACAAATTAGTGTTTGTCTAGTCAGTGTGATTAACTTTTGTCCCTGCAACACCCTGAAATGATAGCACTAACAAATATTGCAAGGCATTTTAAAATTAAATTAAATGCTCCTTTGATTACATTAAAGATAATGCATTTTAAATCTAGTCCTTCAGGAGCTGTTGCTCTCCAGTGACAGCACTGATCAATTTGCCTTGACTTTCCCTGCAGAAGTAATCTTTGAGTCTCCTTGAGTCATCATTTGATCAAAGGGCATTTGCAGCTGGGCTATTTGAGCAGTCTGAGTCGTCATCTTAATGTAAAGGTCCCCAGGGAGAGGAAAACCAGAATGAATGTACTTATGCATGGGGTAATAAATTGATCTGAGTATGTGGATAATTACACACAGGTAGAAAAACACAAAAGGTTTGGAGGAAAAAAGCCTTGCTCTTTACAGCCTTGATAAAGAGCTGTTTGAGTTGTTATTTTTCCAAGAAAACCAAATCATAACTACCAATTATTGCTGTCTGCAGGGGAAAAACAATTCCTGGATTGCACATGCAGGACAGAGAAGTCTGGTGCCTCATTTCTTCCACAAGAAGAAGGTGTGCACTGAGTATGTTCTAAGCAGGGAAATGAAGGCTGTAAGGAAAGGATATCTTCTGGGTGAACTAAAATATAGCATTAAAATGTTGACATAAATAAACATGTATTTACTAATACATATATACCAGTTTTAACTTATTAGGATTTTTTATTATATTTCTAAAATAAATCATAGAGAGCATATTTCAAAATTATTTATAAAACTTGAAATCTTGATATTCTGTCTAGGACTTGTCTTCTTTTCTTTCCCTGAAACCACGGGTACATGGTTATTGTTAAGGTGTTTAACCCATCTTGGGATTCTTTTTCTTTTAAGCAAGCAAACTGTCGTGACATTTTCCAATGAAGAAAGTGCTATGATTAAAAGCTTATAAGTCAAAGAGCAATTTCCTGGGTAATGGGATATTTGAAAATGTATGCTGCAGTGGCTTCAGATATTGTGGTCATGCAGAGCAGGAGCTGGGTTGCTGCAGATCTCTGTTTTCTTGTTTAGACACTGGCCTTCTTGAAATTCAATTACACAGATGCAAAATTCTCATTCTAACAGCAAGTACAGATAACACAGGGGTAAAGTATTAGTGTACACACACACTGCCTCCTTGAGAGAAAACTAATATATCCATGTTGTTTAGAGAAAACTAATATATCCATGTTGTTTATGCAATTCCAGTGCCAGCTGCAGGGACGGGAATTTGCTGTCTCCAAACAAACCATGTACCCCTCAATCCCTGGCATGAAATCACAGTCCTGCAATCTGAAGCAGGCGATGCCTCCCCAGATGAAGGAGCCAACAGAGGAATTAAAATCTCCAAACATCCCTT
The DNA here is from genome assembly GCA_024865655.1 of Emberiza elegans. Lineage (NCBI taxonomy): Eukaryota > Metazoa > Chordata > Aves > Passeriformes > Fringillidae > Emberiza > Emberiza elegans. The sequence goes on from JALJVW010000797.1 coordinate 656,314, forward strand.
TTCAGAAAGAAAATAATCTGGTCATCCCAATTCCTGACATAAAAGAAAACTATGAAATGCCAGCACCACTCTCCCAAAACATTTTTGGGAAAAGTAAGGCAGGCTGGTCTATATGAGGTGCAATATTACTTCGAAGCACAAAGGACTTCCCAGAAATCCAGTATGTTGAACAGAACACCAGAATGGAATTTAGGATGCAAAATAAAAGCCTATAATCACACTTCATAGCTTCATTTCGAATTTGGAGACTGTATTAGGGATGAAGTTTAGTATTAAAGCTGTATCTTGACATATCCCAAGGATTTGAAGCCCAGAGCTTGCAGTTCTCATTTATCTTTTTATTAAGCTCACTGACAAGTTTCAGAAAACCAGGCAGTTGAATCTGCAGCTACTTGTGCTACCTTACAGCAGCTAATAAAGCTGCCCTACTTCCTCAGAGGTATGTAAAAATGTAAATTGCTTTGAGACTTTGTTCATTTACTGATGTATATTTTCCTTTTGCATATTTTCTAAATGAGTACCATGGCCTGGAGGGAGGGGGAAAGTCCTGTAAAATGCTACACTGCTATATATATTGAGATTTACTTTCTGGCTGCAATTCTACCTAATTATTACTGCTTTCTAAAATTGTTCAGTATAATGTTCAAGAGTCCCAAGACTGGAAAAAAATTGCATATTGTGAACAAGAAAATTTGCTCATTAAGTTTAGTTTCTTCATGCTATGAGATATTTAAACAAATAACAAGCTTTAAACATCTGAGTAATTCTCGTGAAATCCTGATGTTTTGATAAATACTTAAGAAAAGCTTTTCATTGAAAGAGAAAACCATGAGTTTTTTAAAACTATACATTCTTTATGTATATTTTATGGCTCATTAAGTCATCTCCTGACTTGCCAACTATAGCACAGATGATATTTTGGTTATCAGATGCTGCCTTATGACAAGAAATTGCAAATTCTCCCCCAGACACGTTGCTGTGGTGCAGGAAGGCTGAAAGAGCTGGGACTGAATAGGAATTGCAGAAATTACTCAGCCTCCTTGAACATCACAGTGTGGCAATGGAGTGCTCATGATGGAGAGGGATATATTAAATATTTCTGTGGGTAAAATAGCTGTAAAAAGAGTATTCTTTGTGAGTTACAACATCTCACATATTTCTTTGGCCTCTTCCACACAGGATATGATTTCACCATTGTTACCTGGACATAAGGAACATAGAGATTGCTCCCACAGTATTTCACTGAATTTCAATTTTAATACTGAAATTTTCCAGTTACTCATGGGATTTTCCTGATGGAATTGAGTCACATAGTTCCTGTTAAATTCTAAAGTAAGTCCCCAAAGCCAGACTCTCAAAATCACAGGATTGATGCTGTAACATCAGTGATGATTTCACCCAATTGGGTACAGCAGCTCCCCATAGAACACGTATTTTTATTATCTGGAAAAGTCAAACCAGGTTTGCTTTCCTCTCTGGGCTGGATTTTAGGAGGCAGATTTGTCTCACAAGAAAGGACAGGACACATTGGAAAAGTTTGAGTATGGAAAACAGTAAACCAAATAAACTGGACAGGCTGCTGGGTTTTGGCCTGGGGTTTGCATTCTCTGCTCCTAAAGCAATACTGACACATAAATCAGGAAACAATTGCATGCTGTGGGGGTCACAGCACTTTCACAGTGTCTGTTTCTAGGGTTTTATTCCCCCTCCCAGTGTTCTAGGCACACAAGTGATCAGTTGTCATCCCTCTGTGCACAGGGATCCTCCCCAGATTCATGGAGGGAAGACTTTTGACAGGGCCAATACAAGCAGAAACCAAAACTCTTTCTTTGTTAAAGCAGCCCTGTCCATTACCCCAGTGCTTTTCCCTCATTGCTGCATGAGTAGCTTGATGCTGTATACAGAAACTCTAAATATTTAATTACATTTGTACTCTGAGGGGAGGTGGATTTTGTTTACAGTCAGCTTTTACTATGAAAGGCTGGTACATGCTTCCAACATTGCAGTGTATTTTTCTTGGATAAAATAGAGTGAGGGTCTTTTTAAGAATAAAATGTGCAGCTCAGCTTTCAAACAGTATAAATTGAAAGTACTCCACTGGAGTGCATTCTTAAAAACAGTAATTTAATTTTTTTTCTGGTTAAATTCAGAAAAAGGGAGAATTAATGCAAACAAATTTATAGTTGTCTCCTTGCAGAGGGGAAGGTATTTTTAGTGTTCATTATCTATTTTGATGAGTATTGCAAAATTCAGATAACATTCAGGTTATATTAATATATTCATGCAGTTCAAGGAAGTTTTGAGTAGATGCTGTTTCCAGGTGGTTTGTGCCTTCTGTTAGAAGGTTTAACACCAGTGAATTGATGTGCTTTATTGCCTTCTCTTACCTGAATTATCCCCATTGGTCTTACTGGATTTGCTCACAAGTGTCATGGGACAAAAAAGAGCAATATTCCTGACAATGCACACCCAACTTTGTGCATGAAAAAAATTAGAGCTGATTGGGGAAAATTAACAAAAAATTTAAAATATCAAGCATTTTCCTTTTTTACACAGTTCTGCTGAACACTGCAAAGCCACTTTCAATTTATATTTATAGATTTAATTCAAATAGTACAAATCTCACAGACTATGGACAATATTATTGCATTTATGCAGCACCATGAATTTTTGGGTTGGATGCCTTATGATGCAAAGCAATTAATTCTTCGTTATTCATGAAATTAATTTATATAAGCAGTGCCTAAACTTGCTCTCATAGAAACTGGAGAAATATTCTCCTTGCCTTCAGAGCAGGAAAGGACAAGCAACTGCAATATTATACATCTGGGAGCATAGACATTTCTGGAAAACCTTTTATTTCTCTATACAATGGGGTAAATGAAAGACTATGTTCAAACTTAAATGAAAAACCAGTAGAGAAATATCAATTCAGTTGTCGAAGAAGTGAGTAGTATTTTTTTGCAAAGGATCAGTAAGCACAATAAATGGAATAAGAGCTGAATAAATAAGGTTTGTATAGAAAAGAACTCCATGAGGGTATCATACAGCATTGAAGATGTGCTCTGCCAAGCAGCTCTGTGGGGAAATAAATGTATCCTAAAGGGAGCCAATGAAAGGTTGACTGAATACAAAATAATGTCAGTTTTGTGTCCTTACAGACTGAAAAAAAACCATCCCAAAGCCCCCTTCCTGTCCTTACTTCAGATAAATCTGCTGTGTCCGAAGGGTATTACAGCTGGAGATGCCAACTCACCTGGGCTGGAGTGGCACAAGCCCCACCTGGGGAAAGCCTCTGTCACAGTGCTTCCTACCATGAAATGCTGCACAATTCCAGAGGAAATGCTTATTTAAATGTTAAACCTCTCCATCACTGGTCAGTCTGCCTGGGCTGTGAATGTGGCTTGTCTCCTTCCAGGGCTCAGGATATATTTTTCAAACTTTTAGAGTTTGGAGACTTTAAATGGAACTTAACAAAAAAATTCAACAAAGTCTTTCCTTGGATCAGTTATTAATCCAGTAACAGACCAAACCAGCTTCATTACATCATTTTCTGGCTGCCTGAAGTCAGATGGAGAAAAAAAGTTGCTTCCCAGCATTGTGGAATTACAATAACTTCATATATTCCCTCACCAGAAAGTCATCTATTCTCTCATCCTGCAATTAATCTTGCAAAAGAGCAAACAATGACATAGAATTAATCAACCACTGTGACAAAAAAATTGTGATGGAAAGATGAACCCAGCTAAAATTAATTTTTTGAGCGACAGCTTGACGCTCAAACAAGTGGAAAACATGGTGCAAATTGTACCTAGCTTCAAGAAAGGGATTTTAATGAGAAGTGCAATGGCACAGCAATACTAATCAGTTCTAAAAACACAGTCCACCTTGGGCTGCTGAGTGAGTCTCATACCCTTTCCTGCATTTTCCCTCTCCTGTGCAGCACGCTGGAGGAACAAAGATTGCAGTGCATCCATCACCCAGGCTGGGGGGAAGTGCTGGTGCAGCTGAGTGGGTTTGTGCTCCTGTGCAAATGTCTGTGACAATGTCCTTTGGCAAATGCTGCATGCAAATATTGCTGTTACTGAAAGCAGGAGGTGATGGATCTTCCCATGTATGCTGTGTTATTTACCAGAAATTAGATACTCAGCAAGGGCCCTGGGGGCTGATTGATGTCTGTCACACACTGACAGCTGCCAGGTAAGGACAGGAACTTTGGGATCCTGATTCAGGCATCATTCTGCAGCTGCAGACAGGGCAATCAGCAGGGAAGTTCCATGAGTACCAGCTGGGGCATCAAGCCTTGGCTCCTGCCTGAAATAAAGCAGACACCATCATCTTCTTCTGTTTAGGGATGTTCAGCTTTGTATGTTTTGTTTTTTTGGGTTTTGGGGTTTTTTGGAGCAGAGAAGCCTTGTGCCTTTCTTATTGACACTTCAGAGAAAATCAGGCAACCTGTCCCTCCCAAAATGCTTTTGTGCATTGATGAAAGTGGAGGAGGAGCCTGGTTAGTGCTTCCATGGATTCCTGACTCCAGGTAAATTAATTCTCCCCTGCTTTAATTGAACTTCACCTCAATGAACAAAAGAGGTGTGTAGAACCCAGCTACTTCTCAGGTTCTCATTAACTATTATTTAGCTGCCTTTACCCATGCTAGTATTTTCTAAGTAACTGAAAAGGTGCTCATTTTATAGCAATGGAATATTATCCTTAGTTTTCTCTGCAAGTGTGTTGAAAATACCACTGTAGCCTTTTTTCTTCCAGATTTTATGAGCTTGACTGGCATGTACAAGGGTGCAGGTTTTATTCAAGGCAACTTCCTAAATTTTCCTTTTTGGAGCTAAAAAGACTGGTTCATTTACAGTTTATTTGTTCCTTTGTGGTTTTTTTACAAGTGGAAGTATAAAGCTACTAAATATTTCTGTAGTTGCAGTGGTGATAGTAACTCAGCTTCTCTTGGTTTTCAAATACTACTTCAGGATTGGTTTGTAAACAACAAAACCAAGCTCACAGGTTCCCTAGCAGTAAGCTGTCTTCTTATTTAAGTTTTGCTATTAGATTAATTCATTGAAGGAATACTTGAGAAAAAGTACTATGAAATGCAATTGTTTAAAAACTTTGTAGGAATAAGGAAGTACTTTACTGATAAAGTGATAAAATATGATTGCTTGGCCTGAAGAAGGCTTCTTGTATGTCTGTCTCAAATGGAACGTGTATCTTCAGCTGGTTAATGATCATGTATTTCTCTATGATTCCTTAGAATGGCAAACAATGCACTAAAATGTACCTTTATATGGAGGTGAAGATGCCCAGATGTGCACGAGATACAGATTAACAGTGAATATATTGAATCTTTGTCCCCATTTCGGCTTCCCTCTTTCAAGTCCTTTCTAAAAATGATGGAAATTTAATAGATAACAAAAGTATAGTGACATATTGAGTGAGAGGCCTGACTCCCATGCAACACCCTACTTATGTTAGGGAGATTTTGCTCACTCTAAAGAGGTACCACTGGGTACCACAAGAACAGGGCTTACAATAATCTCTGGGCTTCTGCAGCTTATTCCCTTCATTTCTCAACATTCCATTGCTTCCGTTGCATCTTTGCAGCCTTTTTGAGTGATGTTTGTCATATGTCATACATACAATTAAGTGAAAAAATCTATCCCCTCCCCACCTAAGGTAAGATGAGCCATTAGGAAATAATTTCCAAACAAATGTGTCACCATTGTGCTATACGCAGCTTCTGATTCTTAAATCCAGATTTTTGGGAGGAAATGAGATACAATTGATCAATTTCCTCCCCTCTTCTCTCCCAAATGGTAGTTTTCTTATTTTAATAAAAGTCACTGTAATAATACAGAAAAAAAATGTTTGTCAAAACAACACATATATTATGGCTGTGGAGCATGTCATGGTGTATAATTTGCTTTCTTTATCTTAGAGCTATTATTGTTTTCCTTCAAGTCTCTTATAGTCAAGGCTAGATAATTTCAATTACTTCAGATCTGCTATAGGTCATGTTTTCTGCTCCTGCAGTCATCCACCCTTTTCATTTTAATTTTAAAGAACTGAGATAGCTGAAACAATAATTTTCAAACGACTGCAGCTTTAAATCCTGGTTAAAACTGGGTGAAATGGAGTGGTTATTTCTTTTTTCTGCTAAGGAAAAAATTTCTTATGTTTATTGGTTTTTTCTGCAAACAGCTCTCAGAATTATATTTCAGGTTTATATTGAAGCTATATCTTTTCAGAGCTCTCTAGAATTCATCAATAACCGTACAGGAGCATGTGTGTAGTGTCTGGGCTCACAGCTCAGGACAGGCACTGGAAGTGCATCCAGTCCTCCTGGAAACTGTAAGGGCTCCAGCTGGCTCAGGAATGACCAGCACCTTCCAGACAACCCTGACAGTGTCAGCACCCTTGGCAGAACACTACTGGAGGAAAGGATGATCAGAACGAGTGACCAAGTGAGTTTGGAGGGGAAAGTCAATGAGTGCAGATTGCCCAAACCACAGGACAACATGCAGGGGTAGATTGCTGTCACTCCAGCAGTGTCAATATTTTGGAAGGGAGGAGAGAAAGACGGACAGGGAGGTCCCAAAGGAGCATGAGAAACATCTGCTGCTCCTGTCCCCTGTGACCCTGCCATATGGACCCCCCTGGGAACTGGACTTTCTGGTCTGCTTTCCAAACTTATCTGAGACCCTTGGGTCTCCTTGCTCCAGAGTGCTGCAGACACCCAGCTGTGCTTGTCTTCTGCAGCAGATGTGCTCTGCAGATGTCCCTGAGGCTCAGAAGTACATGTGGAGCAGCATCCAGCTTTGCTCAGCTCAAGGTGAAGAGGGGGTTGAAAAAACCAAAAATATGCTGCAGGAGTTTGACCTGGTGCTGGCTTCAACACAGTGTTCTCCTGCTGTCATTGGAACACTCTGGAAGGTCCTGCCAGAGGACAGACTTTCCATTGTCCTTAAGAGCCTAACACATCCTATACGCTGATCACCTGTGCTAGTGCAAGTTGGAGGTCTTAGAGCTGAGAGCTAGTTATAGAGCTAGTTATGGGCTGATGGGACAGTGATTGAGCACCACAAAATCCTTCAGTCCTTGTTGATGTTCCCTCAGAAGTATTTCTGAGGGAAATTTTCTAAGGGTTAATCATATATAGAACTATAAAAAAGTAATTTTGCCTCCTAAATGAAGATATTCCTTGGCAAGCCTTTTGAAATCTGTGGTGGATCCATCCAAACATTCATTTATTAGTAAAAAAAGCAAGCACAGCTTGAATGGAGTCAGTGCAGGGGTCAGCTCCCCAGGCAGCAGATGCAGGCCCTTTACCTGGTGGGTAATTCTGAGTATGCTGCTGCTGCAGTGCACCAAAACTTTTCTTGAAGAGGCTTTTCCAGAGCCTCTTGTCCAACCTGCTGGTATTAGCACCTCCTGGCCATGTCTGACTCCTTTGGTTCATTTTGTCACCTATTTCTCATCTCTTTCACTCAGTACTCTTCTACCCACCATACTCTGGACGGGTATGTATGCAGAACATAAATGTTTTGAGGATAGGAACAATTGAGTAGAGAAAGAATAATGATAATTAATGGGGGGCTTTGGGTGACATTTATTGCCTCTTCTCCAATCAATATATTCATAGTTGGTGAACAATGCAGCAGAATAATTAAAAAAGCAAATAGCATATGTCCTTTCTCACTAGGCAAGGAACTTAATCATGCATCATTTTTCTACATCTGTCATGAGATTGTGGGTGCTGACACTTTTGAGTTGATAGATACTTTGCTCTGTAATTTGTTGAGTATGAAAGCATCCCTCAACAAAGAAATATGAATCTAAAACATTGTTCTTGGACTTTTACCTACAAATTCTTATAAACATATTCCTGAATTCAAGAAATAATAAATGCTAATCCCAAGCATATCTTTATTTTTATTGTCTTTTTTACATTCCCCTAACTTCTTTTCTTTTAAAAACAAATAAAGTTAATTCTATTAGCAGTAATAGACAAAAGATAAAAGGGAAAAATACCACACAACCCACATAACTCAGAATGTCTGCACTACAAACACAGAGGACGGGTGAAGCAAGGAGCTGGCTGATTTTTTTTTTTTTTTTGGATGTAATTTCACATGAGATGACCTACATTCCTGCTGTTTCTAAATGCACCAATAATTAAAACAAAATACAAACAAAGAAAACACAGTTCTAGCTCAGAAAGAGGAGTGGAGTAATTTTGATTTATGATTGCTACTTTATTTTTCATTGTTGTAAGTCTCCATCAGCCAATATGACCAATCCTTCTACTGGACCATTTTTCTTGTCAATCATCTGCTAAGAATTTCAGACTCCCATTTTAAACAGTGAGTCTTTTGTTATCAGAAATCAGCTTTATCTTGAAAACAGTTATCTCTTAAATTACCATCATGGGAGGGGTGGACTGCAGAAGGTTTATTTTCCAATTTTTTACCCCAAGAACTTGACTTTTATGCACAAAGCCTGTGGAAGAAAAGGCATCGTTAGCACAGCATCAAAGAATCCAAAGAAAGGATAACCTTTTCTCAAAGCAGGGGCAACTATTAAATGAACAATTCATTTAATTTTTAGTCACCTTCTCCTTTCAAATGAAAAGCAATAGAAACACATGTCAAAGAAACCAATCATGGTAAAATCTCTGTGCAATAGGCAGACTCTAATAGAAAGAGACGATGGTACAAAGGACTGAAAAAAGCAGCTCTTCTTTCTTCTTCTCTCTTTTGTTATGAAGACAAAGATAAGTGCTTGCAATCAGATGATTTTAATGAGCAGTCCAGTTGTTTGGTCTGGATGGTATATTTCCAGATGCAATCTATAGAGATGTTTGGATATGAACTGGTTCCTTCCTAAATGTTCACTCACCTGGCAGGAGCTGTCAGGGCAGCCCTGTTGCAGTGGATGTACTTTCTCCAGAGAGAGCAGGCAAAGGGGAAGGAGAGAGCCCTTGCAGGAAAAAATGGTTTCCAGTGCTTTCCCCCCACACACACTGTGCGAGGGTTCTGGTCATTTATTTTCTATTATGTTGTGCAGGACATGTCTGGTTTACGTGAGAAGTTCCATCTGCACTGAATAGAATACCTGTGGTGGCTGTAAAATCCCCAAGCTCTGGGGTAAGCCTTCTGCTGTGTGCAATCAGACTAATACACAAATATGAAGACACAATGTGATCATCTTTGTTGCACTGATTATCTTGTTTTGGGAATGTCTGTGTGGGAGGCCTGATGCAGAAGTGGGAGACAGAAGATGACTGGTAGGAGTAATTGAGCATCACGTTATCAAGAGATTCATCTGGTAAGTACACAGAAAATCTCCAATATTCAGTGAAACTGTCTGGTAGTAAGATGCTTGGACAAGTCATATTAACACATTGACAGGTCTCTTAAAATTCCAGGTAAGTTTTGAGCAAGTCAGGATTTGTGGACAGCTTCCTAGTCACAGGCCTCTTTACCTGCACATTTTGTTACCACAACCTGTTTGATGCTATATGTAAAAAATCAGGCCTCAAGGTGTGCTTTTTCCCAGGATTGCCTACCTTTTTCTGCTTTCCATCTCTTCAGAATCCAAACAAGTATGTGTAACACCTGAACATTACATTTATAATCAAGTCAATATTTTCTCAAAAGCAAAGTATAAAAAGTATCTCTCTTTGTAGAGAAGTTGAGATGACTCCAGTGTGTGAAGAACACCAATATTGTAAACAATAATTACAATGTTCCTTTTCTCTCACTAATGGTTCTATTACTTGTATTATTACTTCCTTTCTTATGAAATTAATTATGTCCCTGGAGCTTTGTGAAGGGATTCATATCTACTATCTAGGGCCGGGGAGGAGAAGAAAAATTCATATTCACTTAAAACATCTCATAGTCAAGCATGGAAATAATAACTAGTTGAAAAATTAAAGAGATTTCCATGGTTAGTAATTTGTGTGTAGTTTTGACTGTAACTACTAAGGGCTTATGTTGGATCTAAATATATAGCTTTACAGCTTTCTATCTAAATGAAAAAGATTGAATGTAGGTGTTAGAGATCTCCTGGACTATTAGGCAGTTGTGCTTAGTTCTCATCTATTGAAAAAAATATATTTTCAGTAATTTAGTACTGAGTGTGCCTTTCTCTGCTGGGCCTTCATGAAGAGCACAAAGAGCCCTCTAAATTCCATGAAGTGAGGGTTTCTCACTCTCACAGCTGGCTCTGTGGAGGGATTGTGCTTGGAGAGAAGTGGCATCTCACTGTGACTTTGTACTGCTCAAGACTACGATGTACAGGTTTAGTTCTGCAGCATGTACCTGATGGTTACCTCCTATGAGTTTACAAAGATAGAAAATGTTCCATCCTAGGATGTTCTAGGAAATGTCTCCTAGGAAATTGCTGCTAAAGAAGCTCAGCTTTATATTATTATTTCTGTTCTTTTGGGAATACATATTTATCTGCCCCTTTACAATCAGGGTCCTTGTTTGACTGTTTTTCTTCAGTGTGAATCCTGAACAGAGCACAGTGCAGCAAATGTGGATTTCAATTGTTTGCCTTTAGAGATACACTCTCAGATTTCTAGCTGGAAGGCTCTAGGGATTGATGTATGACATTTTCTTGAGATAGTAATCCAAAGTAATTAAAAAACACAAGTCATGAATAAAAACATAACTTGAACAAAACTCAGAATTAAAATACATATTTTACCCCTTTTATCTAGCCTTCTAATCAAAATGATAATGCTTTGTCTACCTTGAAATGTTAATTGCATACTATAGGTAAAGGATCAAGGGAAACAGTGCACATGAAACTGTAGCTTTGCAGGTTATGTATTTCTTGTTTATGTATTTCTTGTATTTCTATGTATTTTTTGCAGTATCTTTATTTCCCTGCTGTGAGTGGCACTGGGCCAACACGAGACTTCCTGGAACAAGAGCAGCCCTTGCCCCTCAGCTCTAAACTGACCCTGTTCCTCCACCTTCCACAGAATCCCAGAATGGTCTGGGTTGGAATGGACTGAAAGCTCATCCAGTTCTACCCCCCCATCATGGGCAGGAGCACCTTCCTCTAGACCAGGCTGCTCCAAGCCCTGTCCACCCTGGCCAACTTTTCTTTTTTCAAGCTAAACAGATGCATTTTGCTTTCAGATGATAAAATAAATCAATATTTAATATAAATATCAGTTTGCAATTTGTCTTGCATTTTTCTTATCCCTGTTTCTTTAGTCCTTAGTTGAGAAAATCCTGCATTAAAGCTCCTTGATCCCTTTCCTAATGGAGAAATTAAATTCATTTCACGTGACCTGCTGTGAACTCACTCACCTCTTTTGGGAAAGGGAAGAACACCTAAAATTCACAGCTGTACTGGTCTTTTGAACAGAAAACGACAATACCTGCTGAAAAATATAATATTCCAAGAATATGAGTGCTGGATATGATGGATGTTGACAGAGAGATGAGAGTAAACAAGGTAATAAGAAGATATTTGTCAGTATGACAGGGGGTGATCTTCGCATGCCCAAAGGCAGATTCCTATCAAGAGCAAGAAATCTTAAATGTCTGTGAGTGGTAAAAATGGGGGGGTTGAGAATAAACAATGAGGTGATCTAGAAAACCTTTTGGGGAGCTCAGTGAGGAAGAAGGATAGTAAGCATGATGGTGGTATGTCTTTTGCAATCTGGCATGCAGATGGGGCAGGGTCTGGGGATGGGTCAGAGCTGTGCCAAGGGCTCAGTGCAGCATGGATAAGCTGCCCTGGGAAGAACCAGGAAAGGCTGGACACTCACTTTATGCCAGCAGAGTGGGGAAGGCAGCAAAACATGTGGAAATAGAGATGTCACACCAACAGGCCATGCAAGGAAAATGGACTTTCAGCAGAATTCAGAGTGAACAAACGGAAAAAAAAACTATGGTGAAGAGATTAAAACTTTTAAAATAACTTTTTGCCTCAGGAAATAGAGGAAAATTTTCTGGAAAACTTTTAGTTTTGGAATTAAGGTGCATAAAAGTCTGTGTGACGTAGAAGGGGAAATGGAGGTATTGCCTGGGAGGTAGGTCTGGATGACTGTTGTCTACAGTGAGAGAAAAGAAGATTTGGGAGGATTATGGAAATTCCTGTGTTTAGCTATACTGGCCTTGAAACAGAGGATAAAAGCCATCAAAGGAGCACTCCATAAAGGTCACTATGATGTTTTAGAGAAATAGCAATTAGTTAAATAGCTAAATTTTCTAATTTTTGGGAACTGGATCAACTTTCTGTCTACGAGTTCCTGTTTCATATGTACAAGGTACTGCCTTGCACAATGAACAGGAAAATACATTTGTGTTACTGTTTTAAGTACCTAAAATTTATTTTAAATTTCTCTTACTATTAAAAGCAAATTTTTTTGTGTATATAAATGGCAAGCTTATGGAAAATTTCCACTTTCTTGTCCTTTCATTCCCCTGTTCCACTGCTCTCTTTTCTTTAATTCCACAGTCCTTTCTCTCCCTACATTCACCTATGCAGAATAATTTCCAAAACTATTCAAACTCTCTAGGTTATTCAAGGCTACTGCCTACAAGCCATCCCAAGGGTTTTCTCTTTCAGTGTAGAACAATCTGTGCATGTTCCCGTCCCAAAACAACATCACCAGGCTCTGCAGCATGGATCTCATGGTGTTAGAGAAGGGATGAGATATGAATAATAACTCATTCACTCTGGTTTTGTTTTTCATAGCATGAACTCTCTGTCTCCAGCTTAAGAAGAGATTCTGTGCTTATATTAAGAGGTGTACAAGGACAGAGCTCTGCAGTGAAGCAGCTCTTGCTGAGGGCTCAAGACATGCACTTCAAATTGTTCAGGACCTGAAAGCTTTGAGAAAGACCAGCTCAATCAGCTACAGAAAACTCTGCTGCTGTGGGGATTATGTGTAAAGTGTGACTTTCTATTATGTGTAAAGTGTAATTTCTACCTCTGTCAGAGTTGGTTGTGATTTGGGGAGCGTCTCTTTATTAGTCAAATGTCAAAAATACTTCAAGTAACATTTTGTGCTAATAACAGTATTAAAGAAAGAGAGATGTGTTTGATATCTTAAACATTCAGAAATGCATTATAGGTGGGGACTGCACAACACTGTGGTGCTCTCCCTTGTGTGGTATAGAGCTGTTCTTACATCAGTGGTTTGGATGAGTCAGTCTTACATTTGTCTCTCAGGGACTGGAACCTTTTGTTTTGGATCTAGACACTGTCATTTAGCAATGTTTATATAGTGAGGTTTTCTATTTTATGTCAGTTTCTATTTCCTTCCTGGCTATATTTAAAGAATATTTATTACTACACACCATTTCCCCAGAGTAACTAGATGAATATAGTTTTTCTTAACATTCCATAAATTAGAAATTCTTTTTCTTTATTACTTAGTGCAGCTGTTCCATTTATTACCTTTTGTTAGGGACAAAAAATACTTTTGATCTTTCATTTTGCAAGTAATTTACTGCAGGTTGGTTTGTTTAATTGTTGGTTTGTTTTATTGTATTCTGCGTTAGCTTCCAATGTAGCAAGGGAAAGAATTAAAAATTTGAGACACATTTTGGCATTGCATAAAAATACTGGGTTTTGCTTGGCTCCTAATTGCAGTTTCAACTCTTGGTGTTGCTGCTGTCTGAAATCAGAACAGAATTGTCAGAATTTCTTCTGTATTAGAGGTCACAGACAGGGTAAACAAATGCTGCTGTATTTCTAAATCATAAAGTTTGCCTAAAAAGGGTAATCATGCAGGCCTAATCTGATCAAAATATAAGCAGTGTCCTGTTAGCAAATCTCTCAGGTCATTTGAGACACCTTGGGAGAACTGAGAGATCCCCTGTGCCTTTTCTGCCTCTGATTTCCAGCACTAAGCAGGAGAGCAGAAATATGACACAGCCTCATGCTTTATATAAGGTCAACTCATTCTGCACAGGGGCCAAGTCCTTCTGAAAATAACAGCAATAACTTTCAAATTATTCTAACATCTCCAAATATTTGTCTAAATGATCTTGGTTTCTGTCCTCCTGCTGGGGTTCCTGCAGGGACAGAGGCAGCCAGGGGCAGCTCTTGTCTTTCATCCCTCTCCCACGGTTTCAATCCCACCCTGGCTCTTCCAGACAACTGCTCCTTCTGTGCCCTTTGCAGGACATTCTACTGAGCCGAATATCAAGGACAGATGCTTGGAACAGAATCTTCTGGATCACTGTGGCCTGGAGTCCCAAGTCCCAAATCATTGCTGCCACCTGCTCCTTCAGCTCTCATGCAGTGATGGATTTGAACCAGAATCCAAAGCAAAGACTGACTTTATTGAGTCAAGAGAGGTCTGCTGCTGGCTTGATTAGAGTTTGAATTTCATCTTTTCTTATAGAGCCAATGAATATCTGTCTGGGCCACACATGCTGAGAAGTTTAAGCCTTTTTCTCTTTGAAAAATAAAGGTGCAGGATTGCTGAACTTCCACGCTGAGAATATTTAGTTGCAAAGTCAAGCAACAAGTTTAGTAAATGCCACAGGACAAAGCCACATTCTGTGCAAGCCCAGGGATATTTGAGGGATGCCAGTCTCCTTTAATGCACAGGCTGAATAGTAATGAAGGCAGAAATTTTTAAAGAAGGAGAACCAAGCCTTGTCTCAGGATTCAGTGGCTGGGAGCACAGCCCCCAGGGCTGTTCCTGTGCTAGATGTGTCAGGGCAGCACTGGGGGCTGCCAGGAGTGTCTGAGCCTGGGCAGGCTGCAGTGAGATTGCAGGAGCAGCTCCTTGCAACCGTTTGGTGTGTCTGCCTTTAAATAAAGTATTTCTGTGTGCATTTTCCTCTACTGGTTTATAAGGAAGAGTTTTCATGTCTGCTGCACTACAAACTCCTCCATCTATCCGTGACTCATCTGGCAGCACAGCACAAAGAAACAGCCCAGATTAAAAGTGCTTTCATACGTGGAGCTGATGGAGATTTGTCAATGTCTGAAACTTTTTTCTCTTTTCTTTGGCTGCCACTGGCTTACATTATCATTTCTAATCTTTTAAGACTCAGGGAAAAAAAAAAAAAAACTAAAGAAGATAATTAAAGAGTTTTTAGTGTAAAAGGAATTAAGGAAAATTACCATCCTAGTCTGTCCTTACACGGCTGCTTGATTTTCCTGCACTTTAAACAATATGAATTGGACCCATAGTTTGATTTCTTTCCATAGACTCATTTGGGGCTGTTATCTGTTTCACAAGGAAAAGCCATCAATTCTGACTTAATTTAATTTAGTTTTATTGGAATACAATAGTAGAAACAGATGCTTATGTGTGGATTTGATTATACAGAAAATAAATCTTTTTAATGCTTTCAATAAATATGAACGGTTGCCCAATACTTCTCATTTTATTGCTGCATTTTTCAAGCTCTCTTTGAAATTAGTTGAATTTTGATATTTATCTCAAGGTGACAAGTAAGCCTGAAAATCCTCTCGGTATTTTTTGTTCTTTTGCTTAAGCATGGCTATAGGAGTCTCAGACTGTAGCTAACACAGAATCCACAATCTTATAGATAATTTCTTAAAGTAGTACAGTTTTATTGTGTACATCCAATTACCATGGAAATCAAACCCCTACTGTTAGAACCTTTCACAATTCATTTTTCGACTTAATACACTACGAACTCTTGTTCTTCAAGTGTTATTAAATTGTCTCTTCAAAACTTCTTTCCAGTGATCACACACAAACACAGAATGACAGAGTACCCTGAGCTGGGAGGGATCCTCAAGGATCACTGAATCCCAGCTCCTGGATGGGAACCTGAACAGGAACACCCCACAAATCACACCATGTGCCTGAGAGCCCATAATAGCAGAAGATCAGTATTATTACTAAATTGGGAATTAACTGATCACTCTGCAAACCTTCTAAAGCCACCTTCTACTACTATAATTACTACTTCTACAGTAATTATAGCTCATTTCTTCCAGAGTCTCATTGACTATGTACAGGGTACTAAAACTGCCCTGTTGTGGACATCAGGTGTGGACATTTCTGTTTGCCAGGGGACAGCTGCCACTCACCTCTATTCTAATCAAAGTATGACCAGAAAAACTAAATTTCAAAGTGGTTAATGCATTTTAAAAGTAGAAATATTATGCTTAGAGGCCATAGATATTTGTTCTTTTTATTCTCTATTCCCTCTGCAAAGGATAGTTGAGGTTACACAATGACATTTTAGAAACTTTTGTTTTAGCACAGGAATCACCACTGGGTTTTCCAACGTGAATATTTCAGCTGTTATGACAGTCTGAGGATCCTGCAGTTCCACTGCGTGGTGACACCCCTCTGTCAAGCCCCAAATGTCACCAGAACAGGCTCTAAACATCCAGCCTGCTTTTCTGGATGTATTTAGTACTGTGACTAGACTGACACTCAGCAGACAGTGTGATTGGGGCACTCTGCTGTCACTGAATGGCAAAATGAGCATTGCTCATGGTTTGCAGAAATCTGTGGGAGGCAGGAGCAGCATAAATGACACATCAAGTCTATTAAGGCAGCAGCAGAGTCTATGGCAAACTGTAGTTAAATCCTGACAGCGAGAGGCTTTGTAAATTACAATGCCAGGTGCTGGTCTCTTTTTCCATGCTAAAATGTCCTGGTGACTAAAATGGATGGTGACTTTTGGGTAGGATTCATCAGGGATCAGGCTGTTTGTCCTTTCACATCCTCTGAGAGCCCCCCAGTAACCAGACAAGCACCATAATGATCACCTAGCCTTGTGACAGGAAGGTGTCATCTTCTGTCTGCTATCAGCCAGAGCCTGCAGGACCTCAGCCCACAGAGGAGGGATCAGCTGGGAGAAAACCTCCTACAAAATCCCAAACTTCTTCCAGAGATGTATCAATTTTGACAGTAATTCCCTTGGAAATTTTCTCAAAACAAGAAGATGTGGCTAAGAGTTGCCTACAATAATCCTCTGGAGTGTGAGATTCAAACTCTTGGGGTTGGATCTGGGACCTGATGAGCTGCTGACCCTCAGCCCTTCCCTCAGCAACACCCAAATCCCAACACAGCCTTGCATGGGTCTAACAGGAGGTTCATCCCCCCTTCCTTGCCCCTCAGAAGCTGGGGATGATAGGAAATCATCCCTGGTGGTTTGGGAAAAGCCAAGTATATTACTGATCTTCTTTTATATTATTCACTGTATTCTCCTATTATGTTATTCACTACAAACTTCCCTTCTGCAAGAATAATTTTAATAAGGTAACTTTTAAGTCCATCAGAGAAATTAAATAACACTAGAAAATATTGAGATCTCAAACCTTCCTTAAGGTTTACATGTGATACCTGACGTTAATTCAGTAATTACTGAATTAATTACTGCATGCAACAACAAACAAAAAGACCACAGAATTTCCCTTAGTTCAGAAATTGCTTACGTTTTTCTGTTTGTTGGTTGGGGGTTTTTAACAGCAAAAATCTGCAATGAAGCATTCTTTTGAATATTCCCATTGCTCTGGTGGTGCTCAACATGATGGGGAAATTGTTTGATAGGAAATGAAATGCTAATTGTACCTAAAAAAGGCAGCATCTCTTCCATCTGCATAACCTGACTTGTATGGCTGTCAATAACACATCAAACCTCTAAACAGACAAGCCTAGTGTTTATGAAAACAATCTTGCCTTGAAATTGTGAATAGAGCAGAGCTTTTTGTTTCTGAGCAGAATTTTTACCTTGAGGCAGCTGATCCATTTGCTGGGAGCCAGGACAGAAGTGGGGCTGGCACTGCTTAAATGAGATTGGGAAAGGAAAAAAAAACTCTGATAGTCACTAAGGAGTGTGTATTGCACTGGAAACTGTGCAAACTTCATCTAACATAAAGGGTATTGTCAATTACAGATAATCCTTGGTAATTAAGTATTGATCTCATTTGCTTTTTACATCTGGCAGCAGGAACAAAGCCTGTCCCCATGTAGCTGCTCCAGCTTCATTTGGCACTTCAAATGGCCCAGTCCATTTGAGCAGCACTCACTCCCTCTGTGTTGGTAGGTTGGATGCAAGTCCCTGTGGGTCAGCTCTACCTCTGCAGCTGTAAATGTAGGTCAGTGCCTGCCGTGAGGCTGCTCCTTATCTCTAAAAGCACAAATCCTCACACGCAACTTCCCAGCGTGCTGCATTTGTCTGTCCTGTGAGAAAGCTCATTTTTCTAGAGCAGAGAGCTGATTTCGTGCCATTAGCAGAGCTACCAGCCTCCTTATATCTGTCCTGACCCACCTCTGTCACCAGCCCCCTGTGACACAGCACTGCCAGCATCCTGCCTGCTGTGGCACAGCCAGGATATCCTCAAGGCCAGTGCCCATCATCTGTGCTGCATCTCTGGGATGTGGATGTTTTCTTCCACCATTCAAAAGAGAACCATTAAGTTACAATAAACCCCAAAAAATAACTCCCAAAAAAAGCCAAAACATAGAAGCAAAATAAAATCTCACCAACTGGTAATGCTGGAGAGGCAAATTAAGTGACTGTGGCACCAGTTTAAAGGAAGCAGTTCAGTAAAAGTTAAAAGACAATTGAAAGCAGTAGCTCCTACCCACTACCCAGTTTTCAATCTGTGTGTGGGGCTTGTGGTTGAGATTCACAGGTGTGAAAACTCAGTTCTGGAAGGCAAGTGCATGGTAAGCTGATTGAAGGTAATATTTCACAGCACTGGAATTAAAGGCATGTCCAGTGCCAAACGATCTACAAGGGCTGGTAATGCACAAGGAAATGAATTTCTGCTGGGAGGTGACTGAGCACTGGCACAGGTTGCACAGAGAAGCTGGGGGCTCTGCACCCTTAGAGGAACTGGAACACTGTCTGGACACAGTCCTGGGCACAGCTGGCTCTGGGTGGCCCTGCTTGAGTAGGGGCTTGGACCAAATCAGCTCCAGATGTCCTTTCTAATCTCTGTGAATTCAAAACATGTAACCTAAAATGAGCACAGCAGTAATTGTTAAAATTTCTTTCATTAATCGCACGGCTGTTGTGACCAGACTCTCTTGGGTATGTGTCTTGCCTCATTTTCTGTTTAGCCAAGAAATTTCTTTTACTTTCCACGCAGGCTGGTGCTGAACTGTTTCTGTGAGTTTCCTGCCCTGAGCTGCCTCTGGGTTTTCAAACCTGAAGCCAGCTTGGTTTTGTCCTCAGCATGACTCGTGCACTTCTGGCTGCCTCCAGAGCAGACTGTGGGGAGCATGTCCTAGAAGGAACCCTCCTGTCACTCTAATCACACTTTAAGAGGAATCTGACCTTCATATTCTTTCCAATCTCTGCATGTTTTCAAAGGGATTTTTGTATTTTGCTGTTGCTTTTTTTTTCTTAGTTTCAAGCACCATTAAGAAGCCCCCTGCAGTTCTACATCATCTCTCTGTGTCTACTGCTGTTGGTTTATAGGAAAAACATGATCCACGTATTTATCTAGTGAAACATGGTTATTTTTTCTCTTAAAGCACTCATGGCTATTTTTTCTCTTAAAAGACACAAGTTTTCCCTTTAAGAAATCCATTGACTTTCATGTATCACTCTAAATAGACACTTCTAAAAATACTTCTTTAATAGACATATTACTTTCTCTTTCATTAAATAACTACTTCACCATCACCAAAATACCTGTTTTGATATGAAAAAATCCAGATTTCCTACCCATACCAGGGGGGTCTGAACTAGGTGATCTATAATGTCACTTCTAACCCAAAATGTTCTATGATTCCATGAAATTAATTTGGCATATTTTCTTGTTCCTGTATACAAACCCTTGTGTACCTTCTCCTGCCCACTTTTCTCTGTTCTTATTATTTTGCCTCAATAGAAATCCACCAGCAGTACTTAAGTTCAAAAGAAAATAAGCTCTAGGAGGGAACAGTTTTCTTTTTCTTAGGCAACACATAATTATCCTCTCCTCTGTTCTAATGGAACTTGTTTTCCTATTAGGCTTACAAGGGGCTGCAGCTGTATTTTTCCCTTCAATCTCCCCCCAAAAAACCCTCATCTTGGATTTGCTTCCTGGTCATTTTAGAAAATCAGTTCAAAGCAAAACATCACCAAGTTGCCATATCTGGAAACTGCATTCCAGTGTTTATGTGCCTGCACAGGGTTGGCTCCAGTCTTGTGGCAAATACTCTGTTCTGGTAATGCCTTAATATTTTAGCTTTTATATTTTTTAAATTCTGTGCTGCATTTGTGCATAACTTTAAACTCCATATAAAGTGTTAGCTACTGTCTTCACATTTTGGTCAGACAAAACAATCCCTCTGGGCCTGAAATTCAAGGATACCCTACTGTCTTATGCCCTGAAAAGTATAAACAAAAGTGAATTAGGAGGAAGACAACTGGGGGAATATGACTTCATCACCTGAAGCTGTAATTGGAGGATTAACCCCTGATATGCAAATAGACCAAACTTAAAATTGTCTGAAAAACTCATGACTATTGTCCATCTTGGGTGTGGCCCCTCTTGGAGATTGTCCAAGGTGAACCTATTGAAGGCCTTTAATAAATACCCACTTTATTCTCTTAATCTTGTCTAGCCTCTGTTCCAGGCAGCCTCTCCAAGGCATCCCTTGCTGAGGTGGAAGAGTGGGCTCTGTACCCAGCACGGTGAGCACTGCAGTGCTCTGATCTTGGCCCCAGGAATCATGAAACTGCAGCAGTGATGTGCTGGATTCCCTGCTCTGTGTAACAAGGTGAAGCACACACACAAGCTGCTCAGGATGTTTGCTCAGGATTTCTGCTCAAAGACAAGATCTGGCTTGGCAGCCACTTTACAAATAGACTCAGATTTAGTGTAACAAGGGTTTTGCCCATGTTGCAAAAACATTTCTCTTTGAAACTTTTTTTTATTTTAGCTTTTGACAGACTAAAACCATCTTATAGTCTCTGCATTTTTACAAGGAAAAAATATTCTTCTGTTCTTTATTTCTGCAGTCCAAACAGTAATATTTGAAACATTTATTGTGAACAAAGCAGGCAGATTTTCCTTGTTTAATTTAGTATTCAAAGTAAGTAGAGACAAAAGATTCGAACCCTTCTCATAGTTAATGCAGCAGACTGCAGAGGCAGGTGGTGTGCACAGTTTCTCAAAACTGAAATAAATCTGAAAGCATAAAATGGCCACAGTGACCTCTGTCTGTACAAATTACTCAGGTTGGTTTAGCTAAAAAAAACCTCCCATTTCCTGAAAGAAAACCCTGTAGAAAAGGGTTTTGAAAAGGCATTTCCTTGATGTGAGCCTGAGCAGGACCTTCAGTGCTACCTTCTAAATTTTTTCATGGAAACCTCTCAGCAGGGGAAGCATTAGGCTCTGAGGATGGTTAGCCTTTTTCAAAATAAGCATGAAAAAACATTAAAAAAATTGTGCTTGTCATAAATGTGAACCAAAATACATAAACCTGTCTCCAGTTATCAATTCAGCATCTTTATTTGTGAGAAAAAATGGGCAGGAAAGCTTCAGGAGGAACATCATTCACAATATCTGGGTGTGCTCAAGGGAAGCCCTGTGAACTCAGTGCTCTTTCTGATTACTGGGTTCAGTTTTACTTTAGACCTTTGGTCATTTACTGGTGCCACTGAGCCAGAGATTCTGTTAAACAGCCCCCAGGTTCCTGTTTACTGTGTGCACTGCACAGATGGACAAACCCGCCAGTCATCCCTTGAGTATTCTCTTAAAATTCTGAACTGGCAGAGGAAATGATGCTGGATTTCCATTAGAACTGTGAAAAAGAAAGATTTCTCTCCTCTCCCATTATCACCCTGATAAATCTCTGTAAGATGCACCTTCTCACCCTTCCAAGCTTCCCTGAAGAACAGCATAAGGCAAATGGCTTTCATTAATCATCTCTTATTGACAAGACTGCCTACCTGTGTTTTGGGGAGATAAGGGCTGTTTATCTGGCTATCAAAGGTGGTTGTGAACAGAATGCTTATGGCAGAACTTTACAGAAAATTCTTTTTCTACTGCTTTAAGATGCACAGATTCTAACAAATAAAACTGATCTTAGAAAGATGATTTATTTACACTCATAAAATTTATTATGAGCCTTGGCCATGAGCTTTGTCTTAGTACAGTGAAGCATCTTCTAAACATTGAGATGAGTTGAAAATTGTTCCACTGATGAAACCAGCATTTTGTAGTGGTGTTGCTGACATGGTTGACACTTTCTTCCAGTGATGGTTCAGTCCAGCTCTGTGAAGATGACTCCAAGAGTGACACAGATTAATTTTGTTTCCTCCAGGAAGTGTTGGCTCCTGTCTGTACAGTGGCATATTAGGCTGTGCCCACAGCTGAAGGCTGTGTTGCACCATCAGGTTAAGGGGGCCACTCCAGAAATGCTCACTTGGTGTCTGATTATCAGAAGATATAAAAAACTAATCTGACTTCATTTGAAATTTTACTGAATCTCAGGGATTTTGTCACAAAACTCCTGCTGATTCCAGACAAAGCACAAAGCCTTGTAACGATCAAGAAGATCTGACCTACCTATTTGCTTAAATGATCATTATAAAAAGGATTTTCATTCCACAATCTTTTTTCCAATCAGCACTGTGAAATCATGATAATAGATAAAGCATCAGCCACCATGTGTTATTCATTAAGCTGTGCAAACTCAACTGCAAGTGCAGAATCCACAGTAATTACATTTGGGTAATTTTTTCAGGAAATATTTTTGCACAGACATCTACCCAGACAATTTATTTGCAAAATACTGACTTGTGCTGGTTGGCATAAAAGGAGAGTTAGAACAATCAGGTTTCATGCTCACACAGTTTGGTCGCACTTTTCTAGAGCTGAGACGGCAATTTTTTGACTGAGCTTGAAAGAAGGATTTAAAAGTGATGGGTCATTGACTGCTGGCTTTAAGAAAAAAGAGTGGAATCAGTTTGAGGTTTAAAGTGCATTATCAGGACAGAGAAAGATTTAGGGTGATAATATTTGAGGGAAATCTTCTAAACAAATCTAAAGTTTTGGAACAAAAGCCAAGGCAAAAAGGAGCTGTCAGGCTTGTCATGGTCAAAAAGACAGTAGGCTAGGTAAACTGTAAATTATCTAGCTCTTTTTTGAAAGAAATTTAGAAATTAAGCAAAACTCCTAAATATTATGTTCTGAAGTTAAGGAAGATGAAAGATGTCCTCATCTGGTGAATTAATTTACTTCTAAAGTTAGTCAGTTGTTACCTCTCCAAATTCAGGATTATTTTGTTGGATGGATGCATGCAGGACAATCATCTTGTGGCAAGTGTTCAGTCTGAGCCTCATCCACTGCAGGTACTATTTTATAAATAGTGACTTGATTCTTTCAAAGTGGGATTTGTCCTTTTTGACTGAGATGTCTGTAACTATACCTTAAATCATTGTCTACATTAATGTCTTGTCAAGAGGAGAAGAGGTGTGCTGGGAATAGATTTAAGGCATCTAAACAAAGCACATCTCACCCTGGGAGTGCTTAATTCTTTCCTTTGACAGCAAAGAGAGGCTGTATGTCCAGTTCAGACTGCCATTGCCTCCTCTCTCTGTAAACCCCTGTCAGGTAAGATGAATCCCATGCCCAGGAGGACAAAAAGGAGTCAGGGATTTGCTACAGTCACGAGCTTCTCATGTAGAAGGAACCCTGTGGAAAAGCAAAGCTCAGGCTGAGGTGTGGAGGATCAATGGAAGCTCCCTTCCCTGGGTGTAAATGACAGAAGGAAGGATGATCTGCTGCAGGTGAATAATTGCTGGGTAATTCCTGGGGGGATCTCAGTTAATGGAGCTACAGCTTAATTAAACCTCATCATTCATAGCTTCCTTCCCTTGAATGCTTCTCTTTAACAGTAAATAGAGGAGGGAGGCAAATAGTACAGGCTCTGACAGGTAAGTGGGCTGTTCACATTAATGAGTGGGGATTGTGCAGTCAGCAGTGGCACCAGGCTGGGGAGGAAAGGGGATTCTCACCACAACTGTCCTCCCCAGCAATTAGGAAAGGCTTTCCAGGAGAGCTTTTGTGTTTAAGCGCAAAGTGAAGACAAAAAATTATGCCTAAAATGTTATCTGATGGGTTTTGCAAATAATACACAGTATAAGAGTTTCCCGGGCTGGCAAAGTGAGGTTTGGGAAGAGCACTGTGCACATGAAGTAGCTGTGATGCTATTTATTCCTCTCTTTGCTTTTATTGGGAGCTTTGCTTTAATTTGGGGAGAAATTAAATCCTAGGGTCTAATGAGAAGGCTCATATATAATCAAAACAAATTAGGTTAGAGGAATATAAGCCAAACTGGCTAAAAGCAATGACTGACATTTTAAAAAAAATCCCATCATTTCAAAAGTTTTCACTGAAAAACTGGTTCAGACATCCTCAGACTTTCATCTCCCAACCTGTGTTTGAGTAAAAGGAATCTTCTTTCATTTTTTTGTGCTCTTACCACATATGGATCCATCCTTTTACCTACTTGGGTAGTTGTGGCACTGTTTGAAGAATAAATAATCTGATCCCTGAGTCCAAGCTGAACAGCATGAGAAAGAGTGAACCTACTTTCCACCACTATTTAACAATCAGATTTTTTCCTCACAAGCAAATTTCTAATCAAAAAAGAAGAGAATGTTCTCCTACCAATGTCCTTTAGCCAGTACCACCCCTTTCTGAAGGACAAGGAAGGTTATGTGGAGCAGAGATATTAAATAACCACAGATGTGTTCCAAAAAGAAACTGGCTCTGAGGGGTCAGTGCATACTATTTTATATTGCCTTATATGCAGAACGCAATACACTTCAGTAATGATGTTTGAAAAAAAATTTAGTGTCCTTAGTTAATCCTCTTTTGCTCAAATATTTGTATATTTGTTATCTGTCAACAATGGAGACCAAAACTCAAAACTCAGTCCCCTCATGCGAAATTCTTAAATGTCACCATTGATTATTACATAGATTGAAATCAGAATATAAACATAAGGTATTTATCATACCAGTTAGATTCACAAGGATTTGACATAAAATTCAGAATGTAAAAGGCAGGAGAGATTTCCAAGTCTTTCAACATTGTTTGAAAGGTATGTTAAGTTTTTACTGCTTTTCTTTTGGTAATGTATCATGTATCTATTGTTCATAAATCCTGTTTTCTTGCAACCTTCTTTGCAAAATAGGAGCATGTCAAGTGTAACTTTAAATGACTTACAGATGTACTCAACAAGGTGGAATGAAAGACTTATTTCCCTGCCTTTCAAAGATGACACTATTGACTTTTTTTTCATCATGAAACAAGTATGTGGTTTCCAGAATGCTCAAATGCTGCTGCCTTTAAAATGAAGTGCATATCAAATACTCTGAGGGAGTAATTCAAAAAACTAATTTTCCAGTATAGTAAAGAGCAAGAATTATGTGCTCTAGGCATATGAAGAAAACAAAGTAGATCAGGGGTAGTTTTAATGCAATGGAACAGAAAGGTATTTGAAGACGATTGGCACATGCTGATTTACTGCAATAGTACATGGGTTACATCTGTCCTCTTTTGAACTGGTGTTGAAGAAATTTGCAAGGTTGAACCTCTCAGTTGCAAAGTTGCTAAATAGATGCTGAGGGCTGTTATGTCCTTGATTTGCTTGGGTACGCAGCAGCAATCCCAGTGAAAATACCTGTGGGGAGCTGATCCTGACTCTTTAGAACTGTAAAATGCCACACCTAATACTCCTGTCTGGAGATGTTTTACTAGAGAGTTTCTGAACTGTTACATTATGGCTGAGTTAAATATCTCCCTGTACTGAGTCTGACACTTCCCATCTCCTGTGCCACACTGGGATTTGTGCTCCAAGTTCACCCTGCATGCTACCTGTGCTGAATCCCCCAGTGATGAGACCTGGAGATGGTGACACCAGCACTGCAGGGTGTGTGGCACTGCTGGGCGTAGGCTTGCTCTGCAAAGGATGGAGGAAAGATGCTCTGATTAAGACTGCAACTTGTTAATCCAAATATCAAAACTCACTTGTCAGCTTAAAACTCCTATCTCTGAGCTCACTTCATTTGCCAGGCACTGCACTGAGGGTGATAAGAGAAATCTCGTATAATTGAAGTATTGGTGTACAGTATGAAATATGAGGTAAAGGAATAAAAGCTCTATTTTTCTCTTGAGTTTTTCTTATCCAAGAGGAAGCCAAGGCAGTGGCCAAACTGGTAATAGGCATTTAAGACAAGTAATTGGCTGCTAGCCTTCAAAAAGGATCTGATGTAGGTTTATTAACTCATACTTCCTACAGCATATAACAGAATTTAATGTTGGAAACCAGGTATCACATATCAAATACTGATAACAATTTCAATTAGTCTCCAGATGAATGTTTATGGAATACCTTCATTGTGTGGGTATTTTTTGAAGAGATATGAACAAATAAACTTGTCCTCGGAAGAAAAACAGACTTTGCTGAATTACAGAATATGCCCAGAAAGATTCCTATCTATGTAACATGTTGCTCAGGATGATTTTGTTATCACTGAGAGTAAGGACTTTGTTAGGCACATCTGAAGCTCACAGTCTGGCTGGCATGACATGGATATTCTTTATTAAAGCATTTCTGAAGGCTTAACAATTGTCTATTTTATGTACACAATTTCAGACCATTGGTTACTTGGAAGACGCTCAAAGGACTTTCCTGGGATTCATCCACAGGCAGGTTCCAGTTTGGCAGGTTCCAGTTCTGTTTTCTACTATTATGGACATTTAAAGGAAGCATCAAATTTTGGGACATTCTTTGAAATGCTGTTGAGATCTAGTTTTAGTTTCTTGGGTTTGTTTTTAATTCTACTATGCCAATCATATTTCATAACACAATAAAGATGACATTAACACAAATTTTGCTAAAGGGCACTATATCACGCACACACAAAATATTTGTTTCAGATATGTTTTCTTCATCTTTTCTTGTGTGCTGAAAATGCACAGAAGAATATGAGGTACCCACAAATCTAAGCTTCATGCTGAACACAATGTTATGCAAAATAGCCTTTATCTTGTGGATTTTATTTAAGGAAAGGAAAACTGTTAGGGATTAAAGTGTTTGGGATGGAAGATCAAAGAAGGAACAAATTGAATAAATACAGAGTGTGGAGTCTGTTGATTTCATTCAATGTCCTGTGGACAAGGAATTTACTAGTGGTTTTGTGAACTAAGCTGTCATCTCTGTTAATTTTCTCTTTTGCTCAATCAATGTGTAGACATATTATGTGAAACAAATGCATGGGATTCCTCCAGGCTAAACTTGGTGCAGTTAATAAACCTTTCACTCATCAGCTTTCAGTGGTTAATCTGGATTGCTTTACCTCCTCCTGCTGACTCCAGAGGCTGCTGAGAGGGACTTCATTCTCCTGCGTGAAATTTTAAGTTATTTCAGGGGTTGTTTCTTTCAGATAGAGAGATTGATCTGTGCTTGAGCCAATGCTTCATCTCTGTCACTGTCTCAAAGCCAGAAGAAAGGCCATTGTGTGGTCTTACTGTCAAATGCTGATGATCACATTGTGCTATTTCCAAAAGCAACTGCTTGTGAATGGTTCCTAACAATTTTTTTTTAGTTTAAAATATCTTAAATGTCTAGTTCTGATTTTTTTAATTATTATTTTGAGATTTAAAGTTTTTTAAGTACTGCAGGAAAGTTCACCTTCAGCCAGTTTGCTTTAGCTGATAGCTCCAAGAGCACAGGCATCACATCAGCATCCCTAAGTGGATGGGCTTTAGACAAGCTTGGTCTGGTGATAACACTGTTTACAAAACTGCTTCAGAGAGGAAGCAAGGCCAAAACCAAGCCAGATTCAGAACAGCATTTTGAGATGCTGACTTTCAGGCCCAGAACACATAGCAGGATGCTTTAGGACAGACAGGCTACTAACTACAAAAATTCACAGCTGTGGTGCTGTCAATGTTGCTGTCACCAGCACAGTCTGAGCTCTCCATGTCTGCAAGGACTCAAGTGAAAATTTAATGGAAACCCTTATTTCAAAGGCTAAGTATTTCATTTTGCAGCTTGTGCTTCAGGCTCTTTTTAAGGAGAGTAAAATTGAATTAAGCAGGTCATCATCTGTCTCATGTTATATATGGTTTCCAGAGCACAAACATTTAGGTGGAAATCCTTCTTTTAGATACACACAGTTAATCTGGGTTCTGCTTCTTGGCTTCTTCAAATGCTTGAAGAAATGGAAAAGTTATCCTGAAGTGTTACCTAATTTCTCCTGTGAAAGAGAGGAGTTGGGAAGTGTAGCTGGGCTTTTGGGACCTTGTTGATGGCCAAGAGGCTCAGCAGGACTGCACCTGCCAAAAGGCCTTGGGGAAGGTCCCCATGGGGGTTCAGAGCTGACCTTGAGTTCCCCGCTGCACTAAACTGCCCTAAATTATCCCTGATGAAAAGTGGTTGAGAGAACAGCAGTGTTGATACTGTCACTGATAATATTACTATTATGGTTGTTTTGGAAACCTCTAGGATAATCATGGCACAGTTGAGGGTTTGGGCTGTCATTGGTAGAGTTTGTGTTCATTCCCTAAGAGGTATCAACAATACAGTTTTGAAAGGGCCAGGAACAGTGCATATTTCTGGGGAGTGAAAAGTGAAAAAGGTTTCTGTACTTAAAATTTGTACTAGAACTGAGAACTTACTGTTAACATAAGATTTTCCATTAAGTGGCCATTTCTCTAATATATGGTTAAACACTTGCTTTAAAAACACATTAAAACATCAATATTTTGCATTTTTTTACTTTAAAATGATGCCATGTTTACAGATTATACTCTAGAATCAGATAGTGAGTAAAAGTATAAAATATCATACCTTGGAAAAGCAAAAATGTCTCTTTGATTTATAATTAATGTAATATAAAAATAATTTATGATTTTTTATTCTTCCAGGTTTGTTTTCCTCCCCACCCCCAAAAAAAATCCAAAAAGAGAATTTGCCATTTTGTTCTGACTCTTAAATGGAATATTTTGGTTTATTTTATGTCTTTCTCACATTCTCAAGTATTGATTACATAAAGATTTTTTGATTCCAAACAACAAAACCATATTCATCTTTTTGGGGGCTCTTTTTTCTGGTGTTCATGTATATTGATTCCCATGAAAATGAACTACTTTTTGTTGTTTTTTCATTATGTACAATATTTTAGTGATGAGTTTTATCAATAATTTTGTGCTTGGGAATACTTTTAAAGAAATGAAAATACTGAACAATCACAACTCTGTGAATCCTCTCTAGCAATCACACAATTGTATGCAATTTTGTACCTTGTGGGTTTCTTTTCCCTTAAGCAGTTATTTCATTTCAGCATAGAGGAAGATTTGGCACTAACAGATGTAAATGTTCTGTACTATGCAATTAGAATAAAATTCCTTTTCCTTGAAATTCTGCCAATTTACAATATTGTGAACAGAGGAACAAAAAAAATTGAGTTGAACATCGTAAAAAATCCTGAGCAGGTCTGAGAGAGAAAAAAATTAATGAAACACATAATAAGCTCTACCTACACATAGAATATTTTTTTAAATACAGGTGAGAGATATCATATTGTTCTATGATGCTTCTGGAGGGAGCAATATTTAACTGAAATATAAGTAATTCAGACCACATCAGTAGAACTGTGGAGAGTGGATGGAGAGCACTATGAGAGCAATACATCTGTCTGACATCTAAATGCAATTAGAGTGGGATCCAGAAAGTGAAAGTATCACGGGGGGAAATGGCCGTGGGGTCTGCAACAAAATTTGTTTGGGAAGTGTGCAGGAAGTGTTGCATAAAATCTGATTACAAAGGACAGCAGAGCGAAGGGATTCAGAAAGGAAATGGGAAGAGTTTAGGGCTAATTATTATATGCTCAAGTGTGAGTGTGGCCATCTGGCAACTTGTCCCCAACCTGTAGCCTCAGGAGAAAGGAAACTGTGATGAGGAGAAAAGATGAGCAAAAATAATTAAACACTTGAAAGAGAAAAATGGGACAAAGAAAATTATAAAAGCTCTAGAAAGGTTTGGCAAGGGTTGTAGAGAATCAGTAAAACTGGAGGAGAGCAGAAAAGCTACCTGAAGCTTTATAAAAAAAATAAATCTGAGGTTGGCAAAGGTTCATCATCCTACTGTTTGGGGGGAAACAGCAGCAAAACCTCAAACACCTGCGCATGCACTTCTGTAAACAGCAAAGAATACACAGCCAGTAAGGTCTCACACAGAAAATAAAAAATTGTCACAGCTGTTTAAACGTGCATCAAAAAATACATTTACCATGGCCTCTGCAGCTGAGATACGTACAGAAAACATGATTAAAACATCATTGTCTTTGGCCCTGAGAGAAACTGCTCATAACTTTTAGAAGGAAAGCAGTCTTTAATACCAGGAAGGAAATAGTTTTATTTATTAAAAGAAAGGAGCAGAATAACTCTTTCAAGTTTAAACTTCTCCAGTATTTTAATTTGTAATTTTTTTGGTGTATTTGTAACTTTATAATGGCAATGAGGTTCTATAGAAAATTAAACACTTGTATTCCAGGGTTTCTTCTGATTCAATTGTTAACTGTCCAATTTATTCATAGAAGAATTTTTTATTTAAGTAAGGATCATGCCCTTATAATGAGAAATAATTGCACCAGTTCTGATTACAATACAAATTGTTCTTGAGGTAAAATGGGTTAAAAGATCTTGTCAGACCAATCATATCACTGTTAGGATCTTAAATGAACCCATTTGTTCTCTTGATGCTTCTTTTATCTGAGGGTTACCACTTTTTTATGTTCAATTTTTTCATTGTTGGCGGTAGACTGCTGCTAGTCTTAGTGAAGTTATCCTGAAGCTTTTAGGTCAGTAAAAGAAGTTTCAAGAGAAAAAAAGGCACTAAAGTGAATAAAACTGTCTTCAATATACAGGTTCACAACTACACACAGAGTGAGTGTCCTGGGTTGACTATATGATGCTTTTATCCCCAATCGTCTTCTTCTGTTCATGCTGAATAATAAGTTTACACCTTTAAGAGTGTTCCAGAGAGTGAAGGGGGGGAGAGAAGAAGCGGCAGTTTTTTCCAGAACTGTACTCACTCCTACACATTCCTGCTGCGGGCTGTGTGGTCTGTGGCTGCACCGGCAACGGGACAGTGCTCTCCTTTGCTTTTAGTTGGCTAGCTAGGGCAAAGAAGTTCCCTGGACCTTTGTTTTCTTTTCTCCTTTCTCTTTTGGACCTCTTAAAAACCT
The DNA here is from genome assembly GCA_024865655.1 of Emberiza elegans. NCBI lineage: Eukaryota > Metazoa > Chordata > Aves > Passeriformes > Fringillidae > Emberiza > Emberiza elegans. Next base: position 687,507 of record JALJVW010000797.1, read on the forward strand.
GCTCTGGACTGAACACCCAGGGGAGCACCGGCAGCTGCACCTGTGGCCCACCGGGCCGGGCCTGGCCTGTGACATTCCCAGCACCAGAGGGACTGATCAGAAACTGGGTGAGCTGAACTGCACCCCGGGGAAAGGACTTTCTCAGTTTGTCATCTCCTTTGGAGTGGCAAGGGATCTTACTGTTTGATATTGTGTAGATTTTACTGTTTAATAAACAGTTTTTCTCCACCTTTCTCCAAGGAGATATTTTCTCCCGGACCAGTTGGGGGGAGGGGCTGATTGGATCTGCTGTACTACCGGAGCTCCTTTGAGGGATTCTCTCCCAAATTTGCCCTAAACCTGGACAGTGAGTAATAAAAATATATTCTGCTTATTATGTTTTCTAATGTGAGAAGAGTTTGGCATTTATTCCTTTTTTTTAATGTGGAAGGATATTAGATGAGATTGTACAGCCAACAGTGTTACTATTCATAGATACCCTTGTAAGCTGCCAGTCATCCCAGCCAGTAGCTCTGGAGAATGGAAAATTCATGAGATGGTGGAAGTAATATAAAGATGTAAAGCAATATTTTGCCCTTCAGCCCTGGGTCAAAGCTGGTTCAGGTGTGTACCATATCAGAAATAATTAGGATTGCATATCATATAGGTTGGAATTATCTTCTTGAATTTTAAAATATTATGCAAGAGAGGTCTATGTACTAATATTTAAGGGAGTATTAGTAGTAGGGTGTTGGTACAGCTGGTCTGTGGGGGCTTGGAAGGAAATTCAGTGTGCTTTTGGTTGCCTGTGTCTTTAATGAGTTAAAAGTATTGATGAGCTTGATCCCTTCCTCCCTCCCCTCCTTTCTTCATTGGCTTCTCCAAAAGCTCAGCACAACTCTGCTGCTTCTCTCCTGGTCCTTTGGTTTTTTCTCCAGGTCAGGAGCAGTGCAAAAAGAAAGGGGAAAAAGAGATGGAATCCTACCAACCTTGTTCATACTCTTAATGTTCTTTTCTTTATTGTTTATATTTTAGCTGAAGTGGTTTGAAATGTTGGTGATTAATACATGCACGTTTTTGAAGGAAGGACCAAATCAAGTTTTTCAATGACCAAACAATACAGAAGTGTCTGGACAAACTGGTTTATCAATGGTAATGACAAAATGTTTATCAACAGAAGCAAAAGTTCTTCCAAAAAATCATTGAACTTCAATTTTCCCTCATTTCGTCTGGTTGTGACAGCAATTAAGTGGTGGAAATCATTAAGAGACAAGGGAAATTACTCTGATGAGTAACTGTGCAATTAACTACTCCAAAATCAATAAAAAAGTTTAATATCACAATTTCTGAACTTTTTTTCCCCATTTGATTTAAGCTTTCTCCCCAAAAATCTTTCTTTAGTCTTTTAGTCTTTAGTGGTGGTGCACATATGGGACTCCAGACATAAGCAAACAAAAATAGACTTCTGTTTAACATGAATATGTTAAGAAGTTGCAATTCTCTTCCTTCAGTATGTCTGGGAATACAATAATATTTGAGGATAAGGAATAATGAACCAGATAAGAACTTCAAATTTTCAAAACTACAAACCTTGAGAGAAAATTTGAACTCTCAATATTCATTCAATGTCATGACATAACCATACAATTCCATGACTTCTAAAATTGCTTAATTGTTTCCATCTTTTGATTCTGCAGAGAAATGTGCACTTGCTTGGTTTTTGAGGATGCAACAGGTAATACCATGTGTTTTCTTTAGTTAAAGGCACAGGTGAGATGAAAAAAGTAACAACTTGATTCTTTAATAAAAGAATCTTGCCAGTGAGGCAAGAACATTTTTGGTACACTCTACAAGAGTGCAAATACTTGATGATTTTTAGGAAAAAACACACAAGTTTTCTATGGTTTCTTACTCAATACAACTTTAGTCAGAAGAGTTTTGTATAATATTAGAAATAGATTTCTTAGCACACTCTTTTCATATGAAACTGTTGCAACAGCAAAATACAAAGTTAATCATGGTGAAAGGCAACTTGCAGAAGTTCAGAACCTTCTGCTAAATGCCTTTTAAAAGAACCAAGTGTAAGATTTCTTGGTTCTGAAGCTGTGAGTTTCCACTGGTTCTGAGCTGGGCTTAACCAGAAACCTACAATAATACTTTGTACATGTTTAATGTGCATGGATAATAACAGATGACAGACATTCCCCAGTCCCCTTTTTCCCCTCTCATTTTTTTTTGCTTTGCATGTTAATCTGGCATAATTAATTGCAACTGGGAGTGCTGTCAGTATTTTATCAGCTGCAGATTTATGGAGTGGATAAGAGGCTGATTATTAAGATTATTAAGAAGGTCCTCCTGATAACTGAATGCTAGACATTGCTGGGACTTTAGGGGTTTATGGCTGGGCTCTGGGTTTTTTAAATAAAGGTGGGAAAAACATAAGAGCACAGAAAAAGAATTGGTGAATGTTTTCCAGTGAAGTTACAACTCAAAAGGGTCAGGAGATGTAATTGCAACTGTACAGACACATGGAACAGAAAAGCAGTGCATGCATTTCAAAACTATCTCAACAGCATAAGTGAGTATGTATCTGGGGAGTCTTTCTTTTTTTTTTCTTTCATTTTATTTTCCAATTTGCACAGGTTATCTCTTCCCACACAGTGCTATTGTCCCATGAGCCCGGTGACATCCACATCCTTCTCATATTTGCCAATAAGAGACCTGATTAGTTTCAAAGTGAACTTCAAGAGACCCTAAATGGGGCAAGACCAATGCCAAGGGTGCATTTTACGGAAAAGGAGGTGCTGACAGTGTCAAAACAGGCTGCAGTGAATCCTGCAGGTCTGGCTGCTGCCCTTGATCCTTAGAGGTTAATAGTCTCTCCCCCTTACTCAAGACAAAAATTCTCAGTAGGAAAAGACTTCCCCTGCTCACAGCTGTAAGTACAGGTCAGGCTGGTGAAACTAACTTCATTGCCCAAAGATGTGGGATGAAAGGTGCCTCAGCCACCTTTAAATGTTTCTAAAAGACATCATCTGGGATGCTTTTCTAGTGCCACTGCAGAAGCCACAGCAAGCTCTCTGTGGTCCTTGCCAAAATGGTCAATGCCCTCAGGTGTTTCAACCAAATAACATCCTCAGATGATTGCACAGATTTGAGACTGAAAGATGGCGAAAAATCTCCTCCTAATCAGTGCTCTCAGTTCGTGCAGTGCTGTGAGGGGGTGGCAGATGGAGAACTTGGGGCAAATCATCCTCCCATGTGTGCTGTTCAGAGAGCCCTGGCCTGCCTCCCACCATCACCACTTCAAGCAGGGGGATTCTTCCAGGCTTGAACTCCCAGAGACATGGCAGGGGAAGCAGGGTGGCATTTTTTGGTATTTGCATGATTAGGGGATCCCTGCATCCAGGTAAGGCAAAGCAAGTGAGCAAGGGAATTGCACCAGTGGGGAAGGACATGGAAGGTCATGGACTTGGAGAGCCCTGTGAGACTGGAACTGTGTGGGAGGCACTGGGAGCACCCAGGGGGGTGACTGGGGGAAGAACACCTGCTCTTACCACTCAGAATGGGGGGCAGAACGATGCCCCTGCTCTTACCACTCAGAATGGGGGGCAGAACGATGCCCCAGTGCTCCTGGCTGCAGCTTGAAGTTGTTCTGGCAGCTCTCCTCTACCACACAAGGGAGGGAAGTGATTGAACTGGCTGATTATTTTGCATGTTGGTTTCACTCTCCTTTCCCTCCTCTCCTAGCACACACATACTCACAGCCCTTCTCCCCCACTTCCTAAAAGCCAAGCTGTCCTAGGTAAGGGATCAAACACTCCCAGCCCGGGCATGGCAGACGGGGAGAAGCAGCTCCAGCCACTCCCGGAGCGGGGCGGCACAGCGGGGTGAGGCAGAGCCCGGCATGCGAGGGGAAAGCCTCCTCGGAGCCCCCCAGGCAGCGCTGCCCTCCCCGGGAAGGCTCTCTCGCCCCGCCTGCTCCGGGGCAGCCCCTGCCAGGCTCCGGGCTCGAGAAGGGGGCGCGCCCACTTCAGCATCGAATCCACACCGGCGGGAGGACAGCGGCGTGCCAACAGGGGGAGGGAAGACGGGCAGGACAACGCCACTCTCATGCCAGCCTCGCAGCCGGCTCTCCCTCCAGGAGGCGAATCGCGGGCGCTCCCGGGGAGCCGTGCCCCGGCAGCTCCGAGGCTGGGATAAGGATGAGCGGCTTGGGCGGCGGCTGCAGCACCGCGGACAGCGGCAGGACCGAGCGGCACCGCGGACAGCGCCCCGCGGCCGCGGCCGGCCGCTGAACGGAGCCTGCCCGACGCGCACATGTAAGATGCTCCCCGGGGATGGATGGAGGGATGGATGGTGCCCCTGCCCCTCTCCTCTCGGCTCCTGGCTCCAATGCCGCTCCTTACTTAGGCACTGGGAAGTTTTGGGGGGGTTGGGGAGGTCTCTGGGTGACTCGGTCTCCTGAAAGCTTGAGGATGGGTTGGTGGGAGTGGGGAGGGTTGGCTGCCTGTGATATAATTGGTTTTTATATCAATCAGTTTGGTTTGGCTTTTCACTAGTGGTTTGGCTTTTCATGAGTGATTTGGCTTTTCACGAGTGTTTTGCCTTTTCACCCTTGGAATTTGTGCTTGCTGTCAGTGTAACGCAAAGGGTTTGTTGTTTGCTAGCAGCCACATGGTTTGGAGGCATGCTGTTGTCTTCTTTGGTAGCTGGGTGAAATGTTTAAGGGTTTGTTCTTCGTTAAAGCAGTTTGGGCAGGTTGAAATTTAAAAAGAAAAAAGTGAAAGGGGACACTGTATCCTGCCTGTGTCATGCCTGTTGCAGCTTTCGAGGTCTAATGGTTGTCATGGGTCCTTCTCTGCACGTTGTTTCCTGACTTGAGATAACTATGAAGTGAGCATTGAAAAGGGTGTATCGGTAGGGGAAAATGACATGCAGCCAGAACAGAGATTACTAGTTCTTTTCAAAGCTTTTCTTGCTCTTTTTAATGGAACTGCTTGCTGAAAATCAGCATTACACTGCCCCCTGCTTGAACAATTGGAGATTTTTCGTTTCTCTCATCACTAGTAAAAATTTATGAATGAACAGGTATTTCTCTGTTGTGTTCTCTAGTATGATCCAAGCCTGAGTTTTGAAGCACTTCAACAGTGAGGGTGATTTATTCCTAGTTCCTAAAGCCAGATTAAAAAAGAAAAAAAAAAGTAGAACTCATTCTTCTTGTGACAGCTCATTTGGTGGTCAAACATACTAATGAATGAACAATGGGAGAGAATGTAAAAATAGCCTTAATTTTGGTACATCTATCTCAAATGTTCTGTGATAAATTTTTAATAATTAGCCAACTTCACAACCAGAGATTAAAGGGAAACAAGGAAGGAAGGGGGGAAAAGTAACCTACTACTTGTTTTATAACACAAGAAGAATTTGAATAAAAGAGCAAAGGTGATTATTTATCAGTCTCTCCTGCTGTAAAAGTCTTGTATTGGTGCACGACATTTCTATGGGATGGGGAAGAAAATGCTGATGATTAGTTTATAAGAAAGAGGAGGGTGAGACAGCTGAAAAGCAGCGGATGTTTTTTCTGCAAGATAGCTTGTAGAAAACCAAATTCCATTTCCTTTTTTTTTTTCCAAACCACAAGACAGAGCTGCCTCCTTTCTAACAGAGAACAGGGAGGATTGGAAAATGTAGATGCTGTTAAAGATTTGGTGGTCCATTCTAAATGTTTCTAGGCTAATGTCCTCAGATCTTTTGCTTCACATCATAAAGATGTTAAAAGTGTTCATATGTGTCATCGATCAGCATTTTTAATGGCACCAGAGGCCTGGTTTGTCTTCCTGAACATTCTCATGCTGCCATTCCCTAAAAAGATTTGAAAAGGTGTGGTTTTTCTAACTGTTCCTGTAATTCCACTAGGAAAGAGAGCTCTTTCCAAATTTTTCTTTTATCTGTATGAGCAGTGGGAAAGATGGGGAGGGGAAATCACTTCCTGCATCTGGTTTGTAGGGCTATTCTGCAAATGAATTAATATCTGCCTGCATGGGCTAAACAATTCTATTAATTACATCAAAAAAATCTATTAATGAAAAATCTAATAATACATCCTAGACATGTACTCAACTTTACATGTAGGAGAATGACTACATTGCTGACGGCATTGAATTGGGGTTTTCAATGTTGGTCACAATCCAAGAATAAATAAAGTGGCCCTTCAGCTTTTCAAAGCATAGAAAACTTCAGAATAAGCTGCAGCCAATCAAGGCAGCCATCCCAAATTTTACTGAGTGTTTACATAGTAAATCAGCAATATGTGAAAAAAGATACTTAAAATTCTTGTCTTAGAGGAGAAAAAAACTTGACTTAAGGTAAGATTTAGAAGTCTGATTAAGATTTTGGAGGAAAAGGGGGTATCAGAAGACTCTGGAAATATGAGTCTGCAACATTTGTAATGCCAGAGTAGCCTGTTGTATACAGGATAATAAATTTATGCAGTTGTGTTCAGTCTATGTTCCTTTCCTGAAGCGTGGAGTATGCTTCAAAATAAGTTGCAATTTTTAATTAAAAGATTAAACATTCTACTGCTTTTACTCTAAAAAAATTAAATTATTCTTTTAAATTGATTGATTTTATATCAGTTTGTGTTTGCTTTTAGAACCCAATTTCCTTCTATTTTGTTCATGTTTATAGCATGTCTTAGCTGGCCAGGTTTTCTGTGTGGAACCAAGGGTTAACAGAGAAAAATGGTCCTTTGATATATAAGAGCTGTGTCAATTCCAAAGAGGCCTTAGGGAGTCTGCAGCCTTTATGTGCCCTGATTCTTCTCAGAAGTATTGATGTAAGTAGAAAGAAAAATAATAAGTAAAGTGTCAATTTGACAGTTTCTGAGGCTCTGTAGGAGCTGAGGGCAGTACTTTCAAACTGGCTTTCAGAAAACTGAAATTTTCTTTCCAACAAGGCAGAGTTAACGTCTCATCAAAGCCTGCTCTGATGGGTGCTTACAGAGCTTATAGAGCACAGTAATGGTTACCTATCCAAAGTCTCTTCTGTAGTTTCTGGACAAAGGGGGCCATTGAAAGGGTACAGGGAGACTCCTGCCAACCTCTCCCCACTTAGTGAAGGCAAACCCGAAGTGCAGGCAGAGACCAAGTGTCCCTAAAGCTGCCTTTGTAATTGTCCTGCCCAATTTCTAGGCTTAAAGACAAGTAAAGGTTTACACCACCTGAGAATTCCAGAATTGCTGCAGTTCCTAATACCTATTGATTTCAATACCTTTCACAGACTTAGGATGTTTTGAGACCTCAAGCAGGTACTATTCAGCCTCTCCTACACACTTGTAAAGCTCTGGTTCAAAGTCGTGTAAAAACTCCAATTCAGCCTTTTAAGGCACTTGGGTCTTTGAACATTTTCTCCAAGCCCCAGCTCCAGGTGGTAGCCCTGCCCTCCCATAGGTTTTTGTGTGGGACTAGAGAGGCAGCAGAAGGTGTTGAATGGCAGAGTCTGGAGCACTGTGGAAAGGAAGGTCAAGGAAAGGCCATTTGCTGGAATAAGCTCCATGTGAAGCAGCTCAACTCCTTTGTTATGTCCACCCTGTCCTACATGTCGGCACTCAGATCAGTTAAGAGAGTGTGGCTGCAGAGAAAAAGGAGAGTTTCAGCTTCAGTGTGTTTCTAATGCCTCCACATTAAGAACAAATCTCATGTTATGCCATGTTCCCCTCTCAGACACTGAGTGCCTCAGCACCATCAGAGCCAATTGCAAGGACCTGCTCTCAGTCACTTTAATTAGAAACTGAAGTGCTCCCAGAGGAAGATTTGTTACCAGCTAAATCACCTTTCAGAAAGAGCTATTCTTCTCCACTCCCCACAGGAGTCCAGACATCTTGTGGCTCCCTCAGCCATGGAAAGCTGGATGTGCTTTGCTGCAAGCAGTACTCAGGCTCTGAAATTTTTAATTTTCTTTTCCTGAACCATTTTGTCTCCAAGAGCACTGCATGCATTGGCATCCTTTCCTAGAAAAACACAGTATTTAACTGCAGTGCCTGATGAGTTTGATCACTAGCTGTCTCAACAAAATATGCAAATACAGAGTCATTTCAATCCAAAGAACCTTTGAAGAAAAATGATAAGATAAATGCAATCAAGTCACAATTACTTTTATTAAGTGAGCACATTACACAGGCTCAGTAAATATGATTAGTTCTAAATCTGCCTGCACATAGCTGATAAGCAGAGTAGAACAAGGTGTTGAGTACAGTCGTGACATTGCAGTAGGGTTCAGTTTACAAGAGCTTCAGCTACTGCATACTTTGATCTCTGCACTACTGCTTCTCTTGTCATGAATCAGTGCTCAGGTCAAGCATCATTAAAACTTTTTCCAGAAGGGGGTTTGGCAGCTGAGCATATCTAATGAAATTATTCAAAGTTAAATGTGTAATTTTTTATTCATCTCTACTTCTCTATAAAGATGATAAAGTATGATAGCTGAGATATTGATCTTCTCTGCTCATGAGCAAGGGGGTGGGGGTGGGGGGGGGTCATAATTCATCTGAGTTGAAGCCCTCTGGCTGATGGTGCTCTTGCCCTTAGCTGCAGGGAGTGGAGATCAGCTCTGTGCTGCAGGGACATCCCTGCAGAACATTTATGGCAAGATAGATATTGAATGGTCATTATTTCTGTGAAGAGCAGGTGTTCTTTCCTGTTTCCTCTTTTTTCTGATACAATTTCTGCTGTTAGAAACTGTGTATGAAACCAGTGTTCTCTCTGAATTGAAGAAAGTGAAATGAAGGTCCCCTTTTTCTGGCATGTTTTCACATATGCAACAAACAGGTGTGAATTAGCTCTAGGCCAAACTCGCCTCTTTTTCAGGCAAAAATCTTAACTAGGCCAACAGTAATATTTTATGGGTTTATAATCATATAATCACACTTTGTGATTATAAGGCTGTCTGTCCCATCTATCTGGTTTGTCCTTTAGAGGTAAAAACATACCTGAAAAGTTTTTCAAACAAAAAAAGTAAAGTATCAAGAACTGTACTTCTACATCAGGAAAAATATCTAGCAGATTTCTCACTGTATCAGAAATTATAGATATTTCTGAGTTTCTTCCAGTACTAACACTTAAGTATAACAACAAATATAAGGTTGCCAAATGTCTTACCATACATGGGTTTTGAATATCAAAAATCTTCCCACTTGAAAGTATCTAATAAAATTAGCTGTCCTAAAATATTCAGGCATGTGCAATGCTGCTGCACTCATGGGTGATCATTGAGCACCTGCCTGGGCTGGTCTGGTTTCCCCTTGATCCCAACAATGATGGCTTAAGTCATCACTAGCTCATCCTTTCAAGTTGCTTAACATTTTAAGCAATTTAATTCAACACTCAGGAACTCCCAAGACTGTAAATTTTTAAAGTGTTTTCTACTTCTATGACTCCCCACTTAACAAAGTCACAGCTCAGAAATGTTTCTTTGCATGTGCAGTCCTTGCTTGAACTCAGCAAGGTTCCACTACATGTTTAAAATGTAAATGCTATCCTGAATGGCTATGGACAGGAGCTCCAGTTTAGAAAAACATTTGTGCATATGGTTAAATGCTTCTTTTTAACCACATGTTACTCATCCTGGCCTTGCTGGAACTGCTTCTGAGATGAAAGCTAGTTGCTGAGGAAAATATCTGTGTGTATGCATATATGTTTCCAAAATTTGGACTCCACTGAAATCAATGAAACCTATAATGTTGACTTCAAAGGGTCCCAAATTTTACCCCAGGAAATTTTTGGCTTTAGAGAACTCTATATCCCTGTCAAATATGTTAATTGCATACTTTATTTATTTAGTTGTTATTGTTTTCTCTTATAGTGAATTTCATGTAGTCTAGGGAATTCATTCACCTAACCATATTGCCTTCATTATTCTTGTATACCACATCTCTCTGTGCTTCTTCAACTTCAAACCATGCTGGAAGGAAATAGTTTTAAGATTCATACAGCACTTTATCTCTCAGTGGAGCCTGGGGTGATATGTTCAGTTCCTGCTAGCTTTTATTAAGATGTTACAGTTATGCATCAAAGCTTAGGGGGAGAGGTTCTCAATTATGAATCTCTGTTTCAACCTTATGTGGTCACAAAATTGATTCCCTAGGATTTGTTTAAATTTTAATGTAACTCTTAAAAAAATGCTGTAAAATTTGTTTGAAAGTCTTCAGTCCATATCAGCACAACAGTGATGAATTAAAATGATAGATACATATGTATATGTTAGTTCCATAAGAACAGCAACCTTGAGAATTTCGGTGTCCCAGATCTTTAGATATTTTGCGTTTCTGATACCCTGTGTTTTACCTCGTTCTTGCTGGTTCCTTTACTCCTTTGTTACCTATTCTTGGCAATGGACCTTCTCCCCTTTGTCTCCTGACACAGTTCTCTCTCATCCTCACTGCAGAACTTTCCAACTTCTGTAGTATTTTTTCAGAGCAACACATAAACTTTTCATTGACTGAAGGTCAGCACTAACTCGGAGAACAGATGGAGTGTGGAAGGATGAACCTTTGCCACCCACTGAGCATTAACACCTGCTTATTTTTTACATCTGTCCACTGCAGCTCAGAGGCTCCTGAAGATTTTACCCAAGTGATTTAGGACTTGCCATTGGGCTGAATGCAAATGCTGTCTGTGAAAGGTGCTGTTTTTACCTTTTTACTCAGGCTGCACATTCTGTGGGCTTTGGATGGCAATTAACTCCACATGCTAAGACTCTAAAAGGCATTCTGAGTGTGTTGAAATGCTGCTGCAATAAAATTTTTTAAAAGAACAACATTGAGACAGCTCTGAATGCAAAATGTGAATGTTTTAAAGGCACAGATCCATTTAGTATTTATGTTTATTTCATACAAAAGTGCGTTTTCTCATCCATGAGACAAACTGCACATAGCATTGCTTTCTTTGGGACTTCCAGAGAAGGTGGAATAAGAATAGTTTGTCCTCATTTCACCAGCTCCGAGTGAAGGGTATTTCAGCCACATAATCAGTGAGGAAATTTATAACCCTTTCTCTCCTGCCTTTGTTTGTGGTGAGAGACCTGTGTCTTGTATTTCTGCAGTAGCTCTCTAAGAGATGCTTACTGGGTACTGATGTGACACTATATCAGGAGTTATTCCTGTGTTTTTCTAGACTCTCACCAGGATCTGGGTACTTGTATTTGAAGTAGTGACCAGCTGTATTTCAGTAAGAAATTAGACAGTTCATTATTAAACTCTCTATATCAGGAAACAAAAAAATGGTATTACGTACCTTGAAAAAAAGCAGGGAATGAATAGGTGGTTTACTTGTACCAGCTGAATCTTATCAGAATATTCATTATATTATTTATAATATATTATTATAATTATCCTTGCTACCATGTGCTTAAAATTAGAAACATATAAACTTCATGGAACACAGTTTATTGGCCTGATCCAAGGTCTATTGACAACGGAGAGTCGTACTAACTTTCTTTACGGCTCATGCCCTCAAGGACAAAATTCATGAAGAGTAGTGCAGAGAAATACTGTCTTATGTACATTAATCCTAAATATGATGTAATGAAGTTCTAAACAATACAAATGGAAAAAATATATATTATAAAATATAAAAAATATATTATATATAAATTAGATACTATTAATAATATTATATAATATATAATGTATAATAGCATATAATACTATAATATATAAAATAATATATAATATATAAAAGTATATATATTAAGAAATTATGCATTTCTTTTCCTATTTATCAAGTCAAGGATGTGCTGAGCATCCTTGTTGCAATCAGGGAGGCTGAACAAATCACAGGAGAGATTGCCTTTTTTTCAGAAGGTAATCTTTATTCCATGTATGTCCTAAATGTTTTTGAGTAACAGGCTCAGGCCATAAAAAGCTAGCCAGATGTGGCCATAATGACACATTTCCAACCTTATTTCAGGTTCTGTGAAATGATGACTCTGCTAGGATATAACCAACGTTCCTCTCTGGTTTTCTGCAGGTTGAGACACAGCAATTCTAAAGACATGCATCGGAGGCACGCCACCCTTCGGGAGAAGGGCCGGCGCCAGGCCATCCGGGGCCCTGCCTACATGTTCAATGAGAAAGGCACCAGCCTCACTGCAGAGGAGGAGCATTTCCTCGACTCCGCAGAGTATGGCAACATTCCCGTTGTGCGGAAAATGCTGGAGGAATCCAAAACCTTGAACTTCAATTGCGTTGATTACATGGGACAGAACGCCCTTCAGCTGGCTGTGGGGAACGAGCACCTGGAAGTGACAGAGCTGCTCCTCAAGAAGGAGAACCTCGCCCGAGTTGGGGATGCCCTTCTGTTGGCCATCAGCAAAGGGTACGTGCGCATCGTGGAGGCGATCCTGAACCACCCGGCCTTCGCGCAGGGACAGCGCCTCACGCTGAGCCCCCTGGAGCAGGAGCTGAGGGATGATGACTTCTACGCCTACGACGAAGATGGAACGCGCTTCTCCCACGACATTACCCCCATCATACTTGCTGCCCACTGCCAGGAGTATGAAATTGTTCACATCTTACTCCTCAAAGGTGCACGGATTGAAAGACCGCATGACTATTTTTGCAAGTGCAATGAATGTATGGAAAAGCAGAGGAAAGACTCCTTTAGCCACTCTCGCTCAAGAATGAATGCCTACAAAGGATTAGCCAGTGCTGCTTATTTGTCTCTGTCCAGTGAAGATCCTGTCCTTACTGCTCTAGAGCTTAGCAATGAACTGGCCAGGCTAGCCAACATTGAAACTGAATTTAAGGTAACTCACCACTGTGCCTTTTTCCTTGGGCTGAGAGTGTTCAGGCTATTGAGTAGTTTACATGGTTGATCAAATTTCAGGCTGCTGTTTGAGAGGTGGGGGAGTAAAACCGGCAGACACTGCCAGATGTGTTAGCTATGCATAGATTCAGATCACTGTCATTCTCCAGTTAATAAATGCTTCGAACTGAACATTGCATATTACAGCAGAAGTTTAAGTTTCTGTGTTGCACACTGTGATTGCTTAGAATCTCTAGTTTGCAGCAGGAATAAAAATTAGATTGTTCAAAAAATGGAGACTCATTTCTTGCAAGAAAGGTAAGTCTTTTAATTGAGCAATCTATTTTAGAGGCAGAGTTCTAGAGACTGTTTTAAGAATCCAGTACATCTAGTTCTGCTACAATGATAAAAGGTATAAATCAAGAAATTTTGGTTCTCTGTAAAATAATTTAAATTGCATTGCATCTTACTGGTTTGGTGCTGCATCTATACATGATGAATTGCATGAAAAAGGAAAAGAGAAAAAGAGAAACAATCAATAAATAGCTATGAAGTTTATCATCATGCTGAACATAAGATTAGAACTTGTGGAACTCTCTTACAAGTTATTTGAGATTTCCATTATCATAATGAGTTTGTAAATGTCCAATGCCATTTGCAGTATTTCTGTATGTCATTTACATGATGTAAAGAGCATTGTCTCCCTTTCTAATATAAATTAGTCATTAAACCCCTCATTTTCAGTGGCTCAGCCATCAACATTAGCCTTTTTTCTGACTTATGGCTATTGTGCTGCTACAATCAAGATCAGTGACTCTGGGGTAATAAAGTCCATGTTGTGAGTACACTGGGGCAGGATGCTCACCAGGAATCCATCATTTCTAATTAAGAAAACTATTCATGTGTTAAAGCATCTGTTTCAGGATTTGTAGCTCTATACTTCAAAGGACTGGGAAGATCACTCCCCTGCACCAGGCACTGGTGGGGCTGCCTTGAATCTCAGGTTCAGTTTTGAACCCCTCACTCCAGGAAAGATTTTGGGGTTCCAGAGCAGGTCCAGAGAAGGGCACAGAGCTGTGGAAGGGTCTGGAACAGAAGTCTGATGAGGAGCAGCTGAAGAAGATGGGGGGGCTGAGCCTGGAGAAAAGGGGGCTCAGGGGGCACCTTCTCAGTCTCTACAGCTCCCTGGGGGAGGGCTGTAGCCAGGTGGGGGCTGTCTTTTCTCCCAGATAACAAGCAACAAGAGAAACAGCCTCATGTTGTGTCAGGGGAAGTTTAGGCTGGATATCAGGGAAGATCTCTTCACAGAGAAGGGGGTCAAGCCCTGGAAGAGGCTTCCCAGAGAAGTGGCTGTGTCACCCTCCCTGAAGGGATTTAAGAGATGTGCAGATGTGTCACTTGGCGACATGGTTTAGTGGTGGCCTGGGCAGCCTGGATCTTAGAGGGTTTTTCTGACCTAAATGGTTTTATGAATCTGTGCTCTCCAATTAAAAGTAAGAAGAAAACGTATTCTTGGGCTTTGCAACCCTTTTAGTAACTAACAGGAAAAAATTCCCAAACCACTGAGATCTCTTGTGCAATAAAATCAGGGTAAAATCTTGCAGTTTCCTTTTCCCCATGTACATCAGAATGCAAGGACACAATAATTTGAAGGGGAAGTTTTATTTGGATTCAGTCTGGCTGAAGCAACCTCCTTGGGCTCACTGAATCCCAGTCCTTGAGTGAGGGTTGCTCCAGTGTGAAAGCACTGGAGGCTCATGCCCACACTTAACAACAATAATATCTCATTAATGCTCCAGCTTCTTTCCATAGACAGCTGTGTATAGAGAGGAGCATGAGCAGCCCCAAGCATTGAGTGCCTGTCAGTCCTGATAAGTGTCTGGCTGCAGAAGAGTAAATATATTTCTACCAGAATCTTCTCTTGCACGAATCCTCCAGGAGCAAACCAACAATCCAATATTGAAGAGCTCCATGGTGGTTATATCTCTGTACTGGCACATGGATGTGAACAAATCAATACCAGGAAAAACCCCAAAATATTAGAAACCATTTGCCAAATGACTGCATTTCCAGGTTTTCCAAGTTCATTGTCTTGTTGGAAGGGTCTGTGCAGCGCACATCCATGAATGTTAGTGAAGTACCTTCCCATAGCATTAGTTTGCTTCAAAGATTTCACATTCCTTTGGTACATTAATTCTTCCAGAAATAAGAAATTTCTCGAGATTCTAATCTATTTTCATTGTAGCAAAAAAATACCCCCAGAGGTATGTATTTATGTAAAAATATTTATTCTTATTAACATAATCAGTGTGATGTGAAATAGGGTATTAATAAAACAGTGGGGGGTTTTTCACAGAACATGACAACTTAAGAATTTATTTTGAGCAAAGAACACAATTGCTGAACGTGTATTTAAGAAGCCCACAAATGAAGAAAATTTATGAAATTAGACAAGTTATAGAAGGCTTTTTTTGTGACTAAAATAGAATTTTCCCAGAAACTTAATATGTTTGATTCCTAAAGTTCTGTAATTAAAATTGGTACTCAACAGATTTATAAAATTATCACTCAGGATTATTTAAGAACATTATTTTAAAATTATGTGCAATTGCAGAAATGCAGTTTTCAGGAGGTACAGAGTTCTTGAAACGGAAAGACACAAAATTTTAATAATATAGGTGGACAAATAGTAATTTAGTAACCTCTGAAGAAACTGCTAGCATGAGCTAATTAAAATATAAATGCAGTGCCTCTCTCCTGCTGCTGGCTGCCCCAAATCTCTTATGCAATAGCACCTTTCAGCACATCAAAATGAGAAGCCAATGCATGTGCTATTTTTTAGAGAACATTGAATTTTTTAAGCAAGTTGCCTCTTTGTGCGCAGAAATGTGAAGAAAAACAGCCACATGGACCACTTTAAAGAGGAAAACTTGTGTTACCTGTGGTAGGCCAATTTATCCATTCTTTAGTTTTTTACTGTGGCAGAAGCTGAATAGATTTCTATCACACTTAATTGCTAAGATTCAGAAATATGCTGCAAAGCTGATGAAACAGCTTTGTAAAATATTGCCAAAACCCAATTTTTCTTATTAATTCTAGGAAAAAAATTGCTATGAAATATGTAGTCCATTCGTCTAAAAATAAATAAGACCCCTTCCCCAAAGTAAAGTGAAAAATGTGGAACCAGTTGTTTCTATGAAAATACATATAGAAATGGGGTAGGTGGGAAACCCCTGAGATGGATTTCAGAAAAGAGAGAAGCACACATCCGAGTCCCTGTGTATGTTTGCAGATCTTTATGCAATGATATTCTCCTGCAGTGGAGGCAGCCCAAGTAGAAAAAAAATAACCTTAATTAAGTGCTTTGTCATTTTTGTGTATCTCACTTGAAAGCTCTAAATTAAGAGCCAGTTCATGACTTTATCTCTCTTTCTAGTTTTAATTTTGTATTTTAAAAACCAAACCAACATCCACTGGAGCACAGGCAGTACAGAGTGGGGGCCTCATTTAGTCCAGCAGATGGGTCCCTTCTGTATTGCCCTTGGAAACACAGAGAAAGAGAGGATCCCGTCTGGATTGAAGGGTTCCAAGTGATCATGCCTCTGCAGAGTGTAGGAAAACCTGGGTAGGAACCTGAGGGGCACCTCAGTTAAAAAAATTATAGGACAAAGTTAAAGTGCTTTGTAGTTTTCCACAAAGGGAGGAAAACAGATATTGGGCTAATGATTTACATGTGAAGCTGTTTTGAGGGAGAAAGCATTTATTGTCAGCCTAGCAGAGCTAGGATCCCTCTAGTCAAAACAGGAAGAATTCTCCCCTCTCATTCTCCCCTTTTTACTCAAAAAACCCATCTCTGTACATTCCAATTTCTTTAAAAGCTTGCTGATCTTGGACCTCAGTCATAAAGCAAATAATCTTTGTGCCATGTACCAGAGGATTCTGTTTTTTTTGCTCATATAAATAAGTCTGATGTCACTTGCAGTGTGAATAACAGGGCCAGGGTTTGTCCATCTGAAGCAGGCATCACCCCTGAGCCAGGCTGATGAGAACTGCTCTCCTCTTTGGTCCAGAGAAATCCATCTCTCCCTCCTGGCAGCTTGGTGTGAGAGCATATGCAGATGTCTGCACAGTCACCAGCTGTTCACAGCCAGGTGACTCATTTCCAAGACTGGAATATTAAAAGCAGTGCCAACAGAATTGTTTTTATATGTCTATCAAAAGCTTTAGGAGATTGAATTTCTAGCAAACAGCCTGCAGGAAATGCCTTTGCAACCGTCTTTAACAGCAGCATCAACTCAATATTACTGTCCGCAATGTGGAAACTGAGTGAAACCCAGAATAACTGTTCTGTTTACTTTTCCTGAAGCAGTGACTGTGTACTCTTTTTTCTGGTGAGATCCCCCTCCACAGCCAGCACTACTTTACAGCCTTGCATACTCTCAAATTATACCACATGCTTATGTGTGTCAGGAAGCATCCCTGTGATGAAGTAAATCAGGCAAATCATTCCATTTAGCAATCCAGACAAATCAAATTAGAGCCTCGCAAAGGAGGCTTAGAAAAGATCTCACCAACCATAAGCAGCAAATCAGAGCTCAGCTCCTCTTGACTAAAATGTTACTAAAAGCAAGATCAAAATCACCACCTGGAAGACATATGGTGTGTGGTCTTTGTTTACTGCTCCCACCAACATTGTCAGTGCAATTACCACAGCAGAACATGTTTTGTTTCTCACTTATATGTTTCTTCCTGTCTCTTCTCCTCTAAAACATTTTCTGTAAAGCTTTCCTGGGATCCAAAAGCAGGTCCTGGCAGTGAGCCTGCTCTCATGTGCAGGTGAGCATCATGGGCAGGCTCAGGGACTGTGAGAGGCTGTGGGATGGGAGGGTGGTGGGGCAGCAAGTCCGGTGTGGGGATGCTGCAGGGATGAGCCTGAGCTGCCTCTGCTTCCACTAGGGCTGCAGTGATGCAGAGCAGCTGAGCCTCAAACCCCTCTTCTCTCATGATGCTGAAAGAGTAACAAAGCAGCCCTTGAGACTCCATGACTTGTTAGGATGATCTGGCTCTCCTCTTCCCTCAGTAGGTCAGATCCAGCTTTTATTCTGCCTAACTATAAATTGTTAACTTCACAGGACATGCTTAACATAAACTTTTTAAGAGAAATTACTTAGTCCATTTTCTCAGAATGTCTGGCTCCATGCTGCAGGGAGTTAAAAAATCATTATTGGACTCTTGATATTTTGAAATGAGTGATAAAAAGATGGAAGATGGGGAAATACTTCGAGAGAATGGAGTGAACTTGAAAAGAGAAAAATACTTGAAAACCCTCAGACTGTAAACCAGCAAGGCTGCACTGATAAACTCTGCTTCCTACCCAGGCTGGACAGACTCTGGGGTTTGTTTGCTCTCAGGACTGACTGATGGGAGCTGTGCCTGCAACTCATCTCCCACTGAAAGCAGAAACTGGCATGGGAACCTCTCTCATTAGCCTCATGAACATTCCTGTAAATCCATCACTTAATATTTCCGCTCTGACCCATTCTTCCTTTAGTGATCTTTTCATCTTTTCTTAATCTCTGCCCTCAACATATTCTCTGGCAGACATCTTGCTTCTGTTATGTTTGGGAATACTTTTTATGACTCATATTTATTATTTCAGCAAGCTGCTCTTAAGGGCTTTAGTGTGTTTATATGGCATTTGTTTAAGCTTTCATTTAATTTTTCAGACATTCCGTTCTTTCCTTTATTTTTCTCCCAGACAGGAGTTGCATATTTTAAACAGATGGATTTTTTACTTAAGCAGCTTTTTTTTTTCCTCATGTTTCACTTTGCTGGGTTTTAAGAAGAGAAGGCAGCAGGGAACTTCAGAAACTTGGTCTGGTAGGCAGAATGTACTCATTGACTTTTATTACTGCTTTTATTTCTCTTGCACAGCTCTCAGTCTTACCTACTGACTGTTTTGAAAATTAAGCATCACCAGTACAAATGAGTACAGGAACATCACTACTCCCAAGTGATTTTTTTTTTTTTATATTAATTTTTCCAGGGCAATCTTAATGAGAATTTTTTTTTTCCTAGGGATGTGGTTTTGTGGTTTCTAACTTTTGAAAGAATTGATCCTTTTTTCCCCCTCTCACCTATAAGCCAATTTTCCCCACTGCCATGAAAACACACACATTTAGAACCTATGATTTTTTTATTTTAATTTTCACTTGTGCAAAGCAAATGCATAAACAGGTACAATCAATTAATTACCCAACTCATAGTACAGGAAAGAATCAAGTCCCAGTAAAGCAGGAAAACAAATTTCCTATTGTTACAAGTTTAACTTCTTGTTGGAACAAATTAGATATTAAAATAAGAGAGGAAATTAAAAGTGATAATGGAAATAGCCTGGGAGAAGGAGAATAGATTTAAGCCTTCTAGCGAAATCTGTGTTAGGCTCACTGAGTGGGACTCACTCTGTGCAGAAGGAACTCATTCTCCATGCTGTTCTTTTTCAGAGACAAATTCACTAATAATAGCTGCTACCCCAGCTTTGTCTTGATAGCTAAATTAATTAATTGTGGTTACATTTTTCTAAGGATATTTAGCAGAGACTGTGGATAAAGGATATATATAGTCTTTCTGCCCTTGAAACCCACCAAATCTGTGACTCTTGTGTTGCTCTCTACATATTTATAAACTAAGAAATATCCTTTATATTTTGAGAGTTGTTTTGGTAAGTGCTCTTTTTAAGGTTCTGTGATTAAATAATTTTCTCTCTGGCATATTGCCCAAGAAAAATGATTTTAAAATGTTGCATGAGAAGAAAATCCTCAAAGCTTTTCAGAGGGATGTAGAGCCATTGCCAAAGCTGGGATGTCTGGAGCTGCCTTGAGAAATCCAGATTTGTATCTCTGTGTGTGAAGGTGTGTTAGCATCTGTCTATGTCTGCT
Source organism: Emberiza elegans (assembly GCA_024865655.1). Taxonomy (NCBI): domain Eukaryota; kingdom Metazoa; phylum Chordata; class Aves; order Passeriformes; family Fringillidae; genus Emberiza; species Emberiza elegans. The sequence goes on from JALJVW010000797.1 coordinate 707,227, forward strand.
CACAGTCAAGCAGAGCAGTAGGTGCTGTGATTCACAGTGAAAGGTTTAACTCAGTCATGTACAACCCACACCTGTACCTGGGAAAATGAAGACCATTTTGCATGGAATTTGTAACTCTGTTGGCAGCACAAGCCATTGAACAGTCACATAAAATTGGATGTCCACTGCCCACAAGGTTATTTCACCTACCTTAGGAGTGACATTGCTGTTAAAATTTCCCAGCTAAAAGAAAACCTCTTTAAAGTTATCAAAATACTTTATATGCAGGAAAAAGTTTTCTTTACTTTCCTGAGGAACCAGCCCATTCTGTCTTTTGAAAGACTGAAAAGGAAAAAAGGTTCTTTCTACACATCAAAGTATAGACAATGCACCAGTATAAGAGAGTGGAATATTTGAATTAATGCCTCAAGGGTTTTGCTCCCCTAAAAAAATCTCCCAAACTTGAAGGAAACTTTCAGCATTTGAGGATGGCAAGACAGATGTAACCCTGGAAATATATGACTCTCCCAGGCAGTATGGCTGGGATACTTTTGCTTCCTGTGATGCTACTGCAAGTGAGATTTTTGGCAATGCCAGTGTGCACACCATCAGTGCAATGTTTATTACCCTTTACAGCTCCCTGGGTAGTCATTTTTAGTCCTACTCAGTTAAGGATGAGCAACATTGCAACTGAAGCACTTACATCTTATTGCTTACCACAATCTTATTATTGTTACATTTTGATCTTTATAACAACTTTAACATGGGAGAAAAACTCAGTAGCTGGCAAAATCATGACCCCTTTGACCATCATCTTCAGATTTGTTGAAGCCGTGATTTCTTCCTCACCCTTTGAAAGAATGACATGCAGTGAAGCATTGGGGTGACCAGCAGGTCTGATCCAAGGCTGACCTCTGCTCATGGATTCCTCTCTTTATACAAATCAGGAATTACATTTCACACCTCGGATCCATCACAGCAAGGCGTGATGAGCTGGTGTATCAGTAGATGGGATTGATCCCTAGTACAATCTCTCCCAAAGAGCTGGATTCTCCCACAGGATGAGCCTTTGTCTCTCCAGTCTCTAAGCAAACACTAAAGGTGAGACAAACCCCTCTGTGCCACGTCCCGCTGTTCCCTGGTTGCCCTGTCCCTGTGCCATGGTTGGGCTGGAGCCCTCACAGTGCTCCGGAGCAGAACATCCCAAATTCCCTGCCAGCCCTGCTGCCAGCTGCTCAGGAGCTCTGAGAGCAAGGACAGTGATTTGGCCACTTGCCTGTGTTTAGTTAACAGTGACAGAGTGTTTTCCTTTCTTGCCCACTGAGCGTGGAAGACAAAATGAGTCCTGGTACTCAAACTGGTGCATGCTCTCGATGGCAGTGCAGTGAGAGGGTTCCTGCTGCCCTGAGCTGGCTGAAAGGAAAGACTCATTGGGCCTTTCCATCCCAGTCACTGGGTCCTCTGCAGGGAGCCCAGAGCTCCTCTGACTTTAGGCTTGCCCTTACACACTCACCACTCACCACTCACCTAAGAGAATTTTCTCAGCACAGTTACTTGTGGCCACATTTCTCTTCACAGAGAAAAGCAAGGCGCAACTTCCCAGGGATATTTTCTGGGAATCCCAGCAAGGAACTTCAGAGAAAGAAGAAACAATTCTTATCTCATTTTCTGCACCTGTGTTTGTGCAAAAGTAGAATGCAATATGGAGATAGTTTACCCAGAGTGGTGGTGTTTGGTTTTCTTGGCCTGTCAGGGCCAAGCGTGTGTGCAGACTGTTGGTCAGCAGAGTCACAAGATTCCATTCAGTAGAGTTGAGTGTTTGTACAGATGTAGTGTAATATAGTATAGAATAATATAGTATAATAAAGTCATTAATTAGCCTCCTGATATCAATGGAGTCCTCCTCCTCATTTCTCCCTTGGCAGGAGCTGTCCTGCTGTTTTACTAACTGATACAAAATGGCACAGTAACACAGTCCCCCTCAGCAATGACTAGTACTAAGATGGCTCCACCTTAGAGCACCAAAGGTGAAGATGTTTTTCAGAAAGACAAAATCCAATTCTTGTTGAAGAAAACAGACAGAAAAGGCTGTGATCACTACTGTGATATCATTCCAATCCAACATTGGTAAGTTTTGCATATTAATTAGTGCCACTAAATGGCCAACCATTCAGCTGGTAGCAGCACTGGGGTTTGGGAATAGTTAGGAGCCAGGAGGTTTATCATGGGGAAGATGACTGCTTTCCAAAGAGTGCTGCTCATTATTCACATTGGGAAGGGATATCTACTGGAACTACAAATGAGCATAATGAGGATGATTGCTCAGAATAGAATAATGATGTTAGATCAGCAGATGGGAGAATGGAGTCAGGTACGTTTATCCAAGGCACTGTAGGGAATCAATATCATATTAGTGAATGTAAACGAAGTAACACATTCTGGGGATCTCAAGACTGACATCAAATAGGATGCAGATGGGAAGTGATTTAGTTTATCCCTCATTATGTTGTTAATTGTTGTTATTGTAGATAATTATGATGAACTTATCCTCACTGAGTCCAGGCAGACTATTCAGAGAATTGTGGATAAACAGTAATGGTATACAAACAATTTCATATTGCTTTAAAATGGTGCTAGGTACTACAGTATCTATGGTTTTTTTGGCATTTACATGATCAAAAATGGCAAATTTCTGGATTATAATTCATTGCAGGGAAATTGTCACCAGTGCAGCATGGAAACAGCTCATTACCCATTGGGTGTCATTTCATTCTCACTGTCCAAACTCTGGGATCTGAACTAATTTCAGAACAAAGAGATATAATTATGCACTTTTTTATATTCATATTTCTGCTCAAGGAGGTTCTGCAGCATGACTTCTAGGTCTGCTCTTCTCAGAGAGGAGAATTTCCATAAAGTCAAGAGTGCCCTGTGCCAGGACACAGCAGCTGGAATCACCAAATTTTTCCAAAGTGCTTGGTTGCTGCTGATGTGCTGTGGGAACCACAATTTCACCCACTCTGATGCTTGTGACCAGTTTCATTAGAAGCTCTCCTTTCTGGGCATTGAGAACTGTGGTAGTTGGCTGTTTGAGACCTGGAAAACATAAGGTTATTTTAATTATTAATATCACTTGGAGTGGCTTGCAATTAGGCCAACATTCACTTGCAGGATGGATTTAGGAGGAGTCTTTTTCCTGATATGCATGTAGCCAAAATTCCTGTGAGAGAAGGGACTCATAGCACCTTTGGACATACAAATGTTTTTTTTAAGCAAGTTGAAGGTGCCAAATTTACCTCAGCCAAAGGGATAAATGAAGCTGTGATGAGCAAACAATTACTTTGAATTTAATCCATTATTTTCTCCTGCTTGTTCCCCATCTGATTTTCAGGAAACACAGAGATTTCAAGCAGCTGAGCTGAAAAGAGCCATACAACTGAGGAAGAGCAGCTAATTCTTTTAGTGCAAGGGAACTATTTAATCTCAAATTGCACAGGAAATAGAAATCTTCCCCAGTGAAACTTGCAACAAAGAGATCAGGAATGTAATATACATAGGAAAATGTCAGAGAGAAAAAGTATGGATGGCATGAGGAATGAGAAGCTTGGCCCAGAGGTAACTTTGTGCTTTGATAAATCTCTGACAGAGCTGCAGAATGACCTGAAACGAGGTTGTGATGAGGTGGAGGATGGCTTTTCCTCCCAGGTGATTCTCAGTGTCATCTCCCCACACAAGGAGAGAACAAACGTTTGAGTGTCATGAAGAGGGATTTGGAGCAATGCACTGCATCATCATGAGCTTGATATACTGCTGACATGAGCAGATCCTATACTCTTCTTCAACCACAAAACATCAGAGTGTTTTTTGAATGCATAGTTTGCATTTAAAGAGAAGCTGTTGACAGAACACTGAAGACAGGCCCTCTCCTTGACCACATTTGTGTATTCCCCACATTTGGCATGCACATTTCACTAATACCTCTGTCCTGTTTATGAGACATCCAGGGACTTGATAGTTTATCTTCTGAAAACAGGTGTTTCAGCATAAACATTCAAATGAGCTAGGGGAAATCTGCAAGGAAAAAAAAACACCTTCCACTTAGCTGAGGAATCAAAAGCTGTGGCTTATTTGTGATGTGTGTTTGAAAACAAGCTGAGGTGATAGGAAATATAAGCACCTCAAGCATCAAATGCCATCTTACATTGAAAAGATGCTATGCCAACCCTGAGACTTTAAATATTCTCTCTTTTTTTTTTTTAATTGTGCACCAATATGATTTCTGTTCTAGATTAATCAACTATTTTCAGAGACTTGGAATGGGGTGGCAGCTCTCTGCTGAATAGCACGGATGTTCCTGCACAGGGATGCTCAGTAATGGTAGCTGTCAGGCTGAAGGTGACTTTGGGGGAAAGGAGCAGAGGAGATGGAGGTGTTTTTCTGGCAACCCATTAGGTATGAAAAGAAAGACTATATTCTGTTCAGGGTGAGAACTTTGGATAAGTCAAATCATCCTTTAATTTTGGTGTAGAGGGAGTTCACGTGTACAGGAAACTTATTTCAAGTTTCAGATAGTAAAGAAAATCAATAGAAGTAATAAAAAAGGCTGAGAGTGGACTCTGAAATTTCTTATGCTAGGGAATCTAAAACTTTGAAGAGTCAGGAATTGTGCTCAGTCTCAGTCCTTAACTATAAGGATTATATTTGATTCCTGCGTTTGCTTCCCCAAATAATGCATCCATTAATTTTAGATTTTAAAAACCATCCAGTCACCTTTTAAAGGAATTGTTCCAAGGGGAAGTCAAAGTAAAGTATTTTTCCTTTTCTCATGTTTTTATTGATGGAAAAACATCTTCCAAAATTTATTCATTAGTTTTGGTCCCACAGTATCTACATTTATCAAAAATATTAATAATTTCCCAGAATATATTACTGGTAGAGTTTGTAGATTTGTAAGAGCAAGAGCAGAAAAGAGCTAAAGTACAAAAGAGTAGAAATTAAACAGGGAGGTGCAAACCTGTCCTTTCTGCTGCTTTTGACAGTTCACACTTCAAAGTTCTTGGAATGTTATTGCTGAAGATTAAACATATACCTGGATCTGCAAATGATGCTGCAAAAGCATAGTAACAATCCTAAAGGATTTTCAACCCCACAACTAGAATTACTACGACCTTCTTGTTGAGCTTCTTGAAGGACTTGATGTATCTACCAGTCAATAGGTATGAGATGAAATCCAAAGTCAGTGCTTTGATGGGTTCCTTACTGCTCCATCCCCTTGATGGAGGGATATGCTCGCTCAGAGATGAGCTTCTGCAGTGCATATGAAAAGATGAATTGCTGCTAGAAAGCTAAGGAGAATAAAGAGACACCAAAATAAAAAATAGTCTTATTGTAAGTCAGTCAGTGCAACTGACATTGAAATCCTTGTAATGATGCAAGGGATGTTATTTCCATGGCTTGTTATTTCCATCTTGCAAGGGATGTTATTTCCAAGGCTTGTTGGAAGTCAGAAAATTTTTGGTCCTCAGTCAAACGACCCTGTTGTTTTCTGGGATTCTTTGAGAAGAATAATGTCAACACAGACACACTCTGGTTAGTCCTTGGGCTCCTATATTAACCACATCTCTTGGTGTCTCCTGACAGAATCTAAAATCCCCCTTTGCCTGGAGGCCTTCTGCTCTGCCATGGTGCAGCCTGGCACTGCTCAGAGGACAAACCATGGCCATGTTTATCTTGACTCCATTTAGAAGGGTCCAAATTGCTTGGAAAGCAACAGAGTCACACTTGTGAAATGTCAAACTCTTGTGTGTGAACAGATTGCTTATTATATTATGCATGCTGGAGATTAGGAAGTCAAGGTCTGGATCATTTTGAAAATGAACTGAGGCATCTGTTCCTACCTCTAGAAACATTTAGCAGCCTGCACCTGAGTAGGGAAATGTTTTAAACCAGCACTGGGCTCTAAATTCAGAGACATGCCCCCGGCTATGGCACAATGTACCCAGAGCTCCAATAATTCTCTGATGTGCTGCCACTTAAGGAGCAGGAGAACATAAACCAGTGTTTATGTGCTTTCTGGAGAATTAACTGTACAGCCTTGGCATAGACTGCATGTAGGCATTTAGTCTGGAAACAAGAAGAATGCACTGAACTGTATTCAAAAGTGTCAGCAGCTGGCAAAGCTCTTTGGGAGGGTGCTCAGTGCATTTCAGAGGATAACAAAGTTACATGGTCAGGATCAGTGCAGGGCCTTCCCTCAGCATCTTTGCTCATCACCTTTCCTGCCACTGGCCTTTTTTTCCCTCCCAAACATATGGCCAGCCAAAGACACTGTAAGTACCCACAAGGAAATCTGCCCCACAACTTTTCTATACAGGCTTGTGCATATTTCATGTGGTATCGAATTGATAAATATTTTATAAGCATTTTGAATCTGTTATGTGATGGTTTATTTAACAATTTCATTTCAAATCTTGCATGAAATATTTTTGCTTTTTGTCCCCCTCCTTTCTCTCAGCTTTGTTTTCTTTCTACAATAATTTTTACTTGGGGGAGTTTTCTGTTCATATTTACAGAATTGCCTCTCCATTTTTTTCCTGCTGTCTCTTCTCAAAATGCTAATCTAAGCAATGCAATATTTCTCTCCTTGATGTATGTGTATGTGTGATATAGAATAAATACAAAGAGCCAAGAGCTGAAAGAAACATAAAAAGAGACTCTGTGCAATGTGCCTACAGCTTTCATTTGCACAGCAAATTTAATGCTACCCAGAAATGCCAGATAGAGTCCTGGTCTTAGTTTTTCTCATTTCACTTAACTTTTTTACTCAAACTCCATCCCTCTGACCTGAAACAGCTCTTTTCTGAAAAAATCTGGTTGGTTTTGAACAGATGTGGAGACATGACAGGGATCATTTAGAACATAATCAACAGATAATAATAGGGTACTCAGAGAAATTGCAGTGAATGACAAGTACCATCAGCCTTTTCAAAACAGCAAAATTAGACATTTTTAACTCCACATGCACAACAGTGTTAGAAGAAGCAGGAAATTACTAATTTGGAATCCTTTTATTACATTCTAGTTTTTAAAAAAATTATATTGTAACATTCTCAGGCATTATCCTGATCCTGCTCTGCTCACTGCCTCTCTTGGAAATAAAATTCTCTTCCATGTTATTTGAAACAGACTGGCTCTCTTGCCTACTGGGTTGTATCCCTCATCTTCCTCCCTGAGGTTTGACAGCACTCAGCCTGTCAGGATGAGGCCACTCATCTCTCATGTGTGATCTGCAATTTTCATTACTGTAAAAATCCATCTGGTTTATGAGCCTCTTAATCCTCAGACTTCCATAAAATGGCACCTCATTGGGGAGCTTGGGAAGGTTTGGGTTATTGTCACTGCCTGTGTCTGCTTCTGCTGCCCTGCCAGGAGAACTGAGCTGGGGTTTGTGCCCCCAGCCCTGAGTTTCCTGTTGTGGTAACAAGTCTGACCCCACTGCCTGGCCAGGCTTGCAGCCAGGATGCTTCTCCACAAAACTTGTTTGGACAGCACGGCCATGAAGTGCCTGGTTTAGGGGTAGAACCTGGCTGGTAGGGCAGTGGTGAAGTGGGGACTGTCCCTTTGCACCCCAAGGCACAGTGGCCATCTGCCCCTCTGTGTTCTGGCAGAGCCAGGAGAGTCCTCAGGACTGTGATCTGCAAAAACCTTGGTGTACCAAGAACCACAGAGAATCACAGAATGCTCTGAGTGTGAAAGGATCATAGAGATCATCAAAGTCCAGCTCCTGGCCCTGCGCAGAGCAGCCCCAAGAATCCCATCATGTTCCTGAGAGTGTTGAGCTCCTTGAGCTCTGTCAGGTTTGGAGCTGTGACCACTGCCCTGGGGAGCCTTTTCCAGTGCCCAGTCAACCTCTGGGTGAAGAATATTTTTCTAATATCCAACCTAAATCTCTCCTGACATAGCTTCAGGCCATTTCCTCAAGTTCTGTTCACCAGTGTCTGGAGGTATCTGGAAATGCATCCTTGTTCTTCTTCACCTCCTTCTCCCACCCCTGGCTAATCTCTGCCCTGGGGTGCAGCCTCCCATCCACTGTCCCAGCACTCCTTCCTGCAGGGAAAGCAGCATCTTGGATTCTTCCAAATGTGTAAAATACAGGCAAATGTGTGAAATAAACAGTGCTGGCATGAACAGCAATAGAGCTTGGATGCTGCCTGTAAATAAATCTTCTTGGCTTCCTTGGGATTTTTCCCATGCGTCAGAACTCACAATTCAGGATTTCAAGTGCAGGTACAGAATTTCTGCTTGCATCACCAGAGCTGTGCTTTGCAAGCCAGGATCAGGAGGAGCTTGGCTGTCAGACCACTGTTAATTTCAGTTTTTAAGTAAAGAATAATGTGTGCTTGAGAGAAATACCTTGACACGAGGAGAGTCATTGAGTGTGTTCTCGCCATCAGGGTGATCAGGATTTTCTGTGATGACTGTGAGCATTAAGGAGGCCAGAACAAAGATGACAAATGATTCTGTAAAAGGGATCATCAGAAGACACAGCAGGTTCAGTGATCTTTGCGACTTGCTTTAACAGAGGAGCAGTCTTCTGAGAGATGTAATCTGCTTGCCTGCCTGGCTGCAGAATTGCTGTAGGGCAGTTTATTTTATTTTATTTTATTTTATTTTATTTTATTTTATTTTATTTTATTTTATTTTATTTTATTTTATTTTATTTTATTTTATTTTATTTTATTCTTTCTACAGCCTGTGTCTTGGATAGGATGTATGGCTCCTTGCATCTACTTAAAAAACAGAGTAAAAACGTTTGACTGAGGACATCATCCATAGTTTCTACAAATGTACAGAACCAGTAAAAACATTAAGGTTGGAGATGAGCATAAAGTTGGGTCTTGATAGAATTTGCCAGCTGGGAACCTGCCATTTGCAGATGCTTTAGAAGCACTTTCCTAGTTGCTACTAAACATCTTTTCTCAAAGAAAGGAGAAGAGGGAAGATAATCGAATCTAATACAAACCAGTTGCTCAGCTGATGTGGAAGTGGTGATGAGAATTACCTAAAATGTGCTGGTAAAGAGATAAGCTTTTGAACTTTGCGAACAGTACATAGAGAATGGTATTAAAGCCCAGCAGAGTTCTCACCCATGTATTTTTTTTAAGCTGCTGGGCTAATTAGGCATCTCCATTACCTGTGGCAGCAAGGCATTTCTTTCCCACCCTACACATGTTTTCAGATCTATCTGTATTTGCTGTCCTTCACTATTTCTGTATTTATTTTGAGGTTGATGTTTTTGTTTGGCTATCTATTCTCTCAGTGAAGAGGTAAGCTCTCAATTTATTGAAATTCATCTTGATGTGGGGAAGATTAAAGCATGGAATTGATTTGAGAGGAGTGCTTTGAAGCCATAAAGTAAAATCTATCTTTCATTTACATTTCAGACTTTACCTCACCCTGTATTTGAAAACATTTACTCCACAAATCCTATCTATCTCCACAAAATGCTCTTGTACTAGATTTAGATGTAAATGGACCAACAGCTTTTGCCTGAGACATAAGAACATCTTAAATCTTAGTGCTCTGGCTTGGCACATTTATGGAAGTCTTGGTGCCCCCAGCTTCTGCAATAGGGCATTCACCCAGATAAAGATCTGCTTCTTGTACTCTCGTGTCTCCTCTTAATGAAGATTTAAAGTTCTTGCTCCCTCCATTAACAACACAATTAGAACACCTGGTCTGACTACAGCACTCAAGGACAAAAAAAGAACTCAGATCTAAACTTTTTGATACATAAGAGGATGTAAACATACAAGTTTCACCTTGCAGAAGCTGTCAGCAGTAAAATCCCTCCTATTCCCCAGCTGTCTTCAGCCCTTTCTCCTAAACTCAGATCAGAAATGGCTCCTTCCCTTCCTGTGAGAATGCCCCACTTGCAGCCCTGAGGGCTTTCTGGCTCCCCCTGTGATTATTATTCTGTGATTATTCAATTATTCTGTGCTCTTCCCAGCTCTTCCATGCATGAAAAGCAAAGTTGGGACATGCACACACATTCATGGTAGAAGTAACCTCAAACCTATGACAAAGTCATTTAACCAACTGATTTTAAAAATTCATTAGCATCTCAGTTCTGAAGGGAAAAACTGACCAAAGAAGTTAATTTCAGTTTTTTTTCTGTATTTATTTTGAGGTTGATGTTTTGTTTGGCTATCTATTCTCTCAGTGAAGAGGTAAGCTCTCAATTTATTGAAATTCATCTTGATGTGGGAAGATTAAAGCATGGAATTGATTTGAGAGGAGTGCTTTGAAGCCATAAGTAAAATCTATCTTTCATTTACATTTCAGACTTTACCTCACCTGTATTTGAAAACATTTACTCCACAAATCCTATCTATCTCCACAAAATGCTCTTGTACTAGATTTAGATGTAAATGGACCAACAGCTTTTGCCTGAGACATAAGAACATCTTAAATCTTAGTGCTCTGGCTTGGCACATTTATGGAAGTCTTGGAACACTTTAACTTCTGCAATAGGGCATTCACCCAGATAAAAAAGATCTGCTTCTTGTACTCTCGTGTCTCCTCTTAATGAGATTTAAAGTTCTTGCTCCCCTCCAACAACAACACAATTAGAACACCTGGTCTGACTACAGCACTCAGGACAAAAAAGAACTCAGATCTAAACTTTTTGATACATAGAGGATGTAAACATACAAGTTTCTGCCTTACAGGAAGCTGTCAGCAGTAAATCCCTCCTATTCCCCAGCTGTCTTCAGCCCTTTCTCCTAAACTCAGATCAGAAATGGCTCCTTCCCTTCCTGTGACAAATGCCCCACTTGCAGCCCTGAGGGCTTTCTGGCTCCCCCTGTGATTATTATTCTGTGATTATTCAATTATTCTGTGCTCTTCCCAGCTCTTCCATGCATGAAAAGCAAAGTTGGGACATGCACACCACATTCATGGTAGAAGTAACCTCAAACCACCTTGAAAAGTCATTTAACCAACTGATTTTAAAATTCATTTTACTCTCAGTTCTGAAGGGAAAAACTGACCAAAGTTAATTTCAGTTTTAAGTAAAGAATAATGTGATCATCCATAGTTTCTACAAATGTACAGAACCAGTAAAACATTAAGGTTGGAGATGAGCATAAAGTTGGGTCTTGATAGAATTTGCCAGCTGGGAACCTGCCATTTGCAGATGCTTTAGAAGCACTTTCCTAGTTGCTACTAAACATCTTTTCTCAAAAGAAAGAGAAGAGGAAGATAATCGAATCTAATACAAACCAGTTGCTCAGCTGATGTGGAAGTGGTGATGAGAATTACCTAAAATGTGCTGGTAAAGAGATAAGCTTTTGAACTTTGCGAACAGTACATAGAGAATGGTATTAAAGCCCAGCAGAGTTCTCACCCATGTTTTTTTTTTAAGCTGCTGGGCTAATTAGGCATCTCCATTACCTGTGGCAGCAAGGCATTTCTTTCCACCCTACACATGTTTTCAGATCTATCTGTTTGCTGTCCTTCACTATTTCTGTATTTATTTTGAGGTTGATGTTTTGTTTGGCTATCTATTCTCTCAGTGAAGAGGTAAGCTCTCAATTTATTGAAATTCATCTTGATGTGGGAAGATTAAAGCATGGAATTGATTTGAGAGGAGTGCTTTGAAGCCATAAGGTGTGTTCTCGCCATCAGGGTGATCAGGATTTTCTGTGATGACTGTGAGCATTAAGGAGGCCAGAACAAAGATGACAAATGATTCTGTAAAAGGGATCATCAGAAGACACAGCAGGTTCAGTGATCTTTGCGACTTGCTTTAACAGAGGAGCAGTCTTCTGAGAGATGTAATCTGCTTGCCTGCCTGGCTGCAGAATTGCTGTAGGGCAGTTTATTTTATTTTATTTTATTTTATTTTATTTTATTTTATTTTATTTTATTTTATTTTATTTTATTTTATTTTATTTTATTTTATTTTATTTTATTCTTTCTACAGCCTGTGTCTTGGATAGGATGTATGGCTCCTTGCATCTACTTAAAAAAACAGAGTAAAAACGTTTGACTGAGGACATCATCCATAGTTTCTACAAATGTACAGAACCAGTAAAAACATTAAGGTTGGAGATGAGCATAAAGTTGGGTCTTGATAGAATTTGCCAGCTGGGAACCTGCCATTTGCAGATGCTTTAGAAGCACTTTCCTAGTTGCTACTAAACATCTTTTCTCAAAGAAAGGAGAAGAGGGAAGATAATCGAATCTAATACAAACCAGTTGCTCAGCTGATGTGGAAGTGGTGATGAGAATTACCTAAAATGTGCTGGTAAAGAGATAAGCTTTTGAACTTTGCGAACAGTACATAGAGAATGGTATTAAAGCCCAGCAGAGTTCTCACCCATGTTTTTTTAAGCTGCTGGGCTAATTAGGCATCTCCATTACCTGTGGCAGCAAGGCATTTCTTTCCCACCCTACACATGTTTTCAGATCTATCTGTATTTGCTGTCCTTCACTATTTCTGTATTTATTTTGAGGTTGATGTTTTTGTTTGGCTATCTATTCTCTCAGTGAAGAGGTAAGCTCTCAATTTATTGAAATTCATCTTGATGTGGGGAAGATTAAAGCATGGAATTGATTTGAGAGGAGTGCTTTGAAGCCATAAAGTAAAATCTATCTTTCATTTACATTTCAGACTTTACCTCACCCTGTATTTGAAAACATTTACTCCACAAATCCTATCTATCTCCACAAAATGCTCTTGTACTAGATTTAGATGTAAATGGACCAACAGCTTTTGCCTGAGACATAAGAACATCTTAAATCTTAGTGCTCTGGCTTGGCACATTTATGGAAGTCTTGGTGCCCCCAGCTTCTGCAATAGGGCATTCACCCAGATAAAGATCTGCTTCTTGTACTCTCGTGTCTCCTCTTAATGAAGATTTAAAGTTCTTGCTCCCCTCCATTAACAACACAATTAGAACACCTGGTCTGACTACAGCACTCAAGGACAAAAAAAAGAACTCAGATCTAAACTTTTTTGATACATAAGAGGATGTAAACATACAAGTTTCACCTTGCAGAAGCTGTCAGCAGTAAAATCCCTCCTATTCCCCAGCTGTCTTCAGCCCTTTCTCCTAAACTCAGATCAGAAATGGCTCCTTCCCCTTCCTGTGAGAATGCCCCACTTGCAGCCCTGAGGGGCTTTCTGGCTCCCTGTGATTATTATTCTGTGATTATTCAATTATTCTGTGCTCTTCCCAGCTCTTCCATGCATGAAAAGCAAAGTTGGGACATGCACACACATTCATGGTAGAAGTAACCTCAAACCTATGACAAAGTCATTTAACCAACTGATTTTAAAAATTCATTAGCATCTCAGTTCTGAAGGGGAAAAACTGACCAAAGAAGTTAATTTCAGTTTTTAAGTAAAGAATAATGTGTGCCAACTAATTAATGAATGTTTGTACAGTGCTTTGAGATCTTTGTGTAACAAGGAAGGCTAATATGTCGCTATGTGTAAATGATAGAATAGATAATTTAGAAAATAGAGAAGCACAAAGCCAGGTTACCCTTATCACTTCATCAAAGCCAAGTTTAACTATCTTCTTCTTTTGGCTGCTGGCTTAATTAGATGAGGTTCTGAATTTAATTAACTAATCAAACCTAATTTGAAAAGACCTCTCAAATCAGTTAGAGCTTGTCTTATGCTTATTATTCTTATTTGTTGCGTGGAGCCTTTAATATCACCATTTTGCTATGATATGAATGGTAGCCTTAATTGTGTTCTAATTTACAACATTTACTCAGATGGTGGCACTTTCCTCGTTTTTTAAGTGTCAGCATGTGAAAATCAATCACAATTTAATTTAGGGCAGGGAAACTGCTCTTCTAGTCCTCTGTCAAGTCAGGTACAGGTTATCTCTTTCCCCACAAGTGTAATTTGGGTTCTCAAAGTGAAATTATTTCACAGGAAATCATGCTGAGTTTCTGAAGTTCCATTTCTTGGAGGGGTTGTGTGACAATTTTCATCTGGATGCTCTTTCAGGAATGTTTAACTAAATTCTAAGGTTTGAGGCTGAAGCTGGAATTGCAACTATACAATTAATTTGAACACATCTGTGTGTGATGCTCCAGCGTGTTGTGCCAGTCTGAAACTTCTTGAAAGTTATGAAAGAAAGAATTACAAGGAAAGAATCTAAACTAAAAAATTTGTTGTATATTTTACCCAGTTAGCAGGACCTTTTTCTTGGCCATATTTTTACATTCCTAGAGATATGCCACACAGAGAGCAGACATCAACTGATTGCTTAAAATCAAAATTTCCCTAGAAATTATTTACTTGTTCTGTAAAACTTGTTCTATTATCATGCAAACTATGCTGCTGATAGAAACATTGTTAATTAAGTCTGGAGGAGTTCCTGTACTTTTGTGAAAAGCCATCAACATGCTGTGTAAATCAAATGCTTTCTTACTCTTCCAGGCAGCAGTTTTGCAGGAGTAACCTTGTTCACAATTGCTCTCTCTTCCCTTTTTCATTTGCTGTTTGCAGCCCAGCTTTCCAGCACACAATTAAATACCTTTTTTTTTTTCTGTTTTCCCTCAGAATGACTATAGGAAGTTATCTATGCAATGCAAAGACTTTGTCGTGGGGGTGCTGGACCTGTGCAGAGACACTGAAGAGGTGGAGGCTATTCTGAATGGAGATGTGAACATCCACTTGTGCCCTGAGCACCACCGGCCAAGTCTGAGCAGGATTAAACTTGCTATTAAATATGAGGTCAAAAAGGTAAGCCCTTCCTTTGGGTCCCATATGTCTTCACATTTAATTATGCTTCCTTGATGCCACCTGAAAAATAAACAAAAGATAGATTTCAATGGGACCAGGAATTTCAGCAACTTCTGTCTTGATATGTATTTTCTCACATGCTTTAATATGGAGAAGGTTATCTGCCTAGTGAAAAGTAAATTCTTCTAGAAGTATTTAAAACAACTAGTCAGCCTTACAGAAGTGTGTTGTGTGAATGGAAAATGTTATTCTGGCAAATTCTAGGCTGGGGTGGTCCCAATTAATTGCTCCTACAATATGCTTTGATGGAAACTGGGCTCCTGCTACGGGACTCAAAGAGCATTCCAAATTTTTGAGCTAACATCTGCTCTCTCATTCCCCTCCCAAACCCACCACCTGCTCCATTTTGCCTCTTGACTGTGCTGGCTGGAGAAGGTCTTTTCCTGTTATGAAAGCCATTAATTAAAGAGAATCTTAAAACATATTTGAAATTAAATGCTTTCATGCAGGAGCACATAGCATGGAGCCAATAATTCTCTCCTAGGATGTTGTGTCTCTGCTTTGTTCCGTCACCAAGACCACGCTGAACATCTCAGTTCTCTCTCAGTCAGATGTTCAACAAGCTGGGTCAAGCTTCGTTATTGAAGTTGTTGCTTTGGTAACAGGAGGCCAAACTTGCTCTGGTGCTCTTTCAGAAAATGAACTAAAATCTAAAAGACAAAGATAGTACCTCATCATGGAAGAGTGCCCAGTGATCCATGACCTGAGAATCATCAGTCACAGAATCACAGAACATTCTGAGCTGCAAGGGACCTTGAGCCTTTTCAATGTGTGAATTCTCCTGTGCTACTTTCCTCACTTATCCTCCTGAAAATTTGTGTCATTCTTTTGATACCAAGACCACGAGCTGGAGCTGCTGTGCTGCTCTGGGCACTTCCACCCTGGCTTACCTGGTTCCAGAGGAACATTCCCACATTTTTTACCCTGTCTGTATGTGTAGCTTTTCACAATGCATGAACACTGACCTAAAGCACCAGTGGGGGTCACGTACAGTGGATCTTTTCATGTATAAATATCTTCCTAAGCCCAGGAAAGCTAAGCATCCTTTGTGGATCACAGCAACTTGTTGCACACTGGTAACAAGTGTTAAACTAATTGCAGGATTCTCAGGATGGCGCTCAGGTCAGCACTTTTCAGCACATTCCTTTCAGCAGCTGGTGTGTGGCTATGTGTAAGATGACTATTCAACTGCTGACTCCAAAACAAGGCAGTTCAGTCTGTGGGAGACACAGACACACTCAGATAAATGGGTTTGGCTTTGGTAGTGATGTGATAATGGACTGATGTTGGTCACACTTGCTGAACAAAGACATTGTGTTATGGTAACACAGTAATTAATTCCTTAAGAGGCAATGCATTTCAGGTGCAAGCTTTTTATTCAGCTGAGAGACATTTAGGTTTATGTGTACAAATCCTGTGCTTTGAAATCCATTTTCATTTTAAGGAAATCCTATAATAGAGAGGGGTCAGAGGGAGGGTGAAGTATTATGCGTATTTAATGAACAGATTCTTGGACAGATTCTGTAAATTTCAAGTCACTTTTCCAAAGCTAATGACTCATCATGACTCGACCTTGTCCAGTTCTGGACTCCTCAGTACAAGAGAGATGTGCAGCTCCTGTAAGAGGTCCAGAAGAAAACAAGGATAATTAAGGCACTGGAGCACCTTTCTTATGAGGAAAGGCTGAGGGAGCTGGTCCTGCTCACACCTGGAGGAGAGAGGAGACCCCATCCATGTCTGTCAGTGCCTGCAGGGAGTGTCCAGAGGATGGACCAGTGCTCCAGTTAGCAGGACAAGAGACATCAGACAGGAACTGATGCCCAGGAAGTTCCACCTGGATATAAGGAAGAATTTCTACGCTGTTCATGTGACCAAGCACTGGAAGACATCACCCAGAGAGTGTGGAGTCTGCTCACTGGGTGTCATGGTTTGAGCCTGGCAAAATGCCAGTGCCTCCATGAAAATACTTACTCCCTGGTACCTGCTGTGAGATGTGACTAGGAATAAGCAAAGCAGTCCTCTACTTAAAAATATAGAAAACAGAACTTTATTAACTACACACTACATAGGTATAGGAAAGAAAAGAAAAGACAATCTCAAGGAAAATGAAAACTCTACAGAATACAGCTCCTCCTCCTCCTCTCTCCACTAAATTCTCAATACAATTACATCTTCCGGTCCAGCAAAAACCACCCTTAAAAATACTCAATCTTCAATTCCTTAAGAGGAGGAGTCCTTCTTGTATGCCCTGGGCTTTTGGTCACATATCACTACCCGGATTGGAGATCGTGACCCCCTCCTCCCATGCTCAGTGCTCTCACCACTGAACATGGACCAGAGCTACTTTGAGGGTTGTCTTTTTAAGGATTTCATCGTCCCACTCAAAAAAAGGCACAGTCTCCATTTTGGGACATCTGTCCCCCCATTATTTCACCTCCTGGGCCGGGAGGCTCCCACACTGCCCTCTTAACTCTGGGACACGGTGGCTCCCCCTGAAAATAGTCTCTGTATTCAGGAACAGTCCATGGCTCTACAAAAAGCGTCCAGCAAAAAATGCCACTCCACATCTCTTCCACCCTAGGTTCTTCTCACAATCTCTCCCCTGCTCGGTCCTTTAAAAAACTTGCTTAAATTCTTCTTCATCTCCTCTCCAGGAAGGGTCAGTACTCTGCAAAAGCTTTCATTGTCCAAGAAAAGGGTTAAAACTCTACAGCTCACAACCCACAAGCAGCCAGACTCCTTCTGGTTCAACCCCCCTCCTCTGCACAGGCTGGGCAGGCCAGCAGCACATGATATCGAACTTCAAGGCCACAGCCCAGTCCCAGGCAGCGAGCACAGACACAGTCTCTCTCTCTGTCTCTCTGGGGGGCTGCCCAGTAGCTCCCGGTGTCTCTCTCTCCTCCACCCTTCCACCCTGGGGGGGGAACCAGGCCAGGCCTACCCCCATCTCGATCCAGGCCCGGGCCTACCACATGGCTGCCCCTCCCCCTGCCCAGCCGGGACAGCTGGAGCAGGGGGAGAGGTCCTTCCTCTTCCACGCCGAAGTCCCAAGAGGGCTTCCCAGGGGCAGAGCTCTGCTTTTAACCCCTGTGTGTTCTCAGAGGCGTGTCCAAATCTTAGTGGTCATCCAGATGTCAATTGCAAATCTACACCTTCAATTGGACTGACCACTCACTCCCAGAAATCCACTTCTCTCAAACCAGGACACTGGGGATATTCAAGAACTGTCCCGACATAATCCTGTGCCATGCGCTCTGGGATGACCCTGCTTGGGCAGGAGTTTTATACAAAACAACTTCAGGGACTTCAGAATGGTCTGGCAAAAAAAAAAAAAAAAGAACATTAGTGGTTAAGAATTATTTTTTCATTAAGTTCATATCCAGACCAAATATTTGCACTCACATGGGAAGTTTTAAGAAATATTTGATGTTTAAAAAATCTATTTCTACCATTAGCTTCTTAATTCACATTTCCATATTAATACTCAGTGCCTACAATAGGCTTTCTTTGATGAAAAATTGCAGAGAAACATGAAACACATTGAAAATTATTATTTAATATCCATTATTTTACTTTCACAGCCGCTGATGCGGCTCTATTTCATCACATTTTTATTTCTAGAGTCTGGGAAAGATGTCAAGGACTCCCACCCTCAGACAGAAGAGCAATTGCATCTGCAGTTTCATAAGGCCTTTGCAAAATCTTTTAGAATCTTCCTAGTTCTTCCAAATTTCTTTGTTACTTCACTGTCCTCACACATTACTGTGACTGCAGTCACAGTAAGGAAAATCTTGTGTTCACATCAGACCTGAAGCCTTCTTACCTCCTCTGCTCAGTAAACCTGCAGCTGGTACCTACAGCAGGTTTTTTTCCATATTAATGGAAATGTCTCTGCATTTTTCCTTCTGTGTTTCCAATCAAAGTCCCCTGTTACCTTGTTCATTTTCAACTTCAAAAAAGCAATTCTGTGGTCAAGTGAAAGGATATGGTTTTATTGATCACTATCTTTTTTCCTAACTCACAAAGTTTGAGATGAACCTTGTGAAGTCATTCAAGAAAGCATCAACAATTACAGGCTTCACTTGTTGGTCTTTTTTTTTCCTTTTCTTTTCTTCTGCAAAGCATCCTACACATATGAGAAGATGGTGAGGAGCTTAAGGCTCTAATTCAAGGACTTCCTATAAAAGATATTTGAAGAATTAAGAAACTCTGCTTTTACATATTTTGCAGCAAGGAGAAACCCAAAATTACAGTAGTTTATAAAGTCTTTATAAAAATGGTGTATTGCTGTTATTCTTCACACTTTTTGAAAGATTATTTAATCACTATGTACTCCAGGATTTTTGGAAAAAATTCATTCAAATGTCCTCTGACCAAGTTTTCCAGAGGCATTTTTCCATTTAGATCTGCTGTCTTAATGATTCCTTGAAAATTATCAAAATGGAGATGGTACAAACAATTTTCACACACTTAAGTTACTGAGCTTGGATTCTTTCTAAGAACTGAACTTTTTGCCCATGTTATGGGATTGTCACAAATTTACCATTGTCTCCCTTGGTCTGTTTAGGGATGCTTTGCAGTCGCCCACCTCAGCCCATAAGAGATTTCTTTCTCTTCCAGCTCTGCAGGGTCTGGGGCACAGGGAGGAGGAGGGTTGAGAGCAGGAGGAGCAGCCAAGCATTCTGATGATGCTGCAGCCAGACTGCCCACATGTTCACCTGGACACTGGAGCAGAGGCTGGGAGCTCTCACAGTGACACCAAAGTCTGGTGGGGTCCAGCAGCTGCTCACAGAAGTGGCAAAATAAAAAGCAGCATTAAGGTGGGACAGGTGGTTTTGATGGATTATGACCAAAAGTGGCTTGAGTTGCTAAATTCTGATCCCAAACACCACGAGCTCTGTGGCCATGGATATCCTCAGCTGCTGTTCATGAAGGTTTACAACATCTGAAGGCTTACTGTGCTCTTGATTGAAAATTTTACAGGAATGTTTTTTTACTTTTCTTCAAACATTCAAACAAATTTGTTTTCACCCAGGTACTTGAAATGTAAGGGTAGCACACATTTTTTCTCTGTGTGAACTAATTTCTAATTAAGCCAGAATATGATTCCTGCTTTTGAGAGGCAGAGGTTCAGAGGTTGGAACTGCCCTTGGACAGCCAACGGTGAGAAAATTAAAGTTTTGATGTCTTACAACAAAACCATTCTGCTGCTGTGTATCAGCTGCACAGATGCACATATTTTATGTTCTCATTTTAGTCTGTACCAATATGATCCTTCCTTATTTCTCTTTAATGTTGGCAGGGGATTTGTGTCCACATTTACCTTTAGGTGTAAAGCTGTGGCTTTTCTGTAGGTGTACAGCTATTGCTCCTCTGTAGGAGGGGACATTCATTTCCCTTCTTTCCCAGTGGCAAAATTATCATTGCTCTATTCTTTTAATTGCAAATGTTGAGTGCCCACCTCTGTCTTCTCAGCAGCTCTGTCCATAACCACCAAAAAGCCAGAGCACCTTTCTCTTTCACGAGTTTTAATTGAATTAACAGTAAGACACACAAATTGGGTTGGGAAAAAAAATAAGAATTAAACAGAACACCAGATGGCTGTGTAAATCCTATTTAAGAGAGAGCTGGAACAGGAACTTTTTTCGTAACTATATTATTAATAATTAACATATGGAGGATGCTCTGAACAGAATACTCATGGCTGCTTTAGATTATAACTTTTCACGGTGTTGGTCACATGACTCAGATACTTGAGGGCATGAGAAGTCCCAGCTCTCATTAAGTGCTGCAACAGCCTGGATGGGAGCTGGAGAAGGCAAGGAGAACCAGCCCTGCCTGTGCTGAAGGGACAGCTTTGCCCCCCAAATGTGCAGTAACAGACACTGCCCCAAAGAAGCTCCACTAAAGCATCCTCAGGAAGGTTACGTGGGACAGCCTGGGTTTTGCCCAGGCAGCACAGGAAAATAAGGTGGAGAACAGAGGGCAGGAGAAACCCAGAAGTGAGCAGAAGTTCTGGCAACAGGAGAGCAAGGAGTGTCTCTGTGCCACATGCCATGGTGGGTGAGATCTCTCTGCTCTCAGTTATCCTGCAGTATTCTGGGCACATCCACACCTGCACACCAGAACGCCCATGGAAAACTTCATTTGGGTAACCCAGATTAATGATTGACATCCACAACTTCAGTTTAGGAATTCCTCACAGGACAAACATTGACCCTTCAGTGCCGCAGTGACAGAGATATGGCCTGGAACAGGACAGGGTTATGGTTTACCATCTGATGAGAAGCCTCAAGGGAAGAACTTCTTAATCAAAAGAGCTTTCAGAAAGTTGTATTTTTACTTGTTTCTGGGATTGTTTCTCCAATCTCTCATTATTTTTTTCCCCACTTTTTAGTTTCAGGAATATATAACTGAGGTCTTGTGAAGTCATTGATGGCCTGGACAGTGCTGGTGGGAATAAAAGTATTTCTTGCTTCTGTCATTCTGTCTGCTTACAGCCAGTGAATGCTGTAGAATGTAATTTAATATCAGTGGAAGCACTGTGGTCATTCTAGACTCTAAAGCTTATCCATGTAATTTTTCTTTTTACATTTTTTATTGCATGTTGCAGATGTTTTGACAGAGATTGGAAAGGGAAGGAGTTACTTCTCTTCCCCACAAAATGCATTTCTATATCTGAGTATTTCATTAGCAAGGTTCCTTCCTCCCACTAAAATCTGTGACTCTGATTATTTCCTTTTTCCCAGATGTTTTAATTTCTTTTCTTTTCCTTGACGAATCTCATTTTATTTCCTGCACATACATCCATCCTCTTAAGGTTTCAGTGAATCATTTCTCCATCCTGAATATTGTCTGCAATATTCCCAGTTCACTGTAATATGCAGACTTAATTATTTTCATTCGCAAAGTGTCACAGGATCTTAAATGTCCATCAAGATACAGACAAGTGAGCACAAGAACACATCAAAACCATTGTATGGATGTGCATAACTGATGAAAGGGCTTTAAATTACCTTTATTAATAATTAATAATAAAATTCCCATTGAAAAGAGCAATTAATATGGTTTGCTACAAACCTGACCTTAGCTGACTCCAATTTTGACTTTGCCGAAATCCCCATAGACAATGTTTTAAATCTCTCATTCTGTGCCCTCTGTGGCTGCTTTTTTAGAAACCAAAGGGACATTGTTTGGTAGTTTATTGTGGCATGTTTTCAGATGAATAATTCAATGATAAAGATTTTCAAGTGGTTTTGATTTTGCAGAGATATGAAAATCCTGGAATGTTAAAGGCTGGGACTTGCAATTCAGTCTCTTGTTTTCAGATAAATAATTCAGTGATAAGATTTATTCATATATGTAAAAAGAGGAGAAATCAGACAGTAACAATAAATCTCTTCAGAAAACATGCAGCCCACTAGAAGAAACTAAAGTTTTTCAAAGAGCCAACCACCTTATTCCCTACCTTAGAGGAGAATGCTGAGCCCAAAATCTTTGTCTCAGGAAAGTCAAATTATAAACAAAGGCAAAACAATGTTTAAACTGAACCAATCAAAGAATTTGTGTAAACTCTACATTTTCTAGTTACACACATCACACAGATCAGACTTGCCTTTTCATTTCATTTGGTCTAAAATTAACAGCAGAACAACAAAAGTCCCTTCTACTATTATCATCAGAATGAGTCACAGGAAGGAGATGTGGCTGTAAACTGGACCTATGTGAAGGTTTTAAGTGTTCAAAATTATAAATTTCTACTGGATAACTCAGGTCAACCAGCAAGTGGATCCACAAATTGGATCTCAATGAAACTGGGGGAATATGTGATTATCCTGGGTTTTGGTGTGAGTTTTGGGTTTTTTGTGTGTCTATTAGAGCCTCTGCCAAATGGCTCTAATAACAAAGATATTTTGGTTCAGAAAGAAACAATGTGAACGGTGCAATTTATTACTAAAACTTTTCTAAATACTTGTGGGTTTATGCCCTAAATGTAACTCAGAGGCTGAAGCTGCACAGTTAGTTGGGTTTTTTCCCTGTAAATCCTGGCTCATCTGGGCCTTGCTTACAAATACAAACCTTTCCCCTTTGCTACAGGTTTAAAAAGACTGAAGTGAGACTCCAGACAGCAGGTCTGAATTTTCACCAAGCCTGCCACAAAGCTTATCTGCAGGATGAGCAAGAACCTCATGAATATTTGTGTGATGCCATTATACAGTGAAATGAAGCCCAGGGACAGAGGGAAAGCTGCAGCAATGCTCAGGGCAGGGACATTTCCCTGTTCTCTGGGTGTCTGCAGCAATACCTCAGAGGACCTTTTGTCACGTACTCTTTCCTTTCATGCTGTGGTTAGATCCCACTGAAATGAGGCTTGATCAGCTGAATTTTCTCTCATCCATGAAAATCTTTCTTATGCATCTGGACAAAGGAATCTGGACCTGTTTTTAGTCTCTCTTGTAAGGTTAGAATGGTGCAAAATGTTTTTAAAACGGGGCCCATGGCCATGGACAGAATTCAACCATAATTAGAGCAGATTTTTTTTTTGTGAAAAGGCCCTAATGTCACAGCATGGGACTTTGGAATGGAACTTTACTTGTTATTTCTAATTCATTAGCAGTGGGGCATGTACTTTTCTATTTCTTTCTTAAACTTTCTGTAGTTTTATTTTCCTCTCTTGCAGCCACAACAACAAAGAGTGAACCAAGTTCCAGCCATATTTACCCCCTGACAATTTCAGCTGCCGGAATTTACTAGCACATACATTTGCTAAAGGCAATTTTTTGTTCACACTCCAGAGCATGAAGTAAATACATAATTTATTGAATATCCCACCTGTTTCTGCTAAGGTCTCGGAATAGTTTCTGCAAAAGAAAGGGCTCTTTGTTCACTTGGAAGTTCACAGAGCAGAGATAAAGAAAGGCTTCTGCCTGTGCTGGTCTTTCCCTGCTCTGTGTGTTTTCCAGCAAACTTCAGTAATTCCCTCTGAGCTCTGTCATCTTCTGCTCTGCATCAAGTGAAACAACTCTGTAATGGGTCTTTTACTGGAAAAAAAAAAAAAGTTTTGACACATTTTTGACCTTTTGTCCTGCCCCCCCAAAAAAGTATGTTTCAATTCAAGAAAAGTATTTTATTCAGATCCTTTAGTTAGGCTTCAAGTCTTTAAAATGCCTAAAATATCAAAAGAGTGTTCAAAAGGGAGAAGTGTTACAAAAGCAAAGAAACTATGTTTTGTTTTAATACATTCAGTGATTTTTTTCCCTCTTCTTTGCATGAGGGGATATATTTACCTCTTAGTTTATCTGATCCTCTTTGGTGAAATGGCAGTGTATTTTTCACCCTTCATGGGAACAGCAGCAATAACCTGCTTTGACCTTTCCCTGAGTTTTTTCCCAGCCCTGCCAATGTTTGCTGATACTCCTACGGTGTGCAGCGACCTGCTGAGAAAGGATGATTTCATTTCTCCTTTGGTGAAGTCTGTGCTGGGAGAAGCACAGCACTGCCTGTGCAGCAAGCCCAGCCTTCCCTCCCTCCCTCCTTCCCTCTGGTTTTGCTCAAGAACAGCAAAGCTGCCAAGGAAACCCCAACTCCCCTTCCAGACCAGCCCTGGCTTTGGTCCTGCTGCGAGCACGGGCATGGCGAGCTCAGCTGTGTTTGTCTGTGAGGTGCCAGGAAATCTTTGTGATTATTCTGATGTGCTTTTAACTTTCCAGAGCATGCAGTGTGTGTGTTCCAGATCTCACCTAGTTTTTCCAATGTGTGGATCCCCGCAGGAGCACTGCTCCTCTGCTCCCAACAACACAGAACAACAGATTGGTTTGGGTTGGAAAGGGACCTTAAAGATCACCCAGGTCCAACCCTCCTGCCATGGGCAGGGCTGGTAAAATGGGAAAAGCCATGTGTGCAACCCATTTGATGCCCCCTTCTTTTTCACTTGTAATTCAGGGGTCCAAGGTGCCAATTGAAACCCTTTGGATGGCTCATTTGAGTCAGCATTTTCTGGCATTTGAAGCATTGCACACCCAGCCCAGGGTTCCTGTGAGCAGGTGCTGCAGCCTAAAATGTGTTAATAAATGAAGGTTTGCAGAAGCAAAGAGCTACATCAAAAGATAAATGCTTAATAATGAACTCAGAAAGGTTGCTCCAAGGACATGAATGCAGCTACATGATGGAAAGAGAAATTGCTCATCCCTGCCCCTGCCAGTGTCTCTTGACATCCCCAATGTTCTCCTGAAAGGCTATTTATGCAGCTCCTTTTTAGCTCACACTCAGTGATTAAACACACTGAGGTTTGCCATGAGGCTGACAGGGAAAGCACAAGCTGAGAGGACACGACAGGAGCACCTCAGGACTTTGCAGTCCCAGGTTCACGGTGTTAGTTCTGATCTGCAGGGTTTTATCTGCTTTCACTGCTCCACTGATGAGTTTTGCCTTCCTGCCACAGCCCCTGGCTATTCCGTGTAGGGTACATTAGCAAAGTGAGATGATCCTGTCTGAGTGGTTCTTTCTTTTGCCTCAGTGGTAGATTTCTGTACTTTAAGGGAAATGGAATTATTTCAGCAATAAAAGAGATACTGGTTTTTTTCTGCACAATTAATTCCAATCATGAGGCTGATCTCTGTCTCTTAGCTGTCTTGCCATAAGTTTCCTTATTTCTGCTGACTCCATTTTTCTGTCCAAGATAGAGACTCTCCTCTCCTCTCCTCTCCCTCCTCCTCTCTCCTCTCCTCTCCTCTCCTCTCCCTCTCCTCTCCTCTCTCTCTCTCCTCTCCTCTCCTCTCCTCCCTCCTCTCCTCTCCTCTCCTCTCCTCTCCCTCCTCTCCTCCTCTCCTCTCCTCTCCTCTCCTCTCCTCTCCTCCTCTCCTCTCCTCTCCTCTCCTCCTCTCCTCTCCTCTCCTCTCCTCTCCCTCCTCTCCTCTCCTCTCCTCTCCTCTCCTCTCCTCTCCTCTCCTCTCCTCTCCTCTCCTCTCCTCTCCTCTCCTCTCCTGTCATTACAGACTCTTTCTCTGTTCAATATAATAGAAAATTAAAAAATAAAAGTCTTTCTATTGCAGTGTTTTCTATCAGAAGTAACTTTCTATATGTTTATAGAATATAAAGGTACTTTGTCATCTGTGGAGTGAAACTCCTGCTTTCATGAGCAACTATGCTAAGGAAAAACTCTCATTCTGTCATAAGAGCTCAGAAGTGTTGCATATAACATGTGAAGCTACCAGAGAGAGCTGTCACGCATCAAATTAAATAGAAATGTGGAAAAGTGATCACTTAATGGTCTCTGAAAAACCCTCTTTATTCCTATATGTAAAACTCTTCTTTTGGGTTCTTTCAATTCCCACTGAACTCTTTGAGAAACTTTTTCCATATTCCAGAAAAATATTCATGTCTCTTATTTAATCCCCTGTAGCACAGGGCAGGGCTTTTGGAGGTGTCAATACTTACCTGAGTCTTCCACTGCCTCTCAAAAATTCTGCTTTGGTGGCTTCATTATTTGAGCTGATTGCTGTGTGATTTTATTATGGGGTTTTTTTAGCCTTTTTTAACTTAAAAAGTTGTGTGACTGATAGGCTGGAGGGAAGAACAATTTCCTTCCTATATCAAGAGGTATGAACAGGTACGAACAGTAGCAGGAAAATCCACTGCCATCTACTGGGATCCCAGGACCCTGGGGCCAGTAAAGCTGCCCCCATGGTTTCTGAATGCAGAAGCACTGGAAAATATTTTGCTTGAGCTTGCAGATCCTGATGCATTACCTTAGTGACTCTGCCCAGGAGATAAAGCACTCAATGCTTTTAAGTGGCTGGTTTTGGAGCCAGGCAATCCCCTCCACTGCCAGTGCTTCCATTTCAATCAGAGATTTCCTGCCCTCCTGCACAGCCCTGCTCACACTGCTCTTTCTTGTCTGCAGCTCAGGAGCACCCACGGTTTGTCCCTAAAAGCCTCCTCACCTCATTTTCCAGCTCTGAGGAAAGGAAAAGAGCATTTAATGGGAACATTGAAAAAGCACTGCAGCGTTCAGTCCTCTGAAATTCAATATCACACATCACCATTTGTCATTATGCTTTGAAGCATTCTGCCTTGAAGGTTTTGTCTCAAGCTCTGTTCTTCTCCATGCCTGAGTGTCTAACCAAAGCATTAGTGTAATCTATACCTTGGTGTCAGTGCCCATTCCCAGGGAAGAGAAAAAGTTAAATGTAACAGCTCTGAGGAGATCTAAGATCAGTTTCTGAAATGCTAACAGAGAGAGGGCTGGCAGTGCCCAAGAGGTCACTCTGTATTTCATTGATATCTGATAGAGAAAACAATGAAAACTGTACTGCTTGCTGTAAGCAAATAACAGATTTAAACTCACTGATGCTCTGATCTTTAACTTATTATCATCTTATCATCTCTAATCCTTAACTTATTTTTCCCTCATTTTTGTAATAATCAGAGTAAGATGATGTCCTGGGGTGACTTTCTGATGCTGAATTATATCCCCATTCATCTGTTTAGCCCAGAAATAAATTTTGTGCCTTTAAAATTAGATCTGAGTGCAAAGGAGGGGAGAAGGAAAAGCAGTGAATATTTTGTGTCTGTATTCAGAAACAAAGAGCTCCAGCTCTCTGTGCTGTCTGTGCTGTCTGCAGCAGGGACAGGGAGCAGGAGAGAACTCACCTTTGATTTTAGTTAGGTTTTTTTAGTTAGCTGAGGCTGGAAGGTTTTTTGGAGCTGCTCACCTGTTGTTCAGTCTGGGAACACCAGGACTATCATCCAGGGGACCCCCAGGCTGCACTGCAGCTGGGACAGCAGACCTGAGCTCCTGAGAGACCAAGAAAACACCAAGGACATGCCCATGAAAGAGACTCTTTCTCTCTCCAGTCCACAGAAGGACATTCTGAATTTGCCATCTCTTCAGAACAAGAGGTTCCATTGTTCAGTATTATTAATCTTTTCATGTTTGTGAGTACTTTCCTTGTTAAATAAACAGAGTTTTCCACTTTCCCATCAGGAAATCTTTTCCCAAACCAGTGGCGGGGAGGGGCTGTGTGAATTTGCTCTCTAGAGGAACTCCTTTGGAAGTTTTTTCCCACATTTGCCACAAACCAGGACAAAAACTCTTTTGGTGCCCAACATGGGGCTTAAGAAAATGGAAAAAGCCTGTACTGATTGCATTTTAGTTGTGCTTTGTAATGGGATAAAGCAGTCAGCAGCCATGCTGCTTGAATTCACAATGTCTCTCTGGGTGGAGGCCTTCATGTGTCTCTGGTCCCTTGGCTTTTTTGAGATTTTAACACTTTTCTGGTCCTGGGCTTATTTTCTTCTCTGGAGATAGCTCCAGTATTGTCCCTAACACTTAGCTTTTACAGTAGAGGGGCATGGATTAGTATAGCAATTGTGCTGGGCTGATAATGATTTATAGGGAGTTTACAAAGGTACTGGGGTTTCTTCAGGGCGTGTATGGTTTGTGGTTTCTTCGTCCTACCCTGTGCCCTAGTTCCAGTAGCATGCTTTGGTGTTTATTAGTAATTGCACCCAGTTTGTTAGAGGAGGAGATGGGGATGAGGCTTTTCAGCCTTTCCTTTCCTTCTTCTCCTTTGAATCTGTTAAGTCACTTTTTTAGAATGTTCTGTTTGCCCTGAATGTTAAAGAGACCACTTTCCTGGTATTTTATCTGGTAAGCTTCCTCTATTTATGGTCTGCAGCTTCTCTAGAGCGAGGGCTGAGATGTCCAGAGGGGCTGATGAGACCCCTGACTGAGGAGGGGACCCAGCCATGGAAAACCCTGAGTGGTGTGAGGAATGGGAGGATTTGGGCCAAACAGATGACTGATGAACACCATCTAAGCTCTATGGCACTCTGCCTGTCTTTATTGCCTTGTACAAAATAAATTGTTCCGCTGAACTGGGTTTTATGGCAATTCCTTCTCAATTTTACTATACTTGTATTTTTATTGTAGCTGTTTCCAGACACATTGAAAAAATGGACAGATTAAAATATCTGATGAAGTCTCTGAAATGCCAACCAGAAGTCTTTGACTGTCTCATTGCCAAGGACAACTGAATTTCTTTGTTTGAGTGAATCCTCAACAATTGCAACAGGAGGAGGAAGTCTGGGTATTGCTTGGGCCCTTCATCCAGAAGTCTGCACATTCACCAGTGTCATTTCCCTTCCCACGAGTCACAACAAGTGTGCTTGAATTCATGATATCTGAAAATAAAATATGCAAAAGGGATCAATTCTCTACTGAGCTTCCTTCCAATTTGTTTTTTTGTCCATTTGTCAGGAAGATTACAAGCCCAAGCAGCATTAGGACAAACATCAACACCAGGCATTAGGAAATGCCTCCTTGTAATACTGCTGTCATCACCTCAACCTTAAACTTTAAATGCTCAGAAGGACTAGGACTCATAACTTATAATACCTTTATTTTGAAAGCACTCTTTTTCATGAAAGCAGCTTAAAAGAAAGCATATTTAAATGTTAATATTTCCAGGAAAAATTATAAAGACAAAGGAGGCTAAAAGTACCCATCAATTTTCTTTGTTCTGATTGATTTATTCAGTAGAAGGGGTAGAGTCTCATTTTCTTTTTTTTTTCTTCTTTTTGAGAAATGAAGACCCCAAAGCCTAACTCATCTCAAAACAGCTGCTAATGTGCTATTAATGAAGGAAAAGTGCTACTGCAGAGCAATCCTAATTACTGTGCAACCGTATTTCCTCCTGAACAGTAACAGTTCTGTTATACAAACATCTCAAAAAGAGTCCATTGAGTTCCAAAATCGATCATCGTTCACAGGTAGTGAAGATGAAAGCACAGTTAGAATTTTCTCTGTTTTTCAGTCCCAAGAAAACTACAGATGTCAGCTGGAATCCTTCTGCTGGGTGATCCAGGGCAAGGGGTGGCTGCCAGGTGTGGTCCCTGTCCCTTTCCCTGTCCCTGTCCCTGTCCCTGTGGCCCCCGAGCCCTCAGCAGCCTCTCCTTTCCTCCTCTCTTTTTTTCTTGACCCCCTTCCTCCTCCCCTTCACCTCCAGAAAGTTCTACTCTTTGAAAGAGCAGAGCATTTTACATTTCCCTCCTAGGAACATTTATTCAGCCACAGAACTAATAAATGAAACCCTCAATTCTACTTATGAAATCAGCTGCACCAGCAACATATTTATTTTTCATTTTTTCATTTTATTCTTTTGCATTTTAATTATCTTTTCTTTGTGATTAAAATAGCCACATTCTAAATTCAATCACCTCTAAGAACAATATGAACTAAAGTTTCATCTTTTATAATAAAACTGTTAGGTAGGATATGGTGGTGCTGTAATTTTGCCATTAAGAAACTGCCCTTTTCACTTTTCTGCCATTCACCTTTTTTTACCTCTTTTTTTTTTTACTTCTGAACAGTAAACTGAAGAGTCCCAGTTACAGGGTACAAAACAGGTACTTTCTGTACCAGAGCACCACAGCTTTCCCTGCTGCTTTTGAATTTGTCTTTTTGTCCTATCAGTAAAGAATGAGCTGTCATATTTTGAAAGGTACTCTGAGATAAAGCATTTAAAGTAGCAAAATACCAGCCAGATCTCATAATTTGCAGGAGAGCCCTGCAGAATGGCTCCCTTTTGGTCTTTACAAAGTGAATGCAACAATTTAACATTAGTGCTGTGTCAAGCTGCTGTGTCAATGGCCTTGGCAAAGTCATCACAGTGTTTTTCAGCTTGACTTTCAAGCCCCTCTCTGTGTCTTTTCTGAATCTCAGGGTTCACTGTCTTACCCCAAGAGGAAACTTGCTCAGAGGCATTTTGTCAGTGCTGACCACTGATGGATTTTGGGTTTGGCTCAGACATTCTGCTTTTTAACCTTACAAAAATAGCTTTTCTCTAGAGAAGACAAGGAGCAGAAGTGATGCACGTTCTGGCACTACCTGGGGATCCTGTGTGCCTGGTTTGCAGTTTTCTGTTTGTTTATTGTATGGACAACAAAGACATGACCTGTCATGTTCCACGGGCAAATTCAGAAGGTTTCTCCCTGAAATCTCTTCCTCTTCAGACAATGCTACTGATGTCTCTGTTTCTGCTTTTCTTGCAGTTCGTTGCTCACCCCAACTGCCAGCAGCAATTGCTCACCATGTGGTACGAAAACCTCTCAGGCCTTCGGCAGCAATCCATAGCTGTGAAGTTCTTGGCTGTTTTTGGGGTCTCCATCGGGCTGCCCTTCCTTGCCATAGCCTACTGGATTGCTCCCTGCAGCAAGGTACAAACTCCTGGTGGGCTGTTTACGGGCAGTTTTACCCAGGACCTGCAGTGAAGCCCCAGATTTTTCCATCAAGATGTTGGGAAGTGATTCATGGTATCCTCTAAGATTGCCCCAGGGGAGACCAGGCTTGGGGTGTTGTTTGACAGACACAAATGGAACTGTCATGGTCTGAGATTCAACTTTACAGGGAAAATATATGGGGTGGTGACAGGAAAACAAAAGGAAAAAGAAATGTATAGGAGATAACAACATAGGAGTGGAGTGAAGAAAAAACAGAAGAGCCACCAAAACTGGAAATAACTAAAGGAGGAGATTCTTGTTTTAGTTAACTCTGATGTTTAAACTCTTGTTCTTTTATGCACTTTTTGTTGTGGGTTCCTCCCTTCTTCAGGGCTCCTTTCCTCCTTCTTTCTGAGATTTTGGTTTTAATTAGTGGAGCATTATTGTGGTTTTAGTTAATGCAGCATTATTGTGGTTTTAGTTAATAGAGCACTATTGTGGTTTTAGTTAATAGAGCACTATTGTGGTTTTAGTTAGTGGAACATTATTATGACACATGGACCTGAAACTTTGGCAAGCCCCAGGAAACTTCTTAGTGTTGCAGCAAGGACTAGAGTTAATCATAAAATCTTTATGGTTTTGAGGGAAGAGATGATGAAACTTGGAATACTGCTGTATACCTAAATATAGATCAGATGGAGGAGGAGAGTTTGTTGAGACCTAGAGGTCAAAGGACCAGAGCCAAACATTAACTTAGGTAAAATCTCAAGTGGTTTGTGGTATGAAATCTGTAGAGGTTTCATCCTGAAAGAATCTGCTCAAACAAGTGGAGATAAACAAGCGTGTGGCTGAGTGATAAATAGCTTTGTCACTGCTCTTGCCACAGAAAAAGGGGTGGCAGGGGAGAAGATCATTTCACATTCAGCAATAGCCAGCAACATCATCCCTTACAAGGAAGATGTCTTCTGCAGGAGGCTTGTCACAGGTACTTAAATATCATAAAAATGACTCCTGGCACTGGTATTCAGTCTTGTAATTATCTTCTTCCACTTCCTCTTAAAACCAGTGAGGAATCCTTCCTAACTTTATCAAACTCAAGTAGTTACAGATCCATCAATTAGTATTGAGTAAAGACTATAATTTGAAACACATATTAATACAACCAGAAAAAGTCCTTCAGTACATCTGAGATAATTAAACATATTTAAGCCTTGGTCTCCTCCAAAATAGCTCCAAGAGGAGCACTTTGTGTCAGAGGATGTGAGGATGTAACTTCATCTCCTCAAGGTCTGTCCCAACACAAAGCCCCCCATTTTCCATGGGTACCAGCCAGGACTCAGAGGTGCTCACAGAGAGGTGCATGTGAAATCCAGGTTGTGCTGTGGGTGCTTTTGGCTGGCTCATAGAGGGAATTATTGTGTGGAATTACCACCTTGATTCCTTCATGCCAGACCCCAGTCTAGCATGGATTTATGAAGCTGTTTAATTTCCTTCACCTCTGTTGAATGTGTTGGGAGTCGGCACACCAGCCAACAGCAGTATTTGTGGTGCAGTCTCAGAATTACAGAGGCCACATTTGAATATGGCAATAGGTGGGAAGAACAATTAGACTAGAAATAAGTGGAGAATTTAAAAGAAAAATAAAAAAACTAAGAGGAAAGAAACTGAGGCATCCCCATGCTAAAACTAAAACAGTTTTACAGAAGAAGTAAGAAATTATTGAGAAAGTTACTTGGGTTTAATTTCTTGAGGTAGATTTATTAAAATTTAAAAATAGGGGGAGGGGGATACTTTTCATCAGCTTTGATTTCATTATCCTAAACCTTTCATGCATTGTCATTCTTCAGTGTTCCTTCCTTTTCACCCCACTAGACTGTGAAAAACCACATGTAACCTTGTAACACAAAGACCAATTGAAATTTCTTTCAGGCAGGTATTGTCTTTTAATGCATGGATTTGCCTTGATCAGAACAATGTAGTCTTGATTTTTGATTGGGGCCTGTGATAGAAATAACTGAATCACAAACACAATTTTTTTCCCTAAGAATTGATACCTCACCCAAAATCATCACTGTTAATTTCAAGGGCTGCAGGTTGATCCAAGAGCCTGCTATCCCCTCACAGTGTTATTGCAAAAATTCTACACAGGCAGCATCTCCACTCTGAGCAGCTCAGCTTTGTCCTGGTCAACTTTAAAAGTGTTTTATTTGGTTTTTACTGATGGACCAATCTTGATGTTACACAGCTGGGCAAAGAAATATTTTTTCCACAGTAATAATCAGTTTAACTTAAATCAGGCCTGTCTTCAGAGACTCCCAGGTGCCCAGGTGTGAGTCAGGGGCTCATTTCTGGACCAAGGCAGTAGAAAAATTGAGGCAATTTCTAATGTGGAATACTGCAACAGGAGGTGTCCTGAGCAACACTACTGTGCATCACATTCTTATGATGATCAAATTCTGCAGTTTTACATGGGGTAATAGAGGAATTCACATTCAAAATTCCTTCACTGATGTATCTTAGCTAGGAACATACTTAAAAGCTTGTCCTCCCCAACAGAAAATTGTCTTTAATAAAGCTCTGTGGGGTTAGAACATACCATACCAAATACTACCCACAAAAAATTGGTACGTAGTATTGACTGGAGTTTGTACCTCAACCTTACATATTTTTTTTATTCAGTTGCACAGAAGTGACTTATTAAAACCAGTTTTAGTGTCAGTCAGTCATTCATTCACTTCTGGATGCACAGACTGTGTACACAACCCATGAAGTTTAAGCCTGTCTTATCCTGAAATATCCTTGCTGACTCATCCATGTCCTGGAGGCCCTGACTCTGAAATAAGCTCTTGCTTTATATGTTGGTCTCCAAAACTATTTTTTCATTGGTGATCAAAAGAAAAAAGAGATCGGATAGAAAAATTGCACAGTCTGTTGCCCGAAAATGTAATGACAAGAGCAAGAGGGGCTGTTTGGATTGCCTGCTGAGCTCCAGGGTGGATTTTCTTTCTTGGATTTGTTGAAGTGCACACTCAAACATCACAGCACTGAGAGGTCACTCATACACAGCCCTCACAGGCTGGGCTGTTCTCTCCTTTCCTGGAGCCACACTGAAGATTTGTGGAGTGCAGCTCCCACTGCAGCAGACTGTGCACTGTTGAAGCACTGGAACTTTAATGGTTGCCTCTGTCTGAGCCATGTCTGTACCTTCTGCCCCCTAAAATATATGAGATCCCTACAATAGCATCCATCATGCTTCTGCTACAGGTACTGAGCATAGTAATGGATTTTTCCTTATGCTTCTGGAAAAAAATCTATTTATTTCCCCACCTCTTTGAGCTGAAAAATTTTGTAGTGATATCACACTAGATATTTTTGTTTTGACATGAATGTATGCTTCATTATTTTTCTATTACAGAGATAGGATGCTAAGTCATGAAATTATCTTAAGAATGAACCTTTGTATTCACACACTGTCAGTGTTTTTATCTTAGCCGTAACAGCCAGACACTACCCTGCAATCCTGGTTTGATGAAAGGTGGTACTTTGATTTTCTAAAAAATCAAGAAATTGATACATTCATGCAGTTACACACCTTGAGTTTAGCTGTATCATTCTGTTCTAAAAATCTTATTGCCATAAAGCGTTGGACTGGTTGGAGGAATTCACACTTCATAATTTTTTTACAGAACATTTTAGTCTACACTTTCTGTAGCTCTTAGCTAAAAATTAGATTTCTGAGAAGATATAAAAAGCATCAGCTCAAAAAAGTAATGGTAAGCTTTCTGCAGTAATAAATGGGACAAATGGCTGATGTAACATTAACTAAATGCAGATTTCTGTTAAATCATGAGAGAAATAAGGGAAGTTACCCACAGAATTCATTTGGTTCTGTAATACATGAGATTATTTCTCTGATAGCTGAGACTATGCTACTTTAATCCAAGGTCTTTTTTTTTCACATTTCCATAGACACCAGGAAAAGTCTGTGTGGAGAGGATTCATGATTCAATAGGTATTGCTTTTCCTCTTTGAGTGAGTTCAGGGTAGAAATGAGTCTCATACAGATTGCAAATGCACTTTCTTAAAAATTTCTTGCTAGGGATCTATAGCTGGTGTTCCACTTTACTCTTGCAATCTGAACTCTCTTAGGTCATAGGAGGAAAACATCTGAGATTATTACTGTGTGATTTCAGACCTATCCCATCACCCCATCAGCTCAGTACTGAAATTATAAATTCTACTACAAAGCATAAATCGACACAACATCAAAACATCAACCATAAAAAACTGTTGAGAACTACACCAATGGTGAGAGCACAGGAGGTGAACCAGAATTGTAAGGGTTGAGACTGATTTTAACACTTCATCCACTCCTATGTCTGCCATATTATTCCTAGACAAGATTAAATAAACTTGAGTTTC
Organism: Emberiza elegans; assembly: GCA_024865655.1. Lineage (NCBI taxonomy): Eukaryota > Metazoa > Chordata > Aves > Passeriformes > Fringillidae > Emberiza > Emberiza elegans. Next base: position 742,679 of record JALJVW010000797.1, read on the forward strand.
AAGTCAGTGCAATATCTACCCAGCTAAACATGTCCTTACTGACCTCAGAGAATTTTAATAAGGACATCAGGAAAGAGCAGATATTTTCATTTTCTTTAATGGAAAGTCTCTTCAGTATTTGGAAGCATGCACATTTTCCAATAGGATTTCCTATTCTGTCAACTTTATAAAATATTTTATTGACATTTTATAAACTCTGATAAGAAAAACAAATAAACCCCAAAGTCCTAGTACTTCCTTTGAATTTCTGCTAGACCCAGAGACCTCTGCTTTTGAAATATTTCCTGTTCTGCCATAAGCAGAGACCAGGGCTCCTTGGAATTAATCTGCTATTGGAGATAAATATGAAAACAAGTAATTTCCTTTTTATGTCCTCCTTCCTATGAAGTTTTATTATCAAATCAGTGGATATTAAGAAAAAAAATGGATGATAACTTGGAATCAAAGGGAATGAATCAATGAGTAATAAAAAAAAATCCAATTGGCTTTGAGAGGAGTTTGGAAAGACCAAATCCAGGCCAGCTCTTCCTCTACTCCCTGTTGTGTCCAACACTACAGGCTTTGGCCCTAGTGCTCCTGAAAATGCTTCTACTCTTTCCATCATTCTAAAGTAATATTTTCTTGGGTCGCAGAAAATTTAAAATTCAAAGAGTGATATTTAAATTCATTTACCAAGAAAACTGGTCAAGAAGAGCAAAACAATTACCTGTAGTGAAGAGACCTGCTGCTCTTGTTCTTGTCTTAGTGTCTTGAAATAAATTCTTGTATTCTGGGAGTAATTCTCCAGCTTTGGTACTAATTATGAGACAAGACTATCATAGCAAAGCATTTGAAAAGCATTACTAAAGCATATTTAAACAGAAAGCTGTTTCTTACACATTGATAATGAACCAAGAATTCACTATTAATGAAAGATTCTAACATATAAGGATGAGAATTGTGTCCATCATTAGGATTTATATTGACACACAAGTGCATTCATATAAGACAAACAAGCATGTCTCTCATATAAATGTCCTGGCTCTTCATTTTCCACTCACCATATGGCCAGGGCAATTAGATATTACATGTGGGTTTAAAGAGGCATTGCCATGCATAGAAAATTACCCAATGCATAATGTCTAGTAATGGCAAATAACAACTTGAACAAATCTAAACCCAATTTAGCTAATGATCCAGAATCAATTACTGAATCTTTTTCACCCTGGGCAAAAGGTTTCAAATTTTATAGTGAAAAACATCTAGGACATCACATCAAATGTCACTGTTAGGTTGCATGTGACACACATACATGTGATCAGGGTCTAAGAAAAAAGTTTTTATTCTACATGTTCTTCAGCTTATATACTCTTAAGTGTGATCTTAAGTCATTAACTACATCACAATGACTTACTATATCCATTGGGGCAAAGCAATTAGTGTCAGTATAATTGCCAAAAGTTTTATAGAAATGTAATAAGGCACATATACACATTTACTTATGCACACAGTTTAACTTATAAAAATTCTCATGTGTCTTTTCTAATTTGTTTCCATGCTGACAACCTTGTCTTCTTTTTTGCTATGGATACACTCAAGAATCATCAGTTGTTATTTCTTCTATTAACTCAACTTTGCTTGCAGGCCAGCTGAGGTGGGTAAATAAAAACCTTCTGACTGTGCATGTTCCATTGCAGCTGGGACGTACCCTTCGAAGTCCTTTCATGAAGTTTGTGGCTCATGCAGTTTCTTTCACAATCTTCCTGGGACTGTTAGTAGTGAACGCCTCCGATCGGTTTGAAGGGGTCAAAAATCTCCCCAACGAGACCATCACGGATCATCCAAAACAAATATTCCGAGTCAAAACAACCCAGTTCTCATGGACAGAATTGCTGATCATGAAGTGGGTATTGGGTAAGTAAAACCAAAGTGTCCACAAGTGCTCTGTGGAAATTCAACCTCATTAGGAATGGCATAATACACAGTGAAAGACAATGAAGAAAGAAAAATTAAAAACAAAACAAAACAAAACACAAACAAACAAAAAACCAAACCCCCCACCCCCAAAAAAACCAAAAAATCAGCAAAACCCCAAGTTAAACAAACAAAAAGCCCAAACCAAGAAAACTCCCCAAAGCTGAAACAACCCACTATGAGACTAGAGGTTGATGTCAAGAGATCTGATTAAAAGAGGAGCAAAGAAGACTCTGATCTTGGCCACCTCTTTTAAAAATATTTAATAATGCTTAGCAAATTCTCATTTAACTGATTTTTCCACTTTCCATCATAAATGCTATAGATGTTGCCTATTTATCTCTGTTGGTTTAATCATTGCATCTTAAAGAAGGTTTAATAGGTTAATAGGTTATAATAGAAACTTGTGGCTTCACTCTGGGACAAAGTGAGCAGAAAGAAGTGTGGTGAGTCTGTCTGATTTATTACCCTGCCATGGGATCCTACTGTAATTCACTGAACCTCAGTGTCTTTGTCTGCAAAATGAGTATAATGTCATTTGCTTTCCTTGTAAGTGCACTCCAAGGTCTAGTGATGAAACCTTCTAGGCAAGTAAGCTAGATTTTATGAAATTCATAGTATGACGTTTTTACTGGTGAGAGGGTGACACGGGGAAACTGTACAACACGAACAGGACGGGACACGCAGAAGCAGTGTCTTGAGCTTTATTTTTCTAGCATCAGTCTCAATACATTGAATACAATGGAGACAGGAGAGATGCTAACAGCTCACTGTTCCCAAAGCATGCCAAAGAATTCCAGTGTGACAGCATAACATAAGACAAGTCCAGCCTAAGATTCATCCAATCATACAGAGTAAAAACGTATTGACAGTGGTTCTGTCCAATCACCTAAAAAACACGTAATTAAGGTTAAAACAATAGCATTCTATTCCTTAAGACAATGGTTCGTTCAGAAGAGACACAGCACAGAGCTCTATTCATGATTGGCCTTCTAATATATACTTAATATATACTTAAAATATACTTTTTGCAATTTAGGAAGCTCAGCTACAGAGGCTTATTGTTATAGTTTACTTGATTTTCCCATGGCCTAGAAAACATGTTCTGCTGTTTTAGCACTATTTCCCAACCTGCTGTCTGAGGCCTGTCTTTTCTACCCTATCCTAAAATCCTCTGGTTTTAAGGATTCCTGCAAGAAGGCAGTGCAGTGCTCAAATCTTACAAAAGAAATTAAGGTATTCAGCAATTACAAAGTAAGGATTCATGTGGGTGAACCCTTTGAGTGTGAAAGTGCGCCACATCCACAAGTCAAATTTCTAAGGAGTTTCAGACAAATTCAGATGTCTCACTTTTCCTACAGGCATCATTTACTCCTGGCAGGTCACTTAGTTTGAACCACTAATCTAAACAAGTTCAGGAGAATTTATTGGGAAATTGAGCTTATCAACTCTGGAGAATCTTTGTCTAACTCTTCTGTATCTATTTTTGCTCACCACCATGATTTTGATTCTCTTCTTGCAGCAAATAATTCCACTGTTCCATAAGTACTGATGGCATTAAATTCCCCTGAAAAATAGGATATGGCTGCTCTATCTGATGTCTTCCTGGCCAATGTTTCTTTGTTCCCTGTCCCTGTGATAATCAGAATCCCATACAGGATATTAGGCTAGAAAATACTGAATAGATGCCAGACTGGATAGAGTAAGACTGTAAGATATATTTTTAAAATTATATTAAAGCAGTTGGACAAGATTATTAGATTTTAAACTAGGTATTCTTTTCTTATAGGCAGTAGGTATCTGTCTGCTTGTTGAGTTCCTGAGAGATGAAGAAGAAAACATTTCATTTAAAGAGAAGGTTTTCACTTTTCTGGGAGTAAAAAGGTGATTCATTGTACAGACTCCTGAATATAATGAGATTTTCTAATGACTGCCTACATCTGCACTGACAATCTTCTCTGGCCATTTTACCTCCCTGCCTCCATAAAGCTTCAAGTAGTGTTTCAGCAATCCTGAGGTGAAAGTTTGGTGCACATGGCCTGCAGACACCTGCACTTGTTGAGCCCATGTGTGACCCTGAACTTCAAGGACTGTAAAAGCACTAAGGGTAGCACCTTTTGCTGCTAAAATCTTACAGGTACTATAAATACCTATATGCAAGTAGAAATATAATTAAAGTGGCCAACATAGACCTACCTAGTGGCCTTCTCTGATGGAGTGACTGTGTAAGTGCACAAGGACAAGCTGCAGATGGCATTTAACTGGACTTTTATAAAGCCTTTGACATGGATCCCCACAACATCCTTCTCTCTAAATCAGAGACAGATGGATTTGATGGGTGGACTGATAGATGTGTAAGAAAGCTGTTGGAGGGTTGTGTGGCCAGTGGCTCAGAGTCCACTGATGGACATTGGTGACAAGGGGTGTCCCTCAGGATCTGTATGGGGACAGTGTTATTCAATACCAGCATTAATGACAGAGACAGAGAGCTCAAGTGCACCCTTAGTGAGCTGGCAGATGGTAAATGCTCAGGCTGGCACACCTGAAGGATGAGATGAATTGTCCAGACAATTTTAAACAATCATGGGGATCTCATGGGGTTCAACAAGGCCAATATACCCTTTGTGTGTGGTGCACAGCAATTTTGGCTCATGCACCCAGGGCTCATTGCTTGCCTTGGCTGCCTCTTCCCTGTGGCCAGGGCTTCCCATCTCTTCCTCTTCAGATGAGGAAGGCTGGCATTTTCCTCATGAACAGCATGGACAGAAGTGTGCACTGAAAGCGGGGGGCTTGTTTCTAAATCCCCGCTGCAAAAGCAGCCAGGGTAGCAGTTAAACTCTGGGTAGATGCAATCTGAGCACTATTAATCTCTTAATCCAACAGCCTTTGGTGGACCCAGGAAGGCTCAAAGGCAGCTCTGCAACATCAGCTGCTCCTGATTTATGGACCAGGCCAGAGGATATAAAAATCTGACGAACTGTTCCTTTTTGTGCACAGGTGGTGAACAGCACTTCTTGCACACTCCCATTTTATTTCCAGACGGGCTGTGCCTGTATCTTGACTCTCCTTCCCCTGCTAAAACCAGAACTGCCCATCAAGGTGACATTTCTGATTATCCCTGGTGAGAGAACAAGAGACATGCAGGAGCCTAGGAGCTGCTCACATCCCACATCTCTGAGCATCAAACTAGGGGAAACACCCCCTGCCAGAGCCACTGGGGGCCTCACGACCACCACACTGCAATGTAATCCTGGCAGAGCTGCTTTGTCTAACTACTTCTTATTTCCTACACCTCATCTTATGTCCCATCCCCTGAATTTTAGCTGACTTTTCTCAATACTTTTACTGAGGAGAAGCTTTAAATTACTCTCCCACAATGTATATACAATTACCCAGCAATACTGACCAAGTAATTACTGTAACTTTTCTACTTGTCCTGAATGGACATTTTTAAAAAAGGATTGCCACAAATTTGGGGAAAAGAACAGTGGAAATTATAGGCCAATAGCATGTTACTTTCGCAGATGGATTCTTATTTTAATCAGACTCCTCAGTTTTAGACACTTCTTCATTAATCTGTGGCTTAGGTATATTAAGTGAGCAAGATTAAAAATAAATTTGGATGGGAATAATTTCTGGTCATCACTGAACAAGTGCTTTGTTGGGCAATGCTACCATGCATGTGATATTTCCTTAAGTGCTTTGGTACCCTTATAAAGCATACATGTAATGCACAGGGCTAATGGTTCCTATCCATCATTTCTGGAATGCTTTTTTTTCAAGGTAGAAATGTTTCTTTAATATTTCATCCTTGCTCCAGGAAAATTCCTGAGAAAACAATTCTTCCACCTTCTCCCTTAGGCTATTTATTATTAAATCTCACTCATGGTGAGTGACAGTGTGGGATGAAGTTCCTGCTTTTACACAGCCAAGCACCATGGAGGAGGAGAGCGGGGAGGCTCCTCTCCTGCTCAGCATCCTGCAGGTCTCAGGCTCTCTCCCAGGACAGACCCAAACCAGGGCACATCTCCAGGGAGACTCCAGGGCTGTGGAGCTCACAGCTCGCTGTGACCTTGGCTGATGGTGCCATGGAGAGCTCAGCTTTCCTTTTTCTCTTTAAATCCTTCCCCATGCACAAGGACTGAGAGCGGCAGCTCTCCTCTCCTCCACCTCAGGCTAAATTCCCAGTGACCTCTTTCCCTCTGTGTAACCCCAGTGCACCTCTGGGGACACCCCAGGAGCTTCAGAAGGAGCCAAGCAAAAGCATTTACATGCCACACCACAAGAGATTCCAGCAGAGAGGCTGAAAGGAGTTCACAGAAAGGAGAAGATTGCAGGATGTCACATGGAAATTGGCAGGCGCTGCTCCTCCTTGATTAAACGTGAATTTTGCTGCTGCTATGGAAACAGGACTGGGTAGAGAGCAGGAAATATTTATCAGTGGGTTAAATATTCCAACACTTTAGCTATTCAGGAGCAAGATTTCAGCCCTAGAGCCCTGCTGGGATTGAAAGTTGGGCAAATTGGTGAATCTGACCTGAGTTCTTTGACTGAATTCACTTGTCCACTCCAGCTCTTCCCAGCAGAACATGGATGTCAAATATTTGAATTCACTGGGTTGGGCATTTAGGTTTATTTGTAAGTCTGTTGTCAGAAGTCATAAATTTGAGCTAAACTCAGTGTTTTCAAAGTGGTAGTTCAGACTTTAATATATAGAAATTCATTATTTAATACAGAAAGCTTTATGAAATTGGAAAGACAGAACTTCTGTCTTACCCTTTTTTAATCATACTATATTTACTATTGAACAGTTCTGTTTGCATTCTCAAAATGGACACACCCACTATCTTAGGGAAGGAGGAAAAGAGCAGCAGAGCAAGCTGTGCCATCTTCAGTGCCACGGTGTAGGAAGGTCATTCTGGGGACAAGAGAGGAAATCTACATTTTTTCCAACTGCATCAGGAGTAGAATTTTTTAGTGTCATCAGAATTTCTGAATAGTGCTTTTTCTGTAGTCATCATCAGAAATCAGCTTTTCCATTGACTTATATAGTGACATTTTGAGATTTCTGCTTCATAAGCACAAAAGGTTGTATTATTTTTAAGAAAAGATGACATGAGCCATTCTCAATTCATTTGTTTAATTGAAGAGTCTTTTGCTTTGATCTTAGAAGCCACTGCAAGCAGGAAACAAACAGATCTGTCTGAATAAATACCTCCTGTGTTTGCCAGTTAAAGATGCCCTGATCCCTCCACAGGTATGATATGGTCGGAGTGCAAGGAGATCTGGGAAGAGGGTCCACGTGAATATGTGGTGCATCTCTGGAACCTGCTGGACTTCGGGATGCTGTCCATCTTTGTGGCATCATTCACTGCCAGGTTCATGGCTTTTCTTAAAGCCTCTGAGGCCCAGCAGTACGTAGATCAGTACGTTCAGGATGATGACCTCAATAATGTCACCCTTCCCCCTGAAGTTGCTTACTTTACCTATGGTAAGATGCTTTTTGCTATCTAATACTTCCTGTTCTTTTAGGTTAATGTGTAGCAGTACTGAAAGCAGCTTTATTTTTGTGATATTCATACAGTTTTTTTCTAAATAAACCAAATTATTTTCCCTAGATCTACCCATTCCAGCCATCTTCCTAACCAGTCAGAAAGGACCCAAACCTCATTCAGCCTCTGCTCTTGTGCTACAGCTACATTCAGGTCAATCACATGCTGAAAATGTAGCTTGAGCAACAGGTAATCAGGAACTCTGAGTGAGCAGAATAGAATTTAAATTACAGATGAATTAATCTGTTTGGCTTTCCAAATGAGAGAGGAGGGAAATGTGTGAACAAACACAGAATCTGAGGCTGCAGTAACTCTGCATTTCTGTTACATCCAACACCTTGACAAAAATAAATAAAAATAACAATAAAAATAGTTGGTGCTCATCAAAACCTATATTTTTATAGGGCCTGTATCATCTATAAATGCTGACATTGAGAAATGCAAGCCACAGCAGTGCCTTGAAAGTGTTCTTTTGGATGGCTGAATTGGTTTTCCTTTGCCATACAGAAATGAACAGAGCTTCACACATGTGTGGGGACTGGAGACATTGCACACCTCTGCCAGCTCTAGATGGCAATGGGCAAAACCCTTGGGGAGTTTTGCTCACAGGGGGCTGCAGGAGCTCCAGACCCCGGCACTAAGGAGCACCAGTGGATCCCTAGGTGTTCTGGTGGTTGTTCTGGTGCTGCACTTGGGCTGTAGAGGAGAGCTGGGGCAGCATTTGCTCCACTTAGACCCACCCAGCCCCAGATCCTGACCCAGAGCAGTTCCAGAGTCACAGGATCTGGGTGGCCCCACCAGCTCAGCCTCTTGCACCCCTCTCTGCCCACACAAGCCAAGAGGCTACAGAGATGAGGCTTTTTCCTCTCTGCCTTGCTGCTCACCCGTTTAAAGTGAGTTCATGACACAAAGGTGCAAAGGGTCCAGAACAGAATATCCCAACAGGATCCTGTGAATTCCTCCATCTGCTGCTTTTCCTTTGGTTCAGATTACTGCAAATAATGCCTAAGTTTAGTGCTGTGGCCCTGAAGATGTCACATGTTTTATCCGTGAGTCACAGTCTTTCCATCAAGAACCTGAGTGGATGCAAGGACACTTATAAGCCACTTATATATTAATATAAATGTTTACATTTCAGTAGATTAGGTAAATTATGTATATTGGAGCTTTCTAAAGTAAAAATATTAGAGTAACTAGACTTCAGAAATTGGTTTTAATTTAGAGATAATATGAAAATGGTGCACAATGTTTATACCTGCTTTATCTGAACAAATCCTAACTTTCTTATCTAATGGTGGGGATAGAAGATCTTGTTCTCCCTAATGCTTCCTTTCCAAATACTGACACAGTGCCCTGTATCCAAATCTACAGCTGTACTCCACTGTGTTGTGGTTTTGGTTCTCCTCGAGAGCTTCAAATGGAGAAAGCACAGCAGAGTTAATATTCAATTAGGAAACAGAAAAAATTGAGTTTTTTTAAAGCCATGCTGGTTTGTTTTTTTTTTTCACTGTGTGGCTTCAGTAAATCCCAATGACTTGGTAACTTCCTGCCTTTACCATGTGAAAAATGCAACTAATTCACCATATTTATACAGCATGCTGTGGTCCAGGGTACAATTGCCCCAAAGTTGGTTGGTTTTTTTCCTCTTTAACTCCCACCCAAATGCAAGGCAGAGTCTGGAAAGGGGTCATTTATCATAGCAGCTTCCAACTAACCCTTTTTGTTACTAACACCCGGTGTACATGTATTGTTTTAGCCAGGAACAAGTGGCTCCCCTCGGATCCCCAGATCATTTCAGAAGGCCTGTATGCCATAGCTGTGGTACTCAGCTTCTCCCGCATTGCTTACATTCTTCCAGCCAACGAAAGCTTCGGCCCCCTGCAGATCTCTCTGGGCAGGACTGTGAAGGACATCTTCAAGTTCATGGTCATCTTCATCATGGTGTTCCTAGCCTTCATGATTGGGATGTTCAACCTTTACTCTTACTACCTTGGTGCAAAGTACAACCCCGCGTTTACAACGTGAGTACCCGCGGGAGGAGGCTGCTCTGCAGGGATGGCCCCCCTGGCCCTCTGCTCAGGGGCTTCCTGCTGCAGCTCTGGGGGGAAATCACACCCAGGTTTTGACAGGGAAACTGGTACCACTGATTTATTAAAAAATATGGACATTGATCTGGTACCGATATCCAACTCTGACGGACAAAGATTCTCTAACAGTTAAAGTTAGAAAGTGTGTGTTTATTGTGGGATAGCTCCCAAATACCCACCACAATTTACAGGTGATTACAGTCCTTTTATCTATACAAGTATTGAATACCCAAAATACAAATGCATATTCATAATTTTGGTACATCCCATTCCCCACTTCGTATGGTAATTAGTTAAAAAGCCATTAAGCATGTATAGTTTGTTCCTTGAAATGGGTTGGTGGTCCCTTTCATGGGGAGGGGTCCCAAAATGAGGAAGTAAATGAAGTCTTCCTCGTTCTGACCTTTCTACCTTTTCAATGCAAATATGACAACTGAACCTTTGGTAGAACTCCCATTCCCGTCTTCAATTGGTTTCAGAACAGAGGAGGCCTAAATTGGCTTATGTTCCTAAAAGCTATTTATCAGTTTCTATATTCTTCATTATAAACCCAGCTAACCCAACATTGTGTTGATAAGCAATCATTAGTTAACTATAAACTCTTAAATTCATCAAGGCCTACCCATTTATTTTAATTATCTCCAATAAAGCTTATCTCTAACTAAAATCTTAGCTCCTCTGAAATCTCTAAATACCTTAAAGTTTATGTCTCACCACAGCCTGCAGCCCTGGCAGCCAGCTCTAGGCCTGAGTGTAAGGAGAGGAGCAGTTCAGAGCTGGTTATTTCTGGAAATCAAACATCTGGAAATGTTTTGTGAGATGTTCAGTTCGATGTGTCAAGAGAAACAGTGGAGAAGTTAAACCTAAGATTAATGTTCTTGAACCTGTGAGATGAAATGTATGTTAAATAAGGAAGGCTTTTGCTTCTCTGAGAGTCAGCATTGTGGGCTCAATTCCCATAGAGGCCACTCATTTAAGAGCTGGACTCAATGGTCCTTGGGGGTCCCTTCCAACTCAGAATATTCTGTAATTTTGTGACCTGTTTTAGGACATCATCTCCGTGCAGCTGTGATCATTGGGTGCCGTTCTGCAGAGCCAGCTGCTGGCCATGTGCTCAAAACACAGCAAAACCACCCAGGGTGCCTGGGATGTGGGGTTCAAGCCCTGACTGGGAATTTATCAGCAGAAGCCTTGTGAAAGCTGCACAGAGCATCACACCAGGCTCCTCCCCACAGTGGCTCTGCCTGGGCCATGCTCCCCTGCCAGCCCTGCAGAGCTGCCTGTGCTGGGGGTCCCTCCTTCACCTTGCCAGGGGTGTTGGAAAGAGAAAGAGGTTGGCCAATGCCAATGGAATGAGGTTCAGAGTGAGGCTGCTTTTGAACTTACAGCCTTTTGGTGTGGTGGTGTTCACAGGGGTCCTAGGATGAGGGAAGAGACAAGAATCTTGACTCCATGTTTCAGATGGCTCATTTACTATTTTATGATATATATTATATTAAAAGAAACATATATTAAAACTACACTAAAAGAATAGAAGAAAGGATTTAATCAGAAGGCTTGAAAGAATGGAATGATAACAAAAGCTTGTGACTCTCAGAGAGTCTGAGCCAGCTGACTGTGATTGGCCATTAATTAGAAACAACCACATGAGACTAATCACAGATGCACCTGTTGCATTCCACAGCAGCAGATAATCATTGGTTTTCTTTTCCTCTGAGGCTTCTCAGCTTCTCAGGAGAAAAATCCTGGCCAAGGGATTTTTCAGAATATATCATGGCTACACTTTGGTGGCAGGGCAAAATGCAGTCTCGATTCTCCAGGACCCAGCAACACAAGTCCCAGTCCTGTAGGGGACAGCTGAGGTCCTGAAGGAGTTTCCAGAGCAGGGGACAGTCCTGCTGAATATGAGGGATGTGTCCCATGCATCCAGGGAAAAGCCTCCTCCCTCACTGCAATGTGGCACTGGCACAGCACTGGGACAGTCAGTTTTGTGTCTCACAAATCCACCTTGACTTGCCTTGGGGACACAGAGGGGGGCTTTCCTTCCCACATTCCTGTCTGTGGGAAGCCTGGCATGATGTTTTCCCCTTGCTGTGAGCTGACTTCTATGAAGCCACTCCCAAGCCAGAGAGCCTGAGCCCACAGTGGTGACTGTGTGCACAGCAGACATTTGATGCTGCATTTGATATGTCAGTCCTGGGACATGTTACACAGGGAGCCTGGGGCCAAGCTCATCACTCCTCTTGGAGAAATTACCTTTCCAGCATCATTTCTGTCCTGCAAGTGGCTGTTACCTTACAGTTTTACCACACCACCCTCTTGTGCCACATGTAACCTGTAACACAATGTTTACTTTCCCCTGTTGAGCCAAATTTGCATTCTAGACTTCTCCTGGAGCCTCAGGGTGCATTTTAATGGAAGGATTTGTGAGACCAGATGCATTTACATCTATCTGTGCTCAGTAGTTAGGGAGAAGAGAACTCAGTGTGTGAGATGTGACTTGCTTCAGATTTGAAAAGAAGATGCCTTTGAAGCACAAGATTTAATGAGAATCAAGGCTGTACCATCCCTGGCTGCCTGGTGGCACAGCAGCCCTCGCTTGTGGCATCCCCCAGGCACTTCCCTGGAGAACAGCACTGGCAAATTCCAGTCACTGGTGCAATTCAGCCCAGTAGCTCTCTTATTAGCACTCATTATCTAAGCGCATCTTCCAGTAGTTACTGTCTTTTGATTGAAATAATGATCAAATATTCACTAAAATGATGACTGCTCACTGGAGTAAAGATTGCTTTAAATGCCCAAGGGATATTTGGACTGGGGAGAGATCCTCCTTAACTTCAGCCTGCTGACTACTTATCCTGGGGGACTTCATGTTCTTATAAAGCAAATCTTCCATGAGCATAAATTTTCCTTTCAAGAATTTGGAAGAGCCGTTAAAAATACTTACTTTCTTCTGATTATTTAAACACACAGGAGGTGGCAAATGATGATCAGTGAAAATGAGCCCTTTCATCATGTGAAACAAAGAGAATAGATTTACATTCATTCCAAAAAATCCTTCTTAGACATTCCATACAACAAACTAGAAACCGTGAGGTAGACAGTCTCAAACAATTTTAATAAGCTAATTGCAAGGTTGTTTTGGTAGATGGGCAGATGCCAGTTGTAGCAATGCTTCCTGCTCTATTTTGGGTGGCTGCTTGTTGGCCTTGCTGAAGGTGGTGGACTCCTGCTGCCATCAGCTTACTCATGGAAAGGAAGAAGATTTCAGTATTAGAGCTTGGTTATTACAGCTTTACAGGTATTACAATCTATTATCTTTGTTTCATTCCTTGAAAAATCCCTGGGTCAAAAAGGGTCATGCTTACTCTGGTGCTCATAACCCTTCTGTGACTGCAGCAACATCACAGAAGGCATCTCCTGGGAGCATGTTTGTGAATTCTGATGAGGATGGGTGAAATTTTACAGAGAGTTTTGCAGTCAGAAATGTGAATATTTAACTCTGATTCTCAGAGGTCACTCGGACAGTTGTGACAGAAAAAGACCCAGTGGATTTGTACCCATAATTGACTGTGGGCAGTTCCAAACAGCATTGGCAGCTCCCTGGATTGCCTCAGTGGGAAGCCTTAGACAAACAGCTGCTCACTAAAATACTTCAAATTACACATTTAAAAAAGCACACCTTCCCAGGGCAGTATGTAAGCAGAAAAAAAAGAGTGTGCACTGAGGGAATTGCTTGCTTAATTCTAATGACAATAGTTAGTGAATATTTGGTTTAACTTTCGCACTCCCTTTCTACTGTACTTTGAAATTGTGTACTCAATTTCTTCTCTGTTCATCTACAGAGCAAGCACATAGCATCCCAGTGGTCTCTGATTTGAGTTATTATACAAAGTTTCTGTCATTTCTTTCCTTTTGATGTTCTGGAGGCAAAGGAAATAAGGATGCAGTTGCCTTTACTCCACACTAGTTTAAATATAGAAATTATTTAACTAAATACACTTTCCAAATTTTTTGGAAGTTCTTCAATGCTGAAGAGCAGATCATTTCCACAGCAGTTGCCACTGCACCAGCTATGTTTATCTGTTTATCAGATGCTGTGTACAGCACACAGCTCTTGAAACAGCCTGTAATTAAGAACATGCTATGAAAACAAAATCGAAATGGAGGCAAGGCTGATTGTGTTCATCTTGCTTTCTGCATCAGAAATCAGGCTGAAGGCCACAAGGCAAGGTTTTCTGTCTCCCTCTCCCCAGAGGGGAATGTGACTCACTGCTCAGTGCCAAAGCTACTTCAAGGCTTGGAGGCTTTTTTCTACTTGTTTTCTTTTGTCAAAATGTGATAGTTTTGTAGATTACATTGACTGTGTTGCTTTTTTGGCAGAGGTAGTTCTCAAATTCATATAAGGAGATAAATCTGAAAGGATGCCTTAAGGTTTCTTAAAAAGGAGGGCACAAGACTGATATGAAATGAGAGCCTTGCCATGATCCTTTTTGATGAAAAGCACACCGCTGTATACAAAAGCGAGGAAAATCTGCAAATAAATAATTGGCTATGGTCTGTTAGGAAGCATCACCTTCCTCAGTGCAAAATCTTTAAATTTTACTGAAATAAGTGTAATAAAACAAACAAACAAACAAGCAATCTCTGCGGTCTCCCCAGTGCAGTCAGTTGTACCACAGTAAAGAGGGTGATTGCTGCATAGGCACCTCCACAGGGAGCATCTGCCAATCTGTCACTGCCAGGCCCCCCTGCTGCCAGGAGCTGTCAGTCTGGGCAGGACTCCTGACTTCCTAAATCCTTCATTTGTTTGCCTTTGAGAAGGATAAAACACCTGCTGACCTTGCAGGAAGGGGGTAAATTGCTTAGCTGGCAACAAGGAGACACCTTGGCATCTTGGAATCTTTGAGAACTTGGCTCCCAACGTCCTCCTCTCATGTTTTAGTGAGATGTTCTTAAAAAAAAAAAAAAAAAAAAAAAAAAAAAAAAAAAGCCCAACTGATGTTCTCTGCAACCTGTGCCAAATCTCGTGCAACCTGGCAAGAATCCAAAAGGGAGAAGGAGAGGTCATCCAGTCTTTTTGAAGGGTAGGGATGGACTAGTACAAGCTCTCCTTAAATCATTTCCTTCCTGACCGGGAGAGGACCTGCATCTGCCTGGGGGCACTGCTAAACATCATTTTGGTGCTACAGGTTAGGTCAGCCTCTCCAGCAGCCTCCCAGTCCCACCACCACGGGCACTGGTCCCTTACCTGACACTGGAAATCAGGTTTATGGACACGAGAGAGGAACCTGGCAGCCCCCTTACCTCTGGGGCTCAGGGTGGTCAAGGCTGCTCACAGCTCTCAATTTACTTTTCAAGGAGAATCTGGCGCTGCTCGAGTATAGAGGTCAATGCTCAAGCTGCAGAAAAGGAGCAGAGCTGACACATTGTATTAAAATCTGCCAGCAGGGTGGAAAACTGAGGGAACCTTTCTAAATTAAAAAGGAAAGTTAATAGCAGGGTGCAGCTGGGCTCAGGGCTGGAGTTATGGTTTTTATTAGTTTGGGAAATCACCTCGGTGGTGGCTTTCAATGCCAGAGATCATTGGTGTAATATCTGTTCCTGGACTGAAAAGTACGACATGTATTGAAGGAGCAGTGGCCAGATTGCCACTGCACAGTGCAGGGAGGCTGACACATTAATGCCAGGTCAGCCCTGCTGCAGAGAGGGCAGGAGGACAGAGCAGGGTGTCGCGGGAGAGGAAAAGCAGGTGGAAAAGTGATGGCACCTGAGTGTAGCACGGTCAGAGATCCCCCAAGGGTATCTCTGCAGCCCTGCAGAGCAACAGGGTCAGGGAGTGGGGCATCAGTGACTCTGGTTGTCTGTGAAGTTGTGCAACATTTATTTGAAACATCATTCAAGGTCACTTCCCACAAAACAATATACAGAGTAAATATTATACTGTTTACTGCAGTTTTACTACTACTTGTAAATGAGCTGTGGAGTACCACAAATTATGACGGGAATTAAAAAACAGTTTGCTGCAGCAGAAAGGAGCTGTCCAGGAATCAGCACCAGCCTTTCAAAGGGTTGAAATTATTTTTTCTTGCTTTTATGAATGGTGTAATTGACACTGGAATTGATGTAATGTTTATTTTTCCTGTTGAATATGCCATGGTTTGTGTCTATAAGCTGTTTTTTATAAACAGATTTAGCAGGATTAGTAAAATGCTACCCTAGCAAGAAAAATTTCATCAAAATAATTTTTTATGTCATTGTTTCATTTGAAGGTGCTCCCTCCTGGCAGGCAGGAGGAGAAAGGAGGCAATTAACTGTTAACAGGCTAAGGATTGCTCAGCAAAGGCAAAATGCCTTCTAAGTTAAACATTAGGCAAAATGCTTTCAAAATGTGCCAGCATCCCTCCTCCTCCTCCTTCTGTCCTTTTCAGCTGTGGCTGCTCCCCTCCCCTGCTACAGTCCCAACTCCTTGGATCAGACTCTCCTTCTGACCTGTTAGTCCAGCTTCATTCTTTCCAGCCCCACTTCTCTTTGTCATTGGCTTACCCTCTTTTTTCCTATATTTCAGCCTTTTAAATTTCCTCTTGCTCCTTCCTACTTTCAAGCAAGGATAATAATCAAATCAAAATGCCTCTCTGCAACATCTTCTACCACTCCTTAAATCAAATTCTTCCTATGAATGCTTGGGTGTCTGACATGTTTGGTGTCCCAAAGCAGGATGGGAAGAAAATCAGACTATGGTCTGACTATGTTTACACTCTGTGTTCTTTATGTTAATGCCACAATGCAGAACTTTTCAATCCTTTCTCCTGGGTAAAAGACATGCTTCTCTTCTGCCCTGGAAACTGCAGAGAAGGAGGTCAGACCTGGTTCTATCTTCTTGGGATGGCAAAAGAGTGAGTGAGTGAGTAGAAGCAAAAGCCCTACATAAAAAGTTTCAAACTGCAAGTTGCCCATGGATTTGTCATCCCTATTAGGGACACAAAATCCAAGTGTAATGCACCTGATAAGAACAGATGGAGCAAATCAGGGCACTCTGTAACTTTGTAGTATTAATCAGAAATCATATTTCTTTATCAAATCAGGAAATGTGATTTGGCAGATCCCTGGGTGATGGATAATGGGTTGCAATTACTGTGCCAAGATATATTTATATTTGTGGATTGCTGCTTTTATTATTAGCATGTGGCCTGACTAACCCAGTGTCAACTCAATTAAAAGATTGTTTGTTTTATTTTTAGGGTAGAAGAAAGTTTTAAAACCTTATTCTGGTCAATATTTGGCTTATCTGAAGTGATATCTGTGGTGCTGAAGTATGACCATAAATTCATTGAGAATATTGGATATGTACTCTATGGAGTATATAACGTGACTATGGTGGTTGTGCTGCTTAATATGCTAATAGCCATGATCAACAACTCCTATCAGGAAATTGAGGTAAGATAAATCAGATTACAAACACAAACTTAATCATTACTGATAATGAAAATGCTAAAAAAATAAAAAAACAAGGATGCTGTAGTTTACTTTACATCCAAGGTTAGAATCCTGAAAACGTCATACACGGTATAACAGTTAAGGCTGAGTCTGTCCCCAAATTATGATTGAATTAATAACAAACAATTAATCATTTCTATAACTATTTCAGCTTCCTTGTTTTAAATGACCCTCTGTGAGTAAACCAAATTTCCTTAACACGTATTTAATGAAAATGGTTTGTGATATTTTTCATTCCTTTTGTTGATTATGATAATTTATCCATGTGTGTTGCCTTAGCTACATTGTCTGCTCATGACAGAGTAATATTTCTTCTGACTTTTTGTCCCGTTCTCTACTGCTTAAACACTGCAGCCCATGTAGATACGAAACTCATGTGCATCCATGAAAATGTTTAGAAATTCCATGTTGTCCAATTACCAGGCATAAAACTTGATACAATTTTTTTCAAGAGTCTTTAGGATCTGTAAAACATGATTTTGTGGATGGACATTTACAAAAAACATTGTTTGAAGCATATAAACAGAGCCCTCAAGGAATATTAATAGGTTTCTGCAGAAAGACATTTGCAGGGTTTACCCAGCCCTGTTCAGTAGTGTGTCTATTAGCAGAGTAGATTTGCTAAATGCTTTGGACATAAACAACTCTCTGCTAATCTAAATAAAGGCAGAAAAAACATTATTTGGATAATGTTAATGTTGAGTCACCTTTTACTTCTGATTTGTTAAATGTCAAACTTCTGCAGTTGGGTTTGTAGTAATTACTTGTCCTAATCTCCCCTCAAAACCTGACATTGAAAAAGGCCAGGGCTGAAAATATTTTCTCACTGTAATATCTGATTCATCCATGAACTGTAGTACAAATATAACTCTATCCTGTGCATGCTGTAACTGAGTCTAAATGTCAGAGAGACCTTACACATGCTCTCTGCCCCAGAACCTTTCAGGACTGCAGAAAGCAAAGTCATTTCTCCAAAGGTTTCTAATCACATAGGATCAAGCAATTCCCTGAATCCTATTCACCCGAAACAAGTTTTACTTCACAAGAGGTCTCAACGTCTTACTGCATTTTCCAGTTTATTGTAGTAGACAGAGATGCTCTTGAAGAAAAAAAGATCTCTGAAAATATCTGAAGAGATGGCCTATATTAACTTTCCAGTTTAAACTTTGTGAAAGCCATCTTCTTGGCAAAATGGTTTGTCATCCTTCTTGATTGCATGGAAAGTTTCAAAATTTTGTTAAAGATTGCTTGTAACTATCAGCAAGCAAAACAAGCGCGGGTGTTTGGCCCAGATCCTTCTAATTGAAGAAAAACTAGTTCTTCTCATAGTAATTAATTTCAGTACTCACTAGTGTGAGATTTCAAGAACTCTCTGTGAATCTCTGTGAAGATTAAAGAGAGTTGTAGAATCTGAGTCATATAGGTTGGAAAAAAACTATAAGCATTCATCCAGGTGGCCAAGGCCACCACCAAGCCATGTCCCCAAGTGTCACATCTGCACATCTTTCAGTATCCCCAGGGGTGGTGACTGACTGCAGAGGAAGTCCCTATTGTCTGACCAGAGCAATGTCAATGATGTCCTGGGATGGACATTACTGAGGAATTAAATTCCATTATGGTCAGTGGGCAGATGGTTTGCTATTAGCTGGAGTGACAAGACCATATTTTCCTGCCTTCTATTTAATATCTCTCTTTGCTGCTTCTGGTTTTCCTCTGTTTGTGCCTCAAGTATTGGTGCTTCCTGACAAATTTGGATTTATGGAAAGAAATCCTGTTGCTAGCCATAAAACAAAACTACTCCCATCAGTAGTACCTTTAACTGCTTAACAGAAAGGCATTAGAACAGTTCACTGGTGGTTTGTTCTGTAATTCACCTAAAGAATTCTGTGAGGTGCAACCCCAAACCATGAGAACAGCAAATGGCAGAAGGGAATGCTGCTGCTCTGGTGAAGACACACGGCTGTAGCTGTGGCAGAATTCATCTCCACAGTGTCGTGGAAGAATTCATCTCCATGGTGTCATGGCAGTTCCTGAGCAGGTTCCAGAGGTTCAGGGTAATCAGAGGGTTTGAATTCCAGCAGAACACAGATGTACACAAGTACAGGGAGCTGGCAGATCCACACCTCTGCTGCTCCTTCTGCCCTCCATGTAAAGCACAGTGAACACAGTGGTACAGCAGCTGTATCTCATCCTTTCTTCTGCCTGATAAATGCTCAAGGTACATGGCCCTGATCATCCTCCTGCATAAATACCAAGTGAATGATTTCCTCCATAAAATACTTGCTAACCTTGCCCTTGTTACTTGGAAGTGATCCTGGCCCACTTTGACAATTCATAAAGGACATTCACAAACACTGAATGATGGAGTTTTTCTCCACCATCATCAGTGGAAGGAGGTAAATAGTAGGAGAATTAAGGTGTTTAGGGATACATGATGGTGAATACAGACAGGACCCATGAGGAAATCAGCTGATGATAGAAGAATGCTCATCCAGCATGTCTGAGCCTCCCTAAGGGGGTTCCTGGCCAGTGCAGTGGTAACAGATGGCACAGAGCACTGCAGTTCATCACAGACAGTCTTTGCTGTTGTGCTCATAAAAATATTTTCTGCTTTCCGTGTCTCTATGTTCTGGCACATTCATTTGTCAGCATAGCAAAAAACCAGATTGTTACTGAGACAACCCCTTTGATATACAAGGAAATAGTCTAATATTTGGAACACATGTGTTCTGTTTATGCATCATTTTGTATAAATTTTCCTTGTTTTGAAATTACCACAGAGAAGCCTACAAATACATGTTTTGTGCGGGGGCCTTGTTCTGGGAGGTAGAATTTGGTTGTAGTTAACTCATACCTGTATGTTTGCCCTGGTCAGAGCCAAATTCCTTCCTATTTATTAATTTGGGTGTCAATTTGTTTTTCCTTCTTCCCTTCCCAAGGAGGACGCGGATGTGGAGTGGAAGTTTGCACGTGCCAAGCTCTGGCTATCCTACTTTGATGAAGGAAGGACTTTACCTGCTCCTTTTAATCTAGTGCCAAGCCCTAAATCATTTTATTATCTCATACTGAGAATAAAAATGTGCCTCATAAAACTCTGCAAATCTAAGGCCAAAAACTGTGAAAATGACCTTGAGATGGGGATGCTGAACTCCAAAAAACGGGTATGTTTTATCTCCACTTTTCAGCTTCTTTATGGGAAGGATTCATGCCAGGGAGCTGCTGGAGGGAGCTGGATGGTACTCAGGGACTGTGGGGACAGCACAGCCTCTCCCAGCACTTCACCACTGCACGTTGTTCTACCACATTGCAAGCAGAGGGTCCTCCCAAAGGTGTGGCCTCACTGCACCAGGCACCAGAGAAAGGACAATCTTTATAAAAGAAGGCCTTTTTTTAACTTTTGTAAAAGCAGGTACTCCAAGGCCAAATAAGCGAGGTCAGAGAGAGGGGCAGAAGCAGAGGCACAAAGAGGCTCACAACTTGTCTGACACAGGGCCATTGTTCCAGGCTCTCCCAGCTGAGCTGTGTGACACTGCCCGGGGAGGGGACAACAGGGTGGCACTCTCCAGCTGAGATGTGTGCAGCAGCCCACCCTCAGCTCTAACCTTGGAAGGGAGAGTGAGAAGAGGGGAAGGGAAGCTGGAAGAGGCTTTGCAGAATTTGTCTTTGGGACATGTAGGCTGTAAGGTCTGCCTGGATATCTTGGAGGAGCAAATAACTGAGCCCTCCAGCTCATGGTGAGCCCCTCAGCTCATGGTGAGCCCCCAAGCTCATGGTGAACCATCCAGGTCATGGTGAACCCCTCAGCTCATGGTGAACCCCTCAGCTCATGGTGAACCATCCAGCTCATGGTGAACCCCCCAGCTCATGGTGAGCCCCCAAGCTCATGGTGAGCCCCTCAGCTCATGATGATCCCTCCAGCTCATGGTGAGCCCCCAAGTCCATGGTGAGCCCTCAAGCTCATGGTGAACCATCCAGGTCATGGTGAACCATCCAGCTCATGGTGAACCATCCAGGTCATGGTGAACCATCCAGCTCATGGTGAGCCCCCCAGCTCATGGTGAGCCCCCCAGCTCATGGTGAACTATCCAACTCATGGTGAACCCCCCAGCTCATGGTGAGCCCCCCAGCTCACAGTGAGCCCCCCAGCTCATGGTGAGCCCTCCAGGTCCAGGCAAAGCCCACAGCCTGCAAAGAGGATCATCCTCCCAGGAATCTGAGAGAGCTACTCAGGTCTGGTGCTCACCCACTCTCTGCCAGCACCTAAATTGAAGGGAGAAGTCTGTCCATGGGGTTTACTCTGTATTATCAAATAATTTAACGATCAACATGGGGAGCATTGCTGAGATAGACAAGCATGGCTACAAATGCATTTAACACTGCTATTGATTACTGGAAGAACCACTAGAACAGTGGAGTCTCAAAATGAAAGAAGTATTTCTCCTTCAACTACCTCAAATAATGATTTTAAAATGCTTTTAAAATGTTATTTGAATCAGACTGCACTAAGCTTGCTTTGTTTGAAATTTAATTTCTGCTTCAAAGCCTAAAACAAAGTAATAATATTTTCTCTAAGCCTCTGCTTCCCCAAGCCAGATGAGGGAAAGTGTCTGGCTTGCCCTTTTTCACGGAACTCATGCAAAATTCATATTTTTCATGGCTTTAGCATAAACAATTAAGAATATCAGTCATTTCTTGCTTGCCTATTGATTTTGTTCACGTATCATCTTCAAGAGTCTCTAAGCTCATGATACACCTGATGAGTAAGAAAGAAATTTTTAAAATATTACACTATTATTTCAGACTTTTAATCATTATAAGCATCCTGATTTGAAAGGAAAAAAAAATCAGGATCTCTGGTTCAACCATGGAAGAAAAGCCCTTATCCAGGGTCTCCCCTCTACATACAATTGCATATAGGTGCAGAAGTCTATGATATTTATTCCTTGGAAAGAGTGATTTTTTTGTTGTTAATATTGGATCAAAAACCTCAGAGGTGGATTACAGTCAAAGAAATCTCCAACAAATATTGTGTGCAGTGTCCAGAAAAGTCTCCTTGGAAGCTTCTAGAGTTGTCATGCCTCTGATTAAAATAAAATTGTCTGTTTAAAAAATGCATATTTTTCTTGACCCAAAGAAATAGCAAAGGGTACTGCTGTTTTAAAAGGACCCATGAAAATCAATTGTGTTTCAGAATTTGGTTTTGTACCACAATCTTGTTCTTTTCAATTACAAGTAGTTATCTTGTGTTCTGAAGTGATAAGCATCAGCCTCATTAAGATGAAAGTATTTTTGTGCCTTTTAACACCTCGTTGTCTAAAACTTGTGTGTGAATATCATCTCTGTCTAGGTAATTTAGAATCCAGATTTTTCCATTGATTTTTGTATTTTTTGTTTTTTTCTGTCTTCCAAAAATTTCCTTTTTGGGCCTGAATGTTCTGGCTTTTACTCTACTGTACATAGAACCATTTCCTACTCTTTTACTCTTTTTCTAAAGCTCTGCTTGGTTTGGGGCTGTCTGGGTATGAGAAGCTATCATTGATTTAATCATGTCATGATGTTTTATAATTTCAGAAAGTTCGTTTTCACTCTAGCATTCAAAACACAGAGAGTTTTTCTGGGAAGAATGCTTACACCAAGCCCACGAGATACCAGGTAATCAGAGCCTGAAAGCAGGAGCCAGGGGAGAGCTCTGCCAGTGCCCAGCTCCTACCTGCAGGAATCACCTTTGCCCTCTCCCAGGCTGGGCACTGGCTCAGGGCTGGGCTGGGGTGTTTTGGAAACAAAGGCAGCCTGTACCCCATGGAAACACGCATGGCGTTAGCATTTGTCATGCTAATTAATGCCTCCCGAGGGTGTTTAACTCAACACACATCACCCAGCCTTTAATCCTCCCATCTTGCATTGACAGCATTTCATCCCCCACGGCTCAGCCACCTCTCCAGCTGCTGCATTAACGTCTGCATGTACTTCCTCTGGCTCGTCCTGCCCAGCTAACCCTGCAATGTGCTACGGTTCAGATCCGCCCTGTGGCTGCAGAGGTGGCACAGGGTACCACAGCTGTCTGTCCAGCTCCAGTGTGGTGCCAGCAGATGTGTTATTTCTTGTGCAAACGTGTCCTGGGGCAATACAATAAACAGAATGTG
Organism: Emberiza elegans; assembly: GCA_024865655.1. Taxonomy (NCBI): domain Eukaryota; kingdom Metazoa; phylum Chordata; class Aves; order Passeriformes; family Fringillidae; genus Emberiza; species Emberiza elegans. The sequence goes on from JALJVW010000797.1 coordinate 765,911, forward strand.
CCCCACAGGATTTTTGCCTTCTTTTTTTCACATAAAGTGGAAAGGAATCTAATGGCAAGTGTTGTGTCTGAAGGGACTGGCATTAAAGACAGATGAGGAAAATAATAGCTAAATTGGCTAAAATGTGCAAGGGCAATTCCAGAAGTGGTTTGTCTTGTGTTGGTACAGCTTCCAGCACAATGGGCTTCCAAGCTGTTCAGCAATTTCTACTGGTTTTAAAACTTCTTCATGCTTTTCTACCAAAATAGGAGGGGTATCTAAAAATCTGAGTTAGAAATGGGATGCATTCACTCTGGCATCTGGAGTTAGCTGGCTTGATTCTATCAAAGGAAAATGGATGAGAGATTGTGCCCTGCTCAAAGTGGCATTTCAGCACTTCTGACACGTCCCCACCCATTCAAACCCTCAGGTGATGTGTCAGCCTTTGCTGAACTGGTTCTCTTCCTGTAGCTATTATTTGTCAAAGAGACCACCCAGTGTTTGTGGTAAATTAGACCTTTATTTCCAATACTGAAAAAGCCAAAGGTGACTGTGAAAAATAGATAGAAAAAGATAAGTACCTGTTATTTTGCTTTAATAATGCCAAGTTTGTCTTCAAACTACCTTAGAACATTCTGGTTGCTGCAGAAAGAAATTGCCCAAATAATATAAGGAGAATGTAATAGTCTTGATTTTCTAAACATAAAGAAGAAGGAACAGTGTGATAATCTGTCTGGAAAGCTTTTCTTCTACTACTGGGAAAACTTTTGAAGCAGTTGATTCTAGCTTAGCAGTGTTTATCGAGGGATGTATCCGCAGTCTCTGCAGTCTGTGTGCTTAAGACTACATATGAACAGTGCTCTAGAGGGATAACAAAAACATACAGAATTTAAACATGCGATATTTTGAAAAGCATGAGGAACAAGCCAATACAGCTGCCATGATTTGGGAATAAATTAGTCTAGGAAAAATGATATCTTTATCAAAGAGAATATGGGAACTGGTGTAAGGAGAAGTTATGTACCATTTTTTTCCCAGGTAATAAGAACCCGTGTTCTGATTCCTTGTTTTAGTCTAAATCTCCTCTGACTTCTGCTCTGGAAAAAATTACTTATTTTTGGATCCAGGATTTCCCTACTTTCCCCAAACATTACTTCATTTATATTTTCTCAGGTGACAGCCCTACCTCCCTCTGGATTCTGCTACCTTGGCCATCTCCAGCACACCATTGGTGCACTGTACCTCATCTCTGCTGCCTTAGTGACTCACCTGCTTAGCCAGATGCCTCTGACATAAAGAACAGTCTTAGTCATCCCATATTCCATGGCTGCATGGCATAGACAAATGACTGGATCCTTCTTTAATCTCCACAAGCCTTTTGCACTGCTATAATCCTTATTTGGCTAGGCAGAAAAAAGAGCAGGTGTACTGATTTCTTAATTTCACACCCTTTGTAGCATTTTTCAGCTGTTCCAAGCAGAGGTGTGATTGCTTCGTGAAGTGAGTCCATGCTGGGAGAGGCTTCTCTTTTAGCACTGGACATCTGGTCAATCAAAGACACTGAGCTCTCTTGTGTTTGCAGAGGATGTATGTAAATCTCTGTCTCTGAGAGAGCAGTTCTTTTTATGCTTATGTATTTTTATTCCTTTTTTCCTTTATAGGTTTTTATTATGAGATTTTTTTCCCCACTGGGGTGTCTTTTCCACAGTGAAGACAAGGCTATCAGCTGTACCTCAGAGTGCAGCCCAAAACTGCCAAAGTTATTTTCCTTCTAGATAAATGGAACTTAGACATTCTTGGAACAATAGCACATTGCAAGCTCATATCCATAACTATCATCTATTTCCATACTTACTCTTCCTTACTAACAATCATCTTCCATTTTGTAAGTTTACATGGCTTTATATTTTTCACCATATGTCTCTTAAAATCCACCATTTCCATAAGAAACTTTTCTTCCTTAAGCCAAGTTCCCCACCTTTGTTCAGACTCTCTTTTCTCTGTCCTCCTCTGAATTTACTTTCTCTTAAAAACCCAATGACAAGGTTAACAGAGTCTTTCTGTGAACCTCAGGTCAGCTGCATTTGAGTGAGTTTGCTAACATCATTAATTAACCACTTATTTCTTCCTGTAAAGTACTATTAGACAGCAACATGCTAAAAGAAGGTTCTGGAACCCATTTCCTTAGCTTTTTATTGGATCATCTGTGTTTTCTTTCTGTCTGTGGGACATGCTATACATTCACATGCATCCCACAAAGAACCCCAAAATCCTGAGTGATTGAGTGGCTGTCAATCAACTACTGTAGTGCAGTGTTCACAATATAAAATGAAAAATAAATGGGAAAAAAAAAAAAAAAAAAAAATCCCTAGTGAAACCAGATATTTGAGTTGCTCATAATAAGTCTGGCATGTGGACAGTCTCCCACTGAAGGAGTGTTTCTGTTCTCCCTTCAGAAGATAATGAAGCGTCTGATCAAGCGCTACGTGCTGAAGGCTCAGGTTGACCGGGAAAATGACGAGGTCAATGAAGGCAAGTGGAATTTTATCATTCACCCACCTAAGGAACATGAGCTGGTTTTGCTGCTGATCTGGCCAGTAGGAGGGTTGAACTTAGTTAAGATGCTCTGTAGAGAGAGCTTGCTCATGCTCACACTCAGGTGAGCAGTGCTGACTCTGAGCCACCCTTGTGCTCCTGAAATTCCAGGTCCTTGTTTGTCCTTAGCAGAACACACATCTCACAGGATCTTCACCCAGCCCTGCTCGCCCCTGTAGCTCTAGCTCTCCTTCCTTTACCACCACCAGGGTATTGCCAACACCCAACCTTACCCTGATGTTCACCTGAGGCATTTTCTGACTGCCCTGCCCAGACCTGCCCCAACAACCCTGTTTTGAATGGGATCCAGATTCATATTGCTGTGGTGGCATGTGGGATTTGTGTGCAAATGGAAAGGAACCTCTAATACCTCTTAAGTACCCTCCTGCAAATACCCTATGCAGGTGGAGAACAGTTTGTGGAGAGAGAACAAATTTGAGAAAGAAACATGAACACTCCACACATATTTGCTGTTGTTGTTGGTACCACTACTGCAAGTACAGGTTATTCCTTGTAACTACAGATACTAAATGTGTAAAGTAGGGAGATCAAATGCAGCTGCACACACATTCCTGACCAAACACACTGCAATTATTTCTCTCTCAGGTCTTGGAACCATAGGGATTACTGACTTGGTTCGGTATGGCTAACAAGAACATTTTCCTCTTTCAGGAGAACTTAAAGAAATCAAACAAGATATTTCCAGTCTCCGCTATGAACTCTTAGAGGAAAAGTCCCAAGCTACTGGTGAGCTGGCAAAACTAATACAGCAACTGAGTGACAAGTTTGGGAAGACCTTAAATAAGGACATTTGATGGAGAATACAGAGAAAGACAACTTGTTTTTTAAACATTGTTCATTCTCAACCAGCATCTAAGGAGGGCAGAAAACATGTGAAAGATGGGTACTGCACACTCAGCTTTTGCTGACAAGCAAGTACTGGTAAGAGCATTTTGTGTTTCTCCTGCACTTGGTGAGTCACCAGTTAAACCTTTTCTGACACAAAAGTGATTTGATGGTAAAAATCTATGTCCCTTGACATTAGAAACAGATGCACCATAGAGAAGGCATCTCCAATTAAAGACAAACAAAAGCCAGATCTTCATTCACCTGACTCCAGAGAAGACAATGTAACTGTTTTCATTAACACCAAATGAGTCTGTACTGACCAGGAATGGGTGAAGCCTGAAGAGAAATGTGCCAAGCATATTCCCTGCAAAAATTTTTAAATTCCTATTCTTGGGTGTGTACTCTCCTTTTATGTTTACATTGGGAACCCTGAATATAACTTTGATCAGCACTGTGGCTAATGAAAAGCTAATGAGAAATCATCTGTTGAAGTGACCAAGGTAGTGAACGAGAAGTAGACACTGACAGCATTGGAAAAATGAAATCAAGCTTGTGGGGTAAATTATCCTTTAACCTGATGAAAGGATTTCCAGCCAAACACTCCTGTCTCCCTTTTCCAGCTGTGTTAGCTAGTCTGCTGATGGATATGGTCTCTTTGTATGCACTTAGCCTCTCTTTTATCTTTAGTCGATCCCATCTCCAACAACAGTGGACTGAAATATTCGTAATGATGTGAAACTCACTTCCCAGGAATACCCAGAGATAAAACACCTTGTGCTAATGTATTCAGTTCAAAGAACAACATTAATCCAGAGACAGTGATGCAACTGAGCTCAGCTTTCAGATTCCAGAGGTCAAACTGCAAGCCATAGGGAGAGATCAATCACAAAGAACATTGCCCAGTAGTTTCCAGCCTTGAAATTTGTACAAAAAGGTTTCAATTCAACATTCTGACCAAAAAAAAAGGAAATAAAGGAAAAATCATTGTAGAAATTGTTGTCATGTTTTTGGCTGTTACAGAGGATGAGAAAGGGATTCAAACTGTTCTAAGGCTGTGATAATAGAAGGATCACACTTTTTCAACAGGAAAGTTGTAAGTCTGTGCAACACAACTGCAAACATGGATGGCTTGGGTTTTCATGGTTGGCTACATGATTTCAACTACTTAAAGCACACCTTACTACTTGGGAACCATGGAACTGGACTGTTTGTTTACATGAGACACCTATAAAATGAACATGACATCTAGGGTTCAGCTGAGACAAACAAGCAGAGCCAGAAGGTGACCTGTGATCAGTTCTTAAGTGCCAGATGAGAATACATATAGCCTATTAGAATAATAGTTATATTTGTACAAAAATGAAAGAAAACAAAATAAAAAAGTGTACTGTACGTAGATCTGTTTAGAGAAAAAAATACTGTATTTTTACCTTTAATAAAATTATCTTGTATACTGTAATATTTTTACCTAAAAATGGAAAAAAATAAAATTACCTCATAATATTTTGTTGTATGCTGAGTGAAATATTTGCTTGATCTTTTGACTACCTATTACATAACCTTTTTTTGCTTTTCTCCAGTACGTGAACAATGAAATCATTACACAAAGTAATTTTACCACAGGCATTCTGAAGCCTGAAAGAGCCAAAATGCAACACTTAAACTAAAATACATTTTAAATGAATAAAACTCAAGAATGGTATTTACTCAGCACTTTGGGCTGTCTCTTACAGCAAGTATTGCCAATATATATCCAGTTTTCTCAATAAGAAGAAAGAATATATTTCATGGCAATGCTACTTGTCCCTTCCCACCTTTCCAGCCACTGTGTAAAACTTTTTTTCCATTTGAAAACCCAGCCCTGTTGTCACAGCACCATCTTAAAATTTAATCTGATTACATCTCTACACCAGGCTCGTGATCAAAGTATTCCTTCACCCTTCCCATTTAGTGTTTTAGGGAGTTAAGGAAAATTGTTCTAGGTAGAACTTACAAGGACCACCATAATTTAAATTTCTCATGATATTGAATGCAAGTCCTGCAGAAAGGTTTAGTTGAAATGCTATGATGCATTTATGTATTTGTATATTTCAGTGCAGCTCAGCAAAGTGCCTGATCTACAGTACAGCAACACCTACAGGAATATTCTTCTATTCGTAAATAGTCAGTGCATGCTCTGCTCAGCACAAAGAGCACCACATTGGGGATAACTTTGGTGTATTTTTGGGTGTCAGGTGGAGGTGCAGCTGTGCCCATCAGCTCACTGCTCTCACTCAGGAATCTGCCAAGAATCAGCACAGTATTCTCTAGGACTTCAAACGTAGACTAAAATATTAAAAATATTGTTTAAAGAAAAAATCTGCTTCCTCCTCTTTTGCATTTACATTTTTGAAAGCATCAAAGTACAGAGACTTTATATAAATATTCATGACAAGCAAAATCCCACTACATCAGAGCACTTTTCTCATCTGGTCCTAGTAACACACCCAAGAAAGTTGCTCACTGTGTATCAATGGGCTGTTGGCAGAAGCAGAGTTTATTCTCCAAGGTCAGTTTATAAGAAATTAAAATTAAGAAGCTTCACTGAATGAGAAGCCTGAGAGAACTTAGAGAGTTTGAAGAGGAGAAATCAAGGCAGGTGAGCGCCAGATTGGATGAGATCTGAGACATGTGGGTCCCCTGCCCCATTTCCCATCACCAGGGGACCTCCTGGCAGAGCAGTGTCACATCAGCTGAATTGGATTTCCTCCTGTCTGTGACACCTCTGACCTTTGGCTTTGTAGTGCAGGTCTTGGTAATCCTTGGACAAATTCATACTGTGAAAGGGTGGAACTTTTATCCAAATTATTTGAAGATACAGAATTACAACTTTTTTTAATGGGAAATAAGAGAGGTCCCATAAAAATGAAACTAATCTGGACTCCTCCACACAAAGGTGAATATTCTGCCAGAGATGGTCACAATTGTGCAAATACCACAGGCCAAACAAACTGGCACTTAAACAGACACCCTGAGGAGGATCAGAACAAAGTCATTCACCAGCCACTATTGATTTATTGACTGCCCAAGTCTCTAGACAGCTGTTTCACACCTTGCAAAGGCCAAACCAGTCAGCTGCTGCCAACAGAGAGGAAAAACCAGCAGGAAGCATTAACAGGAGTTGATATTTCATGGGGCTAAAGTGCCTGGTGTTAACCTAGGGATCCCAGAGGGGCAGGTCCCAAAACAAGGAGCTGCCCAGGGGCATCTGGCACCCTGCCCCTGCTTTCAGCAGCAAGGGATGGATGGGCTGTGCAGCCACAGGGCAGATGTGATGCCTCATGCTCATCTTTGCTCTCCAGCTGGATTAATTCTACCTGTAACTTTGTAGAGGATGACTAACAAATCCTGTCCTCAGTTCCCAAAAAACATGGTTTAAAAGTAAATATTATGAAGAATATGAATGGTGTAATGAATAATGGCTTACAAGGCTGCCTGCATCCTGACCAGAGTTCATATTAAATTGTCAGAGCTAGGCTTTATTTTTAATTAATCTACATAAGGAAAGCATTTCCAGCAGGCCAAAAGAAATTGCCCTAGTTAAAAGATACAAGAAATGAATGATCACTCAGTGAGGACAAGCCAGGACACAGTCCCTCACCACAAAGGCAGGAGAGCTGAGCGGACAGGGTTCCAAACACGTCTGCAGCTGAGGGCAGATCTCTGCTGCACCATGGCCAGGTCTGGCTGCAGCCCTGGGAGGAGGCAGGACCTGCCCTGCACCTGCCACTCAACCCCTGAGCCTGACAATCAGGGCATTTCAGCCTCAGCTGAGGATGAGTAACCCTGAGTTACTTCCCTGAGTAACCCGCAGGCAGGGAAGGGAGCCACAGCAACAGGAGGGCTGGCAGGCTGTGCTCAGGTGGGCAGGGCAGCTATTTCCTCTATCCAGACACTATAAATACTTCCCCTGTAACCTGAAAAAGTTCTGCCCTTTGGCCACACATCTCTCACCACTGCAGTGGCAGGGGCTGCAGGCAGCAGCTCCCATTATTCCCCTTTCACCCTGGCTGAGACTGGGCTGTGAACCCTGCAGGTAGCACACCTGGTGCTGGACAGCAGCCTGCACAAACTACAGCCTCAAGGAACTGACTTTTTTATTGAGAAAGGAGGAGGTTTATGAATTTTTATTGCACAGGGGAAATGAAATAGCCTTAGCTGCCAGTGAAGGAAGGCAGATGCAGAGAAATTCAGTGATTTGCCTTAATGACCTGAAAGGAAGGGCCCAAAAAATGGGGCTGTGGTTCTGAATCTTATTAGAATGAAAATATGCTCATTAGTTTGGCCCTCTCTAGTCCCTGTTCTGCATCTTTGTAGGGCACATACTCCTCAGTGAGGGACAAGGTCTGGCAATGTCTGATGCCAGCAGCACAAGAGCAACAGGAAAAAAATAGAATGATTGCCTCAGTGATCATATATAATTTTGGGAAGTCACCCCCTTCAATCCCTGGGAGATTTTAGTGGCTCTATATCAATGATATGTCTTCACTATTGTTGAATTTAAATAAAGTCAAATAGAAAAGGAGATTTTAATCCAAAGGATAAAAATAACTAAACTGGTTCTGGAATTTGTGATGCCTTTTACAGCAGGTAAAAGGACGCTCTCTTCAGGTCATTTGAGATAGACATTTAACACAAAACTGTAGTGTGACAAAGGGGATTAAACAGTTAATGAACAGCTAATTATCCTGTTAATATACAACTAATGTTTACTATAATACAGGCTAATATTTAATTCCCTTACTAATGATTAATTATTGTGCTGCAAGGTTTTAATTAGGCTTACATAGCAGAAGCATGGGGGATCTGGTGAGGAGATGAATTTCTGTGTGAAGTCACTGCCCTGAGCCCAGGCTCTTCCCCAGCAGCTGCCCCAGGGTGGGCACAGCTTTGGCAGCACAGCACAGCCCATGTGGGAGGGAGCAGGAGATGAAAAATGTTCCCTTGTACACCCAGGTGGGTGGCACAGACTCATAGCAAGTTGCTTCTGAAAGCAAGCTGATACTGAGTTTCTTGAAATATTTAGAAAAAAAAATTGGGGGGGGGGGTGTGAGAGATGGGTTCTGCACCCATCCTAAGGTGTCCCTGTGCCCTGCAGCTGAGAGCATCCTGCATTGTGCTCTCCCCCTGGAGAGCACCTCTTTGCCCTGGTACCAGCATCCCCTCTGATGGCAGGCACTGCAGCAGGGATTGCAGGAACTCACTCCAAGGTTTTCATTCGAAGATGAAAGCTTCCATGAAATTAAAAAGCTGGTTTGGTGCAAACGTGCTCTCTGTACAACAATATGCTTTGGGCCAAATCTTCACCGTGATTCCCAAACACAATTAAAGAATTCAGCTCATCCTACAAAGAAGCTTGTTGGGCTCATGTGTATAGAAGCAGCACTGACTGGTTTTGTCAGTCATTCCTGCAGCCAGCCAGGACAGACAAACAGGGCTTCAGAAGACCACACTCAGAAATTGGAAATAGGAGTATTCCCAGCTCCATTTGCAACCAGCCAAGTGAGCCCATAGTTTAGGGACTTTGATTTTTGTCCCAGATCTCAGGCAAGCCTTTGGGTGAGGAGAGTCCAGCAGGCTTGTTGGAGGGGCAGCCTCTAAGCACACGCAGGAGCAGAACTCACTCCAGCTTTGCTTTCAGGCAAAGCCTCAATGAGATCAAAGTACAGCAGGGAGGGAATAACAGAGACCTCAGCAGAAGCAACGTTCACTGCAGAGTGAGGAGACACGACTAGAAGGAGACTTTTGTGCTTGTTAAACACTCTGCAGTGTTTGCTGTGTACCTGGGAGCATCTGGCTGGTCCCTGCTGCCATCTGGGCATCACAGCAGAGCCACATTTGTGGTGATGCCCCGAGGAGTCACCACTCCTGCTGTGACAGGATCCTTGGGGACATGGGTGTGGTGGCAGAGCCCAGCGCAGGCACAGGAGCTGCAGGGACCAGCAGGGCCCTGGGGTAAAACTGCTGCCACTGTCCTCCAGGGCAGGATAGAAGGGATGGTATCACAGAGTTGAACCACAGACTTAGAGCAGGTCTTGCTTTCAGAGCAGAACAAGGTGGGAGAGGTGTCTGCAGGCAGGAGAGGAGTGAGAATGAGGAGGAACTTTGCACTCACAGCAGCTGATCTGTAGCATGGAGACTGGGGTGTCCCTCACCTGCCTGTACCTCATTGTCCTTTGGGGTGAATTAAATTCCATGCACTCTGAATTTTACTGCTGAGTTTCTTTAAATATTTAGAAAAAAAATTTTTTGGGGTGTGAGGAATGGGGCTCATGTTCTGCACCCATGATAAAGTTAAAATTATGAGGAAGGAAAGGTGCAACTAAAAATATAATTAAATGAGAGGAAAAAGTTGTGTCAGCAGGAATAAGAGAAAATAATAGCCCTTTCTCAACTGGAGTTATAGCCATCAGCATGACCTGCAGCCTGTGAACACCTTTACCCAAGATGTGCTGGCTCAGAGCTGACCCCTGGGGACAAACAAAGCAATGATACACCTGCAGAGCCTGCCAAAAGCCACCCCAGACACTGGCTTTTGCTCAGAGACAGCATCACAAGGTGGTGGAACAATTGTGCCTCGTAACGTCAGTCGATGCCCAGCCTGCATTAAGACCTGCAGGTACCCAGTGCTCTGAGAGGAACAAACTGCTCTTTGTTTGTTTTATTGTTTTTTTTTCAGGAGTTTTTTCCTGGCTTTTAACTGTAAAAGTTCAAAGTTCCTTTACCTGCAGAGAGCTGTGAGGAGTTTCTCTGTATTTTCTCCATGCTTTAGGATAAGCTGCGGGTGTCTCATGGGGATTTCAGTGGGCATGTGCATTCAGGAGGGGAAAACACAGCCCAGAGCTCTCCCAAACACAAACTGCAGAGGATGGGAGAGGAGGAGGGGGATGGAGCCGGGTCTCTTGCTGCTGGTTGCAGTGGCAGCCAGCAGGTTGTGCTCACGAACAAGAAATCCACAGCTCTGCCGCTGGGATGCTCCGCAGTGAAAGCAAAGCTGCAGGAAAAAAAAACAACTCCTCTTTCTGCAGGGCTTTTCTCCAGCTCATTATAATCTACGTGTTTTAACAGCCCATAAAGCCATAAGGATCTGGCACTTATTGAATTCTCTTATTAAAAAAAAGAAATTATGAACTGATGTTTTCTTATTAGCCAATACTTCTTCAGCTGACTTTGATGCACTCAAAGAAGTTTTCTGCTTTTTACTGTCTTACTCTTTTTTTTTTTTAAGTGTCTGCTGGCTCCCAGAGGACAACACCTTTCAGTATCTCTCCTTTGTACCTGCAGAAAATATAGATCTAGAGCTCCAGAAGAACATTCTCTCTTCAGCTGAATTTTTTGTGTAGGGCCTACTGTGGCCAGAACTGCTGCTTCCCTAATACAGAGATTCTGCTACTTGAACTGATTTAAAAATATAAAGGTTTCAATCTGTACCTATATAAAATATAATAAAAATAAAATATAAAGGTTCCAATCTGTACCTACATAAACCCAACACCAAACTAATTTAAATAAGAAAATAAAAATGCATGTTTTTGCTATCATGTCACATGCAGCGTTTCCTTTATCCATTCTTCCAATTTTAATAGTATTTCTAACAAAATGTGGACAATTCTTAAATCTGAGGTACCAAGATGTTTGTGACAGCAGAATGACTGACAGTTTTTTCCAAAACTGAAGGGGAATCCCTCCAGCATTCATCCTTCTTGGAGCTGGAATTGTGCCTTAAGCCTCTTCCTTGTTGCTCTTTCTTGTTGCCTTCCTTTTTGCAAGGACACAAAGCCTGTCCATAATCAAAGACAGCACTCCAGTCACAGCCTGGATTCCAGAAGTGCAGCAGTTTATCTCTTGCTGCTCTTGCAGCAGTGGCTCAGACCTGGTTGTGTGAGAACAGCTTAAACCAGACCTGGGTGCTCCCAGGGGCACCAGAGCCAGGGCAAGGCTCAGGGGCCCAGAGCAGCTTTCCAAAGCCAGAACCAATTTATTCCTGGTGCTCAGCTCTGAGGCTGGGGTGCAAGGCAGGTGTGACTGAGAATTATGGGATGACACATCCATCACACATCAATTTAATTTGGGTATTCACAGTAAAAAAGCTGAGCTGACCCAGATAAAGAAATTCAGCTGTTTCTTGAATAAAAGAGTAAAGCAGACATAAAAGCACGCTGTAATTGAATCAGTAAAGATCAGAAAAGTCAGGATGAGTCCATCAACAGCTCTGTGTGTCAGTCCCAGTGCTCCCAGTGTTCCCACAGCCCTGAGCTGTGGGGCCTGGAGCCATCCCCATGCCAGAGGCACCCCCTGAATGTGGCGTGCTCAGCCTGAACCACAGCCTGCATCTTACTCAGGCACAGGGCTGTGGTTCAGAAACATATTGTTATCTAAGTCAACCCTCCCAGCCAACCAATTCCAGCAACTCACTTAGAATAAAACACCACCCACGTTCTGTAAAAATTCAGGTTTGAGATGCAGCCCACAGAGATTAATGAGGGTTTGAATCTATGCCTCAAGAGCTTCCAATGGTTCGGTTTTTCTGCTATACCATTATAATCTTCCTATACATGAAGGGCTGCTCACCTACTTCCAGAAAGGGCTTGATTTCACAGCTAATAAAAATTGCATTCAGGAAAATTAAATAAATAAAGCAGCTGCTATTACTCAGGCTGCAATTTAGCACAAAGTCTGGTGATGCAAATTAGTGTGCAGTGGCCAAACTGAGTTTCAGGTGGTGTTTTTCTCAGCCATGTGCAGGTGGGCCCCATGAAAGGGACCCAGTGGGGTAGGGGCTCTGCACAGCCCCTCCACCTGTCCTGGCACTGGGGGCACTTTCCAGCAGCCCCCGGAACACCATGGGGTGTTCCCTGTGGAGAGCTTTTCACTCAAGGTTTGAGGAATGGCAGAAGCCAGCAAGACCTTTCCAGTATTGCTCAGGCTAGTGACAATTCCAGCAGGCCTGGTGACAATTCCTCAGCACTCAGGCACAAACGCTGCTGGCAGCCATCCTACTGAGTGCACCCATAAAAAGCAACCAAGCACACCCCAGGCACTGCAGTACAGCACTGAGCAAGGTGTTAGCTGGGAAACACCTCTGGGAATTTATAGTTAGCGTGAATTTACACTCTGTTGTGCTACAGCAGACACAGGCAGCCCTAGCACAGCACCAGGGTTTTGCCTTTCTGTGTCAGTGTTGCTTTTCAGATTTCATTTTTATCAAAATTGAATTGGACACCCTGGGGGAAAGGAGGGGCAAGAATCCCAGCCCTGGCTGAAAAGCCAAATAACCTTGTTCACACAGACCATCAGAAGATGTCTCTGTCCTGTGCACCTCTTCCAGGAAGGACAGAGAGAACATTCACCTTTTCTTAGCCCCAAGTATTTCCTCATCCCTATTTCTGAGTGATCCAGGAACCTGTAAAGCTGTAGGAAAGAAAAGACATTCTTCCTCTCTGCACATTCCATGTGAGACACTGGAACAGCTCTCTGGGTGGTCCCACAGACCAAGCCCAGAAGGACAATGGGGACCAGCACTGTCACTTGCAATATTCCTGCTTCTGCATCCCTTTGAGCCTCATTGTGCACAATCCAGCACAACTGTACACATTTCATGGGTAATGTACTCAAAGTAAGCATTACTCAGACTGATGACTAGGTCTTCCCTTACAGCCATCTGGATGGTTTATTTTAGAAAGTGATTTGGAAAACAGTGCTTTATTCATAATTATTCTGAGGGCTCCGTTAGAACACAGGGGCTGCAGGGATCCAGCTCCTGCCTGTGTCTTGCTTTTCTCTCACTGGCCTCCAGCTACACAATCCCCTCAGTGGTTCCCACAGTTTTTGAAGGAGGAAGATCAGATTTATCATTAACCACAACAGCCTCTTATCATCAGACTCTGAACTGCACCACCAGGCAGGTCCCAGAGGTGACCCACCACAAACTCACTGACCCAGAGCCACCAACACACCTCCAGCACATCACCTTGCACTGGGCTGCAGCCACTGACAGAGCTGCAATTTACATAAATGCAAATTAACATTCAAATTGCTCACTCAGGCCTTTGCTGCCTTTCAGTGTGTGTCACCTGCTGCACTGGAGCCATGGTGGGCAGTGGCAGGTTCAGGATGTCACCAACACAGGTCCCAGAGGCTGATGCCATCTTGCCATGCAAAAAGGGAGAGGCACTTTAAATTTAGGAAGGGTTCCTGTGTATCTCATCCAAGCCTCATGGTGCCTAAATTATTTATTATGCATTTGCTGCATTATTTATTAAGTCCCTTTTGCCCACACACGCAAGGAACATGAGCCAGTGGCTCTGCCACAGATTTCATACCCCATCCTAGCTCAAACAGTTCCTTCCCATCCTCCTCCAAAGGACATATCACCTTGCTGTTTTCAAGGTAAATATGTTTTCCCTTGGGTACAGAGGATGGAGGTCCCAACCAGCCTCTGGAGAGGCAGGATCTTGCTCAGCAGCTGTGCCAAAATGAGCTGAAATTATCCCAGAAGACCACAGAAGGTGTTTTCCTATGAATGTGGCCCTGGTCACTGTGAATGAGGAGCCCTATTTCTGCCCCCAGGAGGGCACTGCTGGCTCTCCTGCTGTGGCCACCACAGCCATGGAGCATTTCATTCTCCATGCTGAAACCACTGAAGCCTTTGGGGACTGGCATGGAGCTGTGTCAGGGGAGGTTTGGGTTGGATGTCCTCACCCAGATGGTGGCTGGGTGCTGGAACAGGCTGTGGCCACATCACCAAGCCTGACAGAGCTGAGTGAGTGCCTGGACAGCCCTCTCAGGGACAGGGTGAGATCTGTGGGGTTGTCCTGTACAGGGCCAGGAGCTGCACTCAGTGATCCTTGTGGGTCCCTCCCAGCTCAGGATATTCTGTGACTCCGTGGCTGGCTTTGTTTTCCCTTATCAGGGCAAAGCTGCTGCCTGCTCTTTCAGAGAGCCAGTGCTGCCTTTTCAGAGAACATTTCCATCTGTAATTACTGCACAATGGGACAAAGTGAGGGTGCTTTGATCAGGTATTCATGATATCTCCCCTGCTTTGAAGATGTCTGCAGAGTGACAGCAGCTGTTTTAATCTCCCAGGTGGTGCCAATAAATACAGGAACTGGTAGTTTAACACAAGCTATCCATGTTCTCATATTCCTCCAATATCTAATAATAGAACAGAACTGTGAAATATGCAATGATCCCACAGCTGCAACCACCTATTAAACCAAGACAAGACATGTAAAGGATGGCTGTTAGCACCATCCAAGCCAGTGAATTGTCAGATGCCCTCCCATCTGCAGAAAGGATTGCAGATTTCATTTATTTCTCCAATACCCGTCAGAGCAGAAAAAAAGGAAGGATATTTTAAAAGGGTATCAAAAACCATCACTGTCTGGACCAGGATGGAACCTCTTAAAATGTCAGATTTCACAGCAGAGTCTGCATGGCACTTCTGCAGGTCTTTCATAATCCTGCCCTGTCAGAGGTTATGGGGCTGCTTGTGATTTGATCTCTGAAGTAATTGCTAGTTGGGAGGAATAAGCAAGACCATTCGTTATATTTCACAAAGAACAAAACAAAACACAAAAATAACAAGAGAGAGGATAGATTTCGCATGTTGAAACAGATGGATATTCCCTCAACTACATTTCAAGGGCAGGAAGATACACCTATCTCTTTCCCACTGTGGATTTTTAATAAAAGAAGCAGAAGCAAACAAGGAGGGTTGATACCATGAGGCTGCAAAGGCAGCTGCAGTCTCAGGAGAGACAATTTTGCCTACAGTTCATGCTGTGTGGTCTCCAGGGATGTATTCTTTGCTGGCATTAATTGGAATGGAAAATCAATAGAGCCACGTTTATAAGCTGCAGTTGTTGCCTGGGTCTTTCTTTACTTCCCCTGCCCTGGCAGAGATGTGCTGTTTATTGACAAATTGCTCCTTGGGATGATGTGTGCTAACTCCACAGTTCCTCCAGTAAACTCATTTCTCTCTAATCCCCTCTGGTGCAGAGGCTTATGAAGGCAGTTGTGATTCCTGGATCTCTGCCTTTGGCTACACCTGTGATTAATGGCATTCCCCAAGTCTTGCAGGTTTGGGATTTTGAGAATATGGTGGGAGAAAATTTGTATTTGTCGGGCCCCAGGAGTCCAAAGTGTTTTGTGTCAAATCTTCCCTGTGTGGCATTACATTATCCCCATTTACACATTATTTTATCCAGACTTTGCATTTCAATTAGCGAGTCTTTAGGGGTCCCTTGAATGAAAAGATGAAGAAACACACTCAAATTTTTTTGCTGATCTTTCCCTTGAGACTCCAACCATTTTTGGCTGTACTCTCCTGCATATTCTTCTCTTATTTAAACATTAATAGTTTCTTCTTCTTTTTTATTTCTACTCAAATTATACTCAAATAATTTATTTCTACTGTTTTATTATTGCTTTTTGCATTTCTCTGCTGCTGGTGTGACATTCCATAGAGGACAGGATGGATGCCACGCAGTCCCAACAGAGCTGTCTGCTCTTGCTGAACCTCTGGGACTGAGCACCATTCCTTGCTCTTTACTGGAGATTACTAAGGGCTGAAATGACAATAAATAAATGAATCCAAATTGAGACCATACTGAACATGGTTAAGGGGGAGTTAAGCTGGCTGCTGGTTTTCCCTCTCAGTGGCTTTTTGTCCAGGCTAGCATCAAAGAGATTTGCTTGACAGCAGCCAAGCAGATGGGAACAATAAACATGCCATAAAATAATTGCACTTACATGGGCATGAGAGCAGTAAGAGGGGTGTAGCCAGAACGGTGCAACTCCACAAGAAAGCATCTGCAAGTGTCCTGAGGAAGGGACTTTCTGTTCAAAACCTTCTGATTTCCCAGAATTATCATCTGGTCTAACTCTGCCTTTCCCCAAGGATTTGGTGTCAGCTGTAGATGACATTTGGAGCCAGTTTGAGTGTTGGTCCTCAACTCCTTCTTTGTGCAAAGATGCCCCTGGTGGCATCCCCAGACACGGGCCAGAGGAGGAACATGGAAGGCTGAGAGAATTGGGATTGTTCAGTGTGGAGAGGGAAGGCTCTGGGGTATTTTTGTGGCCTTTGAGCATCTGAAGAGGCTACAAGAAATCTGAGAGAGGCTGTATTACAGGGCTTGCAGTGCTAGGATAAGGAGGAATGACTTCAAACTGAAGGAGAGCAGGTTTAGATTGGATATTACAAGGAAGTTCTTTCCTGTGAAGGTGGTGAGTCCCTGGCATAGGGTGCCCAGAGAAGCTGTGGCTGCCCCATCCCTGGAAGTGTCCAAGGCTGGACAGGGCTTGGAGCAATCTGGGACAGTGGAAGGTGTCCCTGCCCATGGCAGGGGATTGGATTGTGATGGTCTTTAAGGTCCCTTCCAACCCCAGCCACTCTGATTCTATGTGCAGGCCTGACTCTTTGACCCTGCTAAACAAGGACAAAATGAATCCAACTTTGTGATGCTTTTCAAAAAGGAATTGCTCATATCTCTGAGGGTTTAAATGATTCTGTCAGACATTGCTCCTGGCATGAACTGTTGGCATGGAGACTGATGCGAAATTTAATACAACATAAATAAAATATTAATGACATAGGAGAAACCAGTAGTGATTTAAAGAGATACTGAGCTGCCAACCAAGCTATGGTTTGGAGATCATCATGTGAACAACAGGAAAAACAGTGATTAAAGCTACAAAGGGCAGTGAGGAACAGCTTCATTCTGCCAAAGTCTTCTGACCATCAAAAGCACTCAGAAACGTCTGGTTTGGCAGAGGGATGAAATGAAGGACTTCCCCAATTTTTTCTTTTCTTTTCCCCCAACAGAAATAATGGAATGTCCCTGCATCAGAAGCAACAAGGCCAGGTCAGCAGGCTGTGGGACATGGCTGAGAATGCACCAGAGACATCACAGCAGCCACTGAGGGCAGGAAAACTCTGCCCTCAGTCTTGGGTTGCTTGTGCAAGAAAACAAATAACCAGAGGGGAGGGGAAACGATATTGCTAGAGTGGGGTGCCCAGAGTAAGGAAGCATTGCTGATTATATTAGCGTGGGTGTAGTCCAAGAGATTAAGGCAAAAATCCCTGTTTCAATAATATAATTGTTCCAACAGGTTTAGCTGATTCAGGTTCCAACCCAGTTAAGAGTGTTTACTGGAGGCAGTTTGTAAAATGCATCCCATTCTCCAATACCCTGAGCAATCACCTTTCCCAGTACAATTTTGGGGTTTAGTGCTGCATTGCCAGTTTGAGAACTCTTTTTTTTCTGCAAAAATTTCATGGAAAAATTCCCAACAATCCCTCATCACACTAAGTTATATTTGTGTTAACATGATTCCAAAACATGCAAAGATAATGAGCACTGAGTGTAACCTCGAGCATGATGGAAAACACTGAATTAAATCAGATATTTATATGAGCTTTTCACAGGCTCAGGTAATTGAAAAGCTGTTGGCAAACTGTCAGAGAGAGTCAGCAGAGAGGCAGGAATGATCAGAACAGGTCCTGAGCTGGTGCAACCAACACAGAGCTCAGAGTCAGACCAACTTTATTGAAACAGCTGGTCTTGGTGGACCAATTATGGAGGCATAATTTCATCCCAAACCAGAATTTTTACTGTTTATTAATGTCTAAATGACTAGGAAGTAAATCCTCTCTGCTCACATCTTTTCTCTTTACAAGGCTTTGTTATTCACATCCCTCAATCCAGATCCTGCCACTGGTAGTATGTAAAGAGCATTAAAAAATAAATAATTTTTCTGAAGCCTGATAATTTTCCTTTTACATAAATCATAAAAATTTCTCTTGTGTGCATTGGAAGAGAAAGGCTGAGAGGTCTGGGAGTAATGCAAGTATATCTGGGCTAAATATCTGAGAGAGAGCTGGAGATGAAAGACTCCCAGATACCATGCATTAGTCATAATTTAAAAGCCCTGTCTCCAGGAGATAAAATTGTCCCAAGTAACTACTATAAATTCTGAATTTCTAGTACAGAACTTACAGCATTTCCTACTGAATGCTCTGTGCATCACAGAGCATCATCACAAAGAGCCACAGGAGGACATTATGTTGGGTGACAATGGAGACCAGAGCATAATCACTGGGGATTTGTGCTCTATCATTAACTTACCATTCAAAATTAACCAGAGCAAACAAAAGACACACATCCTCCAGAGCCACAGGGCAACAAATTCAAGGGCCCTTTTCTGTTTGCAGGTGCAGATCAATCAACTGGGCATTTGTGCATGTGCAAAAATTGTCACAGGGCTTCTTGCACAAATGGGTATAATTGTATCTGAAATATTTGAAGCATAGTCTCGTTGTAGGAAGCTCACACAGGCACAGGGATTAGTGGGAATAGTCACTGAGACAGTACACACAACACAAAATCAGTTCACATCTCCATCAATTATTCAGCGAATGAGAGCTGATGTTGGGGCTGGTCCGTGGCTCAGTCAGTTTATTGCACACTATCTAGAAAGCTGCATGAGGTGCTTATTGACTCATGGGCATGTGGGGAAATGCAGGAGAATGGTGTGGAAGTGCTCATTAAAGTGTTTAGCACATGCACCTATTGTGCTTGTTTTCCTTCTATTGTCTCTGGGGCAAGGCAGGAGGCTGGGCCGTCTCCCAGAGAGGATGTCTGAAGTCAACATCAAAAATATTTTCCTGGGAAGTGGATACAGATTTATAAACAAAAGCACTCCCAGGCAAAGGCCAAATGTCCTCATTGCCTGGTTAATGTCACCTCTGCACCTTCCATGGTCCCTCTGCATGTGTCCCACAGAGCACAAAGCTCCAGCCTTACCTGCTGGCATCTGCATAGGGCTGTGCCCTGCCCCAGTGATGCTCAATACCTGTTCCTCTGCACCTTCTGCACAGAGCTCCCCTCTATGGGCTCTGCATTCTGCACTGAAACTGTCTTTATTCAGCAATAGCCACCCTGCAATTCTCATGTCATTTTAGGAGAAAAAGACAGGGAAAACCAGGGTGCCTTATTCAGTCACTTAAAAAAAACCATGTTTTCTTTCTGTCAGTGCCCATGACCCCTGACAATGCTTCTAAGAAAGGATCCTGGTTTCCTGGTGTCCTGCTCTTTTCTACATCCCTATCATCTCCCTTTTCCCCATGCCCGTTGCCTGTCCACACTTTAGAGCAGTTCCTTGCACTGAGAGCTCCTAACTAAGTACCCACAACTGGGATCTTGCTGTTAATCTCTCTCAGATGAACCTTTTGGTGGTGTTATCATGCTATCACATAACATTTTCATTGCCACAACCTCAGATGTTACTGTAGTCCCAGTAAGTGCTAGCAAAATCGTTTGTGAAAGTACTTGCAATTAGGTAAATCATTATAAACACATTTATAGTAGCTTACCTAGAGGCTGAACATTAGGCAGCTCAGGAAAAGCTCATTTCTAGGCAAATAGGTTCCAACATCAGCTCCTTCCCACTGCAGAGGGTGAGGGTGGTTAGAGATGGATACCTGGGAGCAGTGATCCCAACTGTGCTCCCAGCCCGAACCACTGTTCTCCACCCTCGGGGAAGGCTGTGGACAGCCAGCAGAGAGGGCAGCACCTCCCCTGCTGCCCTCAGGAGCTCCTGCAACCCCAGGGTGTATTTTTCTGGAGCAGGGGTCTCACAGGAGTGTGTTTTCCTGCTATCACCTGCTGTGCTGGGCAGAGGATCAAGGGCATCCATCAGAGGGGCTGTTGATAAAAGTCAGCAGCAAGGCACAGGATTAGCACTGGAAGAGAAAACCAGCAAATATTCAGTTTTAAACAGCAACAAGGCCAGAGTATGTGAGAGATGCAATTTTTCTTATCTTTTTAACATCATGCAAAAGCAAGATCGTTCGGCAACCGTGTCAGAAAGTTCCCTCAGCTGCCTGCTGAGGAAACCTCAGAGAGCCAGGAAACCCACTGGAGTCAGCTGTCACCTCTTCCCAAACAGCAGATTTGCTGCTCTCTCCAAGCATTCACCATTGTGCTGTTTTTACAAGGTGACTAAAACATTTTAAAAGCATCAGTGCTGTGCCAGATTTCTCCACAGGAGGCTTGCCTGGAGGAATTTAAGGAGTTTGCATGCATGCCCTCCTTCCAGCCCACCCCTAGGGCTGTTTGCTGTGACCTGGAGATGCTGACACTGCCTGCACACCTTCCCCCTTCCCACCCCTCCATCCGAGCTCGAGCTCGGCTCACAGGCTTTGGTCACTAACTGTACCAACGAAGGCTGCCAAAATAAACCAGCTGGTTTTGTGCAGGAACAATAGCCTTTATGTAATTTTTGTCACCTTTGGCTGTGACAGTGGCTATTATCAGCTGAGGAGATGTGAGCATCAAGTGGGGATGTTTTCTGCAAGATCACAGCCGACCTCCTGGTGCCATTTAAATGCTTCTCTCATTGAACATTCAAAAGCTGAAGGGCTCAGACACATTCTTTGCCCCTCATTTCATCACAACTGACCCAATAACACACAAAGGGAGCTGATTTGCCTTTGGAATGCCAGATTTTGCAGCCATGGAAATACGTAAATGTGTTTCCCTTCCCCCTTCTCAGGGAAACTAGCTGAGGTACAAAAGCCCAAGAAGAACAGAAAAGTTTGTCTGCCCAGTGAATCTGGAGTGAGCAGGCAGTGTCAGCCAGGAGGGACTCACCAAGGAGTTCCAAATTTCCCGATACAAATCCTGGCAAAGGGACTGACAGCTTGCAGGACCCATACATGTTAATCTACTTAGCTGAATTTGCTATAAACTTGGCCCAGCTTTTAAGGTTTGCAATAAGCTACCAAACAACCCTGTCTGATTAATTTTAGTCCTTCCAGCACAACTTTCTGAGTCAAAAGAATTTAGTGTTTCTATGGCAGACAATTATAAATTCCACTTGGACAAAGCTTGTATGCAAGGAAGTTCAGAGCCTGAGAGGAAGCTCAATGTAATTTTCACCTTGTGCACTCTCCGAATTTCATAGGTTTGTTTTCTTCTATGAGAGAATATTGATATTTCAATAAATGCTTTAGCACAGCAGAACGAAATATTCACACCTGTAGTGAAACATTTAGTGAAACATGCTCATGTAGCCTTTGCCTCATTTTGGGTGATCATCTCACTGGTGATTCCTGCCCTAATCTTGTCACATGCCATTTCTCTGGGGGATTGCAGCCTATTTTCCAAAGGAAATGAAAAAGTCTCTTAGAGACTTGCAACAAAATCCCAGCAGCTAAATAGGAAAAAACTTCCCCAGCTGCTTTGTGGCTGCTGTCCAGCCTTTCCTTTGGCTGGGCTGGCTGCTCCGCGATCAGGAGCTGCTTTTGCTGAAGCTGCTCCTGCTGTGCAGCTCCCACCCTCCCACACCCAGCCTGTCCCCAGGGTGTGTTTATTTTCCTGCTGCGGATGCAGGCGGCAGACATGCAGGACAGAGCAGATGCTGAGCTCCATCCCTGCTCTGAGCAAGCAGAGCTTGGCTCAGTCCCATCCACCCTGCCCGGTAGTGCTGGAGCTGGCACTGGGCAGGGAAAGACACAGCTCCTTCGTGCCGCTCTAGGCACTGTGCAGGGAAAGGCACAGCTCCTTCATGCTGCTCTAGGCACCATGTGTGGTGGTGTTCACAGGGGTCCCAGGACGAGGGAAGAGATGAGAATCTTGACTCCATGTTTCAGAAGGCTGATTTATTATTTTATGATATATATTAAAAAGAAAATGATGCATTATAACTATACTAAAAGAATAGACAAAAAGATTTCAGCAGAAGGCTTGAAAGGAATAGAAAGAAATCAATAACAAGTTTGTGACTCAGAGTCCCAGCCAGCTGGACTGTGATTGACCATTAATTAGAAACAGCCAAAATGGACCAATCAAAGATGCACCTGTTGCATTCCACAGCAGCAGATAATTATAGACTTTCTTTTCCTCTGAGGCTTCTCAGCTTCTCCGGAGAAAACTCCTGGCAAAGGGATTTTTCAGAAAATATCATGGCGACAACCGTGCCAGGGAAAGACACAGACAGCTCCTCTCCTACTGCTCTAGTCTAGTGGCACAAAGCATTTCCATGCCCCTAGACCTGCTGGGAATAGCTGCAGGAACACCCTGGCAGCAGCATCCTGTTGTTGAACAAGAACTGCCCCACCAGTGCCTTCCCGTGTCACCTCAGCCCTTTGCTATCCACAGTGTCCGTCTGTCCTGGCTGGCTGGGAGGAGCAGGACACACAGCAGGGCTCAGCCTCTGCTCCTCTCTGTATTGTATTGCTCCTCTCTGTATCGGGCACATCCCTGCCTGACAAAACACCCTGCTTTACAGAGGTTTTATTGGAGCTTTGCAGAGGATGCTCTTGCACAGGTGAATGTAGGAATCATGCTCTCCCACCTCTCCCACCAAAGGTAACCTGTACCAGCCCCTTCCTCACCACTTCCAAACCCACAAACAAACTCCATTTAATAATGAGGTGTTTAAATGCACTAACACACTCTTACATGCAGAAGCAGCTGTTGCTAATAGAAACAGATGCTCGATTTCTACAGAGGCAGTTTACTCAGAAACTGGTGCCAACACGGGGCCTCATCCTGCACGGTGCTGTTGCTCAAGGAGAGCAGGGAACCACGTAGGAGGTGCTGAGCATCTTTCTATTCTTTTCTGTTTCACACCTGCTTGAAAACAGGCGGTGTCTGTAGCTGTTTGGAGAGCAGATTTTGTTTTCCCTATGGTGTGAAATAGTTACAGGAGGAAGGAAAATATTCCCCCATCAACAAGACATCTGAGCAAATGCTCTGAAATTAGTCACTCGTTTAGAGCACATAAGAAATGCCACATCTCTGATGTCACATTTGATATTGTGGTTTGCTACTGTTGCCCATTAGCTCCAACACCAAAGACTGGAAACCCCATGGGAATTAAATGCTGTTAAGGAATTTACCTAAGAATTTATCAAATGGCATGTGAGCACACAGCTCAGGCTGTGTTTTACTCACCTGGGAATCTCAAGGTATCCCTGAAGGCTTTTCTGCAGCAGTGGAAAATGATGAAAACATGCTCAGCTGTGACATGGATGCATACACAGCATGGGATTCCCTGGGCTTGAGGGTCCCAGGAGGTTCAGGAATGAGAATGAGCAGATGGGAGTTGGAAGGCATGAAATATCCTGCCATTCTGGGGTTGGGGGTCCTTGAAATCTGCGCCTGGATACAGGATCTCCAATCTTCCAAGCACCTGAACATCCCAAGCCCTTCACTCTCTCAGGACATCTTATGCCCAGCTCTAGGCAGGAGGCAGCAGTCCAGGCTGCAGCTTGTGAGCACTGCAGAGCACTGCAGCACTTGGATCCAGCCCCAAGTCATGGATCCCATGCTCTTCCCATTAGCTGGAATATCCCCCTCTGGGTTACCTCAATGGGCCAGAGGTGGCCGAGGTCACACCTGAATTTCCCATTTCCCAGCTTCCCTGTCCCTCCTGGGCAGCAGGCACAAGGGTTACAGGAGCCTGAGGCACCTTCAGAAGAACACACAAGACATGGAGATGAGATGTTGCCCTCACTGCTCACCAGTGCTGCCCCTGCTTCTTCCCCTCCCACCATGGTCTAAGAGACACACATCAGGTAAGCTCTTAATAATTCTTCTCTATTCCTATTTCATTTTGAAGGCTGCTGTTCCTACTTACAAGCACTTGGATGGTGAAGAGCCCCTCACAATTTTCTGGTAACACCAGATCAATTTTAAAAAATTCTCTCTGTCTACAGAATTTGCACTCTCTACATATGGTTTACTCTTGATTATTGGTCAGTATAAAATCCGAAATTACAGTATAAGCATTTAATCTGGTTTCAGTGGTAGATTCTCCTTTGATTTCTATAGGTGTAGCATCAAGCAATAAGAAAAACTGTGATTTTAGGGAGTTGCTTTTTTGTGTTAGTGTGTGTGTGTGTCTACAGAGATGGTGTGAAGCTCTGTGACATTTTCCTCCTTCTGCCCTCAAATCTGCCTTATGCCTCCCACAAAAGAGCAGCTTTTTATTCTGCTGGGAACTAAACAGAGAGCAGAAACCATGGCTAAGTGCAGGCTTGTCTCTCCTGCAGCCACAGGAGAAGACACAAAGTCCCTGCAGGACCACAGCAGCCACCACAGCAGCTCATTTGCTCAGTGAAGGAAGCCTCTGAGGGATGAGGGTATGGGGTTGGAGCACACACCCCTGACAGCCCCTGCACACACAGATGCTTTATGAACTCATTTTATGGAGGTGCCAGGGATTTCTACCCACTCCCAGCAGAAAGATGTGCTTACCTGGTGTCTGCTGCCAGAGAACCACTGCAGGACTAGAGCAGCGCATGGAGGACAAGAGCAGCACATGCCGCAGCTGGCCCTGGGCTCTGTGTGTGTGCTCAGGATGTGAAATAGTTACAGGAGGAAGGAAAATATTCCCCATCAACAAGACATCTGAGCAAATGCTCTGAAATTAGTCACTCGTTTAGAGCACATAAGAAACGCCACATCTCTGATGTCACATTTGATATTGTGGTTTGCTACTGTTGCCCATTAGCTCCAACACCAAAGACTGGAAACCCCATGGGAATTAAATGCTGTTAAGGAATTTACCTAAGAATTTATCAAATGGCACGTGAGCACACAGCTCAGGCTGTGTTTTACTCACCTGGGAATCTCAAGGTATCCCTGAAGGCTTTTCTGCAGCAGAGGAAAATGATGAAAACATGCTCAGCTGTGACATGGATGCATACACAGCATGGGATTCCCTGGGCTTGAGGGTCCCAGGAGGTTCAGGAATGAGAATGAGCAGATGGGAGTTGGAAGGCATGAAATATCCTGCCATTCTGGGGTTGGGGGTCCTTGAAATCTGCGCCTGGATACAGGATCTCCAATCTTCCAAGCACCTGAACATCCCAAGCCCTTCACTCTCTCAGGACATCTTATGCCCAGCTCTAGGCAGGAGGCAGCAGTCCAGGCTGCAGCTTGTGAGCACTGCAGAGCACTGCAGCACTTGGATCCAGCCCCAAGTCATGGATCCCATGCTCTTCCCATTAGCTGGAATATCCCCCTCTGGGTTACCTCAATGGGCCAGAGGTGGCCGAGGTCACACCTGAATTTCCCATTTCCCAGCTTCCCTGTCCCTCCTGGGCAGCAGGCACAAGGGTTACAGGAGCCTGAGGCACCTTCAGAAGAACACACAAGACATGGAGATGAGATGTTGCCCTCACTGCTCACCAGTGCTGCCCCTGCTTCTTCCCCTCCCACCATGGTCTAAGAGACACACATCAGGTAAGCTCTTAATAATTCTTCTCTATTCCTATTTCATTTTGAAGGCTGCTGTTCCTACTTACAAGCACTTGGATGGTGAAGAGCCCCTCACAATTTTCTGGTAACACCAGATCAATTTTAAAAAATTCTCTCTGTCTACAGAATTTGCACTCTCTACATATGGTTTACTCTTGATTATTGGTCAGTATAAAATCCGAAATTACAGTATAAGCATTTAATCTGGTTTCAGTGGTAGATTCTCCTTTGATTTCTATAGGTGTAGCATCAAGCAATAAGAAAAACTGTGATTTTAGGGAGTTGCTTTTTTGTGTTAGTGTGTGTGTGTGTCTACAGAGATGGTGTGAAGCTCTGTGACATTTTCCTCCTTCTGCCCTCAAATCTGCCTTATGCCTCCCACAAAAGAGCAGCTTTTTATTCTGCTGGGAACTAAACAGAGAGCAGAAACCATGGCTAAGTGCAGGCTTGTCTCTCCTGCAGCCACAGGAGAAGACACAAAGTCCCTGCAGGACCACAGCAGCCACCACAGCAGCTCATTTGCTCAGTGAAGGAAGCCTCTGAGGGATGAGGGTATGGGGTTGGAGCACTCCCCTGACAGCCCCTGCACACACAGATGCTTTATGAACTCATTTTATGGAGGTGCCAGGGATTTCTACTCCACTCCCAGCAGAAAGATGTGCTTACCTGGTGTCTGCTGCCAGAGAACCACTGCAGGACTAGAGCAGCGCATGGAGGACAAGAGCAGCACATGCCGCAGCTGGCCCTGGGCTCTGTGTGTGTGCTCAGGATGATGTTGGCCAGGCAGGAATCTCCAAGCCCTTCCTGCATCTATCTGCCTCCTGTGTGAACTGGAAAGGGACCCAGCAGAAGATGTGACCTGTGAAATCTCCCCCTGCCATCCCTCTGGGTGAGGGGAGGGCAGGCACAGGGGGCCATGGGGTGCCTGAGCACAGCCAGAGCTGGAGGAGTCCAGGGTCCTCTCACCCACCTCCAGCTCAGGAGCAATGGCCACACCAACCCTGGCAAAGCCTCGCCCAGCCTGCCCTCAGAGACCCCAGGGACAATGTCCCAGAGCCACCTCCTCAGCTCACATCTGTGCCGTCACCCCCACCAGTCACTCAGCCGTCTCTTGCCACCCTCCTTCCCCATCAATCATATTTTGTCTGTCTTCTTTGGCTTTGTTCTGCTTCTTTTTCTGTTCCCTCCCTGCCTGTTCTTTCTCTAATTTCTGACATTGATTTCAACACCTTTTGTTCCTCCTCATCCTTGCCTTCCTTCCCCAGATCCTCTTTGTGCCTGTCTCAAGCACAGTCCAGGCTGTGCAAAGCAATCAGCTCTGAAACCTTTCCAGACTCTATTTTCCTTCTTGGAAAGAATCTCAAAACCAAATAATAGATGTTTATTTTAATTAATGATAGACCACAGCCTAGTATTAAAATCTCCTTCTGCTGACAGAATGCACTTACCTGACTCTTGATTTGCTCAGTCAATGAGGCTGCTGGATTCTTTCATTGATTCCAGCCAAGAAAGGTGTCCCACAGCAGACTTGGCTCTGCACATAAACAGCCCTGTAATTACAGAGCACATCTGTAGTTAGGTTAAGGCAGTCTGCTTCTGCAACCTGTGATTTTCCAGCCTTCTAACCAGGCAATGACGGGACCTGCTGAAACAAAACTTCTGCACTTTGCTCCTCAGTGAGTGTCTCACTGCAGCAGGGCTCCAGAGAGGCAGGACTGAACTTTCAAGCTGTATAAACTGATAATTGAGGACCCTTCCCACCTTTCACGTTACTCTCCCCATTAGATAACTGCAGTGAATCAGGGAGCTCAAGCCCTCAGTGCTGTGAGTCCTGTGCAGTCACTTCCCTGAGACTGAAACAAGTCCTTCCCTGATGTCTGAGTGGACAGAATGTCTCTGTCAGGGTCTGTCTCAGACTTCTTCCATGGGCAAAAATCAATCATGACCCAACTGAATTTTCCTTGACTCTCTAGGGCAGGACAACTCACTTGTTTAACCTTCGCGAGCATCTTCTCTTAGTACCAGCACTTCAAAGAACTGCAGAACCACAGAGTGATTTGGGTTGGAAAGAACCCGAAAGATCATTTTGTTCTAACCCCCCTGCCATGGGCAGGGACACCGTCCACTGTCCCTGGCTGCTCCAATCCCCATCCAACCTGGCCTTGAACACTTCCAGGGATGGGGCAGCCAGAGCTGCTCTGGGCAGCCTGTGCCAGGGTCTCACCACCCTCACAAGCAAGAATTTCTTCCTAATACCTAATTTCAAGCTATTCCTTTCTGTTTGAAGCCACTCCCCCTTGCCGTATTGCTACATTCCCTTAGAAATTCCTTGGTTGGTTTGTTTCTTGGTTTCCCAACAAGGTTATTTGATTGCTTGGAAGGGGATTATTTTGTGAGGTAAATATGTAAATAATATTTCACACTGGCTGTAAATATCAGCACACTGCTTTCCCCTCTGCCTGGATAAACACACCAGGGTAAGTTCCCAGTAGGTATCTGGAGTGCCCCACTATTGCCATTCCCATGTCACATGCCTTTGTCATGCCAAGTGCATCTCCACATCCCCTGAGTACTGGAGAGGCTTCTAAGGACATTCTGAGCAATTGCTGCCAGTTCCTGGTGCTCCTCAGGAAATCTCCATCCAGCCCTTAGTACTTCTCTCTGAGGGCATTGGGGAAACAGAATTCATTGACAGAGTGATCCAAGAGGAGACACAGCCCTGGGCTGGGAAAAGCAGACAGACTCGCTTCACTGCCAAAATGTTTCCCACTGAGGGGAAATGACCCCACAGACTGATCCCTAAGCCTGGCAGAGCTGGGGAGGAGCTGTGCGAGCACTGTGTGAGCTGCAGATGGGACCAAGCCTCGGGCAAAGGGGCTGCAGCCCTCTGGGAGAGCCAAGGAAACAATCCTGGTTGTGTCACCAACCCTGCCACCCCCAGGTGTCATCCTGGCTGAAACACCCCCAGTGACATCCCTCTGAACAGTTTTTCCAAACAGAGTTTGTAATACACTCACTTGTCAAACAGGCAATGCTGCTTTTGGCAGGGCTGCTGCAAGCTCACATCATGCTGCAGCAAAGCAGAAAGGTTTCTAATCTGTCCATTAAAGTGTTGAGGACAAACTTAAACAAATATCCTCCCCCTCCCCACCAAGTTTGTTTAAATTACACACTTATACTTCCTGATTTTCTGTTAATATTTCTCTTTTTTTAAGGCAAAAAGCCTGGATCTGAGACATCAGCCAGCCTTCTGCTGGCTGACACATCCCTAGTGAGGCTACAAAAGAAGAACAGAGGTCTTTAATAGAAAAAATATTTTAAAATATAAGCAGGTATTTCACAATGAACTGCTCTCAAAATCAAGTGCCAAATTTCTATTAAAAATTAAGCCTTTAAACCAAACACCAGTCAGGTCCCAGCCACTTGCTGGGGAAACCATTACTCTCCAGAATTAACATACTCCCAGGGAAGAAAATCAGAATAAATCAGGGAGCCAGGATGGGAAGTCATCTGTCCATGTTTTTTCTGTTCCACATCAAGCCAGAACCATTTGTGAGGCTCTCTAGGAAAAGGTTCAGACAGGGATCACAGCCTGAAGCCCCTGAGCTTCCACCCTGCCCTGGCCACTGGGACACACACCCAAGGCTGTGCCTTCCCCTCCCCACACTGGTGTCTCTGATGGCTGATTTCAGTTCCCTCTTGTCCATGGCCTGTCAGGAAGAAAGCCTCTCCCATTTCTTGTGAGCCAGAGGAAATCCTCTTGGAAGCCCATGCAGTGATGCCACATTCCTGCAGGTGGCACCCAGTGTCCCACAGGGATAGTGCCGTGTGTCCCCTTGCACAGGTACAGCTGGGATGGCTGCCCAGGGCTCTGATGGACCTGTGCAGCACTTAGCTGGATCAGGCATCACTCCATGAATTATCTTTCTGCTGATAAACATATCTATATACACAAATATGTGTGTGTATACATAAATACACAGATACACAGATTCATACATTATACAAAAATACAGACATATTGTATAAAATAACTGATAGCACTGGGAATGAGGATGGGTTACTGAATACCTGGAATAAACAAAGAAGGCAGCAATTATTTTTTTCCCCTACAGGAGAAGGGTACTTAACAAAATTCCAATTTAAGCATTATTTATAGGGTAAACTTGTCACCAAAGCCTCTTGCAGTGGAAATAAATTAGGGCTCATCCATCAAGAGCAAATGCTGCCGTTCCAGCCTGCCCTGGTGCAGTTCCACACCAGACTAAGCCATCTCCCAGCATTTCCCCAAGCACCTGGAGCTGATCCCACCTGGGCTGGGTGGTTAATCACCCTTTCTGCACAGCACTCCAGATGAAGGCAGCACCACATTAAGGTAATCTGGAGCTGCCTGATTCAGATAATCAAAGTCACATCCCCAGGGCTTGCCTCCACTGAGAAACCAATACAAACCAGCCAGGATGTGAATTATCAGTGCCACAAGCCTTTGCCTTAGGTCCTCCTTCTCCCCACCAAAATTAACCTCTCCCTGCTCAGCCTAACCCAGATACACAGTGAACTGGGCTGAGCGACCCAAAGGTAATTTCAGAGTGGAGGGAAGGTGTGGTGATGGAAACTAGTGTAAAAAGCTGCAACTTGGCAAGATCAGCTCTGCTGCTCCTTCAGACATTTCAGGTTGGTCTTTGGACATCTTTCCCTGTGGAGGTGGCAATGTCATCTTCTTCACTTCCTACCCCTCTTTTATTTTAAGTAATGAATCATATTTTACTTTTCCTTCTTTCGAGTCCTTCAAAGTTCCAGACTTCTGCAATATCAGCAGCAAATAACCTCTGCTGCTATGAAGTGTTATTTTATCATTGCTAAGTGTCATTTGTCATAGCAGAATGACACTTCTGATTTCTTAAAATGTTCCCCATGTGAGAGACCTTGGTTTCCTCCTAATTAGCAAATTCCTTTCTGGTATTCAGAAATAAAGGACATATTACACTCTAAAATTTCAGGATTAACTGGAGGTCACATCCAGCATGGCTGTGAGCCTCCTGAACCATGGGAAGAGGTGAGAAGACCATGGACAGCGTTGAATCATTTTTGTCAGAGAAAGATGATTTTATAGACTTTTATAACAGAACACAAGACCTTGGAAATAATTTCTATATGAGAAAATGACAGGGAAAAGCAAAGCAGCAAAGCAAAGTGCCCCAGAGCTGATGACTCACCCCCAGAGTAGCAGGCACAGTGTCCTTCAGCTGACAGCAGCTTCATCAGCAGCCAGGCACGCTGCATTTGCTCCAAGGTGCCCAAAACACAGGAGACTGACAGCCCTCCACTGGCTTTATTTGGCCTGTTAGTGAGAGGAACAGGGAATCAATTAGCAGCCAGGCTAATTAAGTGATATACAGTGTGGACTAACACCCCAAAGGCCCTCTCAGCCCACAGTGGAGGCTGGAGCAGCGGCCCATCACCCTGAGGCTGCAGGAGCTTTAAGGGAGAAGTCAGAGACAAACACGGACAAATTTGGGCAAACCGTGTGAGATGCTGCTCCATTGTGCAGAGGGATCCATAAATCCAGTCTATCCCAGAGAGCAGGGATTCGCTGTGGGGCAGCTCTACCCACAGCCAGCCCTACCCACCCCATCTTCACATTTTTTGTAAAGTTCTTCTCATCCTCACATTTTTTTAAGTCCTTCCCCGGTGTGAAAAACCTATTTGGACTTTGGGGAGAGAGTTTTCTACTTGAATCCTACCAGTAAAGCACCTTTTACAGGCAGCAAATTATTGGCCAGCATAAAAAATATAAAAAACCATGAGGAAACAGAAAGTAGGAAATCCAGGAAAATAATCACCCACTTGGCCAGACTGAAAACAGCAGATTGCTTTGGAAGCTTATCCAGACCATGTGCAAGTATCCAAGATTTTTCCCTTTTAACTGTAAAGTAATCTATACCTACGCACTTGTGAACTGTAGTGAAAATAATGAACTGGCACATATTTATAGCAAATGTCATGGCACATTAGGTATTCCAAAGGACTTATGTAAGCGTCACTTTCTTTAATGCAGCTTTAGAGAAACTGCTTTAAGAAGCTTTATCAGCATAAAACATATTTTGAATTTAATGGAAATTAGTAATTGGCATGGCAAAGTCAAAGCCATCTGAGTGGGATGACTTAACCTTGTTGGACAGTATTTTTCACTAACTATAATGGTTAGTTAATCTGCCAGTGGAGAGAGGAAAATGCTCTCCTATTGTCAAATGCTGTGAAACAAAGGAGGAAATTTCTGCAGTGGATGGGGACTTTTGGAAATAAATGGAATATGGTAAAATCTATGGAAAAAGGTGCTTTCTTCGAAATAAATCTAATTAACCTTAAATCGAGGAAACTGAGTCAGAGCAATGTCCCTATGAATAAACAAAGCACTGGGGTTTAGTCTGGCCTCAGCCTCTGTCTCCTGAGCAGGAATTTTCTTCTGACCAGGCCGGAGGGTCCTGGTGTGAATTTCCCACTGAAGTCCTCTGCTCTGAAATATTTGCACCTTCTTCACACCCAATCAGTGGTCGACTCCAAAATACATTTTATATGCAAATGGAAGAGCCTAAGGCTTGGATTTCCTTTCAGGAGTTGGTAGCAGAGTCCAGGGAAGCCAAGTCCTGTGTTGTTACACATTCCTGAATTTGTTCAATTAAATTTATGAATCAAACATACGTTTACATATGGAGAAGCCTGACAAAGCTTTGTGGAGGTTAATTTATTAAATTAAATTGAGCTTTGTCTCTTACCCTGCCATTCTTGCAAAGAAGACCCAACCCCACTTACCACAGTGGATGAATTTAGAAGAAAGCCACTCTCTTGGGTCTCAGGATAATTTTGTCATTTGGGGTAGTTAAGGACACCTCAGGCTTGGGATGCATCCTTCTGTAGCTACAAGCCATCTGCTGGCTATCATTCCTTCACAAATTGACTTCCCTGCTATCATCAAATAGATCCCTATTAACTGGAAACGAAGCTCCCTGCAAAAAAAAACAAAACAAGCAAACAAAAAATAAAACAACAGGAAAAAAAAACCACAAAACCGAAAAAAAACCCCAGAAAAACAACCTGTTATGAACAAAAAACCTGATAATTTTTAGTGTGGAGAAACAAGTTACAAATAGCTAATTTAACCACTTTTGCTACTAAAGTGTTATCTGTGTTATGTAAATTACCAGTCGTTCTAGCTAATGATTCCTTTTGTATTAGTAGGAGCCGGCCGAGGCCGAGCTGAAAAGTCTTTTGTATTAACACTAAAGGTGTGAGAGAACTGCCCGGGGCAGGGACAGTAAGGGAGAGACGAAACTTGAGGCGGGGGACATGCAAATTAAACTGCAAATTGACCAGAGTGCTTTGAGAAGGGGAGACCTCAGACGTGCCGAAAAGAACCCCAAAACAATGAGCCAAAATGAAATTGAGAAATTAGAGTGATGTCCACGTGTGAGGAACAAGCTACTGAACCTACAGAGACGCTGAAAACCTTTGGAGCCCCTAGCCCTGAGTGCAAGAGTCATCCAAAAGCTGGGACCCCGACCCCCAGAGAGCAGCCGGGTAAGATCTGGTACGCCCACAGCTTCTATGAGGACGGGACTTGCAACTCTGCTCCCAGGGGACAAAGCTGCGACTACATCCTCGTCCTGCAAGCCACCTGGGGGAGAACTGACGGAAGCTGCAGATCCATCGAACCACCCCTATCCTGAGCTGATCATTTTTAATAAAGGCATTAAAAGGAGAAAAAGTCTCCTGCCCTGTTGATATCACAACCCAAACAAATTTTACTTAAAACCAACAACATAACCTCAAATCCTCTCCTAAGAAGGACAAGTTAAGGTCCTCCATAGGAGGGGATAAATCTTATTTATCCTAAATTCAGCCGTCTTGTGGGTACTGCTGGGCTGGGCTGACTACAGCCTCCTCCTGGCCAATTCTTCTTGCTGACTCCTGCTGCTCCCTGAGACTGCAGTGGCATTATAAATCCTTCCTATTAGCTATTTTAAAAGAGGTCATTTTGGCTTACAAGACTTTTCTTGAATTCTTCTATTTTCTGGCACTAATCACTTGCTGAATTTTTGAATTCTTCATTAGAAGCAGCAACCATATCAAAGCAAGAGTAGTTACCAAGGATTGTTGGGTTCCAAATGAAAGCCCAAATCCCACAGGAGTTAGAGCAGTGAAGATTTGTAACCCACTGAAGTCTAAGATCTAAGGAAATCTCCTGCATCCCTATGCCACTAAATGTATCACTTCCCTTCCACAAAATGAAACTGCTATACCTCCAAGGTTTTCTTGCACTCAGCCAATTTAATTTCTACTTTACATGTATATAATTTGCTTTTGTTGTAAAACTCTGAACTCTGAGAAACATATTGTCCACCTGTCACTGCCTTCCAGAACCTCCAGCACTGAACTGATAATGCAACCTTTCATAGCAATACTCCTCACTCTCCACCATGAACCCCTTGGGGCAAGAAATTATTTTTCCCCTCTTTTGTGTATTGTGCCTGACACAGCAGGGGCCAGATTCACATCAAGCAGCACATAATAGGATCTACAGCATAATGAGTGATAACAAGCAGAGTGGTAAATGATGTCATTTAGTGGATACTGTCCCTGTGGCTCACTGATGGCAGTTTTTTTATTGAACAGGCTTTTCTTCACAGTTTCTTACTGATCTAAAAGTCTGTCTCTATCATTATGCCTGTCTGGGTCTTTATTTAATGCTTTCCTACTGCAGCTCCTCTTCCCCTGTCCCTCTTTCTCAGACTGTTTCAGGGAGCTGGAGACTCTGTTCCTGTGTATCCTTTTATTTTTCTTTGCCTTTCTTTTCCTTTCTTTTCCAGTTTCACTTCCCAGCTGGGTAAGCAATGTGGGCAGTCAGGTGCTTCTGAAGGCCACAGTGGGACTGCTACCACAGAGAAGCAGATTTGCCCCTAAACCACAGATGATCGTCACAATCCCACACTTCAGAACATGCGGCAGGAGCTGATACAGGGTTGCTTGGTATATTTCAATTAATCATCTTGCCCTCATCCCATCTGCCACCTCTTTGCTTTGGTCCAGCTCACCCAGCTCCCAGTTTCAGAGCACTCAGTGCAGAAGAGCAAATTGAATCCAATCCCTCAGCACAACCTCCAGCATCTGCTGCCCCACCCTGGGATCCCAGCACAGGCTGCTCAGTCCCAGCCTCATCTCTCTTGTCTGTACCACAGCTTCCATTAGACCAAATCAAAAACATACTCATTAATTTGTACCTGAACTCGGAAGTTTCACTGAGAAACATATTTAAATAAATGTTAGAAATAACATTGTTAGAAATAATCAAAATAGCTCTGCTCTGTGTGGAAACACCTTCTGACCATGCCTTGTCATTATTTGCAGGGCAGCAAAGCCAGGAGCTCCAGCTCACCCTGGGAGCTCATCTCTGCAGGTCAGAAGCAAGTGAGAGATGCAGGTGAATAAATGGAGGGATGGGAAAGCAAAACAGGGAAAGATAGGCAAAATTCCAAGGCTTATACCATGTGTTCCTTTGAATAAGAGCCACACTTGTATGAGTATATTTTCCTTATTAACATTTTTTAAAAGCTACAGAAGTATAAACAGAAGTAAATAATCAGAGCAGTGTGTTTACCTCCAGCAGTCTTACCTGTTTTTTATAACAGATTTTCTCAACAATTCATAAATTTTAAAGAAGATGCTTTTAAAACCATAACGACGATGTTTGATTTATCACAGATACTGAGGCCAGGGTGTTTTCTGGCACAGGAGCCAGAGCAGGAGGAGGCAGCACTGGAGTCAGGCAGTTCCAACACTCTCTGATGAAGAGGGTGAAATCCCACCAGCCCCAAGCTGCCCTCTGACACCAAAGCCAGCTGTTTCCTGAGTTTTGGCCACGTGTTTACCCCTGAGGAACACCCTGTCCTGCATGGCCTCTCTCTGCACTGGCCATTCATGGGTTTCAGCAGATCTCTGAACGAGACCTGATTGTCCTTTCTGTACCAAAATCAACTCAGTGAAATGATGAGTCTGGGTGAACTAATGGAAATCCTATCATCCACCAGTCCAGTTCCACTCTGCTTTCTTTTGGAGGATGCTACCTCAGGCATTCACTAATTTGCCATTCATTACTTTTTCTGGAGCCCAGCTGCATTGGCTCTACCCCTCATTTCTTTTCCTCACAGCACAAATCATTTTGATGCCCGCATAGCTCTGAACCAAAGCAGCCATTTCTTCCTGCTCAGCTCAGCCTGGTCCTGCTGCTGGAGAAAATTCATGTGCCTGCTGTTCTCATCCATCCCTGGAAAGGGGGAGGGCAGGGCTATGTTTAATAAAGAATACCTTACACTGTTTACTGACCAAAGAGTTGTTCGACAGATGCTCCATTCTTAGCCATGCTTAAATTATTCCCTAAGCAAACAATACAAACTGCACACTTCATCTTGCCCAACACAAAAATAAACAGAACATGCAAAATATATGGTTCTGGTTTAAGTTCCCATATAAAGAACACTGATTTCTACTTTGCTTAAATATTTTCTGCATAATGTTCGCTCGGTAATTTATTCTTTCACTGGCTACAACAAATTAAATGTCAGAACCTGTTTATTCTATGAATTTTTAAGTCTAATAGTGAGTCTCCTATTTCAGCTTAAATAATGTTGTTGATGAGATACCTCTTGATGGATTGTATAAATAAAGCAAGATACAGAAATTAAAAAAACAAGAGCTAGGTTTTTTTCCTTGTTTTTCTTAGTTTACCAAAGATGCAAGTCAATAAATAAAACAGCTCTATTTCCCCCAAAACTTCTCAGCTGTTTGGGTCTCTTGTAGAGGTCAGAAAAGACACTACCTGCAAGATCACTGCAGATCTGCTTTGCTGCTTTGGGGTCCTTCCTACCACATCCCCATGTCCTGTCTCAGATGCAGCCAGGAGAATGGAAGGGATGGGGTGAAGCTGGAGTTGGGGGGTCCCAGGGCTCTGGAACCAGCTTCCATCTCCCAGTATGGCCCTGGGACACCAGACTGGGAGCCATTGAGGCCAGCCCAAACCATAGAGCCCCTGCTCCTCAAGCCAGCACACTGAGCCCAGCCCCAGGGTCATTCCTGCCCAGCACTGCAGACACTGCCAGGAAGGTGGAGAAAAATCACTTTTCACCCTGATCTTAGAAATAAGGACCTGTGTCTAACATATCAAACACCAGATCTCATCTGCAGTGAAATTGTCCAAGGAAGGATTTGATCCATCATGGCCCTTTATCCTGCGCTCATTCTGGGCTCTTCAGGGCTGCCCATAGCTTAGAATAAGGTCGTGTCTGAAGTTCTCACATGCATTTAGTATAAATATTTCCCACTAATTAAACAATTTGCTCACGAGCTGTAAATGGATTAAGCCTGGCAAGGACCTTTTGTATCTCTATAGCCACCTTATGTTAATTCACAAACAAATTATGTCAATTTATTTCACACAAGAAGGCAGAGGGAGTAAGAATCAATTCAGAAACACTCTAGCACTGCCAGGAGCATACTATAATTTTCACTGCAAAAGCAGATGTTGGGCTGTTCTCTTGCTTTCTTGAAGCTAAAAACCAAAGTAATGTGTAACACAGGTCTCCAAAGCCCCAGAGCTGCCATCCACCTGCTGCCAGCAGCTCCTGCCAATTGCCAAGTGCTTGGAGCCCACCAGGGGTGAATTTTTGTATTAAGACTTTTTTAAACAGGGTCAGGGACAAGCTCCTGCCCTGCTTTCACTACTAACAGACTTGAAATTGTCAGCAGCAAGGAGTGGAGGGGTTGGTAGAGCCCAGTGTGTGTAAGTCTCAAGCTGCAGCAGGGCTTCCCCTGGGGACAAGTCACTGCTGGGTTTTTGGATCTGTCTCACCATGTCACTTCCCACCAAGTGTATATAAAGAGATGTCAATCAAAAGAATAAAATGGGTCTGATTCATGGAGGTGTTTCTTCAGATTTAGGCAATTCCACCCAAAACTCTCCATTTAGAAATGCAGAAAAACTGAATGCAGAGACCAACAGTGGGAGCAGAGCAATTTCTGTGATGCAGGAGCAGTGATGCAGCCCTTGAGGGAAACGAAGGATGCAGGTGGAAAGAGGAGAAAGGAGATTGCCTCAGTTTATCAGTTACTGATGCAATGAACAGAGTAACAAAATGGGGAAGGCCTGGGAGTAAAGAAATAAAGTTCTGGCTGTTGCTGAGCTCTGCTGGGTCATGCAGGGGGGCTGGTCTCCCATCAAGGGCACAGGTGGGTGGTGGGGAGGGATGGCTGGAGGGCAGAGATGATCTCAAGGAGGGATCAGAAGTGCAGCTCTTCAGATAACTGGGGTGTTTCTCTGGCTCTTGGGGAGGGTGGACCAGTGAGGATGGAACATCACCGCCACTGGGGAGGGTGGAGCAGTGACAGACCCTTTTGTTTGGGCTTTCAGTCTGAGGATGAAAGGGCATTTCTGGATACTGGAGGGGCAGGAGGGAGGGCACTGACACCTTCCCAAGGAAGACAAACACAAAACTGTTTCTCACATCAAAGAGTTATTAGACTCCACTATCTTATTGTACCAGTGGTTATTCCCAAAGAAGTGGAGAAATGCTGGTCTGATTTCTCTCCATGGCCAGGGGAGTGCTTGTCCTGGCTTGGCAGCATGGATGAGATACTGGGCACAGAGGTGTTTCCTTTCAATCCCATCTCTGTGAAATTTGGAGGGCTGGATCCTGGCACTCCCAGGAACAGCCTGCCCAAGTGGCCACTCTCTAAATGAGATGCAGGACAGAGGAGTGTTAAAGAGCACAGAATCGTAGAATGGTTTGGGTTGGAAGGGATCTTACAGATCATCCTGTTCCAAACCCCTGCCACTGGCAGGGACACCTGCCACACTTTGATCAGAAATGGTAACAAAGCTGACAGGATCCATGCAAAATGGCTCCTTCATTTAAATAACTCTTTTACCAAGGTTTATTTCTGATGCAGCAGCAATGCTAAGAGGGACAGAACATCTCTTGGAGCTTCTTCTCACTAAGAAATTCCAAACTCAAGAGAAAAGACCTGTAACTGAGACAAAGAGGATTTACTTCAGTTCTTTTTGTATCCATGTAGGTTGCTGAGTCTTTTCTCAGTGAATTACAATAGATCACTCAGCTCAGGATCTCTTTACCGTCTTCTGGAATTAGCTCTAATAGCAAGTGATGGAAATATTCCATTCAGGCAAAGGATTAGGAGAAAATACATACACTCAGTGTGAAAATTAGCAGCTCATGAGAACAAAATTATTATTTCTTCTACACCCTGCCACCAAATCTGCAGCCAGCAGTGGGTTCAAGCCGCTGAAATTAAGGGCTGCTACATGTTTTATGGGAGCTGAAGGAGTCACCCACTCTGCCCAGCATCTGTTGGGGGTCAGACCAGATGCTGAGAAGACCTCAAGGCTCATGCAGGGGCTGGGATCCCAGTGGGAGGTGGGTGTAGCCCTTGGGAAGGAGCTGAGCTCCAACCCCCCGCCCCTGTCAGAGCAACCCCAACCCCACACAGCTCATGCTAGAAGAAAACAGGAGGATCCTACAGGGATGGCTCTGTTGTACTTCTCTGCTACGGTGAGGGCAAAATAGAGCATTCCCTCATTCCTGTGCATTGGTTACTGCCAGGAATCTGCTCTCCACTGATGGACTGAGCTGTGTGACAAACACTGCCTGAGGGTTCACAGTTATCATCCAGGGAAGTGGCACATTCAGGGCTGGTTCACTGGGACTCAGAGCTGGAAAATGCTTTCAAAATGCACTGAATAGAAATATAGAGCAGTAGAAGAAACACTGTCACAATCAGGATGGAAAATGACACCTCTGTTTTCATCCAGAGTATCCATTTTTTATTCTTCATAGCTCATATTTTAATGGTTTTCTAAGGCATCATGTTTAATTCTAGTTGGTTAGTAACTTACGGCAATTCAGTTCACTGGTTAGTAATGACTATTGTACATGTCCATCAATAACTTTCCTCTCCAGGGATGTTTACATTCTTGTCTCCTGGGGAAAAAGGTGTTCCACCCGGGTAGAATCTTCCTTCTCAAATGTGTAAATTGGTTCCCACAGGAATAGATTGATATCCAAGCTGATTGTCACTGTTACAATTCCTTTCTCACAGAACTTATCAGGCTAGCTGTTAGCTGTACCCAGCCAAAGCAGTAAGGCCTGAACCATGATTTTACAAGGCCTTTCTCTTGTCAGGTTTAACAATATACCACAAAATTACTTTTTGAACATCACTGTCAACAGACCCAGTATCACAAATACTTTTATGGCATGTTTGCTTGAGAAAGAGGCTGTGAATGGCATTATTCTGTGAATATAGGTATATTTTCGTCTGCAGGATGATACAGCACAGACCTATCGAGGCAGGCCCCAAGGCTGGAGCAACCCAGATTATCTTGAATATCAAAATGTACAATTGTGCATCGCCTGCAAAGGCAAAAAGATCACTTGGCATTAACTACAGCATTGTAATTTAATTATTATTTTTACTACAAAGCTTGTCCCAGTGTTAGACCCACAATCATCTTTAAGTAAGAGGTTTATATTCCTCTTCCTGTAAATCAAACTTGGATCAAATAAAGTTTTGTGAAATTTTGTTGACCTCCTGCTGTAGCTTCTGCATTAGCCTGCCCCAGCCAAATCCCCATGTGTCCTCTTGGACAAACAGTCCAAGTCCTTCCACCAAAATTACACACTAAATTTGCAGCCCCCTTGTGTTATTATTCCATTGGAGAGTAGAAACAGCATAAGAGTTATATAAGGAGTGAACCCAACACATGAGAAACTCTCAACCTCTGCACAGATCCTCTCTGAACTTGCAAAAGGGCTCAGTTAGCTGGCTAACAGAAATATTTACCCAGCTAGAGGGAAAATACTCAGCCACAGATTTTTATCTAGCAGTGTCTCTAGTGACAGCTTAACATAGAATTTTTACTCAAAGGGGTAATTTAATTTCAACAAGCTTTTCCTACAAAGAACACTGAAAATTGTACTTTCTCTGGTCTATGCTTTCTTTGTTTCTGGTATAATGTTCTCTCAGCATATAGAAGATTACTCATATTTTGTTACTCATATTATTTACAGACATAGGTCTCAACACATACACAGGTATTGTGTGTACCACTGAGATGTTGGGAGGAAAAACTGCTGAGATTTCCACCTCTTCAAGAGAGAGAGGTTTGAACCAGTTCCCAGATGTCACATGACAGTTAAAATAGAATTATACTCATGTTTTTATTCAAATAACTACTCTAAAAGTACAAAAGATAAGTACTACCTTTCAGCATGAATAAACTTGAATACATGCTAAAAATAATTCCACATTAACTCCTGAAGTCGCTGCCTTCTGGAGGGTGTAAATGGATGGAGTTTGCTTTAGATGTTTTACATAACCATATGTCAAAAAATTCAATAGAATGAAAATTGCATATCTGAAAAGTGAATCTGCAGCTATTTGAGAGGTAGTGCCACTTATTTTTTTAAACAGCAACTCATATCTTTTATCTAAGATGAAGATTTTTGATGCAAATATTTTTTTTACTCTGGTGGCATAAAAATTTTAGGGGATAGACAAAAAGGTCTGAAACAGTCTAGGGATTAAGGTACAATTCTCTCACCCTCACTTAGAAGTGTTTGTAGTTAAGGATGTGAGTAGCCCTGATGAAATCAATGAACTTCACTACAGAGAAAGGGACAACTCAAATGAGGAGGGCAAGCAGTGTCTGAGCCACTTCCAATAAATATCCTCCAGTGGCAGGCTGTGGTTTCAGCTATAAACCAGAATCCTCTCCTTTTTATATTTTTGCATATCACAGCAGATTTTTACCTCGGCCAACTGGTAAGAACAGCACAGGACATCACCTTTTGGCTCTGCTGCCATGGAGGATCCTGAGGCTCCTGCAAGCTCAGAGGGGAGATATTTACTATATGTCACTTATTTCTTATAAAATTCTCTCAGCACAGTGTGTGGCGTTGAGGGACAGCACAGCAAGGCTTCAACAGCTGTCAGGGAGTTTCTTGAGAAGGCAGGGCTGCACTGTATGTGTTTCTCATAACTCAGAGAACAATTTTCATCCTCAATTCAGACATTGCTTTCACCAGTGCATTTCACCAGCAGAATGTCTGGAACTGTGAATAATAAAAGAAGTATTAACCCAAGTATACAGATTACAAGATACAGCACAAACAGCTTCCTGCTATATGCAAGGGTGAGCTCTGTAAATCCAAGTAAAGCAATGCCATAAGTAGGCAAAATACAACACAAAATGAATTTGTAAGTGCTAAGCAAAGAGTTTGAGAAATACTGCAAATGGCAACCTCTGAGCATCTAAAAGTGGAAGATTATGCCTTGCTGGAACAAAACTCTTCAGGACTCATCATTTGGGCTGTAGTGTCAAACACAGGATCTCTAAATGCCTTGGCCCTCACTCTGCCACTTCTGTACACATCCTAATTACAAAGACACATATTTTCAAAAATTATGGTATATATTATTATAGAACAGTTCTACTTCCCAAGAATAGTGGTATCCAAATTCCAAGCTGATAAATGTGCAGTGAGACTCTTAATGTTACTCAAAGTTCCAGGGTCAGGGAGGAAATTACATACTGGAGCAGTTCCCAGAGAGAGTTTGTAAATTCATTTGGGGTCCCTAAACACTGTGCATGTGAGCTGGTTTTCCAATATGTTACTAGGTTCAACAACATTGAATTATTTTGGGGAAAGAAACTCCCTGTAGAAATCCCAGGAGTGGATAGCCTTTCCAACACAGTCTTTCCCTGTCGTGTCCAACTCAACATCCATGTCTGGTAGGACTGACTGATTTAATTTTTCATGACTGAGATCTATTCAGCACATAACTGCACAGTTCTCCCTGCTCTGAGCTCGTTCTGCTCTGATGATTTCACCCCCTGGAAGTAGAAATGCCTGCTGCCTCATTTGAGCATCAAATACCATGCTCTGGGGGTGGGAGGCTTTGGGAAGTCCAAGCTCACCCTTCTGTCTCCTGACATGCATCAGAAATCCTCCCTGCTCACACTGCAGCATGGAAACCAGCACAGTCTTCCTTTCACAGCCAGTCCCTGCAGCCATACATTTGTAAATCATTCTCAGCTGTGGATATTTATGATTCAAACATTTCTTCTTCTATCAATAAACATTCTTCAAAGCCGAGCCTTTGCTCTGTAACCAACTTGAATTCAACAAGGAAATTTTAGCCATTTTTTAAAGATCCAAACAATATGAATATGCAGTTAAGAATCTTTATCTTTGCAATCAATCATTTGCCATCATTTTCCTTCTCTCTACTTTCAAGTTTTAGCACAACTGTGTGATGTTATGTCTTACATAATACAGACTGGATAATTACCAAATGTCCCATATGTTGT
Organism: Emberiza elegans; assembly: GCA_024865655.1. Classification (NCBI taxonomy): domain Eukaryota; kingdom Metazoa; phylum Chordata; class Aves; order Passeriformes; family Fringillidae; genus Emberiza; species Emberiza elegans. The sequence continues at coordinate 809,084 of JALJVW010000797.1, forward strand.
AGGCCATTCCCACAGCTGTTAATGCTTAAACTCTTGCCTCCTGTTTCTCCATAAGCAGGCATCCTACCAAGTTTTGATGAACACAATAGATTGGGTAAATCTATTTACCCAATTTTACAATATTTAGAAATTTATATTTACAATGTAAAAGAAAAAGGATTTCTTTCCATTAAGGGAAAAGAAAAGAAAAGAAAAGAAAAGAAAAGAAAAGAAAAGAAAAGAAAAGAAAAGAAAAGAAAAGAAAAGAAAAGAAAAGAAAAGAAAAGAAAAGAAAAGAAAAGAAAAGAAAAGAAAAGAAAAAGAAAAAAGGTTTTGAACTACCAGAGCAAAACATTTTAATTAGGCTGATGAATAAATCAGTCCAAAGAAGTATCAGAATCTTTCATGAGATGGCAAAATTTATCCAGCTGTGAATTTGAGGAGTGGATGCTGAGGGCAGCCTGGAATATGGAGCAGAGACAGGAAATTATACCAACAGCAGCAGGAGAAGAGGGGGGATTTTATTTACATGAGACACGATAAGCAGCATGGCCCCTGGCACAGGATTCACAAGGAAATCCACATTGCAGGACTGTCAGTGCCTGACACTTCAGAGCCTGAGGTACAGAATTCCTGGGGCTCCCACAGCCTCAAGTTTGGGGCAAGGTAATGGGAGCATTTTGTGAGCAAAGCCAGTCGTGGCTCAGCAGGAGAGGCACACTGTCATGTCAAACTATGAAGATGCAGAACTCCCAGGAGGGTTTCTTTTTCTTTTTTCCTGCAGTTGTTTTGTTTAGCCAAGTATAATCTGTATTTTAAGGCAAACAAGATGGTGGTAACAAATGGGTTGCCTCGCTCTCTCACAGGGCTTTGTGAAAGTGGAAAGTGATTGTGCTGCCTCACCAGAAAAGATGGTGATTTCAGAAAGTAAGCTCAATTGTCTGAACAATATTCTGCAAACGAGTGAAAAAAATTTGTATCAAAGAACAAAGGATGAGTCACACAGAACTACTCAATAAGAAACAGCAAGTCAACTTTCAGAGGATTTGGGTGATGTGGATATCTCCTGAAATTATGCTTCACTGCAGCATCAGTCATGATGGAAACAAGACACACAGCAGTGAAAATACCCTGTCATTCCATAAGTGGAAAATTTCAGGTGACAAAAACCAAAGCAAAACTCAGTCACACTGTATTTCAGATAGCTGATGTAGACTCTGCAAGGTGAGCCCAGAAATCTCCCAAGGAAGTCTGAGGGGCAGTGATGTTTCACCCACTATCCCATCAGGAACAAGAGACGGATGACAGGAATGATTGAGGCTGGATTTTGACATTTGAGCATACATAGAGTAGGTGTAGAGAAGATTACAGTTATGCACACAGATGGAAGAAGTAGATCACTAGAGAACAGAAGTGTGACAGTATTAAGACAGATAAAGTAATTTATTTCATAGGAAATTATTATACAGTTGAGAATCGTGGGGTGCTTTCTTTTCTATCAGAGTGAAAAGGAAAGAATATCTGATTTTATTCCACATGATCCACAAGATGTGTCATGTGCTTCTGATGGAGTCAGAGACATAAAATGGTTTCGAAAGTGGGTGAACATTTGGATTTCTACCTGATTGACAACATGCAAGTCAGGGAATTGGCCCAGCATCAATGAGTATCTCATTAATTTTGGCATTAAATACTGTCAACACTGAGGGAAGAAAAGTCATGTAACAGGTTCAGAATCAAGACGTTGCCCTATGTTTGAAGAATCAGCATTGAAATTAATATAATTTTACTAATTCCCTGTCCCAGATTTTGCCCTGTGAAAGCTGGAACAGTTCTTATATTTAGGAGTGCGGTTTTTTAAACCAGTGTTTCTCGGTGTCCACTTAATCTAGTGACCAAACTAAAAAAAACCCCAAAACTCTGCTGGCAGTCACCCACTGGGAATTATCTTTATGTCAGCAAGAGCTTCCACCCAAATCTGGCACAAAATGGTCTTCTGCTCAGAATTACAGGATTTTGTGTTGCTTTCCACCATGCACAGATCAGAAAATATTCTGCATTGAGGTGCTAATGCCTCTGTCTTCTGTCCCAGGTAAGGTGTGCACAAAGCAGGGCTGATTCCTGGCAGCAGAAGGGTTTGTACTTGCTGTGTTCTGGCACGCTGAGGCCAAATTCTCTCTTATAGACAACCCAGGAGTTCTACAGAAATTAAAATATGAAATCTGGAATTCTGCTTGAACAGGATGGAAGAAAATGAGCCTTTAAGGAGGAGAAGCAATTTGAGGTAGCTGAAAATAATTTCAGAAATTAATTGCCTTTGAAATAACTGGCAACACTATCTAGGCACCAGGTAGGCAATTATTTATTTTATAAAGTAAGAGTTCTAAGGAATGTTGAAATTGGAGAGCAGAACACTTGTATAAAATATATGGGTTCTCCTGCTAGTTTTCCATAATGTTATCTGTAAAACACATACAGACAGTGCAAAGGCATCAAAGCCTTTCAAAGACTTTTGTGTATTCTTCCTCTGCACATTAGAGAGGGAGATATTAAGAGCTGAGCAAATCATCAAAGGAAATGTATGTTCCTAAATTCTCTTTGTTTGAGTAGACTACATATTTTCTGAGGATCTGAGTCCAGAGACACCAGATGGTTGTTTTTCTCAGATATCTAGGCACCTACACATGCAAATAGGTGCCCAGCAGTAGTTTCAAGCATGTCCAAACGCCTCATTCTCTAAATAACCATTGAAAACATTGATGCAACATTTTCATCCTACTTTTTTTCCTTTTTTTCTAAAATATCAAAGCAAAAAAACACTTCTGTGGAAATTTTTAACTGAAGAGATGAGCACCCCCAGGCTACAGAGTGGGGACTACACAGATCTGGGATATTTCTGCTAAATGCAGCACTAGACAGTGGAAAGTGATGGAGGCAGCTCTAGGAACAGCCTGGCACTGGAGGAGTTAAAAACTGCAGTTAAAGAGAGATTAAAAGCTGCAGCCAAATTTAGTTGGTGTTGCAACCATGTAGTTAAACATCTCTGTCTCTCCCTACCTTCTAGGATTCCCCCAAAACTGAATGGGGACACAAAAATCCACTTGGGTGGGGTGATTTGAAGTTGTTCAGATGATATTTACCCTACCAGCAAAAATTCCTGAACCCCAAAAAGAGAAGAAGGAAGCAGCTCAGAGAGGAGAAAAAGAGAAGCATGATTACTAAACAAAAAAAACCAAATTTACTCCTCCTTTTCTAGGGACATGGATCTTGTGTAGCTGAACACTCTCTGATAACCAAAGAACCTGTGCTGGGTTCTGCTGAAGAGGAATTAGATGTTACTTCTGTTCTTAAGAAGAATAATTGATATTTTGTCCTAGAGATACCTTTTTTAGATTCCTGACACTGCAGTAAATTAATCTATAGCAAAATACAAAGGAAGATGGGCTTGGGGAACAGTTAGGGAGTTTTTAAATGCAACAAAAAGTTACAGGGAAAAAAAATCTCTTTGCTATAATTGATAGTTTTGTCTCAAAGGGAATTAACAGAATTGTATGACTTTGATCTTCTAAAGAATAAGGTTCTCAACTTCATTAGTCATTTTGCTTCAGTTTCTGCATGGATGCCACAAGAGAGAAACCCCCACCCTTTTAAAAGGGGCAATCCTCCTACATTTGTCACAGCTGCCCTACTGAAGTTCAGTTCAAGAGAGCAGTTAGAGATTTTGTGGCAGAAAATCCATTATAATTAATGAGCATTTATAATTAATGGCTGGCCTGATGTAGCCTTTGAGAAGGATCACAGCTTTTCTCCTTATGATCTTAATGCAACGATTTCACTTTATGATCACAACCTTTTTATCTACTTAAAAACTTAGCAATGGGTTAAATGGTAGCAGGAGTTAGATAATTTCACTATTAACCAAAGTTAAAAGCTCTTTGGTTTGCTGTTCTCAGAGACTGCACTAACTGTTCTGATTATGAAGCATGAATTTTAATAACAATACTGTACTGTACTCCTCACCTGCATAGGTTTAGAACTAATTAAAATACATCAGGAGTGTATCTGCTTCTATCTAGACAAGGAACATGACTGAGTAACAAGATCTTCCATCACCTCAAAAGAACCATCTCTTGCTAGCACTGATTTCCTCTGCAAAGTTAAAAATCAGATCAAGTTTTTACTTTACTAATGGGGGAAATTAGTTGCAAGTATTTCTAATTGCTTTACATTTCATGCAGTTTCATGAGCACTGTTATAGGTGGGAAAAAGAAAATGCTGTTTCTCTAACTGATAGCAGAGTTTGAGTTTCTCAAATTTATTTCCATGAAACTATGGCAATGAAATTAAAACCAATTTTCTTGCTCCGTGAAGGAGCCGCTATTCCAGAAGCAATAAGATTTTAGATTATTAAAATAACCCTTGTCACACCCTGATAGATTTTATTTCCAGGTACATTCAATAAGCCCGAGTTGCAAAGCAGCTTTGCTGGGGTGGCCATGGGGACCAGGGCAGCCCCTGCTCGTGGCCCTGCCAGGAGATTTCTCCAAGGCTTCCCAAAGCTCAGCTGCTCCAGCACTGCCATCCCTGTGGCAGCGTGGGCAGCACCTTGCCTTGATTACTGTTAATTACAGCCTGAGGCAGGGAGAGCCAAGCACGGAGCCGTCACAGCTGGGGAAGGGGACACAGAGGACACAGAGCACCCACAAGGGTGAGCTGTACCACCCCGGGTGGGTTCCCTGCTGCAGGCGGTGACAGCTGGGCTTCCCACTGACAGATCGTGTTTTCCATCCCTCCCTGGCAGCTGGGCTTTCTTCTCTTCAGGCTCTCCCCAAAGGTCTCACAGAAACAAGGAGAGGCTGCTCCAGGGTTTGTGCATCACCAGAAAAATTTCATCTGATTCAAGGCAGGGTCTGCTCAGGCAGGGACAGTGCATTGTCACTTCTGTAATAAAATGTGGCTGAAATAGAAGGTACTGGCAATATATAAATATTTAAATTCTTGTAATATCAAATCCTTCTCTGGGATTCAGACTCCACCCCAGAACAAGGAATAAACAGACACAGAAACCTGATGTACAGGTCTAAGGGCTTTTTGTCTCCCTTTTTGGGTGAGTATCTTCAGTGAACAGCACAAATCTTTCAGATCAGCTCTTCTGTAGGAATGGAAATGATGAGTTTCCCCTTCCCTTGTACATCTGCGTTGTTTTTAGAGAGCAGAGAAATAGGGAAGAGGTGCTTTTCTCAATTAAGGATTTCATAAAAAGAAATTGAAACAAGGTTTTTGTTCTGCCATCCTACAGATAATTTACTTCAGTTCAGGACACAAACAAGATTTCAGCTGATGGAAGCCTGGTCTCTGCTGGGGACAGACCATCCTCTGCTATGGGCAGGCCCTGTTTTCAGAGGGGTTCTGTGTGTTTTAGAGGAGGTTTCTATCATAACATCAGAAAGACCCTGTAATTAAAAACAAGCAATGTGATTTCTTGAGTCAGAGTGTTCTGAATGACAAATTAGAAACCACAAAACTGTTTTTCTTTATCAGGAAGCACACAAACAATTAAACTCCCCAATCCCTGGCCTGCTGAGGAACACTGTGTTCAATTTCCCTTTAATTTTTTCACAGTCATAGATGGAAATACATCTTAAAGCAGTAGCCAGCCACACTGAGGGACTGGTGCTCCAGTGGGATGATGGTATAACTTTCCAGAGAGTGTCAACAGCTTATTAAGATTTCAGCTTCATCACCCCCAGGGTTCAGCTCCATCTTCCACCCCGTTTTAGATGGTTCTTTAGTTTGTTGAGGTTTTTTTTTAATTTTTCCACATCAGAGCACCTCGCTACCTTTACTGACTAATCCTCTGGATCCCTGCAGGGTAAGGAAGTATTACCAAGTCTGTTTTACAAACTAAGGAGGAGTTTGCAAACTAAGATACTGGAAAATAGAAATCTTGTTGCACAGAACATGACCAGAGACACCCAGGCTTGGCCTGCATGCAGGAGGCAGGAGCACCCACGGGCTGTAAAATAACTTCCCTCTGTATGTCTAAGGGATCACCCAGGTTTAATATCTCACCTTATTACTTGCTGTTGACTCCTCTCAGAGCTGACAATATCAACCTTAAGAAAAACAGAGCAAAAATCAATACCCAGAGAAGAAAGGGAAGCCCTATGTCCCCAGACTGTCACTGCTGCCTGACAGCCACAGCCAGAGCTGCCCACGCCTGACAGACCCTGCCCAGGGCTCAGAAACAGAGGAGAAACACTTCTGACACCAGACAGGCGAGTTGGACCAGCCAGAAGCCATAAATAAAGACAGGTTCTGGTAATGAAAGAACCCTGTGATGATCTGGGAAGCTTCACAAATAATCCTTGGCTCATCCCAAACACCTGATACTGGCAAAAATTAATGTAGGGAGAAGGAGGGAGATGCCAGAGGATTTCTGCCTGAGAGTTCAAGACTTTTTCAAGAGATGATGGGGACCCCCAGGTCTGAATTCCTTCTGGTCTGAATTCCCTACAATGAAGTTAATGCTACAGTTAAATGGGAAGTTTTGCAGCACCCCAGTGGAACAGGCAGGAGGAGGGTTGTACACACAGGTGGGATTTTTGTGCAGCAGCCTGGAGAAAGACTCCCTGTAATCCTTTTGAGAAGAGACATGAATAGGACACAGGTGAGAAGCACAATTTTCCACAGCCTCCCCAAATCTCCTTCTGATCCCCAGAGGATCTATTCAGGATGGGACTGATACTGCCTTTTATTCATCTTGCAAGTTGGTGAGGGACTGCTGACACCAGAAGCAAACCACATTCAGAACTGAAACCCTGTTGAAATTGTAGCCCTTCATCCTTTCTTTTCTTACTAAAATTCAAGCCCCAATAACTGGGGTTAAACCCTGGCCATACAGCCCCAGTGAACAGCACACAGCCCTGACACTGCACATTCCTGTCCTTGGACTGGCCTCCCTGCCCAGAGAGCACCAGGCTGGGCCAGGAACAGCCCCGGGGAGCATCCTGGTGTTGCAGGGCCAGGACTGCCATGGTCCTGAGCCAACAGGAGCAGGCAGCCCCACAGAGCCCACCCGAGGGCTGGGCTGGCAGCCCTGAGCTGGGGGAAGCTTTGCTGCTGCTGCAGAGCCCAGCCCAGCTCCACGGCCCCTTTTGTTCCCAGCTCGGCTGACAAACCAGCACTGTTTGACTCAGGATCTGTCTGAGTGTAAAGGAGGCACCAAAGACAACCTTTCTCTGCAATTAAACCTTTTGCTTTTTCTTCCAGAGCACCTCCTGCTCGTGTTCTGCATGTGTGGATGTATGGGAGCTGCATCCCCAGGAGTGTCACTGGATGCCCACCCACACTTCCTGGCTGGGTGAAACTCTGTCCAGCTGTGCTTTGCCTTCTGAGCACACCAAGAAGGTGACTGCACAGAGAAAATGGCCATTTTTGTCAGGGCCCAGGGAATCCATGCATGACCACACACAACCTTCCACCAAGGGTGAAGCTCTTCACCCTACAGACCCCTCCAGAAGCCACGTGGAGCTGCCCACCACGCCGGGCCAGGGGAGGCAGGGCAGGGAGGCTGGGATGCTCCCACCATTCATGGAACAGCCAGAGTCACTCCCCTACACCCGCTGGAGCAGTGGCAAAGCTCACTGGGATAGCAGGAGGCGTGTGGTGCCTATTGCCCATCCCTTGCCTGGATGAATGACAGCACTCATCCCAGCCTGGAGAAGAGCAAAGGATTTGGATGCAGCACTGACCAAAGAGACACAAACTCCCTTTTATAGAATCCCAGAATGGTTTGGGTTGGAAAGGACCTTATGATCACCCAGTTCCGCCCCACTGCCTCAGACTTCTGTGGAAGCTTCCTAAATGCTCCTGCTTTAGCTGGTGCAAATGTGTCCTGAGGAGCCTAATGGTAGAAGTTAGTTTGAAATAACACACACAAGCTCTCCTGAAACAAAACATTTCATGGCTTCTCTGCACTTGAGCCAATTTCTTTAGGCATCCTACCCCATATTTAAGAACCAAAGGCAAAATCCCCACATCAGGTGCCTAATCCTAAATTTTATGGCCCTGCACTTGAAAATATATTCCTAAATATCTCAAACTCAGGCACCTGGAAATAAGTATTTGCCTTTGGAGCGAACAGAAAAGGAAATGATCCCTGTATGTTATTTTTATTTTCTTTCCTTTATATGGTTTTAAGCTGCTTTTATGTGGCACTGGCAAGTTCCAGCCCGTGATTTGTGGCATTCTGGTCTGCTAATAGAAACATCCCCCTGCCTGCTGCTCACTCTGCAGAGCAGAAGGATCGTAATGCAGATTGTAAATGGTTGCATTAGGGAGAAAGATAATGTTTCTTTCCACTTTCATTTCCCTGGGTTGGTGTTTATCATGGTAGGGGTTGCGTAAGCACATGACAGAGATCATGCATTATTTACCAGGCTGGGGCTGGGGAAAGGCTCCAGCCCTTCAGAGCGTGGATCCACCCCAGCAATTCCCACCCCAGCCAGGATTTGTGCTGTGTGCGGTGGGAGCTGGGCTCTGAAGGATTGTTAAAGCAAACAGGATTGTCCTGCCAGCCTGGAGAGCAGCAGGGATGGGGCTCAGGGGCACAGGCTCTGCTCTCCCTCTTCTCATTCATGTCATTATTTATTTCACGAGACCGGACCAGAACTACCACCGCGTCACCACAACCATCAGCCAACTGCTGAACACACCAAACAAAACACTTGAACAAAACACCAACACACCTGAACAAAACACCAACACACCTGAACAAAATTTCTTCCTCTTGAATGGAGATGAGGGCAGACAAGCCCAGACATGGGAGGAGGAAGAAGCCTTTCCAGCCCCAGATTGTCCCCATGATGCCACCAGGGCCAGCGATGCTGACCCAGTTTCTAAGCAGGACAGGAAGTTGCAACACTCTAAAGTTTATTATCATTAAATTCTAGCCAGAGGCCCTGTGTTTGTCCTTGCAGTGCTACTGCCAGTGCACATAAAAACTAACAAAATCAGCCACTAAATGCTGGCAGCCTTGGGAAAGAATTAAAAAAATCCCCCAAACCAAGAAACAAACCCAGTGAAGCTACTAAATAAGGAATAAGTTAATGAGGAAAAATTAAAAGGAACTGAAGACTTTAAAAACTCTTCCAAATTAAGGAGAACAAAGAGAAAGGATCAGCTCTTATTTTTGCGATTAAGGTGTTATTTATGGCAATTTAGCTGTTTTAAGATTGAGCCTGGATACAGTGCCACAGAAAATACATCTGATTTACTCCCAGGGCTTCTCATCAGTTTGTGTATGAGCTGCAGCCAGGCAGCCAAAAAGCAAGAGGAGTTCAGACCTCCCTGTATGCACACAAAGCCTGTAAAACACCCCAAGGATTGATCCCCACACTGGGCAGCTGCACTGTGACCACTGGACACAATCACAGCTCTGGCATCCTCAGGGCAGGGATCTTCCAGGAATGAGAGAGAACACTGTGTAGGAGCAAAAGGGAAAAAATAAAGACTCTGGTTCTGTGCCTACATGCAACCTGCAGTGAAGAGGGGTGGAAAGAAGGTGGGGAATCCTGTGTGTGCAGCGCAGGGATGCAGCCCCATGAGGCGTTTGGGGGCATTTACCAGGGAGAGCAAACAGCACCTCTGCCCTGTCCCAGCAGTGAGGGAACCATCCCAGGACTGTGCCATCCTCCCCCAGGGCACACCTGGGGGAGTGCAGGGAACCTTCCCATCCCATCCCATCCCATCCCATCCCATCCCATCCCATCCCATCCCATCCCATCCCATCCCATCCCATCCCATCCCATCCCAGGACTGTGCCATCCTCCCCAGGGACACACCCAGGGGAATGCTCCCCAGGGGCTCAAGGGATGGGGGGATGTCACAGACAGCTTTTATGAAAAATCCTTTCCTCAGGATTTTTCCTCCTGAGAAGCTGAGAGGCCTCAGGAGCAACATGAAAACAACGGTTATCTGCTGCTGTGGAATGCAACAGGTGCATCTGTGATTGGCCCATGTTGGTTGTTTCTAATTAATGGCCAATCACAGTCAGCTGGCTTGGACAGAGAGTCCGAGACACAAGCCTTTGTTATCATTCTTTCTTTTTCTACTCTTGGCTAGCCTTCTGATGAAATCCTTTCTTCTATTCTTTTAGTATAGTTTTAATGTAATATATATGATAAAATAATAAATCAAGCCTTCTGAAATATGGAGTCAGATCCTCATCTCTTCCCTCAACCTGAGACCCTGTGAACACGGTCACAGAGGGATGGAGGTGAAAGATGCCAAAGACCCCATGGCAGAGCCCTTTCTTCTGCACCACACTTCTGTGCAGGGAGGAAACACATCAATGACCACAACATCCCTATGCATCTTTTGTTGCATTTTCCTCCTATTACAGAGTTGGAAACATCTGCAGAGAGCCTGTATGTAAAACATTGAGACTGTGCACACTATTTGTAGCATTCAGCCCCAGACACCTTCTTGGTTTTCTTACATATTAATGAAAACAATAAAGGAAATAAATAAAAAAGGATGTAAAGCTTTGTTAAACTCAAAGGCAGTTCAGAGAGAGAGGAGAGAGCTGAAGATGAGATGGTGCTGGGAAGGCATTCAGCCTTGCTGTGCTGCTGCTCACAGAGTCCCCTCTTTGAAGGAGGCATGAAAGGAGACATTTCAACATGAGAGTTCAAACTCTGTGGCTCTGTTGATTTTTCCAGCCCCCACGGCTGCCTGCCTCGGCATCCTGTTCTTTGAACCCGCGGAGTAAATAGGTGTAACTCCTGTGGCGCTGTGGGCAGGAGATGTGCTCCCAGGAGGAGCTCTGGGGGCAGGCAGGAAAAGCCCCTGCTGCCATCCTGAGAGCAGCATGAGGCACTCAGAGCACTGGGGCTGAAAAACGGGACGGAGAGAGAGAGAGAGAGAGGAACAAAAGTCAAGAAAACCTTCCATAGAGGAGGAGCTCCTTGCGGATGACAGGGTCCCCAGGAGTTGTGAGTAAACCCACAGGTAATGTTTCTTCTGAGGATGGATGCAGGAGGATGTGAACAGCAATGTGACAGAGATGTGTCAGCTTTCTACCACCCAGCAGAGCTGCTGGTGGCACAAGGGGTTTAACTGCAGCACCTGGAGCCTGGCAGGAGATGAGGAACAAGCTGACCAGGGCCTCAGAGGGTGTTCAGTTTTTATTTTATTAAAATCTAACTGACCAGAAGATTTCTCTTCTCTTCATTTGCTGTCTCTCAGCAGAAATATTTATTATGCTAAGTGAAATGTTTAACCACCGGCACTGTTGGCTGCAATAGCTCATCATAAGCAGCTTTAGCATTTGCTGGGATCAGCACCCTGGGGCTGGAGGTGGTGTTTTCCTCTGCCCAGTCACTCTTCCTCTCTCCTCTCGTCTCGCCGGCCCATTTTTCAAGTTCCAATGCGTTAAAATAAAAGTATTAACGGCGCTTATCTGATGCATGGGAGATTGTGAGAGCAAGCTGGCGAGCAGCCAGGAGCTAATGGCAGCATAAAGCAATTTGCTGAAAAAAAGAATTAACATGCTAATTGTCAGGCTGGAGAGGGTGCTGGGGATCACAGAGGAGTAAAAAAAAAAAAAAAAAAAAAAAAAAAAAAAGACATTGATTACTCTAGATTTAAACAATAAAGGGATGAAGAAGAAAGAAAGGTTTTGAAGCATTTATTTTTCTTCTTTTTTGTCCCGTTCTCTGCTACCCTCCCCCAGCTCAAAACCTCCAGCCAGAGCCTCAGGCACTCACGGGAATTTATCCGAAGATCTCTTCCTTTTTAGCATCGTGTCAGCGCCAGCTGCACCGCGGGCTGCGGAGCTGGTCGGCAGCACCACGGAGCCCTGCCCTGTGCCCTGCCTTGCCCACGGAGCGAGGGGCAAGCCGGGTCCAACAGAGCTGGGTCTAACAGAGCCGCACCTCGGCTGAGCCCAGCGCCGGGGGATGCTGCCAAAGAACTGACCCATTCCCCGGGGAAGCTTTTTGGGGGTTTCTTTCTCGACCAAAGGGACGTCGCTCTTTTTTAATTATTATTTTTAAAAATTTATTTCTCTTAAAAGCAATGAAAGGAGTGTCTGGAAAACTCAAGCAGAAAGCTCAGCCTCTTCACGCTGGCTCCACAGAGCGCCGTTAACTGGGATTAGGAAAGTCAGCGAATGCTTCCCAGGATTTCAGCAGCGCGGAGCCTCCCGAGGCAGAGAACCGCGACGGCAAATCCGGCCGGATCTCCAGGCAGGCAGGCAGATGCCGTTTAACCCCGGATTTATGTGCATCCCACTTCTTCAGAGCAGCTGGAAAACCACCGTGCCTCCCCTTGGCGGACAGTGAGCGCTGCCAGCCCAGCCGGGGCTGCTCCGTGCCCGCTGCCAGCCGGGCTGAAGAGGCTCTCTGGCTCTCTGTCCCCCAATCAATGCAGGAGCGGTGGCACCGGGCTCACAGCGCGCTCCCAGAGCTCCCCGCACATCCCGGCTGAGCGGCAGATGAGCGAGCGTATTTCCCCAAACGAGGAGTGCTGGGGGAACCAGGGCCAGGACACGAGGTACCTGTATCATTTTTGATTAATATTTGTGGGTAAATGCTGTAGATGTGAGGCAAGAAGATTTAAAAGAAAGTCGCTGAGCCATGCAAGTGAATTAATTTGTTTCAGACAACATGCAGCTCGGTTGCATCCTTTTACAAGCAGGATCATTATTTCTTTCCTATGCCAAAGAGTGACTGTGTTTGCCCTCCTGTTTTACTTCTGCTGTGGAAGAAATTTAAGCAAGAACATGTATAGTGAATTGCTCAATTCCACCAGTGCCACTGAAGCTCACCTAATGATTCAGACCAACACGCCCTACCTGAGCAGCACTCCGAGACCCGTGAGCTCCTCTGCTCTTTACATGTCGACAGCCAGGGTGTTAAAAGAAGGGGAAATAAATAAGCCAGACCTGGTGACTTATATCATTCTATTTTTCTTTCTGTTCTTGACTGTGACATTCATTGTGTTCTTCATAAACTGCCAGCTGAAAAATTCTTTTTTTGCTACTCTTCCTTACGACAGATCGCTCAGGGAGGCAAGGAACCCGTGGAGGACACAAGCTGTCTGACACCTCTCATTCCAGCAGGAGCAGGCACCACAAACCCTGTGCAATAAGGAGTTGGTGCCATGTGCCAGTGCATGGATGTGAGCCCCTTTAGAGTGGTGGGCAGGAGATTGCTCAAAATTCTGCTGTATGCCAATCTGAGTAGCTGTAAATAAAAAGCTCTGTTACGAACTGAAGAGAAGGCTTTAGCAAATTGATAGAGTTTTTGCAAAAAATTGCCCCGTGATTCCAGATTAAGCTCTGTGTGTATGCAAATGTCATCATCCACCCATTCAGTGTCCATACAAGGATAATTGTTTTAACAACAATCTCTGATTTGGGCATCTGGTGGAGCTTGTTCCCCCATGTTTAGGAAACCAAGCATCAAATGTAAAAACCAGTGTATTTACTTAACAGCTCCACAGAGATGAGCTTACTTTCCAGACCCGTTTCTCCCAACTGCTGCTGGAACTGCATGGTGATGCTGTGGGAGGCCTACCAGGCAGGAGGAGAAAATGAAAAATGTTTATTTAGGCTCTTGATTGTCATTCTGTTAAGGGTGTTTTTGATGTTTGAATGCATCATCGATCAAGTCTTAAGTTACTACTTATGTGAAACACTTACAACCTAATGAATTTATTTTCATCTTTCGTAAGCTGCAAAGGAAATTATTTGCCACAGGCATGAAACCAAAATAATCAGGATGGAGAGAAGTGAGGAAAGAAAATTAAAATATTTAATATTATGCAAACTAATGAGAAGTGTGAGCAGAGTGCTCCAAGTTTGATACACAAAGTGGATAAGTTCTGAAAGCCATAAAACACAGCTTTATAGGAATAGTAGCTTTACTTTACCACTCCTTGCTCTTCATCTAAACCTAGCCCAATTAGAAGTATAAATTATCAATATGACAACAGTTTGATTCAACACTGGTCACTGGCAACCCCTACCATTTCAAATTACTCTCAGATTTTGTTCAAAAATCAGAACAAAAAAAGCTTCTGCTTAGCACTGGTAGGTGACAAGCTATTTTGTAGATGCTGATTTCTTGTAAACTTGCAGTTACAGCACAATTCCAGATGAAGCTGCATGAATGTGGGAAAAGTGTCCATAATTCCCACAAACAGCAGGCAAAGGGCTTGGGTTTGGTTTTTTTTGGTGTTTTTTTAATCAAATGGCTCAACATACAGGAGAATTGCAGCTATCCAGAAACACCTGGATACAGTGTGTTTCTGGGTAGCTAAATCCCAAATCCTATTTAACTAAAAAAAAATAGTCCTAAATCCTATTTGAGCTGCAGTTTTGGGTATTGAATCATCTGAAATGGGCTCCAAGTGGTGTCAGATGCTGCTCCTAACCCTGTTCTTGACCTGCAGAGCACTCCAGAGGAGATGGGTGTATATATGTGTAGATAACTTCATCCAAAGGAGGTGATTTTACAATACAATTACACACACATACAGGCTTGCACTTAAGAACACAGACAAAATGTGTATATATGGAAGTCTGTTTGCAAGCTTCTTCTTTTATAACCCCAAAATTGCACAGTTGATAACACTTCCATGTCATTGTCTCTGTTACCATGTCTTATTTTGCTCCAATAAGCTAAACTACTACATAACAGATTTCAATATTTTATTCCTTGATATGTGGCCAATATCTCCTCTGAACCAAATTTAACTGCTGTAATTCAAATTAATGCAGAAAGCAACAATAAATGCAAGTGTATTTCTCTCAGCCCTTTTTGAATAAATCAAGTTTTATCAAATCAGACATTTCTTATTTATTTTTAAGCAATGACAGCTTGTTTTCAGCTATAATGGCTTGTTTTTCAGCCATAATGAGTTTGGTCTAAGAATTTCTGCTGGCAAAAGCCTCAGAACCTGACAGAGCACAGGTTGCTTTGCACTCTTTATTTAAACATTCAAGAATAGCTCCAGAATAATCCTGGTTTTCGCCACAGCCTGGTTAGAGTAATACTACAGAAGAACCTGTCATGCTGAAAGCATTAACTGATTTTCTGGGAATGCTTTTATACATGCCCTGTGTTGTTCTCATCAATATCCAGGATAATTTCTATTGCAGAAGAAAGTTTCACTAATGATAATTTGAATCATAGAATCCTAGAACAGCTTGGGTTGGAAAGGACCTAAAGATCATCCAGTACCAACTCCCCTGCCATGAGCAGGGTAATTTTCCAATGCCAGGTTGCTCCAAGCTCCTTCCAGTCTGGCTTTGAGCATTTCCAGGGATGGGGCACCACCATAATTTTGGCCAATGCATGAAACATATGTGTAGAAAACTTTGTGTTTTACCATGCTCAGAATTCAAGCTGACCAAAAAATCCAAAATCCACTTTCCAACTGCAAGCACACCATGGAGGGGCTGACAGGCATTGTTCACTTGCTGGAACTGTTTTATTGGATGTATGACACTCTCTGACAGTCACATCCTGCCCCTGACACAAACACACCATTCTCTGTGTCTTTGACCAAATCCCATTTTCTCAGTGTGCCTTTTAAAAGCCTCTGGACACACCCTGCAGCAGCCTCCCCCTCCTGATGGCTTCTCCTCAAGGCAGACTGAAGGTCAATTCACTGCAACAGGAAAGATGGGTGAAACACCAGGAATCTGGGCCACGAGGCTGTGAGAAGCAGAGTGGTCCCCATTCAGAGGAACTCTTACTATTACAGGCTTTGCTTTCAGAAGATGAGCAGCCCCTGTAACACTTTGAGAAGCATTCATACACTTCACATGCAAGGCTAAGTGCTCTGCTGAATCAGGACCTGAGAGTTAAAGGGGGTTCTAACTCTCCCTCTGGGCCAGGGAAACAACTCATCACTTTGTAGATGCTTTGAAGCTATCCTTTCAATGGATCATCATTATTGTGATATTTCATTCTGTTGTGATATTTCATTCTGTTTGAATGCACAGGCAGTGCCCATGGGGAGTTTGCCACAGCCCTGTACTGAGTAACCAGGGAGGAACCAGGAGCTCTGTGCTCCTCTGGGAGAGCATTCCAAACTGGGAGCTCACCCATTGCTCTGCCTCTACACTGGGATTATTAACATTTTGGGGCTCCAGCAGGACCCATCTTTCTTATCTCGTTTCTTTCTGTAGGTGAGCTTCCCCATGGGCATTTGTCCTCCTGCACTTCTCTCTCCATTAACAAAAATTAGAAGCTGAGGGTTTTCTATACCCCATGCCACATGGCCATGACAGCTTCTGCCTGGAAAGAGCTCACCTGTAAGACTCACAAGTCAGTGAAACTGCACAGCAAGATAAAAAGCAAAAAATAAATCCTAAGAGCTAAATATTCCATGTCTGTCTGGGGTGTCAGCCTGGTAACCAAGCCAGTGCTGCCCAGCAAGGCTGTGTGACATGATCACATTTTCCAAACTGTATCAAACCACTGGAGCCACTGCAATTTGTAACTCACTTGCTGTAAGGAGATTCTTCTAGCAGGTTCAAGGCCTGATTTCCTGCTGACAAGCAGCTGCCCCACTCCCACAGAGCAGAGTGTGGCCAGAGCTGACCCCAACAGATCAAAAAGTCCAATTCAGCTCTGCCAAGGCAGTGTCCCCACTGAACATGGTCCTTGCTCTCCTACACATTTTGAGAGACAGGAGCTTTTACTTACCTAATATTTGAAACATTTAAAACAATGGAAGATATATCAGACTGAGATGGTGGAAGGAAAACCTGGATTGTGTCCATGGAACGTTTGTGTTTAGGAGGTTCTCTCTTCCAGAAACTTCATGTATAAGTAGAGAAGTTTGCTCTAAATCCATTAATCTATACAGAAAGTCTCCAGAGCAACAAGGTACAGTCACATCTTTTCAGGATGTGGATCAGTGGATTTTTTTTCCTCTTCTTGCCCTCCTGGTATGATCAAATTCTTCCCTGCAGGGCTGAGCATCTGCATAGAGCACCACCGGTGAATTCTATTCATGGGCACAGCCTGGTCACTCCTAAGCTTGCACTTTTAAGTTTAATACACTGCATTTACCTCAGTTTCTTAGAGGAAACTTAAGAATTGCTTCTATTAAAAGTTTTTACTGATACTGCTCACCAGAGATCTTAAATCTTAGAAAAAATAGTCTCCATTTGGCTCTTACAGAACAGAGCCCATTCTGTCTGTTTTGTGTCTGAAATCAAAGTCACACACACAGCTTTGAGCTGTCTCAAGTGGCTCCTGAATTTGCCATCAGCAGTTTCTCTAAGAGACTTCAGAAAATCAGGATTTGCAGGAGTGACTGGCAGTTACACAGCACTTATAATTTAGTCCTGGAAATAAATTCTGTTATTGCAAACAAAGTTATTTGTCAAAAAGAGAATGGAAAAATATATATTTATAAACAACAAAATAAAACTGGCCTCAGAACAGAAAAGCTGCTAATTTAAAAGGTGTGGGTTTTCTTCCAATGCCTTATGGAAAAAAGGAGCCCTGCAAGAAGCTGGAACACAGAATAGCTGGAGATGACCCAACAGCTTCTATCCCCCAGAAAGTCACCCTTCAACCCCCTCACCTCACACCTCCATGGGAGTGAAGTAGTTTTACAGAATTTGTCTTTGGGAGGGGAAATGTTATCTAAGTACTCTTATTTCTGAACACAAGTTGGAAGCTTATTTGCAAGACCTAAATCTGAAAACAAATTGATTTCACATTAATCTGCTGGTGTGTATAAATCCCACCTGTGTTTATGAGACTTTTACCATGCCCCTGCTGTCCCACATCACCTGTAGTAGGAACATTTCTGTGCCATGTCCCTGTCTGTGCAATCCCCACTGGCAGTGCAGCAGCTCAGCCTCTGCTAACTCAGAGCATCTCTTTGGATGCCTGAGGCAGGGGGATGCAGCAGGTGACAGTGACAGAGCTGCCTGTGACACCTGGGATGTGCTGCCCACTGCTCCTCCCTCCAGCAGAGCAGGGGCAAATCAAACAGCAAGAGAGTTCAGCAATTAAATGTGAAACTGACTGAGCTGGCAGAAGGCTGCTCTCTACTCCAGGACAAGAAAGATCTCTCCTGTAACAGGGCATGGGACACACAATGTTTAATTACTTTAATTTGCTTTTCACATAGCAGTGAACAGAAGCAGCCTCTGACTTATTTAACATGCAATGTAGGTTGGAGAGGGGGTGAAAGAGGGCTGTTTCACCCAAAACTTTTTTTCCATCTGTAAAAATCTCATGAATAAAGAATTTCAGAGGTTGCTTTGGCCACCTACTCCCAGAGCTGTTACTGTACCTCCAACTTCCCCAGGAAGACCAGTAAGATTAAAAAAACCTGTCTTCATTTCTACATTATTTAAAACTTTTAATAATCAAAGTATTTTGTTTGCTTGCTTTTTACTTAAAAGGCTATTCATAAAAATCCACATAAAGCTTCTGGAAAGCCAATAAACCACTGAAACTTCATCTGAGATCTTGTTCAAAAATTAGCCTGTATAATGTGTGTAATACTACCACAGTAAATCTTCTGGGGATTTTCATGGCAATCATTGTCTTGGAAGCAAATCCATGAAAATAGTACAGTATCAAGAGTTTAATTAAAAAATACATTTTTACCTGAGTGACTGGATATGTCAGAATTTCAGAGCATTACTGCAGATGGAAGTCTGCTGGTAAAATTAAATCCCAAAGCAGGAAGCTCAGGCAAGATAAAGTTGTATCAACATTTTCATTTCAGTTTTATACTAAAGAAATCACTTGTCATTGTGGAATTGGGATTCAGTATTTTTGTACTCATCCTGCCAAAAAAAAGATTTAATATATGCACACCACTTTTCACCCTCTATTTTTGCAGTATCTTGGTAAACAAGGGAAAAGTTTTCTTCCCCTCAATCTTTAAAAAGAATCTAACATACAGTTCACTAAAGTTCTAAATGTACATTTTACTGCAGCAGTACTGAGTTACAAGAGATATCTCAACAGCCTTCAATTCACTGAAGGGCTCTTGGTCAGCAGTTCAAAGCTCAGCACATTCAGGCACGATGAGTTGTTTCAAAATGCTATGGTTGGCCACAGTGGGAAAAAAAATCCCAACCACCCCCAAGTCAGCAGATTGCTGAGGTCTCACAGAAATACTTCAGTTGGTAGAAGGAAAAACAGTTACATAAGTACTATCAAAATGATACCATTTTGGCTGGCTGCATTCTACAAGAAAAAAGAACTCTTTAAAATGAAGTTAGGAAATAATTTAAGTCTCTGCTTCTGAGAGCACAGCAGCTTTCATGTTACCAAAAAGCTACAGAAAAGTATTTTTAAAATGACAGGATCACCTTTGTGTGAGGAGAAATAATATGGACATGGAGAGGCATCAGCAGCAACTTACATGTGATAAATTAACCCTTGTAAACAAATACTTGAGACACAGAGTTACAGAAAAAAGAAATCAGAAGAATATGTGGGGTTTTTGTTTTGTTTATTGAAATATGAGCAGCAGTATGCAAAAAATATCTTTAAAAACATAACATAGCAAAACCTAGTAATTTTAAAATTAACAAAATAAAAAGATGTTTAGAGTTAAATGAAAAAACCTCATTGCTAGAACTGTGTTTTCTACAATGTAAACAAAAGCATAAAGGTTATGCTTGCAACAAACACAGAAGCAGGTAGATGGAGCAGCACAAGGAAGCAACATTATATTGTAATCTGATGGTTTCGTCTATTGATTTGAATTCAGAATGGGAAACCCTCCTCAACAGAAACTTCACAACTCCAGAAGAAAGTTAGTCACATGTTTGTCATTTGAAGCAAAACATTTAGAAAATGGTTTGGTTTTGGGTTTTGTTTATTTCTTTGCCTTTCCAGAAACCATCACCAGCAACACTTAGAGCAAGTAAAACAATATCCTGAAAAAGATATTTCAGACTAGTGAGGAAGCCTGACACATTTCAATGTCTTCTGGAGTTATACTGCAAGAATCCAAGCTAATCTTACACCCAAGAATTGACAACTTTCACATTTTAATACTGTGGGGGAAAAAAATCATTGCTTCAAGCAAAACTAAAATAATTCCAACATTTTAACAATTCTATCCTGAATTGTAACACCTGGGCTGTTTCATCATTCTTTTGCCTGTTGGGCTGTTCTGTCAGATTTGTCTCTCACTGGTCAGACATGCTAGGTGGTTTTGTTTTGGTCCTGTAGATTCTATAACCCAGTGTCAGCCCTTCATGCCTATTGCAGTTAATGAGTGTGATACACAGGCACTGCCTGGCTGCCAGCAAGGCCCAGGTGCGTAAGGAATAACAGCCAAGCTGCTGCCTTATCTCAGGGACTGTAAAAGCACTGCCAGGAAAGCCTCCGGGATAAGCCTGCTCCAGGCTGGTATTGCCAAAGCTGTCAACCAGTGCTGGGGCTGGTGCAAAGCAGAAAGAGGCCCAGAAAGAAGAAAACACACTACAAGAGCCAAATGAGTTTTTACTGAGGAGTAACATTCAGTCTAAGCTGGGCTACACTGGAAAGGCTCCATGTGCCACTACCACACCACTGACTGAGGTAATCTCATCCCTCTCTCTAGACCAAGGGGTGATTTCTGCACAGTGTGCTGTACCAAGGGCAGCACTCCCTGCTCTGGTGACACTTTACACACTGTTGGCACCAAACAACTTTCTATCCAATCTATCCATGCACCCAGATCTGAATATTGTATCAGCAGCACAGATGAACAAAACAGGATTCGCAACATCATGAACCAGTAACACACAAAATATGCTAACCAGAAAGCTCCCAAAAAGCCCTGCTAGGAAGGACAGAGATGTAGGATGCAGACAAATCTGACTGGGTTTGTTCCTGCAAGCCTGCCCTGCCAAAACCAGCAGTCACAAGGATATCCCAGCACTGCAGCTATTGCCGTTCCAGAATATGTACACAAGCAGAAAAAGGCCAGAGCACTTCAGTACTTAATGGCAGCATCATAAGTGGGTTAACTGGGTATTATTGCAGAAATTATGGTTCAGTACATGGGTAGCCAATCTAACCACAATAGTAGCACTAAAAACCAGCTCTGGCTCACAGCACCCACTGCAGCACCCATTCTTGAGTCATTCAGTTGGCCACAGATAAGCATACAAGCGAACAGAGAGAAGCCAGGTGAAAAACATTTTGGATAAAGTAAAATCTTGTACCTACAACTGCAATCTTTCCTTAATTCAATGTGCCATGTCATTTATTACATAAGCTAGTCAAGAAATATAATATTCTGTAGTGTTAAATATACATATTCAGCAACTTGACAAATGTCAGGCCCCAAGAAGAAAATAGAAGCAAGATCCTGTGGCCAACTGACTTGGCATCTTATTCAATCAAAAGAACTGTCTGTGGGTTGCAGCTCCAAAGAATGAAAGGGAAGAAACCAAAGCTAAGTGGCAGATAAATGTTACTCCCCTTCTCCTGAAGATGCACTCATCTGTTTTCAAACATTGTTGAGAAACTGTTTAAAAAAACAAAACAAAACACAAAAAACCAAAACAGTAATAGAGAAATTCCTGTACAAGAGAACATTAGGGTTCTGCAGAAGTGTTACGGTTTATTCCTTTAAGGCAATTCATAAAAACATTTTAATGACACGTAAACAATTCTTATCCTCTAAGATCATTTGTTACTTAGGTACCATATGATGCACGATTTCCACATTTGAGGAGAAACTGTCATTCAACAGAAGACATAAGAACTTGTTTAAAAAATAATTTTCTCAGGATTGCAGTAATTAACTGCAACACATCTTTTAATAAGTATTTGCATAATAGTTTTCAGCCTCTCCCCCAAACACTGAAGCCTTTTCTGAAAAGGTGTTCAGGCAAGAAAAAAAGCAAGGTGAGTTTAAAAAATATAATAAGGTCTTTCTGCATGCAAAATTTCATATATAATTCACTTCTAATTCTCTTAACATGTTTCTCTCAGCCTCTTTTTTATGATATAAAGGAAATATGTATGTGTTATGCAACTGATTTTAGTGTTCAGTACAGTGTTTAAACTCTCTACTTTGCCAAATGCAAACATCATTAAGTTCAACCAAGCCCAGTGCAAGGTCCTACACCTGGGTCCAGCAATCCCAGACACATCCACAGGTTGGGCAGAGGAGAGACTGAGAGCAGCCCTGCAGAGAATGACTGGGGGGTGATGGCTGATAAAAAGCTCACCATGAACTGGCACTGAGCACTCACAGCCCAGAAAACCAACAGAATCCTGGGCTGCATCCCAAGGAACGTGGGCAGCAGGGGAGGGAGGGCACTGCCCCCTCTGCTCTGCCCTTGCGAGACCCCACCTGCAGTGCTGAGCACAGATCTGGGCCCCCACTGTAAGAAGGACATGGAACTGCTGGAGCAAGTCCTGAGGCCACAATTCTGGTAAAAGGACTGGAGCACCTTCCCCTGAAGAGAGAGGCTGAAAAAGTTGAGGCTGTTCAGCCTGGAGAAGGAAGGTTGAGTGGAGACCTTCCAGCATCTGAAGGGGCTACAGGGAAGCTGGAGAGGAACTCTTTGTCTAGAACTGTAGCGACAGGACAAGGAGTAACAGGTCCAAACTGAAAGAGGGCAAATTTAGCTCAGACATACAGAAGAAATTATTTATTGTGAGGCTGGTAAGGCACTGGCACAGGTTGCCCGGAGAGGCTGTGAATGCCCCCAACCCTGGCTGTGTTCAAAGCCAGGTTGGAGAAAGGCTGGAGCAGCCTGGTCTGGTGTCCCTGCCCATGGAAAGGAGGGTTGGGACTGGGAAATCTTTAAGGTCCCTTCCAACCCTTAACATTCTGTGATTCTTTAGATGTGAGAGAGAAATTCCATTGTCATATTAACATAGTCCTTCAATCCCTTAAAGATGCCAACCACAGTCTTCTGATTGAAGCCCTGCCATCAGGGACAGGATCAAGAACACAGTTTTATGCAGGCTACAAAGAAGTGATTACTTTTGGTCATTACCAAGAGGTCTGAATTAAATTACATGATCTGGAAGTAAAAGCTTCTGCATTCAGTTACTCATTTGCTAAGCCACTCACAGTCTTCAAAGAGACTCAAACTCATACTTGAAAGTGAATTAAATACAGTGTAATCACTAATACTGCATAATGTCTACTGAGAGACTAAAAAGGCCTAACACAGATCAATTCCAGACAGGTAAAATAAACAGCTAAAACACCAAAAAGAAAACAAAAAACTTATTCCTTCCAAAAAGTAGTAAGCACTGCCATTTACAAATAGTAGTGTTTATGTTAAAATAGAGAAAGGTACCTAAAAAGAAATAGCCTTGGCAACCAAATCCAAACAGCATGAGTGTAAATCCAAGCAAAACAAGAATCACTACTCCAGAACGGTGCAGGATGTTTACCTTGTATCAATTACTACTTTAAATGGTGGTTAAAAGAGATATTAAAAAACCAAAGTGGGAAAAGGCTAAGAACTGCTATTCTGCATTAATATACAATGTGTTTATGACAGCATTTTCCAATAGAAAATACAAGTGTTTTTACACCACTCCAATATTTGTAAAAAGTATATTTCATGTGTACATTAAAAAAAAACACATTGTTCAATCTGAGGCAAATTAGCCATAATAAAGTCTAATTTTGCTTATGACAGATGTCAACCTTAAGATGTTAAAACACTAAGCTAAAAATACAGCTTGCAAGCTGGAGCTGCACGTGTTCAAACAGTTTCATTAAAACACATTAAAAAATCCCAAATTATGATATGTATTTATTTTCTGAAGTCAGTCTTCATTAATTCTTGTCCCTACAGGACAAAAAGGTTTTCCAGTTAAGACATTTGTCTGTTTAAGTTTTAAGGGGAAGAAGGGGAAAAGTGTTCTGAATTTTTCAATAGACTGTTTTTTCCCTTAGGGCTCATCTGTCACTTAAGCATCACAAGAACAATTTGAAATGTAAAACTGATTAGCTATACACAATGGAATTGGTCACAAAGGGATCTAAAAAAAAAAAGTTATATAGTAAGATCCATTCTCCATATAGCTCACAGTATCCACTGGAAGTTTCTCTAGAATTAGAATAAGTTCACTAAAAATAAGGCTGAAGGTGGAATTGCAGCACTATGAAACAGATGAGATGGGATTAAGAGGAGAACCCATTTGTGTAAGTACTTTATCCAGCCACTGGAGGGGCCCATGAAGATGAATTTCTATCCAGCACGGGGTGCTAGTGACATCCTGCCGGTGATATTCAGCTCCCCAGCCCTAGAGAATGAACAAAAGGGCACTGATCAATTTGAGGACATGACTGTCTTTTAAAATAACTACTAACAAGAAACAGGAAATCATGATTTCAGGATACTTATCTGAAGGTAACCCAACCTAGTCACACTGATCTAAAGGAACAAACCCAAGGCTGGGAAGGAGCAGGAGAGAAGCTGCACCTGGAAACCTCAATCAAGTCTTGCATGCTACACCTCCTGCGGAGCTCCTGAGGATGACTCCTGGCCATGGCCACATCTCTCTTCTCTTTCAACCTCCTGCTCCCTCTCCTCCACACTCTCAAACTGAGCAGTATTTGTCCTAGCTGACAAAACCAATGAGACATCTTTTGGACCAGATGCAAACAGAACACCTGGAAAGCCCAAGTTTGAACTCCACACTAAACCTGAGACAAGCATCTTGATTAAATAATGCTCAGGAAACACTCCTGTGAGAATAACAGCACCTTGACTTCAGGAACTCAAATCATGTCTTTTTTCCATACCTAGGGATTTTTTAAACTAATAATCAATTTGAAGAAGCTGAAAATTTTCTTCAATAATTTTGCTCCTTTCTACCCACATTCTTTTAGTGGACTTGTTATTCACTTTACTCCTTTAAATTTAGACCATGAACTTAAATCTCCTTTAAGAAAATTACAGCAACCATAATGAATAAATTCCTGTCCTGAATACTAAAGTAACTGAATACACAGCCAACATTCAATATAGAATCTGTGCTTTTCCTTCTTGCATTGATTTCCTTCTCCCTCAGTGAATCACTTTAAATATACTTATAATTGAAAAGAACCCCATCAGGCCAGAACAGCTTTGCTACAGTGCTAATGGAATTACTGCTAAATACCCAACCCACAATAAACTTAAATACTCTCAGAATAATTTACCTTTACAAAACTCATTCGAATGGTGCACATTTTGGTGAGCTCATATACTGCTTCAAATCCATGATTGACAGACTGAGCTAAAAGCTGAGCAAACTCCTGATTGTTAAAAATCTTCAGACTGCATCCACTGGGAATCTTGCATACAGTTGTTGGATGAAAGCCATGGTGGTAGTTGCAGTTCCTGCTCTGTACAAATATGCTGCTATCACTTAAACACTCAGCATAGACTTCTCCACCGACATAGTAGAGATGAACTCCTTGAAAACAAAGATAAGAACATTTCAAATTACTTTGTTGTCTCTGGTTTTGAGGTAGTTATCTTAAATTCTCTTTTATTGGGGGAAAAAAGAGTAAATTTCTGCCTGAGGAGGTTTTCAGGAAAGCTTCTGCTTGCATTATAACACACTGTCTCATTTCAACACAGCAGGCTCATGATACACCAGCCACTAGATGTCCTTCTCTGATCAATTACAGAATAGGATGAAAAAATTACTGCCACATTTCAATTGTTATTTCAAGCTATTTTTCTGGAGAATTTATGTGGATTTTAAAACCCCAGGTTTATACACCTGGCAGCTTCTGCCTATGCCAAGTAGAACAGAACTAGGTGTGTCCTGGGAGAAGGGTCTGTGATGGGACATAAATGAGAAAGAATATCCACAGTCTGCTCTGATTTTCAGTACATTTTATCAAGCTGAAGGACAGGTAAGTCCAACTAGCTGCTCCACTTAATTACCATCAGGGTTTACAGACCTTCACATCAACAAAACCCCCAGATTTATCACATCTGCATTCAGCTTTGCACATGCTTTGAAGTCTATACAACATTATTATTGACTAAAAATTAATATACAAAAGCTGCCCATCCCTTCAGCACACAAACTCAGGTGCTCCCTGCTGCTTCACTAAGACACCTGCCTTCCCTCCCCTACCCCAGTTTTACATGCTTGGGATACAGCTCTGTTTAAGTCTTCCGTGCAATAGCCTGAGAATCCACTAAGGACCATCCCGTGATGTGCCAGAGGCTGCAGCAAGTCAACAGATGCAAGTTAATCTTTTAGATAGCAGCCACTGTTGTGAACAGTGCTAGACCCACTTGGGACTAAGGAAGGATGGAGGTTGCAGAGGAACTGTTGGCTTCAACAACTACAAGCAGCTGTCAGATAATCTGAGGTAGGCAAGACTACATTTTCACAACACAACCCTATTTATTTAAAAAGGCAGTGACCACCACTTGCCAGCTACAGTAAAAAACCTTAGCACACAGGATCAGGCAGCTCTAAGGAGGCAAAACCTCAAGACATTTCAAGCAAAAGCCTTAAATAAACAGTATTTTAGCTCAAAACAATATTAAGTGTTGTCGGAAGAGTCACCATAAAGCAAAGTTTAAGTTCAATAATTACTATTAGAGATGCAGCCATTTTAAACCTCATTACTATTCTACAATATGATGATGGGTCCTAGTTACACTTCTGACCTTAGGCAGATGCACAAGATTTCTCTGCCAATACCACTAAAAGGGGTGAGCCAAAACAAAAGAGCCTCACAAACCACCCACGCCCCACAAATCACTTGCTCTCCTTTATAATATTATTTTATTTATACATTTTTTGGACAACTGCATCACAGAGCCAAGTTTCCAACAGACACAAATAGAACTTCTGGTCTCCAAAGTATCTGCAAAATTTTGTTATATTTATAGTTATTTCTAATTAAAAGATTGTTATGGGAAAGGTTCAGTGAACTTTCATCAATCAAAACTCAAGACCAACTTCACCAAATGCTCTTAGGTGATAAAAAGGCTTCCAAATACGTGCAGGAGAAACAGGGTTCTCTCCTCGGGATGGAGTTAATCACAAAAAAAAAAAAATCAGAAAAAGTGTTCTATAATTTAAGATAATCCAGGGACATTCCATCAAAGATGAAAACAGTGCATCTCTATGTACTATCAGCCAAAACAGTACAGGAAAACTAGAAGTTCTTGCAAAACCTGCTGTCTCCAGGAATCCCTCCCACACACATCCACGCCCCATGGATTCACTCAGACAAATGAGCCCTTGCAGTTTTGCATTAGCACTTCAAAGTCCTGCTGCCAGCTCACCAAGGTATTTGAACATACTGTAGACAGAAGGTAATACCTTACAACAACAAAACAAAAAAAATCTCTGACATACTGCAAAGGTGTATGCAGAATTTAAGAAGCAGATATAATGCAGAATATCATGGCATATCCTGTAATGTTTCTTGGTGCTGAAACACAGACCACTACATGTACCCTAACAAGCAAGCCCCAATGGCAATCTGGTTTGGTAAGGAAGGGGTAATATTTAGTCTTTTTAATTAGTGACAAAGAAAGACGCATGCAATTCCTGACTAATTAGAATCAAACCATCCCTAAGTTGTTTTCTGATACTGGAGAGGCAGATAATGTATCACATCTCAGATTACCTCTAGCATTCTCATCTGAGAATTATCACTGCTGCAGTACAGAGAAATAAAACCAAGGACTTGGTTCAGAAGACAAACCCAGCTTTACCTCTGCCATAAGACAAACTCAATTTTATCTTTGCCTTAAGACAAAATCAGCTTTACCTTTGCCAATGTGCCGCCGAGTGTTCTCGATAGTTGAGTTGCGATTAACGTTGGAGAGCAAACCTAAGCAGAACCTGTTCTTGTTATTGGAGGGATCTGTAAAGCCATCTACTAAGACACTTGTGGAAGATGCATGGAAAGCCTCCCCAACACGGTTATTTAACTCATAATACACAATGGAACACCAGTGTTTGGGTTCTTCATAGGCAACGGGCTGAACATCTGAAAAGCAAATGGAAGGAACATTTTAGGTAAGAGTTTAAACACTAAAGCTACAACTGTCAAACAGACTTTCCAAAACACCAACTAAGTAAAATCTAAGTAAACAATTATGATGGGCAAAAAGTGTCCCGATTATAACCTTAAAGATTTTGACCTTTGTGCATTTCAGCTGGCCAGTTGATTTTGATTTTTTTTCCAATTTTAAGCCTGATACTAAGCAAAAATAACCTTACACACACACAGAGAAAAGACTATGTGATAACAGGTAAAACACAACTCTTCTGCCCACTTTTAAAAAATATGTTTTAACTGGTATTTTGGGACTCAATTTTCAAAGCCTTTGTATAAATGTTATTCCAGCAACAGAGAAAGGTAGCAGAAAAGAAATGAAAAAAAAAACCTTTCAACTCACTGTAAGCAACATTATGCACCTGAGGCTTTGAAAGGAAAAGATGAAAATAAAAATAAGCAAGGTAAATTTTATTTCTCAGTTATGTCTCTTACAGCGCTAGTTTGCCTAGGAGGACTGCTTTCATCTACCAGCAAGATTTACTGGCCCATTTGAAGTTATTAATTCAGTTTGGTCATGAGTTGCAAGACACCAAACTATGTAATTTTACACCAGATTATAGAACTTACCTCTGGTAGATATATTTGGCATGATCTGAGGGATCATTGTATTGCTTGTGTCCATAGACTGTGAATTATCCTGCCCCATTTGTTCATCAGGGGGCATATATGCAGGAGGTGGAGTATCAGCTACAAACATGAAAAAAAAAGAATAAATTTCGACAATTTAGAGTATTTATTTATACATTCTACAGTTGTAAACATACAAAAATATTCCCAAACAAGATGTTAAAACATTTGGCCTCATTTTCAAAGAAATCTGAACACAGCCAGCTGTCTTTACAGTAAACTCCTTCAATAGCTGAAATTTCACCTATGGAACCAATAACAAGATTGGAAACTTGAAAAAAATAAGAGATGCACTTTTTCTTTCTTTCTTTAATACCTGCACTCCTGCATTTGGGCTTGATGACTCTGCTTCCCCCTTTTTGTCAAACGAACATGAGCTGTCTTGCCTACCCTCTCCTCAGTGTTCAAAAACAAAGCAGTAGAAGGAATAACTATTTGCTTAGTGTAACACAGGCCTAGAAGAGTTTGGGGGATTTGCTGCTCCTGCAGGCTGAGTTGATTACAGATCTGTGGATCTGTTTTCTTCCATCAGCACAGCACTCAGTGTGGCAACACCCCACTATGCCCCATAAATGTATCCACCACAGTGATCCCAGTACTTGGCCAACAGATACCCTCTGGCTGGGACACTTCTGGGGAACTGAGCAACCCGACTACAAAGACTAGGCCACTGAGCTAGTGGAAAAATAAAACCTTTACTCTATTAAATTCCTGGTTTTATAAACCACACCAATAATCACACAAAATCAGTAAGACTTCTTTCCTTGGTCCCTATGAATTGTATTTTCTGTTTTCCAACTCAGTTAAACAATCTGTTTAATCCAATCTGTTCCAAACAAAAATGTTACTTTTTTCCAGTTAAACACCATATTTCACATGTTTTTATTCACTGAACGACATCAGTAAACTTCCTGTTCAGCATCCAGCATTTGCTTTCTTTTCATTGCTAATTCTTTTTCTAAAGTATGGATTAGTTATTCTGTAGTGAAGCTGTGCAGAAAACCTCATCAGTATTACATCCGTGACAAAAAACGGTTGGAAAAATAAAACTGTAACAATTAACTCCAACAAGTGACAAAACTAGGAAGAAAATCCCATAAAATGCAAAAGAAAAAGCCATTTATGGCAAACACCATGAATTCCTGAGGTCACGGGTCACAACAACATGTGACATTTCAATGATTGTTATTGAACTGCCATTCAGGCTGCACTCACCTGGCAGCTGAAAGGGACTGGATGGCCCAGAGCTGGCTGGGGAGCTCGGGTAAGTGCTGCTGGCTGGAGAAGGGGGGTAGGGGCTGTTTGGTGAGATGGAGAATGGAGTGCTGTTGGGCTGCTGGAAGGAGTCTGGAAACGTCGCGTTGTGAGGCATGTGTGGCTCGTTGTGGCTCAGGTTCCTGAACTGAACTAGCAGACTGTGCTGGGGGTTGAATTCACTATGTCTAGGCACTAACACTGGAGGTAGAACTGCAAAAAACAAACAAATCCCAAATGCATTTAGGTTAAAACCTGAGATATAAGGTAAGAGATAGAAATAATGTGCTATTCTGCTCATTGTGATAATTTCAACTCTAGCTGGGGTGGAAAGAGGAGCAGGGGATGAATGTGGCATGCCTTTACCCCATCCTCTCCTTCATTTTTTACATCATTGTCAATGAAAGATTCAAACTCTACTCTTGCAAGAATCACAAAAACACACATTTCACACAACCTGAAGATGACCTTTTTCTAAAAAATAATAAACCAAACCAGGCTACATGTGGCACATACTGAAACACTGATGCAGAAGTGCAAAACTTATATCTGCACACATTTGCAAATCAGAGAAAATGAGAATACAGTCTCTATTACTACAGTCAAACGATACAGTTACATATTGTCCTTTCCACTGAAGAGAAACAAAATCTGTACTGCCATGTATTTTAACTTCGGCACTGCTGGAGTCTGGAATTCCAGCGCTGCAGCAGTGCACTTGAGCAGTAGAGTCAATGCACTAGAGTTACAACCACTTTGGGGAGCAAGGGAAGCAACCTCTCACCACACTGTCCAGAGCAACATTCTTCATCTCTCCCACTGCAATCCCAATCCTCCTCACCTTTCCCACAGCACATTTTAAGAGCAGGCTCCTTACCTGACACACATCTGACACACACCTCCCTCCAACTGATCACATCTCCTGGTTCTATTCATCTCTGCTGCTTCCTAACTGGAAGTCATGCAGGGAACTCTACTACCCTAGAATTTTATTAATTTTATTTTTCATCTCCTCCGTTCATGTCACACACTGATTAAATAGCAAGCCCCTGAAAGGCAGCCACCAATCTCCTTGCAAGGACTGAGATTTTGAAACAAGTTTCTCAAAGAAAGTGAATCTGAAAGAACACATCACTGCTTTCTATTTCACAACAAAGGAGAAGCTTCCTAGTAACTTTAAGGGCATCAGGCTTAAGAAGTCTGTGGGAAAAAGGTGATTAAGCCCAAAGAAAACAGCTCGGATCATTAGCACAGAATGGACCACACACCCTCCCACCAGTAATGTGCGTTTTGAACATTACTCTCCCAAACTGCCTCATACATCACTTTCAATTGGTTGTACAGCACCAGAGGAGGAAGAGGATGGAGTGAATTAAGTGGTTACCAAAGTGGTTACCAAAGATTCTGTTCGGTTTTTCGGACAATAATTTTCAAACATACCTGGGCTCTCCACCCTCTTGTAGTGGTATGGGTTGATGCAGACTTCCTTTTGTTTGGATCCAAAAGGAAATTCACAAATATCCAAGGGCTTCAGCTCGTGATGGCTCTGCAGATCCGGCCAGCGCCACACACGGCAGTAGATGACGTGGGGAAGGCCCTTCCTGTGAGAAACCTGCAGCCGTCCATCCAAGGAGCGGGGGATTGTAACGCACTTGCTGGGCTGCCCTGGGCTGCTCAAGGCTTTCTCCAGTTCTTCCATAGCACCCTTTTTCTTTTTCAGCTTTTTTACCAAAGCATCAACAGCTTTTTCTGCCCATTTTTCCTCTTCATCTCCTTGTTTCCAGCCCAACAGACGCTTTACAGCTGGGCTAGTAAAGGAGAACAAACTGGCCATTGACGTCATTTGACACAAGTCTTCAAAAAGTTTGTTGGGTTTTGTCTGTTGGGTTTTTTTGTTAATTAATTTGTTTTTTTCCAAATAAATGTCAGTGTACGCCCAAAGCACTTATTGCAACTGATGAACTGTATTATTTCCTGGAGGATGACAAATGAACATAGAGATGTCAGTGATGAAGCCTTCGCATCAAAAATGATGATGGATTCCTCCAATTTAGTTCTAGTAAAGAGATAATTGAACAAGGAATTAGTAAACAAGTAAAGGCTGTGGAAAAACAAAAGGCATGTATGAGTAGACTTCCTGTTTCAACCCTAGCATTGCACCTGATCTTGTTTCAAAACAAAATCCAGCAGTACTATAACCCCACTCCAAAAAACTGATCAGTCCCCAAAGCTTGCACTACTGATTAGTGGGAAAAAGGACCATCAAGGGATGACGGTCAGTAGAGACAGTACAGTTCCCATTAACACTTCTTAAATTGATTACTTTCTTTCAGAAGATAGGCTTGAGGAATATACTTTCAAACGGGCAATATATCCCTGTCATGGTTTTGCATTAGAAGACTAATTTGCTATGAAGAAACAGGGAAGAGGCAGGCTGGAACCACCAGTTCCAAGGCCAAAACTGCATGGAAATACTCAGCTTCTCAAATGGATCTTTATTTCCAAAAAGGAAAAAAAAAAACTAAAGCATCTGCTTTTTCCTGAGCTCTAATTAGTCACCCCATGCTTTTGAGAATATGAAAAGAAATTAGGAAGAAACTGCAGACAAAGAAAACAAAGCACAATTAAAAGAAAACCCAATAAAAAGCACAAACCAAACCTTCTCCAGCCACCCAGAGAGGTGGTCAACCTTTTTTTAGCTGTAGCTAATTTTATGCTGCACTTCCTTATATCTTTTAAGAAGAGTATTTGAAGAGCTGGATATTTTTAGCCTTGGCAAAAAAAATTGTTTTCTTCTCCCCAAAAAAAAGAAGGGGGGAAAAGACATGGTGGAGTAAGCATTAGAAATGTGACCTTTACTACAAAGTGCCTCGGAAAGGAGAGGAGCAGAACAACTGGCTCATGAATGGTGTTTTACCAGTCACCAGTCCTAATGCAAATCCTCCTCCCAGCAATTTAAGGAGTACCGATGACAAGAGGAAATGATGTGCTGTGGCAACGAACTGATAAGAACTTGTAAAATCCCTTGTGAATACTAAATAAGCAAGTATAGACAATGAGCAGCTGGCAAAAAGCAAGAGCAGAGCTAAGAGAAAGGATGTCAATAACAAAAGATGCTTCCTCTCTTGCTACAGAGACTGCCAAACAACATTGTCTCTCCACTTTTGATAAACCACGGTGAATTAGAACACCTACCCCAGCCCAAGACACCAAATCTGCACATAAGAGAAAAAGGGGGTGGGGGGGAGCAAAATGTTAAACATCTCTATGCTGTTCCTCTTAGATTGCTACCTTTAATCAAGAAGATCTTCTTTCCTCCCATCTTTGATAAACTAAAAGTCATCTGATAAGGCTTTTTAAGTGTCTGGGTACATTTACAGGCTCACTCAGGCACTTGGACAGATCCTTCTATGTAACAAAACCATGTGCTAAGCACCAGCAGCCAAAGCTAAAGCAAACATCCCTAGGCAAGGCATTTATGTCCCAAGTGTAACCATCCTATATTTTCTATTATGGAGTTAGAGGGTGAGGAAAGCAGGGAACAAGCCCAAGGACACTTGGTGCTCATTTACAGAAAAAAAATCCATTTATTTCATGTAGTAGCTTAATCCCATTGGTACTTCTTTGATTATTCATCTTTGTTTCAGTAATATGGAAAAAAAATCAGAAAAGCAAAACAAACAGAAAAACTGTTTGAAGGTCTTTCTTCCTAGAGCTCTCATAAAAAAACAAAATAGGGGGAAAAAAAAGAGAATAGAAGTCTCCCACTGCTTCAGTAACTCCCTGGAAGAAGGTATTGAGAAAAAAAACTAAAGGAAAAAACTCAAATAATTACGTATCACCTGTTTTCTCCAGAAATATCACCATGTCTGCACTTTCAGACTAATTTAGATCCCTTGGACTATTACACATGAGAATCTTTGCACCCTTCAAAGTAACAGGAAATACATAAAGGGAAATAAACTTGGCCAGGAACTCAGACTGAATTTTTTCTTTCACTGAGGATAAAAGTTTACTGTTTCAAAAAGTAAAAGCTGTTTATAGTTGCAACTAACTTACTTTCAAGCCTTGCATACATTCAATAGCTGCAAGATCAGCAACTGCTCACACCCCTAGAAAAGGAAATGAACCCACCTAGAATCTCAGACCAGAGACAATTAAAATGTTCTATTTTTGCTTTCAGCTATGCTTTCAAAGAATCTTACGCATCATCAAGGCAGAAGATGCACTGGAAATTCCTCTAGTTAAGTTGAGCTCAAAGGAGATCTTAACAAACATCCCCTGATCTATCCCATTACAGGAGCCCCATCCGTATTAAGAAACCAAATTTAAAGATCTACAATTCTGTGCCATGATCATGTAAAATTTTATTTTGTTTTTTATTATTTTGAACATAATGGATCGACTAGGAAAGATACTTTATTTGTTTTATACAATTCCAACATCATTTACCCACAAGTACACTCATGGAATAAACAAGCTCACTAAAAGGAAAGGAAGTTGGAACAGTTTTACTAAGATGATATTTTGCAGTAATTAGTATTTTTAGGGCAAGTGGCAAGGGAATGATGATAAATGACTGTCCTAAAAACTATCATTTTAGAAATAATCTGCTCGCAGTAACTCACTCTAAAAACTACATTTGAGAGCCCATCAACAAAAGCAAAGCCTGGTAAAACAAGTATTTCAGAAGCATCAGAACAGATCAAACTGTTCTGATCAACAGATTTGATCAAAATTCCTCCAACTTCTTTAAAAAAATTTCCAAATACATGCTTGTAACTCTAACCACTGAAAAATGAAACTGTTGAAGTCCTTAATACCATTCACTGTAACTCCATTCTGGCCACTTATGAGGCTTTAAAGACTCTTCAGCAGAAATGTATTTGAACCTGTTCAAGAAAATCAAGGCCAAGAAAGAAAAAGCAACAAAGTACTAATAGGGTTTGAGAAGTAAAAAATGACACTGAGTTTATCCCATTGCACACCTGCCCAAAGTTCATTTTGGATGGCAAAACACTGAAGGTTTACAGCTTTTGCCTTTCTTAAGAAAACAAGGCAGAGTTTAAAAGGTTCATGAATCATGAGCTGGCTTTGTGAGCTATTTAAGGCCACAAAGCTGTAGGTTCAGGTATTTAAGTAGAAACCAAACATTTCTATGTAGAAATTGCAATTCATGCAGGGTTTTTAGATTTCTGAATATGCGGCATAAACCACATTTAGAACATTTACTTGCATTTGCTGTAATTTCAGCATCTAATTTGTGAAAGGTTTCTAAGTAATTCTGACATCTGCCAGGAACAGCTTCCCCAGATCATCTGACTTACAATCAATTTCTTCTGAGGCTTAAAAGCCCAAGTTATGAGCTGTGATTGCAGTACCACAGAGCATCACTGAGCTTTGAATACAGAAACAAATGTTTTAAAAAGTAACATTTTCATTCAGTGGTGCACAAATTACTCTTATTGCTGCACCTCTAGACACAGCTGGTAACAACTTTCACGGAGAAAAAAAGCTTGCTTAAAGTTCCTTAAGATGCAGAGGGTCTATTATGCATTACCTTCTTTTATTAAATAACTTTTCAGCTGAGCTACAAACGAACATCAAGTGAAAACCACACTATTACATTAAAAAAGCTACAAACACTCTTTTCAGACCCAGTGTAATGAATTACATGGAGTAGCATGAGGGGGCTTTTAAAGGGCAAGTATAAAAGGAAGTCATCATTGTATCAAAATTAGACTTTGGGGCATGCATTATTTATACTTTAAAAGTTCTTATTAATGACTACAGCAAATGGAAGGAAACTAGTTGGGTGAACAGCTCCATTGTTTGAACCCCCTCCTTAATACTTCATCCAGCCAGATATAAACAAAGTTGGCCAACAACAGAACCTATATTTCATTTATGCAGATGGGAGAACTCTACCACCTTCACAAATACCAAACAACTTGATGTCCCTTTATCAATTATTGTGAAATTTTCTTAGCATACTCCATTAAATGGCAAGTTCAGTAGGTTCATTTGATGCCACACCAAGGCATCTCCTTCTGGCTAAAAGGACCTGAGCAAGAGTCACTGCAGAACAGAAAATGTAACATTAAATATGGTGTACCTATTTTCATGAGATGCATTTTGTTATGTAATGTGTTCTCCAATTGATTCCAAACTAATTTCCCACCTGCAAAATCTAGGTTTGAAGTACCATTAACCAAGCAAACCATCATCCCAAGTAGCAGGGCAGTGAAAACAAGCACAGGAATAAAATGGGTAAAACTATTTTAAAAATGGGCAAAACCAATGACCCTCATCTCTTCCTACTGCCAGTAGTAAGGCTGTGCTCAAATGTACAAGGACTATTCTCTTCCCACTAATTTACTTATTTGCAAATTCAGGAAGCCTCCTTTAGCATCATAGCCAATGTGAAACAAGGAACTTCACTGCTGATGATTAGAAGCTGTTTTGAGACTCAAATTCATACAATAAACAAAGCACCACTTATAAGCAGCAGCACAACTGGGAGTTCATTAGAGCTGCTGCAGATCTGCAGTTAAAGCTGTTCTGCAGTCAGCTCTTGTGCTTAACTTTATTGCCCTTCCAACTCAGAAATGCTCAAGTATTTTGACTCCATACACACATTAACATACATATTCATACATAAAGCTCAGAACCTCAACTGCAGTATATTATAGTGTGTTACGCTATATACACAGATCAATACTTTCTTTAAAACTACAACCTCACACATAATTTCACTTGGTTTTATTAAAATCCTTCTTTCCTTATAAATTTCCTGACAGGAGCTGTGCAGGATTGTGCTTGGGTTTTATTATCATTTTCCCAAGCTCACATTGTAGCCCCAGCACACAATGCCATGCAATGGCACATATTAAGAGTCTTTTCTTGAAAACAAACACAGGAGAAATGTAAGCTCCACAGTTTCTCCATATACATCAAGCACAGAACAAATCCTAAGATGACACTGTGGTTAAAAAACTTGTTCAATGAACTTGAAGGGCCTGCATCCTTCAAACCATTGCCACAGCCTCTCCACAGAAAAGATTTCTCTTTAATTACCCTGTGCAACATCTCAGCCACAAGGAATACCACCAATGAAAAAACTTCTTTTGCCTCTTGTCCCCATAAGTTTAAGTAAAAGATGAAAGAGCTTTTATAAATTATATCAAAAAGGAACTTGTGGTATTTTCATGAGAACTGGCATCCAGCTGACCAAAATCTACGGTAAGTGCTTTTACCCTAGCACTAGATTTCTTGCTTCAAACGTGCCTTGTAAGGAAATATAATCTAACTGATAATATATGTAAACAAGAAGAGAAAAGAACTGTCTGCTATCTACAAAATTCTTACTAACCGTGACTGCCCTGCAAACAGAAAAATCTACTGACAATTGCTGACAAGGCTTTCTCACACAATACTTTTGCTTTTAATTTCCACATCTGTACACCATCTAACATAGCTTAAAAAAAATGCTGAAATATTTAGTTCTGTCAGCTGAGAAGTATTTAACCAGCACTCTTTATAAAAAACCTAACAAATTCTGATGCCAAGCACAAGCAGCAAGTAATACAATGTACATGGAAGATATAACTCAGATAGCAAAGTGATGCTTCTGCTTCTTCCTAAAGTTTTCTCAAAAATTATTGTCAAAAAATAATACCAGTGATAATGATTTATACCACAAAAGAGGTCCAGGCAAAGAGATCACTAAGAGAGCTCCACTGCATTTCCAAAGCATCCTCACTTCCATCTGATGCCAATAAAATCACAGAAAAATTATAACTGAAGAACAGTTTTGAATTTGTTCTGCATCATGGCAAAATTAGAGTTTAACTCTGATACAGGGGAGTAACTTGCTATGCCTAAAATGTTCTATTTCTTAAAGCATCCACATTTACAACAAAAAAATCCGGTGCTCCCATGGCCCTGGTCTCTGCAGCTGCACTAATTACTGAGCAATTAGCTTATGCAGAAATTCTAAAAACTGTAATTTACATCTTAGAACCAAAACCTGTCTTCCTTAAGTGTTTTATCAGAACTATACATTTTCTCACTTTTCTGTTTCAGCTAACTGGCACTTTCCAGCAGAAGCATTATGCTGGAAAATGCCACCATCAACAGTAGACAGCCGTGCCTGAAACTGCCTCCTGTTTTTAAGGTTATTTAAGATCTACTCTAACCAAAGCAGATAACTACAACTTAGAATCCATTTCTTAATTAAAATTCCAGAGAAAAGCACTGCTACATTTCACTAAACATGAAAACAAAGGCCTATGCCTCCATTGGTAGGTTGGACATGGACAAGCAAGTGGGTGATTAGGAATGACCTCAGTACTACACTTGGAAACAAAAATGGGAAAATAAAGGGCATCTTGTGCTTTTCCCAAACCCTAAAGTATGCTAAAAAACTAACAAGCTGGACAAAGCCTTCTAAAAATGTAAACGCTCATGTACAAGACCTTCATTAAAGACCAAGATTCTAAATACAATGAGTTGGCAACAGAAAGTATAACCTGGAAAATGGGACAGCCAAAAAGCTTTAAAAGAAGACAAAAAATAAAGATGTATATGTGTGTGCATGTGTATACACTTCATTCCAACTGAATTGCATTAAGCCAGTGACAAGTTTACAAAAGCTACAGGATTGGAGGGAACACTGACAATAGTAATTCAGCAAGTTTTTTTTTTTCCCCTTGCACAGAATGAATGAATGGCAAAGTATTCTAAATTTGTCAGTTTGTGACATCCACTGACCCAGAATTTAGAGACACTACTTCATAGTTGGTGTATCAGTAGCAGGGACTCTGACAAAGATCCTCTGTCAAGGATGACAGTGCTGGCAGGCACAACCTTGGTGGTAGGTCAGTGGGGATAGGGACTTGGCAGGCAGCGTCCTGCACCGCGCCAACCCACGCTGGTCAAGCGCGCCCCAGTGCCAGCCAAACTCCTCTACGTGGTCACAGGAACAAGGCTAAAAAGGCTTCCAGAAAACAGGGCAGGAACTTGCACTGTGACTAATGATAACGGCAAAAGTGTTAAATTACTGCTCAGCTTGCTTTTAATGAGCTGCTTATCGTTAGCCATGAAGATATCTCAAGTGCACTCAGCTCACACAAGAATAAATCTTCTCATTTTGAACACGAGCTCCTTACCCATTATTAAAAAAATCAGTAAAGTTCTTTAAAGAAACATTAACAGATTAAAATAAAATTCATTCCACCAAATCTAACAGAGACATTTGAAGAAACTTCTATTTTAATTTTAAAAAAGCAAACAAACATGAATATAACCAGCAAGGCCTTAACTAGAAGGAAGGGAAGACACAGGATTGCACAGAATTGTCACAGGAGTATTTCTGCAAGTATGTAATTCAGCCAAGAGCAGTAAGAGTTCCTAGCACTTTCCTTAGACATCTATAAAGATAACAGAGGACAGTTTTCTGCAATTAAATATGTCCTCCAAAGCATTAAAGATCACAACATAATTTGCAAAGAACATTCAAATAAGCCCAAAAAGTTCCTTAATTGAGCATGAGCACTCCATCTTGGGAGACATTTTTTTCCAGCTCAAATAATATTCTGTGATCATAAAAAACTCTGCACAGATCACTGACTCCAGGTGCAAGATTAAAAATCTGACTTCCAACAAGTACAAAACAGTACGGGGTCAACAATTACAGTTGTTCCTTCAAGTTCCATTAGAGGTTAAAACTACAAACCACAAAAAAACCCGAAAAAACCACCCACCACAGCTGTATACAGCAGCACACCCTGTTGTGATCTTTTGTCATCAATAGAAAGAAATGCAGAGGAAACCTCTCTTCCTCCTTTACAATTTGTCAGCCCCATCATGATTGTACATCTGGGCTTCCACCTGGAAAGTCCTCTTCAGGAAAAGAGAAAATTCCTATCTCAGATGTATGTCCTCCACATTTGAAAGGAAAAGAAAGGTTTGAAAAAGGTAGGTATCCCAGTAAGCACGTGGTTTCTTGGGGTTTTATTTTGCACAAATAAGTGGCATTAGTCACTTAGCAGCAATTTCAAGGCCAAGTGAAAAAAATTATAATATCAGAGGTAAGAGTAAACCACTATCAAATGGTAGGGATTAAGACATTAAATCCAGCACAGACAGGGCACTCTCAAAAGTTACAACACACTAATTATGAAACATCTTCAATTAAGTTATTTGCTGCTTCTATTAACTTCCACTACCACTAGCTGCCAACTTCATAAAGCATTACAGGTTTTGATGAGCACAGGCACATGCCTGCAAGTGTTTGCACCTTTTTCTTTACTCCAGTAAAACTGTGATTCCTCAGAACACCAGGAAGATATTCTGAGCAGAACTTCTGTAACTGACACACGCAATGAACTATGCTCATTTCACTTTTCATTCTTTTTAACGCCACCCATGGAAGGCTAATTATCTGAAATTAACGAAGGAATGAAAACAGCATGAGATTTCATCTAAACCCTCACATACTGACAATCTAATTTCCCATGACAGACAAAACTTTGCTGATGCAAATTCTGACAGTTATTCCTTGGAGGTTTTGTTACAGCAGTGAGCCCAAGTGATTCACTGCATGGAATTTCTAAATCCCTACCTATTCTACCAAAAGACTCAATAACTATTATTGAACCTATTCAATAATACATTCAACACTACTGCTGAATCAGTTCTTCTCTATCTCACTTTCCTGCGAAATATCACTCAATCACCTTAAGGTCACATTAGAAACCCTACAACTGGAACAAAGCACAGATCATTTGATTTCCAGTCTTGTGCTTTTAACCGCAAGAGCATATTTCCTCTATTAAATTTACAACCCGCAGAAGACAAAAATTGCCATTCTAAATCACCGAAGCTGTGCATCTGTTGTCAGGCAGCTGTCAGGGCTACACGCGAGGAAGGCCAAGGTGGACAAGTGTGTGTTTGTGATCGCTCTCTGTGTGTGTGTGTGTGTGTGTGTGTGTGTGTGTGTGTGTGTGTGTGTGTGTGTGTGTGTGTGTGTGTGTGAGCCCGCACATCGCCTCCCGCCTCTTCAACAGCAGCTGCAAACGTGTTTGTTGCTCTTCCCTCACTCGCTCAGGCCTGACTCCAGTTAAGAGAGTCCTCGAATCCTCCCCAAAAACCAAAAAACCCGAAAAAACCCAAACAACAAAAAATAAGAGACAACCCTCTCGAGCCTCCGCCGAGCCCGGCGGTGTCCGCTCCTGTACCGGCACCACGCGTGTCCGGGCGGCCCCGCGCTCTCCTCTCCCCCCCGGGGCTGCTTCTGCCCCCGCAGGCCGCTCCCCGTGCCCTCCCGCCCCGCCGGGACCCCGGTGTCACAGCGGGCCCGCCCGAGGCCTCGGCCCCGTCTCCCCCCGCTCCCTCACGGCCGCCCGGAACCCGACTCGCAGCGCCGCGACCCCGCGGCCCGCAACCTCCCCTCCCAACCATCCCGCCGCCC
The DNA here is from genome assembly GCA_024865655.1 of Emberiza elegans. Lineage (NCBI taxonomy): Eukaryota > Metazoa > Chordata > Aves > Passeriformes > Fringillidae > Emberiza > Emberiza elegans. Next base: position 850,479 of record JALJVW010000797.1, read on the forward strand.
CGACCCACCCGGCGCGGAGCAGGCGGCCTCCCCGGGGCGGGTGTCCGTGAGGCGCCGGCTGGGCCGCGGCCGCCGCTGCTGCTGCAGCGAAACTTTGCCGGGGGAGGCGGCGGGACGGGAGCGGCGGCGGGGCCGGCGGGGCCAGCGCCGGGACCCGGATGTGCGTGGGGCGGGGCCGCGCGCGCGCCACGGCGGCGGCGGGAGGAAGCGGGAAAAGGGCCGGGCCCGGCCCGGGAGCCGTGTGGGAAGGGGCGCTGTGGGGAATTGGCCCCGCGCTGGGAAAGGGAGCGAAATAAATGCAAATAGTTAATCAGTAAACAAGTGTCCGGGGTTCGGTCACCAGAAAGTAACGTGCCACATAACAGAGCGGTACTAAAGGCCCCGAAGGTCCTGCTGGGGCCGAGGGCCGGCGCTCTCCCGCAGTGCCGTGCGCTGCCCCGGCAGCGGCTGATACCGCCCTGGGCTGGAAAAGAGCTGGAGATCACCGAGCCCAACCTCTGACCAACACCACCGCGTCAACCAGACCATGGCGCTGAGGGACACGCTCAGTCCTGAAACTCTTCCGGGAACAGTGACCGCCACCTCCCTGGACAGCCCCCTCCAATGTCTGAGCGCCGTTTCTGCGAAGACATTCCTCCTGATGCTCAACCTGAACCTCCCCTGGTGCAGCTTAAGACTGTGTCTTCTTGTCTTGTCACTGCCCAGGAGCAGAGCCCGGCTCCTACCTGGCTACAACCTCCTTCCAAGATGGTGTAGAGAGCGGGATGGTCCCCCCAGCCTCACCTCTGGGTGTTATCCACAATGTCTTGGAGCAGTGGAGGTCCTTCAGGGTGCTGTGTCTCTGCATAAAATTACTAAAATACCCAGTGAAGCTTCAAGAAAACGTGTCAGCAGTGTTAAGGATGGCTCTAGAAAGGATTACACAATTGAAGATTTTCCTCCTGTATATAATGCCACTATGGGACAGACTCTTGCTGTCCTCATTGTGTGACATGGAAGTGAGCACTGCTGCCTCAAAGCTGCTTTTGGACTGCACAGAAGAAAATTTCAGAGAGTTATTGGGCCAAAAACACGTCCAGTGTGCCACAGCAATGTCTGACCTTGGTTAAGCATACTGCAGGCACAAGTGTTTCTTGTCATTTTTAACTGAGTGAATTATTAGATATGAGGGTATTTTAAAGAAGAATGAGCAATGAGTGCAAGGCTGACCCACGCTCAACTCTGCTCTTCAGGACCAGGTGGAACCATTCACCACAAACTATTGTTGAGGTCTGAACTCCAATGGCTTTGAAAAATTTAACTTTATATGGGCAACAGGAATGTCCACAATTAGAGGAAAGTATTTCACACTTCACTCACTTCACAACACAAAGGCTGCTTTCCTCAGAGACTGATCATGGACAGCTTCAGACATACTACAGAACTAAACTAAATCCTCGTCTAATAACTACAGAAATTCGTACACAAGATTTTCTTCCTATGAGCAAAAAAATTGCGTAGGAACAGATATATGTGGCAAACCCATCATTTGTTCATAAATTTGTGTGTCTGTTGTAGAACATGTAACTACAGTGAGACATCTGGCATGCCAATTGTATCTGGCATGCCAACTGAATCCTGCTGTCAGATTCCTTTTGGGAAAAAAATAGAAGCATGCAAATATCGTTGAAAGTGATTCTATATTCATATAAAAATACATATATAATTAAGTTATAAAGAAGCCACATGCAACCCTATGTTTTATTTGTGCAACTTAAAGGTAAAACATCTACCAAAAAGAAAAAAGAAATCAAGAAAAAGCAATGTAAAGTTCATAGAAATAGGGAAAAATATCAAATGAGCCGAGCTGAAATTTCGATTTCAAGTATATTTGAGCTTTGAAGAAATTTTCTTCTGGTTTAAAACTACATGGCTCTTGGATGTAAACAGAAGTTCTTAAGAAGTCAATTAATAGCCCAACAGGATATCTCTACTAAAGTTCATGGCAGCAGTGAAGGAGCAAGGCTTTGGTGTAATTTAGTCTCAGAACAGAGCTAACCTTTGGGGACTCCTCTGTATCTCTGCACCAGCAATTGTTCTGCTTTGGCCAGGCAGTCCAAAATATGGGACAAAAAATAAAACAATAACTGTTGGCCTTTTTCCAAATCTTTTGTGTAACTTAATTAATAAACCAAGTAACAAACAACAAATTGGCAGCAGGCATTTTAGGTGTTGTTCATGTGCCAACCATCGTGTCTCTGGAAACAATATGTTCTCCTCTGTTGAGGAGTTACAAAACACTTGTATACTGCTGGGTGAATCTACATCACAGAGCTCCAATGCACTTCCTGCTGTGGAGGTTTCGGGGCTCCAGTGATGAGGAAAGCTGAAGGTTGCATGCAAGATTTTGGGAAGACAAGGAGAATTCTAAGATTTCCAAAATTAAGTTTTCCTAAAAATTCTCGATTTAAAACTACAGGCAATGGAGACAATGGAGTTTGCTTGCAGCACACCCTCCTCAGAAAACAGTGATTTTTAAGCACAATCCAGAGGCTATTTTGGAGTGGTAGCAAGGAATATGATGACTGGTCTGAAAAGTAGGTTTCCTTTTCTTTTTTCAATGCCATTTTATCATAGACTAATGATGAATGGGTAACCCCCAAATGTCTGAAGTCAAATTATCTCTTTGTAGTCAATGAGACTGATAAAATACAAAACAAGTGACATTGGCTATCTGATGATTCAGGTCTGTGTGCCCTTAAGGCCACAGGAAAATTAACATCGCTTTCACCGCTGCCTATTCATACATGGTCTCCATCATTTGGATCTCTAGTGCCACATTCCAGTGGGTCCATTCTAATAACATATCAAGTTCAATAAAGGGACAACAAGGAGACTCAAAGCACCCTGAACACATTTTCCAGAAATCATGTGATTTCACAAATTCCTGAATTTCACAACTCATGGAGCCATCGATCCTATTTTATCACTGTCAAACCCAGATTTTCCAGCACAGAGGCATGCAGATGTGTTAATCCAAGGAAAAACAACTACCTAACCTCTCCCTTACCTGAATGTTTTAATAATTAAATTATGTTAGATTCTGCAGAGACAACTGCACATGTTTATACTTTGGGGCCTGCATTGTAAAGTCAGCTGAAGTACAAGTACCTGTCTGATTCCTTTGTGCACAGGCTAATGAGGGCAGAAAAACACCTTCCCACAAGCTGAGTTACAGTAGGTGTTTATGTCAGAGTGAGAGATAACCTCAAAGTCTGATCAAAGTACAAAACAACCAACAGAAGAACTCCCTACAGCTATCAGGCCTTCCGTGGCTGAGAAAAGTTCAAGAACTGTCTTAAATTCCATTATTTTCACTTTACTCTCCAGATTTTGAATACTATTTCTACATTTCTTAATGAAATTTTCATTTGTTTAGAAGTGAATTAGTATGAAAATCAAATAGATTGTTTGAATTATAAGGAAATAGTCTTGAAAAAAATTTGCTTTATTACAAAACTTTGGCCTTCCTTTAATTTCTTAAATGGCTGTATTGTTGAATTTCATTCTCTATCAACTTTCTGAATTGCTGGGGGAAGGTGGAATGTTGTTTAAAAAAGAAAAATAAATATATATAAACAGTTGCCATGTCTTTACCCACATTAAGCATTTGCAAAGCCACTTTATGTTAAAAAAATCCTGTAGTGTGAAAGATGGCTTGGATATTTAAACCAAATCTAGCTTAAAAACAGAATTGGGGGAAATGGATAGGATAGCTCCAGAAAGTTCCACTCTCACAGCTGTCAGCTGAGAAGAAATGGGGGAAGGGGGAAATGCTGAGAAAGGAATTTATTTTTTTTTGGCAGTGAAGAGAGGAACATGCCATCCCTGTTTGAAAAGTTTCAGGGTGGGAAAGGCTAAGGCGGGGCTAACATACTATACATACCTTTATGTATATTTTTGAGGCCGACAAAACAGTGTTGTGTTTAAGCAGAGTTCAGCAAGTGGAGAGGGAACTGACATTCACTCTGGCCATTTGGTTCTCTTAAATAAGCCCACAATTGACAGCAGGCTGAGAACAGGCACAGGAGGTGGTGACAGGCTGCCTCCCAAGAAGACAATACAAATTCTGTGTATCTTGCATCACATATGTAAGAAAATGGAAATAACCTTTCGTGTCTGGAGGAAAGATATTAAAGTGTTTATCTGCAAGGCCCTCAGAGGTGTAGGCTCCTGTGAAGTTACACTCACTGGCTCACAGCCTTTGAATCCCCAGAGCTAATTCTCAAATTAAGTAGCCTGTTATTGTTGCAGCCACACTTCTGGGTACCTTGCATGACAGCTCACAGAGAGAAAGGGAGAGAAGAATTAGCCTTGTTTCCTGAAGCTACAGATAGAAGACATTAACATGAAATTGTAGACCAGGTGAGGGAAGGCAAGCCAAAAGTATTCTTCTGAGCAAGTTTAAAGCTGCAAACTTTTCTTCCTAGACTGGAAGAAGAACTGGGCTGAGACATGCAGCTGAATAATGCTATGGGACATCGATGGGGATGTTAGAAACAAAGACATAATTATGTAAAAGTTTTGTAAGTTCAGCTCCACTCCACAGAATAAAAGTGTGAATATACTGGGTATGGTATATCCAGTTCAACAGACCTGAGACTCACTTATGATGCAAAACTGAACACATTATTAAAGAAAAAAAACCTGAAAAACATATTAAAAAGGCAACATCCTAAGAAAAATAACATCCTAAAAGGCAACATCCTAAAAGGAAGGAAGAGTAAGATGTGTATGAAGGTATGAACAAGAGCATTTGCTTGAGAAGTGTCACAAAGTCCACATCAGAATGGGAACCACCATTCGTTGACACCTGTGGATAGAGTCCAGTCAGGGCAGAGTAGTCCTAAATCAGATCTTCTTCTTGGAATGGGGTGAAAACCTTCCCAGAGAAATGGAAAAAATGCCCCAGCTGATGAACACAAAGTAGTATAGTGTTCTCAGAGAGGAAATTATAAAGAAGGTAGTTTTAAATAGCCTGATTCCTTTGAATATTCTTCTGGTGTTATTTTTCTGGACCATCCCCAGCTTGCTCTCACCATCACATCAGCAGTACAGAAACATGCAGTGCTTTCATTCTTCTAAATCAGTGATTTTCAACTATTTCCAGAATATGACCTCACATTACAAGAGCACTTTCTGGAGTCTGACACCTGCTACTAAGCTCAGAAAAAAGTTGGTCCTTGTCTCCTCAAAGCTGCAACAACCAGACCATTTCCTATGGATAACAGAGAAGATGGACCATGGAATTGGGATAGAATATGTAGTGCAGAAATAGAATGAATCTGACATCACAGTGAACTCCTTACATGTACCAGAACCCTATGATCACTATGAGCTTTTTCTTTGATAAAAACTGGCTTCAAATTAGCCATGAAGAAAATTGTGTCTTCCTTTCCTAAAAGTTCACTCCCTTCCCTCAATTTGTTTTATATCCCATACCATTAGTCAAATATGGAGATTTCTGGGTGAATTCTTCAACGTTATCTCCTGCATGGTCCCAGTTTTTCTTAGGGTTTTTCAGTGCCCAGCTCAAGCACTGCCTTCCAAGCATGGTCCCTTTTGGTGGTCCCTGGCATTTGGGTGGGACACGTGCTCACTCCAGGACAGTGAGGAGATCTGACATGCAGCCTCACATAATCATCTCACTCAACATAATCATCTGCTGACACAGTCATGAGCTGTGTCATCCAGCAATAGAAGGACCCAACATCCACAATAACTGTGCACTGAAAACTTGCATTTGTGGCTCCATGGCCAAAACCACAGGAAAACTATTTTTAGCACAACGGAGCTCTAAATAGTGGAAGCACTGAAAATTTAGCTCACATCATGGGCCAAATTCTTCTCCTGGTTACACCCACTCTATGGAGAAGCTTGAGTATGGTAAACAGAGACACTCTGAAACAGAAATTAATTTTTCTTTTTAAGCGAAGTTTTGCTTATGAGCAAAATAAGTATTTTAAACTTTAAATGAAGAAAGGTATGCATCCTCCAGCATTTCCTCTGGAAATAAAAGGAGAAAGGAACTGTTTGAAACAGAAGCTCTCTATTACAGTAACTGTATCTATTGTGATAAAGGTAATTCTTCCCACCTGTATATGTGTGAACCATAGAGCTGACATCTCTCCATTCATTACACAGCCACTTTTGGCCTAGACCAGTGAAAAGAACACTGAGTTTATCTTAAGAGAAGGCAACACAGATGAGTGTAACCTATGGTTAACAAATCAGGTTTTAATAGCTAGACCTGCACTTAATTACTCACAAGCCAGCTTTCTAACAGCCATTTTATCACCTCAGGATTTCCCAACACAAAACAATTAGTGATGGCAGTGCAGAGCACTCAGGCTTTCTCATGTAGGAACTGACAGGACCTGACTTTCTCCTTCTGGGTGTAATTCCAACGGAGTCACCAAGTTACAGGGTGCCGAGCCTTTATAACTTGCATTTAAATTTTGTGGCACACTTAGGGACACAATTTTGTTTTCCAGCCTCATGACCAAATAGTTTGGTTTAATAATTTCCTCTGCCATATCAAGATCTGCATATACAAGCATAATAATGTCTATTGTAAATTAAAGTGCTTTTGGGCATAGTGTAGTACAGGTTTTGGACAGTGTGTTCCAAGCTATTTGCTTTCTCTTACCTAAATTTCCACCAATTTTTGTTTGTTTGTTTGTTTGTTTGTTTTTGTTTTGTTTTTTTTTGTTGGAGAAGGGGGAACTGGTTCATCTTCTAAACCCAAAAGTATTTGGAAAAGCCAGTAAGATGAGAAAATCATATAACAGTAATATAGTAATGACAATGTTATTTCTCACTTACTATCTTATTGTTGATGAGTCTTCTTGCACTCTTTAAGCACTGCCCTATGACATATGTTTTAAAAGGAAGTACAGGAAGGAAAATCAAAAGACAAACAACACATTTTCAATTTAGTTGCATTTTTTCTAATCCGATACAAATTAGTATTGTTGTTGTCTAAATACCTTCTACATACCTTGATATGTAACACTGTAAAGGGCAAAAAATAAATTCATAAATGCTCCAGCTGCTTAGCCAGCCCCGTGTAAGGCACTAAAATAGTTCACAACCATAATTACAATTCACCACATCTTGGGAATGACATTTAGGATTCTTGAGGCGCTTTTAGATAATTTTTAGACTCTGCGTAGAAGTTCAGCTGTCACAAAGTCAGTTTTATTTTGTAACAGATTTTATCCTTTGGAATGTTGTGTTTGGAGTGAGTTGAAGATATGGAAAAATACATGCAATATAGTTTGCTTACCCAACTGAAATATAACTCCTAAAACAAAGTTGAAACTTTTTTTTCCCCCTTAATGTTCATATTCCAGCCTGTGCTTGTCCACAGCTATTTAGACTTGGAAGTGGGGGCAATGGGGAGGGCAGGAGAAAAAACTTTCCCCTACTGCACTGCTCTGACTCCATTAGTGGAGTCAACGAGGATTTCTGCCTCTCTCTCCAGTAATTAAATAAATATTTAACATTGCGGGATTCAGTTGGAATCCCAAAAGTTAACAATAGCCTGAGCTATCGGCGTCGCTATCTCAGGGGTTCTTCTTTCACAGGGGTATATTTAGATCTCGGCCACATTGCCCACTTGCATTACGAATAGTACAACCCCCTCTCCTAAAAAACGAAAGGAAAAACGAAAAAAAAAAAAAGAAGCTCGGTAAAATCTGGAAACTTTTATTAAGTGACGCCATCTCCGCGGATCTCCTTCCCTGCTGCACAACGCGCTTCAAAGCGGAACAAATGCAGTGGCCGGCAGGCTCGCGTAAAAAAAAAAAAAAAAAAAAAAAAAAAAAAAAAAGCAAAAAGCAAAACAAAAAAAGCAGTAAGGAATGAACACAGCATTACCTTCCAGCAATTACTGCAGCTCCATTTCCTCCCCCTGTATTTTGCCACTATCTCCCCCGCAGGGACCCCCGGTCCCCTCTCTCTCCCCGTCCGGGGGCACAGCCCTGCGGACGGTCCCGGCGCGGCGACACCCCCGAGCTGCCGGCGGAGAAACCTCGTCCCCGCTTTAGAAACTTTCTGCAAAACTCGTGTGTCAGGTCTTTTTTCCCTTCCTTCTTTCGTCCTGTAATACCGCCCTTCGCTCCGATGCAACGCAGCCATCTTTTGTGCTGTGCCTTTCCTACAATCCCTGGATTTTGCCGGTGTAAATCCTGGCTTTGCCCCAGAGCACGCTGATCCCTCTTGGTGATTAATTTATCTAGTTTGCAAAACGGGAACTGCAATCACGGTGTATTGATTCTTTGCATTAAGTCTCTCTGCACAAAAAGAATAAGCACAATCTGACTTTTTAATGGATATAAACATGTATATGCACATATAAAACATATAAATACATATGTATACACATATTTAAGGTATTTACATGCTATGTCTGTGCTCCCATCAACATACACACCTCAAAATTGGGAAGTTTAATTAAGGTAATAGTGTTTTTCATGTTAAAATTATAAAGTATGAATGATCTTTATACCAGGCCTATGTTTGCATTTTACTACTCTTTATGTATAAACAAGATGGCAGAAATGGAAAGTAACATTTGTAAATGAGAATACAGGTCTGCAAAAGACAGATTGTGCTGTGTGTATCTACTGAGCTAAACACCATAAAAATGGGTTAGTCTTGTTGACAACAGAGCTCACAGAGGTTCCAAAGTCCAGTCAACAGGAACAGTTTAACAGCTGCACCCCCTAGAAGAGCCACTTAATACAGAACATCAAATTTATGCAATTAGACATTTGCAGAATCAAAACATTTATTATTAAAATAATGAAATTATTATGATTCTGGCTAATCATTAGCCCTTGCTCTTCATGAAGATGACTAGAGCTGTGAATGACCAGCTTAATCCTCTCATACCCCAGTTTGGGAAAAACTTTGTCTCCCTCAAGCTGCAAGCTTGAGTTCCCTTGCCAGAACATCAATGTTCTCACAAGATTTGAGCCAGCAGTGCCAGGAAGGTTAAAAAACCCTCTGTGAGGTGTTGGCTTGTCAAAGGAAAGTCAGACTTTGCAGATTAGTGCTGTTTTTCTTTAAAGGATTCAGCCAGAGTGTGAGGAAGATAACATTCTTCTTGATGTATTCAACCTGGATTTCTAAAAGGTTCTTGGCAACGTCTCCCACTTTTCTTAGAGGAGATTATCTGCCAGGGAAAAGGAGGTAACATCTAATAGGTATAACTGGGCAAAAGGAAGTCAGCAAAGAGTGGTGGTTTCTGGTTCCTTTTCACAGCAAAGGAAGTGGAATTTGGCAGGGAAGAGTGCCCATTGGTGCTGCTCAGTGTGCCACTGGGTGAGCTGGAGAAGGCACTTAGATGAGCTGTGGATAACAAACTCATGTATGAAAGTGAAGATGAGGACTTGGTGTGAAGAACTGAAGGACGAGTTTCCCATACTGAGTGGGAAATAAAAGGTAGATGAAATGCAGTCTAGATATAAATGCAAAGTAGCACACGTGGGGGTGAAGTAACATCCAAGATTACATGATCTAACATATTATCACCCATGCTATGTTTTGTAATAGTTCAGTGCAGGTATTGGATGAATTTTTGATCACCAGGGAATGCACTGAACATCAGGAATTGCTACAAAAGCAATAGCAAACAACAAAAAGATTGATTCCATGCTGGGGATTCCTGGTGCACCTGCATCACAGGTTCCAGACAGAGGGCCAGTTCTCCATCTGAAGGAAGGAATGCTACATCTGGTAGAGGTACAGACAAGGCCAAAAGGAGTGGTCTGAAATCAGATGGGTCCCATGCAGAGCAAGCCTAAATATTTATTCTCTTGCATCTGGAAAAGAAACAGCTGAAAAGGGATATTAAAGACATCTGCACAAAACCCAAATTGAAAAGGTGAAAGAAAAGCCTTTGTCTTCAAGTTCTGGAAGAAGAAAGCTTAGCTGCAGGCTTTTGAGAAGAAGAAGGTTGTTCTTCACTCAAAGTGTAATAACAAGTTCAAATTTATGCCCCCGAACATTGTGGATACTAAAAGTTTGCATGAATTCAAAAATCAAAATTGGTGACAGAGCAAATTCCTGAAAAGAAAGCCCATTAAAACTCATTAAATACCAGACACTGGTCTCTGGCTCTGGGAGTCCTGTGGTTGCAAATTGATGGGTGAGGATTCCAGGCCATCACTGTTTTCCCAGCACTTGCATTGTTGCTCTGGGCATCCCTGTTGTGGCTGTTGGACAGGACACTGAGCTGGACAGGCCTTTGATCCCACCTGCGAGGGTCATACTCATGTTCTTCATATGTCAGGAGAACTGTTTTTTCATTCTGGTGCTCATCTCTCACTGCAGTCACATTTTATTGTCTATAATATCACAAATTCTGGCCTGCATTTTTCTAAATTGTGTGATACCCCAGTTCTACCTCTCTACCTCTCCACCATTCTACAAATATTTTACATCTACTTAAATTACACATATAAAGACACCAGTTGATAGGAATAAAACTCTTCTATTCTAAAATTGTTAAATTGTTTTTGTTTATGTACCACTCTGGCTTTCTCAATAGACTCAGAAGCAAAGATTCCAAAAAGTCAGTAATGAGTTTACACTCTGAGTTTTGAGTTTACAACTCAAAAATGCATCAATTATTCTAATCTACATTAAGAAACTATTATTAAGAAATCCACATTAAAGGTAATTTAAGTAGAAACCTCAAATTAGTGAAGCTTCAATATAGAAGAGCATGACTATGAGAGCTCATAGCCCAGTGCAGATACTGAGTGAACCCTGCTGCATCTTTTCATCCACATTTTTGTATCACTATGTACAACACTGACAGTTATGCTTTGAAACAGGCTGTGTAACAATGAGAAACTTCCCTTCATGCCAAACAAGGAAAAAAAAAGGGGGGGGGGTGGTGTTGCATTTTCTCTGAAGAGAAAATGGTAGCAGGCAGAACAATCATTTGGCATTTGAAAAGTTTTGTTTGATGGAAGAAAAATCCTTTTGAAACAGTAGTGCCAGTGAGGAACATCAAATGGAAAAGCTTCCAAAACTTGAATTTTGACAATGATGAGATGGGATTGCAGCTGAACTTCTCCTTTTGTCCATTCTCCTCCTTCTCTAAACTAGCAGTAAAATACAATGTATTTCATGAGGTACTTTAAAAAATTTATATAGACCAATGGAAGAGATGTAGGCCAGAGATTCTTTGGTCCAACTCAAAGGATGGCAACATACTTGAGGAATATTTGAATATTACACTTTCTAAGAGAGAAGCTTTTGCATTGCTATTAGAAATATGAAGAAAATTAGGTTCAGCTAGAAAATGCCACATGTCCAAAATCAGCCAGATATATCAGTGGCAATGTCAGGGCTCAAGCTTTTAATTCAACCCCCAATTTTGATTCCAAAGACTGCTGTGATGCAGAGGATCTTGGGTGCATAAACACAGAGCAGTTATAGTTGCTCTGCAGTTCCCACATTTCTCTACAGTTCTCTACATTTTGGGGTTTTGTAGAGCAAGGAGGTTTTTCCATTCTAGATTGCCAAAGAGCTGTTTCTGAGAAAGCCACACAATTCAACTTGAAATAAGCTCTTTCCTGCCTTTCTTATACATAACTCATCACACCCAGATTTTAATATTTGTGTTCTTGTTTCAAACCTACTCTTCTAATTTATTGTATGAGAAATGTCTTAATTTTCATGCTGTTGAACAAATTTCTTGGAAAAATTCTGGTTTTAATGCCAGGTACTATTAATGGGATAGTTGGAACTGCTGATAGAAAGTTACTAGAAGAAACTTCAGTTTTAGGAAAATACTGATTAGTGCTTACATTTAAGCATAAAAATAATCTCCCACTTATTCAGTGAAGTTTTTATGGCTGTGCTTTACTTTAAGCCCACATTTAAATTCAATTAACTTCATTTTAATAATGTACTTAAGTGCTCTGCTCTCTCAGGATAATAAGACCATTGGCATTTCATTTAGCTGGCTGAGCTTGTTTTTAAGTAAATTTTGTGCTCTCAAGCACAAACTGACAAACATGCAAATAAGAGTTACCTTTTTGCCTAAAGACAAAAAATGATAAACCAAGTAGTTTTCCAGTCCATGAGGGGAAACACCTAGGCAAGGAATAGATTTTCATTTCCCTGATACTATCATATTAATTGTCTGTAAGTGAAACACTGCCTTGCAAGGAGCCTTTGTGCCATCTTTGATCTCCTTCTTTATTTGAGCAAAGAGAGACATAAGTGTTGTTTTCCATTGAAATGAAGGACGTTTGTTTGCTTGTTTTCTAGACAAAAGCAAATGTCTTAGAGACATTGTGGGCCATATAGCTCCACTTGATAGAAATTGGCACGTCTCTTTCATTCCAGGGGAATTACACTAATTTTACACCTCAGAGTACATTTCAGAGACTTTCCACGTCATGTATGAACTTGAATAGAGAGATTCTGTATCGTGAGGTGAGATCATAATATGCAAGTGTTTCACAGACATAAAACTATGAGGTCTGGGAATGCTTGACAGTAGCTAGTAAATACAGTATGGTCTAGTCATTAAGTGGGACCAATTGTTTATAAGCAGAATAAACCAGTTGGTAGACAGAGCCAAAAAGCAGTTTTCTTTACCATGGCACTCCTAATTAACAGCTTTTCCCCACTGAAGCAATAAAATGAAAAAATATGGTTTTATTAAGTCTTATGTAGCTCAAAAAAAGCCCTTTCAAACGTCATTAACACTTGATCTGTTCACCAGAGAAGTAACCATTTTAAAAAGAAGTAAAAGAATAATTGAAAAATTTGAGCATAAACCAGAACTGGCAAGGCTATTTCTGATGCAAATTGTGAACTGGCCTAAAACAATGCCAATTTTACCACCATTCAATGTTAAAGGAAATAAATTGTGTTATGTTGTCATAGTTACTTCAATTAATGAAATAAAAGACTTTCAGTATTTTCTAATGCTGTTAGTGTTTATGGAACCAGACCAAAAGCAAGCCCAGCAAAATTGGAATTTCTGGTTTTCATACAATTACTTCTATGAATAATATTAGCAAAGGCTCAGTATGAAAAAATACCTTGAGCACACGAAGCACACTTCCATTTTTATATTGTGATGCAATTATTTTCAGGAAAATGTATTCCTGGCTGAAGGGCAACAATACTTAACAGGTATTGGGAGAATGTCAGACAGGAAACTTGGTACCTTCAAAACCAAGAGTTTTGAGTGATTCACAGCCAGTTTAGAGCAGCTCACCTCTGCAAGAACTGGCAGGTGGCTGTGGGTACAACCAGCATCTGAGCTGCCACAAACACTTGGGCATATCCTTCATCTACCCCAGGGAGATGGTCCAGCCCAGAGAGGGGGAAGGAGAGTGGGCTTTCCTTCCTCCAGGCCAGTGTTGCTGAAGGAAATTCATATGCATAAGAATGAAGTGAGACTTTGAGAAGTTGGCATGAGCACTTAGGGGTTTTCTCTCAAATTACAACATATTGGTGCTGCTGGTGGCTCAAAAATTTACAGACAGCATAATGCTAAGTAGGATGGCTTCCCCATGTCCTGCCCTTCATCTGACTGATGAAAAACAAGTTTTTCTAAGTTGAAGGAACACTGGGTTTGGTTAGAAGAGGTCCCTCTGGCTGACTGCTCCCCATTGCCTGCCTTTTGTCCTTTCCACTTACTTTCACAGGCTTTGTAAAATCTGCATATAAGCCCTAAAGATGTTATTTAGTCTTTTCTTTTAAAAGGTAAAAAAGTCTGATTGATTTCAGAATGATTTCAGGCTGTTCAAATTCCTGACATGGAAAACCCTGTAGTTAGTCAAAAGTAATCCTGTTATTTCCACCAGTTTTACAACACTATAACCATCACTCCCGTTGGGTGGTTTTGAAACTACATCAATGCAAAGGGAGAACAAAGTTAAACCATCCCGTCTTCTGAGTACAGAAGGGCTTTGGAACCTCCATAAAACTTCACTTCCTTGTTGTAAATGATAATAATTCAGGACAATTCTTCATAGGTTCTTTGCATTTAAACATCAAATGACATGCAAGGCTTCAGAAGCACTCACAATCTGTGCTGTGAATCAGAGGAAAATAAAGCAGTAAGAGTTAATAACTTCTTTGGAGCAAATAATCATTTACAGCTGGTTCACCATTAATGTGTACCTGACCAACCACTCTGAGTTCATAAAGTTCAGTGGATTCAGTAAATTTAAATGAATTATTGTACATTAAAGGCCAAGTCCTATGTGTTTTTATGCAGGCAAAAGCTTCACTCTTTCTTTCTGAATAGGGCCTGATTAACAACAGAATTCAGCTCTATGTTAATGCACCATTTAGTGCCCCACTTTTGCACACTGCAATGCTGCATCTGTGCCCATTTCATGTTCTCAGCTAAGTTGAAAGCCAAAAAGAATAGATTAAAATGGTGCATTACAAGTATCTCACACATACTCTTGCTTATAAACTGAATGGCTTTTTTTATAACCAAAAAATGGCCTCCTTTCCTGACTGAAGGCCTTTTCTAAATGCAAATCTGGCTTTTAAAATTCTTTATGGTAGCAGAGAGAAAAACCCCATAATCTACATTGATATTGTGCTTACAAATTGTCCTCCTTGCATGGGGCACAAAAGAGCTGCCTGGCTAGTGTATGGTTCTGGGGGAATCATCCATTTTTATCACTTTCAGTTATTATTTCCTTCCCTGGCCACAAATATTTCCCACAGTGCCACTGTTTTCCCCTGGCCTCCTTACTCATCCAAGCTAATAGTTAGGGGCACATTGGGCATTTTGTTTTGCTTTTTTTTTTAATGTTCTGGTAAGCACGAAAACACTCAGTAGGGATTCCATTATGTTTTAGCACTTGTGTTGAAGGGTGAAATAACTTCACAGCCTGTCAGAGGAGTGATGCATCATGAATAGTTCCTTCCTTTATTCTACATATTTTTATTTAAACATTCCTAGCCATGTTTTGTAACAAGCTGCTTTCATTGTACTAGACTGTCCAGAGGAGGAGGAGGATCTGTTTTAACTTTCAAATGACCATGAAAGATTGGAGAGAAGAAATAAACAAGAACATCTCTGTGTAAAGTTATCAAACTTTTTGCAGGCATCTGAGGCCGCAAAGCCAAATGTTAGCAAAGAATTTTTACCTTTGTTCAAGGTTTTACTACCCTTGTTTTTCAAAACTTTTTATTGTTTTCACCTGGGTATTGATTGATTCTCAAACTGTGACAAGTTTATCTCTTTTGTAATTTCTTTGAAGGCTTAATGTGTCAGAATTTAGGTGGAGAGAGCAATGGGCAAACAAGTGTCAAAACTCCATTGGGTACCCTTTTTACTGAAAATCTTCAAAATTTTGTCACAAAATTCAGTTTCCAACACAAGAAAATGTCAGCTTTGACATTTTTACTCTGTTGCAAGAATTCACCTCATTATCACATCCAGCTAAATAACTGTACCAGGCCTTTTATTAATGGACATCTCTGATGAGTGAAATACCCAAATCTCCTTTTAGGATATCAAACTTGTGAAGGCCATTTTACCTTAGCCCGTGGCCCTGCCTGGAAGGGACTGTGACACAGTCAAGAATGGATCATCAGGAAGAGGAAAAGGCATTTTCCTCCCCTCAAAGCTTTTCACAGTGCAGTTCAAGCCTGAAGTTACTGAGAATTTCCAACTCTTCCTCATCTCTTTAAAACAAGTACATCAGCAATGAAAGGCTTTTGTATATGCACAAGTTGAAGTCAAGTCACAGAAAGGTTGCAAATTGTTCTCCATCTGAGAAGTTTCCTTCTGGCTTACCCAGCTCCCTTTTGTGTTTGCTGTTGGAAGTTCTCAGGGGTTGGCCAAAGCCACCAGCTCTGATGGTGCATCAAACCAGGAGGACACATGATCAGCACTACAGCCTTCATTATCTTGCCTTACACACTGAGCTGTGCTTGCTGTTAACATTGCTTAATTAAGCCACAACATTATATATTCCTCCAGATATTCACCTTTAAAAACAGTCTAGATATAAATTATTGAATGCTAAGTTGAAAACCTAAAGCAATATCTTCACAATACTTGAATCCGGAACATCTGTTGTCACTGTGCCCTAAACCCCATTCATGGTGAGCATGACACATGCTGCCCAGAGGCAGGCTGAGACTTAGGTCATGACTCAGAGTGCTGTTCATCTTCCTTCCTTAGGGTTTCCTTCCTCCCTGTGTCCAGGAAGTGGGTCCTACACCAGCTTTCTGCCTGGAACAAAGCGTGGCCCCATCTCGAGCTAACCTCTGGCAAAGGAGAGGAGTTCACTCACACACAGCCCCATCAGCTCCTGTGACATCCAGGGGAGGGACAGAGCTTCCCTGCAGAGACTGCTCATTCTGGTACTACCCCTGGTGTTAGTAGCAGGAGCATCAGGAGCAGGAGCTTGGATGTGCTTAGCAAATCCAGACCTGGCCAGCACTGTGTGCGAGTTCCTTCACTTCACTCAGCATCACTCGGGATGCTGGTAGCCAGCAGCTGTGAAAAGCAGGGGCATGGCATGCAGAGACTGCAAACTGTGCTGGCTGTGCCTTGCCGAAAGTCACAGGGACACTGTGGTGGACCTGCAGAAATCAGTGGTGTCTGATCAACCCCCACACTGAAACCAGAGCTCTGCTTCCCAGCAGGTGCACAGCAGTCTAGCTGGGATAGTGGAGCCCAAGGTACCTACATGCAATGACAAGCTTCCCATCTCATCTTCTGCTCCTAAAGCAAAAAACTAGGGGGAAAGGAGGGGATGGCACAGTTTTTAAATCAGTCCATTACTCTTTGGAAAAAATAGCAGTGAACTGGACTTAGGCATCCTGCACAGAAACAGGAGACTGAGAAACCTCTTCCTAAATGTCCGTAGTTCTGTGCTGATTTACAAGTCCTAAAGACAAAGTTTATTAACAATATTCCCCTTATGACTTGAATTGGGAAAACCCTTTTTCTTCCTTGGCTAGGAATATAACCTAAGAATAATACAATATTATCTAATAAAACCTAAGCATGGTTACACAATATTATCCTATTGACACAGTAGAAAAAGGTTCAGAACTGATTAAAATAAATGGCTGTGTGGAGTCAGTGGCACAGATGTGCAACTAAAAGATAGCACCAAAATAATACCAGAAAGCTTTAGAAAAGCAGTAAAACATTTTGGATCTATTCTCAAGCTGCATTGCTATTGATTTGCTATAATGGGAAGAGTTGAAAGAACTTTAGCCTCAAAACCCAAAGGAAGTAGTAACGAGGACCCTAAAATATAATGGCAGATTTATGTAAAATAAGGAGAAATTCTGGGGAAGTTCTACACCATGTAGCCAGGCTGCTCTTTTAAGAAGTCCACATAGTGGCTGGGGTTTGCAAAAGCTATTCGGTAAATTTAGCAGCATGAAGGTAAGAGTAACCTTGGGGATTTTTTCAGTTCCACAATATTGATAACAAATCCCTTTTATTTTTTTCAGTTTTCTGAGAATTTTGAGAAAAATTCCATTTTTTCAATTTTTCCATTTTTTCAAAATAAAATCAGCTTTTCTTTTCTGATCCATTTGTTATGGATGTAACTGTGAACAGCAGGATAAAATTACTGGCTGCGTGCAGTGTGTGCTTAAAGGACACAGACCAGACTCCAGGCTCCCTCCTGCCTCACAGACGTTTTATCAGTTGGAAGTAAATGAATAAAAACCCAGAACTGATTTGCATTTGCAAGCTCAATAAAAGAGAGAGAATGCAGAAAAAGTAATCACACAGGAATGTACAGAACATTAAAACCAGCAGCAGAAGGTAGTGTATAGTCAAAGCACAGGTGCTTCATCACCGTATTTTCACTCAAGTACCCCTATCCTCAAATAACCTGCACAAAAATCCCTGGAAGAGGTAGTGGGAAGACTCTGGAAGATGAAGGAAACAGTCTGAGGAGAGCATGGAGCTGGCACTGAAGGATCACAGACAGCAAAAACTTTTTGGGTTAAACTTCTTCACATCAATACAAAACTGCCCAGTCACAAGGTGAGCTGCTGGGTGACCAGAAGAACAGATAGGACCTAATAAAGAAAATGGATCTTTAAGGTTTTCTTTGTTGTAAATTTTACAGTTAAGTCAACATCAGGTTGAGAAGCAAACTCTTCGTGAAGAAGGGGAGTGGAGAGGGCAGGGCTGGACACCCAGAGCTCAGCAGTGCCAGCTGCCATAGTGAGTGGCATTCTTCATGCTGAGCGTGCTAAAACTAAATCACAATGCCATAAGTGTAGAAGTGTCTGAGTGGTGTCACTCTGGTCACTCCTCCTCTCATCAGGGCAAGAGTGGTGCTTGGACAGCCAGAGCCATTAAAGAGATGTCTTGTACACTCTTTTGCCATCTCTGGTCAGAAGGAACCATGTATGCCTACAATTACCAACCAGGGACCTGATCCACAGTCTATTGAAGTCCACTGAAAGGTTTCCATTGATGTCAGCAAGCACTGGATGGGCCCCTGGAGCTTCACTGCATGCTCACAGCATTGTGACTGATGTCAGCTGGAGCTTTGCTGGGTGGATTTCAGGACTGGCTCAGATGCCCAGTTTCCTCTCCTGCTATGATGGGTAAAAGGCCAGCCTGCAAGGACAGGGCTGCAGGTTTTTATGCTGGTTCTAAACAAGGACCAATGTTCTGCATATTGTGCAGCAGCCTTGGGCCATGCTAAATTAATGCCATCTGCTCCTGGCCTTCCTCCCCTGGCCTCCTCCCACCTCCTCCCTCAGGGGGCTTCTGACAGTAGAGAATAGCTGGAGTACAGTCACAAGCATCACGCCTCTTCCTGTCCCTAACACACCCTTTGCACCCTTTGTTTCTCTCTAAGTGTCATGGGTGGAGTAGGATCCCAGCACGCTGGCTCCAAACCAGCTGGCAGCATCTGGCCAGGCTCAGCCCCATTTCTCCCAGACTTGGAGGACCTGGAGCAGGCAGAGCCTCAGCTCTACAATCTCCAGGGGTTAATGAGGGATTTTTTTTCACCCAGGAGAGGAGTTATTTCCAGTGATGTCACTCTCATCTGAAAGCTTATGAACTTTCCAAATTCAGAGGAGAATTGCAAATACCGTGTGAAATCTTTTCTCACCCGAGGTTGAAACCTTTGCCAAGAGCCCTGTCAGGGCAAGGATCCCACCACTAGTCTGAAAGTTCAAAAGGTAGGAGCCATTTCTCACTATCAGTGTTTGTGAGACCCAGCTGAAAGGAAAGATCCTAATTACATTTGGCATTTCTAATAGCCAGTCTCCCACTAAACAAATGACATCATTTGTGGCATTGGCAGTAAAAGAGTCCACTGTAAGGGACTGTAAACAACAGTCCATCCAATTTCATTCTACTCTAACAAAGGAAAGTGAAAG
This sequence comes from Emberiza elegans, assembly GCA_024865655.1. Taxonomy (NCBI): domain Eukaryota; kingdom Metazoa; phylum Chordata; class Aves; order Passeriformes; family Fringillidae; genus Emberiza; species Emberiza elegans. The sequence continues at coordinate 869,904 of JALJVW010000797.1, forward strand.
GGGGGGGGAAATCTTGCTAAATTACCATGATGTCCACTTTTTTTTTTCAAGGATTAGACGTGTCCTGATACCTCTGCAAAATGGTTTTGAAATAGTGGATGAAGCACACTGAGAAACTGGGACTTCTGGCAGCCCTGGGAAATCCCTGCACTGTGCAGTGTGCAGCAGCTCAGGCTGGGGCTTTCTGGGCCTGAAATTTTTGGGTCTTACAGATCTGTGAGGTTGGTTGTATTTGGAATGCTGTATTTGATATTTCCCTAGGATGCATTTGCCAAAACAGTACTTATATTCTCAATTCCTGTTGGAAAAATATGTGCTCTTCCTCTTCACCTGCGGGGGCCACAGCTCACCCCTGTGTTCAGGGGGGAAGGGATGGTTGTGTGTAATCCTCCTCTCCCTCTAGAGAAGAGCTATCAGCTCTTTTGGGAATGAACTTTGCAGGATTTTGGTGTAGAAATGAATCAGCCTGGACTTACCAAGGAAATACCATGATGCAGGAGCTGTGCACCAAATCATAATGAAGGGAACAGACAAAAATCTCTATGTATAATATGTAAGACTGCTGAATTTCAGTCTCAGGTTCTGTATTTTCTGTTTTTTCTGTGCAGCAGCCTGGAATCAGGACAACGCCAGCTCAGAGTGACCCGTGCTGCCGACACAGGAGGATTATTCAGAGCTCTTCTTTCCTTGTAATGATCCTGCTGACTCTGCTTAGTTTGTGATATTTGAGGGCATTGCAGCATGAGGAGGTAGGAACACAGCCCATTAATTGTAACAGGATGACGGTAGGGGAGGTTTGATAGTTACATGCCCGTAACTGTAACCTGCATCCAGCTATTTTCAGCCCTTCATGCAAATAAAAGCAACATTTGCATTCAGATTGCCCTTAGTGCATAGATGTGATGGATGATAACTTAAAAGTGCAGTGCAAGGACAATACTCATCTATCCCATGGCAAAGAGATACTTTTTTTTCCTTGCCAGGTTCTGTAGATGGATGCCTTTTGCCATATTTTTTAGGCAATTGCACTTACAATGAAAAACAACTGTTCATTTGGGCTGGGAGCCTGAGTATTATCTTAATACTTTCTCAGTTTTTGAAACCTTCTTCCTAGCTGCCCTTCAGATAGCTTCCTTATGCTAAAGAAAAGGCCTCACTTTGGTCTTTTTTTCATTTGCAAAAGTATGGGATGCATTCTTGATCCAAGCCTATGGGAAAATCCCGTCACTTATGAAAGGGGATGTGTTCATAATGTTCCTTTCTCTTATTAATTTAGTTACAAGGCGCTCTCTGAGTCCTGTGCAGTATCACCATGCAAACCCTTTCACGCTAGTTAGGCTTGATTCACAGGAGCACTGGCCTTGCAGAGTGTGAAAGAGGCCATTTATGCTTAATAATGATAATAACCAGCAGTTGGAGACTGGGGAAAGAAAGGAAAATAAAACCCTGCAGAACTTTACAGGAAAGGACATTGAGTGTTGCCAGGAGGGTGAGGAGGTCAGACATCTGGTGGTTAGTCTCACCCTGGATTGCAGGCAGGAATGCTTGGCCGTGGAGGTGGGGCTGGGCTGGCCACCGAGGCACAGGCTCGTGGCCCATGGGACATTGGGGTGCCCCAGTGTGCCCCCCATTTCCACCAGGCCTCTTTTGTTTGGGGGTGCAGAGCACACAGTGATCTCATTCTCCATAGCCAAACTCCCAGGGAATTATCAGCAAGGAGAAATTAATGCCCTGGGAAAATTTAGGAGATTAAATTGGGGTAAAGACTACCAAAGAAATATTTAGTAAATCCCTCAGAAATCAAGTCATATTCATCCTTGTTCACCATGAAAATGCCCAAAACACAGGATCACAGAGACCTGTGTGCCCTTACTGGGTGGTCCCAAACTTTCTGGGCACAGAAGCCAGTGACCCCTCCCACAAGGAGCCCCAGGCATTGCTGCTTTATTCCACTCCTGAAATGAGTGGAAAGAAATAAAAGTATGAAAGAAACATTGAGAAAGTGCTGCACCTGAGAGTATCAAACCCCTGCAGAATGCTCCTGAGGGGGCACAGGGATGGAGAACTCCTAAGGCCAGCTCTCATTTGGCCAAGGTCACTGAAATACAGAGAGTAAAGCCTAGAATAATGCTGAGCCCACAAATTATATCTTAGTATCAAAGTGTAAGATCTCACAATGTTTTTCCTTTTGGTACTGCAATCTCAATGCCCCCAGCATTTCATTTTTAAGTTATCTCAGACATTCACTGTGTTCAGTTTATGTTCATCTCCATCTATTTTTAACAAAAAATAAACTCAAATGCACATTGGAGCAAGACAGTATTTCTCTGGAGTATCATAACATTGTTTGATCACATCTTTTCCTGGCACTTAGTCCATCAGTTTATGAATTATTTTGTTACACTGAGTACATAGTTGATAGTTTAATGGCTGGGAGTGATTGTTCTCAAAATACGGATGGAGTTGTCATGAAAATACATAGCTAGGGTTGCTAAGGCATGGTTAAATTAAGGCATGCATTGAATTCTCTGTTGTTTTAGCTGTTCTTTCCTTGCCATGTTTGGAGAACATCCTATCTAGTGCAATCCTCCAGGACATCTTACCAGATTCCCCATCAGGCTGTGACTAACCCAATGCTTTGAGTCACCAATTTGCCACCCCTGGGCTCTGGCCAGGCCCGTGCAGCAGTGGAGGGGCTGTGATTGGCCTCCAGCACTGCCTGTTTTGCAGTACCAGGAATTCCTTCCAGCCCCTTTGAACTAATTCTGAACAGACTTGCGCTTCAACACAGCATTTGGCTCCATGATACACAGGGAGGTTTTCAAGAGCATGGAAGAGTTCAGACAACAGTAAGAAGTAGATTTCTAGAATTTGATTTTTAAGGGTTTCAAAAGCACTGACAGCAACAGATGGGGTCCAAGGAGATTTTCAAAAGCACATATTGAAATGTCACCCTGCCTTTGCCTCCACAGGCCCATGCAGCAATTGGTTCAGAGAAGGGCACCCCAACAATTCCAATTAGAAACTCAAATAAAGAAGATTTTCATTGAGTATCTCTGTACTTCTGATCAACCACAGCATTTCTGGCTTCTCGAGAGAGAGCTTAGCTGACACCAGTTACAACTCTGGTCATGTGTGACCTGTCACTGGGAATATTTTTCATGCAGCCTTACTGACAGACATAATGTGTGTGGGTGGGGTATGGGAAGCATAATTACCTTAAAAGTGGGTCCCCATAACCAGCCCACTTCAATATTCTCAGTAGCTTTAGTCTGTGCCTCCCCATCTACACATAGTGAAAAAGAATATGTACCAAATCCTTATTTTTGAGCAAATATCTGTGGGAAAGGAGCATAATTGGCAATTTCATGCAAGGTCTCAAATCCATGCAGGTATTTGAAACATGAATAAAGAGAAATCTTTAGACTGAAACTCAAGGAGAAAAAAAAAGCCAAAACAACCAAAACCAACAAAAAACATAATCCAAAAAAGAATCAGAGGCCAGTCTATGAACATGTGGAAATAAAATTTTCAGACTTGCTAAGTGAAACAGAAACAGAAGCCCTATATTTATCTTAGAACATCCTATTGCTCTGGACAAAGGAAATTCACAGCAATAAGAGCTAGCAAAGAAAATAGTTTATCATGAAATCTAGTGACACAGACTAATAACTAATCATTGTAACTGCAGTCAATACCTTCCTTGTAAATCCAGCAAATAAATATTCAATGCCCTGTAAAGTGATCACCAGCCTGCAGTGAAGATGACCCCAAGTACATCCCAAGCACATGGGAAAAGGATCAAAACAAAAAGGACATAATGGTTCTTAACAGAAATGACATTATCCGTGGAAGGGACAAACACACATGGCCTTCAGATTCATGTGAAACAATACCAGGGCTGCAGCAGGGCTGGGACTGGGAAAAGCAGATGCTGCCCAAATCAGGATCTGCTTGTGAAGTTTAATGTGCACAACACACATCAGGAAATCAGAGCCCTTTCATGAGTCAGAACAGCTCATGGAAAGTGCATTTCCAGCAAGCATCAATGAACCAAGTGACAGTCAAGAGGCAGAATTCAGCCCAGGAGCCCTAAGTTCATTTGGCCTGGTTGAGCTTGCCTGTATGTTTAGCTTCTTGGTAAGAAAGGAGCCAGCTACAGAAACAAGGCCTGGATTAAGGTCAGGAGCTACTGAAAAATGTAGGAACAATTCTGCAGCATTTTCTCCTAGAGATGCTGTTATCCACAGCAAGGAGCAGAACATTTCAGCTGGTGGTCATTCGTGTAAAATTAAAAACTCACACAAAGCACAAGGGTCCCTGGGACACATGGAGGGGGGAAATCCCCCCCAAGCCAAGTGTTTTTTACTCCTGCAAAGACAAATTTAGTTTAATCCTCAAATCTAGAGCTGTTTATGCCAAGGTAAGAAAACCTCTGGATTTTAATATGTGCCAAATCCATTGCTTTGGCTAGAGACTCAGATTAACTTTGGGCCAGTGTAATAGATCAAGTGATTTACTGAAGTCACCTTCACAGTGCCTGCCATAATTTTATAAGCCAAATACAAGATGCAAAGAGTTTTAGAAGCATCCAAAGGCAATATTGGCCTCCTTTGTACAGTACAAAGCTGTGCAGACCCCATGGGAGTTACCAGCATTGTTTCTGACAACTAAAACATCTTAATTCTTTTAGCATTAAAGGGAGTTAGCAAAAACATTTTCATTCCGCATTCGTGGAAAATTTGAGCCATGTTTTTCAATGAGTTAGAGCTAACACACAGCTCAACCATGAAAAAAAGACAGATAAATCTCACTAGATAAAATAGACAAGTATTGGTGGTGTTTACGTTCATGGTGTTCATGAGTATCTCCAGAGGAATTGTCTCCATGAATGGTCCTGGTGGAAGGCATGGAGCTTCCTCTGTGTGTGCAGCTGGGAATTCATTGTTTTCTGTGCACACAGCTTACAGATGGGAGAGAAAAAACCTCCACACTCAGCTACAGCTGCCTGTAGGAATAGGAAAGGTCAGGTCACCACATTTCAGGTCCTCCATTCCTCTCCCACACCTAGGTATTTGCAGTGAAATTTTGGAGTTCTAAGGAGGTGGCTTTTCCTCACCTGTCACTACCAAGCACAGAGAGGTGATGCTCAGAGCCCCAGCAAGGAGCTGCAGGCATCTGCATCCTCATTCCTCACCACTGCAGCACTCTCAGCCGCCATGGATCTCCTGTGGGATCCTGTGCAGCCACTGCTGAGCCTTGTGAGCGGGGTCAGGTGAACAGCAAAGCTCAGGCCAGAAGTGCCCTGGGAAACAGCTGGGTCCTGTGCAGGGAGGTGGCCACAGCACCGGTGTTGCTGTTGGCTGCCCGCCTTGCCCAGGGCATCCAAAGGGCTGGGGCATCCAAAGGCCACGCAGGGAGTGCAAGGGCTGCAGCTGCCCAAGGTTTAGGATGTGAATGAGTCTGTCAGGGCAAAGGAAAAGCAGCCTGTGTCCTAAAGCTGTTCTTCTCCTTCCTTTCTAAACAAAAACCCAACTTATTCCAAGGCTCAAAAGATTATTAAGAGCACAGGGGTGACACCTTCTCTAAAAGGGTTTTTAAAGGAATCCTGTGCTTTTTCAGAGTTTTATCTTAGGGAGTTATCCCATGAGCATCACGTGAGGCTGAACCTCCCCTCCGCCCCCGGAGCGACAGCCCTCGCTCCCAGTGAACCCAGCCCTGGCACTGGCACACGAGCTGCCAGCCAGGGAAACATGCAAAGCAGCCACTTGGAAAACAAAATTCCCCACTTTCTCGTGCATGTGGAATGAGCATGATTTATCTGGGAAGGAATTTGCCCTCAGTGTTGATCTCCTTAAAAGAGACTGTAACTAAAATAGCTACAGGCCACTTGAAAATTAACCAGTTGTCGTGTGCAGTGGCCTTCCCATTATTTCCCCTGATGCTAAACCCAAACTCTCATGCCAGTATCCATGTCAGTATGTCCTTAGCCCCTCTCCACAGCAGACAGGGCTACCCAGCAGACAGATGGGTATCCCTGCAGGGTGATTGCTAATTCCACAGAGGAGCTGGAGCACCACTGCCACTGGCAGCTGGAGCAGAAGAGCCATTCCCAGCCTGCCTGGGCAGAGGGCTTCCCAACAGTGGGAGAGTTATTCGGGAGGCAGGGAAGAAGCCAACTGACACAAATTGCTCACCCAGACAAACAGTCAGGATTGCAAGTATCAGGAAGCAGGATTAGAATCACAATTTGTTGGCACAGACATTATTGGCATAATATTGTTTGTGAAACCTAAAATGAATTGACTGGGGGGAAGGAGGGGAATCAACCACCCACCAAAAAAACCTCGCAAACAAAACAGTCTGTCCTTTGTAGGTTCGTATACAAACTCTCCCACACAGCCTGAGACCAAGTTTTGGATCAAGGCCTCAGCTTGGCTTTCATTTACTGGCCAAAAACAGCGGAGTGGATTTAGGGGGGGCAGGGCTGCCCATGCGAGGGAGGTTGTCATCTCCTTGTGTTGGCTGGGCTGGTTCATGTTTCCCTGTTTGCATCCCAGCCACAGCAGCTTTTGCGAGGAGGGAGAGGATTCCAACTCACTTTAAAAAGGTCCTCATTCCTGATGAGTGCTCAGAGCTGGGTAGGATTTTAACCCCTAACACCTGCCACTGTCTGTCACCAAGAAGTGATATCAAATCTGAAATGCCTGCGGTGATGGGGCATACCTTGGGCAGGAGAGCTGCTGAGGGCAGGGAATGCCTGGGGGAGCTCCAGAAAATCAGGTGCTGTCCCACACTGAGGCATCATCAGGATGTTTGTTCCAGCATCATAAAGATGATGATGTATTACCTGATGCAACAGCAGGTTTACCAAGTCTTTTAACTCAGGTCATTATTCACAAAAATCCTTGGTTCAGTCTCTTGTTTAGAAAAAAACAAGAGGTTTTAATGACCCTTTAAAGACATCATTACAAGGACTGCCAGATTAACTTGCCAAAACAGCACTATTGAGCTCCTGGAAATTCATGGCAAGGAAACGTGGCTTTAATGTACCTCATTTAACTCCTCTTATTCAGAGGAGTCAGCAGGTGTATTTCTGGGAAGCACTCAAGATGCTAATGGAGACAGCATGCAGTCAACAGCCTGTGCCTTGCTAGAACTGGAGTTACACAGCTGGAAGGAAAAATACTCTTTTTCTCTTCTCCCCAGAGGTCTCCAGAGGCAAAGGGATTTTTTCAGTCTCTGAAAATCCAGGCTTTTTATTCCTCTCCACTGCTTCAGCCAGAATTTATCCCCACCTCACTGTGCACTTCACACAGATAACCCATTCCAGAAAACCTCCCTTGATGCACCAATGCCTAACTATAGAGGCACTTATTTATGTACTACTCTTGCAGTGTCAAAGTAAATACTAAGTGATGTTCTGGAACACAGCTTGAATATCTGCCTTAAAGAGCTGATTATTGCTCTTGGAGCAAAGCAGCAGAGCCTGGCTCAAGTGAACCAATGTCCACAGCAGCAAAATCAGGGCAATGTCACAGGTGAGACAGGGCAGGTCTGTGTTTGAGGCACAGAAAACCTCACTGTCCTCTCACTCACCTGCTTTAACACCTCACCTGAAACACCACTGCACAGTTTCTGTACTTGCCCAGTGCTGCTGCAGGTGCCATGACCCAGCACAGCCTCTCCCATTTTCTTTCCTGCAGACCCAGCTCCCCACGAGGTGCAGTCACTGCCAGCCCCACACTCACACAGCACTCAGTGCTCCAGGCTGAATTCCTGGTTTTTTGCAAGAAGAAACTGAAAGCTGCCTCTTGCACTTCCCAAGAGAGTGAGTACTGACAGTGACTTGTGAGCCCGCTGTTTTACCCCACAGATAAAGGCTCTCAAATAATTGAAGATCATTGATCTGAAAGCAGGATGCTATAGCACTGCTTATCCTGGCCTCAGGCAGAGTGCAAGTGGAACAGTTCTGGTCTTTGCTTCCAAAACTGCTCCATCTGATGGTGAATTGATGTAAAACATATCCATAACCAGAAATGCCCTTTGCTCTAATCTTCCAGCCCAAACACCAGCTCCTTTGGCAGCCTTGCAACAGGGTGCCAATGCCCACACCCAGTTGTTCAAACACCTCTTAGCGCAGAGGCTCAAGGGCTTAGGAGGGGGATGTTATCAAAGTTCCAAGTGGAAGGTAGTGGTCTCTACCTGTGGAAGGGACCCTCCTGATCACCAACTCCAGTCCAACACCCCCAGGGCAGCAGCCTGGCACCTGTGTGAGAGTTTAAAGTGAGGCGATGTCTATCCCCTCCTCCCCAAGCGTGGCAGTGCTCCCAGATGCAGCCTGGCCCCATCAGAGATGCTGCTGGTGAGTGTGCAGAGAGCAGCACCACCCCCAGATTCTGCCAAAGGGACATCCTCTGCTCCTGGGACCACAACAGCAAGAGGAGAATGTCAGAAGAGCAAGAGGCAAATCTTTATTGCTTGCCTTTGTGCTTCCTCAGCAGAGCAGTGCTGGGGACCTCTCTCTCCCAGCTGGCCAGTGCTCACAAGTGGGAACTTGTTGCTGGTGTGGCAGCAAAAATCACTGCAAACAATTGCTACTGGGCTGGGTGCATCCTAACACCAGACAGGAGACAGTTGGAGCAGATAAAGAGGGAATTATTCTGCTATTTCCCACAACAGAAGTCTAGATTGTGCTAATGAGAGATGAGGACACCTTCTGCAAGCAGAGCAGTTTGAAGCAATGATGCTGTTTCCCTTGTTTCATTAGACCTTCCTGTCTGAAGAACACAATCCTTCCTGATGTCCTGCATCTGCTTTGCTCCATATCCATGTTCCTTTTTCTCCACTTATTTTCCTTCCCATGCAGGTATTTGTAGAGCAGTGCAGGCAGCAGATGATGGGCACAAACTCCCCAGCCCCTCTGCCCTCCTTTTCCCTCTGTGCAATGGGTTTCTGGAAACAATGTTGGATTGCTCCTGCTTACTAAATCAGTCCTGGTTTTTACAGCACCATTTAAACTACTTCCTCAGGAAATTTCACAGACATACTGGCAGGCATTGATTTCAAGCAGAAAATATCCCAGCAGGAAACTTAAAAAGGAAAGATGTGCTGTAATTATATCTGTTCTGGGCTTGCAAGACAGAGGAAGACAAGATATAAACTAACACATGCACTGGAGCTATAAGGTGCAGTAATGCTGTCATTAATACAATCAAAGCACTCCAGAGCACAATTCAGAGCACTATTCTTGCAAACACAGTTTTGAAGTGCACAGCTTTCTATTTGGTCACACACATGATCCCAACAGCATCAATGCTAAATGGCACAGACCATCTCATCTCATCACTCCTCAATCCAGTTAGATAGGCACAAACTGTTAAATAACCCTGAACACTTCTGGGTCACAAAAAGAGTGGACATGCAAGCCCAGCCTTTCAGCCAATTTCTAGAAACAATAAATGTTTTAATAGAAGAAAGAAAATAGCACAATGAAAGAGGATAAAGACTCTCTGAGACATTTGAAAGTACTTCACACTGTCACATCAATAGACATTCATTTTACACAGTTTCTCTGAAACTGCCTTTTTCTCAGCCAGATTAGGATCTGCACATGCAGCCTGCCCTTTACACAAATGAAAATTTATCTGTGGTGCCTTTTTCCTTCAATGCATACATTATTTACAAAGTATGGATGGGTTTTAGGGTGATACTTTCAAGTGAAATTCCCAAATGAAGATATGAGGGTTGGGGTAGGGGATGACGAGATTTACAACTTCCTTTGTTTCAATTAAACTGATTTCAGGTCTGTTCTCTGAAAGGAGAACCCTCCTAATCAAAAGGTAAATCCTACTCTGCTAGTGTCCAAAGCCAAGCCCCTGAGGTTGGGCAACATGGACAGTCCAGAGGCAGACAGTATCACATAAAGGTTTAAAGAGGGATTAACCCTGACAGACAAGCTCATTGAGGATGAGATTGAAACCACAGACCTCACAGAACAGGCTGCAAGTGGGCACCAGGAGCCACTGAACAAGAATGTTTTCACTTTTAATGTCCTTGAACCTGCACTGGTGAAGACAGCTCCCTGCATAGCCAGTCCTTCTCCAAAGCAGCAAACCAATAACTTCACTCAAGAGATTAATACAGTGAGGATTTTGCTGAGGTTTAGCCATGCTATTGAAAAATATATTAAATAACCATGTAATTCTTGTATCTGAAAACCTGTCAAATAGAAACTTGATTTTTTTTCTGAACCTGATTTTGAAGTAATACTGTCATTTGTATTTGTGACATACAAATATCACATTTATTTATAACAGGGGAAAACACACAAATTATTTTACATTTCTGCTCAGAGTACATTTACCTCTTGCAGTTTGCAGAAGGAAAAAAATCTTATTACTGGTACAAACAGGAAATCAGGGCAAAACTTTATAACAATGTTTTATACATCTGCTTTGTGGACAGGGCATTCCTGGAGACGCTCCTTTCTCTCCTGGTGACTTGTTCCACTTTCCTCACTAGAGAGCTGAAGAAGAAATCAAGTTTTGATTTCCAGGCTGGGTTTTGCGTTGTTACAGCACAGCTATTTATACTCGCTGGAACAATGGGTGACCTTGGCCCGGCACTTGCGCAGCCCGTGCTGCATTGTCCGCAGCATTCCCACCCCGCTCCTGCCTCCCTGCCCTCCCAAGGCTGCCAAGCCCTTGGACGCAGGGTGGGGACATCACAGAAACCATAAACAAAGCCAGGCAAGCCACAACGCTCAAGGTTCCACCGACAGCGTGTCCAAAGGCGGGGAGAGGTGATTTCTCCCTCCCACGGCCAACAGTGATAAACTTCCCTGCTGACCTCTGCCATGGGATTGTTTCTGTGCTACCGACAGCTGCTCCTTCGAGTGCAAACCTCTCCCTGGTGGGTTTCTTCCTGGCAAACAAGCCAGGTGCGCTGGTTTTCCTCCCGGGCTGTTTTTGCACTAAGGAAGATGCAGTTGGAAAGGTGCAGGGCGTGCCCCGCTGCCCCCGCCCTGCCCTGCTCCTGTGCCGCAAGGGAGGGGATGCTGCCAGCGCCACCGCCCTGGGACGGAGCCTGGAGGTGCCGGGAGAGCCTGGCAGGGCTCTGGGCACATCCCCCCTCTGTGCCACCCTCGGACGGAGCCTGGAGATGCCTGGAGAGCCTGGCAGGGCTCTGGGCGCATCCCGCTCCGTGCCACCCTCGGACGGAGTCTGGAGATGCGGGAGAGCCTGGCAGGGCTCTGGGCACATCCCGCTCTGTGAAACCGCCATGTACCACCCGGGCAAGGCCAGGGAGAGGCCCAAGGACCCGGGCAGGAAGGGCTGGCAGGAATCTTTCCCGGAGCAGAGGATTCCCTCTCTTGCCGTGGGGCCACAAGGACAAACCCGCTGTGCCCAGCGCTGCCCGTGGGGAGCCCAGACCGAGCGGTGTCGGTGCTGCTCCGGGCGGGCTGTGGAGCGGAGATCCCCACCAGAGGGACCCATTGCCCAGGGCTAGGAGCGCCGGGCTCCGGCCGTGGGCTGGGCGGCATCCCCCGTGCCCCTGGGCAGCATCCCTGTGCCCCATGGCAGCATCCCCCGTGCCCCTGGGCAGCATCGCCCGTGCCCAGCGCCCCGCTCCGGCTGCCCAGAGGCGGCTCTGTGCTGTCCTGCTCCTCCCCGGGTCACGCCTGGGTTCAGCTCTTCCAGAGGCCCGAGTTTCTGGGTGGGGTGGGAGGCTGATGCCAGCAGCATCTCATCTCCCTCAGCACGGGGGAGAGAGGGCAGGCCCACCTGGGCTGAGCCCCCTCAGCGCGAGGCCATCAGAGCTTCCCTAAACGTGACTGTTGGCTGAAGTCAAATTCCTGCAGTGATGGCAGAGGAGCTGCAGCCCTCACTTTGAGCCCAAGCTCGGGTGAATATCTCTGGATACAACGGCCAAGCCCCAGGAGAGCAAAGCCCTGTTCTCATTTTCAAAGAAAATACCCATGCTCCTTGTTCCAGCACCAGCTGCCCCCAGTGCATGTGAGGAAGGAGGTGCAGGAGTCACAAGGTGTGGTGGTGTTCACAGGAGTCCCAGGATGAGGGAAGAGACGAGGATCTGACTCCATGTTTCAGAAGGCTAATTTATTATTTTATGATACATATTATATTAAAGCTATAATAAAATAATAGAAGAAAAGATTTCATCAGAAAGCTAGCAAGCAAAGCAAAAGAATAGAATGATAATAAAATCTTGTGACTGATCCAGACAGTCCAAGACAGCTGCACTGTGATTGGCCATTAATTAGAAACAACCACATGAGCCCAATCAAAGATGCACCTGTTGCATTTCACAGCTGCAGATAGTTATTGTTTACATTTTGTTCCTCAGGCCTCTCAGGTTCTCAGGAGAAAAAAATCCTAAGGATTTTTCATAAAACATGTCTGTGACCACAAGGTGCTTTAGGCCTCACAGCATGTACCCACTGCAAGAGCACAGGGACTTAAACATGTCAGCAACTTCTACCCTTCCACACCCATCCCAAACCAAACCTTGGTGAGCAAGAGAAAGTGCACGTGCCCATGAGGCAGACCAAAATCCAATAACCATTCACTGGGAATCACATTCCTTTTCTACCCTGCTTAGACTAGAACCTTGCATTTGCAGTTTAAATCCAAGGAGAGAGAGAACATTTCACTCCTCACCATAACATTTGTGTAGGGATTTCATTCTGATTTGCAGGCTGGAATTGAATCAGTACATTTGCATAAAAGGGTTTAAGTAAATGGATTCCTCATCACCCATTAAATCCCACTGTCTTGTGGGATCTTCCCATCGACACCTTGGAGGAGAGATGGAACACCCATTAATGCCCAAAATCAAGAAGGCAGATACAATTAACCCCTCCATGGGTAGACTGGAGGCTGAATGGACCAAGGGGACATTATCAGAATGTCTGTTTAAGGCTGCACAATTTCCTCCTCCCTCTCCTAAAGAACCCTCAGCTGCCAGGGGGCCCAGGGGCAGCAGGAGCCTCCCATGGAAGAAGTCCTGAATCCAAGCTGCTCTGGTGGGAGATGTTTTTTCTCTCTTGCACGAATCTGAGTATAATTAGGCTCCCACAACAATTAGATTAGAGGTTAGATTGCCTCCCCAAATCCCCAGGAGAGCCACAGGAACAAGGAGAGGATATGGAGCTGCAGTTTGTGCCAGCACACACCTGCAGCACTCTGCAGGTCACGTAACAGGGCACGTGTGACCCAGGGGCAGCCACAGCAGCCACTGCCTCCCCTCCCTGAGCCTGGCTTAGCAAAGGCAGCCCCAGAGCAGGAAGGCTGGGATGGGCTTTAATTGCTGACCCTGTTTGCAGAAGAGGTTCAGGGGTGAGTAAACACACACAAACATTTATGAGTAGAAGTCTGCAATTAGGCCCAGATTCCAGCTGGCTTCCTTGGAAAGGCTCTGGGGTTGCTGCTCTGTCACAGCATGTGTGGTGCTATCAGGAATACCACTTCAAAACCTTTCTCTGGAATGCTCAGAGCACAGAGGTTTCCTTCCAGACCCACATTCCCAGCACCACCTGGTGCCTCCATTCAAGCTGTATCTCCCAACCACATCACCAGATTTTACAGAATTTGGCTTTAGAAGCCCCTTCTGCCTCACATCATCACCAAAGAGTTGGCTGGGAGTTTCAAATTTTATTTCTGCTGTTAAAACATCCACCAGTTGTTGGGAGTTTTTTGCTCACATCTAATGGCACCACAGTTCAAACATGCACCACAAATCAGGTCTAGATTTTTAAATATAAAGATAATTTTGCTGTGGAACAATTTTCAGTGGTGATAGGAATAGTAGTTCTAAATGATACCTCAAAAAATGCTAGTCACCCATATGCACCCATATAACCTTTTTAATAATAAACTTTGTACTGTTTAATAGTGAGATGGCAAAACTCCAACCTCAAAATTGCCCCCAGCATTTGCAAACATTCTGTGATTTCTTGCCTGAATGATAAGGTCCAAAATGAGCAGCCTTTCCATGAGTGAGAAGTAATAACTGCAAGCAAGAATCGCCAGGGCTCTGCATTATGTGCAGATTAATTCTTGTATTGATGTTAAGGAGGTTTCCTTTCCTGATATGATAATTTCCTTTAACTGCTGAACTTGGAAGGGAGCCATCCCCATGCAGTTGGGCAGGGCTGCTCTGTACTGGCCATGGAAATGATGTTTTTGGAGTGGTGGGGCTGCTCCCAGCTCTCTGCTGCCCAAGTTTCATAGTGTGGTGTCAGGGGGGTCACCCCACAAACCCCAGCAGGGAGATGCCCCAGCCAGGCTCTGTGCCTGGCAGAGGAGGAAAGCCCCCAAGCTCTGGGTCTGCTGCCCACACAGGGGCATCTCTGAGGGGCTGCTGCTCTGTGAACACAGCAGGCTCTTGCCAACTCCTGAATGTTCAGGTGATGTTTAGTCTTAGTTTTCCCTTTTTGGGGAAAATTCGTTTGAATTCCGCCCTTAACCCAAATAAATGAAAACAACTGCACGTTAACTTCCCCCATCACCCACCTTGCACTACGAAGTATCCTGGCAGGATCCCTCCTCACCTCATTCATCATCCCCACAGAAACCCCTCCAATAACCATACCACTTTTCATTAAAATAACTGCCCTAATCGTAACAGCCCTAGGCATCGCTTTAGCACTAGAAATTTCAAAAATAGCCCAAATACTCATCCTCACAAAACAAACTCCTCTCTCAAACTTCTCCACATCCCTAGGATACTTTAACCCCTTAATCCACCACCTAAGCATGACCAACTTCCTCAACGGAGGACAAAGAGCGTCTCCTCACTAACTGCTTGATGTCCTCAAAACACCCCATCCTTTCCTGGCCCTTTGGTAGTTTAAAACCATTACCCTTTGACCTAAGAAAGGTCAGTTTAGGTTAGATGTAAGGAAGATTTTTACAATGAGGGTGATAAAACACTGGCACATGCTCTCCAGACAGGTGGTGGATGCCCCATCCCTGGAAACATTCAAGGTGAGATTGGATGAGGCTCTGAGCAGTTTGGTCTAAAAGGTGTCCTGGGTCATCACAGGGATGTTGCACAAGATGATTTTCACAAAGTCCCTTCCAAGCCAAACCATTCCATGATTCTGTGACCCATCACTTGTTGCTGGTTCCAGATTTTACCTCTCCTCCTTGGCACCCTCCAGGTCCCTCTCCAGGCCCAGCTTTCACTCAGTGGCACACGTTTGCAGATGTTGTTTTGATGGGTGATTGAGCAACATCTCCCTGCAGCAATCTCCAGGCAGCCCTGCACCAACATCTGCTTCAAGCTCTGTTCCCTCAGTGCCCGAGATGTGATTTCAGCACAAAATCATGTTTCATCAGTAGCTGAAGCAATGATGCTCTAAGGATTATGTGTCTGCCTCATCACACTGAGTGCTGCCCATTAGCACTCCACAGGCTTGAAAGAAACAATTCAACAAAAACCAAAGAGCTTCAAAGGGGAAAACATTCCCTGTGGCCAAGTTGAACTCCCACTGAATTCCTTGTAAGTGTTTCCACTGACTGAAGGGTGAATTCGCTCCAGGCCAGTCACTATCCAGGAGGCAACCTATAAATGGATGATGTTTCTGTGTGAGTCATCTATATGTACAGCCAAATTTAGCTTCTTTCTCCACTAGGTCTTTTGTCTTGTCGTTTCTGTTTATGTAAGGAGGTCTGTCCTTCTGTCACCTCAACACTTTAATGACAGACACTTGGCATCACTCACAGGGTGGTGACCATGGGCTGCAGAACATGAAGCATCACCTCCCAACTTTCTGCTTGAACAAGAATTTATTTCTGCCTTCATAGAATCGTAGAATTGGTTTGGTTGGAAAATACATTTAGGTTAATCAAGTCCCAGCGCTGCCAAGTTCACCACCTAAACCACATCCCCAGGTGCCACATGTCTTTTTAATCCCTGCAGGGATGGTGACTCCACCACTGCCCTGGACAGGCTGTTCCAGTGCTTGACAGCACTTTCAGTGAAGATTTTTTCCCCAATATCCAATCTAATCCTCCCCTGACAGAACTTGACACCATTTCCTCTCATCCTGTCACTTGTTACCTGGGAGAAGAGACCAACTCCCACCTGGCTACAATTTCCTTTGAGGGACTTGTAAAGAGCAATAGGGTTCGCCCTGATGCCATCATTTCGTTATGAGCATCACCTTCTACAATAAAAACTTATTCCCTCTATTTGGGTACAGCACATTGCCATGAAGAAGAAAGAGGGTTTCAGAAGACCGCACTGGTTTATAAAGGCTTTGTTAGATGGCACCAAAACAAGTGTTTGCCCAGACTCAGGTCCCAGGGAGCACACTCAGGAGGAGTGGGGCTCCCTGGCATCTGCAGCAGTGCTGTGGTTGTACCAGCTGCAGGAGTTGCCAGCTAGCTATTGCACCCTCCCTCACTGATAACTTTGTCTAAACAACAGCAAAAGAGTGTGGAGTCTGGAAAAAGATGTCTGGAATTCATGATGGGAAATGGTTTTCAAAGTCAGAACACAGCACTCAGCCATTACCTGAAATCTGATGAGCAGCAAGGGAGCAGGGAAGGAGCTACACCCCCAGCTTTGTAAATCCAGACAAAATAAATTAAATTTTGTGGCTGGAGAGCTTCAAAATGTTTGAAAAAAATAAGCAACTTTATATGCTAAAAGGATTTAAGCAAAGTAAGACCAAGACAGCTCTTCGAGAACACCCAGAAAAACAATCAAAGATAGGAAATAAATCTCTGCTTCCCCAGATTACCACTCAAGTCAATTTGAAGTAATTTAGAAACACCTGATGTGTTCTGAGAGCAGATTGCTGAAGACACTGGCAGGGAGAAGTAATAGAGAGAAGGCATTGAGAAGGGATGAGACCTCCCTCAGTCCATGTGTTAGAGGCAGAGGAAGAAATGAAAGCTGTAATTACTCAAAGGAAACATTTCCAGGGCCAAGAATTATCCAATTAAAATAAAGGCAGATAAATACAGGACAAGCCTGAGGACAAGCAGCAACTCCATATTCCCAAACTGGCCCTCTATAAACAACACTTTCTGCCAGAAACTGGGACTTCTGGAAACTCACAGCCACCCCCCACTTTGAGGGGTTCTTCTGGGCAAACAATTTGTGCCCTGAAAATACAATAATCTCATTTGCCAGCCTGTGTGCTGCTGACCTGTACCTCAAGCACATCACATCAAAGCCAAGGCTTTTACCAGCCACATGCCTCCCTCCACGAGGACCCATGGCCTCAAAGACTCACAGCCCCAGTGCAGAATGGGATGTTGTCAGGGAACGTCAGGGAATTTCACATTCAGAAAACAGAAGGAATGCAAAAGCTCCATCTCCTTAGTGGGTGTTTTCCTGCAGGAGCCAGCAGAGATGTGCTGTGCTGCCTGCCGTGCCTGAAACACATCCCTGCCCACTTGGACCTGCCCAAACTTCACTGGCTGCACTGCATTCCTGCATTACTTGGCTTAGAATCCTGGAATTGTTAAGGTTGGAAAAGACCTCCAAGATCAGCAAGTCCAGTCTTTGACCTAATTCCCCTCTGCCACCTAAACCATGTCACGAAGTGCCACGTCCATTTGTTTCCTGAGCACTGCTAGGGATGGTGACTCTGCCATTCCACTTAACAGCATGATTGGCCAAGGGTAATCCTAGGAGGTGTTGAACCCACATTTTTCATAGGCTACAGCCAGAGGCTCAGTATAATGTCAGAGATGGTCAAAGTAACTTTTTTCAGGCTATGGAAACTGGGTGTATAATCCTGTCACCTTCCTGGATCAGTTTCCCTACACACCTCAGTGCTTTTGTTCCACACCTCATTTCTTGGTGTTAAAAGTTAAATTGTCCTCACCTTGAAAAACAAGAGCTCAGATTTTCTCTGAGGGAGTAAAATATATTAAAATATAAATATTAATGTAGTATTACCTCTAAAAGAATAGTTGAATGACAGTTCACTTTTCCACTTTAAATGTAATTCTCAGCTTTGAAAAATTCCATTAAATTAAATTAAATTAATTTATAGCAACAACATTAGAATCTAGATAGTTGGAGAGATTTCCTTTAATTTACAATTCTTCCTTGTTTTAATTGCTTGGCTCAAAAGCAAGCTGAGCTTTTCTTATCAGTCTTACATGCTTATTGTTAATTTTCTTCTAGAAATGAAACTCCAGACATCTTCCTTGTAAAAGCATGCCAGAATTTACAGTGGCACCAAACTCAAGCAATAATTCCTGCAGAAAAGAAGCAGATTTCATTATTGTCAGCATGTTTTTCACATCATAGGAAAAGGTCGGACAATTCAAATGTCATATAAAAGGTGGGATCATTTTACTAGAGGAGAAGACTGGAGAATCCCAGTGCTTTGATATTTTTACAGTTCTAATTCCTCCACAAGGCAGGGAACAGAACTATAGAAATACATAGAAACAAAATACTGAAACCTTGTAAAATAATTGTAATTTCAGCAGAATTTGGACCAGCACAGGTATGCAGAAATAACTTTATTTTGCATCTCTTTCAACTCTTAGAGAAGGTTTTGGCATCACTTTTAGCTGGAGAGACTATTGCATGAAACAGGTCTGCAAGGAGGTTTGTTGAACTGAGGAAGAAGCCAGAACACCTTCCAGAGAGAAATCCATCCTGGGGGCCAATGTCTAAATTCATCTTTAATTCTCTATTCACTTTGTGCAGCCCCAGGAATTCCAAGAGTGCTGGGAGACTAGACATTTATCTTTACATTCTCTCAGCATTCCATTAATTTTATTTTTATTTTAAAGGAAGCCTCATTTGTCCCTCTCTCCTCACTTTCTCCTGCTGTAACCTCTTGTTTGAAAGTTTAGGGACTACAAGGGCAGGTCGTGCCAAGGGCAGCTCCTCAGTCTGCGTGAAGGGGAATAGCAAATGTCAAGAGTCCTTCTTTCTTTAACCCTGAAATTCATTGTGATTTGAAGGATCTGCAGGGCAAAAAGCAATTCATTGTGATTTGGAGGATCTGCAGGGCAAAAAGGTTACAGGAGAACCTGAATGCACAGAGGAGAACACAGAAATAATTCTTCTACCACCACACAAGAACAGAGGCACTTTCACTCTGTGATCACTAATGGCAGGACAGACAAGCTCAAGAACAGCCTTTAAAGATAAAAGCCCATTGTTAAAACATGAAAGGGTCCAGAGGAGAAACAGAAGCCCAAAATAAACCCCCCAAAACTTGATGAGCTTCATACCTTTGGGCTGTTTTCCACAAGAAGAGACAGAGAGGCTGATGCCCAGAGACTTACATCTGTCCACACTGGAGGTCAATTTCTCTCCCACAGTTTATTATGTACATGGTGCTGCTGAACTGTGGCAGAGGAAGGATTTAAGAGAATACTTTTTCTACTTACTAGCCCACATCCAGGTTGTTCCACTTTTCAGTGGAGTAACAGAAAGTCGCCCAAGTCCTGATACTGTTGAATAAATTGAAATAATCTTAATTACATGGCAACAGACACATATTTGTGCTGATGTTTAACAGATGATAAAGAAATTGAAACTTGAGATTTGTAGTTGATTTTTGAAGGATTTTTTGATGAGACTGTCAGTGCTGACTCCAGAACAGTTCAGTCCCAGAGAGACTGAGGCTCCAGTGTGCCTTAACATCACTACCAGTGATTGCTAGAAATGTGAAATCAGGAGCCAGCTGGTGGGTGCATGGCCCTTCTTGCCTGGCTCTCCATCTGCATCAGCATTCCAGATTGCAGAGTGGAATAACACAACCACACAGAGAGCCACAGTCTTTGAAAACCACAGGTCCCAGACTTGAGCTTTTTGGTTGCAATAGAAACAAAATATTTTGTGGATAAAATCAGAGTTAAATGCTTTCTTCAAGACCTTAGGGTCATGCTTAGAATTTAACATGTTGACTACAACCAAGGAAAACAATGGCACATGGTAGAGCAATAGCCAGGAATCCTAATGGGTTTGGTACCTAGTGGCACTGTCCTGGTTTTGGTTTTGACCAAGAATTACTATTCAAGTAGTGTGCCATCAATTAATAGTTTTAATTAAAAATTAGCCACATCTGAAGGGAGGGAATTGACAGCTCTTGGGCTGAGGCTCAGTGAAATCAGTCCTGATTCTACAGGGCAAAGCAAAGGCACTTCTACTTGCTGTGAAACATTGGATAATAGCTGGTTAAAGTGGATCACAGTACACTAGCATATCTAAAACAACTTTGTGGATGGTGAGTTGGCTGCAAAGGAAAACCCTGGACACAAAATATTGTAGACAGAATGAAAGCTTGAAACAGCAATAAAGTCAAGGAAATGTTTTCTGAAATCCCTAGGCTGTCAATGTACAGTCTGAATATATTAAATCTGCTGTGCTCTTTCCACAACTGTAATGCTTGACATGCTTGAAGGAACCCTATGTAAATAGGCAAATAACTTGCTTATATTTTCTTCAGCAAAACTGCCATTTTTGATGGCACTGGGCTGTGAGCATTGATACAGCAAGTTGTTTTCATTTTCAGAATGGAACAGAAAAGAGGAACAGGTAGCATGAGAGGCCGTCCCAGGAAAACACAAAAATGTGCAAAACACTGTGACAAACAACGTTCTGCAACAGCTACCACCCCTGCCCTGCTCCTGTAGGAGACACTTCAATGTCTGGAAAGAACAGCCAGTGCAAAGCAATAGGCATTTCCAATGAGAAACTCTAGTTTATTTACCTGCCATTACAATTTTCACTTTTGTGTGCAGCCCTTCCTGACCTCCTTTTCCAAGTGCTTCAAAAGAACATTCCCTTTCCATAAGCTGCTTACCCTTTGCAGGGAATGGTTGCTTTGGAGAAACCAGCCAGAAGCTTATCCAAAAGGCTACAGTTTGGACATGAACATGAGAAGGGAATAGCTTTCAGTATTTAAAAAGACATTTTCCATTAAAATTTAGATGTCAAGTGAGTAATTCAGCATGTGGAAGGCTACTGCTGGGAAGAGATGTTCGTGTGGTAGTTAATGAGCAAAGTTCATCCAGCCCTTGCAGCCTCTGGAACAGCCTGGCCGTTGGAGACAAGACAACAGGAGCTGGACTCAAAATCTGATGGCCTCAGCCCAGCCTCTGCTAATGAGTCATTCTGATCTGGGAACGTTTCTGCAGCACAGCTGCCCTCAGATCTGAGCACTGACATGCATGGTTGGAGTCTTCAGAGACACAGGAGAGTCAGACACTGCTTCCAACATCCCCCTCAGAAACAGGGAGTTCAAATGCTCCAGGCTCCACTCACAGACGCTTCTTACTCAAGTAGTACAAGGGCTGAAAATGGACAAATCTTCTCCGCAAGTTTTTTCTCCTGAAAAGCACCCAGAGATGCAGAGCAGCAGATCAACACAGGGAATCCACAGAATGCCAGAGGAGTCACCTGGGCCAGGCTGTGTGTGGCTCTCTTGAGGGAGAGGAATCCCAAACACCTTTACGAGAGCCAGTTCTTTGCACCAGCAACAGAAGGGAGGCTGAGGACAAGGAAGAGACACCTGGAGACCAGCATGACCTCTTTTAAGAAAGTTTTGCAGCTACAGAGCAGTTCTCAATTGCCCTGTGGCAGACCATGGCCTGTTCTACCAAGTGTGATTTAAATAGCTTTACCTTTATTCCCATGATTTAATAAATTCGGGAGTAGCAGGAAAAACTCCAAGTAGCTCCTATATTCATCCAAATCTTCCATTTGCTTCTGACATTTCTTCTTTCCCTTCTCCTCCCTTGGCCTCCCAGGGCCAATAACATTTCCATGCCATAAGCTGGAAACAATTAAGGCAGAGACAACAGAAAAACATCCTTTACAGATTAGTTCACGTAAGTAATTGCATTAGCCTTTTCAGCAAAGTGTGTTAAAGCCAAAAGGCTCCTGGCTTCAGTGGCTGCAGGAGGTTCCAATTATAGTCACCCTTGAACAAATAAAAACACAGGCTTGCTGCAAGTGACAGAAGTTCTGCTCCTGCAGTAATGGTGTGACACAGTTAGGACATATCTGACTGCCAGAGACACGGATATCTATTCTCCAGAAACAAATTACTAGAACTAGAAGAATATGGATGGAGTTTACTATAAACATCATTACACTACAACCTTACACTGGTGGTAGGTTTTCTACATAAGGCTCATAAAATTCAAGGCATCTGTCTGTGCACAATGTAGAGTGATGGAGGAAAAAAAATCCTCATTAAAATCCAACAGATGAAACACAGAACAAATTCCAGAGTCCTTGCCAGATTGAGCTAGCAGCAATTGCAGCCACTGCAGAACAAGCCTTTAGAGATGCCTGCATCCCATCAGCACATGGCTACAGAAGGATGGGGAATCATTCCCAAGGAGATCTTGTGCCATGCTTTGAAAGGCCACACTGATGTGAACACGCCCTGTGCACATGGATGGAGCTGCCAGAGGCAGCAGTGGCATTACAGTACTGAATTATGTACAGGTTATAGTTATATCCAGTTATATACAGGTTGTGTGTCTATTATCTGTACAGTTATCTCCAGTTATACACAGGCTGTGTGTCTATTATCTGTACAGTTGTATCCAGTTATATACAGGCTGTGTGTCTATTATCTGTACAGTTATATCCAGTTATACACAGGTTGTGTGTCTGTTATCTGTACACACATTATGTGTCTGTTTACTCAAAGTTTATTTGAGTGGAGAAGCAGATTGCCCAGGGAAGCTGTGGATGCCCCATCCCTGGAGGCATTCAAGGGCAGGTTGGACAGGCTGTGAGCAGCCTGCTATGGTGGAAGATGCCCAGGGGAGTTGCAGCCAGGTGATCTTTAAGATCTCTTCCAACCCCAACCATTCTGTGATTTGCTGGCCTGACAGCAGTAGCCAAAGCACTTCTAGGGCTGGGCTGCAGCAGCACAGGGCTTGCACTAGGTGATCTTCAAAGGTCCCTTCCAACCCAGGATCTTCTGCGGTCCTCCCAGCACCATGGGAGCAGGGAGAGGCCAAACCAGGTGTGTCCCACAGCCACACAAGGCAGGCAGGTGTTGGGGCCACCACAGAAAGGGCTGAGAGCTGGTGCTGCTCCATCACACATTTAAATTCTGGACATGGTTGAAAATAACAAGGGTAACAGAAGGTTTCCAGAAAGGTGTGGGCTGAAGGAGATAACTCAAGGGTACATCTATGAATAGATCCCTGGTGGGTGAAGCTCTTTCAGAGCACTAACACAAGTCTGCTTTTAGATCAGTGTGTGGCACATACAAGTCACAAAAGGGTGGGACTGTAAGGGGTAAGCCAGCCCAACAAGAGACATGTGCTCCAGTCCATGGGGTGAGCAAGCCCAGAGTTGCTCAGAGGTGGCTGCCCAGGCTGCTGAGCACTGTGCCCTTGTCCCTGAGCCTGGCATTGTGCTACAGCCTGAGCTGTGGGTTGTTGCATACAGGTGAGTAGGTTCAACCACAGCTTCCAATACAGCAGAGCCTCAGAGCCTCAGTCCTTCTGAAAGATCCAGTTTTAAGGGTCTAATGGAAAATTTGAAGTTACAGTCATTGCTTTTGTGATGAAGAACCAGAAGCAGACTGTAAACAGGCAAGGTGAATTTTAATCCATGGGAGGATTTAATCAAGCTATTCCACCATTGCAGCCAGGAAAAGTCAAAACCTGATTAAACCTGACAAGTTAATTCTCTGCACTGTGGAGCCAAGAACAGATGTGAGCTTCCTCCTAAATCCCCAGCATGTTCTTTGTGCTCAAGGGATGCCTCATGACTGCTCCAGAGAGCACTGGGTGGCAGCTTAGGGTACATCCTTGTGGAAGGGGCTAACAGCGGGCCTGTTAGCTAAAGGAGTGAGAAGAAGCGGAGAAGAAAGAAGAAGCTGATAAGGACCTTTCTCTAAGGCTGTAACCAAGGAGACTGAGAGAAGAAAGATAAGACCACTGTGCAGCTGCAGAAAGCATTTTTAGAAAGTTAGGTGAAGTCATTATAACTTTTCACCAATAGCATGATATTGATTTATTGTGGCCAATAGTTAGGATAGAAGAAGGGTAAACAACTGGAAAGTGTATAAAATACCAGCCATGTTCACTAATAAACTGTTTCCAACCGAGACTGCTTGTGGTCTCTGCTTTATGTCGTGACCGCCTCGACTGCGACATTTGTTGATCCCTGACGTGATAAGATCATAGTCGGTGGGGGCCCACACGGGGTCCTAGCAGTTGGCAACCGTGACCCACTGGGACGTAGTGGGGGAGGCGGCGTTGGT
This sequence comes from Emberiza elegans, assembly GCA_024865655.1. NCBI lineage: Eukaryota > Metazoa > Chordata > Aves > Passeriformes > Fringillidae > Emberiza > Emberiza elegans. Next base: position 894,151 of record JALJVW010000797.1, read on the forward strand.
GCAGCTGAGAGTGGCAGGTGGAAGCCACAGGGAGGTCCGGACCTGATTCTCTCCAATCAAGACACCTGGAAGTAGGTGAGCCACCAACTAGTAATAATGGGACATAATTTGTCTAAAGAGGAAGAAAATGTTTTGGCTACGTGGAAAGCTTTGTTAAGAAATAAGGGGAATGATACGTCAGACTATGCGCTGCGCAGTATATTGCTGTGGGCTAAATCACAGAATTTTGGCACTGATCCCGACACAGCATTTAGTGTTAAGGCATGGAAAAAGGTCGGGGACAGACTGTGGGAAGTCATCCGAACGGGAGATAAGACAGTTGTCGATCTAGCAGTTACTTGGGACTCTTTGAGGCATTAAAGGAATGGAAAACGGAGCGGGAACAAACAGAGCAAGATGCGGACGAAGAGTTGGGGCTGATAACGGAACCCGACGGGGGGGGGGGCTGAGGCAGAGGGGGCCTCTGATGGGCAACTTGGTGAAGAAGGTCCGGGTGCCATGGAAGTTACCTGGCAAGCTGCCAAGGCTTCTGGGAAAGCTGCCAAAACTTCTGGGCAACCTGCCCTAGCCTCTTCTTATCAGACCCCTAAACCTCCTTATCTCACACCTGCGCAGCAGCTCGCGATGGTGCCTGTATATACTACACCGCTACGCCAGTTAGCTGAAATGTCTTTAGCAGAGAGAGAAACCCAACCATCTGCCCCCCCGCTTCCCTCCTCTCTGGTCCAGCCGTCCACCCCCCAGCTCCCCTCTGAGCAGCTTGAACAATTTGCAAGGCCGTATCCTCCGTTACCTGACAGTGACAGCAACAGTGAGTCAAGTGATGAGTCGCCTGCAGTATCACCTGAGTTGGGGCAAGGAGCTCTGGTCCCTTTACCTCCTAAGAGCTCTAGCCTTACTGCCCCATGGACTTTGCCTCCATGTCAAGTAACTGTGCTTCCTCGACACCCTCAGGAGTTTTGGGAATTTGTTAGGAGAAAAGCAGTTGAAGAAAAGAATTGGGACATCATAGAAAGGTTAGGTGCTCCAAGAGTACCACAGGAGAACAGTGCCAATGCAAACGTTGTTTGTGATAACCCTATGGCTTTTCCAGTTTTAAAGCAGCTCCTGGAACAGGACAGAATGACAGTCATCACGTCTTTGCCTGGAGGGTTGTGCAAGACCTCCAATCGAAAGTAGCTCAGTATGGTATCAATTCTTCAGAGGTAATGCAATTAATACGTGTAATTAATGCAGATTTGCTTGCACCTTATGACATCACACATCTTGCTACAATTTTATTCCAGCCAGTACAATATGGTGTATTTCAAGAAACTTGGAGATGAGTGGCTGAGCGCACCGCTTTAACAAATATGCAGTTGCCTCAACACGACCCTCGTCATGCTGTGGGTCTTGATGCCCTACTGGGCACTGGGCCTTTTGCCAATCCAGTTTTACAGGCAAGGTGGGATCCTTCGACAGGTCCACAGGGATTGATATACCCACAGCTGACACAGTAACCATTCTAATAAAAGAAATATGTAAAGTGCCCCTTGATGCCTATGGTCCGATAGGACAGGGATTGAGTGCATTTTTGATGGGGAGATAAAGTACTACACTAAGAGGTATTCATGTGCATCTAGGGCTTATTGATGCTGATTATTTAGGGCAGATTCGTGTTATGGTATCCATTGATGACCCTCCTGTCACTATTCAGAAAGGAACTTGCATTGCTCAAATTGTACCTTTTGTGAGTTCTGTTCCAAATACAGTGGACCGAAGTCACAGCACAGGAAGCTTTGGATCGATTGGAGTACCTCAAGTGTTCTGGACTGAAAAAGTAACAGAGAGCCGTCCAGAAAAGACATGCACTCTCACCGCCAGTGGATGTCATCCAGGAACTATATCAGTAACAGGCTTGATTGACACTGGAGCAGATGTTACAATACTCTCGCGACTTTGCTGGCCTCAATCGTGGCCTCTCACTCATGCGAGTTTTGGAGTCCTGGGGTTGGGTGGTGCTACAACAGATGGCCTGTCAGCCATTGTAATTAATGTGAAACATCCTGATGGCCAACAAGCTAACATCAGACCCTATGTTGCCGATGTTCCTCAAAGTTTGTGGGGACGAGATTGTTTATCTCAATGGGGTGTCAAAATTACTACGGATTTTTAAAGGGGGCCACTGTGTTGCAGTGTGTTGTTGTGTGAACGTCCAGTTGTGGCCCTGACATGGTTGACAGATAAGCCTGTTTGAGTTCGCCAGTGGCCCCTGACTACTGAAAAGCTTACTGCCCTGCAAGAATTAGTTACAGAACAGTTGCAAGCGGGACATATTGAGGAATCATTCAGTCCCTGGAACACCCCTGTTTTTGTAATAAAAAAGAAATCGGGAAAATGGAGACTCTTACATGATTTACGGCAGATAAATGCTGTAATGGCAACAATGGGAGCTTTACAACCAGGCCTTCCTACACCTACGATGATTCCACAGGAATGGCAAATAGTTGTCATTGATCTAAAAGATTGTTTTTTCACTATTCCATTGGCTGAGCAGGACAAAGAAAAATTTGCCTTTACGGTGCCTTCTATAAATCATGCTGAACCTGATAAAAGATATCAATGGAAGGTACTCCCACAAGGCATGAAAAATTCGCCAACTATTGGTCAATGGTTTGTGGCACAGGCCTTGTCAAAAGTGCGGGAGCAATTTAAAAACTGCTACTGCTATCATTACATGGATGATATCTTGTTGGCATCTGACAACCAACAACAGTTGTCCGCTCTTAAACAATGTGCTGTGACAAATTTGGAAGCTTTTGGTCTGATCATTGCTCCAGAGAAAGTGCAGGAACACAAGCCTTGGAAATACCTAGGTATGTTGGTGACCAACACTCAAGTTATGCCTCAACCTATAAAGTTAGACATTGATGTTAAAACTGTTACTGATGTACAGAAATTGGTTGGTTTAATAGGTTGGATTCGATCATATTTAGGCATAACTAATCATCAGATGCAGCCATTGTTTGATTTGCTTTCAGGTATCACTTCCTCTACTGATGAGAGGCAATTGACCTCAGCAGCAAAAAAGACCCTAGAAGAAATTGAATTAGCTCTAGCACACAAATTTGTTAACAGGATAGATACCTCTGTTGGTGTTCAATTGTTTATTTTGAAAGACCATGAAATACCATGCGGAATACTGTGTCAATGGAATGATAATTGGGAAGATAAACTGCATATTCTGGAATGGATATTTTTATCTTTCAGATCTCAGAAAACAGCTCCAGGACTTTATGAGCTCTTTGCAGATATTATCATCAAGGGCCGCAGGCGTTGTCATGAGATTTTGGGACAGGACCCTGTGACCATTGTAATACCTGTACAACAGTGGCATTTTGAATGGTGCTTTCAAAATAATCATGAATTGCAATCTGCCTTATCTTGTTTTACAGGCCAAATTTCATATCATTTGCCTTCTCATCCTGTTCTAGCACTGACTAAAGAGATTCCTTTTGAAGGCAAGCAAATTTATTCTCCTGTTCCGGTGGAAGGTGTAACGGTTTTTACAGATGGGTCCGGGAAAACCGGAAAAGCGGCTGTGGCCTGGAGAAAGGATGATCACTGGGAATATCAGACAGTGATTTAACAGGGATCTCCTCAACTGGTTGAACTTTCTGCTGTTCTTTTGGCTTTTACTTTGTTTCCTGGTTCTGTAAATATAGTTACTGATTCAGTTTATGTTGCCAATTTGGTTAAGCATTTAGATCAAGCAGTATTGTATAATATTCAAGAGAAACCATTGTTTACCATATTAGTGAAGTTGTGGACAGTTATTGGTGCTCGAAAACATCCTTATTTCATTATGCATATTCGCAGCCATACATCATTACCAGGATTTTTTGCTGAAGGCAATGCCTATGTAGATTCTTTAGTAGCTGCTGCTGCAATCAAAACTGTACCCAATGTGTTGCAGCAGGCAATTTTATCCCATCAATTTTTTCGTCAGAGTGCTCAGGCTTTACAGCAGCAATTCAACTTGTCTACTAACGAAGCAAAATCGATTCTTTCTTCGTGTCCTGATTGTCACATGACTCATGTCACTCAGTATTATGGTACCAACCCTAGAGGTCTTTCTGCATTAGAAGAATGGCAAACTGATGTTACGAAAATGCCAGAATTTGGTCGTTTTAAGTATGTTCATGTTACAGTTGATACTTTTTCTCATGCAATGGTTGCTTCAGCATTCACAGGAGAAAAAACTCGAGATGCTATTCGTCATTTTTATCATGCCTTTTCTATTTTAGGTGTTCCGTGTCATGTAAAAACAGATAACGGCCCAGCGTATGCTTCGCAGAAAATGCAAGCATTCTTTCGTGCTTGGGGCATTGAGCATTCAACAGGTATTCCACATGTCCCCACGGGCCAAGCAATTATTGAAAGAGCTCACGGACTTCTTAAGCGTCAGGTTCAAAAACAAAAAGGGGGAATGCAACAGGAGTCACCTCAAGTAAGATTAGATAAAGCTGTTTATGTGTTAAACTTTTTGCGTCCCCTACCTGACTCACAGTTATCTCCAATCTTTTGCCATTTTTCTTCTTTGAATTCGAAGCAACCAAATTTCCATAGAAATGTTAAGGTATGGGTCAAGGATTTGATTACTGGTATGTGGTCTGGTCCAGTGGAACTAATAACCTGGGGAAGGGGTTATGCTTGTGTTTTAACAGATAATGGTCCTCGATGGGTTCCTGCTCGCTGTGTCAAATCTTACTTAGAGCGTGCGGGAAAGGACAGGATCGATGGTGCCGCAGCTGAAGCAGAATGTGCGGATGACACTGGCTAAGACCATATATCAGTACTTAAAGATGGATGAAGGAACGATTGTATTAAGAATGGGAATTTTGTTGATGGTTTTGATTGTGGTTTTGTGTGTCCCCTCTCTGCTTGGGTTTTTGCAAAGGGCCCTGCAAAAATCCATAGCAGCTGTATTTACAGGTCAAAAACAACAAGGGGGAATTGTGGAAGGGGCTAACAGCGGGCCTGTTAGCTAAAGGAGTGAGAAGAAGCGGAGAAGAAAGAAGAAGCTGATAAGGACCTTTCTCTAAGGCTGTAACCAAGGAGACCGAGAGAAGAAAGATAAGACCACTGTGCAGCTGGAGAAAGCATTTTTAGAAAGTTAGGTGAAGTCATTATAACTTTTCACCAATAGCATGATATTGATTTATTGTGGCCAATAGTTAGGATAGCAGAAGGGTAAACAACTGGAAAGTGTATAAAATACCAGCCATGTTCACTAATAAACTGTTGCCAACCGAGACTGCTTGTGGTCTCTGCTTTATGTCGTGACCGCCTCGACTGCGACACATCCTCTCCTCCAGACTCCAGAAACCACCTGGGGCTTTGTGAGGAGCCAGCCAGCTCAGGAACTGCCCAACATGAGTTCACTGCACTGCCTGAGTCCTCCCAGAGCCTTGTATCATCTCCTGGATCTCTCAGGTGGGGAAAAGCACCAAGCTGCACCTGAGGGATGGGAGAGTTTCCTCCTGCCTAAATCCAGCCCAAAATACCAACCTCAGTTCCTCCAGTCCAAGTGTGAGCTATGCTGTGATTGTCTCTGTCTCTTACCAAAAGTCCCACCTAGGTTAGAGCAAGAAAGATTTTATTGTGCTGAAGTTTTACATTCAGTGAATCAATGATTCCCAGCAAAGAAGGATTTCACTGCAAAACTCCTAAACCAGATCAAATTTGCTCCTAAATGCAATAAAAATTCCAGACCAAACCCTCAAGTGCTGCAGCTCCAGTGCCCGAGGCAAGGAGGAATGATGCCACCTCAGCAGTCACCTGGCACACTTTGTGCTTTGGCCAGCAATTTTCCTTTTGCTCTTCAAGGACTTCCCAGTTTAGCTTAAGTAACCCAATTTGCAGTGGGCAGCTGCAGTTACATCTGCAACTTGCTCCTTTTTCCCCTGCCTTGCTGTTCCAGCTGTTGGTGCTCTCTGGCTCCGAGCTCTCTGGAATGCTGTGTTTGGTTGTGGCTGGTGCAGACCAATGTGCTCATGATTCAATGTTTGCCTTGGTCTGCAGTGAGTCAGCCTTGCCTTGCAGGACATGGCATTCTGCTCCCACGTGGTGCTCTCCACAAAACCCCACCAAACAGGCTCTTGGCATTGCTCTGGTCCTGCCATTCCCTAGGAATCCATGGAGTCTGGGAGACGAATGGCAGAAGAGAACCTTTGTTCTTATTTCTGTTGAAATGGAATTACAAAAAGTGGGTAGGAATCAATCAGGTAATGCCCATCCAAGCTAACGGGCACAGGCTGAGAAGTAACTGCAACCCAAAGTCCCAGAGCAACCTGTTCTGGGAAGAGAAAAGTCCTTTCTAAACCAGGTTCTTATTTAGAGCTTAGTGGTAGGTAGCCAGAGTTTTCTCATCAGTTATGAGAATTAAATGAGAATGTTAAATGCTAAAATATGAGAATTAAATGAGATTGTTAAAATGGAATTGCAAAAAGTGGGTAGGAATCAGGTGATGCTCATCCGAGCTAATGGGCACAGACTGAGAAGTAACTACAGCCCAAACCCACTGTGCTTACTCTGTTCTGGGAAGAGTAAAGTTCTTTCCAAACCAGGTTCTTATTTAGAGCTTTGTTAGGTAGCCAGAGTTTTCTCATCAATTATGCAGAAAATTGATTTAATTGCTGGCCTTTCCAAACTGGAATTGTAAATCGAGCTCCTTGTCACAGCCATAGCATTTGAGCACAGTTCAGTTGCTTTGTCCTGTATCTGTGTGTTTGGGATGCTGCTGAATCCCTGTGGCCACAGGAAGATGTTGGCCATGGAGAACCTGAGCAGGAGTCACAGGACAGCAGACAAGAGCTGCTGTCAGAGCAGGAGTCACAAGTCACAGGCAAGGGCTGGGGCTGTTCCAGCAGTGCTGATGCCCAACAGCCCAGAGCCAAGCTCAGGGCTGAGTTTCCTTGATTTTGTGTGCCAGATCCACATCAAGGCTTGAAGCAGCCCTTGGGCAAAGCCATTGTGCAGGATTATGAGAAGCCATACCTGGAGGGAAGGCAGGTGTGGAAGAGCAGTAGCTGAGTGCCCAGACTGACACTGTTAGATCTGTAGCAGTGCATCAAAGAGCTCAGGGACTTACAACTGACCCAAGGGCAGGGAAATGCCTTAACTGCTTTTTCAACCTCACTTGGTGACACTGGGTGCTCCTGGTTCCTTTAGGGGCTCCTAATGCTTAACTCCCAGTTAATTCCTGGTTAAGTATTAACTAGGAAAGAGACAAAACATTTCCCTTTGCTAAGAGATGCCCCTCCTGACTGCCTACACATCTGCAGAGGCTCAAAGCCACATTTCTTTTGCACTGTCTGGTTTGAATTAGACTCAGGAACTTGTTCCCAATGCCAAAACATGGAGAACTCGTGACTCATGCTCCATCATGCCTGTCCTGGTTTGGGGATCCTGGCCCCTCCTGCTGAGGAGGGAAAGGAAAACCCAGTTACACTCTAAAGGGTGTGGCAGGAGGGTGCTGCAGATACAGGGAGCTGCTGGGGAGTCTGTACATCATGTGTGCGTGCACTCAGCCAGGGTTTAAGAGCAGAAGTCAAGCCCCTGCTGCAGGTGATTTAAGGTTTAAGATGGATCCATTCCACAGCAGGACCAACAATTCCTGAGGGAAAAGTCACTCAGGCATGACAGACTATAGCTTGGCAAGCCTGTGCACTGAGAGAGATGCAGCACTCAAGGGAGCCTGAGGATTGACTCTCTGGTGACAAAGAACTAGCAAGGAATGCTGTTAAAAAACCTTGTGGCTGAGAACATTTATGGGGATAAGGTCCAAAGGTCCCCACTCTTCAGGCTGATGAAAAATTCCACTTTGTTTTCTACATAGTATCTGGAGTGACAGTGTTTAAAAGTAATGGCAATGGGAAGTTTTCTGTCATGCTTGGGGACAGAACAGAAAGGGTTTCTGCCAGTACCACCTGTCTGCAAGGATGGAGACTGAGCCCTTCCTTTGGCCCCATGTGCATCTCCCAGGGTTCTTGGGTGCCAAGTGAGAGACATCAAACCTAAAAGCTGAAAGGAAAGTGGGATTTTAGAGATGAAACTCCTGCGGTTTTCCCACACCATGAATCTCTGGATACTGAGCTGGCAGTGTAGCTCACCACATTGCCAAGGGAGCTGGCAGGGACCCCTGAGCCCCTGCAGTGTCTCTGACTGCCCACCAGCATCACTCCCCTTCATCCCACACCAGGCTGAGACCCTCCTTTATCAGAGTTTCACAATAAACTCAGCCACTCCCAGGGCTGCCCCCTGGGTGCTTCATTTCCCACCCAGAATTAAAACAGATCCATTCAAGTAGAAAAGCTATGAATAAATTTCCTGCTGAACTCCACACTTTAAACTGCAATAAAAGCTTCCTGAGATCTTGCTACCATTAGTCTCTAAAATTTACAAGATTTCTCAAAACTTCATTTCCTTGGACAATCTTTTTGCCTCTTAAGATGGATTCTGCTCATCAAAACCCACCCAGAGGGTGCAATGCAATTCAGTCTCTGCACTCTGCAGCTCACCATGCACCACTGACCTGCTTCAAAGAAAATTAACTCACAAAGAGAAAGTGGATAAGGATTTGCTACCAACAGCCAGGAGTCAAAACCAAACAAATTCTCAGCATCAGAGAGCTCTTCTCTTTCCACTGAGGTACTATAGTGAACAGAATTTAATTGGAAAACAGAGATGAAAAGTATCTTTGTGTTGAGGTAATTGTGGGAATGGTATCAGCTGAGTTATTTTGATAATTTATTCTTCAAAAGACTCAAAGTTTTTGATCTGCACCTCATTTTGAAGATGCTCAAAGAATACAATTTCAGATTTTATACGTGCACTGAGGATCTTTGCTTTATTCCATCTCTATTTCGATATCATTGACTAGGAAATTACGTGAATCATTTTTTAAAAGCCCAATAATACTTTTTGCCTGAAGTTGTGTTTAATGAATTCATGAATGGCAGAAGTTGTTTAAAATAGCTAATTTCAGGAAGATTTAGTGTTACATTTTTTCCATGTTTTAGTGCCCAAAAATATTGTTTCAACACCAAGTACTGAATGAGCAGGAATAAGAAAGTCCTAGAAAAGAACTTGAGAGGGGGGAAAGAGGGGAAAACACAAAACATGAAGTGCAAAATAAAACAGGGCTCCATTCCCTCAGGTGGCCACTGCCTCCACCAGCCCGATCCCTGGCCCATTGGTTTTCTTTTAAATTGTGTATTCATTTTTTCCCCTTGAAATTACATTAACCATGTCTGTCTTGACATATAAGCTAATTTTCTTCTTTAAATCCACCTCCTATATCACTGTGCAGACACACTGTTTATATGCAGGTAGAGAATGGCCTGGCTGAAAGAACCAAGACTTCAAGCAACCATGAACTTCCCTCAGGATATGGAACACTGGAAGCCTGTTGCTATTTAGACTCTTTTTTTTTTTTTTTTTTTTTTTTTTTTTTAAATACTGATCTTAGCTACAGTTTACTTTCCCCGCTTAGAGACGTGGAAAAGTTTGTTCAGCTTAAAATTTCCTGTTTGGCATCAGCAGCTGCTGGCTATAATATTTATAAATATTTCAGCAGACATTTCTAGGGAAATCTGGTTGCAATTAAGCAGTGAGTGATGGGGCAGTGCAGTTCCCCAGTCCCAGGCAGCACCAAGGTGACCCTGGGGGAGAGGGGCTGCTGCAGGGTGAGCTGTGCGCTCTGCAAGGAGGGTGTTAGCAGCCAGCAGCCCGACTTCAGGGGCTCTGTTTTCAAACAGGAGAGTGAAATCACTTGCCTGTGGTGTCCAAATATAGTAGCTCAGGAGGAACATTTGGTCAGCAGACCTGGGACCACCTACTCTGAGCATTGCTCACTGTGCCTCCCTCCCCCAGTGCCCTCGGGCTTCCCCAGGTTGTGCAGTGCAGAAACTTCTGCAGGCAAAGCAGCCCTCCCAGCCTGGCAGCTCCTGACATCCCAGAGTGTCATCCTCTCCCTGGGTACATCAACCTGGTACCATCCTCTCCCTGCTACACTAGCCTGGTACCATCCTCTGCCTGGTACACCACCCTGGTGTCATCCTCTCCCTTTACACCACCTTGGTGTCATCCTCTCCCTGGTTTCACCAACCTGGTACCATCCTCTGCCTGGTACACCAACCTGGTGTCATCTTCTCCCTGGTTTCACCAACCTGGTGTCATCCTCTCCTGGCACACCACCCTGGTGTCATCCTCTCCTGGCACACCACCCTGGTGTCATCCTCCCCTGGCACACCACCCTGGTGTCATCCTCCCCTGGTACACCACCCTGATGTCATCCTCTCCCTTCTACACCACCCTGGTGTCATCCTCTCCTTGGTATGTCTACCTGGTGTCATCCTCTCCCTGCTACACCACCCTCAGTTTCTCCAGTTTTCATTAATATGAGCTAAAGGTCAGCAAGTCAGGGTGGAGGGCAGAAGGAAGAGCCCAGATGAAGACAAGCCTTTGACTTCCCTGACAGGTCTGTCCACAGCTTTCTGAAGCATTCAGCTCTGCAGAAACAAAGGCAGGTTACTGCCCCTCAGGCAGCCACTACCTCCCTTCAGGGCTTCCCCAGGCAAATTTCTTCTCATCTCTTTTAGATAGCCTCCAGTATGATCTGAACTGATCTGGTTCTTAACAAAATAAAGCCTCCAAACATCTCAACATCTCCTTGGACTCAGAAAGATTTTTGTGCAGTTGATGCACATCATTCTGCATGGACACGCTTTCAACCCTGGGTGCCCCAGTGCTCTGTGCTGGGCAGAGGGGGAACGTGGCTGCCCAGTGAGCCAGCTCACCCTGGGAGTCAGCAAACCCCAAAAACAGTCAGTGGTGTTCCCTCAGAAGCCACTAACCTGAAAGAGCAGCTCCCTTTTTACTGCAAAGGGGCTGAGCAAAGGGGAGATTACTCCGAGGAGTGGCAGGTGGAGAGGACACATGTGCCAGTGAGTTCTTTCCCCTCTGCTCTGGCCGTTACCTCCCTGCTGCTGCACCTACAGCAGGGTGTAAATGGCAGCCCAGAGCCTCTCCACTGTGTCCCAGTGACCCCAGTCACACAGCCAGGGCCAGCTGAGGCCTCGTGGCAAGCAGAGTTTACCCTGGCCAAGGCCAGGCAGTCAGGTGTGAATGAGCATCAATCCTGCCCTGTCTGCACTCCTGGTGGAGGGCATCTCCCATGTCTGCACCAGGAGCTCTGCAGCACAGGAGATGCTCCAGGCCGTCCTACTGTGGCTCACAGCTCAGTGCTGATCCTGCTCACTGTCACACCTTTTGGGTCCTTATCTCAAAGCCTCTGTAACTTCAGAAACGTTAGAGCTCAAGTAATTTTATTACAGTTTACCTACTTTATTTCAGGAATGTAAGGTAGAGGCAGCCCAGAAGAAGAAAGTCCATACAATAATTCTGCAGTAAAAAAAAAACTTTTATGGGAGAAGTGACTTTAAGTTCCTCATTTGCTGGTGTTACATAAAAAGAGGCAAAATGTGCTGAGCAAATAAAAGCAGAGTGGCACAGCCCCAGCCCCAGCCTGTTTCCTGTCCTACACAGCAGCACCAGAGCTCCTTAAAGAGCAGCACTTCCTGAGCCTCGAGTGCTCCAGATGCTCTGTCCTGGAGCACTTTCTGCTGATGCTCCTCAGTTCCCCTTGCCTTGCGTGACTACCCTGCAGCTTGGCTTTGTTTATTCCACTTTTCCTGCTCTTTAGTTACAAGCCACAGAAAGGAACCAGCCACTTTTGCAGCCTCAATCCCTCCCTGGTGCCAGCGCACGTCTGCGGGCAGTGGCGGGTGTGTCCCTGCCATTCATGTGAGCCCCCATTGCAAAATCAGCTCCCTTCAGCTTCCAGGGCAGCAATCACAGAGTCACACAGTGGGTTGGGTTGGAAAGGACCTGAAAGATCATGTAGTTCCAAACCCCCTGCCATAGGCAGGGACACCTCCCAGCAGGCCACGATGGATCTACCATCGTCAGGGACAAGCCCATCAATATTTCTGTCAATATTTCTGTCTGAAAATTTGTGTTCTGGGTGATAAGAAGGGTGAGCATCTGTTGCCTGGCGATGCAGAGGACCAGATGTAGCCAGGCTTGGTCCAACCACATATCCTGAACTTTGAGATGCCAGCTCCAAGCTGGAAGCCAATCACCACCTGAACATGTGTGGTGCCCAGACACATTGGCAGGGGAACACACGCTTGTGCTAAGCATGGGATTAGGATGCCCAGAGTTTACAGCAAGTGGATGAATCTTCAGATCACAGTTATAAAACCAGCCTTAATTATAAATTCATGACTGCTGTCATGGTCATCATGCTTCCTTCAGAGCAGTCCTCTGGCTCTTCCCTTGTGGAGCTCTTCCCCAAGCGCTACATGTACAAAGACAGTATTGTAATTCTTGGGGATTATCTGGGATCTCCACCTAAAGGCTCCTGAGAAAGGTCATTTGTCCCAATTACAAACTTTGAAACAAAGGTAGAAAGCTAGAAGACTACACAGCAACACTTGTAGAAATCCTGAAATCCAGGAATTTAGCCTCCTGCCTCTGCAAAATTTAACAGATGCCCTGAGACAGCCTTCAGCTTCTGCACAATTATTTTCCAAACGGAAGAACTTGATTCTTCTCCCAGAAGGAGCAATTAAAATAGAATGAGTTTTGCATTTGCCAGCTAATAGGGCTTGATGCACAAGCTGCATGTGAAAGAAATGTGGGACTTCCAAATTCAGATGAAGTCCTCTTGGAAATGCTGAACAGAGAAAGGAAAGGTTAAAAGCCAGAGGCAGCCAAGACCTCTGAAAAGCTGCAGAAAAGTCAAGGGTAAGTGCAGCAGGACAGGTGTGCCTGGGTCAGCCCATGGCAATTCTGTGAAGTGCTTTTCAGTACCATGAATGGCATCATCCAGCAAACCAACCCTTCCTGCCACCTTCCTTTCCAGGAGGTGAAAACAAATCCTTGTAATATTCTCCCTTAGCAGGAGATTCCTTCACGTGGCACAGTGTGTGGCTCACCAGGCACTGCTACCCTCTGACTTCTCCTAGGAAAAGTGCTGAGCTTTTGCAAAGTGATCATAAAAATCTCACAAAACAGTAAGGGATCATTCATTGTTGGAAAAAAAGTGCCCCCTAAATATTTTTCTGAAAGGTTTCTGAAGAATCTCTCAAATGTGTCTCCAAAAAAGACTCCAAAGAAAAACAAAATAAAGCAAGAGTTGCCTGAATGCCTCTGATCCCAGCTGCTCCTTTGAGCTTGTCTTTCGCCGTTGTTTTTTCTCTTTGGTCCTCCTGGGACACCAGCTAACTTTCCAATAAATCACATGTAGGAGGAAGAATTTCCCCACAGCACAAAAGCAGGAGTAGAGTTTTCCAGTGACAGCCTATGGGTGGCTTCCCCCGTCTCCAGGTGACTCCTTCCAGGGGTCAGCACATCTGGCTGAGCTGCCTTGGCTTCACTCAAGCCTCTGCCTGGCCTTTGACACAGGCAAAGGCTTTTCCTTTCCAGCGCTCCCACAGTGAGGCACAGAGCTGCCTTTGCCCACCCTGCAGCCCTCCCAGCCTGGCTCCCCCACAGCACCCAGGGCAGGTCAGCTCAAAACCTGCCTCATCAGCCAGGCACACAGAGCTCCCAGATCCCCCTGGCACTGCAGGAATGCATGCTTTCCACTACAGCCCTGCATGTGAGAGCCCCCTTGGAACAAAGCTCAGTGCTGCTTTTCCTCTTGCCTTAAATGTCTTTGCAGAAGGCTGCCAGAGAGCAAACAAAATTTTCTAGAAGAAAAGCACCTCTGGTTCATATCTCAAGATGTAAATGAGCAAAACCACAACATGAAGCTTCTCAAAACACAGCATTTTGCAGTTACATTTGCTTTTCCAGCCCTTCAGAGGCACCACCTTCTGTTCACTGCCCCAACCCTGGAGAGCACTGGGGCTCCTCTGGCACAGGAGGGACCCACGAGCAGCAGCCTGGCCATGCTGGCATCATTTTGGGACATAGAGCACACACTTCAAAGCTGTACTTTTCCTAAATGGATTTCTGCATGCATTTAATTACTTTGCTTAACTGGAACTGCTGCAAATGAAGGAATCATTATTCTAAAAAATAAACAAGGGCAGCTGCACATCCCTGCAAATTTTCATTTGAAAAACACTCTTGACTCTTAAGGAGGGGAAAGCAAAATTCTCCTCCAAAAGATTCTTATTTGGTCTCAGTTTTTGCCCCAGTCCTGAAGGAAGTTCCTATGGAGCACAGACGTGGTTCCAGGTCATGGTGATGTTCAACCACAGGCTGGGTTTCGTGTGGAAATGCTCTGACCACACTGAGAATCCAAACCCCCTGGTGCAGTATGGCTCTGTGCTGGACACCCAGTGCTGTTTGTCACTGAAGGCCAATCCCAAATGCTGTTCATCCCAAGGCTGCCCTGACCCTCACTCAGCAGTTTCTGAATGGGGCTTTGCTTCTCCCCTTCCCTGAGTGCTGTTACCTGAAGGCTCCTGCAGCTCTGGCAGGGGATGGGTACCCAGGGGGGTTCCAGCTCCTCCATCACCCCACAGCCCTTGGCTGGGACATCCCTCAGGCTCCCACACCCAGCTGGGCCCATGGGAGCTCTCTGCCCCTTGGCCAGCACTTCCCCAGGGAAGTTATGTTCTGCCTCAGCACCAGCAACTTCCTTCTTCCTTTCACTTCCACCTTTCATCATACTTAAAAATATTAAAAATATTTCTTTAGAAAATTACAGATAAGTTTTTATTCCCATCATTTCAGCACTCCTCATTTCCCCATCTTTCAGCTGCTGTCCTCTTGCTTCATCCCTGGGCACCCCTTGAAGGCTGAGGTGTTAACATCTCACTCCCCTTGGTGGAATAATTGGCAGCACTCACCCTCACATCATGGGGTAAGGCACAGTGACAAATCCATGGGGAAAAATATCCCCAAAGTGTCACTGAATCAAAGCAAGGGATACAGTCCCTACTGATCAGCTGAGACAGCTCAGCCACTGATCAAATCCATCTGTGTATCTGTCCCTGAACACGGAGGGGTGAGAAATCAATTTGGAGCAGGGTGAGCATTAAGAATTCCCAAGAGTTCCCACCATGAGCTGCAATCTGGAGACACCAAAACCCCGGGGAGATGCCCAGCAGCCTGTGGGAAGGCACCCTGTGATGGCTTCCCAGGTTGTAGGATCCAGGGAAATGACAGAGCCAACACAGCAGGGAGAGCAGCTCCCACCCACAGCACTTGGGGGCTGCTGCTGGCACCCCACAGCAGCTCAGAGGATGGAACAGGCAGCAGGAGTGAGGCAGGGAGCACTGCCAAAGGAGCAGAGAGAATAAGCAACAGGAGAGAGCAAAAAGGGAATTGGACTGAAAGGATAACCTCCATCTACTGGAAACTGCTGGGACTCCAAAATGTCCAAAAGCAGGCCTAGCAAAGCCAGGCCACACAAAAAGCACAAAGGAGACCATCACCCCATCACCACACATGCTAATACCTGCCCAGGAGCCATGGAGTGAAAAGCCAGGGCTGTATTTCCAGGAGATGAAAACTGTTGTCTCAGAGATGGGACTGCTCATGGTTATGAACCTCATCTAAGCAGTTTTCCCTACTCCTGTCTACTCAAGTGTCTTCATTTTGCATTGAAATAATTAGTCACCAAGCCAGATGCCAAGAAGCTGTAAACAAGGGGCACTCACCTAGATGAGAAGCAGACCTACTTTTCACCCTTTCCAAGTTGTGAAGACTTTATATCTCTCAATTATGAAGCATCAAGGAAGAGAAGATAAACCAGAGCAGATTTGACATGGCTTTCCCTCTTTCTCAGGCTTTGGAAGGAACCGTAATTAGTTTAACAGGAAGAAGCTGAGCCTCGCCCAAAATCCAATCCCCTGATACAACTGTTCTGCCTTGGGCTGCTGGGATTAGGTGGCTGGAAGTGTTCATCCTCAGCCTGAAATACCAGGACTGTATCATGCCAAAAAAATAACAAAGAAAAATGAGGGAGGGTGGGGCGAGGAGTAGTGAAGAAGAGAAATAAAAGAAGAGCTAAAAGAGGAGCTGGGTATTTTTCACACATTTGAGTTTCGCAGACGACTCTGAGCAAGTGGGATTTCAGTTTGGGCTTTTAATAGAAGGAGAACTATCAGGGTATTTCTCTACCAGAGCAAGCAAAACAATCTTGAGTCTTCTGTGTTCTGCACTTGACACCCTCTTTCTCTTTTCTCTTTTTTGCCTCCCACTCCTGGGTTTCACCAAGGTAACAACTACCAGGGAGTGAATCTGAAGCCACGATGGGGAGTAAATGTGGCACTGAGCTCCAGCTGCCAGCAAAGGTGGCAGGGAGGATGTGCATGGCTAAGGATAACAACCATAACTATCCCTGTGCTCCTTGGACAGTGACAGTGGCTGCCCATGAATGCCAGGCCACGATCAGAGAGGAGAAATGCTCTGCCCTTCCAGTCAAGTGGAACTACTAGGCCTATCAATGTTGATCCAGCCAAATCTGATTCCCCTCCTTCCCAGTGCTCAGGTTTGATCACCTGCTGCCATCAGGCAATTCAAACCAAGCAAAAACCCAACCAAGCACTGTCACCACTTTTTATATTTATATTTTTGATTTTAAATTTTTATTAAAAAACAACCATTATTAAAAATGAATCATTTACTGGAAGGCTTCAGCCAGGGAGAACTCTCATTTCAAATCTCATAAACAAATGCAGCACAGTTATAACCATAGGCACAAAAAAAAAGACCCCAGTTAAAAAAAAAAGAGAATACTTTAAACCATAGCTTATAACTATGCAATTGTCTCAATGTCAATAGAGAGAATTTTGTTAAAAGCCTGCAGATCAGAATTTCATGGAAGACTTTTAAAATCCAAAGGAAGAAGGAAGGATGTGCTTGTTTAAAAAAATTAAAGGCCCTTGGATGTACCTATCAAGCCCAAAAAATTGAAAGTTGGTGAATAACCTTATTTAAAAAATAAAAAGACCAAAAATGAAACAAAACAACCAAAAACCCTCAAAACATTTCCTTGGTCTGGGAACTTCAAAGTCAATACCAAATAAAAATGGTCTTAAAATATATACATACATATGGCTTTTCATTTTTCCTATCCGTTTCTTTGCAAACAAAAATAAATTTAAGGGTGGCATTTGGTTTTTAAAAACGCTTCTGTGTCCTTCTCTTCAGCTGTCAGCTGGAGTGGATGGGATGGAGGCACTGACTGGTGGCTGCTCACGATGGGCTCAGAATCCCCCCGCGTTCTCCTTCATCCTCGCCAGTATCCGGGAGTACACAGGGGCTGCCGGGGAGAAGAGCAAGCTGCGTGGGTGACACAGAGCATCCCCCTGCCCCTCTCCTCCCAGCCATGCCACATCTTGCTTAGAGCAAGAGGACAGGAGAAACCTCGCTTTAAGGGATGGGGGGACACAATAGAAATTAGAGATGAGCTGGAGAAGTTGTCTTACCTAGTCGAGGATTCCTCTGAGAAACCTGCATGGAGAGAAAGCACAGGGTTTGCATAAATTCAACACATCTCCAACAGCCATAAGAAAGTTTGTATGTCAATATAGTTATCCTTGGTGTCCAAAAGCTATGGATGGATGGCTCTTCATTATTGGAAGCTGATGTATAATAGTACCATGCCAAAGTTACATTCACAGTGTGCTGCAAACTGAAGCTTTGTGTTGCAAAATTATTATTATTTTTATAATTATTTATATATAACATAATGTATATAATATATAATATTATATACATTATATAAAATATAATTATATATGATATATTAAATATATTAAATTATTAAAATTATATTAAATTAATATAATTTTATTATTATTTCTTATAATTAAGGATTACATAAATAATAATTAATTATAATTTCTTATTAAATCATGTAAGAAGAGAGGATGGATGATTCCATGGAACACATACACTCATTTTCCTTGGAAGTCAGCATATGAATGTGACATGATCTTCCAGTAATTGTTACCAAAATGCAATTTCAGTGGTTTTACAGTGAGAGATTTTTCCCTTTTACCTTGGATAATGCAGATGCCTGTTTGAAGATTTCTAATGCGGGATCTGCAGGCTCGTCACCTCTTTCTTGTGGCCTTGAAGCTAAGGGTGGGACATTGAGAGCATTGAAATACTTGTCAGAGCATGCAGGCTGCTTCCTTGTCCTATTTTTTGCTGAAAATCCCACTACAAACTAATCTCTCCTCACGAAACTGAAGCAATTTCCCCATGTCCCCAATCCCTCCCAAAGCAGTTTTGCTGTAACAAGGTTGCTCTGGACATTTCTCACCATGGACCTACCCTGTGGCTGTAAGACAGAATTCACAGCATAAACAACACCATTTGTGGCCATGATATCACTTTCAGCAACAGGCTCCTTGTTGATATGTATTACGTTGTTCTTCTGTTCAGTAAAAGAGAGAAATAAAAAATGTAGAAGATGAGAGTCTTCTGTCATTTCCAGTGTTATTAAAAAAAACCCCTGCACTTTGCATTCATTCATTTATTGGATGGTTGAAGGCATTTTCATTCCTTTTGCCAATTAAGAAGAATGTAAAGACGAATTATAGCCTGAGCAGTTTGTCCTGGAATGGCTGGCAGGCTTTGGACTTCCTGAGTGCAACTGGCTGGGAATGCTGCTGTACCATGGCAGCAGAGCACATCCCAGCACCCTGCCAGGGGGATGGCTGTGGAGATGGGATCAGGACAGGGCAGAGCAGGACTGGACATGGGAAGAGCCCAGGGTGCACATTGGCCAATTCAATGCACCTGGAAACACAGTCCCTTCCATTTTTTTCTCCCATTGTGTTTTCTTGTGCATAGAATGAGCCATGATTGCTTATTTTCTGAAATGATTTTTTTCCTCAATAGAGGATCCTACATTCCCTTATGTAGTGTAGAGTTTTTGAAATGAAATTATATATCTAAATAAACTCTGCTGCGCTAAGGGAGCCCATGCAGAGATCATTTTCATTACACAAAAAGATATGTTAGCTGAACAAGCTATTCATTTCATTTATTTATGTTTTTCCCCCCATGACTCAGGGTTAAATTTATAGCAGCTCCTGGAAATCATTTACAACTGGTCTTCTGGGGAGAAAGCTGAAGCAAACCACATTTCATTCTTCCAGCTTGTTGAATTGAACAATGACAAGTCCCTCCAGAAAACAGCCAGAAAACACTGGTGGGACCATGGAGATGCTCCCACAGCATCCAAATGAGCACAGACATGAGCTCTGGTCCATGACATGGACAACCAAACACTGGACAGCTCTGCTGAGCACAGAATGCCACCTGAGGTGACTCACCATGCTGACTTCCAGCTTGTCTCCCTGCATGGATTTCAGCCTCACCAGGGCAGTGACCGCGCCGCTCACCAGGATCTCGTCAGCCACGTGGAACTTGAGGATGCTGGCAAGCTCCTTGGCATTACCTGGGGGAAGGAAACCTTTACATTTGCAAACCAGCACCAGCACTTGCTTCCATATTTCACGTGCTGGAATGGAATTACTTGGAAAACACCATAATTTCCTGGAAGTGTGAAGAAACAGTGTAAAGTTGTTTCTTCAAACAATTCACATCAAAACCAAAAAGCAGGCAGAAGGACCTGATTAGGGCACTGAGGCCATTCCTGCCTGGGCAAGTCAAGTTCCCAAATCCAGAAGGATACTCTCCCAATGTCCTTGGTACCTACCAAGCCTGTCCTACACATGAATTCTCTCATTCTTGGGTTTTCATCCCTCATTCTCTCACTGTGCCAAGTGAGAACCTGCTTCTCGGAATGAACCTGCTTCTCTTGCTGCTTTCACTTCCCAGGGAAGTCTGGGATGGGGTGGGGAAAGACCCATGTGAAATAAGGAAGCAGATAGGGCATTCTGGTATTTTCAAATGTCACCAAGGCCAAGTGTCACTTGGCAACAATGCTCACAGCTGGGTAGGAAGGGGGAAAGTGCATGAGAAGTGACACTGATTTCTCATGGACTGATACCACCCCACTGAGTCTCATACAGCTGTGCTTTGAAACAGATTTTAGGAAGATGAGGTGATTTCCCTGCACCATCTATTTTCCAGAAGAGGTGGTGATGTGCTCAGCTTGGGTCAGTGGCACTTCTCCATCTCCTCCTTCAGAGGACACAGGGTCACTGATGAGCCCCACAGATAGACAGAGTTACTGACAAGCCCCACAGACAGCTAGTGCAAAGGTGGCCTCCATCCACAGCTTCCTCAGCAAGGGGGACTTTTTCTTTCAATGCTTTCAAACACTGTATGCAAGCTTTTTTCCATCATGCTTTTCCTAGGGTGGCCACAGTTCTCTCTGCACACCCTCACCAGCACAATCCACCTCTTCATCAGAGGCATAAGCTAAACATTCATGTGAGAAAAGAACATCTCAAGTGTCTGCATCTGGGAATCTTCATTCCTGCAGCCATTTACAATGGCTGCAAAACACTTCTGAAATATTTATATGTTAAGCATAAGACTAGACTGATATTACTGGTTCCTCATCCCTGCACTTAAAAGGATAACCAGCTACCATGGGCAGATGCTTCCCAAATTATGATGTCAATGTTTGGCTGAGATTTAATGACAAGACATTACATTCAAATACCTGACATTGTTTCCAGCCACAACCAGTTTTCAACATGAACAAAATAAAAGATCATGCTGCTTATCCAGAAGGGAGTTATTAAACATTCCTGTGCTTTTTTCCACACCCAGCCTGCATGCCTTTGCTTTTCAGGATACTGGTCTTTGCCTGAGCTAGAATGGTACGTTGTTGGCCTCCCAGGATTAGATTGGACCTCCTGCTTTGTCCATGAACATGGAGAAGGAGAAACAGCCCCAGCTTTTTATTACTTCAATTTCATACAGTGTAACTTGAGTCTGTATGTGGATTATGTCCTCTCTTTGCAAAGCTTACTGCAGACACCCTGATCCTGTGTTGTAAAGAGTCACATTCTTATTTCTTTCATACTTGAAAAATGCGGAGATTCTTTTAGAAATATCTGGGAGTTATCTCACTTACACCACCAGTACACAGCCAAATTAGAAGTCACAGTGAGTTTGTGACACACACCACAAGCATGTTTTCCAAGAACACAGGCAGTATAAACCCCACTTGGGGAATTCAGTGCCACTCTGCGCATCCTCAGCTTCTGCTCATACAACTCCACTGGGTAGGAAGCTCATGCTTCCAACAAACAGAGCCAAAGAATGAGATATAAAAATTTGGCCATTCCTCTCGGTATCACAGCAGTCCCACACAGCAGCTCATCACCCAAACGTTGTGGAGATGCTCACCCAGCAGTTTGTTGAGCTCCCCCTGGGTCATGGCTTGGAAAGCTTCGTTTGTGGGAGCGAACACCGTGAAGGTTCCCGGCCTGTTGAGGTTCTCTGTCAGCCCTGCAGACTGGATTGCAGCCACCAAGGTACTGCAAAGCAAACATGCATCAAATGCTTCACTGCAAAACACTTCACTGGTCAAATGTGTTCTAGGCTCAAGGGAGAGCTGGGGAGTTACAATGTGAAATCCTGCTGGGGTGCAGCAAATCAAATAGCCAAAATGGTGATTAGGGGGGAAATGAGCTGTGGGGTCCAACCAGAACATCTGAGAAATGGTAAAGCAGCCTGGGAGTGCTGACTCCATGGGGACCAGATGGTATAGGGAGTCAGAGAGGTCTGCCTACAGTGGATCTGATGGGCAGGGATGGCTTCAGAGCCAGATTCTTGTGGTATTAAGGGAACCACTTACTCTTGGCTCACAGTTGACTGAGGGTTATTTGAAGTTTCACTCCCTACAATTTAGAGAGACCACGGTTTTGGATGATCTTTCTATGCTAGAAAAACATATACATTGCCATGACTACAACCCATAATAAATACAAACTGCTTTGGCAGCTGTTCTGATTCTAACTGGCACTTGGGAAGAGCAGAAAGGTCACCTGAAGCGATGGTCTGCCTTGAGAACATCCATCACTGAGCCACTCGGAGGGGTCAACATTTTGTCCACACTAAAGAGGGTCCCAAACCTTCCCCTCTTGTCATGGGCAGCAATGCAGGCGTTTTCAATGCAAAGGTTCTGCAAACACAATCACATAAAAGAAGGCTCCATTAGAATGCTTCAAAAGAGAGATGTTGGTGCTTTCCACAATGCTCATTTTCCCTCTTTACACAATTTCTGTAGCATCAGACACTGAGCATCCCCCAGCCCTGAGGAGCACAGCACACAGCAGGGACTCACGTTGCGGTACACAAAAACTCTCAGCTCCTTGTCCCCCAGAGTCTGCAGCTTCTGTCCATGATACAGATATTTAGAGGAGAGCTGGTCTTTAACAATGTGGTTCAGAAGCAAGTTTCTCATGTTGCTGTCAATAACAGGGAGTCCATCTGCACCAAAAGTGTGGAAAGAAGCAGTGATTCACTTAAAATGGCTATTGAGCCACTAAAAACCATTCAAATACAGAGCATTATGCACACCAGTTTTATATTGTAAACCTGGATGCCAGTGCCTCGAGGCATTTGAGAAAGGATTTGCATACTTGTGCACTGAAATCTGGCTGAAAACTGTTTGAAGAAGATATGTGGCCCAAAGTGATGGAAGAAAGAGATTTAATCCCTGGTTTACCTTTGAACACATTATTCACTGGGGCAAGGAGGGTCACTCGCTCACTGCCAGTTAGATGAGAAGTGAGCCCAGCTTGTCTGAAAAGGTCTGTAGACTTGGAAACTTCAGATTCTTGTGCCAACTCAAATACAGTCTTAGCTGAAAAGAAAAGCAACACATAGTAACCTTGCATTAAAGGTTATCCACTCATCACTATGCCCTCTAAATCCAGGATTTCCTTGGCAAAATAGACAAAAGAAAGGCAGCAGAAAGAACTGCAGAGAGGCACCAGTACCTGAGTCTGGGATCAGCAGCTCATTTACAAAATGCACCACGCCGTTGGTTGCCAGGACGTCCTTGTTGGCAATGATGGGCTTCCCGTTGAGGGTCAGCTCCTCCCCACTGCAGCCCACGTCCAGGGTGGCTCCTTCCAGGGTCTCCATGGTCAGGCCAGCAATGATGGCCTCAGCACACATGGCTGACTTCAGGATGTGATGGTTCAGCAGGTCTGTGAAAGAGGAGAGTGCCTTAGTGAGCTGCAGAAACCAGCTATGAAAGTGTTGCAGCTTTCAGGAATGCTGTTCCATGGCCAGGGTGTACTCCATAAAATTCAATCATTTTAAATTGAGCTGATTTCAATTCCACAGCCTGTGAAATAAAATGCCTAAAAAGAATCACTTTTTATACACTTTTGCCAATTTCAAAAGGCTTCATGTAGGTACTCAATTCACTTGTCAGCGGAAGTTACATTGATTAGATTTTACTTTTCTTGCATCTGGCTGGATCAATAGAAATTACCACCACAAAAAGTGCTAATAAAAACTTCAGAAAAGGGACTGCTTCAACTCCCTCATCCATATCTGGATGCCACTCCTGCTATAACTACACATCTACAACCAAAGGGAGCCAGGCTGTCCAGTTAAAAAAGGTGGACTCCGTCACATCTGTTTACTGCTGGTGTTGTCAGAGTGCATCAAGGAGCTGCTGACTCGTCCTTGAGAAAAAATTTAGAAGAACTGAAAAACACTTTTCAGCCTCTCAATGGCCCCAGGGAACAAGCACTCACCCCTCAGGGCCTCTGGGTCTCCCAGGATCCTGTTCAGTGTTTCTCGTGGGATCTTCTCAAAGGCCTCGTTGGTGGGAGCCAGCAGTGTGTACTGGCCTTCGCTCTCCAGCAGGCTGCTGAGGTCAGATGCAGCCACAGCAGTCTTCACAGAAACGAGGAGAGAGGGAGAAACACATTCAGCCAGAATACAAAGGTCAGAAACTTCGTCCAGGCACACACTAAGGGCCAGACTTATTAAGGCTTTTATCATTTCAGAGGACTTATAAAAAATCCTGAATAGCTTCATTCAGCACTTTGGTCCCTTTAAAAATCTGACCCAACCCCATGGTTCTCTGGTGTTCCAGAAATTTGAGTACAAGAGCCCTTTTTTTGGCAAGACTGAGAGCTAGTTTGAATACCCAGATATTCCTGGAAGGGCTCACAGTACTTCCAGTGAATAATTTCGGTCAGAACCCACATCTGGCTAACTGCAAATCCCCTGTGCATTTTCTTTAATTTGACAAATACCAAGGCAAATAAATCAGGACACATCAAATTGGAACAGTTAACATCTCCTAAGGCTAAGACTCTCCTACAAGAGTGAGGAGACAAACTCAGTCTCTATTTTCTGAGCAGCCATAGAAGGGTGATAATTATTGTCATAAACCCTACTTGCACTGATAGCAAGCACTTCTCTTCCTACAGCAAAAGGAGGTGCATTGGTAGAAGGATTTCATCAGCAGCTCCAGCGTCACATCCCAAGACACTGGCAAAGCTTTTCAGGACAGTTCATTGGGGGTGGGATGCCTGAGCATCTTTAAGGAGAGCTGGAGCAGCCAGGTGCTGACTGACCCGGAGGGTTTCCAGGCTGTCCTCAGTCTCAATGATCTGCTGGATGGTGTTGGTGGTGGTGGCGATGACCTTGTCGATGACATGAACCACTCCGTTGGTGGCATGGTGGTCAGCTTTCAGCAGCCTGGCACAGTTCACTGTCACAATCTGCACAGGGAGAGACCCACAGGTGTTACATGCGCTAAAATCACTAAAACCAGAATGTAAAGCAGCCTCTGCTGCTTTTCTATTTCTATTTCAAATGCAACAAGCACTTTATTGAGTCGGCAAGAGCAGGAGTGGTATTTCCTTAAAATATTCTACCTTGTTTTCCTTAAATTTTCCTTAAAATTTTCCACCAAAAGTGAGAATGTTCTATCAAGAATGTTTGAAATATTTCAAGTTTCAAGAGCTTTGAAAATCATCAGTGGTTTTTTCTACCCTCAAGACTAAGAAAATAAGCCAGAACCAATACTTGGGCAAGCAGAGTTACACAGCAGCATGGGCTGCAACAGGATAGAGGAAACCATCTGTTTAAAAATATCATTTTCAAGCTTCTTCATAGAACATATCTTAAGTCAGTAGCTGTCAACCTGAGCATTACAGAGTTTGGGAGGTCCCAGGACTGTGTAGGAGCTGCAAGACAGCTGGAAAGCAAGCCTGATGTGGGTAGGTTTAATATGAGCAAAAACTTCTTCACTGCAGGTGAGCATGCACTGCAACAAGTTGCCCTGAGAGGGTGTGGGGTCTCCCTCGCTGGAAACATCCAGAACCATGTGGACACAATCTTGTGCCATGTGCTCTGGGATGACCCTGCTTGGGCAGGCAGGCTGGGCCAGGTGAGCCCCTGTGGTCCCTTCCAGCCCAAGCCAGTGTGACCCTGTGAGTGCCTTACCCCATTGGGATAGTGGTGGATCTGGATGGGCAGGTTCTGGTACATGGAGCTGAGGGTGGTGCCGTGTTTCAGATCATCTGTGAGGACCCTTTTGTCAACCATGTGGTAGCGGAGGGCGTTGAGCAGCTCAATGTTAACGTTGCTCACTAAGGAATCCAGAGTCTCCTGAAAATTAGAAAAATCAATTTTTCAGTGCTGAGTGCAATTAGGCATCTGCTAGAAAATACCAGGAGTCTGGCTGCTCCCAGGGTGCTCCCAAGGTGAATATTAAGTGATTCATTCAGCCTCATGCCATTTGTGTAAATTAAGAGCTCAACTTTCTAAAATCTTTATCTTTTGCCTTACAAAAGCAGCCAAGAGCTCTGGCACCCAGTGCTTGGCACACAACGGGGTGATTGCAGCTCCAGAGTGGGATCATTGCATTGAAATGAGCAGTAACACAAAAGGGCCACTAACAAATACACTAAAAGACCTTTCCCAACAGTATCGTCCCTGCAAGGAACTCTGCTGGGGCATTTGGGACAGAGGCTTGGCAGTGGTGAGACCCATAAATATCCCCCTTCCCTGCCCTAGTAATTGTTCTTGTTCACAGGGATGCTCAACTGGGATGGGAGCAGCAGCAGGACAGCAGTGACCACTTCAGGAGTGGAAACATCACAAGACATGGAAAGAGAAAATCAAAATGAATGTAAAGGAAATGTATATCTAATTGAGCATGGGACACAGTCATGTGGGAATTACTGAGGCTCCAGCCTGGCTATTTGTACAAATTAAGATCAACCAGAACAGCAATGTAAGGGTCAACAAGAAAACTGGTAAGGGATAGAAAGGTTCTTGCTGCAGGTCTCAGTTCAATCTCTAATGGTAACAGGCAGGGAAAACTGAGCGAGGGGATTTCTACATCCACATCTCTCTGGTGATGGGATCCTTCAGAAGCAAAGCTCTGGAGCTGATGGACCAGTACAGTGAAAACCATCCTGTAAATCCACAGTCCTTCCTCTATCAGTACTATGTCTATCCT
Organism: Emberiza elegans; assembly: GCA_024865655.1. NCBI lineage: Eukaryota > Metazoa > Chordata > Aves > Passeriformes > Fringillidae > Emberiza > Emberiza elegans. The sequence continues at coordinate 920,594 of JALJVW010000797.1, forward strand.
GCCAGACCCCTGCAAAGCTGGATCTGCACTAGGGAAAATCAGAGGAAGAGGAGGAAGCAGAGGGATTATCTTACAGCAGACAAGGATGCCCAGGCCTCATTACTGGGAGCAAAAATTGTAAAACTTCCAGGTCCTTCGATCTCTGGCCTTAGGTTGGAGCGGTCGGAGTAGAGCTGTGTGGTGGCAGACCCAACCACTCCCAGGGTTTCATAGATGTTGGAAAGCGGCAGAGCTGAAAGAAGAGAAGGTTATGTTCCCAAAAACATCATTCCTCCTTCTGGCTGAATTAAAGCATAGCTGGTGAGAACACTGGGAAATGAAGCACACCAGGGAATTGGTGTCTGTTCAATAATTAGATAATAAATAATCACAGCCTGACAGCTTCACCCTCAATTACAGCAGTGTAATCCAGGATCTACTGTATTCTCGCAAGTTTGAATGGACTTGTTCTGGGTTTATACAAATGAGATTTAGGCAAGCAAAGATATTGATTGCTTTCACCCAATCCTGTTTGTATTCAGGCTTTTGGGATTTGGTGTTGGACACTGCTGGTCTCAGCAGTGGTCTCACTGACCACATGCACCAGCCCATGTGGTTACCTTGGAGGCATCAGACTTTTGTGGAAGGAAGTGTTCTGAAAGCAAAAGCAGAATATGGCTTTCTTCAATAAACCCAGTTTATTCCCCCCCAGTATCAACTGTATTTTCTCCTAAATAAAACTTTGCTAACCCCATGCTTGCCAAAATGTTCAAGGCCAGGTTGGACAGGGCTTGGAGTAACCTGGTCTGGTGGAAGATGTCCCTGCCCATGGCAGGAAGTTGGAACCAGATGATCTCTAAGGTTCCTTCCAGTACAAAGCACTCTATGAATCTGAAAATGAAAATGAGCAGAGATTGGCAGAGCTGTCTCTTACTCTGTCATTCCTCTGAATTGAATTTCCAGTACAGATATATTACTTGCTGGAATAAGTAGGTCCCTATGGCCTTCCCATGCTCGATTAAGTTCAATTACATCCAAGGTTCTAAGTTGTCTGGAACATTTAGCATGCTTTGGAGCTGATCTGACTCTTGGCTGGTGCTCCACCGAGTCCATTTTGGACTTGTTCATGGCAATATTGTGCAGAAATTGCAAAAATCCAATCCACTTTGAGCAATATTCTAACATTTCCCTTTACTAGGCAGCTGTATAATTTTAAGAAGTCTAAAAAATGTCAAACATATTTTTACCAGCTGGGCAGCCTTTTTCTCCAGGAACTTTTTCATATCCAGGACAGCACTCGTAACTGATTACTCTGCAATAAGAGATGGATAGAGCACATTAACCAGCCGTGTCTCACAGCTTTTTCTCTATTTGATGTAATTCTGGGTCAATCCATGTTGGGGATGTTTCCAAACAGACTCTTCATTAGAAATACAGACTTCAACAAAAGACTAACCACACTTTTATCTCCTTCAGGGCTGCGTGTTGCCAATTTCTCCACACAACAAAAGCAGACACAATTTCTTTTCAGAAATACACTTTTCAGGAGACTTTATACAAACCGTGGATGGAAACTGATCCCACAGTCCCAACAGGACTGCCAGTGCTGGTTCATCCGGGCACATTTCCCATGGGATTTGGGATCTCCTCAGCTGACTGCTGCTGTCACATCTCATCACTGCTCCACCGTGGCTCTTTGACCAAACCAGCCAAGCATTTCCCTCTCATTTTACCCTCTTTCTGTCCACCATCAGAAATTATTTGCTTACTTATGGGCAAAACCCACAAGACAGACCTGGAGGGAAAGCAGAACCCTGTTCTCAGATATGTGCATTGGCACAAGGACTTGGGAAAAGCCCCGCAAGGAGAAATTCTGCCTTGGAAATTCCACCTTGAAGTGGTGGGATGTGCATCCCCAGGCAGCACCACAGTATAGCTGTGTCCCTGTGAGCAGCCTCAGGGCAGCTCTTCCTTCTGCCTGGCAGCACTTTCCCCCTGTAAAACCAGAGGGGTCAGAGGCACCACCCCAGGCTGTCCTGCTGATTTCAGACCCTAAATAAGCAAGAGCTCCCTGAAAACTACATCCATCATCTGCAGCTCAATGGGAAACAATAATCTGATACTCAAAAGTGGCCATTTGAGAGAACATGACTTGATATTAAGACTAGAAGAAAAAAAAGAAAAGAAGAAAAGGGGAAAAAAAATCAGTCCAGAAGTTGCCTGCTTATTTTTCCCAGGGGATTCTTTCACCTATTGTTCTGTGCTTGGTGTGAAAGTAACAAGGCCACCTGATTGATGGGCTGAGAGAGCCAGGGAGTAGGTGTTCCTCCCAAGGACAAGCATTTCCTCTGTGTTCCCAACTGTATTGGAGACAAGTAGGATGCTGTACTGCTGAGGGTCAGCACACTCACTCAAAGAGAGAGGAAAATCCTCCAGCTTCAGATATTTGTCATCATTTTAACAAACAGTAGAAATTCTTGAGGTTTAATAGGGAAATTCTTCAGGGTAATTAAGAGGCAGAAAGTGAAACAAATACCTACTTTTGTGTGACAGAAGCAAATAAATTCTGTGTCACGGTTTCCTAAGAGAATTACAAACCAAACCCAGACTGATTGTCTAGACATTATATATTCCATGTGGGAAAGAGTTTGCCTAAAGCAATCCCTTCCTTTGACTACTGGAGATCTTAACACCCTGCTGCTCTGCTTTCCCAGCCCCCCTGTCTCGTGTTCATTGGAAACACACACTTTCTTCCCCCACCACTTCCCTCCCCTACCTCCAATTTTTATTTTTTTCACCCTAGAAACTAAATCCAGTCTAGACAGTTCCCTTGGTTCAGACCTGTAATCAAAGATGAAGAGCTGATTAAAGAGAAATCATTCCAAAGTGCTGACGAAGGCTTTAAAAGCTTTACTTACAGATCAATTGGAGATTAATGAGCTGCTCCAGAGGGGCAGGACATGGATGCACACAGCCCATGGCACCCTGGCTCAGAGCTGCCCCTGGTGCCTGCCAGGAGGGGAGGGCACTGGCAAGGGATGCAGATACCTGGTCCAATGTCCCTGCCCATGGCACAGGGGTGGAACTGGATGGAGCTTGAAGTCCCTTCCCAGCCAAACCATTCTGTGATTCCATGACTGCACCTCCTGCTTTTCACTGGGGTTGTGGGCATCTCCAGCAGAAAAGGGAGCTCATGGCAAGAAGCACCAGGGCAGAAACGGGGCCAGCTCCACCTGGGCAGGGACTCTCTCAAGTCCCCTGTCTCACTTTCCCACTGAAGGTGGCCCTCAGCATCTCCTGGTGTGTGCCTGGCACCCTCAACATCCCCTGGTGTGTGCCTGGAACATCAGCATCCTGAGCTCTGGCAAACTGCTGCAAGGGGCCAGGAGAACACAGAGGTGCTCAGCCAAGGGCTGGCACCTACAAGGAGCCAGAGATGAGGGTTATAAAGCACAGCTTCAGCTTCAGGCATTGGGCCTCCCATGGCTGGTGGACCAGGTGGAAACTCAGCCCACCCAGCCTGCCCAAAGGCACCACTGAAGGGGCTGCTCAGGGTGGCCCCAGGGCATGTCCCCAGCTGGTCCTGCAGCCACCTCCAGCCCTCAGAGAGGAGCAGCAGAGCCTGGCTGAAGGATGCTCTGCATCTCAGTGCTGCCTTCCCCTGCACATCCATGGGGGAAAGAGGCTGCTCTTGGCATGTCCTGCCCCAGCTGGGTGAGAGCCACATTCTGCTGCCCAGGAAGGAGAACCTCCCTTAAGCACCTCCCAGCCCCTGCTGCACACTGTGGGTTCTGCACAAAAGCCTTGGGAACTGCCCAGTCCATCCCTGTTCCTGCTGCCTGCTCCATTGGCACTGCCCTCACACAGAGAGCATTTGTCATCCACTCTGCAGTGCCTCAACCACAATTTCCTGACCTCCACAATGAGTAATTTCAAGTCAAATCTATAGTTTTTTAGCCCCTGGTTTTGAAACACTATTTCTTGAATGTCCATTTGTGTCTGCCTGCAGAAGCAAGCTCCTTTAGTTTAGGCTTTTATTAGTCATTGTTCCACTGCTGTTGCATTCTTAGGAGCTGAAATTAAATTTAAAGTGCATTTTTCAAGGTAATAAAAATAAACTTAGGCATATGTTAGTGAAAAAAGATCCATTTGTAATAATTTCCTATAATAAAGCCCATATGTTTTGTTTTTGTAAAATAAGTGCCAGTAATTTTTTTCTAAACTGAGGTTGTCTTCATTCTCAAGACAAAACAGTGTGTGGGGATGTGTTCCATTGCAAGCCCAGTTCTGGAAGAATGAGTCCAGTGCACAAGGGAAGGAGAAAAATATAAAATATAAAGGCAAAATGATGACAACATACTCTGAATGAACTACTTCTTTGACTTTGGAATAACCAGCAGTGGAAAGTTACCTAATTACCAAAACACTTTTGTCTCAGCGCTCCCTGAAATCAAAGCAGTGTCAGACTTCTTGCCAATTATCTTATCTCACATCATCAGCAAAGATAAAAACTCTACATAAATCCTCTACCTAATTTCCCTGTAACTGTGTGAGCCAATACTTCAGCAGAGAAAAACAAATTAAAAAAAAAAAAAAAAGGAAGGAGATAAAGAGGTAGAACTCTTCATCTGAGGTTTCCAGGCTGGCTTTCCTTGCTGCTCCAGTCACTCTAAGCCTCCCAATGCAGGATGTGATCCTTGCACAGGAGTGAAGTTGTGCTGCAGGGATGCAGAACTGTTCTGCCTTCCTTGCTGAGGGATGGATTTCTCTGCTCAGAGCCAGCTCTGCAGGGGCTCAGCTTTGCTGCTCAGCAGCTCCTGCTCTCGCACTGAGCTCCCTCCCTCCACCTGTGTGAAAAGGTGCTCAGAGCAGGAAAAGGAAAGAAACCAAAGCAGCCAAACCCATCATCCTACAGCCAGGCATTTTCACCTGCAGCACACAAACAGCTTGTGGCACCAGTGACCCTTTGAGCAATTACAGAGCAAAACAGCAAAGTGAAATATGAAGTAGATGAGATGGCTCAAGTGTCTCCTCCCCAGGACTGCTGCTCTCAGGTGGGAAAAACCTTTCAGGAGGAGGAGAAAATGACCATGCTGACCATGCTTATGCAGCTCCACCATCCCCCCAGGGCTGATGGGGGGATCCCCCTGCCTGTGAGAGGACCACCCACACACCTCAAGGAGGGGACTGCTGACCAGAGATCCCAAGCAAAGACTAGATCCACCCAGTTATGATAAATGTGCCAAATCCTGATTTTTTCCTAGGATTTCAGGGTATTCTCAAAACCTCTCATGGACCAGCTCAGCCCAACAGGAGCGGCCAGTTTGGAGGTTCATGCTGAGCACCATCAGCTGTGCCCACCTGATCTCCTGGGCTCTGACACCTGAGCACACCACAGCATCAGACTCCTGACACTGCTGCAGGAATTTGACTGCTAGAGCACAATGCATCCTGTCCTTTATAGCCCCAGTGACTCCTGATTGCTTCCATATGCCAGGCACACCACGTCCAGTGGGAGCCATCACAAGCAAACATTTGTAATCAGAGCTGTCCCAGGGTCCCCTGGAAACTCTGAGTCAAGGTACGTGTCTTTTGTTCTGCACCAGCCCTGCTGAAGGAGAGAGCAGGGCCCAGGCTCAGGAATGACTGGGAAGAGAGAAGACAATAACACCCATTGGGGAGATGATGTAAAGCAAAGAATAGTGAGCAAATTCTGTGGATAATGGAAAGATTACCTCATAGGTTAACAGGCAGGTTAATGGTCTGTGTGCTTTCCTCTCAGTGATGCATCACTGGGTGAGACACTTGGGTAAAAGCAGAGAAAATGAGGTAGAAGAGTTCAGCCCAAATGAAAGAGTTCTCCTCAAATGAAATAATGAAATGCTGCCAGATGCCAGTTATTCCACCTCCTCCTCGAGATAAGTGTATGAGTTTGTCTGTGCCAAACACAGCTGCACTCTTGGTTTATATAAGGTTAGTTTCTCACTTGCTTCAGAGCTAAAGAAATCCATGGCTGGACTGCTTTGCCTTTCAGTGACCAGAGCAGCAAAGCTCTCCCACATCCACAGCTGAGTTGTGTTTTCTTTGGAGACACACTGAGCTACTCTGTTATCAGAAAAGGCAATGATGAGACCATATTGCTGTGCCATAACCTTGTCCATGTCATGTCAAGAAGCACCATTACTCAGCCAAGATGACAGCCTGAACTCTAATCACCCAAGCTAAGCCTTCCCAAAATTTTGTTTGTAGAATTAAGGGGAGGGGATCTGGTTGCTTGTTTTTACAATATTGCCTCTCCTTTCTTGTTGTTTTCTGAAAAGAAATTTGACATAAGGAAAACAATGGTACATGCACACTACATGGTACAGGCAGCAATACGTCCTCCTGAAGTACAGAATTTTCCTCTTAAGGCAAATTTGTGTGAAGTACAATGAAAGGCCAAAAGCTGTGCACAGCCATGAGTCCTGGTTTGCTTCCCTCCTCCCCACACCAACAGCACCCATGAATCCTGACAGCCAGGTGTCACAGCTAAACCAACGATGGCAACCCAGATCTGCAGGGAAGAACAGCATGTTGCTATTGATCTAATTACCATTTACACTGAGCCAGAAGGGAAACAAATGAGGTTATTTCTCCTCTCTGTTCTTGACCCTGCAGATCCAGGATGAGACCTGGCCCAGAGCTCTGATCCCACAGCCAGGACTGCTCAGGGAATCTTTGCACTGGCCCTGGGTGTTGGGATGGTCCATGCTGTGGGCCAGCAAGGGAGTCCAAAAGCCCAGCCTGGACTACAACAAGGAAAAAGATTCTCTGCTCCTGCTCTACAGCCTGGCAGATAGTCAAGCATGCATAGCCATAATTATCTGCTGACTGCATCTTTCAAAAGAATGTCCCGAGGCTGCTCACACAGATTCTTCATGCAACAGCTACTTGAATATTATTGTTTGCAATGTTAGATGTGGAATTGGCCTGCAAGTCTGATTAACTTTCCTAGTGGAGTCAGAGAGTGTTGGCTAAAGCTGACACCTCTTTCCTTTTATTTGTTTTCCCTTCCAAAGCAAACAGATGGAGATGAATTTTACATTTTCTCCAATATCCATCAGCTCTGGGCTGCCTTTTTTCCCCCTTTTTTATTTCTCAAATCTAGGCAGCATTGAGCCTATCGTGGAGACAGTACTAGAAAACATCTGGCCCACACTTCATCACAGCACAGAGAGCTATATAAGTATATCTAGAAATACAATTAGAATAAACCATCAGGGTTTATGTTTACATGGCACTTTTCATTCTTAACATCAAAGTGTTTTAGAAAAGCAAATATTTCTTAGGGGGTAAAAAGCTCAAACAATGTTTAACACAGACACACGTGGCACACATACACCACAGGCTCTGACATCCCACATCTGCCATCTGCTTCTGCCACCCAGCTCCCACCTCCACAAGGGGATCTTTGGGGAGACCCTGTCAGCCACCCAGGGACTTACGTGGACTTCCCACAGATCTTCCTCTGGTACCACTGCTTGCAGTTGGTGAAATATTTCCTGTTGGTGCCGATCAGCTTCTGCACCGCGCACACATTGGGGCTGCAGGGAACAGAGCAGAAGAGAGTCCTGTCAGCCTCCCCCTGCCAGTGCTGACCCCCAGCACGGGGCCAGAGCCCACCTGACAGTGCCTGAAAAGCCCTGCTGGGATGGCAAGGGAGGAAACCTTGAGAGCTGCAAGTCAACTGCAAGCCAACTACAATTAGTATCATGAAGTGGAGGAAACAGAGAAAGAGATCTCTCCTGACTCTGCCAGAGCATCTCTTTCTTCACTGAGTACAAATTCTTGACTTTTTTCCATGTTCCACCTCTCATCAAAATATAAAGAAATCAAGGAAAAGTCCTTTGGTCACAATTTCCATGGTGTACCACTACTTAAAATTCAAAACTCAGCTAAAACCTGGGAAATTATGCAATACAAATCCTTGCAAAGAAACCATTATTTTATTATCTAGGACATAAAAAATCCCAAAAAACAGATATTTATCAGCCTACAGACTTGCATCAAGCCCAGAACTTTGGCTGTATGATAGATTCAGCAAATTGTGGACATGGATGCTGAGCTGAATGAGGGGAAAAGGAGCAGTGGCACTGCCCTCCCCTGCTTCAACACACCAGATATGACAGCACAGATCAAGAGGGGCTGTACCAGCCCATAAGGTACCAAGAGCTCCTGCTCAGCCAAAAAACCCGGTGGTTGGTGTTCCATGTGTGAGTAACCCTGCTGAGAGCCACCTGCAGCCCTGCAGCTTTCTAAGAAGTGGTATCACCGTGAGCAGAGATGCGGTCAAGCTGGAGCTGGGAGTTTCTTTGCTGCTGGTTTGGCCAGCACAGCATTTCCCTGCTCTGTCTGGCTCACCATCTCTGTGGTTTGTGGCCAGCAGCCCTGGCCACATGTGTAGGCAAAACATGGTCAGCACAAAGGATATGATTTATGGATCTGGGTTGCAAGGCCATCAACTGCCTCTGGGCTTGACCAGAGGTGTAGCAAATGCTCCAGCAAGCTGAGGATGCTTAGCTCAGCTGAGGCTGGATTCCCACCACCACCACTATGTCCCAGTTGCAGCAGCATCACTACAAGTATGCACAGTATTGGCTGCCAAGCAGATGACGGGAAAACAAATAATTAAGCAAAACACATAAATCATCACTTCAGCCTGTCAGAAGCGCTCTGTGCTGTCCAAGGCAGATTTTTCACTCGCAAAAACGAAACTCCCAATGGGGTCTGGAGATGCTCTTGTGAAGGTCCCGTTGCTGTGCTCAGGAGAGCAGGCAGCAGCCTGTGTTCTGCTGTGTCTGACCGAGACACTGCCCCCCAAAACGAACAAAAGCAGAGTTTGCAGCCCAACCACCAAGTCCTCCTGCGGCCGTGCTTGCTTTTCAGCGGCATCCCCGAGGGGCTAGCCTGCCATCATTAGCATGAATTAACCTGAGGGTCTCCTATAGCTGGCTGACTGCAGTGCCAGCCTCCGCGGGAGCCTGGCGTGCCTTCAATGAGCTTTTGTTGCTGCGGCTGCTGCAGGGCCCTGCGGAGGCAGCATCCCACCCCGCGTGTCCCAGGCACCTTCATCCTGCCCCGAGGGCAAAGAGAGGAGCTGCGGGACCTGGGGACACTCAACTCGTCGTTCCCTCATTGCTGCCACATCCAGTAACGGTGGTTTGTTTCTTCATGAAAGGATTTCATTCAGTTTCTGTAAATAAGGCAGGGAACAAGGAGCGAGAATCTACTGAAAGAAAGTTAGAAATTACAAAACCAAACCTTCAGTGCAAACTGGCCCAGACTCAGCAACTTCCAAGCCAAATCATTGCTTAGAGAGACGTCTGTGCTCTCTGACTCAGCCCACCTTGGCCACCCGGCCCTGCTGTGCCGAAATATGGTTCCAATTACATCGAAATTCCAAACCTTGCCTCGATTTTAGCATCTGGCTGACGGCAGTGGACAATCCCTCTAATATTCATCTTGACAAGCCTGGCTACTGAAGGACTTGTTTGATCACTTCCCCCACATCCCCAGGAGCAGCCTGCCAAGAAAACCCTTGTGCCTCCAGGACAGTACTTCACTGCCTTGCTCCCTCCTCCCTGCCTGGGACTGCGGCTCAGTGGGGCTGCTCCTCCCTCCCTGAATTATGGGGGAAAACTTCTTTCCAGTTTTTGCTCAGTGTGGAAAAACCCCTGCTCAGGGCTGTGTTATCAATGACTCCTGCAGGCACGCTGTAGTAGCGGCTCCCTGCATTGCATGTCCTGGTTCCTTGCCCAGTCTGGCTTAAAATGAATTTGTCAACACTCTTCCCTCTCCTCGTTGGAGTTCATCACCTCTGCCATGCTGTTCCCAGCCAGCCACGCTGACTCCAGGATAAGACTGCCTATTGTTTCCCTTCAGCCAAAGCCTTTTGCTTGGCAGCAGCAGCTGGGAGCTGCTGGGACAGGGGCAGCCCTTGGGAAGAGGCTGAGAAAAGCAGGACTTGGTGCACAGCCCCAGATACCTGCAATGGCTGTGACCATGGTGCTCCCCAGCATCACCTTGTGCCCACAAAGCTGGCTGGCTTTGGGAACAGCACTATTACATTTTCATCTCCGAATGTTAATGTTCCTTATGCACTTTTCAGCTCCTCACTGACTTGAGCTGGTTCATTTTTTAAAAAGTTAATTAAGACATACAAGTTTTGCTGTGGAGCCAAGCTCTGCCTCCCAGCTCGCTGTGGGCTCAATAGGGGCATTGATCGTGTGGGGGATGCTCACAGCAAAGGGTGGCAGCCCTGCTTGCACATCCCTCTGGGGCTGGCTCCTGCAAGCAGCACAACACACCCCACATCCAGGATGGTTTTGGCTGGTTTTGTGCTGCTGTATCTCTCTGGCACTTCATTAATCAATGCTCAAAATTCCATGTATGTTCAAAAGTTAGCTTGGTAAAAATCACCTTCTCCATCACAATGGGAGCAGTGAGCAAGGAGCTGTGGTCAGCTACACTGGGTTTATCTCAACTCAGATGGAAGTTCTGGCATTCCATTGTGTCTTCCAAGGCACCAGAGTGAACCAGAGTCACTTCTTAGCCAGTGCCTCTGGTAATTGTGCAGGGTAAAAGCTTCTCCCTGCAGAGATGACTGCACTGATTTATACCAGGACTGCCCTAACTCATTCAGCCTGAGCAAGCTTCAATCTCAGGGCTGTCAGCAGAACTATTTACTTTGTTTCACATCATACAGAGAAGGTGAACAAGATTCACTGTATTTCTACGTAAATCACTGCAATTCTGGCATTATTGACCTATTACAAATAAATATCAGCTCAGAATTTGCCTGTTGGATTGTGTCCCTGGTCAGGCATACAAACAGCGTATCCCTTGTCATAAATCCTGACCTAGATCCCTGCCAGAGAATGTATCAAATTGCAATATTTAAATCTTGGAAGTTTTTTTTATTTAAAGCATTTCATGACCCTGCTTCCAGCAACACACTTAAACAGAAGCTTCAACTCAATCACTGTCACCATCCCGAGAGATGGAAGCCAGCTGAAAGGTGTTTCATCCTTTCACCATTCCTAACTCTTAATAAACTTTAAAAACAGTGGGAACAACTATTAACATTGGGTTAGTTTTCTACCTATTAATGAACACTCAAAGTACACACTCTATAACAGGCTGTGTATCAGGCAAGAGAGGTCTATATGCATTTTTCCATAGGCCTTCTCTTGTAAGGTTTATGAGTAAATTAGTGATTATTTTTGTCGAGAAAACTTCCAAGACTGACTGAGGTTTCCAGTCAAAGAGTAAGTTGGTGCTGACTCTGCAGAGTCATTGAAGGGATTTTTCCTTACAAATTCATAAAAACGAGAATTCTTTCTGCAAAATCTTTAATGGCTCAAAATCTAGGGACTTTTACCCCCTTTTTCTTTAACAGGGATAAACTGATAAAGAAGCATTGGAAGGTCCGAACTGACCTCTGCAACACCAAGTTTCATGATGGAAAGGGCGAAAAGTTAGCGAAAGAGAAAAGGTTACCAGGGGATGAAAGAGAAGGAAATGCGAAAGAGTTACCTCTTCTCTTCCTCTTATAAGAGGAAGAGAAAGAAAGCAGTGGTTACCGAGAGAGCGCCCCACGGTGCCCGCACGGCCCCGGCCCGCACAGAGACCCCGGGGCGAGCCCGCACCGGGCGCATCATCCCCCGCGGGCTGGGCAGACATGGGGGGAAAAAGGCTTTAAAAGAGATTTCCGCCCTCCCTGCTGTCCCTTACCCGTGCTGCCGGCCGCGGAGCCGGCTGTGCTGCAGGACCTGCTGGTACGGGGACTTGGCGGCGGCGGCGAGCCCGAGCGCCAGCAGCAGCAGCGGCAGCGGGCGCGCCATGGCCGGGCTGCGCGACGGGACTGGACCGGACCGGACCGGCTCGGCACGGCAATGCACGGCACGGCTCGGCACGGCAATGCACGGCACGGCAATGCACGGCACGGCTCGGCTCGGCACGGCTTGGCAATGCACGGCTCGGCACGGCAATGCACGGCACGGCAATGCACGGCACGGCGCGGCTCGGCGGCAGCGAGCCCCGTTAAATGCGGCGGCGGAGCGGGGGCGGGAGCGGCCCCGCGGGGGGAGCGGAGCCGCCCGGCCCGGCCCGGCCCGGCGGGAGGGGAGGGGAGAGGGGAGAGGGGCCGCCCCCCGCCCGCAAGGGGCATCCATCCATCCCTCCGTCCGCCCTTCAATCCATCCGTCCCTCCGTCCGCCCATCCATCCCTCCGCCTGCCCGCACTTCGCTCCCTCCGTGCCCCGCAGACACGGGGAAGCAGACAGGGATGTTTTATATCCCCCTTCCCAGAGCAGCGTTTCCTCTTCAATTTCTTCTTCATCCGGACCAGCCTGAGCAAGCTTCAATCTCAGGGCTGTCAGCAGAACTATTTACTTTGTTTCACATCATACAGAGAAGGTGAACAAGATTCACTGTATTTCTACGTAAATCACTGCAATTCTGGCATTATTGACCTATTACAAATAAATATCAGCTCAGAATTTGCCTGTTGGATTGTGTCCCTGGTCAGGCATACAAACAGCGTATCCTTGTCATAAATCCTGACCTAGATCCCTGCCAGAGAATGTATCAAATTGCAATATTTAAATCTTGGAAGTTTTTTTTTATTTAAAGCATTTCATGACCCTGCTTCCAGCAACACACTTAAACAGAAGCTTCAACTCAATCACTGTCACCATCCTGAGAGATGGAAGCCAGCTGAAAGGTGTTTCATCCTTTCACCATTCCTAACTCTTAATAAACTTTAAAAACAGTGGGAACAACTATTAACATTGGGTTAGTTTTCTACCTATTAATGAACACTCAAAGTACACACTCTATAACAGGCTGTGTATCAGGCAAGAGAGGTCTATATGCATTTTTCCATAGGCCTTCTCTTGTAAGGTTTATGAGTAAATTAGTGATTATTTTTGTCGAGAAAACTTCCAAGACTGACTGAGGTTTCCAGTCAAAAGTAAGTTGGTGCTGACTCTGCAGAGTCATTGAAGGGATTTTTCCTTACAAATTCATAAAAACGAGAATTCTTTCTGCAAAATCTTTAATGGCTCAAAATCTAGGGACTTTTACCCCCTTTTTCTTTAACAGGGATAAACTGATAAAGAAGCATTGGAAGGTCCGAACTGACCTCTGCAACACCAAGTTTCATGATGGAAAGGGCGAAAAGTTAGCGAAAGAGAAAAGGTTACCAGGGGATGAAAGAGAAGGAAATGCGAAAGAGTTACCTCTTCTCTTCCTCTTATAAGAGGAAGAGAAAGAAAGCAGTGGTTACCGAGAGAGCGCCCACGGTGCCCGCACGGCCCCGGCCCGCACAGAGACCCCGGGGCGAGCCCGCACCGGGCGCATCATCCCCCGCGGGCTGGGCAGACATGGGGGGAAAAAGGCTTTAAAAGAGATTTCCGCCCTCCCTGCTGTCCCTTACCCGTGCTGCCGGCCGCGGAGCCGGCTGTGCTGCAGGACCTGCTGGTACGGGGACTTGGCGGCGGCGGCGAGCCCGAGCGCCAGCAGCAGCAGCGGCAGCGGGCGCGCCATGGCCGGGCTGCGCGACGGGACTGGACCGGACCGGACCGGCTCGGCACGGCAATGCACGGCACGGCTCGGCACGGCAATGCACGGCACGGCAATGCACGGCACGGCTCGGCTCGGCACGGCACGGCTTGGCAATGCACGGCTCGGCACGGCAATGCACGGCACGGCAATGCACGGCACGGCTTGGCAATGCACGGCACGGCAATGCACGGCACGGCGCGGCTCGGCTCGGCGGCAGCGAGCCCCGTTAAATGCGGCGGCGGAGCGGGGGCGGGAGCGGCCCCGCGGGGGGAGCGGAGCCGCCCGGCCCGGCCCGGCCCGGCGGGAGGGAGGGAGGGGAGGGGAGGGCCCCCCCCGCCGGGGGGGCATCCATCCATCCCTCCGTCCGCCCTTCAATCCATCCGTCCCTCCGTCCGCCCATCCATCCCTCCGCCTGCCCGCACTTCGCTCCCTCCGTGCCCCGCAGACAGGGGGAAGCAGACAGGGATGTTTTATATCCCCCTTCCCAGAGCAGCGTTTCCTCTTCAATTTCTTCTTCATCCGGACTTTTTCCCTCCATCCTGACCCAGTCGGGACTCAGAGAGGGTGGGTGCTCTGCCTTCTCCGGGATCCCCCTGCCCGGGGGGTTCTCCTGCTTTCAACCCTGCCCACACCTCGGGAATGTCACCCGTGCTGCTCCCCAGGTCACCTCGGTGCCTCCTGGTGTCCACCCACTCCCAGCCACTTCAACACTGGCAGGGGTCACCCTTGGCAAGGGGTTTCTTATTCCTTTTGTACCAAACCAAATGAAAGCAGGAGGTCTTAGGCTGAGAAAGTTGGGGACGCCCAATCTGGAGAAGAGAAGCTTTCAGGGAGATCTTAGACACTCTAACAGTACCTAAATGAGGCTTACAAAAAGGAAAGAGAGTAACTTTTTATGTGAGTGGGTAGGACAAAGGAGAATGGTTTTAAACTAAAAGGAGAGAGATTTAGATTTGATATTAGGAAGAAATTCTCTGTGAGGTTGCCCAGAGAAGCTGTGGCTGCCCCATGCCTGGAAGTGTTCAAGGCCAGGTTGGACAGGGCTTGGAGCAACCTGGGATAGTGGAAAGCATCCCTGTCCATGGCAGGAGGTTGGAACAAGATGAGCTTATAAGTTCTTTCCAAACCAAACCTTTGTGTGATTCTATGATTCACTGCAGCATCCCAGTGTTTGTAAAGGATTTGCTCTGATTGGACTGACATCAAAGTCAAAGGGTTCTTTCGTCCCTAAATCTGCCTGGGAAGCAAAAGGGGTCCTTTGGGGCCACTTGCCCTAAGGGACAGATCTGTGCAAAATCCTCCTGTGGCTTTGCAGACTGGGCAGTGGCCAGCAAGGGCAGCTGCTCAGCAAAGGATGGGAATTGAAATGTGTCCAGCAAGCAGCCACTGAGCCAAAGAGAAAAAAAGTCTTTAGCAATATCAAGCACTTTAAATTTACAAGGTTTTTTCCTCCCCACAGTAAATAAATCTGATCTGCATAAAACATATTAATTGCTTTTTGGAAAAAATTCATTAAACCATTCCTCAGTCAGGTTTCCTCTCCTCAGGGAGCATTTCATTACTTCCTCCATCTAAGTAGGTAAATAATGAAATCTTACCTGCAAAGGTTCATGACTCCAGCATAAAAGATGAGAAACAGAGGTCTCAGGTCTTTCTGAGGAAAAGGTGATGTTTTAAACCCTCTTGAGCATTGCCTGAGAGCCTCAGCTGCATCTCTATAAAATGGAGGTAATTTTATGAGCCACCAGTTCTCTGTTTAAAAGACAGCAGTGATCTATGCTCTGCCCAGAAAGGGTGACTTGGTTCCCTGGCTCTGGGCAAATATTTTTAGTTGTGAAGCCCAATCTGATGGTTGTGCATTTTCCAGGTCAGAGTTAGACCCCTTGGTCTAACTCCTCCTCCACAAGCTATTGCAATTTTTTTTTCTGCCAGGGGAAGGCTTAAAACTCTTAAAAACAGAATGACAAGCGGAGGGAAATCAAGCAAAGGCATTGCCAACTGCTGAGGCCCATGAAAACAGCAGCCAATTGCAATTTCTCTGAAGAAAAACATCAAAGATCCCACATGGTGGCAGAGCCAAACCATGGGTGTAGGCTCCTGCCTTTCCCCCACGTGCTATTGTGCTGTTCGGGGAATCACAAGGTCCCTTTCACTCACAAAGCTGGTTTAAGATGTTTGAGCTTCTCTCCCAGACACCCCAAGGAGCAGGAACCCTCAGAAGAGCATCTTTTCCCAGGAGCACAGGGCTGCCTGTCCTGGGATGAGCCACCAGGACCCCCATGTTCCTATAACAACCATCCAGGACAAGGGTTGATGTCTTGGGACATCACACCCCACACTGTATCCAGCAGAAGTTTGTTGAACCCAAAATGTTGGGAATTAAAGTGACAAAGATTTTTCCCAGTGAAATGTTTCCCTGGAGATAAAGCCAACAGGGAGAGAGGAGGAACAGCCAGCTGTGAGGGGTCAGGGTGGCTGTGGGGAGGGATGGGACAGCCCCACTGCCCTGCTGTGCCAGCACAGACAGCTTCTGGCTCTCCCCAGTCACATGCAGGCAAATCCACTGGCACATCCACTGCTTTTATCTACCACTGCTGCTTTGCTTCCTCCCCATCCCTCCCTCCCAGCCCAGCTGCCTCCTCGTTCTTCTTCAGTGCATCTTTATTCATTATTCCTCTCCAACGGGACTTTCTGTACTGACTAAGCTTTCAATTAGCTTCTAGAATCTGTTTAAAAGCAGTTCAAGTGTTGCAAAGAAATATTTAAATATACTGGGCTATCAGACTGTGACAAACCTATTTGTGAGTAACCAGTGCTTTGATTTGCACTTGTTTTAACCTCTGCCTCCAGACGGATGTTTAGTTTGAAATGAAATCCACGGGCAGTGGACTCTCTGCACACTCATACAAATACTCCAAAATCAATCATGGAGAAAATTGCACTTACACAAATGGACCCTTCTGTACACATTTCAGACATAACAGCTGTTCCACCAAAAGGGAGGAACCCAAAGACATATCCCAAGCCAAATGAAAAAATCTTCAGCAATAATAAACATCTATTATTTAAAAAGCTTTTCCTGTATAAACAAAACTGAAGGTTGAAATTACTGAATCATTAAGACCATAAATATTTTTCATGTTGTTCTGTGAGCTGCACAGAAAGGCCAGAAGGAGAGCTTTTGGAGAAAAACCACATTTCCACCTCTCTAGTAATAGTTTCAAGGTAAATAATCAACAGCATAAAATTAAAATTGGTATCTTTGTGTTTGTGTGCCATAATAAATTTCTGCTATCTTCAGAAGAATCTCTAATTCCCAAAATAAAAAGTCATAGTGATGTTTGGTAACCCTCACATTCCTGCAACAGGCTGAATCTCCATTTCATTCAGAGCTCAACTTAATGGTGATTTCAGGTTGAATTTATTTTCCCCCGGAGTGGCCTCTGCTCTTGTTTTCACAATGAGAAAAAGCACTGAAAATAGCTCTGAGCACCTTTGTTGTGCTTTTGTTTGAAACTGGGCAGAATTTATTTGGGAGAATAAGAAGGTGAGGTTCATTCAATTCCCTCCTGTGTGCTTCTGGAATGCCAGGCAGGGAGATCACTGCCAGGGCTAGAGGCACAGTCCTGCACGGTACACAGCAGGATCAGAGCAGCTCCAGCACAAATGGGGCTGGAGCAAACAACAAATGGTCCAGAGAGGGGATTGAGAATATCACAGAGCAACATTCCCTGGTGTCAGCCAGTGGCTCCTGCCTGCCTTGGGCTGGGAGTTCAGTCAGTAACTAGTGGGAAATGACAGTAACCACAAGCCATCCCTACATTGGACTGAAATACTTCCCGGGATCTCATCCCACACCCTCACTTTGTTCCCTGCTTTCACTATCCATACTGACATCAGAGGAATATATTTCCCTTCTGTGTCTTTCTAGTTCTTTTGGAACAACTTCTTCACCCTAAACGCTCCTGCATTTGCCTTTTGGGGCTGCTTTCCATGTCCAAAGTGTTAACGATGTGGCAGATGGTCCTTCACACGTGCTCCTGCTTTCACACATCAGTCTTTTAAAAAGATCCTGATAAAGATCACATAATTCTCTTCATTTCCCTTCGCAGACAGCTCCATTTGATGTGTCTAGAGCGTGCTGGAAAAGGAAGAGAGCTAATCCCACCTGCCTCTACCACACGCGGCAGGGAATTAATGGGATTTATGTTCCAGCTCCACTCCAAACTGTGTCCAGAAGGACCTGTATGTATTTGAAGTGTTATTATTATGTACAGTAACTTACTAATAAAACAGTGATAAATGCAATATATCGCCCATATGATGGATGCAATATTGCATATGTAATAAAGGCAATATATCACCCATGTAATAAATGCTATAAATCACCCCATGTAATAAATTATATATATATTGCCCCATGTAATAATGCACAGTAACATGCATTAAAGTACATAAAAGGCCAGGTTGGAGGGTGTTCTGAGCAACCTGGTCTAGTGGAAGGTGTCCCTGCCCATGGCAGCTTGGTTGAAGAAGAGGATCCTAGATCATGTGTTATGAACTGGTTTAAACATGGAAGAGCAAAGAAAACTCAATCTCTGTAAATAAAATGGATCAAACACAGAAAGGTTCAACACACACCCCAAAACTCGATTAAAACCAAACAAGGCTAGATGTTGGTTCCTAAGAAAGTGATATATTTGATTTAATAGTAAACAATGCAAGGAGAAAGAAAGAGAAAATGAAAGAAAGGAAAGAAAGGAAGGGAAGGGAAGGAAAGAAAGGAAGGGAAGAAAGGGAAGGAAAGGGAGGAAAGGGAGGAAAGGGAGGAAAAGGGAAGGAGGGAAGGGAGGGAAGGAGGGAAGGGGGAGGGAGGGAGGGAGGGAGGAGAAGGAAGGAAGGAAGGAAGGAAGGAAGGAAGGAAGGAAGGAAGGAAGGAAGGAAGGAAGGAAGGAAGGAAGGAAGGAAGGAAGGAAGGAAGGAAGGAAGGGAAGGAAGGAAGGAAGGAAGGAAGGAAGGAAGGAAGGAAGGAAGGAAGGAAGGAAGGAAGGAAGGAAGGAAGGAAGGAAGGAAGGAAGGAAGGAAGGAAGGAAGGAAGGAAGGAAGGAAGGAAGGAAGGAAGGAAGGAAGGAAGGAAGGAAGGAAGGAAGGAAGGAAGGAAGGAAGGAAGGAAGGAAGGAAAAGAAAGAGAAGTATGCAGGGGTGGGGAGGGCAGGGTGAGACTGACAGGGCTTAGGCAGACACAAATCACCCTTCTGGGGGTCCCAAGGACATCTGGTGGTTTCCCTCCATCTGGTCTTGGTGCATGTCCCCTGCCTTGGTGCTGAGTACAGAATCCAGAGGTTTGACACAAGTTTGGGCCAGTGGGAACACCCAGGTTTCTCCCTTGCAGGGCCCCAGTTTGGCACTGTCCCTTGCCACACCGAGCATCCATAGCAGGGTCTGGGGACCCCTTCGTGGGGGCCTTTGATGGGCCAGGAGACTCCCTGTTCTGCCCTTCACATGGATTTTCCCCGGGGGAAGGGGCCCCTCAGCTGAACTGCTCTGCACAGCAGAGGATGGCTGTTCACTGCCTCTCACCTGAGGCTTTCTCACCACACACCCAAAACCTCTCCCCAGCCTTGGTGTGGGGGTCTGTGCCAGCCTGGCAGCTGATGGCCCCAGGCTGTGCTCTCCACCCTGAAGGTGCTCAGCTCCCTCCCTCAGGGAATGTGTTCTTCTTCCCCCAGCCCAGAATTGAATCATTTTATCTTATTCCATCAATGAGCAGTCCAGGGCCTTAGTCAGGGTGTGGTGGTCTTCTCTACAGCTTTTATACAGTTTTGCTATAATAGACCCAAGTCCTCCGTGAAGATGTTTTAGCCACAAATTTCAACATTTCAGGTTGATCTAATTCCCATCCAACCTAGCCCTGCCAACAGCCACTGGCAACCTGTGCCAGGGCCTCACTATCCCCACATGGAAGAATTTCTCCCAAATATCCCATCCAACCCTGCCCTCTGTCAGTTTAAAACCACTCCCCTCTGTCCTGTCACTACATGCCCATGTGCAGGTACTGTTTGTTTGTCTCTCTTCTCTGATTAAAAGTGAAGATACTGTTGTAGATCTTGTTAGGTCTGGCCTAACACTGAGCAATGCTGAAGTGCCTCCCCCAAGCATTTACATTTAAGCAGGGTTGTTGCCCTGAGTTGGATGGGACAGGCACCCCTTGTCCTGTCCTCAGGGGCCTTGGGAGTGCTGGCCAAAAAGGCAATTACACACAATATTCTGCTTCCTTTTAATATATCATTATGATGGATGAAAAATGGGCTTTATCTTCCCTTGTATAAACAAAACAATTCTCTTACTTCATCGTATGAGCTTGCAAGTATCTTCCCACATTAGATACTTTGAGAAAAGTCTTTTTAAGAACACCTCTCTGTTGCTGTTGCTCTCTCATTTGCTGACAGGCACACGTACAAAACAAACCCACTGAATCTCAGGAGTACAGCTACGGGCCAAGCTGGTATCTCATCACCTGTTTTCTATTTTCCCCTCCTTCCCATTGCCCAATATTGTAGATATTTGATACAGCAGATTTACAGAGCAGGAAGTCACAAAAAGTAGCAATTCAACTTTCAGGGAATAATTCAGTGTCACTTATTCATATCATCCATGTATATGAAAAATAAAAAAGAGAGATAGAAAACCTCTCCCACAAGGCATTTCCAGCTCTTGCATGTTCTCATTTTATTCCTTATCCTGCAATTTATCTTCTTATTTTCAGCAAGCCAGCAATGAAGTAGAAAACCCCTACGAAATCTTATTCTGACATATCTTTCTGGGGAATATTCATTTCCATGAATAGCTGCATAAGCCATGGAGAAGTCTGTGGCATCACTGGAGAGCAAACCACTTGACAAGCAGAGTCTGCAGACCTTAAAACGGATAAAAGCAAGTTTTTTCTGGTGTGCTCCATCTGATTTAAAGGCCTGATAGACGCCCAGCATCAGCACAGTAATCTGCTGAGGTTGGCCCCAGGCCATATTGTAATGCAGGAAGAGAGCAAACGTTGGAGCATCCTGAGCCAAATTACAACTTACTGTTATTTTGGGATGCTAAGCTTTGAAATCTGAATTCATTTAGTTTATTATGACATATTGGAACTTCCTTTAAAAAAAAAAGAAAGGAAAAAACCAAACAAAACCCAAGGTACTCATTAATTCTGGTTAAATAGAACAGGCAGAAGAAGGCATTGCCTGCCAAAAAGATACACAAACCCCATTATGTCAATAGACCATCTCATAACCAGAGCTGTGTAGCCAAAAGGCTGCTCCTGTTGGCCTACAGACCCTGGATGAAGTTCAGCTCCCTGAAAACATGACAAAACTCTGCCTTCAAGGCCAGCCTCAGAAAGTGCCTTATGTGGCTCAGAACAATAATTTCAGATTTTCACATTTTACTATGCTACACCCAACATGGCAAGGTGGGCATTGCTCACAGAGCATTAGGACTCTGCACAGGAATCTCTCCATGCACTGCATGCGTTATGGAAGAGAAGAAAAAGAGCCTTAAAGCACAAAAGTGCCAGCATGATCCCTACTGTACATTTTCCAACATATTGTCCATACTTCTGAAGTAATCCCAAAGGTTTATCCAAGCCCTGTGGGTTCTTGCAGTTAGGAGCATATTAAAATATTTAGAATCATTAAGTTCTGGGAAGGTAAGAAACTGGAGAACAACAGAGTGTTTCTCAGGGCTGCCTTGCCTTGTTTGAGTCACACCTTAACAAGAAATGCTGCATCCAAGAGAAGAAATAGGGTTTGAAATAATAATGAAAATTAAATATGATTGATATCTGTTACATGTAGCATGTAACACCCCTGATACCCCAGTTCTGTAGAGTTATACAAGAAATGTGTTGATGTGACCCTGTGACACTTAGGGACATGGTTTAGAGGCAGGCTTGGCAGTGCTGGGTTAATATTTGGAAGTGATGATATTAAAGGCCTTTTCCAGCCTTAATGATTCTGTTTGGTACAGATCTGACACTGGAGAGGCCCTGCACAGCTGGGAAGGAGAAAACTGACAGATCTCTGCTCTTGGTTTCTGTAAGAGCTTGGAAAGATGTCACTGGCCACTCCACACTGATCCCCACAGGGCTGGACTGTGTGGGTACAGGAGCAAAACAGCCTTATGTGCTGTCCTGCCTGGCATCACACCATTGGCAGCAAAACTCCTCCTCAGGCTTTCCTTCAGCTTTGACATCACACTCTGAAGGTGATTCTGTACCTCACCAGCTTCTTCATGTCTGGATTTCACCTTTTCCTTCTGCTTCCTCAGACAGAGACACACCATTCACCACTGTCTGCTCTGGGGCTGCAGGCCCAAGAAGCAGTGCTTTCCCCCAGTCCATGGTGCACATGCACCTAGAAACCCCAAAACCATAGGGACACACACTTCTCAATGAGATATTGCAAGTCCATCATCAACATGAGGAATTTTGGGGAACTTACACCTTAATTGAGTTGCAGTGGTTTTCTCATTGCAGCTGAGCAGATAACATGACAAGGCTAGTGATTGCTTCTAGGAGGGGATGATTTAATAATATGATCTGCAGCGCTTGCAGAGGCTCCTTGATAAAAGGCCAGGCAGACCTGGAGGGGTTTGGATCCATTTCCTCACCACTGCTGAGAACCAGCATTGCAATATGTGTCAGGAGGGTTGAATGGAAAATAATTACCTTCATTGTGCAAGTTCAATGTACAGACATCTGTTCCTGGATAAAACACTTTTACAGCCAGCCAGGGCCATGCCGTTTATTTTCCATAAAATATGAGGAGCAGCATTTTCTACAGGTTTCAGTCAAGTATTTGAAGCAGGCACATGCTGATTTGTCCTGCAAAGCACACACACACATTTCTGAACTCACATGCACATGGGTTTATGGCTTTTTACAGGAGATGCACGTGTGGGAATAGGTCTCATAGAGGATGTCTGAACATGCACCAGGGCTTTGGCATAGCCAAGGCAGTGAGAAACTGGAGACATGGATTTTATAGGAGACATAGCACGTTGTAAAGCAAGATATCTTGGGCTAAAATCCAGTTCCTCTTCTTTAGGTGAACTGAGCTCTTGATTTTGGTGGGGCTTCTCACTCAGAAAGAGTCAACAAACTCAGCTTTGGGCACTGACGGGAAGAATCAGAGAAGTGATTTCTTTGGTGTGATGCAATAGGAGTTTGTATTCCCCTTAGCCCCAAGTGCCGGGAAATCTGGAATTCAAATGAAGCAAAACCTCACTACAAATAAAGATTTTCTTAAATCCAAAGTAGTTTCCACCACTACTTTTAAATAGCAGAGTTGCCAGCTACTGAGAAAGTGAGTAAGTGATGCTCTGGCCTGGGAGGATTCCAGCAGGATTAGTCTGGCAGTTCTAACACAACCAAGATGGACTAATTTCTTCATTATTAGTTTTTGATTCTTCTAAGTCTGCTTTTCACAGTGGTTTGGCACTGTCCACACACATCACTCTCCAACTCTGAAGCTGGCAAGTGGACACATTTGCTTCTTTTATTGCAGCCCAGGGAGGGGCTGATTTACACCAGGAGCCCAGAGTGCAGGCAGAGCCAGGAGAAGCAGGAGGAC
Organism: Emberiza elegans; assembly: GCA_024865655.1. Lineage (NCBI taxonomy): Eukaryota > Metazoa > Chordata > Aves > Passeriformes > Fringillidae > Emberiza > Emberiza elegans. The sequence continues at coordinate 943,804 of JALJVW010000797.1, forward strand.
AGCGTTCCCTCCTCCAGCTGCTGCAGGAGAGATGCTTCATCCATGAGCAGGAACAAATATTTATCAGATGGGCTTTCCAGTAATATGGTCCTAATCCTTGCAGTAATGTGAAACTCCCTGGATGAGGTCATGCTTGTTGAATTCCAGACTCTCCTGTTTTTCTAGAGGCCAGGTCAGATAGGTGGAAGATGGAGCACACTTATCCCTGCCTGGAGCTGGCCAGGAATAAAACCACAGGGGTTTAGGGACATGATGTGCAAATACACACCTATGAACACGCACAAGGACTTGCTCCAGAGCACATCAGGGCTGCCAACACTGAATTTCCAGCACCAACTCTGGGCACCTGTTGCTCTAACTTTCCAGAACTTGGCAAAATCCAATTGTCAAACTCCCTGAAAGCTCTTTTAAGCACAAATCCTTCTCAGAAGTGAAGAGTATGATAAAATATTTTTTAAAGGTCATTTAAAGGCTCTCTGAGCTGATCACTGCTGGGAATATTTGTTTAGCTGGCTAAAGTATCTTTGACTTGCTCATTAGCTTTCACTGGCCTTTGGTGATTTACACTTTAAACTGAAGAACCAGGGGATTCCCTGACCATTTTCCTCCAGTGACTGCTTGAATCTGAAATTGTCCAAATTAGGAATTGTATGTGAATCCTACTGAGGTCTGAGCTCATGGGTCCTGGACAGACCCTTATTATTTTAGCCCAGATGGTACTAAAAAAAGACCATCTCAAACCCATGAGACATCCAATGGTATATTTTTGGAATGCCATGCTTAAGATAATCGTCCAAATAATGTGTCATACTCCTAGAAACAACTTTAAATATGTTGCTCATCAGTACACAATGTATAGCAGCACCATGTCTAGGCATGAGGTTATCTTGAGCAGCACTGAACTGAGGGAAAGAGCACAACCAACTTATTGTGGGTGGCATTTGCAGTTGGAAGGTTTCCCAAACCTTAGTCAAGATGAAATTGGAGTAACTCAGAAGAACCTGACAACCAGGTAGTCAAGGAGATTGAAAAGGCAGATCATGTCCCTTGTTTTGAATCAGACTTTAGCTGTGCATTTTTCTGTCAGACTGAGTGATTTCTGAGCATGACTAACCCAGAGCAGCCCCTTTACCTGCAGCCAAGCTCAGGTCTCCCACAGACAAGGTCTGTCCCAACCACCAGCCCCAGATTTGACTTTGGGAAATGTCTCTGCCAGTTTTTGCCATAACTCTTCTTTCTTACATCTCAGGAAGATGAAACCAACAGTTAAAACCTCTGGGGTCCCATTGTCTCTCCCCCAGGTCTGCAGCAGTGGGAGGACTCCCACGTTTGTCTCAGGTCAGCCATGGGGTCTGCTGGGGTCATCCTGCACAAAGGCTGAGCCTCAAAAGCACTCACAAAATCTGGGTGAGAGTTTGTAGCAGGAGGTGGTCTGGGGTAGCTCAAACTCTGCTCACCACTTCTCTGGGGAAACATCACTGACCCCTAACACTCCATCCAAGAGGGGAAGGTGGCTGGGGAGCCAGAGAGGAAAATTCCCTGAGCTCCAGCACCCTGCAGAAACCCAAATCCTGTGGGTCTGAGTGTGTTTTGCTTTTGGCACACTGTAGTTAACTCCGATAAATAACTGGAGAATGGAAAAGCAAGAGAAAGTGGTTGATGCTGCAGGATGCTGTTGTTTAACCTCTTCCCTGAGCAGGTCCTTTATTTATTTCACATGTGGGAAGAATTAGCCCTTGGATATTCAGTTTTCTCCTTCTACCTCATTCCCTTCAATCCATCAGCCAGGGAGATTAGCAGTGTCACAGGATCCAGACCTTTCTGCTAAATCCCTTCCAGATGTCCAGAGCCACAAACATGTCAGTCACTGACAAGAGCCTAATGACAAGTGGCTCCCTTTTCATCAGGGATGGCTACTGTTTCCTGGAAGAAGAGTTTTTTGGGGGTTTTTTTGCCTCCAAAAGCAGGGAGGGGTTTGCAGGGAGGGTTTTTTCTTCCTTCTCCAGAAACAGGGCTGCTGTCTGGTGGGTCATGAGGAGATCCCCATCCCAGCTGGTATTGAGACCTGCCCTGGAGCTGCTGCTGGAGCACTGGCACAGGGCACCACATTGCACAGGCATTTTAGGATCAGTAGAGAGGAAACAAGCAGCAAATCTGTCTCAGCCAGTGGGGTTTGACAGCCCCAGGCTGCGAGGTTCTCCTCAAGTTTGGTGGCATTAGACTTCTGTGTTGGTAATGTCAGCCCCAGGGAGCCAGGTAGGAGCTCAAGCAGGCACTGAGGTCAGGGTGGCTTTGGAGAAAAGGAGCACGTGGGAGGGCTGGCTGGGAGCAGTTCAGGATAGAAGAGGGGGAATTCTTCTGACTGTTCCTTCCACACAAGCAGGGCAGTCCTGTGGTGGGGTTCTTGCTCTTGCTCATGGAGAAGGTTGTGATTCTGTGACAAGGGCTCTCACAGGCACAGAACACAACAGGATTTTGGTTCCAAGCCTGCCTGCCAGGTCCTTTTCTTTGCCCAAAGACATATCATGGTTTTCATGGCCTGTTGCAGTGCATCAAATTTCATCCCTTTCTTCAAGTGCATTTTGATCAGTTTGTGATTGGTGTGTTGGATTTGTCTTATACCTCCATCTCCACACAAGGTCAAGAGGTGCTCTGTCAAGCTAAATTATCCTCAAAGAAATCAATACTATCCATGGTGGAGATTTCTGAAGGTTATATTTCCCTCTCCTTTAATTGCAGTTAATGGACAGAATTTTTGAAGTACAGCTGGACAGGTAAGACTCTTTCTTCCATGGAAAGTGCCAGTCTCCTTTCTGGGATGGGCAGGCAGGACTGATGCAACATCCTTTGCCATGCTCCCAACCACAGCACCACAAGGAAATGTAATTCAGCAGCCCAGCCCACCTTGGCACAGAGACTGCAGTGAGATGCCAAGCCAGAACTTGGGCTGAAGCCTCTGAGAACTGTTCCTTCAGTGCAGCTGCTTATTAACATGACCCTACTTGGGGAGATTTCTTCCTTTATCCTTTGAATTACAAAAACCATTCCAAAACTTGATCCCCATGAAGGCTGGGCATTGTGTCAGCTCTAAGAAGCTGAAAATAGTGATGGGTTCTTTGCAGTGAACAGAAAAACCCACTTGGAGTCTGTCATTTGGATTTATGGAGACAAAGTCTGCTCTTTTGACATAATCTTCTTGATTTAAGCTTGTGGTTTCTGCACACAGTTTCCATTAAAATTAATGTAAGTCATCTGAGCAAATCTCTCCCAGGTTGACAGGATGAAATGCTCAACTCCTGGAGATTTATTCCTTGTCCATGGGCTTCAGCCCTGACCTGTGCAGGACCCAGCCCACAGCTCCCTGTGCTGGAGTTCAACAGGACCCCAGTGAGGGGTACAAGGTGCCCAATGGGGACACACAAAACACCAGGGGAGGTTGGCAAACACCTCAGAGTGTGTGAAACTGAGTGCAGCCTCAGAACAAGCAACAGACATTTGCTACATAAGCCAACAAGTCAGGCCTTGCTCACCTCTTTGTGCTGCAGAGGTGTCATGGGTTGAGATGTTCCGCCTGGTGTGACACCAGCTTCACCACCAGCATCACTTCCACAGCAGTGTGCCATAAATGGGTGAAGCAGAAAATAGAGCAACTCAGCAAAAATCCCAAACTACGAGGTTTGGTTGTAAAACAGCACAACCATGTGCTGTAAAAGAACAGAGATACCTCCTCGGTCACATTAGTGCCTCATTTTAACTCAAATCCACGAATTTTGCAGAGGATAGCTCACATCACATCCATTTGAAAAGCAGCTGGAGGCTGAGCCCTTCCCAGACTCACATCAGCCAGGGGAGCCCAGCATGGCCAGCACTGCTTGGAACCAGTCCTCCAAATTTCCTGACATGAAACCACCAGAAGATGTGTCTGTGTGACACTGAGCCCACAAGTGCTGACTCAGCTCACTGCCTCTCACACAGTTCCCAGGGATGATTTATTTCCTTTTTCCTCCACTGCTATCAGATCCTCGGCCCTAGGAGAGGACCACTGGCTCTCTCCAAAACAAGATCTCAGAAGTTGGGTGCTTCAGGTTTTCCCTGAGGAAATTTGGGGAAACCCATCTCCCAGAGCCCTGTCCCTCCTCTCCCCACCCTGAAGGTGGGTTTGCTGTCCATCCTCCCACCCTTTCCCTGCTCCCTGCTCCCTTCCCCAATGCCCTGGGGAGTTGCCTCATAGAAATTGTTCCTTAAAATAAACGGAAATAAAGGAAATCTTACCAAAACCCCAGAAACCTGCAAAATTGGGGTCCCCTGTGCAAATATAACTGCATGCCTCCTTTCCCTTGAGCCCTGTGCATCCCCAAGGCTGCACCCAGCAGACCTGACACCCAGCACCTCCCTCCTGCCCACCTCAGGCTGCCTCCACCTCCTCCCACGGCTCATATTGGTGATGGAGACCTTGGAGCCTGAGTGCAGCTCTCCTGAGGAGCAGACAGTGTGGTGGAAGGCACAAGTGTCACTTTATTCCTCCCCCATGAAGGACAAAACCATTCAATTACCTTCCAGTGAGTGACAGGGTTGGTCTAGAACATCCAGGAACACCCAGGCACTGGCTCAAGCAAGGTGGGATGGAAGCAGAGACCTTGGGGGGAAAAGGAGATGGGTGAAAGTGGGGAGCAAAGCAAATGTTTGGTTTTGACACTTGTAACAGTGGTTATGCATTTTCCAGTAAGTCCATACTGCTCTCATCCAAAATAGTCATTGCAAAAAAATGGCATTCTGAGCCCTGGAGGATTTGTGTGAAGTGTTTATGGCAGAGCACTCATGTGTGGAGTGTCCTGCAGTGGCTGTGATTGCTCCATGGCCTGGGGACAGTCTGCAAATGGGGACACTGCCACCAGGAATGGGGGGAGCAGCCCTGGGGGGAGCCTGACCACAGCCCCCTGATTTGCACCACACCTCAGCTCTGAAAACAGGGCTGGTAACCTCCACCAGCAAAGGTGAGGATTGCTTGGTTGTGGTAAGAAGAGCTTGATATTCCTATATATCCTGATTAGTGGATTAATGAACAACTGCATTAAATTATTATTTTTTAACAATGACTAATTTAATTTTTCTCCCTAAAGTTTGGAAGGTTTTAAGTAACCTAAAGGAATAAAGGAGGATATGGGGCAACACTGATTTTAGTAGGAGAGGTCCATTGCTATCTCAGTACTGCATTTAAACCAAAAATCAGAGAAGGAAGCAGGCTCCATACCTGCCATGGGCTATTTGGTTCTCATTGCTCTGGTTTCCCTGCTGTCCTTCTCTCCCTTGGCTTTTACAGAGCACACACTGCACTATTGTCCCATAAAAGCCTTAGTTCAGCAAATGAGAAATGGGTTGCAGAGTCTGACATTATCACAGGCCATGATTCACCCCATCCTGCAGCTACTGTGGAAGGCTCCTCACTGTCACTGGGGCTCCTCTGCATTCCCAGACACCAGCAGAGGGGACCTGGGGTTACCTGTGGGAGGATGAACCCACCAGCAGGAGCAGTGAGAGAGAGGAGCCAGGGGAAACCAGCACAGCTGCGCATTGCTGTGCCACATCTGGAATTAACCTGTCCCATCAAGCTGTCACCTGCAAACCCTGGGCTCTCTGTGCTCCCCAGACTGTAAATCCTGGTGCAATCCCAGCACCAAGGAGTCAGGGATGTCCCACTGCTGCTCACAGATCCACACTAATGACAGCTGAGTACCTGGCCCATGCACTGCATTAAGCCCTTGGCCATCTTCCCCGAGGGTTTTTCATATTTTTCAAGTTAGAATTTGACTTTCCTGTTCTGTCTGCCCACAGGGAAATGTCTGGCACTAACATTAGTCCCCAGTTCTATTGCATCATGTTCTGCTCAGTCTGTAAAAAGCAGAAAAGAAGGAAGAAAGGGTCCTTCCCATTTAAAGGAAAAAAAAAGAAAAGAAAGGCAGAGTGGGAAGAAGAAAACACAAAAGCATTGAAATAGTGAAATCTAGTCTGTAAAAAAGTCATCATGAAAATTTCCTGCCAAGTCATGGCTCCAATTTCTGTTTATCTAGGGAAAATCCCTGTTTCTCTTCCTTCCAAAGGCTAACACATTTTTTCAGAATAAAAAGCAAATAAAGAGTCTAATGTGAGGAATCTGAGCTAATGTTATAAACCCTGTAAGCAGTTAAATAATTAGAGACCTTCACTGGTATTACATAAAGATAAATGATTCCATACAGTCCAAAGCTGAACCGTACTCCTGCTAAGTACCTCAGTCTTAACTGCAGATATATAGGAATACCAAATATAAATCCCTCCATCATCTTTTCATGTGGAAAAATGAAGTGCAGTTGGTTTTGAAGATCAATGGAGTTGCTGTTTTCATTTTAGTTTATTATGCAAGCATGCTACATGGGAATTTTGGCAGCAAGTGATCCGAGAAGCCTAAAAATACATTTGTTGGCATGAGAGTAGTAAGCAGGATTTTTGATCAGTGATAAGGTATTATTTGTTCATATATGTACACACATGCATCTGCACATTTAGTTTCAGCATGCTGCCATAAATCATGTGAAAACACAGAGCAGATGTGGTGCTGTGCTCGTGGGGCTGTCGTGCCTTCGTTGCACTTTCCTGGGAGCTGACCCACAACAGGCTCAGCAGAACATGCCTGGGGGATAAAGTAATGGTTCTACTGGAAAAGAACATTTATACATGGGGCTAACCTGGTTTTTAAACAGGAGAGGTGCCTTGTCTGCTTTGCCAGCTCCTGGATGAGTCAGGCCCTACGCAGATGGTTTCATTAGAAGAGCATTTTCCAGTAAGTGGTCATTTGTCATGGTCTGTACATCCAAGTTTCCTCAGACATTTCCTGGCCCATGCAGGGGCATGCAGCAAAGCACGGTTGTGTTTGAGACACTGCTGGACCCAAGAGATGAGTAGCCAGAACAGAACGAGTTAAAAATGACTGGTCAGAAAAACTGTTTACAGTTTGAGGTTTCCATCTTTGTTTCTCATGGGGAACTGCACATGGGGTGGAAACTGGTTGTATTTATCCCCACTGTGCCCAAGCCAAAGGATTTGTGTATCCACATCCCAAATATGCAGCCTGAGGCAAGATCTAAATAACTGTTATTTCTGGATAAACTGTTTAAATTCTGCTTGGCTCGCTGCCCATATTTCTAAGGGTAGCACAGTGACTGCTGCAGAGATACACTGCTTTGCCATCCCTGTTTCCCTACTCCAGAGGTTGTAGGGACTAAAATAATAATTCTCTCTATAGATACATAGCAATTTATTAGAAACTGAGGATTAATGCAGCAAAATCCTCAGCAGCAGCAAATAAAATACAGAAACAATTGCACCTTTGAGCAGCATCAGGACTGTAGCACAAAGCAATTCCAGAAGTATGGATACCTTATAATACACATTTCTTAGATTTTTCCAGGCTAATCTGCCAACACAGCTTCCATGTTTGAAAAAACTATCAAAAACCCACCATAACTGGGTATTTGTGAGGAACTGGGCACAACAGGAGATCAACAGAGAGGCCTAATACAAAGATTTCTGTATAGAAAGAGAGGTGATGGGCAAATGAATGGGCCACACAGGGCCAGTTTGGCTCCTGGCAACATTTCCAACAACATTTCCCCCATGTCTGGGGACCTTCCCTCAGGACATGTGATTCTGGGGATGTCAAGAGCACATTCCTGCAGGGGTGGAGGGGGCAGAGGGACACCTCACCCCAGTGGCACTGAGGGGGAGGCCAACCCAGCAAGGTGAGGCAGGACCACAAGAGAAATGAGGCAGAATTTGCAATGCCCCTGCAAGTACTTTCCACATCTCAGAGCAGGAAGTCAGCAGTGAATGAAAAATCGGAAACCCAAACCCACGAGTTTCTCTGCCGTGCTTGCCAAGGGGCAGCTCTAATTCATCCCCTTGGCCATCTCTGTGGAGTGTTCCTCTCCACAATTTGCTAAACAGTGGGATTTCCATGGCTACCACAGCTTGCTGTGGATAGGACTCGAACTCAGAGCGCATTTTTGCTGGGGGTGCAGCTGAGACCCCCAGTGAGCCCTGCTTGAGGGCACAGAGGGTGTGTCAGGCACTAACCCAGGCCAGAGGTGATGGGGAGAAGCTGCTCTGTCCCTGCTCTGTCCCTGCTTCTCCTTGCTCTGGGCTAGGGACATGCTGTGGCCACTTGCTGTGGCTTTAAACATTTGGGTTGACCCTCAGGTCCCTGCTCTGGGATTACCCCTTATGCATGCACCAGCACCTCCAGCTCAGGCATCAGCTCAGCTCAGGGTGGCCAACTGCCAGCATCCAAATATTTTTCCCCATCCTTTTTTTTTTTTGGCATATGCATACATAAACAAACACAGACATATTGCATCAGTGGAGGGTTCATAGGAGGGAATTGCTATGCTAAATTCAAATACTTTTTTAGAAAAAACTGAACCAGTGCAATAATTATTTTCCACCAAGATCATATATTTTCCTACTTTTGATGTCTAATAAGCTAATTTCAATCAAGAGGTGGTATAATTTCCTGCTTTTGAAGTCTAATGAGTAAATTGCATGGAAACCTCCATAAAACAGAGAACTCATTAATAAATGTATAGTTTCTTTGTCCAAGACTTCCAACTTTAAATCAAATGCACAACAACCAGATGTTTTTCACATTACTGCATTTCAGGATTTTACTGGAAGTGATCTCATCATACATACTTAATGTAGGGATCCAACTGTGCATGTTATTTGTATCACGAATCAGACCTTGCAGCTTTAGGACACTGTGTGGCAAACACAGCTATTGTTTAAAGTGGATAAAATTTTTGCTAAGCTTGCCACAGGGAGATGAAGGAGCCCATACTGGATGCAATATGCTGATTTTGATGAGTGTCAGAAGTGAGGAAATTGTATCACTCAAATGTTTGAACTTATTTTTAGGAAACACTGAGCCACTGTTTCTGGAAAAGATATTGAATTTAGGCAATCTAGTAAATCAAAGACTTTTCTGTTTTTCTTTGAAGTAGGAAATTAACTGCAAATGCAAAAAAATTGAGACCAGGACAAAGCTGAAACAAGACGTATTTTTTTTTCAAGGAGAGTGAAAACGAAGGCTCACTTGAAGGGGGAGGGGAGGTGGAATAACTTTTCAGTAGGAAATACTGCTTCATCAGTTCTGAAGAACGTATATACAGCTAGGTTGGGATTTGAGCTCTTTGCTAGGAAGCATGTCAAGCTGGGGGAGCAAAGTTTCCTTCCCTGAAGGGATGCAGAGCACAGGATGCAGCTCAGCTTGCACACGATGGCTTCAGCTGGCTTTGGCCATTAGGGAAATGCTCTAATGGAGCAGTAAACTCAATGCCCTGTTGGAAACACCCACCATGGAATCATATTAATTGGTCACCTCTTAATTGCCAGCAGGAGCTGGCTGAAAGCTTTCCAGGACTGTTTATCACCAGAGCAGGGCAGTGGGCAGCCCTTTGCTCAGGGCAAGCTCACAAGCCCTGCTCACTGCAGAAGAGCCTGAGCAACTCCCCTTCTCTTCCCCCCAAGTCCAAGAAAGACTTTTAATTTACTGAAGAGTTTAAGAAATGCCACAGGAAGGTGTCTCAGAGGACTTCATTTTTTATTCATTTTTTTATTCCTTTTTTAATTCCTTTTACTCCATTCTTTATTCCTTTTATTCCATTGGAAATTTGCTGAAACCGAGTTGCTGAGTCCCCACCCACCATGTCTCCAGCCTGAACCAAGGGGCCACTGGAGACAAGCAAGAAGAAAACAAGGAGGAATAGCTTTGAACTGCCAGAGGGGAGGGTTAGATCAGATGTTTGGAAGAAATTGTTCCCTGTGAGGGTGGTGAGGCCCTGGCACAGGTTTCTCAGAGAAGCTGGGGCTGCCCCATCCCTGGAAGTGTCCAAGACCAGGTTGGATGGGTTGGATCAACCTGATCTAGTGGAAGGTGTCCCTGCCTTTGGCAGGGATGTTGGAACAAGATGAGCTTTAAGGTCTCTTCTAACCCAAACCTTTCCATGATTCAATTTGAGAAATATGTGAAAGGATCTCATCTTTCCCTCCACATCAATCCATCACTGCACTGACACCACCCTCCTGCAGAGATCTCCTCTGCTCTGCTACTGCATTCCAGGCCACCCTCAACAGCAAGTGGGGGGGTCTCAGCCCTTCCACAGAGAAATTACCTCCAGAAATGAAAATGCTGACCTTCACACAGGTCAGCTTTGACCCACAGCACAAGTAATGGGGAAACTGGAATACTGACCAGCATCTGTCTGGTTTCCTCTTTGACAGATGTGGGAAGTTTACCCAATTTCTCAGATCATTCATTGGGATGGGGAATTTCTCATTTTCTCTTTCTACCAGGAGAACAGCAACAAGGAGCTGCTGAATTTGTGCCTCTTACTTGCAGCTGAATCATCTGACCCCACCACATCTGAGCAGGTTCAGTGGAAACTTCCCAAGCCTGGTGTAAAAACAAGGATCATTTTGGCAAGTAGAAACACAGAGAAATGTCACATTTAAATGAGGGAATTTAGAGAAATAATAAACTTTTCAAAAAAATTAGCAAGCTCTTTAGTGAAGCCTAGAGACAGCTCAGAATGAAGACATCAATCTAAGAGCCATAAGCAGGAGAGCACGTGGTCCCAGGCTGTACCCAGACCCAAGCTGAGCTGTCCATGGCAGCAGCAAGTCTGAGTGTGGAAGCTGAAGTGCTCAGCGTGGCTCCTACAGGAATTAGATCACTCTTTGGCCCTCATTAGATCAATGGCCACGCTGCTGCAGCAGCCAGGGGGACTCTGCCTGGGTGCACCAGCACACCCAGCACTGTCCAGGCCTTGGCTCTCCCTGCCTTTGCGGGAAGAATAACTCTGAAGCATTGCCCACAGCACACACACTGATATCCCATCAATAATCTCTGTAAGATCTGCGGCTCATTATGAAGAGAACATAGACTCGAATTAGGAGGCTGAATCCAATTAGGCTGCATAGAGCTGCCATGTTCCAGGCCTTAGAGAGACCACAGAAGCCCCAGCCCACTGGAGATGTACAGTTTACATGCTGGGTGTTCAAAGAGCAGATTCTGCAAACCCACTGATCATTTCTGCAGCAGTCCTCATTATCCCCATGCCAATTCCTGTCAATCATAACTGGCACTGTGAAATAAATAAACCCTCAGGCCACTGCAAAGAGGTTGGGAACCTTCTGGAGCCTTGGCACTCCTGTCACACTGCTCTCCACTGGGGGAACTTGGCACCAAAGCTCCTTGCTATGAGAATATCAAGGCCTTGATCAGCACAGCCTGCAGCATCAAACCCTGGTCTGTAATCTGGGGAAATGATCCTCTGCCCCTCTCACCAGGCACCAGCACACAGACGCCGCAGCCCGCCTGGGCACCGTGTGGTGAAGCTGCCCAGCTCTCACCATGGCTGTTCCTGTCTTCCTTCCTCTTTGGAAGACCAGTGCTTGGGGATTTTTGTTCCTTTGATCTTATTTTTAATGTTTTTATTCTATTTAAAAAAGCATAAAACCAGACTTTGCTGACCACAATAACCCCCAGCAGCTCTCTGGCACAACTTGGCTGGCCCTTGTTGGCAGAGGAATCATTCACAACTGGTTGATATCAGGATCATAACCAAGCTGATGCCTTGGAGTGGCTGCCTGGAACAGAGGCTAGACAAGGTTAAGAGAATAAAGTGGGTATTTATTAAAGGCCTTCAATAGGTTCACCTTGGACAGAAGCCTCCCAGAGGCTACACCCAAGATGGACAATGGTCATGAGTTTTTCAGACAAATATAAGTTTGGTCTATTTGCATATCAGGGGTTAATCCTCCAACTACAGCTTCAGGTGATGAAGTCATATTCCCCCAGTTCACTCCCCCCTAATTCACTTTTGTGGGCCTGAGGCTGTAGAGTGTCCTTGAAATTCAGGCCCAGAGGGATTGTTTTGTCTGCCCAAAATGTGAAGACAGTAGCTAACACTCTACATGGAGTTTAGAGTTAGGCACTAATGTAGTACAGGATTTGAAAAATATAAAGGCTAAAATCTTAAAGCATCAAAGTGACTTCTGAACCCAGCAGCACAAGGGAGGGCTTCATCACTGTGGCATCAGGCTCCTGCCACCCAACTGTGCATGGAGCATGGACACCTTTCAAAACTTGCTGTTCTGAGGGAAAAAGGCTCACATCAGTCTATAGAGACACTGGAAGGAGCAGCCTTTGAGCACAGGGAGAGGTTTTGTTCTTGCTGCAAAGGAAAGCTAATTTTGCACAGTTTTTGCATTTTGGAAGCAAGAGTCTAAAGTTCAGATGATGCACCAGATAATGCTCTCCTGTGGCACCTGTGATACTGGGAACTGGCAACATGAGGAAGGAAATATCCTGCCCTCACTACAGACACTGCTCAGCACATCCCAAAAAGTATTACAAAATTGTAACAGGTTGCAGCACAATTTGATAGATAAAGGCTTCATTAAAAAATGTAAGATTAAGTATAAAATTACTCTTATAAACCTCCCACCTATCGACAAAGGTTTCAGACAGCTGGATATCAGAATGTTTGCTGAATGGACTATAATACTGCAATATTTTTCTCTAAGATTAAGTAGAGATTGTTTTTGTTATGGGCATTAAACAATGTGAGTTTTCAGGAAGCAAAAGGGCCTTGCAATCAAACAAAAAAGGATAAAGAGAAGGGAGGGAAGACAACCTTTCCTAAAAGTTGGCTCTGGAGACAGAAAAAGCCACTGCACCCTCTGCTGGAGCCTGGAGAGGAGACTCCTCGAGTCTGACTTCAGGCAAGCTGCACACATTGTGTTGTCCTGTACAAGAGAAATCAATTTTTCCTGCCATGTCTTTCCAGCTGTACAGCACAGATGAAAGCACAGCATGGCTTTCATCCCAATTAGGGATGAACAGCGGTGCAAACTGTGCTCTAGATAGCAGGAATTATAAATTCAGCATCAGCCACACCTGCAAGGTAATAGGACAGCAAACAAGCTTGTTTCCAGCAATAGTTAAAATTAAACCTCTTTTTAGCCAAAGTATCCAAAGCGCTCGGGGCAGACTTGCAGCAGCATCCAGGAGCAAATGGGGGAGATCCAACACCACTGTTTTGGGCATATCTGGGTCAGAAATGCTGGAGAAGGGCCAGGCACCCCTTGCTGCTGGGGTGAGGAGCACCCACAAATCAGGGCATATTTCAGCCCAGGGCAAACTCCAAACCCGAGCAGGTTTGGGGGATCCTCAGCCCCATGTGAGCCCTTGCTCACATCCCACTGCTCCAGGAGGGGCATGGCCAAACTCTGAGGGGAAACAGAGCAAAGCAGAGGCATCATCCAGCCCCAGAGCTGGACAACCACGGCCTGAGATAGAACACTCCTAGTTTCCATTACAAACCATTAGTCCAAGAGGTTTTCTAGAGACACAGGGCTTCCCCATTTCACAATATGATCAAAGCTGTGTGTCCAAGAAGGACCTTGCAAAAAAGTAGGAATTTCTTATGAGAGATGCAGGAGCATGCAGACTATCTGCAGACAATTGATTATTTCTTAAAAGGGAAAAAAACCCTGCCCTCCCTCTCATTGCAGCAAAGCACCAAATCCTAGGGATGTTTTAATTAATCCTCACCCATCAGTGAAAGGAAACTCTTAGCAGGAAATACTGTTTCCAGAGAGAACTCATAGAGGAAAGTTATCAGCACAAAGGTAATAAAACCACAGGGAGTGATCAGTGAATTTAATGGCACAAGAAGGAGTTATTTACAAACCCTCTCTTAATGGTGAAATGTGGTTATCAGACCTGGAGCATGTGTTCAGCAGCAGGGTGCTGATGCCACTGAAGAGGCATTAAGGTGTCACAAAGCAGCTGTGACCCCTCAAATGTATCAAGGGAGACCCTGCTCATGTCCTCCACTCTGAGGGATTGCTGCCCACAAGAAGGACTTGCTGCTGGATACTCATTGGCAGGTTAAAATTAAATGGGATGTATTTTCTAGAATTTATTTATAATTAAACTAGAACTTGGGTGATTTCAATAATGCACTCTGACTCCAGCATTTGTGGCTCTGCTGTAGAATATCTCCTCACTCAGAGGAACCCAGGCTCATTTTCTGGCTTGTCAGCACAACCACATCACTCCTCTCTCTCCATGTCTCCCCTGTTATGTCAAACACATAGATTCATCTTCATCTCACGGCTCCTCAGCTCATTCCAACGCTGGTCTCCTCCCACATGCTGTCAAACCATCAGCACCCACTGCAATCTGCCAGCCCCACTCACCTCCTCTGCCAAAGGCAAACTCCAGCCAGTGCCCTGCCTGGCTGCCTGCAGGAGAGCTCCTTTCCATCACCCAGCTATCCTCCTCATGCAGGACAGCTCTGCTCTGTGCAAACCCAGGGCACAGGGAACATTTCTCTGTCTGCTCTGGAGTGCCCTGACCCCCAGGGGAGCGCTGACTTTGACCCTCATTCATGGAGAAAGTTTCCCAGACTTCAAGATAGACTGGAATCCACAAAAGTGTGAAATAGATTATAGAGAGTAGTGTAGGTGCATCACTTGGTGAGAAATTGAGGTTTTGGGGTTTTTAGTATGTTGTGGATGGAAGCAAGATGGAGGGCATAGGGTGTCATCCTGGGTTTCTTCTTCATGCTTCTTCTTCCTTCTTCTTCATGGGTTTGGGTGGCATTTAGTGGAGGGATAGAACCTAAGAAAATAAAGATGGTGCAGAAGGTAATCTCACCCCTGAGGAGTTGCAGCTGCACTAATCACCAAAGATTAGGAACAGGCCTGCCCTTAACAGGCCACAGCTGTGTCCAATAAGAAGAAGTGCTACAAAAGAGTGGGTTAGCTAGATGAGGGGAGAATTGGAGTTGTTGGCTGTGCTGTGAAGAAGAAGAAGAAGGAGTCAGTGCTGCGAGGAGATGCCCATGAGAAATCACCAAGAAGGTGTGGGAACTTTGCAATAAGATGATAACAGCATTTTGTAATTGGGCAGAAAAGTCCATGTTGCAGCTCTTTGGGACCATTATTGGGTTAAAAGGGAAATAATCCAGGTGTCAGCTCTTAACTGAATAGTTTAGTGTTAAAAGACATTGGAGCAAGAGATTGTTGGCCATTTTGTGCCTTCTAAAGAAAAGCTGCTGAATTCACAGTAGTGAGACTGTTTTACTGATAAGAAATAATAACCACCTGAGTCTGAACATGAACTACTGTCTCAAGTGCCTTCAATCCAGACCCAGAGAAACCCACAACTGGTACCCCCACACTTCTCCACCACCCAGAAACCCTCCTCAGCTGTCCCCTGGCAGTTTCCTCCTGCATGGAAAAGCCAGCTGAGCCCTTCCCCCAGTGCTGGCCACTGTGGTGTCCCTCTGCTGTGTCCCTGCTGTGGGCTCAGCCCTGTGAGTCCCCTCTCAGTGTGGCTGTCACACATCCCTGCCCATGAGGGACACGAGGGGACCATCAGCCATGGGGCAGTGAGACACTGGACATACAAACAGCACCACAAATACCCTGCAAAACTCCAGCTTCTGGCTCTTGTCTTTGCTGTGTGACAGCTTAGCAATGCCTTCACTGCATTGTGTCACCAAGAGCCTCCTGTGTAAAACAAACAAATCCAAACTCTTGAGCCAGCTGTGCTGCACAGCTGGATTCCTGAGCCCCAAACAGCCTCAGGCACTCTGTATGGAGGCAGCTCCCTGCTGCTTGCCTGGGGAAAATCCAGCACAGCAATGGAAATAGATGGGAGAAATAACATTTAGACAGAGATCTACATTTTAGCAGTATCGACTTCTCTACTTTGAATGCCAGTGTAAGCTGGTTTTTCTCTTCATGCCTGCAATCCAGGCCCAGTCCCCTCCCATGGGAAAGCTGGGGGAGGGAGAGAGGCTTCATTAGAACAAACATTGAACCAAATCTTCCCTGAATCAGGACCATAAACCTTGGGAGAGATTACTTGACCTGGAGTCAGCAACTTTCACCACCAGCACTAAAAATACCCCTGAATGAGCTGTGGAAATGTGATAGCTTGGACATTTAGCAGCACTTCAGGCTAGACAGTGGTTTATAATGATATGGTTTATGTTCAGAGACCTGCCAGAAGGCCATGCCCACACAGTTTGTATTTTAGTGGGGACAGGGCTCTGCCAGCCTGAAGGTGAGGGGAGAGGTGGTGTCTGCCTTTGCCTATCAGCAAAACCAGCCCCATTGCAGCACCACATTTCTGTCTGCAGCTTTCCTAAATCCATCAACAGCTCCTCTTAAAGGGTAAAAGAAATCTGCTGAACACAAAAGAGTAGCAGTCACCACAATAGCTGCATGGCTTATTTTTATAGTCTCCTTTATGTGTTTTCATAATTAGATATCCAGTCTATAGTGAAATAAGCTGGACACATTAACAGAAGAAAACAGAAGCAAAATAATTTTGTGATCTGATTTCTTCTGTCCTTCACCCAGACAAGCAGCTTGAGGTCATAACCCCTGAATGCCAGGTCCTTTGGCAGAGGGATACCGTCCTTCCAGGCAGCAGCTTCCGTTTGTGATATGTTCTGGCATTGATTTTCTTTCAATAAACATTGGCTGCCGTTTCCTTACCCAAGATGAAACACTTCTGTGGGAATGGCAGCGAGGATGCACGGCATGGATCCTCATCCTGCACCCCAGCTGAGCACAGCCCGTGGGACATCCCTGGGCCAGGGCTGAGCACAGCACAGGGGGCATCCCTGAGCCCAGGGTGAGCACAGCACAGTGGGGACATCCCTGGGCCAGGGCTGAGCACAGCACAGGGGACATCCCTGAGCCCAGGGTGAGCACAGCACAGGGGACATCCCTGTGTCACACCCGGTCACGCTCTTGCACACCCAGGCACACTCGGGCACACCCAGTTCTCCACCCTGTTAATGCCAAAGCACTGAGAAGTTGATTGTGGATTGATCGCAGAAGCTGAGGCACCCAGACAGGGGAGATTTGGGGTCCTGGGCAACACAAGACCTGTTTGAGGATTCTGATTTAAACAACTCAAGATGAGATTAATCTCTCTTCCTTCTTCCAGCTGAAAGCAAAGGTGCTAGAGCACAACCTCGGATGCCAGGAGGTGCAGGGATAAACAGATGTTGAAATGAAAGGGAAAAAAAGCAATTTTCCATTTTGCCCACAAATATCTGCTATAGCAGGTCATCATTTCATGTCAAATAAAAAGCAGAGGAGGCAAAGGGGCTTCTGCACTACACAGCCCTTCCTCAGCACACACAAAACATCCCCATAAACTTCAACGCTGGGGTTGAGCTCCCCTTAACCGGGGAAGGAGCAGGATAGGTGTCAGATATATACATATATACACATATACAGATATATTGTGATGGTGGTCACAGGGGTCTTTGGATGAGGGAAGAGATGAGAATGTTGACACCATGTTCCAGAAGGCTTGATTTATTATTTTATGATATATATTACATTAAAAGTACACTAAAAGAATAGAAGGAAAAGTTTCATCTCAGAAGGCTAGCTAAGCTAAGAATAGAATAGAATGGAATGAATAATAAAAGTTTGTGTCTCAGACAGAGAGTCCAAGCTAACTGAGCTGTGATAGGCCATTAATTAGAAACATCCAAGATGGGCCAACAACAGATGCACCTGTTGCATTCCACAGCAGCAGATAACCATTGTTTACATTTTGTTCCTGAGGCCTCTCAGTTTCTCAGGAAGAAAAATCCTAAGAAAAGATTTTTAATGAAAAGATGTCTGCAACTATATATATATATATATATATATATATATATATATATATATATATATATATACAACATATATATATATATACACACACACACCAGAGACATTTTATCTCTACCAATACATAGACATGAGGATCCAGGGAGGTCAGGACAGGCTGCTCAGTGGAACTGCCTTTGCCTGCCTTCCATGTGAGGGAAGGCACAGCCCTGCCACTTTCACTGTCCCCTGCCCAGCCCAGTTCATCTCAGCATCATCTTCCTGTTCTGGAGCAGGAGTGCTGCCCATCCCTGGCTCTGCAGTGCCCAAAGCCAAGTCCTGGCTGGGACCAGGTTTCCACAGGCTTGTCCTGGGTGAGCCTTGATGTGCCAAGGTGAGCTCTTGCTCAACAAGTACTTTGGGAGAAAAAAGCATCCAAAACCACTCCCCAGCCCAGCAACAGGACAAGAGCAGAGACAATACCACTGATGGGGACACAGAGGGTGACCATTAGCCTGGTGGGACATGAAGGACATCTTGGGACTGATGCACCACAGCAGGACATGGGGATGTGCAGCTCATCCCTGCCACACTGATGGGGACCCAGGAGCCAAAAAATTCCTT
Source organism: Emberiza elegans (assembly GCA_024865655.1). NCBI lineage: Eukaryota > Metazoa > Chordata > Aves > Passeriformes > Fringillidae > Emberiza > Emberiza elegans. The sequence goes on from JALJVW010000797.1 coordinate 962,155, forward strand.
TCTGCAAGAAGCAACAGCCAGCTGTGCACAGAAAACTGCAGGATTTTAAACTGATAGTGGACCAAATTGTCCATGTGGTGCAGAGAGACACTAAATGGCCCTTGGGTGAGCATCTTATGGGACAGGCAGGGGCAGCTGCCCCTCAGCCAGGGCAGCGCTGGGGCACAATTGCAATGCCAGGATTGCACACAGCAGTTCCGTTGCTCACATTAACTAATGAAAAACCACAATGTGTTTCTGCAGATTGAAGCAAGGCTTTTTGAAGAACCACAAACCCCTTCTTCTCCACAGGCTGAGTGTTTCTAAACTATTTCCTGTGAAACTCTGCAGTAAAGTCTCGTTCTAAATTACACTCATTAGTTAAATTTGGTTTCATTGCCATCCTTTCCCTCAGAGTCCATTACACAAGTTGGATGCTGTATTTCAGGAATCCATTACATGCTAAGAACAATATTTACTTTGAAAAAATCATTTTTCCAAGACTTTTTAATATTAGACTATGTCCTATTTTTTTGAAAGTCCAAAATGTTATCAGAGAAGGGAAGGCAAAAGCTGCCTTTGGACATCACAGTGCCCTCTAGTTCATCCAAAGTATTATTTTTATAAGCATAATCAACAGAAACAATACGTTTTTATCCCCATAAACAGCTCTTTTTTACACTAATTCAGGCTGTCTTTTATGCACTCTGCGGCATAAAATAGGAAAATTTTTAGGAAAATAGAAGTGACACAACTCAGAGGAAAATTGTGCTGGCTCATGGGATTGCAGCTTGTCATCTCATATGGTTCCTGTGGCATTTATCACCAGCAAGAAAAAAAATTGATTAAAAATAAGACATTGCTGTTTGGCACCTGTAGTGCTGTGCCCCAGGGCTTATCTCCTGTAAGAAATTAAACCAGAATCTTGCAAAACCTGGATATTTCCAAAACCTGACAATCAGGAAGGCAAATCACCCTCTCTCCCTCTCTGCCATCTACCCATACCCATGGATTTCATTCTGTTTGGGTCTCTGTGTAAGCACATTGAGGTCTGTCAGGTTGTGCTGACTGGGGAATGGAAGAAAACAAGGATCTGGTCTGTTGAGTCAAAGGCCAGAACAGGCTGTGAGTTTTCAGACACCTGTCTTACCAAAAGAGCACTTTTAGCATAAGCTGGGGATTCACATCCCTTAGAGCATTGCCAACCACTTTAGTCATGCCTTGGTACTTGGTAAAAGAGAAAGGAAACTATTATAGTTATTTGCATCCCTTTCATAACAGGGGAAAACAACTCTCCTATTGCTAAGTGACAGACTGAGTCAAGCACTTTTTCTTCAGTGAAAACTTGATTAGATCTCAGCATGGGTACGATTTTGGAAATTGCTTTTAGAGACTTTTATGAGTTTGAGAGCTAGAATTTAATGCCATTGTCTTTTAAATTTAATCTTACTTGAATTACATTTAATTTGATTGCTCTGTGGTGCTTACTTGCACATAAGCAGTTCACCATCTTGCTTCTTCTTCACCCCTTTGCAAGCAAGGCACCCACACTCCCTGGTGCAACCCCCAAATACAGAGCAGTGGGAATTCCTGCCCCACAGGGTGACCTGCAAAGCCTACAGAGCTGCAGTGTTTGGGGTTTTTTGGGGATTTTTTTTTGTGATTTTTTTCCCCTTCAGACAGACAGACACACTATGTAGGCTCTGCAGGCACAGCTAAAGTGAATTGACTGCACCTCACACACACCTTCCCCTTTGCTCAGTGGCTCCCAGCACTATCTGAGATGAGGAAAATCCCATCCTGCCTCACTCACCTCCCACGCAATTCCCCCATCTCCTTCCCAGCAAGACTCTTCACATTCTCCACCACACAACCCCCACCCTAGCTTTGCTCCCCTTGTCCTGCTTTATCTCTTCCACCCTCCTGCCATCAATGCAAAATTCAGTAATTGCCAATCACTGCCACCTGTCTGCCAACCTTTTTTTCTGCAAATTAAAAAAACCCTTTGGATCCACTTAGGAATAAGCAAAACGTGAAGAAATTGGTTCTCTGCATTGCTCCAAGCTTTGGGATGTTGTTCATACACATAATAAAGCCAAACCCCCATGAGATACAGCATGGTGGGGGCAGAGAAGGTGAGCAAAGCATCCACTGCTTTTGCACAGCTCACACAAAACCTTCATGAATCACTCTTTACCTCCCTGATCTTTATCTCAGTGTATAATGCAAAATGCCAGCAAGTAATTTGGTCTTTCCCATGTTTAATTCACCCAATGTAAAAGCCTCTCATCTCAGACAGCAAAATCAAAGCAAAGCCAACAATTGTCCCAGAGGGGTGCCAGGAGCCGTGCCTTGCAGACCTCACCATCCTCTCCTCTCCCACACTAGTGGCAGCCAGGCAGAAATTTATTAAAAGACCCCAGACAAACCCATCTGCAGCCTGGAAATCCAGATTTCCATGGAGCTCTTAACCTGAATTTCCCAGTGTGGCACAGGAGCTGGAGCACATTTTTCTGCAGCCCAACATGTTGGTGTCCCCTGTCTGGGGACAGGAGCAGAACTCAGCTGTGTTGGCTGCTCTCCTGTGGGTCAGAGGAGTGTCACAGATGTCATGGGCTGGTGGCCTTGCTGCGGTGTTTGAAGGAGGTCCTTGAAGCTGGTGGGTTTCCCTGTGGCCTCTCACCACCGTGCATTCACCTCCACTGCTTTGAACTGAGTGTGCAACAAGAAACTGAGAGTATTTAGCCCTCATTATGTTTATTAGAAGAATTAGGGGGAAAACCCACTAATTTTCTGAGGAAACATAAAATTGCTTCACTCATTCTTTTCTCCTCTTTGATCTTTCAAACAAAATTGGTAATTAACAAAATTAATTTAGGATGGTGCAATGTTATCTGGCTTGGTTTAGCTGAGCCCTGAGCAGGGAAGCAGTGCACAGAAGTAGCTACTATATATATTTTTTTGCCTATATAGTCTGTCTAAACATCTTGTTTCACAATTTTACTGTCAAATACATTTTCCCCTCTCTATATATGACATCTGACAAGCAGGAAAACAGTACACCAAGAGTTTCTTCTTGAGGAAACATTCACTCAGGGATCCAAATGGGAGAGCAAGGTGTGGGAAGACAGTGGGGCTTAAACCTCCCACCCCCATGTAACAGGACCAGCATGATGCCCCCTCTCATCTTGCTGAATTCAGGGGGTTGTCTGGAGCTGAAACACCAGACACTGAAGCCAACTCCAGCCCCTCATCAGCTGGTCAAAGGTTGTGGAAAAATGTTCTTCAAGAAATAATATTGATTGAATAAGCAAGAATCAGCTGAGGCATATTGATTACTACCAGCATGATTTCTTAAAAGGCTTTTACTGGACAATCAGTACAGAGAGTGTCCAAAGATGTTTCTGCTTTAATGCAAGCACCTTTGACTTCACAAAAAATATGCAATTCATAAAATAAATGAAGACTGCCTAGGGCCTGGGCTCTTTTACTTAGGGAAGGCATTAGAGATTTCCTGCACTCTTTGAGGTCAGACCTCCAGTGCCAGCATATAATTTTCCCTTCCTCTTCCCAGAGCCCAAAGGGGATGGTGCCTGCTGAGCTTGTCCCACACACAAATGTCAACTCTTTGCTGCTTCTTAAAGCGTTGCTGCTAAATCTCTTATCATTTTATTGTCATTTGTATTTTGCTGCTGAGTGTTACAACTTTGGCAGGCTTTGAAACCATTTCATGGGAGGAAGTTTCTCCCTGTGTCTCTCCTGCATTGGCAGGATTCTGTGTGAAGATGTTTTACACCAAAACCTTGGAGTACAGTGGCCCCATAGGGAGGGAGTGAAAATCAGTGTCCTGGTGCCCATGCAAAGGGTGACTGAGGGGTTATATATTGCAGACATCTTTTATGAAAAATCCTTTCCTCAGGATTTTTCCTCCTGAGAAGCTGAGAGGCCTCAGGAACAACATGTAAACAATGGTTATCTGCTGCTGTGGAATGCAACAGGTGGATCTGTGATTGGCCCATGTTGGATGTTTCTAATTAATGGCCAATTACAGTCAGCTGCCTCAGACAGAGAGTCCAAGACACAAGTCTTTGTTATCATTCCTTTTTATTCTATTCTTAGTTAGCCTTCTGAGGAAATCCTTTCTTCTATTCTTTTAGTATAGTTTTAATGCAATATATATCATAAAATAATAAATCAAACCTTCTGGAACGTGGAGTCACATCCTCATCTCTTCCCTCAACCTAAGACCCCTGTGAACACGGTCACAGTTATATTCCATGGATATATGGATATTCCATGTCCAGAACTGTGCCTCAAGAGATCCTGTCCCAACTGTGAGCAGGAGGCTGCAATTGGGGTCAAACCTGCAGCCCCCCATTTGTGGGGCACTGCTTGGGCACAGGCAGTCACTCCAGCAGAGTGGACCCCACTGACCCTCAAGCAATTCCACCTCAGAAGTATCCATGAATGAAATCCTGGTGGTTATCTGAGCAAGACCAGACTCAGAGTAAGGTCCAACCCTGCCTTAAAGCTGTTATTGTGTCCAGTCCATCACTGTTCTTTTGGGTGGGGGCTCTTGCAGTGGGGACAGAGGATGGTGGGAGGAGATGGATCTCAGTGCTCAGCAGCCTGAGCCCTGCTGCAGCTCACTCCTCTTGGATTTCACTGCTTTCTTTCAGCCAAAAGTGAAGATTTCTTTAATAAGCCAGAAATTTCACTTGTGCTAAAACATGGAAAATCACATTACTAAAGGGCTGCCTCACTACAAATTGCTTTGAATTTCTTTGGTGCTGTTACAGAGTTTGGGCTAAGTTCTGCTTTTTTAAGGCAGCTGGAGAGAAAAAAATCTGTATAAAGCTGAAACCCAAATCTTCCCTGGGGCCCACCACCAAAGCCATAAAACAACAGTGATGAAGTAACTCATTCCTTCTCCCCAGACTCCTGCCTCAGGACTGCCTTGGCACACTCAGGTTTCTCTTTGTGCAAGTGAGGCATTTCTTTCCATTAGTAAATCAGCTGAAGACTTTCCTGGGACAACAAGCTCTTGTTAACAGGACAGGGCTTCTCAGGCCAAGGCTGCCAATTTGCTACTGGGAGTGGCAAGGGCTGAAGTGCTCTGCAAGTGCTGCAGGATCACAGATTTCCTAGCACAGCAGGGAAGCTGCTTCTGTGGGGGCTGAGTATGTCCTGGCAGCATGTTTATTTCTTCTGACTACAGAAAGGTGTTTGCTGCACCTGTGAGAGGTGCTAAACCTGCTGTGTCTTATTCACCCTCCCCAGGAACCACTTTAATTTTGCTATGAATGAAAAATCAGCATGTCCACATCAATATTCAGCCCCACCTGCAGAGGCAGATAGTGACCAGACATTGAAGGCAAGTCAGTACAACTGAGTTGTGAAAATTTGTTGTGAAAAAAAAACCCCAAGACTCTTCCCTCTTCTCTTTTTTTTTTTTTTTTTTTGCTTACATTTCAACAGAAGTCTCCAGTTTTATCCAGGCTGACAAATATTTTAGAATTTATGTCAGGAATTTGGTTGCCCTTATGAAAGAAAGACTCCCACCTACAATTCACTTGTTTAAAATTCCATGTTCTAGCACAGTTATCAGCTTATATTTAAGGAGAAGAACCCACTCAAACCCCCACCTCTCCATGCAACCCTAATGAGAACTGAGATGACTTTTGTGACTGAGCAGGGCTCTGAGCCTCCATCAACCCCAGCTTTGCCCCTCCAGGACTAACATTTTCACCAGTCCATTAATGACCACAGCTTAGCACCTCTCCAGTGTGTCCCACAGACTGTTTTCCCAAGAATTTTCAGGGATTCATTATTTAATTAGAGTTTTTCCAACAGCACAGGGATGCTCCTACATAAAACCTCACAGTTTTAGCAGGGACTGCCACCCAGCAGCAGAGGAGAACAAATAAATATCACTTTCTATTTCAGGTTACAGACCAGTTGGGGCAAACAGTATAAGGAAATCCAGTTCTATCTTCTCAGTCTATTAAAAATTAACTGGGTCTAGAGGAAGGGAAAATACAATGTGCAGTTGACTCTGGGAGGGAAATAAAGAGCTGGTAAAATACACAGTTCTAGAAATGTTTAAGGTGAGGGAAAAGGGTCATTGGGGAAGAAACAGGGACAATTAGGCTTTTAAGTAGAGAGCTAGCAAACTCAGCCATGCAGATTTTCTTTGTTTCTGCACTGGTTCTGCAGAGATTCATTCCCTTCTATCCCTTTTGTTTTATAAGTTTGTATTACAAGGTCCCAGACCAACTGCCTAAAGCTGCAACCCAAATCTGTGCTATGCCCTTCCATTTCCTCAAGCCTTAAAGGACTTTTGGAGGGTTCAGCCGATGCTTTGTCCTCCCCAGGAGATAGAACACAGGTAACAAAAAGGTATTTTGTGTTTTCTGTCCAGCCCTGCCCTTGGCTGGTCAGCGAGCACAGCCTGCTGATAGCCCACCAGAACTGCAGCCCAGCCGTGGGCACGGGGCTCGGCTCATGCTGGGAGAAAATTCTTCCCCTTTCAACGATCAGAAGCTGGAATAATTAACCAGTGCAATTTGTTTTACGTTGTGCCCACCGGATTTTCACCACAAAAGTCTGCACTGCAAGTGGCAGGAGTAAACTCTTCTACAGTCATTTTTGAAATGTATTTCATTTTATAATGATTAGCACATAGAATATGATTCATTATTCAGAGAAACAGGTTTTAGGGATTTTTAATAACCTGTTGTCCACAGCTCAGCTGGGAGGTGAGTGCTCAGGACTTTGTTACCACGTGAAACATTGGGCTAGGCAAGAAGGACCAAGCCCAAGGTAAGATACATGAAGAGGATTTACCTTTTCAATCACCTGCCAGCAAACCTGGCAAGCCTATAGCTGTGAGATTGTAAAAGGACCAAGAAATAAAATGCTCAGCACTCATTTATCCAGTTCACTGGGGGACAGCCCTTCAGAGGTAGAAAAGAGGAAGGACTTCATCAATTTTTGGACGTTGGTTGAATCCAAGTGTGTAAAGGAAACAATGGAGGGACCAGCCCTCAGTGGTGGGCAAGCAGAAGTGGGAGGCAGCAGGGCTGGAAAGAAACCACAGGGTTTGATGTGGGGGTAGATTTGCTCTGGCTCACAGTTTCAACCTGCCTTAGCTGATGCTTCTGCCCAAAGGCACCATTACCATTTCCTAGACATTTCTCAGTTTTCTGGGGATTTTTCCTCCAAGAATCTTATTCCATTCTTCTACAAGGAAACTTTATTAAGAGATTATATTAATTAATGCAACTTAAATCTATTAACTTAATTATTAATTATGCAACTTTATTTATTAAAACATTGTATTAATTAATAATTAACGTATTAATTATCTTAACACTGTAAGATAATTAATAAGTTAAGAGAGACTAGTCTAATGTTTGCAAGGTTTATGGACACAAGCATGACAGGTACCACCCAAAAGCCCTGGCAGTTTACACTCCTGAAATGTGACATCATTTACACAGCACAATCAGGGTGTCTTGGAGAGGCTGACCAGCAAAGGAGGGATTTCTTCAGGACAACATCAGGCTTAACTCCTTCTCTGTCTGTTGGAGCTCTCAGTATCAGAAGGACGTGGAGCTGCTGGAGCAAGACCAGAGGAGGCCATGGAGATGCTCTGAGGGCTGGAGCCCCTCTGCCCTCGAGCCAGGCTGGAAGAGCTGGGGGTGTTCACCTGGAGAGGAGAAGGCTCCAGAGAGACCTGAGAGCCCCTTCCTAAAGGGACTCCAAGAGAGCTGGAGAGGGAATTTGGACAAGGGCCTGGAGTGGCAGGACAAAGGAGAATGGCTCCCACTGCCAGAGGGTAGGGTTAGATGGGATATTGCAAAGAAATTCTTTCCTGTGAGGGTGAGCAGGCCCTGGCACAGGGTGCCCAGAGCAGCTGTGGCTGCCCCATCCCTGGAAGTGTTCAAGGCCAGGCTGGATGGGGCTTGGAGCAACCTGGGACAGTGGAAGGTGTCCCTGTACCTGGCAGGGAGGTTGGAACAAGATGGGTTTTGAGTTCCCTTCCAACCCAAACCAGTCTATTATTCTGTGATTCAGTGATAGCAGCCCAAACACTCCCATTTGTCTGCTGAGACATTGCTTAGTCCATCAGCAGATCTTGAAGGGTTTCTTACACAGCCACTTAAGTTACTACTGATACAAAAGGGGAAAAATGGGGACCTCGCAGCCTGTGCAAAAGAAGGGAATCAGCATTTCCCAATTTAATCCACCTGGCTCCCCTCCATTTTCGTGCCTGCTTGCCACCACAGGGAAGGAAATGGTGCAACTGCAGCTCCCAGGACTGTGCAATGCAGGGGTTGTTCCATATCCTTCTGTTACTGGGTGCTAGGCGGCCAATTCATGTCTTTCACAACTGCACCTACCAACTGTTAAATTAACATCCTGAGCCCAACACAAGAATCCCCCCAGCTTCGGTTCTGAGCTTCCTCATGCCCCAGGGGAGAGGTCTGCACCTGCCAGCTCACCCAGGGAAGATGGGGAAGGCACTGAGACATCCCAAATGCATCATCCTTCACTTGAAAGCTGTTTTATTAAGAGTACATTATCACAAGTGCATTAGATACACTGCAATGGCATTTTGATGTGTTTTTGAAAGACCGGAGCAAGATACAATGCTGTTAGGATCTCTTACAGAGAAGAAATAAAAATAAATGTCACAGTTATGAGCACTTTGGAGTCAGCCCTGCACTCAGGAGAGATGGGAAAAATTGCAAAGAGCAGGCAGCTTAGAGCCATTTTACAAAGCACCAGACTGCAGAACAGGGCTCAAGGAAAACCTTCCTCAGTGTCTGTGCACCCATAACATCTCCCTTTCCTGTGCCCACCAGCTTGGCTGCCTTTACAATAAGCCTGTCGGGTCTGGGAAGACTCCAGACGCTCAATATGAGATCAGCAATCTTCGGTTTATTGATAGAGCATCAGACACTTATACAGCAAGTAATAAGCTCATGAATATTCTGTAATTTACACTGTCTATTGGCCACACCACAACATCAGCTCTTTCCCATTCCTTAGGGGTTACATCTCTCTTTTCCCATGTCTCTTCCACCATTTGTTATCATACTACAGCTAGGCCCAAGGACACGCTATCTTGCAGGTGCAGGACTTGGAATTAGCCACGGCCTTATACTTTTCCAATTCTTAGCTACTCTCCCAACATAAGCCTTTCCTTCACAAGACTTTGTAGAGGAGATTGAAGTGCTGCAATTCTTTCCTTGGTAAAATTTGGAGCATGTGGGTTCACAGGAGTCTACAAAAATCAGTAGTTTTTCAAGGCAGGTCTGCCCCAGGCTAAAGTTATCTAATGAGGTATTTAAAACTCTCCCACTGCAAACCGAAATAAATCAGAAATAAAATCTAGTTGAGAGAGATCATTATTGCAGAAATCCCACTGGACACCTCTCAACTGGGATTGGCCAGGCATTCCCTGAAAAAAATTCTTTATTTTTAAATGGTTTTGATTGCAGTAGGGAAAAAGCTTCCAGCAGCCAGTGCAGAGCTAGCCAAGCTCAGAAACACTTAACAGCCTCTCTGCTATGAAATCCTCACTGAAAATGCCACCCATACCACCTCCCCTGCTGACTCCTGCTGTTAAGGAGAGCTGAGAGGGTTTGCAGAGAGCTTGTGTCAAATGAAGGAGAATAAGCAATGACTGTTGTTTCTGGCAAGGATCATACAAAGCTACACATCCCATCTTTCAGTTCAGGGATAAGCAGCATTCCCAAACCCTGAATACCCACTGAGAACCCTTCCCAGCACTTTGTGTCATTTAGCAGCCAAGACTCCTTTATATGAAGCAAATTACAACCAAAAGCCCCATCCAAACTGGACTGAAGGGACAGAACTTTTACATAAATATCTGTTTGGTGGTTATGAGTGTGGAAACCAGCAGCTCTTCCTGGCAGCATGGAGAAGAAAGCAGCAGGGATAAAACCAGCCAAACCACTTGTTGTAACCCCAGGGAGGGCGAAAAAATTGTTTGGGGATTAAATACTGGCTGTAAAGAAAAGCTTGGAAATGCAAGTGAAAAATTTGTCTCCAACTGCTTGTTCCATGGAGGTTTTTAGAAAACACAATGTACAGATTCTTTTGCAAACTGGATGTGGGGCAGAGACACATCTGTTTCTTCCTGAATAAAATCTGTGGGACTTCTAGAGGCTTCTGTAACTTGAAATATCAAATAATTAATGTGAAAGCACCATGACTCATTCAAATTTCATATTATCCAAGACATGTCTGTAAAGAAAATCTAATGCTTTTCTGAAAGATTACCAGAGACACTAAGTACAATTAGTTTATTATTTATAGTACAATAGCTGAAACCAAGAAGGTACTTAAGGCATCTCTTTAAAACCTAGAATTACTGAACTCCAGGTCAGTTTTTTCCATGCAATGAGGGTTTGCAACTGTTGTTTCAGAACTTGAAGATGTTTTAATAAGTATTACACTGTTAAAAACCCAGGCTTTCAATGAACAGACTTCATGGGTTTGAGTGAAATAAATGACAATTTCAGCTGAACCAGAAAAAAAGAAATATTTCTATGCAAAGGATCTGTTTCTCTTTGCACAAGTGAATATTGAACAAGTGAATGCCAAACACTTCCTGTGTTCTCAGTCACAAAGCTCTGGTGGGCACAAACACCCAGGGAGAAATGAGCAGCAAAGGACAAACTGGTGACATCCACGCTGGAGCTTTGGCTACCTTTTCCCTCCAGCTCAATCCTCTGAACCACATTTGTGGTTCCTACCATTTTAGCCTAAATGTGCCCTTACTCCAGGAAGGGGAAGAAAAGGTGTTAAAAAACAGCTCAACCAGAGCTTCCTGAAATGTAGGGTCATTTCCATCTCTTACTGTTAAAAGCCCAATTATTTTATCCATCTTTCCCAACCAGCTTTAACAACTGTCAGAGCCTGCAGACCACCACAGTGCCCAATATGGCAACACCACCAGCCTGGAGCTGTAATACTTCGCTCGAGACTGATTGGCCAAGACAACGGACTTGGGCTTTCAAAAGCACATAAATACCTCAGGCAGCAGCTGTTCAATGTCTTTGACTGGATCAAAGGACACAGGTGACACGGCCCCAAAATGCCAGCTCTCAGTCTGGTCACTCTGGTCAGCTTGGTGTCCACTGGTGAGTTGAGATTGCTGTAATGCAGCTGGGCTTCACTGGGTTTAGGCGGGCAATAATGGATTATTGAAATTCACTTGAACATAAATGATGCTGAGGTTTTTCCCTCTAGCTTTATGAGGAATGATGGTAATGTGGACAGTTATGACTATTATAAAATATGGAATTAGATGTGCATTAAGAGACATATATTGAAGTAGTTGGAGCTTTCAGAAAGAATCATAAAATCATTAAGGTTTGAAAAGACCTCTAAGATCATCAAGTCCAACCATCAACCCAGAACCATTAGAAAGTAAAAATAATTTATTTCACAAACTATTTTTAAACATCTTTATTTATAGCTTTGCTTTCTTTTTGGTGTATATACATTAAAGTAAGACATAAGGAAAAAATGGATCAAGTCTATAGAGCAGTTTGTAGAATGTCCTTTTACCTACAGTTTCTGAAATGACAAACTCCTTGGAGCTCATGTCTTTCCCTTTAAAACCCTATTTTGTATCTGAACGCTTTCTGTTGCACTGGACTAAGAACATGGTCAATTTTTTCCTGTTTTTCCTCTCTTCCACGTGCAGTTTTCACCAAGCAGCTGGATGCACACCCGCCCCAGCAGCAGCACGGGCACTGGGCACAGATCTGCAGCGGGAACCCCACCAACCGCATCCGCGGCTGCGACAGATACGGCTGCGGCAACTTCGGCGCTGACAGGTAACACAGCTGACAGGTGACACAGCTGACAGGTGACACAGCTAACAGGTGACACAGCTGGCTGAAAGGTAACACAGCTGACTGACAGGTAACACAGCTGACAGGTAACATAGCTGACTGACAGGTAACTCAGCTGACTGACAGGTAACAAAGCTGACAGGTAACATGGCTGCCTGGCCACCGGGGGTCACCTTGCTTTCCTAAACTAAATGTGCAGGCACCAGAAAGAGTACAGCTACACAGAGCTGACACTCAGAATGAGAATACTGTTGTCTGCAGGACCTCTTGCTGATTTTTGGATATTCCTTGGCAATCTTACAGTGATAACCACTGCTGACGACAGATGCAGGGGTGAAGGAGCAGGATTGTTACATGAATCACAGACAGAGTAAAGGAAATGGAAGTATTTCAAGGATTTGTGTCATTTACCCTTGTTGCTTATACTCCAGAAATTTAAGCAAAACTCAGCAACAGCTTGCAGGAAGCTCAGTAGATTCAATTACACAAACTAAAAATCTGTCAGCATCACTGTCTTTAAGTAAGGACTTCATACAACAACAGGTTATACTTCTCTGAAGAAATGTTTTTATATGTAGAATGACTCCCACATTTTCTTGTCATGTCCTCTCTCCAGGCTCTAAAAGGGTTAATCTTCATTATGAAACTTTCAAATTTCTAAGTGAGAAAATGCCAGCCAAGATTCTATTTTACATGGCACACATGTTTTTTGGGATAAAATGGTGCTTTTTCATAAGAGTTTGAAATACCCCATGAACTTGGGAAAGTAAAAAATAAGCTTAAATTTGAAATTTCATCCCACTCTGAAGGTCAGAGTAATGTGAGCAATTTGCAACAACAACAAAAAGATGCTTCAAACCTGCTACTTCTGTTCAATTTCATTGCAGGTAAAAACTTTTTGTTAGACAAGCTCCAGCTATCATCCTGCATGAAGTGACCAATTGATACATAACACTAACCTTGGGAGATGTCCCTAATGATGTATTTCTGCCTCCAGGCACAGTGGCAAAGGCAAGCATGTGGGTGTGGATGTCATCTGCTCTGATGGAGCCACAGTGTACGCTCCCTTCAGCGGGCAGCTCTCGGGACCCATCCGCTTCTTCCACAATGGAAATGCCATCGATGATGGAGTCCAAATCAGGGGATCAGGCAAGTAATTAACAGTACGTGTGCTGTGAGACGTGCACAAGTAATCACTTCATTTACTTGAGCAAGGTCCCTGTGGTTCTTCAATTCAAGCACAGTGCTGATTAATCTTACATCCTCTCTAGTACACTGAAATATTGGAAGATGGCACCAGCAGGATGTAGTCCTTCCTTATGCTTTTCTTGGAGAGGAGGGAAGAAAGGAGTTGAAAAACAGGTAGCAGGAAAATAACAACCCCAAATCAAAAAATAGGAAACAGTAAAAATAAAGCACCGGAAATATGTCCTCAGTTTTGCTGAGAGGATGTTTTCCTGCTTCTATTTTCCAACACCCTTTTTTCCTTTTTGCCCTGGCAAATATAGTAATTTTGATTTCACCACTGTTGGTACCTCGACACATTTCTGCTTCATCCTAGCAGTCTCCAGTAAGAGGCTGGCAGGGAATGCTGCTTGCTCACCCCAGGAGAAGATGCAGCTGATGTTTCCTGACCCTGCTTCCTCTCCCTCTCTCCCAGGTTACTGTGTGAAGCTCGTCTGCATTCACCCCATCCGGTACCACGGCCAAATCCGCAAGGGGGAACGCCTGGGGAAAATGCTGCCCATGCAAAAAGTATATCCTGGAATTATTTCTCATATCCATGTTGAGAACTGCGACCACTCTGATCCTACTCATCTGCTTACACCCGGTAAAAAAAACCCTTAACAACAGAAAACAACTCAGAACAAGAGTAGATTTGCACTCCAGGACCTGTGATATGCTTTTTTGTATTTTATTTTGAAATTTTGTATTTAAAGCATTTTCTTCTATTAAATAACCTAATCTAGAAATGTTACCATCCAGCTTAGGTCTACAATCCATTTACATTTCCTAAAGGGTTACAAATTTTATGGAGAAAAATCCAACTAGAAGCATGGGATGTAACGTCAGCATGTTCTTACCTAACTGTAAATCAAAAATAGTTGTTGCAAACATGCAAGTGATGAAACAATCTGTAAATTGACACTGATGTGCTGTATTCTGTGTTTCAAAGATGTTCCACCACTGCCACAACAGGATGGGCGCTGGGCTGCCCTGTGTGCTGGGAACCCTACCAACGAGATAAGAGGCTGTGATAAGTATGGCTGTGGATACTATGGAGCTCCAAGGTAATATAATAATTGGAACACATGAGGTTTTGTTGTACTTCCACTGAAGTTAAACTTCGTTCAGGTCACATAAAAATTACAGCTTTGAAGACTTGGATTGGACTTGAGAAATTTTAGGCTGCCCACATTGTTCATGACACCTCTCTGCTTGGAGCTTTTTATTAGACTAAGCCATGCTGACCTGACGTAGTGTTGGGAACGCTCCTGACTCAAGTGGAGGGTTGGACTTGATGTCCTTCACACAACCACACTTTCTGTGACTCTAAGGCTTTATTAGACTCTATGGTCTTTATTTAAAGACCTGGAAGAAAGGCATTTTTCTCCAACTCTGACAGGTCATCCACACTTACATGACACTACCTCACCTACACCTTTGCAGATCCTTCAGCCGGTTTGCTGACACTGTTTCTGCCCTAACACCCCATTTCCAGATCTCCCCATGTGCTGCCTAACCTCTCTCTGCAGCTCTGGGCCTGAGCAGAGGTTTCTGTAAGGATGTGTTTGTTTGCAGACGTGATGGCAAAGGGAAGCACGGGGCAGTGGATGTCATCTGTGCTGACGGGGCCACCGTGTACGCTCCCTTCTCTGGCCGGCTCTCTGGGCCTGTGAAATTCTTCCACAATGGAAATGCCATTGATGATGGAGTCCAAATCAGGGGAGCAGGTAAATAGCTGTCATTTAACATTTCTTTGTTTTGAGCTCATAAAGGATGCATTACCTTGCAGTTACGTAGTTTTGCCATGTTTTCATCTATCCACTTACATTCATTTTTTTGCTCCTAAGGTGCAAGTGAGTTCTCAGAATTTCTTCAAGCTTTTCCCTTTCTGATTACAAATTCCCACCTTCTCCTAGTACCTCTTGTACCAAGTCAATGACTCCAACCACTACCTAATTTTTATGACCACAGTATAGCTGCTATTTCAGCTTTTCTATTGCTGTCTCAGTGCAAAGGACAAGACAGACATTGTTAAAACAGGTAGTACAGGAAAATAACAACCCCAAATCAAAAAATAGGAAACAGTAAAAATAAAGCACCGGAAATATGTCCTCAGTTTTGCTGAGAGGATGTTTTCCTGCTTCTATTTTCCAACACCCTTTTTTCCTTTTTGCCCTGGCAAATATAGTAATTTTGATTTCACCACTGTTGGTACCTCGACACATTTCTGCTTCATCCTAGCAGTCTCCAGTAAGAGGCTGGCAGGGAATGCTGCTTGCTCACCCCAGGAGAAGATGCAGCTGATGTTTCCTGACCCCTTCCTCTCCCTCTCTCCCCAGGTTACTGTGTGAAGCTCGTCTGCATTCACCCCATCCGGTACCACGGCCAAATCCGCAAGGGGGAACGCCTGGGGAAAATGCTGCCCATGCAAAAAGTATATCCTGGAATTATTTCTCATATCCATGTTGAGAACTGCGACCACTCTGATCCTACTCATCTGCTTACACCCGGTAAAAAAAAACCCTTAACAACAGAAAACAACTCAGAACAAGAGTAGATTTGCACTCCAGGACCTGTGATATGCTTTTTGTATTTTATTTTGAAATTTTGTATTTAAAGCATTTTCTTCTATTAAATAACCTAATCTAGAAATGTTACCATCCAGCTTAGGTCTACAATCCATTTACATTTCCTAAAGGGTTACAAATTTTATGGAGAAAATCCAACTAGAAGCATGGGATGTAACGTCAGCATGTTCTTACCTAACTGTAAATCAAAAATAGTTGTTGCAAACATGCAAGTGATGAAACAATCTGTAAATTGACACTGATGTGCTGTATTCTGTGTTTCAAAGATGTTCCACCACTGCCACAACAGGATGGGCGCTGGGCTGCCCTGTGTGCTGGGAACCCTACCAACGAGATAAGAGGCTGTGATAAGTATGGCTGTGGATACTATGGAGCTCCAAGGTAATATAATAATTGGAACACATGAGGTTTTGTTGTACTTCCACTGAAGTTAAACTTCGTTCAGGTCACATAAAAATTACAGCTTTGAAGACTTGGATTGGACTTGAGAAATTTTTAGGCTGCCCACATTGTTCATGACACCTCTCTGCTTGGAGCTTTTTATTAGACTAAGCCATGCTGACCTGACGTAGTGTTGGGAACGCTCCTGACTCAAGTGGAGGGTTGGACTTGATGTCCTTCACACAACCACACTTTCTGTGACTCTAAGGCTTTATTAGACTCTATGGTCTTTATTTAAAGACCTGGAAGAAAGGCATTTTTCTCCAACTCTGACAGGTCATCCACACTTACATGACACTACCTCACCTACACCTTTGCAGATCCTTCAGCCGGTTTGCTGACACTGTTTCTGCCCTAACACCCCATTTCCAGATCTCCCCATGTGCTGCCTAACCTCTCTCTGCAGCTCTGGGCCTGAGCAGAGGTTTCTGTAAGGATGTGTTTGTTTGCAGACGTGATGGCAAAGGGAAGCACGGGGCAGTGGATGTCATCTGTGCTGACGGGGCCACCGTGTACGCTCCCTTCTCTGGCCGGCTCTCTGGGCCTGTGAAATTCTTCCACAATGGAAATGCCATTGATGATGGAGTCCAAATCAGGGGAGCAGGTAAATAGCTGTCATTTAACATTTCTTTGTTTTGAGCTCATAAAGGATGCATTACCTTGCAGTTAGCCACGTAGTTTTGCCATGTTTTCATCTATCCACTTACATTCAGAACTTTTTGCTCCTACTACAATGCAAGTGAGTTCTGCAGAATTTCTTCAAGCTTTTCCCTTTTCTACAGCACAAATTCCCACCTTCTCCTTGCCTTCCCTCTTGTACCAAGTCAATGACTCCAACCACTACCTAATTTTTATGACCACAGTATAGCTGCTATTTCAGTATTTCCACTATTGCTGTCTCAGTGCAAAGGACAAGACAGACATTGTTAATATTTCTGAAATATAGTACAGAGCAATTGCTTCATCAGCCATCTGAGGTTTTCCCTCTTGTTTTTTCACCAGGGTTCTGTGTAAAACTACTCTGTATCCATCCCATAAGATACAGTGGTGAAATTTCCAAGGGTCAAGTCCTTGGGAGAATGTTGCCAATGCAAAGAGTATTTCCTGGGATCACATCTCATATTCACGTTGAGAACTGCGACCACTCGGATCCTACAAGCAATCTTGAAAGGGGGAAAGGGCAAAGAGAATGAAATGGAAACACAGTAAATCCCAAATAAATCCATCTGAGCATCCAAAAGTTGTTTTTCTTCCCATGCACAACAGTTTATACTATCATCGACTCAATACCTTGAGCCTTACACAAGCAGTGTCTGTTGGATAGCAACAGAGGCTGACAAAACAAAAAAAAGATTTGAGCTTTTGTTGGAATTTGCATTTACCAGAGAATCAGGAAATTAGCAATGACTAGCTATAAGCTTTCTCAAAATCTAAAAAATCAGCTAAAATGCAGAGTGCTCACTCCCTCCTGTGGCAGAGAAGGCGCATTCCTGTCAGCTTCTCTCCTGAGCACCAGCTGGCCTCACTTCCTCTAAAAACTCCCAACATTCATCAGTGCAGGCCTACTTAACTGGAAGCTTGGGGCTGGAACAAGCTGACATTAAACAGCCACATTTGATTACCTTAAAGGTCTTTTCAGTGATTCTGTGATTTGTGGCTTCACAGAAACACTGCCTTTATGACAGGGACTAAGAGAGGGACAATATTCAAAGCAGCCTTTTGAGAGCTTCCCCCTGAACTGTAACTCTGTCACCAGTGTTTATAAATACACCAACACTGTTCTGTTGGCTAGAGGGAGCACTTCAGGACTCCCCAACAACTCACAAGCTTTGTTCACACTCCATTTTGTGGTCTGCATGTCAAAAATCAGGTTTCAGGCACGAAGGTGAAATGACATTGACTAATTTGCCATGCTCCAGTCTCTCCCACAGCTTGTCACATACATTGCTTCTAGCAGGAGAGAACCCTAATAGGACACAGTGCAACAGATGGATGAGTCTAGTGCATGCGTTAAACCACTTTATTACATTTCCATTTGAAGCAAACCACACATCTTGAACCAAATACTGTTTGGAAATATTTCAGTTTTGTGTCTAAATTATAATCCCCTGGATTATGGAAGTGCTCAGCTCACAGCCTCTACTAAACAGAGTCAGAGAGATGCTTCTTTACTGTGCAACAAGCAATAAAGCATTACTGACTCTGGTGTGTGTAACCTTGGATCCTTGGGCTTCCAGCTGGGAACAAATGTGTCCAAGAAAAGTGTGGTTTAACCCTTGAGCTGCTGTTTTGCAGAAGTGGGGAAGAAACTCACTTATTCTCTGCTGTGAATGCACTGGTTCTAGCTGGGGTAGTTCATTTGTGTCACAGGAATGGAGCTGTGGATTTGTACTGGAAACAGCACTGGTAGCACGGAGATGTTTTTGCTGTAGCTGAGCAATGCCTACAGAGCCCAGCCCTGCTCTGTGTCCTGCACTGCCTCAGCAGGCAGGAGGCTGAGGGTGCACAGCCTGGGAGGTGACAGGGACAGGACAGCTGAGGCCAGCTGACCCAAGGGACATTCCATACTGTGTGACATCAGGCTCAGCATATAAAGCTGGGGGAAGGTGGAGGAAGGGAGATGCTTATGGTGGAAGGAGCCCTGCTTTCCTGGACATGGCTGATGGAAGTGGTGAATGGATTCCCTTTTTGGGGGTTGCCTGCCCATGTGGCTCTTGCTTTACTATTAAACTCCTTATGTCCAGCCATGAGTTTTCTCACTTTCACCTCCTGATTCTCTCCCCCATCCCTCTGGCTGTGAGGGGCTCAGCTGACAGCCAGGGTTAAGCCATGACAGTGATAACCACCACCAGCAAATTCTTGTAGACTTCTCATTATGAATAGGAAGATGCAACAAGTGTGGCACCAAAATCATTACAGCAAAAATTTATATACAATGCATTTAAGTTTACAGTGTGCAAAATGTTAACACAAAAATACATACTCTAATTTACATCAACTCACCATGCCTTTCCCCTTTTAAGAAAATAAATATAATACAATCTGTCTCAAAAAACAATTAATAGCAACAAGTATTAAACAGTCCTGAATTAAATATTTCAGGATTACCTTCAGCAAGCCTTTCTCTAGAAATCAGGGCTTACACAAGGCTCTGGAAGAAACAGGTGAGATTACTACAGTCCATTTAGTCCTCCAAGTGACAATTTTAAGTGCTATAAACTCTTGATTCCAAATAGAAATTGATCAAAGACAATTGTATTGCCTTTGATCTTTCCTTCTTACCAGCTACATTTACGAAATCTTTCTTATTTCTTAGCAATGAAAGCATGGATCAGCATTCAGACATCAGTGAATGATTACAAAGACTTGAGCCCAAATCCAAAGTTATTCCTTATTGTCCCAACAGTTTCCAAAGTGCTTTATTACTCACTCATGCAATCAATCTAGAACCAAACTTATAATTAGTAATTTTAACAAAATTTCTTTCTCATCCTTTTAACTCATAAGACAAAAACAACATACTGTACAATGCATTCCCTTGTTTCTGTAATCTGACAAAATTACTTAAAGTGCAATTTAAAGCTGGAAATTTTTTGTAGGCGTAAGCTCATTAACATTTCATTATACTGCCATGAATTTAAGGTAGATTACATCTGATTAACCTGGGATAGTGTATTTTAATATACAAGGTTTTACAATTATAACATGAATTATTTTAAAAAATAGCTATATAAAACATCATGACAAATAATGCTGTACTCAAAATTCTAACCAGCCTTCCACAGACAGACTTCCTAAAGGAAAATAGCTTCTCTTCTGACTAGATCAGAAAGAGTAGACAAAGACATAAAAAAAACCCAAAAACGCAAACCCACTTTAAAGTAAATGGAATGTTTAAACTGAAGCTCAGAGAAGCCCAAATTCACTGAAGTTTGAAGCACCTGTAAACCACAGACATACTTTCAGAACCGTTAAGTACACTTAAATCTATTTTCTATTTCAATATATAATTAATATTTTAGAGTGTTTTGCTGTTAGTCTAATAGAGGTTTTCTCAAGGAAGAAAAACTCAAATCTGGAAGAAAATTTTCACATTTGATTTTTAAATTTTTTATTTGCATAGAAAGCAGCACCCCCATCCCACAATTTTATCCACACAAAGAATTTACCACGTTGGCATCATATCAGGAAACCACATTCTTCCAAGGTGTTTGGAGACTTCCAGATGAAGCCGATCCAAGCTGTAATCACTATCTGGAATCAGCACCTCCTCCATGATGGAAAGCTGAGTAAGCCTGCCCCCACACATCTTGACAAATTCAATAAAACCTCTGCAGGTGACCTCACACTCCCCCAGCCCCATGGCAGTCAGGTTCTTACAGCGCTCAGCGATCTGGATCAGTTCATCATCCAAGGGCTGGAGTCCATTGGCGCACACGACCAGCTCGATCAGCCTGGGGCAGTTCATGCCAATGCGGCCCAGCATGGCCTTGCTGACTGCACGGCCGAAGTACAGGTGTGTGACAGGTGTTTCCTCTCTGAAGAAAACATCAAATTCATCTTCATACAAGAAGAAATACATGACAATGTTGACTTTGGGGGAGTGTTTAACAAGAGCATCCCAGCTTTGTTTTTTAATGGTGTGAAATTGAACTTGTCCGGGATTTTCACTCACGACATCAATGCGAAGGTGTTCCAGATCAACATGTTTTTCACTGGAAAGAGCCAGCAGCAGTTCATCACTTAATATGTAGTAGTTCAAAGCCAGCTCCTTAAGTCCATGGCACTGATCAGCCACACAAAGAATGCCTGAAGAACAAAAAAATTTACTCTCTAAAATGAAAAGTGAATATAAGCACAGCTGTTCTCTGTAAAATTGGCCTGAGTTTTCATGCTTATATCCAAACCCCATGAAATACCCATGTTCCACGAATCCCCAACAGAGGGGATTTACAGAGCTGTGGCCATTAACACTTCACAGTAAAAGATGCAAATCACATCTTAGATCTGCCTATCTCCTCTTCACTCCTCTCTATGCAGAATTTCCTCAGCTTTGAAGAAGCAACTGAAATCAAGTCAGATTCAGCTGAACTTGCTGCCATTCCCTTCCCTAATACTCATTCCTTCAACTTTCAACTATTTAAATCACCATCACCCAGTTTAACAGCTACAACCTTGTGTGAATTAACACCTAAATAATGTTAACTCCTCCTAATCTGCTGGAATATGAAGAACACAGATTAAGCCATCTTTTGTGGACTCCAGAAAAGAATAAATGAATAGACCAGACCTAGACTCCTTTTCCTAGCACTAAGGAGAAAGGAAAGTGAGAAGGGATTCTGAAGCCCTCTGAAATTTCAGCAAGGCTGTATTATGAAGTGAGTTCTTCACCAACAAATGAGGAAGTCTCCAGTCCCAGATCTGGACACATGAGGGCACTCTGGGAACTGGAAACACTCACTATCTAACACCGTAGGTCTCTGAAAATTAGACAACTCTCAGCACCTTGCAAAACAATTAATGACAACTGTTATAATCTCCTTTTTCCCACCAAGCAGTGGCTGATTCATGGATCAAGGATTCTGTGGTGTTCCCACAGAACACCAGTTAGTTAAGTTTACAAATCTGCACACATTAAGGAGCCATTTGGTTACCCTCACACAGTAAAGCAATGAACACCACATCCTTTGAGCATGTGTGAGAGGCTTGCAATAACATGAAGGCCTCAAGGCCTATCATCAGAGGCAGCAAAGCAGCTGGAGAAAATGAAAAAATCTCCCCAGGATTCTAGAAGATGCAGTCAAGTGAGTAGCATCTCCACTTTTATCAACCCAACTCATTCACTAACAACCACCTTCTTCTTCACCTTCCAACTGTCCAAACTCAAGACTAAGTCAATTATGATATTTTACAACTCCATTTTTCACATACATTCAGTACTCACCAGCAGGTGAAACATGAGGACAGCTGCTCATTTTTAGTAGTTTTAGAGTATCACTATTGTTAGCAACAAGAACCTTCAAGGAAGGATCATCAAGGGGTGTGTCATCTATCTTGATTGATGATAATGACTTGGAGTTCACAAAAACTACTGTAAGCGCTGATGCAAAATGAGCCTATCCAGAGAAAGTGAAAGAGGGAAAAAATTCTTATGAAAAGATGAGCAAAACTTCAGGGCTTTGACCTCACATTCTAAACAGGCAGAAAGTACAAAAATAAACACTTCCCATGGATTCCCTTTTTCATGTAACAAAGAATTATTTCAACATAAACAGAGGGGATCTTTATTTAAAAACATGCTGCTGCATGTGACAAAATTAACCTTACACTCATTATTTATCTACTCTATCATTTCACTGTAATACATTGATAACTACAGGGATAAATGGATACAATAATGAGTCTGAAATATCTGGAGTTTTTCTGCAGAAAAAAAAGAAATGGCCTTTATTCTCCAGAAAGTAATTCTTCTGTTATTACAAAGTAACTAGAGACTGTTTCATAAAATTGCCATCAGTTAAGAACAGAACATTAAGAAAGCTAAAGTGTTTTAAGAGTGAATTAAAATATGCTTGTTAGAGTTTGTAGAACTTTACCTTAGAGACATTCATGAAGCTTGGTTTTGCTGTAGAGATCAAACCCAGTGTCTTGATAGAACAGTTCACCAACTGAGAAAGGATGTCACAGGCTGCTTCTGCTGACTCAGTACTACTATCAACCTATAAAAGCAATTTAAAAATAGTGAAGTCATTCTGCAGTATTATTTAGAAAACAGCACCATGGATACCCAAGACTGCAGATTCCACATCTACTCAGCTCCTGACTGCAATCATCACAGGCACAAAGTGCAACACTGACTGAAAATTTCAAGACCAGAAAGATGTCAGGGAAATTACTATTAGAAAATTTTCCTGAGTGTGACTGCTGGGTCATTCCAGTATGAATATATACCTTAAATCTAAGTCTTGTCTTCAAATAACCTCACATTACTGCAATACTGTAACAGTACTGGTGCTACAACACACAGTGACATGTGTGCATTTTCTAAATGCCAATTTTTAGAGCCCAAAAAAGACTTGACAAAGTCCTTGCTCAAGCAAACAAATCTATTTTATTTACATGGACAACACCCTTGCATCTTAAATAATGAACTGATTCAAAATTCGTAAGCCTGAAGAAAAATTTTGAACAAATCTCTTATTTTGCCTCACCTTCCACCTCTGTTTCACACAACATCCACTATTTCTTAACTCTGCAGAGGTTAGAGTGCACAAAATTGGATGAAACCATCTGCACATGTGGAAATAAAGTCCTGCATTAGTTGCATTTTTAAACATAAGACTTGCCAGGTACAATCCTTAAGGCAGCTGACACAGAACAGCTGCATCCCTCATGCTCAGTGACGTGACACTGACCCACAGCTCAGCCACAGCTTACTTTGAAGCTGACGTACTGCAGATGGTCAGCATGCCTCTTGATAATCTGCTGAATGAGATCTGGATGTGTAGATTTTAAATAAGAAGTGGCTGGCTGGCTAAGTTCAAATTCAAACCTCCTCCAGAGATCTGGGATGTGAAAAACTTCATTCCACCTTCGACAAACAGAAGATGCCCTGGCTCTATCCACTAAAGTCAGGAACTGAAAAACACGCAGGATCACGTGGTGTGGAAGGCTGCCCCAGTCCATCGAGGTGCATGGGTCAGATTCCCCAAACCCCGAGCCACATAAACTAGTTTTCTGCTTTTTGCTTGTCTGTGATGTTCCAGGAGCTTCAGTTCCAGCCACCACCTTCTGCCCAGCTCTCTTCATGGCGAAAGTTTCAGAATGTAACAATCCAAGGTATTCAAACTACACAGGTTTCTGAAAGGTCTCATGTACAACAGGTCTCTAGAAAAACACAGAAGATTATGGGAGGAAAGGAGAAAGGCCAGTGGAAACACGGTAAGCAATAACAAGTTAATAACATTTAAATACAACACATTATTTTGAAAAAAAGTATATCCATATGTCAATATCCAGGGCACAGATATTGGCAAGGACCTTCTCTTTCAATACCTTTTATTTTGTACAACTTGGACTTGTTAATTTACCAAGTGTAGTTTCATGTAGTAGTATTTCATAGTACATAAAGCATTTTGTAGGGATCAAAAGTATTTAAAAGCAATTTAATTCAGAAGTAGAAAATGGATTGTTTAAATTTAAACTCAGTTGACAAACTATGGAATCTACTGACAAGCTCTAAAAAAGGTTTATGAACTAAAAAACCTAATTCATAAACTCCTTTTTTAAACACAGACATGTTCAGAAGTCAGATAGAAAAGTTTTGCCCACCTTTCTCAGTTCGCTTTTTTTCTCAAATAATGCCAAGCAGGGCAAAGTGTCTGCATAACTTACAGTAAAAAACTTAGTAGGCCATTTATCAAAGCAGGGCAAAGTAACTGAGGTTCACATGCTGTTTTTCAGCAGGAAAAGGACAATGACCTTGGAAATCAGCAAACTGCACTGATCTGCTTCAGCAAGGGACATCTGCCTCACAAGTCAGAGCTCAGAAGAGCAGCATAATAAAAAAGCTCTGCTTTCACAGGCTGAAGCAGTGCAACCTAACCAAGTGCATTCTAGACTGAATTCTGTTGTTCAGTCAATTTTCAACAACTAGCTTTGCCACTTCATTTTAGTAGAGGTTGAAGCCCCTTCTCAAATGTCCCACTAACCAGATGTTCATCCAGACCTTCTCTCTTCCCAACCTGTGTGAAGTGAGTATTCTCAAACCATGCACTTTTCAAGAAAGAACACAGCATATTATCTATTTTTACTGAACAAACTTCCATGGCAACCCCCACAGCTTGCTTTTTCTGGACTGAAAATTTTCTGTAGTATCTTTATTATGGAGGGAAGGGGGAAAGGAAGAAAAATAAAAAACACAAATCTGTGTATTGCAAAAACAGCTGCCAAAATACATACTATCCTATCAAAAACTTACCTGGCATTTTCCCCAACCTATAAAACCTGACCTGTTTGGTTCATGAGTCTGATAAACCCCATTTTTATAAAAAGAAAGTATGTGCATTCTTTGAGAAACTGGAAAGAAAAATGCAGCAAATTTATTAAGGGCTGTTCATACGACCAGCTTCAACTACTGCTTGACTTCCTGCCAAATTATCTCAATCATCAAGGAATTTATTTTAGCAGTTGTTGTACATATTCACCCAGTCTATTGAAATTTCCATCAGCAATATATGCAGACAGATAAACAGCAACACTCTTTAAATTATATTAAATAATAGTTTTTCTTCCCTGAGTAGACACGTGACTTACACTAACAGTGTTACTAATGTAATGAAGATGCAGGCTCAGCATGAATAAACATTTTGCTATTAGACCATCAAGTTATCATCTACCCAACCATGTTTTATGACTTTAGACTCCTTTAAGTCCCACAACAAATGGGCATTCCAAACCATTAAGTGTGGATGTAGTAATTAACCATTACAAAACTCTCTCTTACAGTTGATCACAGCCTTGCTAAATTTAGCAAAGGCTAAATACCTTTTGAGTCAAATATACCTGCTGCTTGTTTTTCTTCCTCCCTACTTGAGAGGAATTACAGACTTGGCTGTTCACTAAAACAAAAGTCCAGAACAAAAACATGAAATTGAACACATGCTATTTGTTTGAGAAGCTTCTCCTTGCTATTGCTGTTCTCATGCAGATCTACAACATCTTGGCTAAAGATCGGTCTCTGATAAAAATGGAAATTTCTCCTATCTTACTTGAAACTTACTTGAACTTCATGGTTGCTGATTTGGCTCCCACAAGGAAGCTCTGACATCTGAGAACAACCAGAAAGGGCATTTCCCTAGACCACAGGTCAAGCTACAGACCAGAAGCAGCACTCCAGATGTAGGAAGAGATGCAGCATGGTATTGCTGTATACACAGCATCTATGCTCTGCCTGCTGGAATTTGGCCAGAACTTTTTCTTGTTGCTACAGCCTTTAGAAACTGCTGTCTCCAGAATTTCTATGTTAATTATTCTACACTACAGTCCTTTATATCTAGCAAAATGAACTCCTATTATTCAACATGGGATGCAAAGCCAGAAAAAGGTTCCATTGATTATGCATTGTAACATTTTTAACAAACATGAAGCCCCAATATTTACTGCAAAAATAAGAATCCTGATTTCATTCAGAATCCTTGTGAACAGTATATATTTTAAAGCACAACTGAAGTTGGCTAAATGACAGTCCCATGTGATATAACCCAGGCAGCACTCAAATGAGAGATTTACACACACACACACACAACCCTACCTCCAAAGAATGTGGAGGTTCCTGTCAAGTTACCAGCACCTTTATGGTCTCTGAACATCCATCCCACTCTTGAGTCATCTTGTGCGTGTGCATGGATTCCTTAACCAGAAGGCAGGGACGGGTCCCAGAAGATGAACCGACCTGTGAAGCCACCAATCAAAGAAAAACTGTTCTGCAGTGTCTGGGAAAGCCATAGAAAAGACTGACATCAATTTGGAACAGAGACTGAGACGAACAGAACCCACTGCTCCAAGGGCAGGTGTGGAAGTCGAGCAACAGAATGTACCAAGCACATTAGTTTTACCAAACATTACCTGAAAAATACCATTTAACTAAGGGGAAGGTGTAATTGTTGGCAAAAAGATAGCTTTTGTGTTATCTACAGTTTTAGTCACATAAGCACTCTTTTGCAACACAGATAATCCCCTGAATTCTCAAGTATTACCCAAAGAAAACTACAAACCTTGATAACAAATGTTGAATTTTTCAGCCTATATATAGGTAATATTTTTTCAGTCTACACTAAAATAATGTGAATCAAAAGTTATAATTAAAGACAGGACCTCTGATACTTCGACATTTAAAGACTCTTGACATTGAACTTTACTCACTTTTACTCCAAAAGTAT
The DNA here is from genome assembly GCA_024865655.1 of Emberiza elegans. Lineage (NCBI taxonomy): Eukaryota > Metazoa > Chordata > Aves > Passeriformes > Fringillidae > Emberiza > Emberiza elegans. Next base: position 989,227 of record JALJVW010000797.1, read on the forward strand.
GCTTACTGCACCATGATAATCTTGACAGTAAACAAACAATTTTGGCTAATTAAATTGTATCTGGAAAAAAATATATCAATAATGTACAAATATCCTCCCACATACTAATGAAAAAAACATCCTGTGTCTCAGTATGACAGAGTGCCTCGGTGCCCTATGAGACAACAGACCCAAACCCCCCATATCCAGTTACCAATTTTACATTATCTGAAGATGCTTTAATGGAAAGCTAAAAGAACAGCAACATAAACCTCATTAAATCATGACAGAAAATGTTTACCAGGTATTGTGTTCAACCAGTAATAACATCTGCAGAAATCTTCCAATGCTGAACTTCTCTATATTTCTTTAAAAACTGGACAAGATTCTAGATTTTCCCAGATCATATCATCATCTTTAGAAAAACTACTAGTTAATATCAGCTTTAAAGATGCCAAGCTTAACAAAGGTGTAGTATACACTATTTATGAATACATGAGAAGTAGCCCCAATCTTCCACACAAAATCAAACTCAAGTACTGCAATCTGTGCAAGTAATGCTGCTGCTCAGCTCACACAGCAGAAAGTTTAGAGCTGAGTAGTCATGCTTGTCTATAAAGAGAAAGCTGATACTCATTAGTAACTCTGTTTGTGGGTGGCATCTGAAGAAATCTGTCATTTATGGTGGCCTTGTATTGCAGAGTCTGCAAGTATCACATGTTCTCGCTCCTGTGAAGTGAGCAGAGTCTGTACAGTACCTAGAATCCATTTTCATAAGTACTGTCAGTGTCTAACAAATAAAGGTTTATAATGCCACATATAAAGTGCATACTTAAATAACATTATAACTGAGAGCACAAAACACTGAGATGCAATTTAAAGATTCAACAGAGAAGTGTATTAAGTTTATAAACCACATATTTTGAAGCAACTTTCTTACCTAAAGAATTCTTCCAAGTTACAATAGGCAATAAATGAGTGAACTGAGGCAGATGCAGCCATGGGGCACTCACATGCATCTGTCTGCTTTCCCCTCCTGTCCAGATAAAATGCCACAAAAACCTGTGTTAGTTTTGAAAAAAAAATTCATATTACATCCAATGAAAAAATGATGGGGAAACACATTGACATCAATTTATAAATTTTCTTGCTTTTGTAAAGGAGCTTGAGGGGGACCATCTTAACACAAGGTATGTTATCCCACAATGCAATTATTATCACTGAAAGGAACATGAGGTCAGATTAAGTATAAAAGTGATGGGAAACGAGTGTTGCAACTGCATTTACATTTACTGGTCAACAGTACAATGTAAACAGCAAGTTATTCAGTATTTGCATTATCATTATCACTACTAGTGAATCTTGGTAAACAACACCATAGCTACTAAAGTAATCCAAGAGTCATGAAAAACAGAGAAAAAAACCCCACCCAAATGTTTTTTCCTGCCTTCTTCCCTTCTGTGGCAAGGCTGTCTGATAGCCTGTGATGAACACAGAGGCCACATGGCTCAGCTCCCCAGCACAAACGTGCACAGCCCAGGCCTGGCTGCAGTCACACGGCAGGAGCTGCTCCCGACAACAACAGAGCACTCAGCCCGCAGCCACCTCCCTGTTTATGAGCTCCCGGCAGCCAGGTGACAGCCAGGGCCACCTGGCAAGGTGCATCACAAGGCACTGCATCAAGGGTTTCAGATCAAAAGTCTCGTGCCTCTCTCCACATTATTTTCCTTTAATATGACATTACAGTATGTTTCTGTTTCAGTCTTCCAGCATAAGTAATCATTCAAAGCTTTAGCCCCAGGAATATCACAAAGAAATTTATTTTATAAAAACACAACAAAACCCTGAAATCTTTGTTGTGGTAAGCTTTACATTGCTTTTACATACTCCATCATATGAGTACCCTTCCACCTGTTCTGAACTCAGGATTTCAGTGCTCTTCCCAACACTCCTCATGTGGCCACAGCCAAAAGTAATTACTAACAGTAAACTGACATCTGAAAATCAAGGAAAGGACAGTAATATCCTTTTGTAATAATAATTGTATCTAATATAGGTAGTCAATAAAGACTACCTACAATGCTCAGTAGGCTTGTGAATTTCACAGAGATGGAACCTCTAACAGGCAAATAACCCAGAGTACCCCTGAGGAAGAGAGCTTCCCATTAACAGATCTGTCCCAAGACCCCTCAGAAGAAAAGGAAGTTCATACTTTTGCACTGCAGATAAAAACTAGCAGAATTTCAGATAATACATTAAAAAAAAAAGAAAAAGTTACTGGAAGTGACTGTTAGCAATAAAAACATAATCACATGTACATCCAATGTACATCTGAGTGTCTAAGGCCAAAAGAACCATCCAAAGCAATGTAAATATTAGCTTATGTAAGAAGAAATGTATATAATAAAATATTACTGTTATCAGAGATGCAATCAAATACAAGTTTGTTATGCAAACAACAGTGAATTGTTATCTAAGGTAGTTATCCAAATGATTATCAAAGATAAACAGCAGCAACACAGTCACTGAAATTAAACACTTTGATAACTGCTGAGATGCACCAAATCTATTAATATCCTCATTTGTATAAGCAAAGTATCAAAAATTGGTGCATGCCCCCCACACAGCTCTACCTGTGATCCAGTATTTTGACAGCTGCACATTATCCTACTCAAACTACCTCAAATGCACTAAAAAGCCAATAGGATTCAGAAAAAATCAAGTTAATTAACTGTTTCTGCAACTTATCCTGCCAACAGAGATGTAAACTTCTGCTAAAATTAAGACATTAAAACCTCTCCTGTGCCACGGGGGCTTGGTGTGGGATTTGAAAAGTGGTCAGCAGTGGCTCTGTTAAACAAGCCTTCAGCAGCTGTTCACTACCACCCAAGCTACAACATCAGTCCTAAAAGAGGTTTCAATACTGTAAACAAACTTATCACAGATTCAAGCCACAAAAAAGTGACTGCTTCCTCTCATTTCTGGACTCCCCTTCCAGTTCTTAACACCGGAACTCAAGAGGAATTAATAAAACACCATAAAATCAGGTTTCTAGTAGAAACAGTAGCAACCAAACACAAATGCAGCAAGAACTGAGTTCCTGAAAAATAAAAACCCTTCCAAATAAACAGCTTGGAAATATTCTGCGATAAAGCTGGCATCTTTATCATTAAGCTTTAACTTTCTAACACCTGAAAATTAATGTTTACAGACCTGCTTTACACGGCTGAAATACCGGTCCCATCAATCACAGTGTCTCTAAAGAAATCGCAGTTCAGTGACAGCACCGGAGGCCACCCCCTCACCACTTTAAGGAACTCGGAATTCAGAGTCTGGGCAGGCAGCCCTGGAAAACTGCTGCCACCACAAATTCAACCACTGCGTGTGGTGCAAAACATACGTATAAAACACATTTTAAGCCTAATTCTCAGAAGATCTACTCCTTCGGGATGATGAGCTCAGAGATTCAGCTTTTTCTTCATCTAGGGCATATCAGACTTTTAATGGGTGGCATTTTTGCTTCTGAAGAGGATTATTTAGGTTTTTTTTAATCAGTCCTTATTTTTCCTCAAAACTGAGCCTCTGACTCAAGGCATTTATCACATTTTTAGTACGCTTATAACAAACCCTCAGAGTTCTAAAATTAACCACAATCAGCTAAACATCTTAATGCTTGCATTAATTTTAACAGAAGAAATATAAACGCATTGCCACTTTTAGTACTATTTCGGTGGCGAAATATAGATATTGGACTTCTAGTGATGCATTATTTTTAGAAGGAAGCCACCCCTTGTGCCCAACGCCCAGGACCCCTCGTTTTACTAAACGACACATCCGAAGCTGCACAGCTCTTTTTTAGAAAAGCTCTCTGGAGGGTTCACCTACACGCCCACGGCAGGAATGAAAAACAATCGTTACTTCCATACGTTTTCTTGAAACCTTCCCACCCGACTTTAACAAGCCATCGAAGCTGTTTACATGGGGAAATCAGCTCCCCGGCACCGCGCTCGGTGAGGGCTCCCGGGATGGCACAAACCCAGGGCACCGCACACCGAGCCCCTCACGAGGTTGGGCGCTGAGGCTGAATTTAAGCCTCCAGGCGCGGAGTGCGCCTGCCTGTCTGTCCGTCTGTCCGTCCGCCCGTCTGCCTCCGCAACCCGGGCCGCCCCCGCGGCCTGTCCCGCACCCCCCCCGGCCGCCGCGCAAGGGCCGCTCCCCACGGCCGCCCCGCCGCTCACCGCCGCCGGTACGCGGCTCCCTCGCAGCGTGAGGCCGGGCCGAGGCGACGAGCAGGGGCAGAGCAGGGCCAGCACCGCGCTCAGCCCGCAGCGCCCGGGACACGCCGAGGGCGGAGCCGCGGCCCCACCGCCCCAGCGCAGGCGCCGGGCGAGGCCGCGGGCGGCGGGCACGTGACGGCGGCGCCATTTCGCGCCCGCCCGCCGCCCTCGGCCCGCGGTAAAATGGGGCGGGGGGGGGGAGGCTGAGGTGTGGGCATGGTGCTGGCAGTGAGCGCCGACAGCCCCACGGGGACTGATCCTGGCCCTCAGAGCAGGAGGCGGTTGGTTCCCCCTCACTAGGTCTCCATCTCAGAGTCACACAATCACTTAGCTTGGAAAAGACCTCTGCGATCATCGAGTGTGGTGTCCTACCGAATGCCAACTTGTTAAACACACTGTGGCATTGATAGGAAGGATGTGTGCTCGTGTATTTCCGAGCAAGTCCATGGGTGAGGGTATGGGTGTCAACGTCTTTGAAATAGGTCTTAATGTTTCTACCCACTTCAAGCCGCGGGTTTGTTACAGAACTCAGGCGGTTTGACTCCTGAAACAGGCAAATGCACAAGCCTGAGTTTCTGAACTTCGGGGTAAAATTACAGGTTTGAGGGAGTATATGGGATAGGTGGTCGGGGAAGGCTGTTCCTAGTGCCTCAGCTGAGGGGGAAAGGAAGAGGGCAATGGGTGGATGCGAGTTTAGGATAAAAGGAGACTGCACCCGCTGAAAGCTCAAGAGAGGGAAGACCCGACGGGCCTGTGCCCCAGTGGCCTCTCCCCCTTTGTTGGAATGAAGTTTCAGCGCTCTTCTGTCACCTTCCTGGATGCTGGCTTTTCCTAGCGTGATTTTCGGTACAGCACTGAGTGTCATGTCTGGCTTTTCCTTTAACACCTCCAGGAATGGTGACTCCACTGTGCAGCCCATTCCAATGTCTGATGACATCTTCTGGGAAGAAATTCTTCCTAATGCCCAACCTAAACCTTCCCTGGTCCAGCTTCAGACCGTGTCCCCTTGTCCTGTTGCTGGTTGCCTGGTCACTGACTCCCACCTGGCTGCACCCTGCTGTCAGGGACTTGTAGAGAGCAGGAAGGTCCCCCTGGAGTCCCCTTATCCCCAGGCTGAGCCCCACAGTTCCCTCAGCTGCTCCTGTCCAGGCTTGTGCTCCAGACCCTGCCCCAGCTCCTTTGCTGTTCTCTGGACCACTCCAGTCCTGCCGTGTTTGTGCAATGAGGGCACCAGAACTGGACACAGCCCTGGAGGTGTGGCCCACCAGTGCCCAGTACAGGGGTCAGTCCCTTCTCTGGTCTCAGTGCCGCACTGGTGCTGATACAGACCAGGTCCCATTGTCCTTCTTGGCCACCTGGGCACACACTGGCTCACGTTCATTTCCTGCCACATGTATTTTCCATCATTTCCTGACCTGAAGTGCCTGTAAGTCCTCATTGTCCTTGAGCCTAGCCTTGGAAACTGCCCCACGAGCTTCTTCTAGGGGCTACTCCCTCCAGGCAGTGCCATCCCCTGCCCTTCCCTTGGAGCTAGGCATAGAATCATAGACTCAAAGAAGGATGGTGTACAAGCAGCTATTACTGATTTCCTAGCAATCTTTTGGCCAAAAAGGGCCCTATCCTGAACAGCAAGGCTTTCCCTGCTTTCTGTGTGTACCCTCTCTGGGACCTTTCCAAAGCACCCCACTGAGAGAGGGCTGAGCACTGCCTCATGTCCAAACTGCAGATGCCCAAAGTATGACTTTTAATATGTTATCTAAAGCATAATTTTAAAAAACCCTGCAGATTTAATCTATGCAGACACACTGCATAACAGTGCATCATTAATCAGTGCTGCTTTATTATTGTAGTTATATCTTGCTGTATCTGAACAATGGAGCTTTTATTACCAACTGCAAAACACTTGCAGCCACGAATTTCCTGGCTCTTGCATATAGCAATTATTTACCAGTAATAAGCCTTTAAATATTGTTTTTATGAAGAGGTAATGCTAAACATGTGCAGCATTTCTATGGTAGATTATATCTGCCCTACAAAAAACCAAAGCTGGCAAAAGTTAACTGACTATTCGTGTGACCTCAAAATGCAGTTTATTCCCACACATCTAAAAACCTAGAAAATTAGCATGTTGAAAGGCTAATGAAACAAAGTGAAAAGAATATTTGTCATACAGTCACTGTGACATCTTCACATTCCTCAATTCCTCAAGTCATCTTCAATTTCTTCAAACAGACAAAATGCACCACACTCTTAAAATCAGTATAGTTTAGAAAATCTACCAAAATTACTCTTACCTGTATGGTTCTTGACTGCTTTTTTCAGAGTTTACAGGAAGTAGGAGATTAGGTTCCAGGTAAATTTTTCAAGTATTTTGTACCTAGTAGATGATTTAAAACTGATTTTTTCAGTATATACTGCTATGAAATCCGTCTTCAGCTTAGTAGTTACTCTCTGTGGACAGTAGTAGAGGATAGATTGTAAACAGAGATTAGTGCAGATTTGCAGCTACTATCTAAATCCACCAGTCGTGGGTTTCTCTGGTGCACTGCCAGTAACCTTTGGGCTGCTGTGCAGGAACAGGCTCAAATGTACCTTAGATACATTCATATAGGTTAATCTCTGAGGCTTTCTGTATGGGAGAGTTTCCTGTTTTGATCTGGTCTAGCAGAAACACATTTTATACCTAACTTTAAATGGACATGTATAAAATAGTATAGAAGAATTCTATGTATTCTATAGCTGTAGTCATTATTGCTCAAATGCTTACAGGTATAATTGAATAAAAAAAATTAGCTATGGATTTGACAGTACTGGAAGGAAATAGGCACAAACATGGGCCCACCCAGGAGATTCTGTCTTCTACTCATACCCCAGAGGCCTGACACCAGAGCTTGGCATCTCCAAATCCTTCATTTCATACACAAGATGCAAAGATGAAGGGAAGTTGCATCACTGGATCATAGAAGCTCAGGATGGTTTGGGTTGACCTTAAAGGTCAGGCTGCTCCAACCTCTTGCAGGGGACACCTTCCCTTGAGCAGGCTGCTCAGAGCCCCTCCAGGCTGGCCCTGACACAGGTACCCTGCATCCAGGCCCTCCTTTCCCAAGCCCTTACAGCCCACGTCAAAACCACTCACAGTCAAGCTTAGCCTTCCTCCTGTGGTTGTCTCTCCTCAAACCAGATTTACAGAAAGATACACTTCTCATGTTTATGGTGTTTACAGGAATGTTTTGCATCGTAATTCACACAGGTTTCATAATACATACTCTTTCTGCACTTTGATCAAGAATGGTATTCAGATTTTTTATCACTGGGCTTTGAAGTAGTAATCAAGAGAAACGGTTTGAATAAAGCCATGAGTTAATTAACATAAGAAAGGACTCTGGAAATCAAAATTTCCCTGAGACCAAAGATTGAATATGTGTCAATTCAGAATCAGTATGCCATGAACTTGAAAGCTTTACAAGGACTGTGTGAAAAGTCTAGAAATTATTGGCCATTTGTTAACTAGTTTTTAACAGACAGACTCCAAAATGAGAGGACAGAGTCCAGGAAAAAAAAATTAAGGAAATTAGGATGTTTATTGTAAAATCAAGCAGGAAGCCATATAGTACGTATTGCTGTACAAAGCCAGTTCATACAGAGAAGTCTCAAAAAGAGCTCGCCACCAGCTTTTTTGACACCCATACTTCGGCATAGCTGAACTTCATTGCAAGACCTATTTTAATGCAAGTTCTGCTTCATTTTCGTTGTGATCATGATTCTGACAAATCCACTTAACCAAAGGACACAACTCTTGGTTGAGTGCTGTCTTCAACTCTTGGAAGATCACAGAGGAGGCCATGGTGCTGGGCTTTGGCTGGAATTCACACAGGCCCCATCATTTCCATGGTGAAGGGTATTCAGGGTCAGTCTTAGCTTGGCTCTGAAAGCAGTTGCACTTGTATCAGTGTGCTAATCCAAATAAGTCCTATATTGTAGCCATTCCTTTTAAAAATTTAATTAGAATTCTTAATTTAAAACCCAAACACTTAAACTTTGTGATCACACTTGGCAGCTTTAACAGTTTAAACCTAACACTGCAGGCTGGTGCAGTGAATGAGACTCCTGCCCAGAAGGTGGGTTAGTATGTCGTGTTTGCTGGAGGCTCATGAGCTGCTCTGCTAGACACCAGCTGCTGCACAGGCAGGCGGCAACAAACAGCCTGTCTTGGGAATAGAAATCACCCAAGTCATTTTGTAAAAGTTCCTAGTGTACACACTGAGCCTGAAATACAATTAGGAAAACAATGGCTTATCTATATGCCTCTTTGCAAAAGCCTTCCTTTATAATTATGAGGTAAAACATGGGTTTATATAAGCAAATCTTTATGAGATGCACTTTTAGAAATGCAACAGCAGTCTAATATTGTCTCTCCAGAAATAAAAATGAGTCACTGAATGGAGTAACTCTAGGTGTGTTGCAATCCAATCCAATCCCATTGTTTAATTCTGTGATTCTGTAAGACGTTACATTACAGTTCTTATATATATATTTATGCTAGACATACATTTTAGACAAAATTGTTAATAGGTACAGTTAACAGTGCCCATCAAACTGCAAAACAAGATAAGAAAATTCTTGATAGAGGTGCTGTTTGTCCTTTCTGTGGAAAGAGCCAGCACAAAGTTGTATTAATAGCTTATAATTTGTCTGAAAATAAACTGTGTGGAGAAACTGCTGTATTCCTGTGGTGTACTGTAGGCATGCTGTTCAAACCCCATTGGGCCAGTGTGTTTTATTCTTTAATTTAACTATATATATCTGTATATTTATAATCTCTATCTAGCAAAAAACCACAGTTTTTCAATCATTAACTTTTGGAAGAAGGTTCCAGTAAGACGAGGGCTGGCTGGGAGCCAGGGTCTGTGAGCCAGCTGGCAGGGTCACCACCCAGCTCAGCAAGGCGGGTCCACAGGTGACAGCCAGCTTCAGCCACACCATGGAGCAGGTCCCTGCAGGTGGGGCAGGTCCATGGTCAAGCTGGGTCAGGACTTTTGGCCAGGCTCAGGGGTGGCGGTGCCTCCTGCTTTGTTCAGGGAGGGATTGACAGGCCAGGGCTGAGCTTAAATGGGCACCTGGGGCCCTGGGGCAAGGCTGGGGGTGAGGCCTGGGCTGCTCAGGGCTGTTGGTGCCCATTAGGTTATTAATGTATTAGTGCTGTGACACTTTCAATGAGTAACTGCCCACTAATCTGTAAAGCACAGGTTATTTGATCCTCTGACTCAATATTATCTAAGCAGAGGTAAAAATAACCTGCCAGCTAATTCAGCTTCTGTTTATTGGTGTTGGTATAAAGATCACAGTGTCTGGCCTGAGTAATGAAATCCTCTGGAATGGTAACATCCACTGAGGTTCTGATAAATGTGTTTGAGTTGAGCACACAAAAAATTGTCTTTGAGATGCCATCTTTAATACTTTTGGTTCTGATTACCCTCTTTTTTAATAAATAGATGCCCTTCACACTGAGCAAACACAGGCCTTAGGGAACTAAGGCTGTCCACAGCAGGCAGCTGAAGATTTGATTTGATCAGAAAAATAGCTGATAAAAGAAATACCCGCTAAGTCAGCCCCTGATGTAGTGGCAAACATTTTGAGCTTTATTACCAGAAAAAGCTGTAGAGTTTTATAGCTGAGTTATAGCTTGGCAAAGAAGTCTCCAAAGAAGTCTCTTGGTTATGAAGTCTCCAGAGCCCTCTTTGGAAAATATCGGACCAGGTAAGAAAATTTTGGCTAAGGATGGTGTAGACATACAAGACCATGCTTCAGATCAGAAGGGATTCAATAACTGTGCAAGTTCCCCTTCGATCCTATATTGCAATCATTCATGCTCTCTTTATGTCCTTATCTTCTTTTTCTGCCATTGCCAAGTGCTGGGCTTTTTTTTCACAGATTTGAGAAAATCTGTTCACCCAGTTGGCAGGAGGAGGAAGTGGGTTTGTTGCAGTTCCTGTGCCAGGAAGGGAAATTCTAGCAACAGTAAAGGTTATAGAAGGGGTATCAACCATCTTCCTCCACCTTATGTGGATTTTATCTGTGGGGCCTAGGATTCATGCATAGATAAAATAATATTTTAGCTTTAGCATCCTCATCTTGCTTTTTAATTCATTTTACTGACAATCTTCTTCACAAATATATTTCTGTTCATTCTTTTCTGTACTATGCACAGATGGTGGTTTTTTTAAAGTTCTTTTTAATTTTAAAACAATGGCTGGTGAACAACAAAATGCAAAACTGACGGATTCTCTGCAGTTTGCATTGTTTATTTTCTCTCTTAATGTGTTTTTTTAAACACATTCTGTGTGTCCTTTCAGGTGTTGCTATAACATCACTTGGTCACAAGAGGGAACTCGCCTATCAGTCTCTGGGATTTATTTTTACATCAGAACTTGGAGGACTCTGCAGACTGATAAAGAGATAGTAGGATATGCATATGTGCCAGGGGTGTAAATGTGTGTATATACATCTACATTTATTTATATATTCTTGCCTTTTAGTTACCAGAGAAATGAAAACACTTATAGAAATAAGGAACAATGACTTACCAATATACCCTAGCAGGCATGGCAGTAGAAAAGAGCCTTAGAATGGTCCAGAAATAGCTTTTTTATGCTCATGGGCATATATTTACACTCATAGATATATGCTCATGGGTTATGGCTTATCTCTGTTCCCACTGTGCAGTTTTGCAAATATCAAAACCAGTTCTAATGGTACAAGGATGGAGCACAACATGCTCTGTCCATCAGAGCCTGACCAGCAGGGATTGTTCCCACCAAAAAAGTTTGAGCAGCCCTTTATTTGAACTATCTGCTCTACACCTCTTCAGAGAGTCATTTGCTAGCCAAAACTTGACAGTACTTGAGATCTTTTCCAGAATTTATGGTATTTAATGTATATGAATATAATTTGATTGTTAAATGCATTTGCTAAAGGAGAAGACTCAAATACTAATTAATTTCCAATTTCTGCTAGGTGCCAGTGACAACACCATGGATTGCTATCCAATCTGCTCAAGGTTCATATTTCTAAAATAAGTTATAAATCCAGAGCTTTCTAACCTGACAGCTAATGTTGTCCTCAGAACTTGGTATCCACGTCTTCCAACACTGATGCTCCCAATCAAGAAATTGCCCAGTAATCATGCTATTCTATTTGCAGGTTCCTCAAAAAAACCACATGTTAAATCTCCCTAACAAACTCAGCACAGTATGGGAACTTTTCTTTGATTGCTGCTGCTCCTGTCCAGCTCCTGGAGAACACAGCCCATGCACAGCTTGCAGTTGAGGATCTGGGTTTGCTGCTGTTTGGCTGCTCAGGGTGGTTGGTTTCCTGGGAATAGGAGTCAGCTTCCTCTGTGAACATGGACCACCTTGTCTCACTCCTGGGGTGTGTCTGATCCCTCACACATATTAACAAGTATAACAGCACTGCTGTTGGTTTGTAGTGGCCCTTTGGCTCATCACATGGCAGTGAAGCGCTGCAGTCCCACTGGAGCAGGGACAGACTATCAGGTGACACTTGCAGCCCTCAGGCAAACTGCTTGGTTTGTCTGTCAGGTGCATCATGTCCTTTTTGCACATTTTCCACTTTGTCCTGTGACTGTGTGGGTTCCTTAGCTCCCTTCAAGTGTTATTTCTGTTCAAGTGCTATCCTTCAACTGCAGCCTTGTGGAGAACATCCCCACCATGGCTGGAGACACTGCTGCAGATGCAGGGGGTGTTGGGCTGCACATCACTGATGAGCTGCAATGGATTTGGGGCCCTTTGAGAAAAGAGGTGTCCTGCACCAAAGGGGGATTACTAGAAGAACTACTACATGTTTTGGGATCTGGGAGGAGATGTTTGAATTCAAGAAGCCCATAGTTGATTCTATTAAACTGGTTCTTGTTTATTCAGCGAAAGGCACTAAGGATAGAAGTCAGCTTTCCTAACGTGAACTTGCTTACTGATCTGTGAATCACAGTTGATATCTGTCAGTTTTGATAGATAATACAGCTCCTAATCCTGAAACTTCTAAGAGAAGGTGATGCATAAGTAATCATTATCTATAATCTCTACATCTGATTTATTAAACAGTCTAATTACCTATATAACTGCACCACACCTGCATGCCATTATCCTATTAGTTTGATTTTGTGGGATAACAAAGTTTGCACAATCTAATTTTCAAAATCTTGAAATACTGGGATTAGTCCAGAAAAACTGCAAATAATGTTAGACCTCAAGCCAGGTGTAGCAGCCAAGAGCATGTCTCATGCTGTTAGAACTTACCACATCCTTTGAGAGGAGGAGGCTCTGGGGGGACCTTATCACTCTCTACAGCTGCTGAAAGGAGGGGTCAGCCTCTTTTCCCAGGCAACCAGCTGATGAGAGGACATTGTCTTAAGTCGCTTCAGGGGATGCTTAGGTTGGACATTAGAAAGAATTTCTTCCCAGAAAATGTGATTAGACGTTGGAGTGGGCTGCCCAGGGAGGCGGTGGAGTCACCATCCCTGGAGGTGTTAAAGGAAAGACTGAACGTGGCACTCAGTGCCATGGTCTGGTGATATGGTGGTGTTCAGTCACAGGCTGGACTCAGTGATTTCAGAGATCTTTTCTAACTTAAATGATTCTGGGATTCTGCAGTTCCATGTGTGGTACCACAACCTGGATGTGGGCACAAACACTGCTAGAACAGGGAAGAAAGACCCTCTCAAGGCTGTATCTTTTAACTGCTGTATTTTTGTGCGCTGATGATTCTGGAGTTGGTTTGTGTCTTGAAATAGTTTTAGATGCCCTTTACTGGTGTGTCTTTTTGTAATAAACACAGCCAAAAATGCAAGCCTGGGTGGTCCTCCTTGGAGAAGGGTGTGTGTTATTTTTGAGTCTGGGCTCTAACTAATCTAATCCTTGTGGATTAATGTGCAATAACTGGTTTTCCAGCTTCATCAGGAATTTCAGTAGGGATGACTGCAAATTTGTAGTGTGAAGTATAACCAAAGCACAGCAATAACTGAGCTTCATTTCAAAATGGAGCCAGAGGAGTGCCAGCTGTAGAACCACATGACAGATTTGCTTGATTCCAAGAAATTTTGAGGAAAAATTGAATGGGAACAAAAAGCTTGTACTCTTCATTATTAATTCTCCTAAGGTTTTCTCAGAACACTTCATTGAAAAATAGGGGTTTTTCCTTAGTTTTCAGTTGCTGAAAATGAACAACATTTCTCAAAGTTTTCATTAAGGAATATAGTTTTCCAGTAAGAACAGATTGGTGTTGCTTGAAAATAGTTTTGTTTTGAGACACAGACACTTAGGATGAAAGGATTCACCATAGATTGATCCATTATGTTTACTGTATCAGATAAGACTTGTAAGGAGAGATAACTCTGCCAGATTTCCTTTCATTACTGATAAATCTGAATGGATAAAACTTGCTGCCACAAGTACTTACCTGAGTGTTGATTGAAAAGATACCTTTAGTGAATGTACTTAGAGTTGGCCTTTGTGAACAGAAAAACAACTTGTCCAAGTATCATTTAATGATATGCCTAATCTAATTTCAAAATACACTTACTTAACTGAGGGCACCCAGTGAGTCTCAATCTTCTTTGACCTCTCTCTCCTGTGTGAAGAGTTGGATGGAAAATGAACGATTGTTTTTGGATGGGACAGGTTTCCATCCCACATAGCCACAATTCCTGCATGCAAAACTGTTTAGGTACAGACACCTTGTTCCAAAGTCCCAGGCATTTTGTAGTCACCCATGACCTCCTGGGATCGGTAGTAGCAGAGGTGTCACTTGCTGGTCAGTATCTTCTAGTTACTGCTTCCCTGGAGAATTTTTGGAGCTTCTGTTTTGATATTATAGTCAGCCTATAATATCTTGCCAAAACTTCAGATACTTTGTTTATAGCAGGAATTCTGTCTGTATTTTGACTGAGTACATTCTAAATAATTTCATAACGTATTTGTATTGAAGAGCACGACCACTCCTAGGACATTTCATTTGATAAATATCTCTAATATCAAACCAGTACCAGACTAGGTTTCTGTATGCCTCCATGGCTAGTGCCTGATGCATCTGTCATCTGCATACCCAGACAGTGGTTTTTCTTGTGAACTTGGTAATAGTCCTTCTTCCTTGTGTTAAATAAGTATAAAATGAGAGTAATAAAACATTCTCTGTTCATTTCTGTAGCTGGTATTGCCTTGCTGTCAGCAATCATGGGGTTGGCAGCAGAGCATTCCTACACCTCTTGCTTCTGCTTCATCCACATTGTTCCACTTCCCTCGTGGGTTTCCCTTCATGCAAGGGGAACTCTCAGAGCCTGGGAATCTCTAGATCCCTATAATCAGTTTGTTCCGGTGCCCAAGCTTTTTCTACCTACTGGACCTCTGCAGGAGGTAATTAGCATGGAACAAAGTTTTCAGCAGTCATTGGAATGGTCTGGCCTTCCAGTCTGACCCAGGGTTTGGCACAGCTAAACAGGGGTGGCAAAACCAGCAATATTCCAACAGCAGCATGGAATGGCAGCTCTCACATAACCCAAGAAGTCTGTTTGATTCATCAAAATCAAACAGATTTGATGAATGTGAGGTGTTCAGGGCCAGGTTGGACAGGGACCTGAGCAGCTTGGACTCATGGAAGGGGTCCCTGCCCAAGGTAGGGGGTTGGAACAAGATGAGCTCTAGGTCCCTACCAACTCAAACAGTTCTGTGATTCCCTGATTCTTGCCACTCCTTTTTTTTCCCCTCATGTTTATGCTCTGTGTTAATGAGGGCATTGTATTTAAATATTCAGAATATGTGCTGTGCTCAGATCTCTTCTTAATTCCACAAAGATCAGTGAGAGGATTATCGGAATGGTGAAAGCTGAATGAAATTATCCTTCACTTGCACATCTTGCCCTCAGTATCACTGTGTGTGAGGAGCAGGGAGACTGTACTTTAAAACTGATAAATTTCTCTTCCCTGTTCCTCAAAACTGTTGTACAACTTTTGCTGCCTCAGTCAGCCACCACTGAAGGATTCATTGGGCCCTAAATGCCTGTTCTCTTAAACCCTTGTGAGATGTGCTAAAGCAAAAGGTCTGTAGGGTACTTGCTTTTGAGTAGGTGACAACAATTAAATGCATGTTTGCACTTCTCCTTTTCTTTGAATGCCACAGCCTCTATTTCTAAGTGCTCTATATTGCTGAAAATCCCTTGTGGTCAGTAGAGATCTTCAGTTTCATGTTTTCCTTTCTATTCTGTTTTACGTAATTCCATGACGTCAGGCATATGGAAGTATGGCAAAATGAGAGTGAGAAACTTTGTGCCACTGTGGAACAATCTTATATCAGTGACTGATTTATATCCTGCCTGAAGTCAATGTTAGACAAAAGATGTTTCTTCTCTCCCACAGGCTGCTTGCAAAGTCAGAACTATGCAGATCACTATCTTCTTCTCTTAAGTCATGATTTCCCTCTTCTTTTGCTCTTTTACAATTCCAGTTTGTGGGGAGTTAGGGGGAACTCCCCTCACTCCTGGGCTTTTTGTTGACTTATTGGGAAATACTTATTTAATCTGAAATTTATCAAATTAAAAATAAGCAATATGAACACAATGAAAAAAATCAAGGGCATCTGTTTTCTTGTGAAGTACCTTGATGATGCTGTTTCTAACATGAGTAAAAAGAAATATCACTGGTATTATACACGGAAAATTATCTTTAAGGTAGTTTTGTACTTACTGATTTTTTAAAATATTATAACCTGATATAAGCATAGGATTGTATCATGTATTGCTTCATTACTAGATTTAAGATAGCAGAAGCAATTTAGACACAATTGCTCATTCATAATAAGCATAACTGATTTTTTGTGTGTGATTCAAAAAAAAAAAAATTGCAATCATGACATTGTGTTACTGAAGCATTTTGTCTTCTGTTTTCAGCTCTTTCACTCCTTTGTTACCTGAACTATATCTGTATCCCAATAGGAAAAAGACAGCCTTTATCTTGTATCTCATAACGGTGGTGTAAAAGTTCAGGCTTTTTACAGAGGTTCATGAAAGATGATAAAAGATTTATTCTTTGAACATGTGCAACTTGTGCTATGGAGTGTGTTCATGAAGATGCTGCAATTTATAGACCACTGTGGTTGCTTCCATGGCAGATGCCCCTAGAACTCCTGAAGAATCTTTAGTGCTCACTATTGGAGATTTTTCAATTGATTGAATCAAAAGTGGGAGGCCAATAGAGGAGATGGGATGGGAGCTGCAAGCATCTATGAGCAGGTAGAGGTTTATCTGGGACTGGGAACTGTAGTTCCTTTGGCTTTGGTCTTCCCAGTACCACCACCTGATATTGTCAGTATGATATAACTTATGTGACATTATTGAGTCTTGACAATGTTAAACCCTGGTGTGTGTTGAACTTTACAAACACTACCAGTCTTCAGAAAATTGTAAAATGCAGAGAAATGAGTTCTCCATCTTATCAAACTAATTTCCTTACTTTTCTGTAAAACTAGAAGAGTGAGGTTTGTCCATATGCCTCAAGAGGGTGTTGTGAGGATAGCCCAGATAAGATCAGCTTTCTTATACAAGCAAAGCTGCTTTTGTATACCAAGTGTGATTTATGGCTGGGAGCATTTCAACAGCAGTCTGTGCCTGTCCTTCCCATAGCATGGCATATACCAGACTTGTTTTTACAGGGGTTCAGGAGATTAAGGTAAGAACAACAACATGCCATATGTGTTGGTGCAATTCTAGTGCCTCCAGAAATATCTTCAAAAGCTGTTTTCATTTGTTTGTCATCGGAGACAGGTTCATATTAGACCATTGGCACTGCTCAGGGCTTGGGCTTGTCCTGCAGCAGGTCATGGAGTGAGGTAAAATCAGGGATAACAGACTGCAGCACAAGATCTTTGGCTCTGCTGCTGTACTTCTGCCCTGGTAAGTGTCCTAGCAGAGACTCCAGCACATAAAGCTGTCCTAGCTGGGTTTCTGAACACAACACTACAAGTTTTGCAATATCCATGCTGCTATGTGGATACCTGGACTAAGAAAATTCTACTGTAAAACTGCAGATTTTGTGAATGGGTTTCTGGCTGACAGCAACAAAACCCTTGAAAGAAAGAGTTGTGTGCTGGCTGCTGCAGCAGCATTGGGAGAATTCCTCTTTGCTGAAGAGCAAAATAGCTACTCAAGTGTGTTTGGGTCACTCTTGGCATACAATTTTGCATTACTTCATGCTAAGGAAGAAAATACTGCAGTTGTGGTGGAACATGGTATGGAACTGGTCTGTGTATGCCCAACACTGAACTCTCCTGAGCAGGCATTCCTGAAGAAAGAGGTGCTTGGTACACAGATAATGGTGTTACTTACCAGTT
Organism: Emberiza elegans; assembly: GCA_024865655.1. Classification (NCBI taxonomy): domain Eukaryota; kingdom Metazoa; phylum Chordata; class Aves; order Passeriformes; family Fringillidae; genus Emberiza; species Emberiza elegans. Next base: position 1,006,874 of record JALJVW010000797.1, read on the forward strand.
TGCAGTAAATAGCCACTCCTGTCCTGCATCCTCAGTCACCACGTGGTTCTGTCTCTGAAATCATAAAGCACATTGTCCACCTGGTCTCCGAGTTTCCTGTGTCTGATGTGAGGTGTACAAACAAGTCAAGTGTGGAGCTCTGCACACTTGAAAACAAGCTAACACCCTGCCATGGGATCCTGAGCAGGTCTGAAGTGCTGGAATAAGGGCTCTTTCCCACAGTCACTGTTGATTATCAATTAATAATTGTCAATCTTTCCCACAATACGATTGACTTGTGCAGATAAGTTATCTTGCGCACGGAATGTCTGACCTTTTTCACCTCCCCTGTCCCCCCTGCCCCAGGCCACATCCTCTCCATCAGAGCATGATATGACACATCCCACTAGAGAGCTGCAACAGGGAGATAATTGAGATAACAGAAGAAGGTAGTTGTTAAGGTAATTAAGTAACTCAATGGATTAGTTGCCTTTTGTTTTCATCTGTCAGTTTCCAATCCTATTGAGAGTCAAACCCGAGAGTGAGAGGAGGACCGTGGGCATCCACTGGGTCCCAAATCCCCCAGGAGCCAGCCCAGGGTCAGCTGAAGAGATGCTCTGGCCTGCCAAGAGACATCCAGCCCTGCCCACAGCCTGCCCTGGTGCTTGCAAAGTCTTGCAGGGTGTAAGAGTCCCGGGGAGAAGATCTGAATATGCCTGTAGGGAGGCAGACAGTGAAAATATTTGAGGATGAAGGACTGCCCCATTCCTGGACTCACAGGAGCTTGGGGAGGTCACAGTGCAAGCAAACACTTTGCAGCAGCTCACAGGGGTTCAGTGGCAGTCGGCAGTGCAGCTCTCATTTCAAGTTGCACAATCCTGCGCTCAATGGTTTAAGCACACAGTGATCACTTCTCTCACGCAAGGGCAGACAGGCATCAGATAAAAGATAATTTGCAGATGTATCTTCTGCAGTTTAAAAGTTGGGTTGTTTTTTTTTTTTTCAAATTCTGGTTTCCTATTATTGTCTCTTGACTGGAAGTTGACTGACTATATTCCACTCTTGCCAGCTTATGCTGGACAAAGCTGAATTTGTTGTGTATCTTTTGCTTGTGTCATGATTTCACCATTCCTGTATTTCATAAATTTAATGAAGTAAATTTGGGAATAAAAAGTATTAGACAAAGAATTGTATTTTTCCTTGCAGTTGTATGACTTGGGAAGTCTTTTGCTCATCTATAAAAATAAATCAACTTTTTCAGATTTTCCTCTTGCTACATAATATGTCTAGACACAGTGCAGGTGAGCTGCACACACAAAGCAAAACATCAGTAAAGCAGGAAGACTGGAATAGCTTGGATTTGCATTTGGGAAATATAAACAAGACTGAATATCAGTTTGGTGGAGATGATACTTAGAATTTTGGGATCTAGCATCATAGATTCAATATGGATGTTAATGCACCTTTTTCTTTTGCTTAGGGCCAGGAGCAGACATAAGCATTGTGCTGATTTGTCAGATGGATATTTTGGGATTGAATCATTTTGCTGATTTAATCGTACATGATTTTTCTTTGCACTAGAATGCAAAAAACCAATTGGTTATTTGGGGGAGAGCTGCGTGAGGTGAATGGGATAGAAAATGTAGGAAGATATGAAAATGTGAGAAAGATTAAATAGTTGTTTTATTTCTTGGTTTCATCTTTGTAGGTGTTAACAGAGAATAGTCTTTTCTATTTTAGCATTTATTTCTTTATTATATTTGAAACAGGCAGCAGAAACACATGAAAAAATGCTTCTGATCTGTTACATGAGTTTAACTCCTTTCATATAGGTGTATCAGATGCATTGTCTATAATCCAGTTCTGTCTTTTCCCCAAGCCCATACAAATGGAAGCTTAAGAATAGCAGTGGAGATGAGCATTTCCATCATGCTTTTGATCCCAGAAACATGTCCATCCCATTACTGAAATAAAGAAAGGAAATAATAAATTGTTGTCTCTTTCTGGAGGTTCTGAAAAATCCACCCCACTCCACTGGAGGTGGTGAAGATATGAGTCCTTGGAGATATTTAAGATATCCTATCTCAAAGGCCCTGTTACAATGCTTTTGCTTCTCTCTGAGCCACAGCAGAGATGAAATTTGGGATTTTCCCTACTGTGAAGAGATCAAAGTAAGATGTTGGTAGGACTGGAGCAGGTGGCCGAGATAGGCATCTTCTCTTACACATTGGTGGTTTCTTTTTCCAACAAAGCTCCATTTTTGACTCTTCTGTTGAGCTGAGTAGAGAAGTGATAGAGAAGCATTGCTGAGCTCATGGCTCTATATAAAAAAAGACAGTATTAAATCCTGAGAAAGAAACAGTTGTCCACAACACATTCCAAATGCACAACCCCATTAAGAGCTTGTAATTAACGCTGGGTTTAGTCTTGTTTTTGTAACTTATGTTCATGAGTTGTCTACTACTGACTATTTAGAAGAAAAAACAGTGGCTATAGGCAGGAAAACCTGCAGCCTTGCAAGGAAGAAGTTAGGTGATTTGTTCATGGTGTGCAGATATGATCAAAAAATAAGTGATGCAGAAAGAAAACACAGATTTTTTTGTTTGCATCTCAAGTCCTGAAATATTTCTTGTGCTATACAGTGGGAAGAGTGTGAATTTTGCTGGAGCATCTCCTATTGGTGGCATTGTTGGACTGGAGCTTTGCAGAAGCATTTTGACACCTACAGGTATGATAACAGGATGTTCCAACCTTTCACCAAGTACAGAACATAAAATGAAGACTCAAATACATTTTGTGGTCAGACAAATTACAATTTTATTGGTTTGTTAATGATTATTTCTACCTTATGTATTCCAGGTGGACAATAAATACAATAAATAACTCTTCTGTTCCCTGTTCTTTTCAAAGACTTTGGATTTTTAAAAATCTTAAAACCGATTAAGCATTGAATTTATCAATTTCTTGATAGGTTGTCAGGATTTTTTTCAGAAATTCCTTCACATTTCCCTTGATTTCATACTGGCATTGGTCACCATGTGCCAGTCTCTGTGAAAGAAAGAACAAAGATTGGGTTAGCAAAGATTTTAAAGCTAAATAAAGAATTTAGATGAACTAGTGAAAATATACATTATTTGGAGCTACACAAGGATTTCAAAATCATTTCCCAGAGAATTGTTCCTTGGGCAGTGAGTGTAAGAATGGCTTTTCATGGTGACTAAGAAGGTGGCAGGTGGATTGTCATATAATTCTATATATTCAGTTCATATATTCAGTTCTAGCTGAAGTCATTTAAACTAGGCTGTTTCTACCCAGAAAACAGTGTGGATACCATGAGGAGCTGGGTGAGACTGGGGCAAGGGGTCAGTGTCTCAAGGCCACCCAAACTATTCCTCCTTGCAAGTTTGAAGGCAGCTTTGAGGAGCTGGAGACACTGCAGTGTCAGCATCCTCTGTGAGACACAGAGGATGATGTCTCACTGAATCACACAGGAGCTTTGCTCAGTCTGTAAATAAAGGATGTTTCACTGCCTAAGAAAAGGCACCTGAGGGAGAACCCAAGGGCCTTCCTGAGCACCATCACGAGCTGCAAGATGCTGCAGGTCACAGCTGTATTTCACAGCTGAGAATCAGTGAAGACACTGCTGCTTAGGTGGAATTAAAGCTGTAGAGGAGAAGGATGCTCTGCCCACCTGGCTCCAGCCATGCAGCTCCTGAACATCCAGTCCTCAGTGTTAGATCATTATTATTTAATGGCAAAACACATTTGAGAAAGGAGAATAGAAAAGCAATTTAAATAAAACTTCTCTCCCAGACATCTATGTTCAAAGGGTTTGGAGAAGAGAAAGGGCACAGTGGGGCAGAGTCCATCCCCCTTCTTTCTCTGCCAACTTAAAAAACTTTTCACTGCTTCACACATGTTGCAGCTTTATCTGGCTCCTGCACAATATGAATATTTAAAACACATCTGAAAGTAATGAAATACTTATCTGCAAATGTTTAAATTATGAAAAAAATCCTTTCTTTTGTAAAAGATAAAAGAAATCTGTAGAAAAGTAAGAAAGTCTTACTTTACAGAGCCTTCTATCCAGTAGAACCTGGAAGGTCCAGTAAAGCCTTGTAATTACTGGATTGGAAGATGTGTTTTCCATCAGGTGTTTGGTTCCATCCACAAAGCATGCCAGTTCATGGCCACGCTGTTCAACAAAGAGAGCATCAGAAAAACCCAGAATGCATTTGTGTTTATCCACAGAAGGAAGAAATGTGTATTCCTAAATGTGGCAGCATGTCACAGTCAAATGCAACATATTTTGCAATATATTGAAAACTGATAGGAGACCTTTGGTGGGACTGTGAACAGTGAATTCTTATGTATGCCATAAGAAATGACTGTCCCATCTCTCAGAAAACCTCAAACTGTAAACATTACCTCTTTGAGGCATAGTTTCAGCTGATGCTGGGGCTTTACCACATCTGAGGAGGCTTAAACCAATGAAATAGGGCTGGATACACCTAGAGCTAAGTCAGAGGCCTGACTTAGCCCAGGTTCACTTAGTGTTTAGGCACCCAGCCATAAAAAAAAAGCCTTGCAGAGATTTTCAAAACAAGAGCCTGTATCTCTTGATATGCAAGTCAAGCCCACAGAGGACTCTTGCTTGAATCTGGGCTTGATTCTGATTGCTCTTTAGTGGGAAAGCGTCTGCTTCCCTCCCCACAACTGTTCATCAAGCTTAGTTTTGCTGCTATTGGTGTATTAAAATCTTCCTTATAACTGAAAGCAAAAGTTATATAAGGAGCAAAGTGAACAAACTGAAACCCAGTTAATACCAAACTTCTTTAACATCTACAAGAGCTTGAAAAGAAATATACTTACTTCAGGAATGGGGAGACATGAACATGACTGAAAACAAAAAAGAATGAGTGTTAACATCCAGCATTCAATGTACAAGAACAGATATTTTAGTCTCATTATATTCCCAAAAGCCATGTACTCACACTGGTAGCTGTCTGCCTACATGGGCAACTCACAGAACTGTCATCCTGGAAGAAGAGCAAGTGAGAAGTCAGTGTTTGCTATCATCTCCTGCACAGGCATGCATTTTTCAGAATTAAGGTGCTGAGCAGCCACTTACAAGTAGGCGCTGTGTATAGCGGATAATCTCCCGGACCCCACAGTACTCTGCTTGCACAGAGAGCAGCAGACAAGAGAAGAGTATGTATGACAGCATGCTGGCATTCATGTCAGCTCAGTCTGATGGATGACAGAAGAACAGGAGGATGCTCCTTTTAATTGAGTCTTCACAAAATTCCCATTCTAATATGGAAAAACCCAATTATAAAACTGATACCAGGTGCCCACTATTTTTTCCCATAGCTTGGACAGCATTTTAAAGAAATCAAACATGGAATTGAGTCACCTACTTCAGTGACTTTAGTACTGCGGAAATTCACAAATGCTCCTCAGAAGTGATTAATTTGAACATTATCGTATCACACCCCAGCAGGAAACAATGGTTAAAAAATCTATGAAAGCTTTTTTTTTTTTTTTCATGTGGGGTTTGCCTCCTGCAATTATGTAAATGACAGTTACATGAAAGCAAAGAGATTATAATGTTTCAGCATTGCCAAAGTTCCTGAGAAAGCAAACTGATGTGCTGCAGGGTGGCTTCCCCCAGATTCTGAGCAGGACCTTGCTCAGAGAAAGCTGGTGACACTGCAGGGGTCCGTGGAGCAGACAAGCAGACAGACAGATGGATGAAGTCGTGGAGCACTGCCTGGACAGGTTGTCACACTGAGTTACAGCTGCTGCATCTAGAGAGCCATCCCATAGTCCTTGCCCATGGTCTCACCTCTGCTGAGTGCAGGTGCAGCAGTGTGTGGCAGAGCATGGGGCCCTCAGAGTGCAAACGGGCTGACATCCCACCATTGCCTTTTGAGCTGGAAGGACTGGATGCAAAAGTAGTCCTAGGGAACCCAAATGGTATCAACTTGGAAATTCTCTTGGAAATTTGGCAGCCTCTCCAAATACAGCTGAGTGCTGGTGGGAGCCCTCCCTGGCCACAGAAGTTTCCTTTTTGCAAGTTGCACACCTTGGCAGAGCAAATGGTAGCCCTTCAGATTTCGTTTAAATCCCCAGGGTTGACTTCTAAGCATCCCTTCTGTTTGCCATAAGTCCCGTTATGCCCATTATCTCCTCCAAAAGCTTGAGACTTCTTCAGGTCAGTCAGGCTGAAGGATGAGTGTGATGTCTCTTGAAACTGTCCTGGAAAGAGAAGACACTGAGCTCCAATTAGCTGTTTTTTCTCTGGCATTTGCCAACCGGCAGTGTGTTCACCTGGCTGAGTGTGGCTCTGCTACCAGCAAGGGGAGCAGAGGAGGACCTGCCTGCTGCTCCTGCCCCTGCCTCTCTGGCTGCACACCAGCACCTCCTCTGGACTGGGCTGGATGCTTGCTGCTTGAGGTGATCCAGTGTGGAATGTCTACAGAGCCCATAATTAACACCTTTCCATACACAAGGTGTAATTATGGACATTGGGCAGTGAGCAGAGCTTCTTCCCAGGCCTACAGCCCAAAAGGCAAGGTCTGTGTTTTTGTTCCCAAGTGCCAGTGAGAATGGCAGAGCTTCCAGGGCTGCTTCTGAGCTGCTCCCATGCTCGTGGTTCCTCCTTGCCCACGGTCACTCTCTGCCAGCAGTGCCAGCACTATCTCTACATCTTAGCTTCTCTATTTGATTGCTTAGTGAGATCTGTCTCACACTGTTGTTGCTCCAGGCTAAATGAGTTGTCAGAGAAGCTGCATTCAATTTACAGTAAAAGAGAAATCACCAGGAGTCAAACTGGCACTGAAAGATGTTTCCACGTATTGGTTAGAGCCCAGGTGGATGAGGCGCAGGAGTGAGTGGCATTAGTTGCAGCTTCTCTTTAGAGAGTTTAGATTATTTTCTGGCATTTAAAGGCTGATCCAAGGCTGTAGAAATTAATATCTGATGCCATCCCAGCAAAAAGACTAACTTTTTAATAGAATCTTCAAGCATTTATCTTTGATATTTTAAAAATATTCATTATGATGACAACCTGCGGTAACGTATTTTCACAAATAGGTTGTCATTTGCCAGTTAATTTTCTGTCCTCATGTCTAGGTAGCCAATCATCCACTCTTCTCCCTTAATCTCTCTTTTAGCAACACAGACCAAGATGTGGAGGAGAGGAAATAAAAGTTTTTCATCTGTTGCTCAAAAAAATGAAATAAAGATCACCAACCTTAAAGGTACTGGGAGCAGTAGCCCATAGAAACATCCCCTATATGACCATGGGGACACCTGAGTAGGAAAACTCCCTGTGGTCAGTCTGGGGCAGAGCCACCCAGCAGCAGATGGAGTGTCCCCATGTCCTGCCACTTCTCTACACACTGAGGGATGCAGAGGGCAGGGTGCAGTGGAGGAGCAGGGTAAGGAGGGGGTAGAGACCTCCGTCACCACAGGTACTGCCAGCACCAGGGCAGCCCATCAGCTTTCAAGTGGTGGGATATTAAGATTCCAACTCTGAACATTTGGAAAATGTGAATATATAAAACTCTTCAATGTATTTCTGTGGTATCTTATAGGCAGTTTGTTCTGGTTCCTTTGAGACTCTAATGTCCTGCACATTTTTGGTTTATGTGTAAATAATTTGGGATATATATTTTCTTATAATGCCTTTACTTTGGTGCTAGGTTGAATGGTCAAAAATGCTGCACACAACATCCAATTTCCAGATTGGTATTTTAATGTGGTTTGCATAAACCCTCAGAGTTTATGAGTTCTCATGAGAGAATTTGCATCCTACTGTAGAGTTTATAAGAATCTTTGCACATTTTGGGTTTTCTAATGTAGAAAAAACCAATTCCCTGCAGAGGGAAAACACCCAGGTAGCAAAGCAGTTTGTTTTACGTTTGCTGTGTGCACTGATCAAGATAGAAGAGATGTGAAGACCGCAAATGAAGAGATCATTCATAGTTTCATTTTCCAGAGATAAGGTGCCTTGGAGTACTTTTTCCCTTTCTCTTACATAAAGATGACATATGCTAATGTACAAATCAAGGAAAATGGGGGCATTCTAATCCCTTTGTGAAAGGGTAAACCATAACATAGTAATAGCAAGATTGCTTACAACAGAAAGGCATCAAATCCTGATGAACATTTCAGAGTCAATCCAATCCAAGAGGGTAGTGCACCCTCTGAGAGCCACATGCTGTGCTCTGCCCTAGCAGGTGGACCACAGGATGTCCTCAGGACTCACATTAGCTTCTGTTAAGTTTATTAACAAACACTAGTGGCACTGAGGAGCCATGAGAGGGGAGAGCACATGAGAGAGACCTTCAGGACTGCATGTCCTCCTTGTTTCATGCAGTCGTACAATCATCAGAGCTGGGGTGGGGGCCTGGGTTCAGCCAAGATTTCCATATTGCAATGATATTTAGCAAAAGCCAAGACATCTAAAAGAAAAAAGCCCTGACAGCAACAGGCCAACCATGATGTGTGTCATGCATATTGAAAATGCTTCCCACAACCAACCATCTCTAAAAGCAGGCAGAAGGCAGCAGGAATTGATCAGAGAGGTCACCAATATTTTAAGATTTTGCCTAGTGTCCTCTTCCAGTGTCTTCTATTGTGGCCTTTCATAACAGGAAAGGGAAACATTGAGGGCTCTCACATCAGAAGTCCACTCACCCTTCCTTGCTTGTCCCACTGTGCGATGACCCTGTGGGCTGGATTTCCCACTCAGCACAGCATGCAGAGGGAGGCTGAACATGCAGGACACACAGACAGCACAGTGGATTCACTCCATGGCTGTGTTAGAGCTCTTCACCAGCCAGCCCCACATCACAGCTCTCTTTTCATGCTGGAAGTGTTGAAAATCCACCTGCAGGCTGCCTGATGGAAACACAGCAACAGTAATTTGACAGGGAAGCAGGGACGGATATTGGTTCCCACCTGGTTGCATAAGCAAGAACAAGCTGGCCCTTATCCATGAGAATTGGCAGGATTTCTATACCATGTGTCTCTATACTGTGTGTGAAGTAGGTTACAGTAATGATAAAATGTTTTGAAACATGGGAGAATAGAGCAGTCCATGAAGATGAGCTAAGTCCTGGTGCTCTCACAGAGGTGAGGCCATGCAGGTGCCAGTTTGATGCAGCAGGTGTTGGTGGCAGGGCACTTTAACGTGTTTTTTTCCCACTTGCAAGGTTCTGGTTTCTCCAACTTTTTTCTCCTTGTGACTCAAGGTTATCCATTGCTTTCTCCATCACTCAGAGGACCTTTGTATTCTCTTCAGAGACTGGGTATTGTACAGCCCAGTAGCCTTGGAATTTCACCCTTACTAAGCAAAGATTTCTTGATGCATCCAGCACTTTATATCTTACAGTGAAACTGCACATGGGACCTCGAAAACCCTTTTAAAAATATACTTCTGCTGTATGAGTGGCTCTTAACAGGTTGGTTGTTCCACTTGTGTCTGATTCTGGAGCTGTCACAGGATCTACAGCTTACGAAAACTGCCTTGAAAATTATTATGACTACTTAAATTTCCCCTCACTTCATGGCTTCATTCCTTTTGGAGCCTATCTCTGGAAGGTTACTCTACATACTACTTATCTAAGCTGGCAGTGGTCAGTCTGTGCAGTACTGAAGGAGCATATACGGGAAGAAAATGGCTTTAGAGAGAGGAAGATTTTCTTGTCCAGTTTACATTCAATTTAGCATTTGAACTTCTTCCCACTTGTCTCCTTGAATCTCATCATTTTTCTGGCTCTACACTTTAATTTTTTTCTTAGCAAGTACAAGACAGGCACTGGCTTTCTTGGCTGACATGTATGCCACGCCTAGGAGAAGAATCTCTACTATAACAACTTCTATGACGAAACAAAGAACTTCAGATAAACCAAAGAGATATATCTTAATGCTTGCAAAGACGTCACCTACTCCTCTATATCAGAAAAAGAGAAACTGAGATGTGGATTGTGATCTTGTCTTCCCCTGTGGCAGGGAAACACCAGGCAGGGACTCCGAGGCATGAGAAAATCACAGCCTGGCCTGGAGCCACCATGAAATCATTTAGGCTGGAAAAGTCCTTTACAGGCAGGGTTTCAGCAGATGCTAAAATTTCTGGGAAGCCTCTTCCCACTCTGTTCACCATAGACATCATGAAGCCTCTCTCAACCCCAAAGGCCTTCATCCAGGTCAGGGCTGTTTTCTAGAAAAATGGATTTTCACTGGGACATTTGTTCCTGTTTGATTGGGTTTTTCTTTGAAGGAAATAAGCTGCTGTTGCCACTTTTTCCTTTAATATCACTAAATAGTTTATAAAGTGTGAAAAACAGCCTGCATCTAATTAAGTAATACAGGCTGTTGTAAGAGCTGGAATGCCACCAGAGACATGAAAGTTGGGCAATTACGGACTTACTTGAGGGATGACAGGTCTGAATATGCTTTCATAATCTAGGCAACAAACACATAGAAGTATATATCCCTGATTCTTCTGGTCTCCCTTCTCATTTTTTGACCATTTCAGGATTTACTGCATTTATTTTAGAAATGAGGGGCTCTGTAAACACCTTGAACAACCTACAAAGCAGATGGCTCCTACCACTCCAGCATGTGTGGGGAACTTGCATCTGATGGCAGGTCAGTACAGACACAGCACTGACAAAGGAGCTGGGTCCATATTCTGAATTCTGTTGTCACAAGGGTTTTCTTTCTTGTAATTCAGAGACAAAATTGCCAACATACGTAATCAGTGCCCCACTGAATCAGCTGTGTGTCTGTCTGTCTGCCTCCCAGGAAAGGCTGTTTTAAATTCCCATCACCAGGTCCCTGAAAAATTCTTTGGAGATCCTAATTTCTGTCCATGGAGAATGACAGTGATTTTATTTCCAAAAGGAAATGCATTTAATATACTATACAGAAGATTATTCACAAGACACACACTTGTCAAGTCTCTGTGTGTATAAATTTTAATTGCCATCCCTCATCTTTGGGACATAGGGCTGGCCCCCTGTGGTGTCACACAACCCCAGCACCTCTTTCACTGGTGACACAGCCACCCACTCACTACTGCAAAAGCAAGACTCAACATCTATCAGGATCAAGGATCACAGACCCATAGAAGGATTTGGATTGGAAAGATCCTTAAAGCTCATCTCCTTCCAGCCCACTCACCATGGGCATGGACACCTCCCCTAAACCAGGGTCCTGTCCAGCCTGGCCTTGAGCACTTCCCAGGGGTGTGATCGGTCACAGAGAGGGTGTCACACAGTGCTGTGCCTCAAAAGCTGTTTGTCCCAACCCCAAGGTGTCCTTGGTCACCAGCAGTGGCCCAGAGGCAGCTGAATCTCCTTCACAGTGGCCCATGCTGCTGTCACCCTTGAAATCCTTGTGCTTAGCCCGGAGTTGCTTTGCCCTTTTTTGTGGTTTGTGAATGCTAATGGCAGTGTGATGCACTGATTAACCAGTGTGTCCAGGGCTTGCCTCCAGTGCTGCCAGACCAGGGCAGCCTTTGGCAGGGCAGGGCCACCCCAAAATCATCCAGAGGCTGTGCAGTGTGGGGCTGCCCATGGGGAAGGGAATGTGTGCTGGTCAGGCAGCAGAATGGACAAGACACAGAGGGGTTGGTTGGCAGCTCCAGTGAGCCACACATGCCCTGCCAGGGATGAGGATGCCATCAAGTGGCCAAAGCTTTATATTCACTTCCACTTGATCTTCATGATTTTATATTTATATCATATGTATTTATATTATTTAGAGTAACTTTCTGCCCTCTGCTCCCTTTCCACACCAAGTTGCCCATGGCTGTCCCTGACAGCTCCTTCTGGCAGGTGTGTGCCACATGGGAGATTTGTCCAGGCAGATCCTGGCATCCAATCTCAAAATTAATTGGATGAATAATACCATGAAATATCACTGTGCAACTCCTACATTGGTCTCAGGGCTTTATACCCAGAGAGCACTGAACAGATCAAACCTGGGCACCATGAGGGCAGGATCATGCAGAAACACAGCTTGTTGTGAACTCATCAGCTTGATTGATTCATGATCCATTTTACATTATGCAGGCAGATGAGCACACAATTTATTTGCATTAAAAAATAGACTGCCCAAGTATTATCCCTGGAGACACATGATATTATCCATCTAAAAAACATGTTTTACATACATGCAGTAAAATAGGCAACATGAAAAGGATGAATCCTTAAATGCAGCCAGCAACAAATACTTGTGTGAAGGATCATCAATTTTTCTCATATTGTTTATTAAAAACTGTTCCATGTATCCTAAAGAAGATCAAAGGCACTGTGAGCCTTTTGAGATGAAGCAACACCAGCTGTTTCTTCCCCCATTTTAAGGCCAGTTCTGGAAGCACCCAGTTTTGTTTTTAATCTCCAGTGATGAGGAGCCCAAAGAAGGTGACCCCATTTCCAAGTACTGCTCCAGACCCAAAGTTTTAGGCACTTTCTGCTGTGATCTTCAAAAGTTGTGACCAATTCCCCATTCATCCAGGGAAGAGGACATAGGAGTTTCTCTTTTTTTCTCCTCATTTTGTGGAGGAAAGCTGGACAGCTCTTCCACATTGTCTTCAGAAACCTTGTTTTGAAGGCCTCTGCTGGAACAGCAATCACGGGGCTTTCCCCCCAGAGCTCTTCTCCAGAGGAAGAGCTGTTCCTCTAGAACATTTCCCAGATGAAATGTTGTCCTAGATTATTCCCCCATGTCATGTGTCCCTCTGCATGTGAGTCCCCTGGCCTGTCCTTTGTCACAGCAAAGCCGGTTTTCCTTGGGCTTTGGCATCAAAAACTCCATGCTTAGAAAATAAATCATAAGGATATTTAACCTAATAAAGAGAAATCCAGGGCTTGCCTCCAGTGCTGCCAGACCAGGGCAGCCTTTGGCAGGGCAGGGCCACCCCAAAATCATCCAGAGGCTGTGCAGTGTGGGGCTGCCCATGGGGAAGGGAATGTGTGCTGGTCAGGCAGCAGAATGGACAAGACACAGAGGGGTTGGTTGGCAGCTCCAGTGAGCCCACATGCCCTGCCAGGGATGAGGATGCCATCAAGTGGCCAAAGCTTTATATTCACTTCCACTTGATCTTCATGATTTTATATTTATATCATATGTATTTATATTATTTAGAGTAACTTTCTGCCCTCTGCTCCCTTTCCACACCAAGTTGCCCATGGCTGTCCCTGACAGCTCCTTCTGGCAGGTGTGTGCCACATGGGAGATTTGTCCAGGCAGATCCTGGCATCCAATCTCAAAATTAATTGGATGAATAATACCATGAAATATCACTGTGCAACTCCTACATTGGTCTCAGGGCTTTATACCCAGAGAGCACTGAACAGATCAAACCTGGGCACCATGAGGGCAGGATCATGCAGAAACACAGCTTGTTGTGAACTCATCAGCTTGATTGATTCATGATCCATTTTACATTATGCAGGCAGATGAGCACACAATTTATTTGCATTAAAAAATAGACTGCCCAAGTATTATCCCTGGAGACACATGATATTATCCATCTAAAAAACATGTTTTACATACATGCAGTAAAATAGGCAACATGAAAAGGATGAATCCTTAAATGCAGCCAGCAACAAATACTTGTGTGAAGGATCATCAATTTTTCTCATATTGTTTATTAAAAACTGTTCCATGTATCCTAAAGAAGATCAAAGGCACTGTGAGCCTTTTGAGATGAAGCAACACCAGCTGTTTCTTCCCCATTTTAAGGCCAGTTCTGGAAGCACCCAGTTTTGTTTTTAATCTCCAGTGATGAGGAGCCCAAAGAAGGTGACCCCATTTCCAAGTACTGCTCCAGACCCAAAGTTTTAGGCACTTTCTGCTGTGATCTTCAAAAGTTGTGACCAATTCCCCCATTCATCCAGGGAAGAGGACATAGGAGTTTCTCTTTTTTTCTCCTCATTTTGTGGAGGAAAGCTGGACAGCTCTTCCACATTGTCTTCAGAAACCTTGTTTTGAAGGCCTCTGCTGGAACAGCAATCACGGGGCTTTCCCCCCAGAGCTCTTCTCCAGAGGAAGAGCTGTTCCTCTAGAACATTTCCCAGATGAAATGTTGTCCTAGATTATTCCCCCATGTCATGTGTCCCTCTGCATGTGAGTCCCCTGGCCTGTCCTTTGTCACAGCAAAGCCGGTTTTCCTTGGGCTTTGGCATCAAAAACTCCATGCTTAGAAAATAAATCATAAGGATATTTAACCTAATAAAGAGAAATAATCATGATATAAAAGATCTTGGAATAATTGAGATGCTGCGGTAGACCAAAGAAGACTGGTGGGCCTACCCCAGTGGTCTCAGTGGGATTCCAGCAAAGAGCTGGAGGTCTCAAGCATGCTGTGTCCTAAAGAGACTTCCTTTGGTGATGGTCTGCTCATGGGTACAAAGTTTTGTCTGCAGGTTTTGGCAGCTGGCAAGTCATGTCAGGGAGCTCAGAGAGTCTAATGAGATACCTCAAGCCAATCCCTGGAGGGCTGTACCAGGCAAGCTGTGTAAATTAATAGGCAGCCTTCTATATGAAATGCAAACTTGTTTTATTGTTTTCTGTATTAAAAAAAAGCACCTTAGTCTCTGAATTTAACATCCTCCTGTTTCCCAATTTAATTTATACCTTGGAAAACAGACTGAAGTTGTTAAAGCCTTAACATTTTTCATGATAGTGTGTTAGATTGTGCCAAACTGTGTTGTAGAGCACAGATGTTTGAATGGGAGGAGTCACCGTCTTCTTTGAGCCTGAAAGCAAGCTAGGATTTGGTGGGAACCAGAAAAAGCACCTGTGTACCCACTGCCTTTCCTCCTTCCCTTGTTCACCAAAGATGAGTGTTGTAACGCTGTGTTGTACAAAAGACACTCCCTTGGTGATTTGAGGTGGGCTGGGCTTGGGTACATCCCTTGGGAAAGTTCTCTTCCTGGTTCAATACAAAAAATGCCATTGGTGAAGAAGCCCACCACCACCACCAGAATTACTGGGGTGCTCTTAGTCAACAGTGAAAGATTTGGTAATAGAATAGTCTTTGGGTTTGGTTGAGCTGGTGTGATTTTCGGCGTGCTCCATGGACCGCATGTCCACAGCAGGTGCTGCAGGTGAAGGAGGGGAGTCCTCAGTCAGAGCAGCTGAGCACTCACCAACACCACACTGCTGATCTGGCTCAGGAAGGCAGGAGACTTTCTGGTCTTCTTGGCAACACTTTTGAAATAAGAAAGAAGGAGATTTATGAAGTACTGCAGAAAACAGCAAAGATGGCCAAGAAAAATTTGAGTATCTAGCTGCTAAAAAAGTTTCTTTAATCAGATACTTTTAATGCAGCTCCTTTATGCAAATCCAAGTTACTGAGGGAAAGAGTGAAACAGTGACTTGATAGTCAAGGCACTTTGAAAGAGCTTAATTTCTTCTCTTTGGGGCTGGAACAAGTGAGGAAAGAATACTGTGCAGGGACTATAGTAAAAATGATATTTCAAAACATATCAAATATTAGAGAATAATCTCCTTTCAAATTTTTATTTCTGATTGATATGAATTAAAATAATCACAACAATCAGAACAGATTACAGTGAAGCTCCAGGAGATATGGACTGAAACAAAAATCCATTGGCACATTTGCAGATCTGCAGTCTGCTCTGAATCCCACAGACCCAAATTGTGTTTGGCTATTCAGGTGTAGATACCCATGTAAGTTGTATGACTGTCAGAGGATCTATACAATTGCAACTCTATTGTATTGTAGATCTCAATTGCAATCTTTGAATCTTTGATTCAAAGATTAATTCTGTAATTTTAATAAAGCTAGAGGGTCTTTATGTGCTCACCTGGAAGTTAGGGTTTGGTCTCACTCTGGCATCTTTTCATTGCTTTGAGAGAAAGTTCATAGCCAAGAAACAAGGCTGCACTCGTTGGGAATCCTCTTAGTGTATTGACCAGGAGGCCCCTAAAAAAGATCTGTTGGAAATGCAGCAAGGTTAGAGCATAGGAATATATGGACTGTTTTAAGAAGAGAAAGAAAACACTGAATGAAGTCATGGTGGGATTCTGAAGGACCAAATCTTTTGGGTTTGCTTGGAAGATGTGCTCCCACTGCTGGTCCTGGCTGAGGTCTGCACTGGGGAAGGGGAGCACAGTGGCAGAATCACTGGTTTGGCATCATGGTGCTTCTCACTACAAACACCACACCCTGGTGTGTGTGACAGTGCGCACAAACTGTTTATTTTGGGGTGAGTCTGCTCACAATTGATGGTTCCAGGAGGGATCTCTGCTGGCTTACTTCTTACAAAATCACTCCATTAACCACCAAGGCTCATCACCACAAGTCACTAATCTAAATACCACAAGTTCAGAATACATATGAAAAAGAACATCAGCAATCAAACCCCTTTCCAGGCTTTATAACAGCAAAGTTCCCACAGCTACTGTAAAAAACATGAAAAATCTTGGCCCCAAGATCAGAAGCCCTTAGATTTAAGCATATAACCAATTTTTGCCCTGAAATTACTGAACTCTACTAAACACCATTGTATCTTGTGTCCAACAAATCCTAAGCATAGTGCTGACTTGTTTGAGACAGAATCAAAGTATGTTCACGTAGTTTAGATAAAGCTTGCAATGTGAAATTGCAGTTATTGGGACATTCAGGATATTATTTGATTTATTGAGATGTTTTATTTTGTTAGGAAAGGGAAGT
The DNA here is from genome assembly GCA_024865655.1 of Emberiza elegans. Classification (NCBI taxonomy): domain Eukaryota; kingdom Metazoa; phylum Chordata; class Aves; order Passeriformes; family Fringillidae; genus Emberiza; species Emberiza elegans. The sequence goes on from JALJVW010000797.1 coordinate 1,023,576, forward strand.
TTCCGGGAGGAAATTCAGTGTTTTTGCATTATCCATAAAGTAGCAAGAGAGACCCAAGTTAAAGAATAATGAAAGTTTAGGAGTAAAAGCCCAGAGGCATAAATTTTTCTTATTTGAGTGAACACACCTGGCTGTGGAGAAAGACAAGGGTTTAGTTGTGTTTCTTTGTGTACATCAGGCAGTTATTGCCAGCACTGAGAATGCTGTTCCTTTGTCCCAGAATGAAAACATCCAGCCCTGGGTTTGCCATTTGTCAGTTGTGAGTCTCCCAACATTTAAAAAGATTTTCCTTATGAGAGCAGGTTTCAGTCTTGCTATCAAATAATTAATTAATCCTACTGATGGCTTTGGGGCAGGTGCCAGATGGGACAGCAGAAAAACTACAAGAAGTACAGAACTCTACCAGAAAACTCTTTTAATTGTTAGTTCAGGCAGGACATGGAGGGCAGAGGATGAGGATGAGGACGGAGAGAGAAAGGAAAACCCATGGAAATTCCCATTTCAGCCACCCTGCTGTGAAAGTGCACACCAATTGGAATGCACAAGGCAGGTACCATACAGCCTGGGCATCCTGTCCCCCATCTGACTGTCCAAGCACAGTCCTCAGCATCTCTCCAGGTGCTTGTGCTTCACATGAATGTGACTTTCTCCACACAGTGGCAAAAGCTGAACCAGACCACAGGCTCCTGAGACAGCTGGCCTAACATAGTGGCATGTTGGCAAATATTGCAATTACACCGTTTTGTGATTTTTCAGGATATTTTCCTGTTTGTAACTTGTTACATTTCTCTCAGAATGTGAAAATTAACACTTTGGAGCTAAGAGACCACATGCTGTTCTGATGATAAATACTGATTAATTTCAATAGCAGAAGACGTTACTTCCACAACCATGTCTTGGCAACACAATAAAGCTGCAAACCCTGATTCTCTGCCATTCACATTTAATTGAGGCAAAGTCTGCAGGTAGAACAAATATCTTTTATTACACTAACAGACAAAGTCAGAAAAGGGAGATAAGTTGTTTGGCACACAGCCTTTCTTCATGTTCGAAACGAAAGCAATTCTGATATAAGAATGCTGACATTCAACAGTGCAAAAGCAGCATTAGTTCCACCAAAGCATTGCCCAAGGTGACCATACACACCAGAATGCCAGGACAGTCCCACTGGAATCAGCTTATTGACACCAAAGTCAATGGGAAATATTTGACCTCTGCATTTTGCAGAAGAATCGCAGAGGTAAGACTTTCTACCTCTGATTTATGGTAAGTCAAATTATATCCATGACTAAGTGCATTAACATGAAATGTTGTTTGAAGTTAATTACAGCAGCAGTTTGTGACCCCCCCAGTCATTAATTTCTTCATTATGTAACATGTATTATAACTCTCACTATTTTGATTTTGAAGGAATCTACACGATAATTACCTGCTGCCATAATAATAATTTAGCACTAACTGGCTTTAGCTGTCTCTCAACACTGCAGATAGGTTTTTAACAGTCACTGTATTTTCCAGTTAACAATTAAATACCTAATAACCAGATTTAACTTCAAATGTCACTTACTTTTAAGCCCTCGTTCTGGTAGCACTGCAACATGCAGTCAATGGTCCCTTTGTACTGGTTTGAATAAACTCCATCTGCCTGAAGTCGACTTTTCACAACATCCATCGGATTACTTACTGCCCAGGAAACAGCTCCTGGAAAAATGCAGAAGGAGTTGAATAATTCCTTCTCTATACTTCCTTGCCTGCAGGTCAGTGAACTCAGAAATTCATGTCTATCACATCATATTAATGTGATTTTCATTCAGGGCATTCACCCTGCTCAGGCACAGAAAGAGTATTTCTGAGAGAAAGTTCCCTGTTGCTGGAAGGTGTTCAGATTTTGGAGGTTATGCTGCTGACCAGATGCAGGCAACCCAAGAGGGGCTTCTCCAGGTGCAAATACATCTTCTGCTGTGCTCCTGGTGGAACATGGACATGCCATGGGAAGACCCTGAGCTGCTTGGGGTGATTTCAGAAAAACTGTCTTCTGATAATTCCATTATAAAGCAAAGTGTGAGCTGAGTATACAAATAATGGGTTGGTGCATCTCAGGCTCCACACAGTGAGATACCCTGTCATTCCTCTAAAGAAATACCTATTTCCATTGATCAGCCTGTAGCTGAGTGGGATGGCTTGCCTCTGGAAAGATCACTACATGACTGCAATCCATGGTCCAGCTGGACAGACAAGAGTTTATCTGTACCTACATGAGTGTTGGGGCCCACTAGAAAAACCTTCCAGAGGCACCAGGGGCCTCTTTATTTAAGGAGAAGGCATTTTGTTATCCCTACTTGAGCTAAGGATTGACTTGCCTTTCTGGATCTGCAATTTAGAAATGGGCAAGAAGTGGGGAGTGGGAGTAGGGGTGACCTTTCACATGGTGGGGGGCACACAGGCCAGTTTTACTGGCAAGGGCACATATGGAAAAAAGAAGATAGTAACAGTCAACTGATCTTCTGCTAGGTGTGCGTAGGTGCACACCCTCCTGGTGGGCAGCCAACAGGTTGAAGTCCTCTTCTGGAGGCATCTTAGCTACCACATATCCCTGGCAATGGGCTTGGCAGGCTGCCCTGAGGCACCCAGGGAGATGAAGGCACTGTCTGTTCTCCTCTTCACTGACAATGAACCCAAGGAAGGTCTGATAACACAACTTCCATAAAGTTTGTCAAGTCATAAAGTGCAGCTGTGGTGCCAGGGAGCCCAGCCTTGGGGAAGGAAGGTTCAGTCCCATGTCCTCTGCTCAGGAGGATGCAGTGGCCCTTGAGTCACCCTCGTAATCTGCCCCAAGAACCTTCCTGTTCTTGTTCTGCCAATGCTGTGAGGAAGTAAAGATGCTTACCTGCTACACCCCCTGCCACCCAGATGGTGAAGAGATTAGGAGCAATGCTTCCATGAGGGGTCATCCAGTCACAGAACATTGCGTACGGGATGAAATAGGCACAGTACCCGGGGACATCCCTCAGGAGCATTGCGACATTGCCTCGGTATATTCCTGGAATCCCCTCTTTCTGCAGGATTGTCCTGAAGCAGTGAATTGAGCCTCGGTACACAGGAGATCCTGGAGCTGTGGAATTTAGTTTAACGTTTGCTACAAAAAAGAAAAAAAAAGATACAACTGTTGGAATAGATATATTGCCACAGAACTGCTCTCCAAAGCCCACTGCCATTGATTAGAAGTCACTGCCATCCAGGTTCTTCTGCTGGGGTCAGCTGATAACATGGGGAAAATGTTTTAGGAGAGAGTATTTAGGTCCATTTTCAGAAAACATGTAGACACTTTTGACAGATTTTTCTTAGATGCATGGCATACCTCCCAATAGGTATGTGCCCAGTGAGACTTCCAAATAAGTTTAAGGCAATGTGCCCAATTTTCGTGGATTTTAACTTCAACTTATGCCAAGTCACATCTCTGAAAGCCTTAACATCTTCAGAGTCTGGCCCTGCCCATGCAGACCAAGTTGTTTTTGTAAAAAGCATTAGGTTGGTAAGCCACATGGAGGCTTTAAAAATGAACATAATATTGTTTTATCAAAGCAACAGTAAAATGCTAGCATTTCACAGTTAAATGCCATGACTGTAATTGTAAGAAAGGTGAAATGCTGAAATCCAAGCTGTTCAGCTCTGAAGCTGTTCCATGTCTCCATTTGGCTGTGCATATGCTCTGGTGGGGTTTGCTCCATGCTGGCAGCCTGCAATGGAATTCAGCTGCTGTCTAAAGCTGAAGCAGCCCCTTCTGCCTTGTGGACAGGGAACTGCCACCCACTGCCATCCTGCTGGTGTCCCCTCCTGGCCCATCCTGCTCACACCTGGGCTGGCACCCTCTGTGAAATAATTCGGTTTTTAAATGTAAATGGGAAACTTCTGCTTTTGAAGAGAGAAGGATGAAATAACAAAGGTTTATGGGCAAATATATGTGGGACTGAGAGTGTGCTGAGGGAGATGGGGAGCTGGCATTGCCACTGGCAGCCATGGTGCTGCTGCTGGGATCTCCAGGGGACTATTGGAACATCACATTGCAACAGGGGACTCCACAGCCCAGGGACTCACAATTTCTGCAGCTTCTGGTCTTGAGCAGACCTGCCTCATGTTCCTTAGAGATCCCAACTGTCTGGAAATGCCATTGATAAATACCCTTCCCTTGAGCTGAGCAGGATGGGGTCCATCCTCAGGCAAAAAGGAGAATTTTTAGCCCAACCGCAGCAGCACAGAGCAGCAGAAAGCCCAGCCTTGCCCAAAATTGTGAAGCTCTGTGTATGTACCAAAGACCGCCAGAGACAGGAAGACGAAACTTTTGCTTCCTACCTTTGGTGTGGGGCTGTGTTTGCATCTGTAGCCTGATCTTGACCAGTTCCACGGGGGTGCCGATGCCCACGGAGATGACCCCAGCCACGAGGCTGGCCAGGGTCATGTCCCCGAGCGAGGGCGCGGCGGCCGGGTCCCCGTGGCGGAGCTGGCTCAGGAACCGCTGCGTGTTGCTGAAGACCCCGAACACCACCGAGTTGTAGATGCCAATGCTGGCCAGTGGGAAGGACATGCCCTTGAAGAAGCCGGTCAGCTACCCAGGAAAGGGAGCAGGGCTTAGGAGACTGAGCAGGACTGAGCAGGGTAAACCCCACCTTGTCTATCGGGTTAGAAATCACAGAGGCCCGCAATGGTTTGCGTCGAAAAGGACTTGGGAAGCTGTCTCGTTGCAATCCCCTGCCATAGTCAGGGATGAAATGCAAATCCATGTAGCAGATGTCTCCTGGAACCAACTGTTTGCATGTGCTGAGCAAAGGAAATTGGTTCATGCTGCTAAAGGCTTATAAAGATTGTGCAGAATATGGGATATGGCTGAAAGCACAGGAGCCCCTGTAGAAGTGCCTCATATAGACAGTGTTTGTTCTGGCTTCACCAAAGTCAGCAAAATCCTTCTGGGAGACCTCTGCCAATGGGATCAGGCAAAAGAGTCACTGTGGATGCAACCCCAAGTGGAGACACTGATCATTCCATGCCAGGGATCTCCCTTTTCCCTATAGGAGTCACCAAGTGGTGATTTCACCTTAGAGTTAAGCAAGAGAAGGCTGTAGGGATTTGCAGGCTCAATTACATAAACTTTATTGGTCTTTATATAATTGCTGGTGTCAACAGCATTTTGTACAATTGCTTTATATATTTATCTATTTATTGACTTGCACTTTCTACCAGCACATTTAATGTATGATGAAGTACTTACAGACTCATTTCTGTACACAGTCAGAACACACTTGAGTGTATTTCCATATCCTTCTCCAGCTTGCAAACGAGTCTGCAAAAGACATTTGTAAAATGTGATTAAAATCCTTTGTTTCCAGCCCAATGGAGGCTCATGCTATGTAAACAATGTGTACTTTGCTTTGAGAGCAAGTCCTTCCTTAGTTGTAAAGAGAACTGAGCAATAAAATAAGATATATGTGCATCCACCCTCTTGAACTTTGCCAGCAGCAAGGCTAAGCAGGATCTCACAGCCTGAAGCTCTCTGCAGCATCTGGAATCAATGACTGTCAAAAATTGCTCTCCAGCCTGGACCAGCCACCCTGACCCAGCACAGCAGGCTGCTGGTGTGCAGTGCTGTCATTGGCAAGGGCCTGATTTATGTGGAAATTGGAGTGGTGTGGTCTTCTCTATTTGGAGACTCTCACGTAAGGCTGGGATGTGTTGCAAAGAGAGGAGAGGTGAGCTCCCCTGGGAGACTTCTGGGGGCCTTTGCTCCAAGGTGGATTTTATGACACAGAGACACTAATTGGAGCTAAAACATTCAGCACCATCTCAGAAATTCTCCATGCTTCACTCAAAAACGGTTTCATATAATTTCAAATAAAGACATTTTATTTCTGGTAAGGAAATTGGTAATACACCTTCCCAGAGATGTAAGAAATAGCATGTAGGTCACAACAAAGCCTACAGGATTAGGCATTTCCCCTTCTCATATGTATGTATTTAGATCACCTTTCATTCAAGCTGCTCTCAAGGTTGCTCTATAAACATCCTAACAAGGGATGCATTTTTTGGTCTTAGAGGTGTGCAAGGAAAAGGAAACACTGCTCATTTCACAGCACCTCAGGCTTCATCTTGGCTAAGGCCAGAGCTCATTTGTTATAGGAGGACACACATGCTCCATCAGGAATGTTTTTAAGAAATGGGGACATTTCTGACTATTTATCAGCACTGCTGCTAGCAATGAAGGCTGAGGGGACACTGCCAACCTGCACTGGAGGGATGGTGTCCAATCCCATCCACTGGCTCAGCCCTGATTTACACCAGGGTGAAGCAGGAAATTATTTGGGAATTTAAAGCCCAAAGGAAAGTGTGTCTGCCAGAGTTCATGGCTGGTGGGAGCTTTTGGATAGCAAACAGCAGGTTGGATGGTACAATCACTTGGCCCAGAGCCCTGCACGAGGCTTCCAGTGCTGCCGTGGGACCCTGGCAGGAGCCAGAGGGACCAAAGTCTGAGTTCACCCCTCAGCCCAGGCTCACCCCTCACCCTGGGGTGGCTCCATGCAGCTCTTTGCACCCATGGAGCATCCCTGCTCTACTCCAGGCCTGGCCAGAGGCCACGGAGAAGCAGCAGCCACAGCAGAACATTTCCTGAGCACTCAGAACAAGCTGGTACATGAAGCTGCTGCCCTGGCTCAGCAGCACATGTTGTGCAATGTGGGCAGGCTCAGGCCACGGGTGCAGACTGGGCACACTGAGACTCACACTGGGATAACAGGGCTGGGCGGACAGGCCAAGGTGGCTACACCCAGAGTGACCCAGGACAAGCTGACCCCAGTGCCCAGCCTTGGGTTCAACTTAACCCAGGCATTTCCACTTTGCCTCCCTGGGCTTGTTTTTTTGATTGTTTTTTTTTTCTTTTACTCAGTACCCAGGTATTTAGAGATTCAAGTTAATATATTTTTTGAGTAACTGGGGCCAACTGAGTGTTCTCACAATCTGGTTCTCACACACGTCCCTTAGCTAATCTGTTAGCACTGAAATCCCTGCTGGCATCTGTGACAAAGCCAGCTACTACCAGCATGGATACACCTCCGCAAAGTTCTCCTTTTTGTTATGTTTTGATTAGATAGGGCTCTTGGGTGACACCCAGAAGCTGAAGAAAGTTCTGGGAAAATGAATGCAGTGGGTAGGCTGAAAAGTGAGTAAAGGCACAAGTTTTGGAGTTTTGCAAGGACGTAGGAAAAAACAGCTGTGGGGGTTTGATGGGAAGAGGTGGCTGAAGGGGGAAGAGGTGACTTGATGGGAAGTGTGGTGGGGATGCCACTTACCCCACAGAGCCTTACACTCATGCCTCCTTCCCCAAATGGGGAAAGACACCTGGTCCCCTGGAGGCTGCAGATTCTGCTGAGCAGCCCCTTTGCTGGCCTAGTGCTGTGTAAAAACTCCCTTTTCCCCTTTCCTGCTCCTGAATTTGGAACATAACAAGTCTGCCTACTTGGTATTCCCAAGGCAAAGCCTTCCCAAAGCCTAGAGCAACAGAGGGGGCAGCTTGACAGTTGTCTTTATAACCACTGAAGGATGGGCTTGCTCTCTCTTGGCATCCAAACTCGATGTTTCCAAGCAGGATTCCCATAGCCAAACTCCCCCAGGCCAGGCAGTGATGCCATGGCCACCAGCCTGAGATGGAGATTGCCTTGGCAATGCTGGGCAGAGCCTGCCTTTGCTGCCCTGCCCATGGCTGGGTGGTGTGGGCAGCCTTGGTGTGGTGGCTCTCCCATGTGGGGTCTGCACTCACCTTTGCACAGGGATGCCCTTGGGGCTGGTATCACTTTAGCAGCTCAGAAAGGATGGGGCTGGCTGGGCATCTCCTGATCATCCCAGGAGAGCCTGGTGTGTGCAAGGGGATGGGTGTGATGGCTGGGGAGGGATGTGGTGTGGGCCATGCCGGGCTCTGCCTCCTTGGCATCACCCTCCAAAGGGTGGAGGGTGCAAATATGACCAGGGGCTTTTGGGTTTGCCACAGCTGGCAGCCCTGCCTGGGGCCAGAGCCAGGCTTCAACCAGAGCAGGGAGCACAGAGTCACAGAATTGCTGGTAATTTTGAGTTGAAAGGGATCTTTTAAGGTCATCTTGTTCAACCTCCCTACAGTGAGCAGGGACATCTTCAACTACACCAGGTTGCTCAGAGCCCCATCCATCCTGCCCTTGAATGCTTCCAGGGATGGACATCCCCCCACCTCTCTGCCAGCCTGTGCCTGTGTTTTACCACCTTTTTTGTATAAGACTTCCTTATATATATCTAAACCTCTCTGTTTAAAACCAGTACCCCTTGTCCTATTGCAATGCTGCTAAAAATCCTATTTTTATTTTAGACCCCATTCAAGCACAAGAAGGCCACAATAAAATTTCTTTGTAGCCTTCTATTCTTTAAGCTGAACAACCCCAACAAGGGCAGAGAAGCTAAAGTGATGAAATCCACCCAGAAATGCCTGGGCAAAAAAAGAAAGGAGCAGGATCCTCCTCCCTCTCTGTGCAGCAGTAGGGCTGGTCAGCTTGGTTGAGTCAGGATACACTGTTATGTGCATGGGCTTGTCTGCATCATGCTGACAAACACCTTCTTACTTCTCTAAATCCTTCCATTGGAGGAATAGTTATCATGAGGAAATCATAAACACAGTGTGTCACAGCCCTGGGATAATAATTTCAGAACTCTGCCCTTCCAGCTTTACCACCACTAGGAAAACATAAAAATGCGCCTGCAGCAAAACAAATACAGTGCCCTCATTGCCCTTTGAATACTAGTCTGTGGCAAAGTTCAATAAAACATTGCCAGAACTGTTCAGTGAACCACACATTAAGTGAGGCCAGGTTAATTTTCAGCATTAATTCTTCACAGAGGAACTTGCACGTATCAGTCAGTTCTTTTAGTTTCTCATTCAAAATGAGCCTTGGGCAGGAAGAAAGTCTGTGAAAACATTCCAAATTCCCCTTTGGGATAAGTGCAGGTCCTTTGAGGCATCAGCTAGAGAGAAGGTCTGAGTTGGTGGGGGTCTGGGTGGTGACATGTGAACACAGTTCAAAGTGTTTTACCTTGACCGTGTCCAGGGGATGGCCCGCAACCACACTGGCGATTCCTGGGGATGAAAGCAAAGTATTATGCACAACACTGAAGCTTTTGTGGCAGGAGAGGGTGCAATGGGTTTAGAGGAGAGATTTCCATAGGAACAGTTGTAAGAGCAATGACCAGCAGGATGCCCCTTCCCTGACAACAGCTAAAAGCTGAGCTTACACACTTTTCTGTGTACACTCTCCTGGACCCCTTCAGCTTTACATCTCAAAGGCACCAGAGAAGGAGAACTCACATTTGTATTTCTTGTCCAGGACCAGCCCCTTTTGCACTCCTGAAAGCTCACACAAATGTTTAGCCTCAGAATGGTGAGATTCCTGTTCAACACAAGGCAGTGCTTTCTCCTGGCACAGAGTGATGTCCTGGTCCCATCAGCTGACTGCTAACGGGTCCTGCAAACTCCTCCTCCTTTGCTGTTTTAGGAGCAGTTTATAGAGATACCTATCAGAGAGGATTCAGGTACAGAGGATCCTGCTCTGCATGGAACTGTCCAGTGCCATCCTGACTTTCTCCCCATGGTTCTCTGGGGAGAAATTGGCTCATATTCTCCTACCTTTCACCCACCTACTCACACCACTCACTACCAGGAGCTGTCATGGCAGCACAGCGCACAGCTTGGTTTCCCTCTTCTCCAGGAGAATGGAACACCTGTGTGCCATGGCCAGGATATGGTTTTGTGTCTTTGTTGCAAACAACACTGGCAGGTTTCAGGGTTTGTGAAGAGTGGGTAAATTGTGATGTTTCCTCACCAGCAAATCTCTGTGCAAACCAGGTGCTTTGAGCACTACATGTAATTTCTCAGTGATAGTGGGTTAGTACTTAAAAGAGCATCATGTTCTTGGTCAACACATTATGACTTTTCTAAAAATGTGTTAAAAAAATGTTCCTTCTCCTCCCAGGCCTGGGACCACCCATGGTCTAGTGCTATGAATGAAAACTCTCATGTGTCACTGCTGTAGAGCACTGGCTCACATCCAGGACATCCTGTCCCATTGCCAGAGGTGTGCAGCAACAGCACAGGGCAGCGGGGCACAGACAGCAACCACAGCCTACAGAGATCCAAAACTCAGCTGCTCATGCAAACTTTTGGCAGAGGTTTTAGGATTTTTAGTCTGCTAATTTATTAACCTTATCTGGCAGGACACCTCTCACCCTGCTCCTGTGTGGGGTCTGAGGGGTCACCTGAGCAGAGGTTTGCTCTGCTGTGGCTGGTGACCCTGTCCTGCTGCAGCCCCGGGGCCAGCAGAGCTGGTCGCCCTCTCAGCTGGCATCTCTCAGTCCTCTGAACCTTGTGCCATTACTGACGCCTCTACGCCTCTACTGGTCGTTTGCCTTCCTTTTCTTTCTGTTTCCCGGAGTTTGCCATCGGAATTCCCGGCAGACAGGATCAATCCCTGCCGTGTCCATCAGCCCCGTGGCGGGGTGAGGAGACGGCAGTGCCTCCCCCGCGATGGGGACACGGGGAGCCCCGGGCTGGGGGCGTGCGGGGGCCTCTGCAAGCCGGCCCCGCACAGCAGCATCACAAGTTCTAAACTTGAGTTTTTAACCATCCCGCCCATGGAAGTGGGATTAAACCGCACTTGTGTAGCAAAGCAAAGCAAACGTGGGAGACGGCGGGCGGAGACACAGACCGTGGGTGACCCGGAGGGTTTTAACCCCGGAGGATTTTATTCCCGGAGAGGTTTATCCCCGGGGGGTTTTATCACCGGAGGTGTTTATCCCCAGGGGGTTTTATCCCCGGAGGGGCTTATCCCTGGGGGGTTTTATTCCCGGACCGGAGGGTTTTATTCCCGGAGGGGTTTATCCCCGGGGGGTTTTATCCCCGGAGGGGGTTTATCCCGGAGCGGAGGATTTTATCCCCGGGGGCGTTTATCCCGGGTACCCTCGCCGTGCGCCCTTCGCCGCCTCCCCAGCCGCGCTCTCGGCAGCACTCACCGCCCACCAAGCCCGCAACGAAGTCCTGCAGCTGGAGGCTCTCCATGCCCGTCCGGCGGGGCCGGGTCCCAGCGGGCAGGGGGTCCCCGCGGCTCCGTGCGGGCTCCGTCCGAGCGCTCCGCGTTCCGCGCCCGCGGTTCCAATTGCTGTGACATCACACACCGCGGCTTAAAGGAGCCGGGGACACCGCCCGGCCGGGGCGGGGAGGGTCGCGGTCCGGGCGGGCGGGACCGGGACTCGTCCGGCGGGGATGGGGCAGAGAGGGCCAAGCATCACCCCGGGGCGGGAGCAACAGCATCGCTCCTTGGGCGGGCAGCGGAGCGTGGACGGGGGGAAAGGGATGTGGGGAAGGTCATGTACACTCGCGAACTGGAGATGGAAGTACGGAGATAAAGAGTATTGCACCCGTAATCGGTTGAAAAATATCTCCGTTCCCTTCATTTATTTGACTGGGTCATCGTTTGAGGAGATACCTCCAATTTTTGTATGATCTTTCCAGGAGATAACTCCAATTTCTTTATAATCTTTCCAGAAGATAATTCCAATTTCTGTATTTTGGGGAGCAATGAACAATTGCACACCCCCACCCGCCCCGGATGATTCCCCCGGATGATTCCTTCTACGTAGTATTCACAATTTTCTGATACATCTGTTACGCATCTGTCATGCAAGACACTCCTTTCCACCCTCCTCAATCATTTTTGTTTCAAGTCTTTCAACTGTGCAGACAGTGATAAGAAAGAACCACTCAGCAGAATATTTTCTGTTTTGATCTCAACCCTTTTTCTGGGGATTGCTAGCATGCCTTTCTGACTGGGGCTGAAGGCTGGGCTCCCTCTCTTGAATCACAAATACCTGATCTTGAGCCCAACCTGGCTGTTGTGCCTCCTCTCTGGCACTTTCAAATAGTAAATCTGATGTTTTACACCCAAATGGCACCTGGCCACTCAGCACAGGACCACCTCACCACCCTCAACCAGCTCTCCTTGTGCTCACCAACTCCATCAGGAAATGTCCTCTTGGACTTCAGGGGCATGACTGCTCCCAAAAAGATGTCTTGGCCCTTGGCCACTGTACACATACATCTGGCTAAGGTTTATACTACAGCCCAAAGCAAATTTTATTCTGTCTAGATTAGATTTCTGTAGGTGGCAGTTCCTTGGGCCAGTTTTTGAGGCTTTCTGACAGGATTAGCATCAGGTTTGCTACATTGCCTTCCTTAAATGCAAGGTTGGATTTTCTTGAAATGTTTTTTGTCTGCATGTTCTGGTAACTATAGATAATGTTGGTAGCTCATGAGCAAGAAATCCTGAACACCAAAATACTGGCTGAAAATATAAATATTTAATTTTATTCCTTAAAAATTTGGTATTTCCATTGTTAAATTATATATTCCACAAAAAGGCCTTAAAACAATGTTCCCTTATGTGCATGCACCTATACACAGGAAACCTTATCACCAAGTTGGCTGAAGGGGGCTTTTGTCTAGAAATTGCTTATAGAAATTTAATATTTTGTGCATGGCTATCAGCTCAGATAATCTACATCTGAAACTTTAGATTTTTCAATGCATATAACAATGCTCATTCTTCCTGAGGAAGGTTTTCCTGAAGCACCACATCTCTAATGAATTTTGAGGGGGACTGTGGTCCTGGATAGATGTTGGAGAGAACATGTGTGCACTGTTCCACATTCCAAGCACTGCGGAAACTTGTCAGTTACTTGTTTTCTTAAACCTGCTTTCTTCTTTTTAGAAGAAATATTATTTCACATATACACTAACACAGAAAAAGGATTTTGTCCTCATTTTTCATGCACGTTTTCTTGCACAACCAGAAGAAAAGCTGGCTGAATGAGGTAATTATACAGATAGCACATTAATCATTAATCATATGAATTCTCTTTAACTGGGAGTAACACATTTCCATGACAAATTCAGAACATCTGCTAACTCAGGGAAAATACTGGACACGGTCTTTGTGCAACACTGAACCTGGAGCTGGAAACCACGTGTTATGGAGAGTTTACTCTAAAAACTCCTGGCCTAGAGGAGGGAGGCAGGGACAGGCTGGAGGGAGATGCCCTTGCAGCTCAGGACACACCCAGGAGTGCAGGATGCTCGAGGCTCCTGCTGACAGCAGTGCCCACAAACCTGTGGATGATGCCAGTGTGGGCAGGGACCTGTGTGCAAGCCGGGATAGCCAGTGCTTGCCCAGCCCCTCAGTGCCCTTTTCCTCTGTGTTGGTGAGGGGGTGTTTGTCCCTGAAGCACAGTGGCTGTCACTCAGAGAGTTTATCCTTGGTGCCAGCTGTGGGCTGGGAGCAGGTGAGTCTGTCCCAGCCAGGCTGAGGCACCTCTCTGGTTATGCACAGGTGAAGCTGTGCTGCAACTCCTTCTGCTGCTTGGAGCAGCCTGGTCTTGTGGAAGGTGTCCCTGCCTGGCAGGCAGGTTGGAACTGGATGAGTTTTAATGTCCCATCCAACCCAAACCATTCTAGGATTCTGTGATTCTGTGATTTTTACCAAGCTGGGACCACTAAAGCAAAGCTGCTTTTGGGCAGTGGAATTTTTGCTCTCAGGAGTCCTTTCCAGCATGCTGCCACATCCAGAGGCTTGGGGCTCTTATCTCCACCTGCTGCTGTCAAATAGAGCTCTGTTTGTGCAGAGCTGTGCACACACCTCCATCTCCCAGCTGGCATGACATCTCCTTTTTCTGGTAACAGGCAGCAGGGACACATGGAGAGCTGGGAAGGGATCCATCCTTTCTGCTGCTCTGAGTCCCAGCATGGCTTGGAGCCACTCACATGGGCTGGTCAGAGGCAGATAAGTGTGGTTTCCATTAGGGATGAGGAATTCTCTTCCCCCTGCCAGGAGGGAAGCAGGGAGATTGTGTCATCCTGAACACTCTGGATTCTGCCTCCTTCTCAACCACATCCCCTTTTTTTTTTTTTTTTTTTTTTTTTTTTTAGAGTACCTCTCCCACTCTCATTTTACCAGTTTACATAGTTTCCACAGCAGGTTTATAATGCTACCAATAAAAAGGAAGGAATTTCCCACTGTCTTACCTGGAGCTGTGTATTTTCTCTGGGAGAGCATTGCTGTGAAGGAACTGGAACAGACTCAGGAACTTGTGGTAGATTCACACCCAACTGCTCTGGGAGTTAAAGAATCAACTCAGCAGAGACAGAGAATGTTAGAGATAGAAGGGAATTATTAATTTCATTTCCATCTGTAAACTATTTCTGGGTTAGGATGCATTTCACTGTAAATTCACTTTCAGATTCCCTTTAAATATTCCTTTTAAATTCCTTTAAAATATTAACCTGTTAGTAACAAAAATGGCTTAAGCTGCTGGACAAGATACAAGTAAAATGACATTGAACCTCACTGCTGCAGCCAGAGTCACTGGTACCACATTCTAATGCTTGGTGTCTCTTTGAGGGGCTGAGTCACATGAGCAGAGCCCAGTAAATTAAAAAAGCAATGTACAAACAGTCTGAAGCAATGTGTAAGTGGTGATAGGAGGACAACTTCATGGCTAGAGCAAGCAGACAGACCCAGGCTGTGGGAAGCCATGGGGGCACATAGCAGAAATAGTTTTTCCTTCCAGGAGCTACCAAACACGCCTGTTTCTGTAGGCAGCAAAACATGAGTGCTTGCTCTGCAGGAATGTACATGGCAGATGAATTAGACACAAACACACCAGAAACAGGCATGGAGGGCCCCACTGTGAACAGCTGGAAAGCTCTTCTCTGCCTTTCCTTGCCCAAGACCTGGGTAGGGTTTACTGGAGGAGAAGCATTCAAGGAAGAAGTAGGCAGTGAAGGGAATCCTCTGGTCTTTTCATCAGCTGTATCTATATCACCATATCATATCAATAATATCATATCACATGTCATATATCATATCATATCATATCATATCATCATCATATCATCATATCATCTCTCTATGTATTTATTTTTATTTAGGGAACTCTTCTGAGGAATGCCATGAGAAGATCTCTCTCCAGACCTACAGGCAAGACCCAGCTGATACAGTTCCATGGTGCTGCACAGAGCTGGGACCAACTGCCCCCAGCCTCCAGCATCAGGATCTAACAGATCTAATATATCTAACATATCTAACAGATCTAACAGATCTAACATATCTAACATATCTAACAAATCTAACAGATCTAACAGATCTAGCAGATCTAACATACCTAACATATCTCCCCAGATCCCAGCCTGACTGAGCACCAGCCAGCAGTCAGGGCAGACATTCCATGAGCAGCTCCAAACACCATCCAACACCTTTTCTTCATCTCTGCAATCAATACCACCAGGGAGAGGAATCACAAACACTGTTAATCAGAGATTTCAAAGTTGCAAATACCAATCTTGGTGCTTGTAAGCTGCAGGAAAATTTACATGAGAGAAGCAAACACCACTGCTTTGTGGGCAATGCTTTGATTGAATGGGCACAGTGAGACAGTTTCTCATTTGTGTTAATGGAGAAGCATCCTTTGTTTGTGTTCAGTCTTGCTGATTCCCTGCTCACAAAGTCCTGTTTAAGCCCCATTAATTCACTGTGGAGTCTGTAGGAAGAATTTGTGTTCATCCTTTCTGGAAGGCCTTGCAGTATCACTGTAGTGAAAGGAAGAATCCAGACAGCATCAAGCTGAGAAGGGCTTGGGTAGGAAAAATCAGCAGAGTGAAGATGGGAAAGTGGGGAGCAGAGCCTTGGGTCTGCTGGAGAAATCCTGTTCACCCTTTACAAATGTCTCCGTGGCAATTATCTGGCATTATAAACAGGACTCCAGGGAGGCCCCTCTGGAGGCTCCTTGAAGTCCAGTAACGCAGGGAAGAGTGCTGCACCTTCAGCCTGAGCTGGATGTGTCCTTGTGCATTTTGGGTCCAGGAGCTGCTGAAGATGAGGAAAGCCTCAAGAACAAATTCCTGCTCGTGGCTCCTTTCCCTGGGACAGGAGGTGTGTGAGCTGCCCTGGAGCTCACGGGGGCTAGTGTGGTGAAGAGTTGCCCATCGCCTGGACACACAGGGAAAGCAAATACTCTGCAGCAAAGAGCCAGGCCTTCTGCTGGGCTTCAGCAGAGGGAGGATGTGACAGACATTGCAAAGGAAAAAAACACAGACAGTGAAATTCTGGCAAAAGCAGCTGCTCATCACCCATGGTCCCATTGCCATCCAGGCAGCTGGGTCTCACAGTGAAGGGTCAGTTCCCTGCAGGACAGCATCTCCCACTGGTTTGGTGTTGCCATGGGACACAGGAATGTCTCAGCACCAAAATCCTCACACTGGGCTCCACTCAGCTCAGGCTGCTGGGCTTTACAGGAGCTGGGTCCTGGTGTGAAAATTCTAGAGCTTTTCACTCTGTGGATCAGAGCCCAGATTTGGTCTGAGTTGTGTTCTTGTGGTGTCTGTCTAAAGCTCAAGGAAATGTTTATTCTTCAAAATGTATTATTCTGCCAATGGCTCATTCCTGTGCATCCTTGCTGTCATTCCAGAGACACCATCAGTGTTTACAGCACTACCAAAAGGAGCATATGCACAAAAACTTCAGGTATTTGTCACAGATGCAATGCTGATTAATTGCCTTGTTGCATATATCAACACTTTTTCTCCAAAACCTATGAAAGCAACAGAAACAAATTGCTGGAATGTACTTCCCACAGCACCAAGAGCCACATTTTGGTACTTTGAGAGCGCCAGAGCCCCAAGGACCTGGACTGATGTTTGATAATATTGGGCCGACAGTGCCACCAAAAGGAAATGGGATAAACTATCCATCCTAGAAAGGCCTCCTGGCTGTTTTTGGAGAAGTTTCCCCGGCTGCCGTCCCTCCGGATCTCTGCTTTACCCCTTCCTCCATACACGTGTCTCTGTAAGAAACACTCACAGCCCTCCTGAGGCACCGGGGAAGAGAAATTATTGGTTTAGCCGGGAGAGTCTCTTTTTAGCAGCTGAAGATATTTCCAGCTCTGTAAAATGATATAGAATTGCTTGACTACTAAATTACAGCGCATGGAAATTTTTTTCTTTGTTTTGGAAAACATATTCCCCATATGCTGCAAAATATTTTATTTGTTTGTGGCTAACTGGAGCAATTTTATTATTTTGTTTCCAAGCAGGCAGTATGACAAGAAATGAAATATTTTAGAGTTTGTCCAGATCTTTAAAGCACTCATTGCTGTAGCTGACTTTGCTAAGCCTATCTGACAGGCTTTACATTAAGCTGGTATCACGATTGCAAGTTTATCTGAATTTGACGTGGATTCTCGGTCTCCATTTACAGAGGATGATGGATTCAAATGCTGCTCCGAGGCTGCTTTTCCCTGCTCTGGCAGCCGGGGTGGCTGCAGAGGGTGCTGTTCACACACCAGTGCCGAGATGGACTCTGCACAGCAGGACACAGCCCTGCGTGGAGGGCCTTGACAGCTGGCCTGCAAACAAAGCTGAGTTAATGGAAGAAATAACAACTGATGATTTCGAGTGTATGCATAGAAAGGAAGAAGACAAGGCTGTCAGCATGGAAACAGATTGGAAAAGATACATGAAAATTTTTTTAAGCTAGACTCTGTGCATAAGTAGATATGTGTATGTGCCTTTTTTAATTTCTGTAAAACTTTTGCCAATTATATTGACACTAATTGCAGCAATGAATATACTAAGTTATTGTGATGTAACTAATGACTTAAGATCACACTTTGATTAAAGTATATAAGCTGGAGAACATGCAAAATAAAAACTTTTTTCTTCTTGGACCATGATCACGTGTGTATGTCACGTCCGACTAACGGTGACAGCCCTGGCATCCAGGGGGATGGTCAGGAGGTTCCTGCTTGGATGTCACTTCAGGCTCTGCACAGACCTGGGTGCTACAGCTGCATCTGAGCACTCTGATTGACTATGACAGAGAAAAGCACATCCCACCCTGTCTTGGTTTGGTACCTTGGATAAAACACTGTTTGGATATGTAGCATGGCAGGATCTTGTAGCTCCTGTGGGGTCTCAGCACACCCTGGGTGTCCCCAGACTGGTGTGGTTGAGGGGGAAAAGCCAGAGAAGGGGGTGCAGTGAGGGCAGGCTCATCACCTGGAGCAGAGCAGGGAGGATCAATGAGCTTTGCACAAGCTGTGTTTCCCTTGTTGTGGGGGAAGGAGCTATATCCCTATTTCTTTTTAATCTGATGATGAGGAAACCACAACTTGGGCTCCCTGCACTGATGAAGTATAAAAATAATCTTTTGTCACAGTCTTAAGGATCTTTGTCTCTCCCCAGCATTTGGCACGAGCTGTTATTTGTTTTACCAACCTGAAAATGTGCCATTTGTTCCTGAGGAATGGTCCAGGCACAGCTGGACTGACAACCAGGCTGTCAGTCCCACCCTTGGGTCTCAGAACTGGAGCTCTCCTGCAGCATCACGTGTCAGGAGTCAGTAATTGACTCCTTTGGTATCATTCAAAACTTCATCTTCTCTTTTCAAAGGCAGCTTCTTGCCCTCAATAATGATAAAACCAGGCTGTGCTCCTACTACCAAATGCTGCTTTCTGCCCTATAGTTTGATTTTCTGTGTTTCAGAGGAGCATGGCACAGTTTTCAGTGTGGTGCTTGCAGGGGACACCAGGATGGGGCAGGGATGAGGACACGGGTGCAGGTGGCACGTGATGGTGGGGACCACGAGCCTTCTCCTACTGTGGGACATCCTGAGGAGCTTTTACAGGACTCAGCAGCTGGGATAATTTTTTCATGATGGTTTTTAAACCCATTTCATTTCAGCATTCAATGCATTTGCCTTTCTCATCATCAACTATCCAATGGTTTAGAAAGCTGTTTTCTTCTCTCAAAATTCCTGCCATGGTTTTGCTTCTGGTTGTCCTTGGGTTTCCTCTAATCCTGCCTCTCTAGCAAAGGCAGCTGCAGCTCCCCCACTCCTCCAGACCACCTTGAGGACCATGATTTTCAGCATTTGGCTCATCACCTATGCAATTATTTTCCATTCAGAGGGTACACACTGGTGCCAGCTAACAGGTGCCACCAACAGAGTGGTCTGAATGGGCCAAAGGTAATGGTGACCTTTCAAGTTGTGGCTGTGACATTTTTACAGATGGAATATTTTTACCTGCTCGGGTTTTCTGGGTTTGTTTTTATTTGTGATTTTTAAAAAAAAATATACAGTTTCAACATAATTTTTCCAGTTTTCTGCCTATCCCTATCAGGAGTAATGTCAGAGCCAGTCCAAACCTGGCTGGATTTTTTTTACTACTGCTGTGTGAGCATGTGGTGAGGAACAGGCACTGGAGAGTGAGGGTTCTCCCAAGGGCAGGCTGGGACTGTGCAGGGAGGAGGCAGAAAGCTCCTGTTTCCAGCCTCAGCATCCCCCTCAACAAGCCTGTCAGCCCTGCCCCTCAAACCACAGCATTTTGCTTGCAAAAATACAGAAAAAAAAGACAGAAGGGAGAAAAATGTTTTCAGTGAGGGACTTAGAAGAAGCATCAGAAGACTTGTTCTCAAATTATCCCAAGATCATTCCATTCCATCCATCGCTGCTGCTGCTCAGTGGAAAAATCACATAAATAAAACTAGTCCAGACCTGCTGTACATGAAGACAAGCAGAAACTTCCAGCTTGTTTTATTACCCCACATCTGCTTGCTGCTGCATGGAGTTTTCTGTAGTTGGTGTGAACCAAATCTCAAAGCTGTAGGCACCACGCCTGGATGTGCAGTGACTCTACCCCTGTCCCCTCTCAGGTATCCTGTTCTTCAGCAGCAGGTCCCAGGGAAATAGGGAAATAGCTGCAGCAGGTAGAGCTGAGGCTGTGTGCAGCTACCCCCAAAGTCACACAGTTAGTGCAATTAATGCAATTAGCAGTGCTGGGGCCAGGATTGAGCTACCCAGGCTGCTGCTCTCACTGCAGCTCACCCCACTCACAGCCTCTGTTTATTCCTTTTCTTTTCCTTCTGTGAGTTTTTATGTTTTATGAACTTTCAGAGTTCCAATTGTCCTTGTCTCTCCCATCTTTCCCTCATGAGACAGCAGCAATGATTGGTGAAAAAACAAAAAAGGTTGTTTGTGTTTTTTCTCCCCAACTCTTTCATTGCTGGTGATTCACGAGTGCCGTGATTTCCCTTCGTTTCTGCTGAAGTTTTCAGTAGTTCCTTCCCCTGCCCATTCTGTGTAACAATTCAGTCTGAGAAACATCTTCACCCCATTAGGAACAGCTTTGGGTACATAAAGTTGAATGCAAAGGGTAAAAAAAATGTTTGATGGCTGAGCTATGCTCTCATCCAGGAAGCAATCTGGCAATCGGCACAGGGTCCCCAGGGCACCCGAGCTGAAAAACAGCTCAACCCTCACTCCTAGCACATCACTGAAGCTACTTACCCTGATGAAATACTAAAACTGCTATCAATCATACCTGGAGCATGAAGAAGCTGATGGCTTCTGTGTCACCTAGCAATGCCAGCTTCCTTTTAAATAAAAATTACTTGGTGGAGTGCTGTGGAGTTACCACCCAGCCACCACCATACCCAATTTCAGGCTGCTACAGAAATCAGCATCACTCCATAGATCCTCAAAAGCTGGAACAAACTGACTGGGAATCTGACTTCTTCTCAAGGGGCTTCAGGTAGATCTGATTTTGGTTACTCAGGGACTATTTGGCAAGTGGCCCGTCAGACAGCAGGGCCGTTGTGGTTAATCCTGGCTGTGTATCTGAAATCAGCACAGAGCTTTGCAGGGGCTGCCAGCTCCATGTGGGACCAGCAGGATGCATCTCCATCACACTCAAGTCACGAATCCAACCACCTCCCATGGGTGGTTTTACACCCCATCTGCCTGCCCTGCTTGTTTAAGCATGTCCTTTGAAATCTTTCCTCAGGAAATTCTGAACAACCTTCAGTTTTGGTCTGTTTTAGAATTTTTGTGCTCCCTGCTAAAGCATGGTCTCTTCTCTCTCCAGATGACCAGCACATTCCCTGAGAGCTCACCTCCCCTTTCTGCCACTGTCCTTCCTCGTGAAGCATTTGATTTTCCTTTTCTTTCTGAGAACAAGCAAAGATAAAAGTGTTTACCAGCCACTTAAAGATTTATTTTTCCATTTTTGTAATCTTCTAGGACAAGAGGAAACAGCCTCAGGTTGCACAGGGGAGGTTTAGGTTGGCTGCTAAGGAAGATTTCTTCGCCAGAAGGGTTGTCAAGCATTGCAATAAGATTCCTAGGGAAGTGATGGAGCCATCATCCTTGCAGGGATTTAGAAGCCATGTGGATGTGGCACTTAGAGACGTGGCTTAGTGGTGGACTTGGCAGAGCTGGGTGAATGGCTGGATGATCTCAGAGGGCTTTTCCAACCTAAATTGTTCTATGACTCCATGCTGTTCTGACTGTGAAGCTCCTTCATGCCCATTGCTGTCCCCAGACCCCTCTGAGGGGTGAGCTCAGCTGTCCCTCCCTGTGTTGGACATGGTGAGCCACGTTTCCCAAAGGGTAGAGCATTCCCATCAGCTCCTGGAGAAAAGTCCCAACTGTGCCAGCAGATCTTTGTTTTATATACAACCTGTTGGTGCTTTCCCTCTGCCAACATGGTTTAACAATTCATTTTGGAAACTGTAACGTTGAAGGCCCTGTGGGCTGAGGAATGTTTCAGACACAAAGGCTGACTGTATTTCACATCCTCATCTGCTCATTTTCTTAGTCTTTATATGAACATAATTGCAAGATTATCCTTCCTACTTTCAAGTGAGAGCACCATCAAAGAAAAACAATATCCAGCCAGCAGGTTCAGGCATGTCTGGGGAGGGTAATAAAATGCTAAAAAAATGGAAAATGTTTTTGATGCTGTCTGTTGCTACAGCTGTGAGTGCATTGCTGAGAGTCGGGAGGAGATTCCTCCAAATTTCATAGCCAGGATATAGATGGATAACTAGAAATAAATCAAGACACTCACAGACCAGAGCCAAATGGTTTGCAGTGGTGTAGAGAGAGGATCTTGATTTGGGAAACACAATGATTAATTTATTTTCATAGAGTAATTACCAATTAATCATTTGGCTAATTATGTTGTGTCATGAATTAGTTATAAACAGACTTCAGCCCAATTATGAGGACTCAACTAGATCATTTAATTGAATGTTTATGCTTCCAAAAAGGCTTCAGAAGGCTTTATTTAGAAGCTGAACACATACATCTAACTGGAAAATGGCACACATTTAATCACTCACAGCTAAAGATGCCTTAAATTACACCCTGTTGTAATTAGGAGGCTTAGTGGTGTATCCATAGCTGAGCTTGACCTCTGTGATAATGCCAGTTGTTTCAGTGTGTAATCATTCCTTTACATCAGACCCTTTTTTTCATGAAAATGTTGGTATCTAAGGGAGTTCTTTTACTTCATCAGATGTGGAGACCTAAAATAAACATTCTTCTCTATGCTGACACATGACAGCATTAACAATTGAAAATAAAATTGCACATAATATGCTCTTTCAAAGAACGTCCTCAAAGTTTCAGGAGAAAATACCAGCTGTACATAGCAGACTAATACTTAGCAGCTCAAGTTATCCCTTGGGGGTACATCTGCCAAATATAAATATTAATGAAAGAGAATTGTGGCAGGAAGATTAAGATTCATTAATCATTATTATTAGCCATCATCAGGTGCTAACGGGGCAGCTGCTTGGAGTGAGACCCCCTCAAGTTTACCCAGAGCACCCATTCACGAGGATGCCATAAGAGAGTGAGCCCTTCAAAGGAAGGGATCAGCACTCTGCTGCCAGAGGAAATGCATTCAGGGAGTAAATCCAAAGCCTGGTGGCTGTGGGTGTGAGTTGGGTCCCTGAAAGGATGTGGTGAGACCAGGGCCACAGTCTCTGGTTTAAGGGAAAATACAGCCAGAGAAGCCAGGAAAAGCTGCAGCTTCCATGCTCTGGTGGGATACAGAGGATTTCACAAGATTCCCCATCCGAGGCATTGCTCAAACACCGTGCAGATGTCAGACCCTATTATTAGCTTTATATTGTGTTGGGGTTTTGATGTCTCAGGCATTGCAGAGCTTTGGAGTGGGAAAGAGTTCACTGCCTCCTCCCAGGCAGGGCAGTGTCTATTTTCACAGCTCTGGTCAGCCAGGCAAGCTTAACCCCTCACTCTCCACCACACTCCCTTTGCATTGCTTGTGTTGCCAGTTTCCTTCAGGTCTTGCTCCTGCAAAAATTTCCAGTTTATCTGTTTGCCTTTGATAATTTTGCTCAGTACAAGCCACCTTGGCGTGTGCTTACTCTTTGGTGTAATTGCAGCAGAAGGAGCTCTGTGTCACTTCTAGGCTTTGGCATTATTTTTTCTCAGCTAAAACCACAAGAGGGTGGCCCAGTCCCCCCTCAGACAGGCAGGTGGCTGTGCCCCACCCAGTTACTGATGCTCAGGACTCAAGGAATGGTTCATACTGGAAGGGACCACTGGAACTCATCCAGTTCAACCTCCCTGCTCAAGCTGGATCCCCTAGACCACATCACACAGGATTGTGTCCAGGTGGCTTTTGATATCTCCAGGGAAGGGGGCTCCAGAGCCTTTCCTTCCCAGTGCTCAGTCACCCTCCCAGTACAGAAGTTCTTCCTCATGCACAGAGGTGGGTGCTCAGAAAAGCAGAGCACATTCCCCTGCACAGTGGATATATTTCAAACATGAGTTTGGAGGAGTCCACAGCTCAGGTGATCCTGATGTTCAGCTGTCCTTGGGGATGCATTTCTCCATTTATATTTGCCAGTAGCAGAAAGTAGCCCAAGGACACCAGCCTTGACAAAAGGCTGCAAACTGAAATACATAGCACATGCATTTTTCCATATGTGAAACTCTAATGATTGCTGCAGAAGTCAAGGACTACATAATTTGGATCAGGTGCTGGCATTTCTGCCTTGCCCACTGCCTGCAAATCCCATCAGCTTGTGTTCCTGGGAAAGGCAAAAGTGCCCCAAGGAGCCTGGGAGGAGTGAATGGGAGCTGGTAGCACTGGGGTAGGGACAGATAGATTTATGGGGGATTATGTAGGTCAGCAGGCTGTTTGCTTTTTCACCATCCCTTCCCACTTGCATCATTAACTGAGAAAGGGCTGAAGACTGGGCCAGCCTGTGCCTTCACCCCAGCCCACCTTTTCATATTTTAAGGAACAGTTTTATTTTGGGCAGGTACCTCACTTGGGTCCAAACACGTTCATTCTGTTGAGATTTAGGATATAGCTCTGCGTGTGTAGAGGAACATGTCTGTGTGTCAGGACAGACTGATGGAATCCATTCTAGGGTCCAGGTGTGACAGAAGCACAGCTGCTTTCCCTCCTGTTGCATCAGCTTCCCTGTGGATAATCAGACCTTGCAACCCTTGCTTCTTCATTCCTTCTTGTTTTCCACATGTTCCTGCTGCTGATCAGCATCCAGCACAGCCCTCAGGCACTGCCTTTAGCCTCCCCCTGCTCTGCAGAGCACAGTTCCTCCTCATCTCTGATGTGGTTCCTAAATTGCATTGGCAAAGCACCGAATCCTGGATTAGGCTGTTCCCCAGCCCTGGGCTTGCCCAGTGATATGCATGTTCTGGTATTTGCATGGAGGTGTATATTCAAGGTATTCTCTAGTCACTCACCATAAAAACAGTTCTGAAAGGAAGCCAAGTTGTTTCCTATTAATGACTCACTTCCATTCCTCCCCATCACGTTGCTGGGCAGGGCAACGTTTAAGCTTCTTTGTTTCATGCTGAGTTCTGCTCTTCTGTGATAAATGCTACTTGCCAAAAGCTTCCTTTGTAGCAGAGTTCAAAATAAATTTATTAAATCATATCCATTGACACAGTGCAGATTTGGGAGAGAAAGGGGAGTGCTGCTAACTACAGTCCTTGGGGCCGGGGGCACACCAATACATTCAAATGTCGGGGAGCTAATTTTCTCCCTAAAACAACATTTATTGGAGTTTAGGTTTATGTAAGGAATGTGCTGTTCTGTTCCACATGGGAGGACTGGAGGCCCAAGCTCCACCTTGCTGAGGCTGATGGAGTTCTCTCATTGATTTCAGGAATCTTTGGGTCTAGATCTTAAGGTCTGCAGTGTTTTACTAAAACAAGTCTCTTGTACCTGACTTCAGAGACAAATTCCATAACCTGACATGTCTCTGTGAGTCTTTTTATTGACTTTGAAGTAGGTTTTTCCCAAGGGGTACACAGGGTAACAAATATTGTAGCTAGAGTCTTGTCCCCTCTTTCCAAATGAAATCTGACATCAACTGTTGAGAAAGAAGAACCTGCATTATCAGAAATCCCCAAAGACATCTATAATCATCACCACTTTTGCTATTAAAGGGCAGATTTTGCCGTGGTTTGTTTGGTTTGTTTTATGAATTAACTTTGTGAATTCATGAGATTAAAAGCTTAAACAGGATCAATGAAGACTGCACAGCATGCATCAAAGTAATTGCAGATTGTTTTTCAAACTTCAGAGGATTGCTAGTGTTGAAGAACTGAAGGTTTAGGGCAGTAATTATGAATTTTTCAAATAGAGAGATGAAAGGAAATACATTATCAGTACACAAGGATGAAGCACACTGTGTGACCAGGACCACTCTTGGGGTGAAGGCACATGATGTCCTCACCAAGGCAGGAATCTGATCCATGGAGCAGTTTGAGAAAAATGGTTTGCTGCCTGTGTACAGGATGTTAACTATGTGGAAAAGTAATAAAGTAGCATAAACCTTAGAGAGAAACACAGACACTTCCAGAACTGCCCTCCATCCTTTCCTTTTTACCTCTGAGCAAACTGTATGGAAAAAACATTAAAATCCTGAGTTTTGCTCAGCTCCAATTTCAAGATGGCAACATATGATATGATATTTGCCAGCTTTTGATTAAAATTAGGCTTCTCTGATCCATGAGCATAAAGCTTGTAATATTCTCATCTCCCAAATCCTTGATTTCTGATGTTCACTGCTCCCATAAATTATCAAGTACAGCCAATAGAAAGCAGCTAATTTCTATCTTGTAAAAATCAGGCAGATTTATGGATTTGATACTACATCGTTCAAAGTATTTTAATATGCCAAATTTATGGAATTGCTGAATTTAATATTCACAGAACAATCCACACCTGCTTTTCAGACAGAATTCCTTCCCTCCTCTGCCTGATCCCTTGAGTTGGATAATCTCACTCTATTTTGTATGGCTTTCTTTCAACGTTCCCAAGACATCAGCCTTCTTTGTGCTTAAAACCAGAAGCTGTTTCAGTCTGACTTAGTTCATCTGGAATCTGATTTCTCATGTTTTTCAGCAGGAAGGTGGCACTGGGTGCCCCTGGGAAGGCAGGGATGCAGGAGGCATGCTTAGTGCTCTAGCTGCATTCCTGATTCCAGCTGGGGCACCTGTGTGAGGACATTGGGATGAATTTTTTCCAGTCTGGATGACCCCAGGTTTTTTTTAACATCTTTTAAAAACCTGGGGGTGAGGCAGCACTTTATCCTGAGCAGTGCCAGAAGAAAGACTGGGATCAAAGCTCCTGTCTGGGAGTTCTGCTGATTTCCAGCATCCGACCAAAACCCCTTCCCAACTGGTCAAAAACCACTGAAGTGCAGTGTAAGCAGAAATTATGATTAAAACCATCATGTACTTTGCATGGCTGTAGCACTCCTGGTCTCAGTGTCACACTTACCACAGGGAAAACTGGTTTACCTGTAGATCTGAGAATAGTGAATAGTGAAATGCGATGTGCTTTTCTTCTTCAATCCTTAAAATAGGTAACATCGGTATATTTAGACACAGCCTGTCAATACACCGTCATACCAGTGTGGAACCATTTCAGAGACACTTGCAGCTTCACTAACTGGTTGGAGTGAACTCACCTATTTGGGGCAGAAATTGTCTGTGCACAGAGCAGGGATGGGAAAGAGCCATGTTTCATCAGCTCGTGTGGTGTCTCAAGGAGGTGACATAGTTGGCAGTAAGGAGAGGATGTTGTAAGATTTCACAACTGCAAAGAAAATACTGAGCTGACCTTTTTGGTTAGATTCTCATCTGGCGTAAATCAGTTAAGATTCACCAATGCCAAAATGTTTCTGGATGCTGTTTCCCAATTTTCCAGCATCAAAACTGATGTTTATAGACGCTCCTAGTTTCACATATTAAAGTAATCAGGAGTATTTTCATTACTGGCTGTGCAAGTGAAATGAAGACAGATATAATGGAAATGTGTTCAAAAAATCATATTGACAAAGAATTTAAATAAAAATGAGTTTTTTCTCCTGTGTATGGCTGTTGTGCACAGGTCTAACAGATGCCAGTAATACAATGGAAGGATTGTAGTGAAGGGGAAAGGAAATGTATTTCCCAATCCCAACTGGAAATTATGTCTCTTTTTAATTCCTCCAAGCAACTTAGATTTAAATAATTTTTAATTTTTTTCCCATTGACCATTTCTCATAGCTGCGCATCCCTTGAGTGAGCATCTTGCCTTTGGGATTAGCTACAGAGACACACAGTTCTCTTCCTCATGTCTAGAGAAATTTTATTGGATTTCCCAAGCTCCTGCTCTGCTTCTTTCTGCTTCCATTACACAGTCTGGGATATCACTTGTTGGGGATTTTTCTGAGAGAAGGAATATTTTCATTTTATTCAAATTCATGCAGATTTCCATGTTGTCATAGGTTTCAAGAGATTCTCCTTCACATCTGCATCCACAAAACCCCTTGTTTCTTCTCAGGACACCAAGCAGCTGCCACGGAGATTCCAAACACTTGATCCTGCCCTTTGTCCTCCTTCTTTGGTCTCCAGAACTTCTATCCTGGTGAAGGACTCTGTTCTTTCAAGTGGGCCAGTGCAAATCCCTGCCTCAGTCCTGTAGTAAGGGAAGTACCCGCTGCAGGGATGGGGCTGGTTCAGGGCTGGGAGCCCACTGGGGAAGGAGGGCATGGGCAGGCAGAGTGCAGAGCTGCTGGCTCCCAGCAGCTCCTGGGGCTCTTCCTTGCTTGGAGGAGAAATTGTCCTCGTGCTCAGCTCCAAACTTGGCAGGACACTCTGAAAAAAACATGTACAGGACCAAGAGCTGAGGTGTCAGATGATGGGGTGTTGGGAACAATGGTGCTTTTGGGATCACAGCAGGGGGACAGGTCCCAGCCAGAGCCAACATTGTCCCACACAGCAGCAATCTGGGTCCACAGGCTGTTCCAAGGGAGAAGGGACCTTGCAAGGGCTGCTGTATCTCGTCCTTGCAGATAGCTCTGCTCCTGCTTTGTGTTTTCAGAGCACAAGTCATAATTTTCTTCCTAAGGGGCTAATTTTGAGTAGCATTTTGACGTCAGATGGGCCTGCCTCTCTTATTCCCTTCTTACCCTTTTTCAAAACATCCAAGGTGAGTTCACCTGAACCTAATTTGCAGGTATTTAACCCAATATAAGCATATATGTAATCTGTATGAGTGGTTGGCCAAGAAGCTCTTCAGATATCCCACAGCAAGGAAGATATCCTGTGGAGTGGCTGAATAACTCACTTTCATATCCAGCTTAGTGTTAGCCTTGCCTTCACTGGAGCTTCTTTCTCTTTCTGCGCAGATGTGAGGTGCTGGGCAGACACAGATGTGGGATGTTCTGTAGTAGGGCAGATACTCAAGGTCCAGCACCTGGGAATGTGGGCCAGGCTGCTCATTGCAAAGCAGGAGGTTGGGATTGAGGCCTTCAGGCCTGTCCCTGGTCAGCAGGATGTTTTCCAGACCTCCTGAGTAGGGTGACAGGGCTGTGGTGTTGTTCTGTCTCCACATCCTGAAATAAAGTTATATTTGGCTGAACAAGATAAATCTGTGCCATCAGTGGGCAAGAACCACAATCAAAGTTCCTGATGTTGATCCCAGGCCATGGCACCTCAGCCATTGCTGAGAGAGAATCAGACCAGTGAAAGACCAAGAATTGCAAGGATTTCACATTGTCTTTCAGCTCTTTGTTCTTGACTCTTGAAATGCTTTTTCATGTAGGGTTTTCAATTAAATCTAAATACCAAGTTAGCTCCTATACTCTCAATCAGTCTTTAGTAGTTCACATAGAAAAAAAATGTGATTTGGTATATTCTCCTTGTTGATTAAGAATAGCAATAAAAAAGCTCAAAAAACAACCCCCAGTCTCACTACCTGATTTTTCACAGGCTCCTGTTCAGCACTGTATGAAACCATAGCAGAGAGAGTGCTTTTACCTCGTTTGAGGTTAAACTTACATCAGATTTCATGAGCTGCTTTGGAAGATTCCAAGCCAAAGAAAAGAACTCCCACAGCCTTAGGCTATTTAGGGTGATTTATGGTCTCCTGAAAACCTTTGTGGGTCAGCAGTGATTATGAGCATTCTGGAAAAGGAAAGAACATTGAAATTTGGATAGATCCTGAAAAAAATTTGTAGAACCCTCCTTCCTCCAGATATAATTATTTGAGTTTTCTGTACAACCAAAATGGGCATGTGCAATTAAGGTCTTCAAAAGAGTTTGAACTTAAGGTTTCAAATCACTTCTTCTTCCATCTTTGTCTTTATTTGGAAAGCTAATTAACATATCATTGCTATATAAGGCACTATTTTACTGGGGGAAAAAAAGGTCATCTTGCTGTTACAGGTAAACACACAAATATTTTTGCACTAGAAAATTTATCTGCTTCTTGGCTATTTGCTACTCTGGTGCTGTTATTTCCCCATCCACACTGACCTTCTCTTGCTTTTTTCTTCTCCAAAGCCCTATCTCCGAGGTTTTCTGCACTTTAAGGATACCTTAAAAATATTTCATTAAAATGAGCCTGAACCTACCCATTGGGTAATGTAACTTGCCAAGCACCTGTTCACCAGGGTGACACAAAGGATATTTTAATGGTTACCACGTGCTCAAGAAGAGTCCAGGAAGGGGAAAGCCAGCAGGGAGAGAATCTTCATCCTGCATCTCTAGCTGCCATGGTGATGGGGTTCCAGGGGAGCATCACAGAGGGGGAACACCCCACCCAACCCAGCTCCCTGCTGGCACAGGGCTCCCTTTCCTCCTCCCCAGCACAGTGTTCTGGGCATCCTGGCTTTGCTGGGATGTTTGCAGATGGCCTGGATACTTTCTAGAGAGGCACCAGTTGCTTTTATCTCTGCCAGTGAGGTAATGAGCTCCTCAGACAGGCCCTGGTAAAGCAGACATTACTTTCCTTCGCCTCCTTCTTCTCTGGTGTAGGAGAGAATGTTTGATGGACTTCCAACCATGTGAGCAGCAGCCAGAGTGACACATTCAAAAGGATACATTTCAATAGAAATAGCTTCAGATTAATGCAGGGTTTTTTATTTTCACGCTAATTATTGTAAAGACAGTGGTAAGTAACATTCCATTCTATTGCAACAAAATCACAGAATCACAAGGTGGTTTTGGTTGGAAGGGACCTTAAATCTCATCTTGTTCCAACCCCCTTTTGTGGGCAGGGACACCTTCCACTATTCCAGGTCGCTCCAAGCCCCATCCAAACTGACCTTGGACACTCCCAGGGATGGGGCAGCCGCAGCTGTTCTGGGCAGCCTGTGCCAGGGCCTCCCCACCCTCTGAGTAAAGAACTTCTTCCTAACTTCTAATCTAAATCTCTCACTTTTTTAGTTAAAAACCTTTTCCCCTTGTCCTATCACTATTGGCCTGTGAACAAAGCTGCTCTCCCAGTATCTGCCCTTATAATGATGCATTTCTAGTTCATAAACACAGAAGAAAGCATGAGAATGCCTCAATTGTGGCTTTTAAGGTATTTCTAAATCATGTATTTTCATACTTTAAAAGAAGAATTTTTGCTGTAAATAAAAAGAAAGAGACAGATTTGATGATATTTCACACTGAAATAGTTATCATGTGTCTTCCATTTAAACTTAAAATACATTTTGCTACGTTAGAGATTTTTTTTCTTATTACTGCATCAACATGTATGTATTTCAGAGCTTAGCTGGCAAGTGTAATGGAGTGGAGCAACTTCTCTGACAATACATTAAAAATGCTCCTAAATAACTGAGTAATGGAGTAATTCTGAATAAGATTCATTTCTGCATAGTATTTGATCTATTTACTGAAAATCCAAAGCTCTAAAGCACAGGAATGATTTTGAATGGACTTTTACTATTCATCCCATACATTATCCTGGTTGGTGCCTGCAGTAAAAAGTGGTTTATTATAATGTGATTTCTCAGCTGCAACAGTCTGATATACCAGCAGCTGATGAAGTGTTCAGGCACCCAAAACCCCACCATCACTGAAATTCATTACCACAAAGGTTCTGCCAGAACTAATTGCTGTCAAGCCTGCATATGCACATCTTAGTTTTATTTTACAGAATGACAGAGCTAGTGCTGGTACAAACCAACAGGAGCAAACCCCTCCAGGCTGCAGCACAGCCCAGCACCCTGCTGGAGCTTCCTCCAGTCAGTTAACACTCAGGCAGGCCCAAGAACAGTCTGAGGATTTGGATGTGCTTTTTTCCCTTGAAACTGAAATATGGAATTTGTGGGCAGAAGAAATAATGACTGAATATGGGAGGGACTTAGGGGAAAAGTGGGGAGGTCTCTGCTCTCTCCAGTGCGCCCTGAATCACGGGGCTTTGGGCAGGGCATGGGCTTTGGGACAGAGAACAGCTCAGAGACTCAGCCTTGGGGTTTGGAGATGAGTGGTCAGGGTGAGCAGCAGCCCATGGCGCTCACCACCAGCCGTGGTGCTCCAGGCCCTCCTGCACCCCTGGGTGCTGAGCTCCCACCTCCAGCCCCCTGCCCTTGCAGCCTCCTCTGGCCAAAGCACAGATCTGCCTGTGCCCCCAAATTTATTCCCACAGGCTGACCTCCACACACGTCCTGAGCTGCAAAGGCTCCTTAGCAAAATGAGTGCATCTTTAAAGACTCTTTTATGGCAAAAAAACAATAGAATTTTGGAATCATTAAGATTGGAAAACACCTTGGAGATCATGAAGTCCAACCTTTGACTGAATGACCACATCCACACACATCCTGAGCTGCAAAGGCTCCTTAGCAAAATTAGTGCATTTTAAAGGATTCTTTTATGGCAAAAAAAATAGAATTATTGAATCATTAAGATTGGGAAAGACCTTCAAGATCATGAAGTCCAACCTTTGACTGAATGACCACAAAACCATACTGTGAGTGCCACATTTACTCACTTTTTAACACTTCCAGGGTTGATGACTACTCCATTTCCCTGGGCAGCCTCTTCCAGTGTTTAACCACTCTTTCAGCAAGCAAATTTTTCATAATATCCAGTGTGAACCTTCCCTGGTGCAACTTGAGGCCATTTCCCTTTGTCTTTTCTCTAGTTCCCTGGGAGAAGAGGCAACCCTCACCTTGCCACAACCTCCCTTCAGGTATCTGTAGAGAGCAATAAAGGCAATTTTCAGGCAAGGAAGGGAGAGGAAGTTTTGAGCTCAGCAGAAATGTCTGAACCCTGGGACTGCCTGAACAGATTTGTTGAACAACTCCATTTACATGCTATTTGCACATTCCTGTTTCAAAAGTCAGCCTACATGGATTGCTCCTGATTTGCCTTGCCAGAATACTTGGGAGGGATCCAAGGGAATGATCTTGACTCTTGCAGGTGGGTTGTGGACCCTTGAGAGGTGCTGGAGGTGTCAGGGAGCTCACTAATTACAGCTCATTACAGCATGGAGGGGAAGGATGTTCTCAGCTCAGTGAGATTGGTGCTTTAACAGGACACCTTTCCAAACACTTCCTGACATGGCTGAACAGCCACGGGAGTTCTCTGTCTCAGCCTCCTGCTGTTGCATTTTGCTGCTGGAATCAGTGGGAGCAAAGCTGCCCTTTTGTGGAGCCTTTCAGTGTTTTCTGCAATGATTCCCCTGTGACTTCAGACCTCTGTGACTTGGCCAGTTTGTTTCAGCAAAGACAATTTTTATTATCTCGGTGAAAAGTCTGGATGTGCTCGTATGTTGTACTTGCTACATACACATTTTCAAGCATTAGTCATGCCATAACATCTGCTTTTTATTGGTAATTACACTATCCCCATTTTAATAAGAGGTAATTCTTAAATTTCTCATAAAATATACATGACTCCAGGGAAAGACGGTGAAAGGTTTTGCAAGCCTCTCACAACCACAGACCAAAATGAGTCGAAATAAATCCTTCCTGAGCAGAACTTGTCCAGCCACTCACAACAGCACACACAGGGATGCCTGTATGACTTGCCATCCCTCTTTCTTCTAACTGTTCATGCTCTGCAGACCAGACCTGCAAGGTCTGTGCACCACAGCCCTGCTGGGGGCTCTTAATGTGCCCAAAAATGAGGACCTGGTCCTAAAATGGCACCTATGTAACAGCCCCAGGGTGTAACTGGACTGGAATTAGCATGAAGGGGGTTCTGCAAGATCAGGTCTGAAATGAGGAGCAGTGAAAGTTTGTGGGGTGCTTCCAAGTGTTTCAGACACTTTGGAATTGCAAATAGGTGTCTGGATTCGTGGACCATAGCTTGTGTGCATTCATATTTATGGTGGACTTGGTATAATAGTGTACCTGAAAAATGAGTAACATCTGAAGTAGAAGACCAATATCTAGACAAAGGGTCATGAAAAGGAATATTTTGGGGCCCCATTAAAAGCTTCCAGTTTCCCACTGTTTCCCTGCAGGCAAGTGCTGTTGTGCTGCTTTGGCCTGTGGGAACTGGGCTCTGCAATTCCATAGCCTGTTTCCAGGGATTTTCCTAGTGATTCTGGACAAGGAAGGCAGTGACAAATGAAACTTTTGCAAGGTCATCCCTAAATCTTTGAAAAGCAGGGAGCTTTTTCAGTGGCTTTTGCCATTCACTAAATGCCAGCAGCCAAGCCCATATGGAGCATTGTGTGCAGAGCTCATTGTCGATGCAAATGCACACAACTAGTTTTGATTAAGAACAAAATGAAGAATTGACTCAATCTGCTTTTTCTTTGTTTGAAACGCTTCAAGCCTCTCATTATCATCAGGGTTTCTTTCAGTGCAGGAAATCAGAATTTCCATAAAATAATGCTGAAAGGCATAGGGTGAAGTCAAAGAACATTTACGTTCCTAACGAATGGAAGGATAAACATGCAAAGCAGATTTGGGGACACTCAATTAAACATTTGGGGGCATGTTATAGCATGTGGATTTTTTATATTATTCAATATATATTAAGCAGCCACATACACAATGGTAAAAGGACAAAGCAGGGGGTTTGAGAGAGGCCTTTTCCCTTTGCACAGTAACTCACAGCTATCCAGGGTGTGATTATTGCATTCAGCAGCCAAGGAGAGTTTGCATGGTAGAGTGCCCAAACTGCAATGTTTCCATTTGGGGGTTGGCTTAGATGACCTCTAAAGGTCCCTTCCAATCCAAACTATCCTATGATTCTATGATTTATGGGAACAAGGAGCTCTTTCCAATGCCAGGAAGGCCCCATGGCAGCATTTGTAGCCTTGGGGTCACTGAGGTGGGATCAAAAAGACTTTGTGTAACCTCAGGGCTGTGTTTGGAAATGCTGATGCCTGGAGGGATGCACTGGCCACTGAGCACAGCCAGCACGCAGGTGGTCCTGCACCATTTCCCATCCTCAGGATGTGCTGGATGGTTGGTTCACCATTGTCCTAAACAACACAAAATACCCCTTTCCTTTGGTTTGATGACTTGAACAGCTCCCAGGTGTTGTGTACTCAGAAGAGGGCAGAGACAGTGGGATAATCCTAGAGGCAGGAGAATATTTCCCCCAGGAATACTCCCCACCATTTGGGAGCTGGGGAACTCAAAAGACAGATTTCAGGGTGAGTTTGGAGAAACTTGGATTGAAAAAGAATAAAAATTAAAATATATTTTCTTTTAGTTGGTGCACCTCAAGGAAGTATTGCTTTATCTGTGCAGGACAACACCAAATGTGGAAAAAATTACGGCTGGCAACACCTGGGAACCAGAAAAAGCCTAAAGCAGAAAGCAGAAAGCAGAGAGGGAGAATGTGTCAGAGATTGACACCATTAGGTTTTCTTAAAGCAAATCTATCTCTATCTTCACAGTGGTAGGTGGAAGTGGAAAGAAAACCCATTGTGTGTTTAAAAAACAGGTCATCTTCAAGAAATGTCACATAAACCTTGACTAGACATGATCAAACAGCTCCGAGGGAGTCATTTGTCTTTGCTGTCAAGAGGAAAATTAAGACTGCAGGGGACACTGGGTTTGATGGATGCTTCAAGGAGAAGGCAAGTGGGTCATCATTCCTGTCCACCAGGAAAACAGGTTCTTCCCCTGCAGAAAAGTGGCTGTATCAAGTGTACACCTGTGGGGAGGAGAGAGGCAGTGAGAAGATGAATGGTGGAAAGTCCCTAAAACCTCATTTGGTATTGACAGCAATATGACACCCATGAGCAGGGGATGGTTGTGCTGCCTGACACCTTTGTGGGCAGGGGGTTGGTGATAACAGCAGGGCTGCTCTCCCCAGGCCCTGCTGGGTATTTCAGGGAATTGGTGCCAGCACTGAGGGGTTTCAGTGCCCATCCAGTTCATGTGCTGCACTGAGGGGTTTCACTGACCCATCCAGTTCATGTGCGGCAGCACTGAGGGGTTTTAGTGCCCATCTAGTTCATGTGCAGCACTCAGGGGTTCTGTGACCCATCCAGTTCATGTGCTGCACTGAGGGGTTTCATGACCAATCCAGTTCATGTGCTGCACTGAGGGGTTTCATGACCAATCCAGCTCATGTGCTGCAGCTCCACTCCATGGCACAAACCAAACTGCCCATAGTGGAGGTGGCTGGGAGATATCTAGGCATTATATTCCTCACTCCAGCTGGCTAGAAGACACCACACTGGCCTAAATGGCCAAATATCTTTTTTCACCCTGTCAAAAAGATGCATTTCTTTTTCTTAATATTGAAGTCCTGCAGTTCTAACAGCAACATATCATAAAACCAAATATATTCTCAGCTCCCACTGATAGCTTTTTATCATTAGAAGTCAAAGCAATGGCGCCCACTTTCCAGGCAGTTCCTAGTCCAGGGGATAGAAAAACCGGCATAAAAGTCTGTGCCAGACCCAAGAGTTCACTCCTCAAGTGCAGTGCACCTCACTGTATTATCACTGTGGAAAAGACTGGGATCAGTTCCATGGGAGACAACAGTTTCTTCCAGGAACCAGCATTCCCAGAAGACTAAAGAGCATTATGACTCTTTCTCAAAAGCCAGATTTCAGGCATTGCTTTTACCTTGTCATTACCACAAAACAGTAAGAAGACAGTAACTAATGAATTTCTATTTCCCATAAATTTGAAATTAGCTGACATGTTTAGAAAATATTGGGGGAAAAGAGCCTGGCAGACAAATAGATTGCTTCCAAATTCTGATCCTAATGACAAACCTTACACAGATACAGCTGGGTACCTGTTAGGAGGACATTTCTGTGATGGATGGTGCTCTGCAGCCCCCAAACCACACTGTGGGAGAGTCAGCCCTGTAAAGGAAGAGAAAATGAAATTTCTGTTTTAATGAATGTCCAAGAAAATATTACCTCTTGTAGATCCTTGGAGCTCCTCTAGATCAATTATCTTGTCGTGCTCCTAACATACACATGCAGGGAAGATAAATGCTGATTAATAGCCTGCAACCTTTTTAGTTGATCCCTGGTCAGTGTGCAATATGTATCTCTACTCAAAACCAAAATTTGAATTCTATAAACATCCTATTTCCATCAGTGAATTTCCATCATGGTGAATCATGCCACTGGTTTTACTATGTTTCTTTCTGTTTTCTAATCAGATTTATTTCAGCCATAAAACAGAATCTGGTGATTAATGTTCAACAGATTTCTGTACTCTTGGGTTATTATTACAAAGAAACAAGGAAAAAAATATTCTGATACTATTTCAATATTGTTACCTGCCAATGCTGGGGAAAAAAGCCACAGACATGCTCCAAGTCTTGAGGTAATTTTAAATAATATTAAAAGTTTTCAACTTTTTAATTAAGTTAGTTTCCTTGACTACTTTTTCAGTTCAGGTATTGAGGATGTACTGAAGTCTTTAAAGGTATTTTTCCCTCAGTTCTCACACAATCATGGACTGCAGGAGGGGGAAGCACCACGAATAATGAGACATCTTACTAAGCTGCACAGTTTGGCAGGCACAGAGCTCTCTAAAGAGGCTCAAGGTGTTTATAGACATTTGAACTACGTTAGATCTTAAGGGCTGTGCTTTAAATTCTCAGCATCTGCAGCTGTTTCCGAGCAGGTAGAGAAGAAAATGTACCAGGGACACAGAGGGAGGACTGGAAAAAATTGTCCAGACCTGAATAGCAGTCCCTGATCATGGCAATCACCTCCATCAGAGAGTTCCTGGGAAGGGACAAGCTCCTGCTCATTATGGTGTCCTCTTAGAAGCATTAAACTTCCACTGCATCCTGTGACATCCAGCCCTAGAAGGGGAGTAAGAAAGGAAATTGCTCTTTGGGTTGCCAGCTCCATCAGCACCTCCATGGCAGTGACCAGTGGTTCATTCTTGATGGTTCTGTTCACTATTCAATTTATTTTAGGAACATATTCTTCACTGAGCAAGCTGACCCAGTGGAAGGTGTCCATGCCCACGGCAGGGAGCTAGAACAAGGTGAGCTTTAAACTTCCTTCCACCCCAAACCCCTCTGAGGTTCTGTGATTTGCCATCTGGGACTGTTTCCTCTCAGGCAACAGCAGCAATCCAGTTTCACTCAAGCTTCCCTCCTTTGCCTCTGGCAAGGTTTGAATGGTGCAGCTGGGAGCTGGGTCCACTCCTGCCCCCAGAGCAGTCTCAGACTGTCGGAACTCAGCACATCCCTCCAGGTGTCCAGAGTTGACAAGGACCCTGCCGGGGGGCTCAGAGACCCTGGCACACAGCCCAGAACACCTGGGGAGTTGATTTTGGCCCTTGGAGCAAGTTGCCAACTTTGTATGAGGACATGAAAGCCACACAGGTTTGAATAGTGTAATAACAAAATGATCACAGGGTGAAAATGTAGATTTTAGGATTTTTGGTATTGGGGTTATGGGGACAAGATGGAGGAATCTGGGCATGTCTAGCCTTTCCTCTTCTTCTTCTTGTTCTCCATTTTCTGGAGTGATGTTGACACTTTGGGATTGGTTTAGAGTAGAAGTGCACTGTCTAACACAGGTGATAGGTATTGGGAATTAAGTGTAAATATGTTATACATAGTTTGTAATATAAAAGGACAACACCACCTCGGGGGCTGTCCAAGTGCCTGTGGCTGCCCTGCTGAGCAGATCTCGGCTGGGCAGAAAGAAAACTTTATAGATAAGAATTAATAAACAACCTCAAGACCAAAAAGTGAAGAGTCCAGACTCGTTCTTCAGTTGCGCAGGCCAAAGCAGAGACATCCTGAACATCTCAGGGCAGCAATTAATAACAGCAACCCAAGATCAGACCAGTCAGGCTGGGGGGTTTGACTCAGGTGGCCCATCCATACTCACTATTTACCCCAGCAGCAGCTGCAGGCAGCTGTGCTCCTCCAAAACACAGGTCCTGGTCCTTCTGCAATTCCCCCATCCCCAGCCTGAGGTGTCCCTTTGGAGCAGGCTGAGCCAGCAGAGCGAGGGAGGATGGTCCTGGCAGAACCAGGACAGCCAGCTGAGGGAGATGGATGCAGCATGTCCAGGAAACACATTCCTGGGACCTGACAGCACATCCCAGGGGCCCAGGGGCTGCACTTGTGCTGGGAGGGAAGGACTCGGCTTACATTCAGGCTCCCCTTCTCACGTGGGAGCAAGGTTTGAGCACATTTTCTAAAGCAGCTTCTGTGTTTTTCCCAATCTCCTGCCTCAATACTTCTACTGTGATTCTGAAGGGAAAATAATCCATCATCAAGGGTCAGCCTGCAAGCTGCTGAGTGCCTGTGCCATGGCCAGGACCCCACCTGCCTCACTTGGGTGTGTGCACCCACATCTCCCCATGCCAGGGGGAAACCCCTATGGAAAAGGGGAATTTTGTCCCACAGCAGCTAATGGGGGTCCCCAGTGAGGCACAGCATTCCCAAACACCAGGCTGGCACATTCAATAAAGCTCCAGGACAAGAAGGATGCTCCCAGGTGCAGCCTCAGGAGGTGTGAATGAGCTGATGTGGATCAGCTGGACACCACTGGCTGCATCCTCTCCTTCATGGTCACATTCCCCATGTGGTGAGGGCAGGTAGAGCAGGGCCTGAATATTCAGCCTCATTTCAACTGGATGTACTTTACCTGCAGTCGTGCTCAGTTTTGTCCAAAAAGGTTTTTAAGGAAGGAATCAAGATCACCCACACAATGCTCAGGTGAAATTTGGATTCAACTGTCATGGTCTTCTTGCTCCAGAGTCCTGATTTCAGTGTTCACACTTACACAACCCAAGACTGACAAAATCTGCTGTTTGCTCTTCTCTGCTGAACTATACTGGGCAGCCCAGCCGAACTCTTTAAAAGGATGAAAATGAGATTACTCATTTTAAAGTCATGGGTATATCTGAACATATATTAAAACAAAATTAGAAATGTGGGATGGAGCCAAGCCATGATCACACCCCAAATAAGATTTGGAAATAAACCATCTAAATGGAGGCAGGCTCCCCATTGATAATGGGCTTGCAAGACTGCAGAGGAGCTCTGGGCCTGGAATTTGCTGTGAGGGAGCTGTGGTTGAATTTCTTATTGCCACTGTTGTTTTGCAATACCATAATAAATGTTGGTGAATTTGTAAATCATTAAAGCAGGGACCATGGGTGGGTGCTTTCATCCAAGGACTAGAACAAACATTTTTGGTGTCAACCCATGCTAGAGAGATTTTCTGTATTATAAATTAAAAACAAGGGGGAAAAAATTAAAATGCTAAACAACCAACAGCTGTTTGGAATGGGGCCCTAAACCCAAAATATATAAATGATGTTCAGACACATGCTGAGAGACAGTGACAAGAAAATGCTCAGCACAAGAGCTGCAGGGTCATTAATCACTGTTCTGCTCACAGGACACTGGTTTTGTCCAGCCACATGAAATAAGTCATTTTCAGTGCTTTCAAGAGGTTTTGGTGACCCAGCCTCTTCCACACCTACCTTGGGCTGCACCGGTCAGAGCTCCTTGTGACACCTTTGGGACTGTGCAGGGATGTGGCACAGCCTTGCACAGCACATTAGGAAACACTAAAAACAGCTGAATTAGGAAAGTGTCACTGGACATTTTAACACTGGGGATAGCAAAGCAGAGGTAATAGGGAATAAGTATGAAAAGAAAGCAGCAGCTGCCATTGAAAGCCTTTTAGAAGGAGATTGTAGACTTATACACTCTCCAAGATGAATTATGAGTATTAGTTTGGAAAGGTATTTGCCCTTTGGACAGCCATATTTTTGTTTTGAGCTTCAGAAACATAAATTACAGTCATTCAAACCCCAGGCTTACATTTTACTTCAATGACGTAAATGTGTTCCCAACTTTCAAAGGCCAGCTGTCCCTTACAGCAAGAGGTAGCAATTATATAAAATTCTTTTATTGCATGGAGGTATTTTCAGCCCTTTAAGTTTATGTGCCCCAGGTGAAGCAATATAAACAAACTATAGCTGTCACAATTGTGTTAATAATGAAAACTGCATTTGGGAAGTTTTAGGGATAAAACCTTTAACTTTATACTGCTGAGGTGTCAAACCTTTCCAATGTAAAACAGAAGTGCAGCTGTGCAAGGCACCAAGAAAGGTTTCTGCAAAGCCGACATTCACAGACTCTTTAGCTGTATAAAGGTGGTGGCTTCCAAGCCACACTCATTAATCAGAATTGCTGCAAAAAATAAGGTTAAAAATGCATTTAAGTGTCTCTGGGTTTTGGGTAAACTTCTGATACACAAAGTAAAATCCATCCCTAATCCAGTGTCACTGAAATCCATATTTTACAGATGCGCTTGTGCTCATGGCTGATGGCAGCAATGAAATGCTGAGGCACAGCATGGACACATCAGAAAAGCCATCCTGGCTCTTGGCTCAGGGAAGTGCTCCTTCAGCCTCAGTGTTGGACTTCTCTATTGTGAATTCCTAATCCCTTGATTTAAACTTCAAAAACAGACCAGGCAAAGCAATTGATTGCAACAGTGCAGGTATTTGGGTTTGGGTTTTTTTTCTCCTAAACCCAGTAGATGACTAGAGAAATGCTACAACCTTAGAAGAACTGCTAGAAGATTCAGAGCCAATAAAAAACAGACCAAAGATGCTGGTGTGCCTATGGGTTGCTCTAATTTGCTGCTCTGTCAACCCTGAGAGCAGAGACAGTGCAGCCTCCAAAGGCACTCGGTGTTGCCAGCTGTGCACACACCTGGAGCTGAGCTGATCCTGTCTCCAGCTCCTTGGCTTTGTACAGCAGTGACATCCTGGGCCATGTGGAAAACAATCATTCTGCTCCACAACAATTTCTCAAACCAGTTGTCATTCTCCAGCCAGAAATCCTGATTTCCTTGCACAGAATCACAGAATGGTTTGGGTAGAAAGGGACCTTAAAAATCATCTTGTTCCAACCTCCCCACCATGGGCAGGGACACCTCCCCACTAGCCCAGGGACACCTCCCACTAGCCCAGGTTGCTCAGAGGCCCATCCAACCTGGCCTGGAACACCGGCAGGGATGGGGCAGAACAGCCCCATCCTGGTCCCTCACCACTCTCACATGGGAGAAATTCTTCCTAATATCCAGCCTAGCCCTGCTTGCTGTCTGAAGCCATTCCCCCTTGTTCTCTCACTCCATGCCCTTGTCCAAAGTCCCT
Source organism: Emberiza elegans (assembly GCA_024865655.1). Lineage (NCBI taxonomy): Eukaryota > Metazoa > Chordata > Aves > Passeriformes > Fringillidae > Emberiza > Emberiza elegans. Next base: position 1,065,397 of record JALJVW010000797.1, read on the forward strand.
CTCCAGCACTCTTGGAGCCCCTTTAGGCACTGGAAGGGGCTCTGAGCTCTCCCTGAAGCCTTCTCTTCTCCAGGTGAGCATCCCCAGCTCTGCCAGCCTGGCTCCAGAGCAGAGGGCCCCAGTCCAAAACCATTCATGTCCACAGAAGTGAGTTCACATTCAGCCATGACAAAGGCAGGGTATTTGCTGTCAGTCATCCTTCCAGCTAGGCAAGGCAAGGTTTGGAGGCAGAAAGGGAAGATTTGGATGCAGTTCACGTCTCTTTCTTGGTGAACTGACAACGAGGAGAATTGAACTTCAAAGACTTCCATTACACAGTCAATGACATTTAGGAAGAAAAGGAAAATTACCGCTTTTTGATGAGATTTACAAATGCCATCCATGTCCATGGGTGTAATTTTCCACTGAGGAAAAAGAATTTCGGAGGCAACATATGGACCATGCAGTAGTTACCATAGCAACCAGTCTCCTAAAAATCCCTATATATGTATACAGAAATCAAATGCATGTAATAATTATGGCCACATATCTAATTTATGAGTTCCATCTTCCTAGCTTTTTTTGTCTATTAAAAGTCTAATTCATGCTTTGAATATCTGCTTACTCTGCTGCCTCTTGAACCACCACACATTTTGTAACTGAAAGTTAAAAGCATCACAACTGACAGTCACTGACAACAGAGTGAAATCTAATTTAGCTAATTCAAAATATATGCTATAAGCATAAAAGAATGGTTCTAGGATCAGAATTATTTAAGTTCTGGGAATATAGCTGAGATGACATTTAAGTTCAGGAAATGTTAGCTGTTAAAAACAAACAGATGAAGGGGTTTGAATGTCAGAAGAGGATTTCAAAACCAGGGTGTTTTACTGGGGAGAAGGGAATCGGGGGGGTTTCAGCTCTCCCTCCCCTCAGTGATCCCTGTGTCATGGATGAGCCCTGGTGCTCCCATCACAGTGAGCTCATGGATATTCACCTCTGCTGCATTTTGAAATCTCTGGGAGGGTCTTACCAGATTCCATGGCTTGGCACAGCACTCTCCCATATTTCCCTGTGCTTGGCATCGGGAACCAGAGATATTCCCTGTTGTCTGCTGGATACTCTGGGAACTTAACAAAGATGGATTTCCTAGGTGGGAATCTAGGAATACAAAACCTCTGCTGCTGGGAGTAGATGGAGTCAATGCCAAGAGCAGATCTGATTGTGGGACAGGAAGCATCAGGTGCATTGATACTTTCTTCCAAAGATGCTGTGAGGAAATATTTCACCTTTGCTCCTGGTGCATCAACCAGTCTTTTTGGCTGGCCAAAGTGGGGAGAGCTAAGCTTGATAAAATGCATATTTTGCAGACTGATGTCACAGTTTACGAGCTGAGTGTTGATGTCAGTCCTAGCACTCAGAAGCCCCAAGTGAGATTCAGGTCCCATTTTGTTCCTCCTTCAGCCAGGAAACAAATTAATGAAGTCTATATTAAATGAGCATCTCTTTACCAGTGTCCATGCTCTCAGTGAGCTGTGACACATGCTCTAACTCAGCAGTGTTAACCTCAGCCTGTTAAAAGCATTTTTTTCACGGCACCTGAGCCTTGTTCCTGCAGGTGGGAGCCACCTCTGTCCTTGCTGTGCCAAAGCCTGCACTGCTGTTGGTGAGATGCTGCATCCCCAAGCGCAAACAAGGCTCCTGCTTCCTTCTCAAACAAACAGCTGGAGCTGCCAGGTGAGCACCTGTTTGGCTGGGACTGGGACTTCTCACAGCCCCTCCTTGCCCTGACTGCTGCTCCCCTTCGTGCTCTGAGCATCAGCAGCTGAGGACTTGGTGCTAAAGGAGCTGAAATGCAGCCTTGGACAGGTTTGGTGCAGGTTGCCTCCACTTCCATCCTTCCAACCCTTCCCTGCATGTTCTTTCACCCTTTCAAAGCAAGTTGAGCAGCTTGGGAAGAGCAAGGTCCTGCAAACGTCTCTTCTGAGGGAATGCATTGCTAATGCTTTTAAGTGGACGTTTATCCTGCACTGAAAACTGACAGAAAGTTAATAAAATCACATTTCTAAGCCCCTTGAGCACTTGTTCCCAATGAGAGTTATTTCTATCACAGGCTTTAGCTCTCTCCCTCTGGCTAATTTGAGGCAAAGTCGCCCAGGAAAAGACCAAGATATTCTTATTGTTACATGAGCAAAGATGTATTTGTTCTCCCTGAGTGCAAGTCAGCACTGTTAGAGAGCCACAAGAGGACCTTGGCTGAACTTAAATCCTTCCTTTAGCATGAGTGGATATAAAACTAGCTTTTGCTCAAATGTCATTTCACTCTGGTTACAGACACATGATTCTGTCTTGCTTCACCATAAAAGAAAACGCATCTTTGGACCTTTTATTTATTTACCTATTTTTTGCAATGTCTCACGGGTCTGTGACACTTTTCTTCCTGCAGTGGGGACTGGTGTTTTTTTTAGTTTTACTTCATTTTGTTCTTCTGTTTAGGCAAGACAGGAGATGCTCCTAAGCCAGGAGTCTTCAAAGTCCGCATCGCACCTGGACTGAGTCACCTGGACCTCATCTGCTGGGGAGGAGTTCCAAATGTTACCCCAGTTTGACATGCTGAAATTACAGCTGCTGCCTGCAGGAAAATGAGAAAGAATCCCAAAACTTGAGGGTTAGGGGAAGATATTCCACCTTGCTGCTTTTCCTGGTGGCATTTCTGGGAGCTGTGATGCCCCCCCGGCCCCCAGCCTCCCTAACCACATGGTAGGAGCAAAGCATTGTCCCCAGGGATGAAAACAGCTTGTTGCAACAGTTTTTCTAGCTTACACTGAGTCATAAATGGCAAAACAGTTTACTTTTAGGAAACCTGTGTGACAGTGTTCACATGGATGAGGGAAGAGACGAGGATCTGACTCCATGTTTCAGAAGGCTGATTTATTATTTTATGATATATATTATATTAAAACTGTACTAAAAGAAGAAAGGATTTCATCAGAAGGCTAGCTAAGAATCGAAAAAGAAAGAAGAATGATAACAAAGGCTTGTGGGTTGGACAGACAGTCCGGACAGCTGGACTGTGATTGGCCATTAATTAGAAACAACCAACATGGGCCAATCATAGATCCCCCCCCACCTGTTGCATTCCACAGCAGCAGATAACCATTGTTTACATTTTGTTCCTGAGGCCTCTCAGCTTCTCAGGAGAAAAATCCTAATGAAAGGATTTTTCATAAAAGATGTCTGTGACAACCTGGACCCTCGTTTGCTGGCTAAGGGAAGGCCACACTTGTCACTCTCAGGGGGGTTACAGTTCCACCCACATCCCATGGAGAATGTGTGTGTTTATGGCTGGCACTAAGTGTGGTAATTATTCATTTGAATTGGCCCTTCATTTCCATTCTGAACATAGAATATTCTTTCTGGTGGCTATACACATAATAATTCTTCTTAACCCTTTCCCTATAAAAATTCACTTTGCAGAGGGAACTCCACACGCCTTTAGGACTCTGAGAGACACCAATCCTGAATAGGGTAGAAAAAAAGCAACATTTTAAAGTCTGGCAGCAATAACCAAGAGCCAGCCACAAGAAAGGCGCAGCGAGCAGTGTCTTAGGGCTGGGTATTTTGTTTCTCACACTGCAACACTTGATCTTTCATGAAACACAGCACCCTTGGGTCCTTGGCTTAGCACCCAAAAGAAGTAAAGATAAAAATGTGTCTGCACATCCCCATGTTTATTGTGAGAGAGAAACAATTTAGGAGCACCAGGATGCAGAACCTGCACAGGTGCCTCTGACACAGAGAACACAGACTGAAACAGAGGGGACTTTATTGTCAGAAGAAATTATTGTACACACAGAGACACTGGATTTTTTAAACTCAGGCACCTGAGGATGATCTGCAGGCAGCATGCCAAGTGTGAGCTTTGAATATCCTCATTGTTGTCCTGCATTTCCCATTTTTTCCTGGTGCAGGGGAATGTGCCAAGGCTGATGCTGTGATCTGTGGGCTGTGTGCTGAGAAGGCAGCCTGTGAAACCTGCTGCTCCTCCTGCCCTGCTGGGCAGAGTCTGTCCATGCTCAGGGCACAGGAGCCTGTGGGTCCAGACTTGCTGGCAGTGCCAGGCACTCACAGGCTGCTCCTGGCTCTGCCCAGGGCAGCACAGCAATTTAATGAAATTTAAGTCATTGCTCCTGGCTGCTGTTCAGGAAAGATCTCTAGGAAAGGGCTTACATTTCTTTGAAATGAGACTTAAACACACGCTCAGGTGCCTCCTGGAGCAAAATATCTGTGCACATGATAAAGGTGAGGAGGTGGCACAGCTCACCTGGCAAAGACCCGGCAGCATTCCCACAATCTGCCCTCGAACATCACCCTGCCCCAGATCCACAGATTTACCCCCCAGGCTGGAAGAGAGGCTGTTCATGGAACAAATTCTTGTGACCTTTCCAAAGCTCTCCCCAGGCTAGAGATGCCAAGCTTGAAAAAAGTCATTTGCTGAATGATTTCTTAATGTTTGTGTCTGCAGGGGAAATTTCTCATGCTTTTAATTTATTGCAGAAGAAAAGTGGAAAGAGGGAAGGCTTTATGATTTTTAAATGCTCTAACATTTATTTTGGTGTTTCAGTTTTTATTATAATTATGCTTGTGACAAAGGAAATTTCTCCAGACCAAGAGCTAATGTTTGCTCTCAGCTACGAATACATTTTCAATTAATGTCAGAATATGCTAAAACTATTCTTTTGCTGCCTCAGTAGGGAAGAAAAGCCTCTGGCACATGAGTGTGCAACACTGTCAGTCTCATTACTTGTGAGCACTGTTCAAACACACCTTCCCCTTACTATCCCTTTGCCTTTACTGGGTCATGATTGTCCTCTGTGGAATTTCTCTTTGCAGACTTCTTGGTGAGCATTGTGCAAAAGACACTCAGTTCTCTTCAGGCTGGTGTGTGAGAGGAAATCCATTGTTTTCACTCTGATCTGACCAGAAATGGTGAATGTGCATCTCTTGAAACACTTATTTTCCTTTCCTGCTACCACACCTGCAAGTGCCACATTCCCTGTTGGAGCATTCAGAGTGGTTCCAGTGATGTGCAAACTGGTGTCTGCACAGAACCACAGAGCAGTCTGGGTTGGAAGGGACCTTAAAGACAGAATCCCTTGCCATGGGATGACACCCACTAGATCAGATTGCCCAGAGCTCCATCCAACCTGGCCCCATCCCAGCCATCAGCTGGTCTGGATCTCATTCCCAGGCTCTGTGTTCTTCCATGAGACATCTGAATCTCAAATAAAATGTTTCATATAGTCAATTCCTGATCCCTGGATTTCCTACCTCAGTGTGGTTAATAGCTTACATCCACCTCTGGCGTTATGTGATATTTATTATAGCTGTGGAAGCCAGGCCAGCCAGTGAATTAGATCACGTTATGACACTTCCTTGACCTCTGCATCAGCACAAGCACAAAATGATTGTTTAGGTGCTGTTCTACCTTTTTTTATTTTAAATAGAAAACCTTGCAGGAATTCCAAATCTAAAAATTTAAGTACCAATAGAAGGTAAGTACCAACAAAAGATAAGTACCAACAGAAGAAAGGTGCTTCTCTTCATTCTGAAGCTCTGCTTGTATAATGCTTCCCCAGACAACACCTGTAAGTTAAATCCCTGTGTTTTCCATCCCAAGAGCAGCTTCCTGAGATGTGCAGCTGCCCTGTGTGTGCCTTGGGCATCAGCCCCCGTGCCTGGCGGGGCAGGGATGCTCTGCCCGCCCATCCCGCAGCTGTGCTTTGATCCAGCCGGGATCCGCCAGCCCTTCCCGCCCCCTCCAGCCCCGGGTGTGGGCTCTGGGGAGGGGAGATGTCAGAGCTGGCCTCACAACAGACACAGGGAACGGAAAGCCAGGAGCAAACAGCTTCCTCGGGCTGCTCGTGATCACCTACAATGGTTTGACCCCTAATACTAGGAGTTAAGACGTGATTGTGTTAAATACAACGAGCATATGTGGTGTCCTCAGAGGGGCAGGATGCAGGCAGCACATCTTGAGCGAGTCAGGAGAGCTCAGTGTGTGTATGTGGGGCGTGAATTCACAGGCAGCACGTTGGGAGGGGGTCCTGGACCAGGATGTGCAGTTGGATTGATCCTCCTGGTGCTGCAGAGCCCTTGCTGCAATTCCTGCCCAGACACTGCACTGGGAGAGGCTTTTCCCAGGCATGGGGACTGGGGTGGATGGTAGGAGGCAATTACACTGAAAAAATCCTTGCATATGTCCCATCATATAGATAAAGAACACAGGGACCAGAGGGGAATTAAAACAGCCTGAGAGAGGAATAGCCAGGATGAGGAAAATCAGGATGGGGAAAATGTATTTTATCCTCCAGTAAGACAAAAGGATTAATGGAAAAATATAAGAGAGGCTACAGTGGGGCACTGAGTTTTTAACTACCCTGGGAGCCTGTGGTCACCTGCAGCCAGCACCACATCTGAGGACCACAGACCTGACTGCACGGACAAGATGAGGGTGTGCCCCCAGTTTACTTTCCCAGCTTATAGGCAGTTTTTAAAAAAAAACTGGTTTATTTCAAAACCCTACATCCTTTAAACTGTTGTGTTCTTCTGCTTCCTGAAAATATCCTGGGCTATTTCATTCACAGCACACCCAAAGGGGAGACTTGCAGGTGGGATGAGCTTCCCAGCTGGCACCTACCCCCTGCAGGGCAACGCAGGGTGTCCAGGCTTTGTTCCCTGCATCTGTCCAGACTTAGTCCCTGTGTCTGTCCAGGCTTTGTCCCTGTGTTTGGCTGAAGAGGGAGGCAGCTGTGGGGCTCAGGGACAGCAGCATTAGTCACCTCCATACCAAGGCCCTTGGAGCTGTTTACTGTTTGTGAAATGTTGCCATGAGTGTTTGGTTTCTATTGGTGACATAAATCAATCTCACTGCCTTGGCACTACTTCTCCAGAACAAAGAATTCCCAGAAAAAGGGAACCCCACTGCTGGGTTGTATAATACAAATGTGTGATCCTGTTGGCCAAATGGTATTTCCAATACTGATTTTTTTTTCTGCAACCAGGATGCAACCAGGATTCTAACGAAAACAACACATGAAAGATCTCAGGATAAGCCCCAGTGTCTGTTGAAGAGTACAAAGCTCTGGTCTGAGTCCTAAAGCAAACACAGATGCACCTAAAACAACCATCAAAGGGAAACAAATGTGAGGCGAGGAGGACAGTCTGTATGCACTGCAGATTAATGGCTGCCTTGTCCAGGCTGTGGGGTTAACTCCAGGCTTGGGGTATGTAGCAGTAGGATGGGAGTGAGAAGGGCAATGGGGAAGGGGCTGTAGCACAAATCTGATGAGGAGAAGCTGGGGAGCTCAGCCTGCAGAAAAGGAGGCTCAGGGGGGACCTTCCTGCTCTCTGCAGCTCCCTGACAGGAGTGTGTAACCAGCTGGGGTTGGGCTCTTCTCCCATGTAATGAGAGTTAGGACAAGGTAAAATGGACTCAGGTTGTGCCAGGGGACATTTAGATTGGATATTAGGGGAAATTCCTTCATGGAAAGGCGGTCGAGCATTGGAATGTACTGGCCAGGGAAGTGGTGGAATCACTGTCCATGGAAGTGTTCAAAAGCTGTGTCAGGGTGGCACCTGGGGACAGGGCTTGTTGGTGGCCTTGGCAGTGCTGGGTTAATGGCTGGACTCGATGATCTTTGGGGGCTTTTCCAACCTTTAAGGTTCTGTAAGCTCAACAGTATGAGTGTATGAGTGGCCATGGAGGGAGTGTTGGGTGTCACTTTTCCAGCTCCAGAGAGGAGCTGCTGTTCCCTGTGGCTGGGGAGAGCTTCTCCCTATCCCTGTTTTGTTGGCTGGTGAACCACAGGGAATTGCTTGAACTTTCAAAAATCCAACCCCAGAGCCCTCCTGCATCTTGGTGCATTGAACAGCTCCTAGCAGAGAGATGAACTGTGAGAACCACAGCCAAAATGAGAAAAACCCAAAGCCTCCATTCCTTAGAACCACAGCTAAAATGAGAAAAACCAAGGTCTCCATTCCTCAAACCAGAGCTCTCTGTCCAGAGGTATTCAAGGAGCAACCTGTTTCTCCTACTGTGAAGGCTGAGGAAGCCCTGGGATAAGGTCTCCACTAATACCATTAAAATATTTTCACAGACTTTTAAGCAAGTTTTCTTCAGGGCAAAATAATTTCTTTCAGATTAAATCACACAAGTGACAAACATATTTTTCTCAGCTATAAAGGAGAATATTTTCTGCAATTTTTTGACAGTCAAATTTTATACCAAGCACAGGTGATAGAATACAAATGTCCAGAAACATGCCCAGGCAGGCTGATTAGAAAAAAACCATTATTTTTGAGAGGGTTATGTACTCAATGGAGAAACCAATGACTGAGCAGAAGAATATTTCAAGAAGAAAGTTTAAAAGCAAGCCCTTGACATGGCAGAAACCTTCCAGCCCAGTTTCACAGTGGTCAGTGTGCTGGTGGAACACCTACCCCTGTCTGTTCCAGCAGCATCCTCCCAGATTGCTAATGTGGGATTAATTATATCTTTTGGGTCTGTTTCCTGCATTTTTTTTATGGGGAAGCACTAAAGAACTACAAGTGGCAGAAAGTCATTTGTTTGGGATGTGGGGTTTGGGTGTTTTTCTGCCTGAAAATATCTCTGGCAATGTATGAAGTACATTTCCATTGACATTGGCCATTCAGTACATTCTTATGAGATTTCATCTTGCCTCATGATATTTGCCAGTTTGTTCCATGGAAAACTCTGGTTTTGGGCACATTGTAGCAATACCCAGGAATTCAGAACATGGATTTCAACATCCCCTGGTTGGAAGAATCTTGGAGTGACAGCAGAGCTGTTTTCCAGTTTACACAGTAAGCAGCATTGCTGTCCTCCAGGCAACAGCTCCCTGCATCCAGCCTTGTTCTGATTCAATGTGCAGAGCAGACTTTCATGAATTCTGATTTCTTTCAGTGTATTTTCAACTTTTCCCTGTTTCCCATGAAACCCAAAATAAAATAAAAGTACCCAAAAGAAAATAAAAGCAGAAGTGATTTTACACTGAATCCCTGAGGCACCAGCCTTTGGAGACACACTGGAGGAGGGATGAGGAACCCCTCCAAGGATCAGGAGTGAATGCCATGAAATCCGAAATTTCTTGGGAACAAGGCTGAAAAAACCGTAGAGCTGAGCACTGAGTTTAGCACATTGGGATTTATGAGGGTGTAGTCACTGGCACCTGGGGCAGACCCTGGGGTGGATATGCCAGGCAGGACCTGGGCTCTGAGGGTTTAGGAATGAGGTGCAGGTGGGCAGCATCCACCATGTCACCAACACCACCAAAAAGTGACAGAAAATTTTACCTTTTTCAAATCTGCAGAAGAAACATTTCTTCCTCTAAATTTATGAGAGTCAGGCATTCAAATCCTGAGGATTTTCCAATGCCTCACAGTGTATCTGTGTACTTTCTGACCACACTTTGAATATCTGAAATGACTAAATATTAAGAGCAGGAAAGTGGATTGAATAGAGATATCCTTGCCTCATCAAAATCCCTCCTATGCCTCTTCTACCCATGAGTTTTAGCACCATATAGCTGCTCTTTTCTTTAAAAAAAAATCTGTTCCCATATTTAGGTTCCTCTCTTCCTGTGAATCATACTCAGATGATTTTTGAGGACCTTTCATTCTCTCTCTGCCTTACATGTTAATCCAAATCTCCTTTCCTAATTAAAGTTTTATTCTACAAGAGTCTTTAACATTCACTTCTAAGTGGCAAAATCACATCCAGCTCCTCTTGATAAGGAAAACTCATTCCTGGCTGATTGACAAGTTTAATTAAATACCAATATTTTCCTTTAATTGTTAGATTATTACCAGGACAGCAGCTTCAGGGATTATTAGGGATGCACAGGGAAATGGCACCTGAAAGCTGAGCTGCACAGCTATTTCAGGTTTGCTGCTTCCCCTTTCCCAGAAGGGACTTTATCTGCTTACTGTTACCTGGAGGAGCAAGGTGTGGGCAGGGTCTGAGCTCTGGTCACAGGCAACCTTTCTGTGCTTGGAAAAGACCTCAAAAATCTCATCAAGTCCAACTTGATCAGTTCCCCCACCACTGCCAAGACCCCATGTCCCCACCTCCACACTCAGACATCCTCATAGCCTCTGGAAGGATTCCCCTGTCTGTCCCCCTCAGCTGCAGCCCCCCTGAGCTCCCTGGCCCTGGAGCATTTTCAGTTTGCTCAGATACAAGATGTGAGCAGCCAAGCTGTGCCAAGCCTTGGTCTGGATATATCTGTGTTTGCACTGGAAATTGCAATTAATAACCGAGGTGGCAGGATGGAAACTGCATTATGAAAAACATCCCATCCACATTCCTGGGGCTTCTCCATATTGCAGTGCCCTGCACTGTTGCAACACAGTGCTCATCCCTGGAGAAAGTGGAAAAACCTGGTTTTGGGTCTGTTGCACCTCTGTGTGTGCCAATAACCAATGACCATCTTCCCAAAACCACTCAATGTCCAGAGGAAACAGGGTGGCTGTCCCAGACCAGGGATTCTCTAATTAATTCCAACTTAATTTGCCATGAATCACTGTTTATTTCAGTTGCAACTGAAATACATACATATGTGAAGCTTTATTTTCAAGGATTTACTTTTGCCACTGTCTTTAATAAATTATTGGTGAACAGTAGGCAACTACAACTGTCTTTTTTTTTTTCCAGGTAGTAACATTTACTTTGGTAAATTGTTATTACAGAAAATAACCTAACCATAATAAAAGAGGCTAATAGTTTTTCTTTCAACAATTGACTAAGCTCTTCCCCTGTTGTAGCAATCTTCTCTGTGGGATATGAGTCAGACATTGTTTTTTTATGAAAAATAGAGTAGCAGAGCTGATTCACATGAAAGGTATCATGGTAAAGATCTTGGTGACAGGATAAAGCCCCGAGAGCCAAGTCAGATAAACTTCCCTAGCAAGACCTACCCCTGTCCTCCATAAACCAGATAATCTGTGCCCAGATAGGAAAGCTACTGAAGAACTCTTTGAAAGACCAATTTCATCCCAAGGCTCCTTATCTTGGCAGAGATGTTGTAGTGATGCCAAATTATTCATCACAGCTTATTAAGATGTCAAAGCTGGAAGTTCTCTTTAATTTGTTTACGCATCTTAGGAAACTGTTTATGGTTTCCCATCTGTTAAAGAAACCCTGTTTAATATGTATTAACAGGGCTGTAATTTTCATATGGTCTCTTTGATGATAGGGATGAATGAGATACATTGAGGGGATTCTGATCACTGATCAAAGAGATGGAGGGCCCTTGATACCATTCCCAGGCTTCTTTCTGACCAGTCAATTAAAACATCCAACCACAAGGTCACTAGAGCAGGGCCATTTCTGATCACTAAAAGCAAAAAATCTTGGCTGTCTACCTGGTTCAATCCAATATGGACTGGCAGAAAAAATATCATTCCCTTAAACTTAGCTTTGAGATCCACTTCATTTTTTACACATTTATTTGAAGGACAGCTTAACCAGAGATTTTCAATTATGATTCTCACTAGGTACCGCCTCCACCAAATTTGCATTAACATTAGTATGTAACTGTGATTAGGTAATGGTTTCATTTTCATTAGGTAATGGTTTTCATTCATGGATCAATTGAATCCAATTTATTTCAATTGGATTCAATGAAAATCATTCCTTGATTTTCACAAATGAACTCAATGCTGGCAAACAATTCAGATACTCAAATATTGCAAAACCAAGTGGTCTCCTGCTGTCCTTCTGAAATTCTAACATGGCCACTTATTACCCACAGCTCAGTCCATGCTTTGCCAAGCAAACACTATGGATCAGAAGTGCTCATGAGAGTGTGAAGTCACAATAGCATAAGATAAAATCAGAATCACTGGCCATAAATAGTTTCTACCAAGGGCAACCTTGACACATGCAGTGCAATGTGAGGGATTCCAGCTATAACACTCCCATTAAACTGAACAAAGACATGAGACTGATTTTCCATATACATCACAGGCTTTATGTTGGTCTAGAGGCTCAAAACTCAACTTTCAATTTAAGTGATGTATTTTATGGTTTATATTCCTGTCATGGTTTGAGCCTGGCACAATGCCAGTGCCCCCATGAAAAAAAATCTTCTCCCTGGTACCTGCTGTGAGATGTGCCTAGGAATAAGCAAAGCAGTCCTCTACTTAAAAATATAGAAAACAGAACTTTATTAACTACACACTACATAGGTATAGGAAAGAAAAGAAAAGACAATCTCAAGGAAAATGAAAACTCTACAGAATACAGCTCCTCCTCCTCCCCCCACCAAATTCCCAATACAATTACATCTTCCAGTCCAGCAAAGAACCACCCTTAAAAATACTCAATCCTCAATTCCTTAAGAGGAGGAGTCCTTCTTGTATGCCCTGGGCTTTTGGTCACATATCACCACCCGGATTGGAGATCGTGACCCCCTCCTCCCATGCTCAGTGCTCTCACCACTGAACATGGACCAGAGCTACTTTGAGGGTTGTCTTTTTAAAGATTCCGTCGTCCCACTCCAAAGAAAGGCACAGTCTCCATTTTGGGACATCTGTCCCCCCATTATTTCACCTCCTGGGCCGGGAGGCTCCCACACTGCCCTCTTAACTCTGGGACACGGTGGCTCCCCCTGAAAATAGTCTCTGTATTCAGGAACAGTCCATGGCTCTACAAAAAGCGTCCAGCAAAAAATGCCACTCCACATCTCTTCCACCCTAGGTTCTTCTCACAATCTCTCCCCTGCTCGGCCCTTTAAAAACTTGCTCAAATCCTTCTTCATCTTCTCTCCAGGAAGGGTCAGTACTCTGCAAAAGCTTTCATTGTCCAAGAAAAGGGTTAAAACTCCACAGCTCACAACCCACAAGCAGCCGGACTCCTTCTGGTTCAACCCCCCTCCTCTGCACAGGCTGGGCAGGCCAGCAGCACATGATATCGAACTTCAAGGCCACAGCCCAGTCCCAGGCAGCGAGCACAGACACAGTCTCTCTCTCTGTCTCCCCAGGGGAGGGGGGGCTGCCCAGTAGCTCCCAGTGTCTCTCTCCTCCACCCTTCCACCGTGGGGGGAAGAACCAGGCCAGGCCTACCCCCATCTCGATCCAGGCCCGGGCCTACCACATGGCTGCCCCTCCCCCCGCCCAGCCGGGACAGCTGGAGCAGGGGGAGAGGTCCTTCCTCTTCCACGCCGAAGTCCCAAGAGGGCTTCCCAGGGGCAGAGCTCTGCTTTTAACCCCTGTGTGTTCTCAGAGGCGTGTCCAAATCTTAGTGGTCATCCAACTGTCAATCCCAAATCTACACCTTCAATTGGACTGACCACACTCCCAGAAATCCACTTCCTCTCAAACTACGACAATTCCCTATCCCATATTTCCATTCATGCGCTGCTGTTTCTCTGTTTCATACACACTCTAGGCTGAGCTGTTGAATATTTTGGAGAATGAGCATATGTGACATGCTAATGGGGGTGATCATACAACCAAGTTGCTCTTCCTTTTTTCAACAGATTTGATTACCCCTTATCCCGTATTTAAAACTTCCTTTTCATTACCAAGGAGAGATTGGCTTCAGCTTCTCAAGATACTTTTTCTAACCCAAATTTTCCTGTTTCACTGGTTCCTTAGCTGGCACCTGGGGTGGAGGGTTCCAGAGGACCACTCTGGCTCATGGGCAACTGCATCCACCAACTTCACCTTGCAACCTCCAGATGAAGGAATGCTCTCATGTGGATGGGAAGAGGGTTATCCCAATGACTGGGAGCAAACCCTGAGCTCTTGCTCAGAGCTCGGAGCAGGGAGTGTGTGGGAGTGGTATCTGATCCGCTAATTAGTGTTGATTGTTTCATTTCCAACATCCTGTTATTTTATCCGCGTGGTGATTTACTGATGTTAAGAATGTGAGTTGGCAGGTGGAGTCTTCCTTGTTGCTGGTAGCTGCCAGAAAAGCAGGTGCCTTGTTTCTGGTTTTAAGAGGCTTTTTGTTTTTCTTTCCATGGATACTTTTTTCTTTTTGAATATACTTTCCCCTCCTTGTGACTTTTTTCTTTGCAATTCCTAGCTTTTCTTTTCCTTTTTTTTTCCCCTAATCTCTGACTTTGGAATGTTTCCATATTTGACTGTCACTGGTATTTAAACAACTTCCTAATCTCTAGGATTTCCTTTCTTCTGTAAATCACCTTTAAAACCACAGCAATCCTTTGTTATTTTCCCTTTCATTTTCATTGTTTCATCCATGACAAACAACATTCAATCCAGAGAGCATTTATGACCAATGTCAATTTCTGCATGAAAAAAATCCCAACATTTTTTCAGGGCTGAGGGAGGATTTTTGCCAGAGGAAATATTTGTATTCTCCAGTAAAAAGGTGACATGGTGCCAGTTTGGTCTGATTTCAGTTGGGCCCAGGAAAGATTCACTGAAACGGCTGCAACATTCATTCAGCATTTCTTTCAGAGAGTGTCCCAAAGAAACCGAGAGCTGTGTGATGTCCACAGAGCTAGTTCCTTCCTCCCAGGGAAATGGGAGGACTGTGCTTATTCTCACAGGTAGCAATAAAAGAGACCATCTGCTTGGCTGTTTTATAATCAGCTTATTTATCTGCATGTGGGCACTGCAGGAGGCTCCAAACCTGCCCCCTGACGCCGATGGCTGGAGGGGAGCCGCGATGGCTGCGCAGTTTTGGGGCAGGGAGCAGACACCTGGTGGGTTCTGTGCAGGGCCAGGAGCTGGACTCTGATGGTCCTTGTAGGTCCCTCTCAATTCTGTTTCTGTGATTGTGTGGTTCCTGTGGTTCCTGTGATTCCTGTGAGCAGCCCCTTTGGCTGCACTCCCAGCTGATGTTACTTACACGCAGCATTATGCACAAAAGTGTGGCTGCAAGCCAAAAGGGCAACAGAAAGAAAATCAGAAAGAAATCAGAAAAGAAATCAGCCAAGTGGGCATTGCACAGGGCAGAGATAGGGGCAATGGGCTCTCCTGGCAATTTGCTGCCTGCAGCCTTCAGAGGTGGAAGGAGCCCAGCAGTGACAGTAATTGCAGTAATCAAAGTAAATCACATCTTGCCACTTGCCCACATGACATTCTTCTCCCTGTACATGAGAACAGAAATGAATTTTCTGGTTGTGTTTGAAGATGATGATTTCAAAGATTTTATAGGAGGATTAGTTACACATTTCAGCTTTCAGCACTGGAAAAGAAAATTCTATGGGAAAGAGAACTCCAGTCCTTTTTGTGAGATTTTGAAGAAGGCTGTGGAGAGCATAAATCAGAGCAAAAATGGACCCCATGTACATTGGATTGGTGATATCCTTAAATGAACAGTTGTGCTTTGAAGTGCAGTGAGAAAATAGAGATTTTTATCTGAATGAAATAGGAAGATAATTGCACTCAGAAGCTTTAATCAGCATGCTTCGGATTTAAGCAGATGGATACACAGGGCAAATCTGTGAAGGATGAATTATTTATTTTGGGCACACTAAAACTTTGTCTCTTAAAGGTCATCAAACTTTCAACAGAGTTGACAAAGTCTGCTGCATTTGTGAATGAGATTAATCTTCTCATTAGTGAGAGGCAACATTTTCTTTTGAACTTGATATGCCTGGTAGGGGAACAAAAAAAAACCACAGAACAAAATCATTTATGGAAAAGTACAGCTGAAGAGCATCTGTTTGTCTTACAGCAGTGGTTCTGCCCAATTGATCAAAAAAAATTAAACTTGAAGCCTTAGAGCAGAATAATATGTTCTGTCCAGCAGGCTCAAATATTTGACATATCTATCATTCTTAATGGGATTATAAAATTAAAAGCCACCGCAATCAAGCAGCATTTATCACTTAGTGAAATGTCCCTGTAGTGGCTAAGGGATTTTGGTGTCAAAGCCAATGAAAGAGTCATTTACACCCTGTATCAGAAATGAGCAGTGAATAAAGAAGAAACGCCATTGTTGGTAATTGACTCCGACAACACTGCTCGCATGGGTGAGCCTAAAGGCACCCAGGGACAGTTAAAATGATTTACAATATTTCACATCTAAACCAGACTGGGCTCCCAGCTTGAGTTTATCCATCTGGATCCTGATCAGTGGGGCCAGATTTTTATTTCTGAGGTGATGTTGCATTTCAAACACAAGATGGTTTCCTGCAGAGGCCTGGGACCAGGGTGATGCTGCCAGTCCTCCCAGCTGGAATCTCCATGGAAATTCCACACAAGTGACCCTGATGCCCACATGCCAAAGGGGTTTACAGGCAAAGGCAACTCAGACTCTTCCTGACCACCACAGGGAATCAATGGAAGAACTAAGGACAGAAACTGCATTATTAATGGAGATAAATGATAAGATGAGGGCTCAGGCATGGTTAAAATATCACGTTGTTCAGTGTATGGGACTGCAGACAGGAACATTGGGCAGTTGAACATATGTGAATATTCAAAATCATGTGGGATAGCAAAAAGCACCTGAGATCCCAGCAGCTACTCAGAAGTCACACTGAGTTAATGACACAGACATGAGTTGATTTTCACTCTTGGAGTGGGGCCAGGAGAAAATTAATGGCAATTTTTGTGACTTTAATAAGAGCACAAAGTCTTCATTGTTCTCAGCAAACACAAACATTTTAACAAACAATGTATTTTTTTTAATTGCATGGACCTCAGCCTTACTACTTTGGAGCACACATGTTTCAGTATAAGCTCCTGTCTACTCAGGAAAGTATTTCAAGATGCACAAAAGTCCCTTTTTTAATCAAAAAGTGAGTGAAATAAAAAGCCTCAACAACAAGCCAGCTTGCCTTCCATAAATAACTGCTTTGTAATAGTTTCTTGAATATAATTGCACAAAAAATGCTGCAGCAATTTCAAAAACCTGTATCCAACCTAAGTGCTGCCATACAGATAGCTTTGTCTGAAACCTGACCTCCTAAGAGGAATAGGTCACAGGAGTTTTTGGATTTCAACTTAAATGAAAAACCCTTGGGCACAGAATTTGCAACAATATGGTTTAGACCAGGAAAACCTCATTAAAAAACAGCAACAGCCTGAGCACCCAGAGCCAGGGCAGGGCAGGCTGGTGTGATGCAGTCTGGGGACTTACACACGTTCTGATGGCTTACACCAGCTCAAAATGACAGTCAGGAGAGCTGAAGCATCATTTCCAATGGAAAAAATGGTCTGAAAGTTGGATACTGAGCACCCTCCGACCTGGAAATCCCCCAGCTCCGTGGCAGGGATCAGGCAGGGAATCTCCTTCAGCTCTTACCTGTCCCATGACTATCCATATTTATTTTCAGGACAAACCTAGCACAGAAATCCTCAAATTCAGCTCTGAGATGCTGTGCCTCTACCAGGAGCACAGCAGTAATTTAAAAAGGGAAAGGTCTTTGTCCTACAATGTCAACGTGGTGGTTTTTGTATGGTGAGGGCTGAGCAAAGTGAGGCTGTGTTCTGTGTAGGGATTTTCTTTCTCAAGAAAAGATTGTAGCCAAACTACCCTGAGAATAAAAGGGCCTTTGAACAACATACTCAATAAAATTCTAAATTTAAATTTGAACACATACACAAATCATTTCTGGATGTTTATTTCGTTTCACATCAGGAAAATCCCCCTTCCTTTGGTTAGAATTATTACCTTTTAATGGATACCAGAAGATTTGCTCACTAATGCAATTTTTTCCCAGGATTTCTCTTCCTTTGTGCGTCCACAGAGTTTCCCTGTTTTGCTCTTCCAGGAACATGCCCTGTATTCAGTGAGACAGCTTGGTGGTTTCTGCAGTTCCTGAAATTTCCAGCCAGGCTGGAGTAGGCAACTCAGGCAGGGATTTTAGACTGGAGATTAGAACTAAAATAACAGGAAAAACAAAGGAGTAAGGGCTAAATGGTTGATATCATTAGCAACTTCTTTGCTATGAGGCACTGCATATAACAGAGAGCGATTTTACGATTTCTTGGCAGTTTGGAGCTGCCACTTTTGGGACGCCTGATGTTCCTTGCTTGAAAAGAAAAGACAAACTGGTGAGAAAATCAGTGGACTGGGGTGACATGCAACTCACAATTTCTGGCAGTGTTTTTAGCAGAAGGAAAGTGGCATGTTCCTGATGTGGGCATGCAGCTCCCCCACGCTGGAGAAGACTTTCAGCCCTGGGCAGGGGCTGGGAGCAGGATGCAGCAGCACAGCCCCTGCTCCAACAAGGGGCTGAGCTTGGAAGACACACTGACTTGATTTATTGCATGGAGGAGGGTCTGGAAAGTGGAAAATTACCCAAGAGTGAACAAAGAGGCTCATCTGTAACCATGGGGGCACACAGAGGGGCCAGCACCACCCAGCAGGGCTCAGCCAGGAGGAAGGACACACAGAGGAGCTGCTGTGGAGGGGGGGCTGGCTGTGCTCTCACTGGGGACACAGCATGGTTACAGGAACAGAAACTTCCAGCTGCTCTACAGAGAAGTTATGAGATGTTGGGTAAATGTCCTGGACAGCCCTGGATGGGTTTGACCCCTATGACTACAGTGCTTGTGTCAGTAGTGCCATATTTAGCAACATAAAGTTGCCCAAATTTGCCTCAGCCTCACAAATGAGAGCTGTGGGGAGCAAAAGCAACCAAGAGAAGTCGAGGCAGATATGGGAAGCCTGATGTAACAGCCAGGACTTCTTGTCTCCTTTCATTTAAATGAAATAATTAACCCTCCTAAACCACATCCTCACCTGTCTCACAGAACAGAAAGGACAATCTCAAATACTCTTTAAAAAATAATCTTATGCCTTAACCCTTAGCGCCCTGGTCAACCCAAACACTGTCACAGGATTTTATTGGATTGCTGGAACTATTTGATTTGTTACTGGTAAATCAGACTTCAGTTTACCAAAGACTTAGTAAACTCCACTTACCACCTGTTTATCATCTGTCTGACACAATATTTTTTAATGAAGAAATTATTTTAAAATCACTTTTTGGTCAAGGCTGTCATTGCTTAAGAGAGGCAGTTTACAAGCACATGGCAGTTACAAACAGTTGAAAAGCTGGCAACAGGAGATTAACACTCCATAGATGAGTAAATGTTTGGGAACCTGTTAAAGTAGTTGGAGATGAGGAATCATGAAGACATGCCCCACTAGAATCCAGAAATTTGTTCATAGCCTCCTTTCATCCATTTCAGTGAACCTTCACCATGTCATGAACCCTTCTGCACTTGCACAGAGCCCCTCTGTGGAGGGAGAAATTAATTTCTATGGAGTAGGAAGCAATTCTCAGCCCTGCTTTGAAGGCAGCCACTCTCAGGAGCAGCTTTCACGGCCAACATCCCTGCAAGCCATTAGAGCACTTGGGATCTGGAGATAATCTTCACTGCCCAGACCCACTCCCAGCTTCAGCAAGGCTGTTCAAACATCATCTGTTTGATTTTATCTGCTCATTTTCACTTAAGGGGTGCAAGAGAAGAGGACACCAAAAAACCCTTTCAAAAATTTCTATTTTTTGATGTGGCTACTATCAGAGGCTTACAGAGAACTGTATCAGCCTCTCTAGAAATCTCAGGCATGTATTACATTATGCAGATATGTTGTGGAGAAGAGCAGCTAAATTTCTACTCTCTGTCAAGCTGATGTAAATCTGATTTTCTTTAGCCAGAATGTAGAAGAAAGAAGAAATTTTTGCATGAATTAGTTTTATTTACACAGGTAAATAATGGTAGGACAAGGAGGAACAGTTTTAAACTAAAAGAGGTGAGATTTAGTATAGATGTTAGGAGGAAATTATTCCTTCTGAGGCTGGAGAGGCTCTGGCCTGGATTAGCCAGAGGAGCTGTGGCTGCCCCATCCCTGGAACTGTCCAAGGCCAGGCTGGATGGTGTTGTAGTTAACATATTCCGTAAGTCCAATCCCATATTGTTATATCTATCATATTCCATTGTTGTATTTAACATATTCCATAAGTCCATATTAGATAAGTCCCAAGTTGTTATATTTGACATATTTCATAAGTCCTGTACCTCTTATTGTTGTCTTGTGGGCGGCAGATCTTCACAGCACAGGATCAAGATCTTCCTTAGTCAGAGCTCCTTCAAGGTTCTGCCTGACTAAGTAGCCCACTCCCCTTTTATCCTAGTTACCTTGACAAACCACAGCTGCAGCCCAATGAAGAACATCACAGCTGCAGCCCATCAAGGATAACTAGGACTAGTCAGGGTAAAGATATTCAAGTACAGGTATATATATATATTTAAAGCCTCGTCCATTTATAACACACATATATTCACATCCTCCTACAGGATGGGGCCTGGGGTGTGTTTAGTGGAAGGTGCTGGGTGTAGGGCAGAGGCAGTGCTGCTCCTGCAGCTCTATTTCTAGGCGTGCAACCCAGAATCTGACAAGGAAAGCTGAGGGAAGGAACAACACAGAAACCCTTCCAGGACTGTGCTGCCTCCTAAATCAGCAGGGTTAACTGGCTCAGTCCATAACCCACAGCACAGCTCCCTGCGGGCACCAGGATCCCCCCAGGGCCCCAGGGAGCCACAGCCTGGCTGTCAGGGGAGGCTCTTTGGCAGAAGGACCACATTTGAAACATATTTCCTGTGAAATGATGGTTCACAAATGGTCCCAAAGCCTGCAGCACTCCCACCCCCATCTCTCATGTTCTGACAGGGCTCTGGGGCTCGGGCACGGGCAGCAGGAGGTGCTGAGCTCCAGGGCCTCTCTGCAGGAGCAGGATGAGCCCAGGGGGGACACCAGGCTGGGGCAGACCCCAGAGGGGCGTGGGACAGAGCAGAGGGAGCACACAGGAGCACAGAGGAGCCCAGGTTTGCAGCACAGTTTCTGAGACTCCTCCTCTCTGTGAAGGTGACAGGGAGGAATTCACAGCTGACACATACATCTTTCTGCTGGAGCATTCCATGTCTTTTCTCAGGCACTGTGACTAATTAGGAGAATTTAAAAAAAGTCAGAAGACCAACAGAGATTTTGCCAGAAGATGTTAGACCTAAAACAAAACAAAACAAAAAAAAGAACAAAAAAAGAAAAAAAAAGGCAACCTGCCGGGGACAGTTCACATGATTGACCAGTAAGAAATGGTAAACAGCTGTGCCTGAGCATCTGTACTGTGGAGTCAGCAAAAGGGAGTAAATGACCAGAATAGAAATTGCCAATAGCTCCTCTAGTCAAGCCAAGGCCATGCTTCAGGGAAGGAGGAAGCCAAGAGTCAGGCAGGCTCCTTTCCTCCCATAGCACAAAGAGAGGCTCAGGTTGGGATTGATGAAAGGGGAAATTTCTACCACATTTGTCTAGAAAGGTTGAGCCCAAATTCAGAGGTTCAAGCCCTCTTTGTTCCATCACCCCTCTGCTGATGCCTCCTGGATGGGCCATGCTGGTGGGGACATGGTGTTTTGACCTGCCACCAAAGCCATATACTGTGCCTGTAGTGATTGTATCCTAAATTACAGAAATGAAAACTGGCATTGGGCTGCTTCTTGCATTTGCCCCGGTAGGCAAGATGGAAAGGAGTCCAATGATGAGCACTTTAAGCAATCCCAGAAGATTATCCTTACTCATAAGAAGCTTCATTGCTTCAATTGGATCCTGGTCAAATTGCAGTCAGCTACAGTTGTTTTTAATTTCTCAGTCTGGAGTAATGAGATTGCACTAATCCTGTGTTCCCAAACCCTTTTGGTTGTACAGTAGAAATCTCCCTTAGCCTGATGGCTCAAAATCAAAAGACAACCAACTTCTTCATTTACATTCATAGTTATTAAGCCCATGTTCAATTTCTAATATTTATGATTTGTTTTGCTACCAGGACAAAAGAGAAGTTCATGGATCACTGACTCCTACTGCCTTTATTTATAGACTAAGGCAAACACACATTTGCAGAACACACTGATGTGACAAATTCAATCCACTGGGCTATCTTGCCCTCAGAAGGCTTCTTAATGCTGCCATGAATGCCTGGATTTTCAAGAAACCAACTGGAATTCCCAGATGCTGAGGCTGCAGCCTGGCTGGAGTTGTGTGTGGTGCAGCAGCATCACTCCTGGCAGTGGGGATCCCAGGGATGCAAGGAGCTCCTCAGTCCCTCACAGCTCTGAGCCCTGCCAACACCTCCTAAAAGAAGGCAGTTTTAAGCACCCAAAAGAGGTGAAGGCGTATTTATTCCCCACATGCTTCTTTTTCTAATGACAAAAGTAATTAATGCCCTGCCACAATGAAACACAATGAAATTATTTTGCTGAAAACTGCACTCTTGGCCTGTTCAAGGTGAGATGAATTAGTTAAAACACCAAGTAAATCCAAACAATAAACACATAGAGAATTCAACCAAAGTGATCTGAAACAGCCAGAAAATAGCTTCTCATTAGCAGTGGGGAGTTTTTTTTCCTCACACTTTTCTGAAACAGTTCTCAAAAATAGATTAATATGTTTAAATAACATATTATCAATATAATTCACTTGGCAGTATTTCTAAAAAGAAGTTTGAGTATTTCCGAAATTGCCTGTATTTCTATCAGCATTTCCTAGAAGTAATAGTTTAAGTGTTTAAGTAAAAGAAATAAATACTTCTTTTTTTCCTTCCCTTTGCAAAGGGAAAAAAGAGCCTAATAATTTGAAATGCCTGGAAACAATATTTTCAGCAATGTTTTAGATCTTTAAGCTAAAAGGAAAAGTTGCTATATCTTCACTCTGACTCTCTAGAGAAATTTCTTTGATATCATAATTTTTGAAAGTGGCTGAAGAACAGGCTACTGAGCTTGCCTCAAGATCTCAGGTTGCATAAATCAGAGGAGACCCATAAAAAGGCACTCAGCGGTTTACACAAGCTGTGAATCTGTCCCATTTTTGCTATAAATACCACTTGTGAGACACAGATTTAAATGTTGTTTGGTTGAAAGGATTTTAGAGCAGAGCACACAAGTTTTGAAGGCCTTTCTTTTGGCTGAAGGATAAGGGAAATGGACAGCCCTTTACACTTTCATTTGTGACTCCTCTGTCAATGGTGACTGGCTGTGGCTTATCACATAATACAGCTGGCAACTTCCCAAACCCCACTGAAACCAAGAGAGAAAATCACCATGAACATTTTGGGGCTAGAATTATGAGTTTTGGTAATGAATATTTTAAGCTGCTTTTACAGCTGTCATTCCCAGGGCAGAAATGGATTTAAAAGACAAGCAGAGGATGGGCTTTGACATCACTTGAGCTGTTGTGCTCAGCAAAACCATCTAATTACATGAGTTCTAAAGTCCTGCAAAACCTGCTGTTTCTGTGGGTTGAGCTTAGGAGTTAATGCAAGTCTCTCCTTTAGATCATCTCACACTTTGCATTTTGTCTGAAGTGCTTTTCATTGTTCTACATTTTGCTGTATTTAATTAATTAATCCACTTAAATGCTGTCAGCTTCATGTCAGATGGAGCTGTGTTGTTGTGAGATGTGGCTGAGCTGTGCTGTTCTGTCCACGAGCAGTGGACAAGGCTGTCTGCGTGTCTGAGTTTTGACTTTTTCATTATTCCTCTGATCCACTGAGAAGTAGCAGAGCCTTATGCAGACCTTGGAGATGGCCTTCAGCATTGCTGATTGCCTTGGTGAACCTGCATTTTCCCCAGAGGAGAGACTGTATCTGATATCTCACAGGCTTTGTCTTCAATCTCCAGTTTTACCAGCTGTTACACCATTTGACATCATCACAATTAAGTTCCTTCATTTTTTCCCCCCGTTTTGCGGGCTTGAAATTGGGCACCTAAATTGATATATGGGCTTTTGAAAGGCATAGCCTGGTTTTCAGAGATCTAAGGACTGCAATCTCCATTAATTTTCACTTTAGCACGCTGAAAATCAGTGGCCAAGGCTCCTTACTCTTTGTTTCTCTCTAAGAGTGAAAGCAATGGAGAAGGGAAATATCTGTCTACTTGCATAACAAAAACTAGTGCAAATAACTTCACCATGTCTGCGCTGATCCTCTCATTTTGCACACATAACCCACATTTAGCACATTTGCATGGGTTTTTCCATGCCCAATGCTCTGCGCAGCTCCCAGGCCCAGAGCCTGCTTGCTGCAGGTGGCAAAGAGCATCCAGGCTCATGAACCTGCATGCCCCAGTCCCCCTGATAACCCAGAGCTGTTGCTCTGTCACAGCATGTCACCATAAAATAGCAAGGGAATGACTGGGAGTGGGCGAGATGCTTATGGCTTCCAAGCCTCAAACAACACCAAAAAAAGAAAATTAGCTCAAAATAGAGCTTGAAGAGCTTGAGATGCTCCTCCTGCAGAGATGGGAGATGTTGGAATGTGGAAGTCATCTAAATGTGAGGAAGAGACCCTGCACAAATCTTTAAGGTTGGAACGAATGTCATGTTTCAACTCTGTAATCTAGGACCATTAAATATTTATGCTGTTGGAATAAACACAAAGAAAATTAATACCAGTTCAAATGAAAAGGATCAAGCTAAGATGGAGGCTAAAAGCAAAAGAGAACAAAATAATCAAGCTGGATTTTCTTTCTCTTTTTATTCTCAGCTCTCCTTCTGCTAATGTGTTATTTCACCCTCAATACCTCCGACAATACCAGCTGCTTTGATCCCTAAGGCTTATTTGCTCCCTAAGTCAGCAAGTTTGCAATAGCCTAAATAAACTCAGAAAGGTTCAAAGCCCAACAGGAGAGAGAAAATATACTTTTAAAAGACATAAAGTCAGGAAGGCATGTGTTCCTTAATGACTTTCCTGGAGGCATTATCTCTTCTTCCCCCACACTCCTCCTCATCTACCTTCCTTCTGTTTTCTGGCTTAAATTAGACTGTAAGATCTTCTGGAAGTGAATGCATCCTTCCTGTGCAATGGGCCATGATCTTCACTGGAGCCCCTGGTAATACTGGGACTCATTTTCCATCTGTTGTCAAGGGTACATTTTTACTCCATTAACACATAGCAAAACAAAGAAAGCAAAAGAGACCTGTTTACACCTGATGTATTAATTTCCATCTCCACACTGCTCATTTCCTGTCTCCAGACACTCCTTTTAAAACACAACAGGTATTTTCCATGCATGCCAATGTAGTGGAGAGGCTGTGGACAATCAGAACAAGCATAAACAATTATGGAAACTCCAGGATCTGCTTCTATACACAGTGTAATTTATTACCTGTTGCATTCTGCTGGTTGTAGGATTATGTCTGTCTTACAGTGTCCTAAAGCTGCAGCTGTAAAAAGCAACTGAGTGTAGGTGTGGGGAAGGAGGAACAAATGCACCAGAGATTAATTGGTTGTCTTTGAAGGAGAAACAAGGATTTTTGTCTGTGACAGCAGAGAGATTAAGGCCATGTTTTACCTTGAGTTATGGTCCCTTTTCACCCTCTTTTTGGATGTTGATGCAAATACTGCACTTCCATATATTGCAGACTTCTGCCCCTCTCCAGGCTTTTTCAGAAGTCAAATGCTAAGGGCATTACCAGACAGCTTTGCCAGGCTCCCAGGACTTCAAGTGTTTCAAGTGAGGCCACACAGCCTTAGAACACAAATTCTCCAATGTTGCCAAACTTTGTCATCCCACAAAATGCCCGGGGAGGGTTAATGCTGTGAGAAAGTTGGGACTGTAACTTTCCCACTAAATGGAGGGGAAAAAAGAGTTGAACATTATGTTTGCTGCCAGTACTCAAGTCTGGCTTAAGGTGCTCTCCACCTTATCTCCTTCCCTGCACACAGTGGCAGAGGGATCGGCCAGGCTGGACTGGTGGCACAACAACCCATGCACAGTGTCAGCAGTCTGGCAGTGAGATGCCAACATGCCATCATCTCCCCAGGCCCCTCACCACCCTCTGCACAGCAGGCTCCACTCTCTTCCTCCAGAAACTGGGAAATCTGGTAAAGATTAAAATATATTCTACTCATTTTCTCACTAGCAAATCCAGGAAAATTCTTTATTTTGTTTCCTGGCAGAACATGGTTTGTTAAATTATAATTGTTTGCATTTCAAGTAGACTGGTTTTATGGAGAGAGGTTGCTCATACTCCTGAAGGATGATGGCATCTTCCCTTCTCCTTGTTGCTTGAGGAGAACAGGGAGTCTCTATTTCACCTCATCTGGCATCCAGCATTTTGCCATGTAGCCCACACACATTGCTGGCTACTGCTGATTCATTTCACATGTAACTTCTCCTCATCCAATTTGCATACAGGAAAAACACTGATGTGCAAAGCTTTGGCAGGCAGGGAACAGAGGGGCACTAGGAGACACAAACATTTTCAAAATCTACAGAAAATTTGGTGTATTAATATCTATCCCTGCTACACCCACTAAGGGAACAGTCACAAGTCAATCTGAAATCATTACAGTCGTGTCCCTATGTGCAACCTGTCAGGGGGGTGGAACTAGATGATCTTTAAGGTCCTTTCCAACCCAAATAATTCTGTAACCCTATTCATAAGCATTTTTATCAAAACAGCCTCTAATTAACAACCTTTTGACACAAAGGTCCATCCAACTCTCTTCTTGTAGGAGCAATTCCTGGAGCTGATCTTAATCCGAGGTCTTCCAGCAGTAGAAAGTTACTGTGTATTAAAGCCACATGTATATCTTTGGTAGGTCATGTCCAAAAATGCTGGGAACAACAAATATCCACATTCAACCAGTAGCCACCAACTTTGTAATAAATATTTATATAGGGAAACAGGCACAAAAACTTTGTTTAATGTACAGAAAAGCACTCAAAATTAAGGAATTTTAAAGTGCATATGTAACATTTGTTAGCTGAAAATCTGTTCTTGAAGTGACAGATCCTAGGTTTAGTCAGACAGCTTGATTCTCCTGAAGTGAACCCAAGGACTGCACATCAGTGCTAGCAGCAAAAACAAGATCTCATGGTCCATTCCCAGGGATGGCCAAGGAAATGCAATAAAGGCTCCCGGTACATACATTGAGTCAGCATGTGGCTGCACAGCCCCAGCTTCACCCAGTTCCATTCTTTGGTTTGCACCACATTCGCATCACAGTTCACAGTCCTCCAAAGCAGACCAAAAGATCTTCATTGGCAGCACCATGCTCTTTTCATGAGGTGCTTATGAAGAAAATAATGGTCCAGAGCATAAAAGTAGCCCGAGCCAGCAGACACTTCCCAGCTTGCATATTTTCCATTTGCATTGCACAGCCTGGCTGCTGGAGCCAGCTCCTGGGGTAAACACAGCTCCTCGGGATCCTGTTCCCTCTGGTTTGTGCCACAAGTTCTCCCTCAGGCCAAGGCTTTTGGACTGAAGCTCCCTCCCTTCCTTTGCTGCAGGGCACAAGGAAAGAGCCTGAGGAGCCGGCTCCTGATTGCAGATTGGTAACAGAGCCGAGATCTGGGGGATGGCAGGAAATGGGCACCACCCCAGCGACACAGCGTCAAGAACAAATCCTTCCTGATGTCTGCGGCCTCTGCCGATTCCTCTCTCTTTTTCTCAGTCTGTTGATGAGATACAGAGCTTTGTAAATTTGTGTTGGGATTTTTTCCAGGATCCTCAAGGAGAAGAAACTGGGCAGCATATATAATCGACCTGCCATCCATCAACCAACTGAGGGAGACTGAGGATTAGTGATCAAGCCACAGATGGACAATTGTTCCTTGAACCATCAACATTTTTCATCATTTGTGCAGCAAGATGCTTTGGCAGATCCCAGCTCTACCTCCCCAAGCAAAGGGGATGAAGCAGCCTGTCCTTGGGGGACAGGGATGTGCCTACTGTCACAGCCAGGGGGACCTGGACAATGCCCTGGAGAATGAGCTCAGTCAAGAAATTAAACTTTAATACATGCAAAATTAATGGAGAGGGGAATATTTTTTAACCCTTCATTCATGACCACACAGTGCCTTTTAATGAATGGGTCTCCCCTGAACACAGTTCCCAGGAGACAGCTCAGTGAACTCAGTCCTTGGAAAGAGAGGGGAGAACACTGATGAACATCTGATCTCACTAGGGACTGGCTAAAAAAATTAAACTTTTTTTCCAATGGAGAAAACAATGAACTGTAAAGAACACAAAGTAAGCGGCAGATGACCAAACCTGGAATATTTCACATTATATGTAAGGAGACAAGGTTTGCTAAAGGATTTAACCTTTCCTCAGTACCCTGTCCTACCTACTTACTTTCTCTATTTCCTTTGGATTTCATAATCTTGATAATTTCCTTTTTTGGATGCAAAGAAAGAAGTAATAGTCACTTAGGGAAAACTGTATCAAACATAGGAGAGGATTTTTTTCACTTCTGCTGCTTAATAACTTTAGGAATGTGGGTAAAACAATTTCTTTCTCTACTTCTGTTACATTAGTGACACATGTAGATTGCAGAGAGCTCCATTCACCCCATTCCCACCATCTTTTTAAACTACATGAACTTAAAGCAAGCTTTATTTTGAGACACCCCCAAAACAGTGCTGTATACTGACTGGCACAGAGTTAGGTCGTGCTTTGAAAAGCTCTTGAGAGCCTCAGAATAATACCTCAAATCTGAGGCATCACCAGACAGTTGCCTTTCTCAATTCTGCTGCCAGTGTGGGATTTGGCAGACTTTTTCAGAGAAAGCCGTTGAGCATCCAAAAGCAGCATGTAGGAAGGAAAGGGACAGCAGGAACCCACAGAAAGGTGGCAAAAGAGAAAAAGAAGCTGATGCTTCTTAAAGACAACCAAAAAGCCTGTCTTCAGAGGGAATCCCAGAGAAAGGCCCCAAGGAGGCACTGAACAGGATGGGAGCCAGCCACAGACTGCCTCCTTTCTGTCAGAGGCTGACAGGCAGAACTGGAAGGAAAGGGAGTCCCTTAAAAGCATACTTGAAGGTTCAACCCATAGGATTAATTCCCACCTGTGTGAGAAACAGCTCACTCTGTCTCCTTGCATTGTAGGGTGTTTTTATTAAATGAGAAATACATCCCAATCCTCAATATTGCCAGCCAAGGAGTAAGGGAAGGGCTCAAATGAAACTCTGCTCCCAGCCTAAGCCAAACCTTGGTGCAGAGGCAGATGCCACTGCCCAGCCCAAATCCTGGGGACCACCCCAACCCCTGTAATCCCCTCAGAGCAAACTTTATCCCCATCCCACCTGGCTGTGGCCCATCAGCACCCACTGACCACCTCAAATGCTCCTCACAGATAAAAAGGGAGGGGCTCTAGTGCTCCCCTCCCCACAGACCTACAGTAGCAGTGTTGGAGTGGGAGCCACAGGGAAACAATCAGTGTGTGCCTTCACAGCAGAATGTGCTGGGTTGTTGGGTAATTGCTGGGTAATTCAGTGATTCTTGGCCTGATTCCTGACAAATGAGATCTGGCCAAGTCCTTCCATGGTGGCACCAAGATGTTAGTGAAAGAATTATATCAACAGCTCTCAGGTTGTTTCTTTTATTTATACTAGAATCTGGTAATAGACACAATTAAAGTAGATTAACTTTGGCATAGTTTTTGTATAAAAACAACATACCAGGGCCAAATTTTACTCCAAGTATAATATATCTATTACCCTGCCTGTGTTTCTATTTATTTTGCTTGGACTGACAAACTTTAATTCAAAGAACATAATTACAGCTTAACTTGCTGCTAGGTTTTTTCAGGACTATATTATTCACTTGAAGGGAAAGTAAGTTTACTTCTCATTGAGTTTAACGATGAAGGTTAATTTTCTTTGAGTTAAAGGAGTTTGGTTTTTGACTTGATTTCTATGCATTTGGGGCAACCAGCACAGCTGTGAAAACATAATTGTTCTTAAAAATTTCGGGATGTTCATCCTCATTTTCAAAATTGCTCTCTCTTTTGTGTGCTTTCCTAATTTCAGCTCGCTGAAGCGGCTGCTGATTAGCAACCACAGGTGCAGTCCTTCTGGACTGCTCACTACCTCCTGCTCCAGCACTTCCAGCCATGTTCTGCACTGCAGAAAATAGCCTAATTAGAGGCAAAAAGCTGATCTGTTAATATAGCAAAGGGACCAGCTAGAGAATCAGGGAGAATTATTTGGCCCATCAGAGTCAAGGGGAAATTTACCCTTACATCAGCATGGAGAGGGACCAGGGGGATGCAGAGGATGTGCAGCTCCAGGGTGTCAGGAATGAAAGACTGGCAGTAACCTGTTATTCATGAGCCATTAATATAACTAATACCTGTACAGCAGCAGCATCCCCAGGACCTTGCCCCTCTGCAGGACAGGCCTTTCTCTATGAACACACAGAGGGGAAGCGATGCCCCTGCTTTGGGGGACATACCAGTGAGGCACAGGGCAGTGTCCAGAGCTGTGGATGTAATGAGCACATAAATCATCCCTAACGAGCTCTGGGACAGGCAGGCAGTGTCGGGGACAGCGAGCTGGCCCACGCTGCTGTGGCTGCTGCAGAAAGGCTTCAGGTTGCAGTGAGCACAAATGGCTCTTTCACACGTCTCAGCAGATGTTACTCATTTTCTCCTCATCTGACTTTAAGATTTGGCTCCATTCTTTCCCAGCTCCCAAAGCCCATCAGTTGTCCTAGAAACCTCTCCCAACTCTCCATGGGCAATGGGCTATCCCAGTGTTCAGCAGGGGCTGGCCCATCTGCAGGCATCCCACTCCTCCAAGTCCTCATCTGGATTGCTTCTGTTCCCCACTGAAACTGGCCTCATCCACTAGCCATTTCCGCTGCTCCACTGCTCGTGGTGTTATTCGTCAAGGTGCTGCTCCTCCTGCACAGCCACAGCCTCTCCAAAATACTTAAGGACACTTGCAGAGTTTGGATGGAGGTTAGGAATAGCAAGCAGGACCAGATGTTCTCTGGGAAAGACCAACACTGCACCTCAGTAACTCAATGTCCAGGGCTCACCCTGGACCATGGGAGGATGAGGAGCAGCCAGCAGGGACACTACAGCTGGTCCTGGGATGGAGATGCACAAGGGCATCATCTGCACAGCCCTGACAGCCACACAGTCATCCAGGTGAGTGGGAGTCTGTAATTCACAATTCACTTTCCCATATCTATCTTTTAATTTTTTCTAAGAATCCCAGGAAAAAAAAAAGGAACAAACCAAAATAGCCTCAGTAGATGCTTCAAATTTTTTGCCAGGTTGATAGCTTAAGCTGTATGGCACTCTGTAAAGGGAAAAGATAATATGAGCAAATTCTTAGGAATGGATCGCTGACAATACATGTATGTGTGGTTTAGCCCAAATCTATATACCAGTTGTACACCATATGACACAGGAGTCACTCATCAATCTATAACTCAAGAAAAACATTCCCTATGGATTCTGCTTATATTAAGCACACAGATCACCCAAAGTCACCTGTCACCACCAGCAGGAATTGACTTAAAATAAGTCATGAGTGAGAGCTGCAGTGCTCAGACTGGGAGCCCAAGGTGGGTGGAAGAAGATCTGATTCCTCTTGGTTCAGGGAGGAAATGTTTGCCTGCCTTGGTACTTGAACCCCCCATGCTCTGCAAAGTGAGGGCACCTTCCCAGCTTGCAGCATCCCAAGCACATTCTCAGCAATCCACAATTTCATGAGAAATCCTCAGATGAAAATGAACTCCACAGTAAGGTGTGTTCATGGGAAATACAATTAAATGTTACCACGGAAGGAGGAAACCATCCATACAAAGTGCATGTTTTACTCCAGCTCCAAGTTTTCCAGAGGGGAGTTGAGAAAAGCCCTGGGATCCAAAGCAGTAAAATAAAATCAATCAGAACCACAGTTAATCAATATGTAACTCAAGTTTGCAGCAGAACTTTCACCTGGAGGAAAATTACAAAGTCACTTTGTTATTGCTCCACGCTTCTCACAAAATGAGGAAAATACAGTTCAAAAATAGCTACATGTACTCAAACCCCAGCTGTCAGAAGTAAAAGCTGTGTCCAACCAGTGCTTTGTTTTTCTCTGGGAAGAGATTTGTGGTGATCCTCAACACTAGAAATGTGCCCACCAATTAATGGATTTATGACAATCCCTCCACACCATCAGAAACCCCACAGTCACCAGTGAGGGACAGCACATCCCACTGTCATCCATGCAGTATTTTACCAAGGAAAACACTCAGCAATACCTTGTGGCTGTGATTTAATGAAAAGTTGTGAATATTTCACAAGCAGGGTAGCAGATGTTTGCCATGCCCCAACCCAGAAATTAGGAATGCACAGAAGGCGAGCAGAGCCACATACACGTTCAGAAAATTACCATGTGCAAATACACGTGCTTTGCTCCATAATCACCAGTTTTTGATGACAACCCTCACCTCTACTGTTGCCTACAGAAACTCAAAGAATCATAGAATCATTAAGTTTGGAAAAAATCTCCAAGATAAATGAAACCTTTGACTGAATAGCCCCATGCCCACAGTGTTAAACCACTCTTCCAGAGAAGAAGTCTTTCAATATCCAACCTGAACCTCCCCTGGTGCAGCCTGAGGCCATTTCCCCTTGTCCTGTTGCTGGTTGTCTGGGAGAAGAGACCAATTCCCCCGACCTCCTTTCTGGCAGTTCTGCGCACAGATGGGTCTCCCTCGAGCTGTCCTTTTCTCAAGACTAAACAACCCTATTTCCCTCAGCCCCTTCCCACAGGGCTGATGCTCCAGACCCTTCATCATCTTCTGATCATATCCCATCACGTTGCCCCACCAAGGAATGTTTTCCTGTGGATGCACTTCCTGCCATCCCTGCGGGTGCAGCTGCAGCCCCAGTGCAGGGAAAGGCTGTGGAGCACTCACTCTCCAAACAAAATGAATTTAAAAGGGAACCATTTCCCCAAACAGAGGCTGGGGGGAACCATCAGAAACAAATTAAAATCAAAACAACTTTTCGGCAGGAAACAATGGAACAGATGGAATAATATTTATTACTGGAAACTGCTAAACGTGCCAATTAATTTTGAAGGGACTTAAGTGGATTAAGCACTTTTTTACTAGAAAATATGAAGAAAAAGCCATGAATCACAGCAATACCTTCGGCATTGTCAATGTATTTTTCTGGAAGCCTGTTCGGAAATCAAAGGAAAAAACAAATCCAAAAAGTCTCAAATTGGACAATAATCTTTCTGTTGCATAAATAGTGTCAATGTCCCCATGAGCATGCCCAGAAATATTAGGGGGAGGCAAAAACCAAACCATTGTTTCCACACATCAAGTTGGTAATTTTTGTTTAATCCAGAAAAGCATTTGACAGGGGCCAAAATTAGCCATGTAAGCATTTTGAGATGCTCTGAGCACAGAAGGATTTCTGAGTTCGTTTGGCTGTTGAAAGCTGTACAGATGATTAAATACTTAGACAGACCAGTGTGTAATCCAAGCCTGTTACGACACAGAGGTACTATTATTAAAAGTAGGAAATCAGTGAGCATCTTTATTTGTTTATCTTAACACAAGAACATGGAAGTCCTTTCCCACAAAAATGTGTAATGTTCAAAATATATTCATCCTACATCCTGTTTTACATGGATTAAAACATGAATAAAAAATATGTAATAATCCAATTCAATTTTAGGAGCACTTAGGGTGAGGGTTTTATAGTATTTTTACATGCTGGCTTAGAAGCCTTTTATCTACATTGCTTCCTGCCAAAAAGAGAATTGAGAAGTGCCTTTCTGGTAAGGCTAGGAAATCCATTTAATTTTTCCAAAAGGAAATTAAAAATACTTCACAGCACTGAAATTTGCCCACTGCAAATACTGATTTTGCAAAGGGACATTCTCCTTCAGAACTACCCAGAAACGTTCTGCTCAGCTCCACTTATCATCATTGCCTTCCCTTCCTTTCACATTTTATATAACACTTCATGCTTTCTTATGCACAATTGTCATGTTCCTCCTAAAATAGTGCTATGTTTAGTGAGGTTATAAGGAGTAACTAATAAAATTGTGGTTATTTAAAGAGTACAAGATAAATATGACACATTCGCTTTCACAAATAGAAAGCAGCTGGAAGAAAACTAACAGTGTCAGGGTTATGTGTAAACTCCATTTTCCTATCAAAAATTATGGAAACAGAAAAAGAAGAGAAAAAATTCACTGTTTGCTTAAACTTGCTTAGACTTATTGCTGCTGATTCTGAATATGGCTCATACAAGAGACAAATTGCTTCATGTTTCCAGGCTTTGCTATTTGGATCTCAGCAAGAAATTTCTGATTTCTTCCTTAGTAAATTCAATCTATTTTCTTTGGCAGATCCATTGCAATTGTGAAAGTATTTTGTCACAGGCTTTCTTTTCTGCTAAGTGACCCAAACCCCTGAGATTTTAACCTGTTTATACACGCTGAATAGTTGCTCAGTGGGAACTTTGGCTCTGTGAGGAATCTAAGGCTTTTCACAGAAGAGCATGGTGAGAGTTGAGCTATCTCTGCTCAGTCCTTGAACAGGGAATGAGGGGACACACCTCCAAAAACTGATCCATCCGAAAGGCGTTATCTGGGAGGGAAGGAGAAAAACAAAGCGTAAGTTCAGTCTTGTGTTGCTCATTCCCACCTGAGGACAGCCCTAAGTTCTAAACCTTGCCATCATGCATCGGCCATAGGAGCCAGCCTTGTGGAAAGGGTTAAAAAAGCCCTCAAGTAATGAGACATGAGCTGCCTCAGGGCACTTCAGCTGCTGAAGTGCAGGTGTCACTTATGGAAACCTCACAAAATACAATCTTTTTCCTACCACCAGTACTGAAGCCCACAAGGAATTACTCTCACACTTACAACCAGATGCTGCAATTGACCGCACTTAGAGCAGAGGGGGAAGGATCCAGCTCATCTCACACTTGGCTTTTCTCAGGCCGAGGACACTGGAGCCACTTTGCACTCTGGGTGACACTGGCCATGCTGCAGCAGCACCAAGGATTGCAGAGGAGGAGCTGCCCACCTGTCTCCTACAGAAACAGGGAGCCCATTGAGCCAATTTGCTCTTACCGATGGACTCTACCAGCAGCCAAACCCATTTAGTCCTATCCCTTTCTTGTTTATTAAATATTTGACTACTAACTTTCAATGCCTCTACTATAAAGACTTTTAAAATTTAAACAAAGCTCATGTTCAGGAAACTCTGGCATCATGGGACATTGCTCATCACCTGCTTTCTCTGGGTGATGCCCTGTCTCCTCTGCCCTCCTTCCAGTGATGGGTGAGGCTACAACCAGTATTTGAACCCCAGGGGTTTTGGTAGTGCTCAGGGGCTGCATCACTACCTGACCCCATGGAGTAATCCATCCTTTTACCCCTCCCTGGGCATCAGGCACAGCAGGGCACAGTGCTCACCTGGGGGAGAGAGGAGTGGCAGGTAGAACACAGTTCAGCAATGTCCCAGCATCCAGACATCCCTCACTGGGCACTTTCTGGAGCTTTAATCAGGGCTAACATCACTGGTAACCAATAATCCCATTTTCACAGGCCAGTATACCTCCATTTCCAGCCCATTTATACCCCTGTGCCCATGACTTCTCTCAGTTATGTAAGCACCAGGTACAAAGTTGAAATATATCTTTTCATTTAAAGCAAATTTGATTTTGTGTGTCCTGTGACCTTTTGTCACAAAAGGCAATTCTATACTGCTCCTGGATGAGCCCTCCTCCTCCCAGGTGATTTGGGAAGGGAGCAGCATCTCCAGCCCAGGTGCCCAACCATGAAACTTTTGGACTTGCCTCACAGATGTCTCCCCTGTCCCGAGGAGCAACTCTGTGTATAATGTTCAAACACCCCAGAAAAGCATTCTGTTTTTCTGTATCAGTATCTCCTCACTGGATAAAGTATAAGACAGCAGATTTCACAGGAAGGAAAGAATTACTCTGGTTGAAAAGGGTAATAATATCCATCAGCATGGGCTAAGATTCAAGTTGACATTGTTGCAGAGGCAATAAGACATGAGCTGTTTGCAGCCCACATTTCTTACCCAAACACACAGCAAGGAGCAGAGTGAAGAGGAGGAGGAGGAGGAGAGGCTGAAGATGCCCTTCACCCACTTCTGCCACATTGGGTGTTCACAGCCCCTTTGCTCACATCACTCCCTGTTTCCAAGAAGGACAAATCCACCACAGAAGCCATGAGTGCATGGAGAGAAACAAAGCAACACGATACTCGTTTGGCTTAGTCTCTGGAGAGGCCCTGTTTCACTAAATTAATAATCTAGTTAGATTTGTTCAGCTTCAGCTTCTTAAGAAACTAATCCAGACAAGCCCAGAAGTACTAATAACATTTCAGCCTGGGCTCGAAGAGAGATTAGAGAACATTTATTTTGCTTCCTATATTTTCTGATTGCTCCTAACATTTCCCTGCACAAGCATCTAAATGAAGAAATATGAACAAAATGACTAAGTAATAGGGCTTACGTTGAATTAAACTGCACTGAGAAAAAAAAATCAAGGCAACCACAGGAAAACTGAACCACTTAACATTTAACAAAATAAATATACAGGAACATGCTGGGCTCTGAACGTAGAAAATTGGAGATTTATAGGTCCATATTTCAAAACTACTGCAATGAACTCCTTCATCTGCCACTTAAATCTTAGCTCCCGGCTCACTTACAACTTAGAGAAAACTGTCAGACTTGATTTTTCCTGCTTTGATTGTTTTGGAGGGATTTTTTTGATGCCTCAGCATGAGCACGTTGACTGAGATCACAGAAACACCCCCTAAGTTGGATTTTTTTAACCATAGAAAAAACTCAACTTTCTCATAAAAACCTACTTTTGTCCTGAAAGCCAGCATAAATACATCAAGGCACAGAGAAGTGGGAAGGCTCAGAAATGCAGCTCTGGAATTCAGGTTGCTCTGAGTGCTCTGGCCATGCCCAGGCTCAGGGAGAGGGCAGGGTGCTCTGTTACCCAGGGGACAACGTGTGAATGGGGGTGCTTGCACAGGAAACACCTCCAGGTGAGAGCAGCAAGAGGATAAACCTTCCCCAGGCTCATGGCAGGCAGAACTGGGGTGAGGTGTTTGCTTTAAGCACCAGTGCAAAAACAGATTGTTTAGAAAGTGCCTGGGAATCCATACCAGGAGCCAGAGAACCCATTATCCACTGTTTGGTCCTGCTCAGATTTATTGGCTGATAAGTGGGCCATGCAAGCAGGTATAAAGCTGTAACAGGATTATATGTGAATGATAAGGAGGGTTTGGTCTCTAAGGAAGCAGAGGGCAGCCCAGGGAAAGGCTCTGGTGATTAATGGCAGGGAGGCACGGCAGGGGCTCACACAGCGCTTGGCAGCGGGACAAAACGCAAAAGCTGGATGAGGTTGTGTTAGAGACACGAAAACAGAGGTGTGGGGCCAGTTTCACTTGCCCTACAATAGAGTGAGATAAATCATGGCTGTCAGCACGCCCTGAGCCCTCGGGCTCTCATCTCTCTGCTGACCCTCAGTAGGTTTTCCCTTGGCTGGTGCCTCCTCACAGACCTGCACAGAGGAGCTGCAGCTACTGCATTCATGGGGACAAACCCACAGTGAGTGTGACTCCTGCACGCCAAAGGATCAAAAGGTTTATTGAGGCTATTACATTGATTATGCAAATTTCACCCTGTTCAAACAATTTTAAAAGCGTAGAAATCCACAATGGGATTTTTTTTTTAAGGAAACACAAGGTGTGATTTTTGTCCCCACAGACTCATCATACAGGATTGAGGAGCACTTCCCAGCCCTGATATAAACATTTCACCTTTGCTTCCTTGTCCCCACCTACCTTGTTTTTATTTGCTTTGGAACAGAACTGCAATACCTGCATATATATATATATATGTGTATATATATATATATGTATATGTGTGTGTGTGTTTATTTATTTATTCATTTATTTATTTATATGTACATATATATATATACACACATATACATATATATGTTTAATCATACATTCATAGAATCATTTAGGTTAGAAAAGCCCTCTAAGACCATTGAGTCCAACCCTTAACCCAGCACTGCCCACTCCCCATCAGACCATGTCCCCAAGGGCTGTATCTGCCTGTGTTTTAAATCCCTCAAGGGATTGGTAACTCCACCACTGCCCTGGGCATCCTATTCCAATCCTTTTGGTGAATAAATTTTTCCTAATAATAAATCTAAATATTATTAATATAATCGAAATAATCTAATTGTATTAATATTAGAATACTGTGAGCCTATGTCTTGGAAAACAAATGCTTACTTGTACAAGGACAGTTCATGTTAATTCTGATTGAATTATATTGAATATTTATGGATATAATAGTTTCCAACCTTTGCAAGTCCTTAACACTCCACCTATTTTTGGATGCTAATTGGCACTACTAATTTACAGGCAGAGAGAGCAAGACAAATGAGCAGCACACATTTTCCACACTGAGCCACTACCTGAGAATGGAAAGCTGCAGCCCCAGGCTGTGCTCCAGGCTGGGATTTTCCCCAGGCTCTGTGCTGCCAGCCCAGCATTGTGTGGGCTGGAAATAGCCCCAGGAGCTTCAAGAACCTGGCAGTGACATGGTGGAGACAGGCAAAAAGAGATACAGTGGACAACACCCTGGGAATAGAAGAGGAAATTCTTCAGTAGGGGGAGGAAAGCACAAACATATGCAGAAAAATCCCTTAGGGTTCTTTTTAGTGCCTGCATCCCCCACCTCTCTAAAAGAAAGCTCCAGGCAGGGCCACAGGCTCTACTTCAAACCCCTGTGGAGGTGAATAGCCACATGCACAGCACAGCCAGTATCAGACCTTCACATCTCCACATGTCACAGAAAAAATCAGTCAGACACAGGGGCCCAGCACTGTCACCTGTCATCAGGTGTAAGTCCTCTGTTAAGCTGAGAATATCTATAAAGTTGAAATATGTATTGGAGGAGAAGAGAGAGGCAGTGCAATCCCACAGCCTCATTTCTGTAAGCACATGGCAAGAACTGCTCACGTTATCAGGTTACTAAAACGCTGCCTCAGTGCAGCATGCCTTCATCATGCCTCAAATAATTGCACATTTGATCTGCTCTAGAGAAGCAAAATTTATGGAGGTATTTAACATTGCTTACACCTGTCTTATTATATTATATGGCGTTTTTTTAATAAATCAGGTTCCTCACTCTAAGACACAAGTCTTAACACGAGAAACAAAGAGCTGAGGAAAGACATCCACATGGAGTCCAGCTGAGGGCTTACCAAACCCACAGGGTCATGGGCCACAAGAGCCAGAGCTATCAGCAACCTACCCATTGTCATAAACAATGTTTTGACAAAAATTAATACAGAAAGGGATTTGTCAAGTTAGTTTTCCTTCATGGGTCAGAATCAAGGGTGATTTACAGTATGTGTCTTGAATGAATTAGGGAAAGACACAAGATTTGGCTGGTGAGTTTGTTAAAAGTATGCACTGAAAATAACCAGAACATTCTACAGCAGAGTTTCTGCTGATGGAGTTATGCTGGCTTATATGGCTTGAAGATCTCATATGTGGTTAATACTATTCAAGATATTCCCCAAACAATGAGCAATACCCTGTCAATCCCATCAACCCCACATCCAGCAAATTCCACCATGAAAATTAGGGAGGGGAAATTGCTATTTCTACCTCCCCTTTTTTTTTTGCTTGGTTGGCTTCTGTCAGCTTTCAAGCAAGCTGGATGGATCATGGTGACATCTGAGAGCTGGATATTGGTATCTAAACAAGAAATTGGTTCTATTGCATCTCTTTTTTCAGTCCTGGTAAGAAGCAGTACCGAGTGGTCTTTGCATGTCCAGAGAAGGGCAACGGAGCTGGGGCAGGGTCTGGATCACAAGTCTGGTGAGGAGCAGCTGAGGGAGCTGAGGGGGCTCAGCCTGGAGAAAAAGTGACTCAGGAAAGATCTTCTCACCCTCTATAACTCCCTGAGAGGAGGTTGTAGCCAGGTGGGGATCAACCTCTTCTCATAGGTAACAAGTGACAGGACAAGAACAAACAGCCACGAGTTGTGCCAGAAAGGTTTAGGTTGGATACAAGGAAAAATGTCTTCACCACAGGGTGCCCAGGGAAATGGTCGAGTCACCACCTCTGAAGGGATTTAAAGCTGCGTATTTGCATCACTTGGGGACGTCCCTTGGGTTTAGTGGTGGCTTTGGCAGTTCTGGGGAAATGGTTGGACTCAAGGATCTTAGAGGGCTTTTCCAACATAAATGATTTTATGGTTCCATGATTCTAGCAATTCAAAGCAAGAGCTGGGCCTGTCAGGAGGCCAGGAGAGCACCTGAGCATCCTTTTGAAGCACAAACACACTAAAACACATGCCTGCCCTGTCCTGCCCAGCGTGGACTGGAGGGGTGGGGCTCCCTGGGTTGGTGCAGGGGCAGGATCTCCCGACATGGTCTGGGCATGCAGGAGCAGACCCAGCTGCTGCCTCAGTCATTAGGATTATTGTAATTTGCACCACAGTTGTCATTTGGCTTCTTTCAACTCCAGCTTTTCTCCATAAGTGTAAATCCAGCTCCCTTGCCCTGAAAGTTGTCTCCTAGCAGCAAAGAACAGAAGCTAAAGAATGCTAAACGGCAACTTGTTTTATCATGCTCTAGCTCTAGATGGATTTGTGCAGACAGAAGCACAAATTGTAGTTTAAAACAGTGGTGGTTGGCATCAAGAAAGAAATTACTGCACCTTTTTCACCATTTATTCTCATCAGCCAGATTCTCTGCAAATCCAAGTTACATCCAACCAAATTACACATGAGGCCAGGCATGAAGTACAGGGATGTAATGGAAATCCCTGGTGTGTGTTATACTCAGTGGACAGAGGTCAGCCCAGAGGGGATGAAAGTTAATATAACAGGTTTTGAAAGCTACATGGGTGTGCTACACCTGCTGCTGACACAGACTGCTGCTTCTGCATCCAGAGTTTACAAAACAAGCAAAAGAGAAAATTATGAGAAACACCCTGAAACTTCAAATACCCTTGGAACTAATCATGGGGTTGAACAGAAGAGTAAGGAGATGGTCCCTTATCTTGAACTGGACCATTTTAAGAGCTTTTTTAAGAAAAACAAGTCCACCCTGTCCTACACATACAAGTCAAATTAATAAAAACTTTCTTATCTGATATAACCCTCCTGACCAGCTGGGGCAATCATGGATACAAGATCAGGCCAGTGCTGTGGGAAAGGCAAACCTGTCCTGGATTTTTCCTTCCTGCATCCAGCCTTACCCATTCTCTTATTTGGAGCTATTTACATGCCAAAGAAATTATTGCATTGGGTACAACGTGGGTTTGTTTGGGTACAAACACATCTAAAGGCTGCGTGGGCTTCTTCTCATACTTAGAAACTTTATTTGCTCTTCAAGAGCATTAAAGAATTCAATTTTCACTTCCAGACAGCATTTCCCAGGCGACTTTCTTCCGCTGCCCCGCTCCGGTGAGGAACATCAAGAACCACTGCAGACCTTTGAAGAACTGGCCAATAATTTCAACATCTCCTTGGCAAAAACAGACCCTGCAAGGCAGCTGTCCCACCTAACAGCTCTGAGCAGAGGGGTGGGCTGTGCAGGAAGCAGGGGCACGGCTGCATTTGCAGCAGAACAGCCTTTCCCAAGCCAGGCACTAAATGCAATTGGAGAGAACAGAAAATCTCAAGTATAAGATAAAACAAAACACGTTCAAAGTCTGGAAGCAGAGTGTGGGGCAAGGCTGGGATTGTTTGGAGCTGGCCTCCTTTCTGCTGGCAC
Organism: Emberiza elegans; assembly: GCA_024865655.1. Taxonomy (NCBI): domain Eukaryota; kingdom Metazoa; phylum Chordata; class Aves; order Passeriformes; family Fringillidae; genus Emberiza; species Emberiza elegans. The sequence continues at coordinate 1,106,987 of JALJVW010000797.1, forward strand.
CCACTGCTTGCAGACACAGAGAGCAGTGCAGTTTAAAAGCTTTTCTTGTTGTTGTTCTCAGTATCCATGGGGAGTTTCAGTTTTGGAGTTTAACCTTCAAAAGGTTAAAGCCAAGGTATTCTTACTGCTAAAATGTGGCTCCTTTGTCATCAAAGTGCCATATCTATGGGAAATTTACTGTGCCAAGGGGAAGAGACACTGCCTGGCATAGCCAAAGTCACCACCGGGGGAAAGAAAAACCCATTCCGACACCTGGAAGGGAAACATGCCTAATCTAGCAAACATTACCAGCAAACATAGGCAAAGTACCAGAAATACAAATGCTAATGAAGAATTTATGAAGGTAAACATGTTCATTGCAGAGACATCAGTCTCAAGAAACTCTGACAGTAGCACAAAGACAAATCATTTATCTTAGCCTCTGGCAGCAGGTGCCTGCTACCAGCCAGGTGCTCAGGACATCAGACCAAGGGCTTGTACATCAGAGAAGGAGGAACACCAAGGCTTGTACATCAGAGAAGGAGGAAAACTGGGGTGTTTGTGCACTCCCAAAGAGGAGGTGGCTTTGGTAGCAGTGTGTGGCTGCAAAAACCTTGAACCTTTGCCCATCAAAGGCCAGTGCTGGCTGGAGTCAATCACCAACCACTGACTGCTGGTGCCCCAAGGACCTGTTTACCCAAGAACACAGAAAGTTCCTTTTCAGCCTCCAGTGCATTGACTTCCACCTGGGCAGAGGCTTGGAGGTTGCAGAAGGAGACAGAGAGTGTATGATCCCTACAAAGCTCAGCAGTGACCTGGAGCTATGGAGTAAGCACAGCAAAATGCTTTAAAAGAAAAAGAAACAAAATCACAGCCCTAGGGAAGTACAGGAATCAGAGCTACTGCTGGAATGACAACTAATAGAAAGTACTCCTTTCTCTGAGGGCAAGTCACTTGGGACACAAAGTGCCAAAGCCCACAGCTAAGATGCTTTCTGAAGTCCCAGAAGGGATCTGCTGGATCTGCTTTAAGGCATGAGGACTGTGACTCCAGAAGCACCACTGAAATGTTGGAAGGGTAAGATGGAGATCCTTTTCTCTGTCTTGTTTCTGAGCATCTGCCACACTGCTCCACGCACAGCCTGGAGAGGGAGGTGTGTCCAGCTCAGCCTCCCTGAGGGGCTGAGAGCAATCCTGTGGTGTAGCTGTGCCAATGTCCTGGACTTACAGCTCCAATGACCCGGCCCTCCTGCCCTGCAGGCAGCCACACTCTGGCAGATGCCACAGCTCTGTGTGGTTTCTGAGAGCACCAGGGGAGGGCACATCCAGCAGTGTCCCACCACTTGTACCTGAAGTGGATTGTTTCCTTTTCAATCCCTGCGGGGGATCAGTCTCTATCATGGGTTTCATCTTTGCAGTCATGAGTTATCCAAATCTGTTTAAAAAATAAGGGAATATTTGATCCCCTGAAGGGCAAATTTCCCAATTCACCATATGAAATAAGCTGTAAAGCAGCAATTCCTTTGATTTCTCATTTCCTTTTATTTTTTCCATTGATCTCATCACATTCTCTCATTGTCTCATCTTATACAGCAAGGCAAGAGGACAGCTAATCTGTTTTCCCTCTGCCCTTCTTAATGTCTTCTTGATTGAAATTCATGTTAACTCTTAGGCACCCTGATCTCTGAGAGCATCCATAAAGCCACATCCACATCTAGAAAATTCTGAGACTTCTCTTCCAAGCTACTGAGCTCTAGGGAGCTCACAGGAGTGGGACAGATACTTGTAATCCTTAGGAGGCATGAAAAGAAATGCTGGCTGCTGAGTTTCTCAAAAATTTTCCTTGGGACAGTGCATTGATCTGAGACAAGGGATGAAGAAAGACAGAGGAGGACTTCACACCCATCTTCTCCTTGTAAAGATGAGCTGCTAGCACAAGGCCAGCCCCATCCACAATGGGAGCAACCTTGCGTGCTGATCCTCTCCTGCAGAACTGAGGTGCCAGAGCACCCCTGTTGCTGCCAAATCACTTTAGCAACAGCTGCCTGCCTTGCAGAAGGAGCCAACTGCCAGGAGAGGCTGCCAAAGGCCTTTGGAAGGGATCACAAGCCGGACATATTTTTGTCCTCGAGAGTGAAAGCAGCAAAGCCCTGGATTTGGGGAGGACAACTAAGGCAGACACAAAGAGCAGGGGCTGCACCACCAGTTTTCCAGTCCCCATGCCATCACTGTCTGTGGCATTTATAGACTTTATCAGCCCTGTCTTGCTGTCTAGCTGATTTCTCATTTAATTTCCACAACAAAACCCCGCTGTTTCTCCACCACATCAGCTCTGCAATGTGCTATCTTCGAGGGATTCTTTTTGGATTGTTAATAAAAAACCCAAGAAATTCACTTCTACGTACTCAGGGCCATGACAGTGCAGCAAAGCACAGCATGAGTTTTCTGTGCTTTGGCTGTTCGTGCAGGCACCATCAGCATGGCCAGGCAGGGAGGGGTTAGCAGGGTGTAACAAGGAGGGGGGTGCTGCACAGTGGTCCCTGCTCTCCCCTTGCTGCTCTCTCCCTGTGAAGATCTTCAGGCCTGACCAAACCACCCTGTTCCTAGGGAGTGATGAACTCCAGAATATTTGCTGGCAAAGTGGGCCTGTGGAGTGCTTGGCCCAGCTCTTTTTGCAGCCCACCCAGACCACACATGAAAAAGAGATGGGTGGCAAGGCATACTCACAGCTGAGCATGCAACCAGGTGGAAAACTTGAGAAAAGTGGGCAAATGCAGCCTGAAGGGAAGTTCAGAGCAATGAAGTCCCTACTGGTTATACCACTGCCAGGAGAAGTGCACAGCTTATCTGTAGCAGTAGGATGTCTCTTGGTTTGCTTGCAGAAATTCTGGTTTATTTGCAGAATGAACTGATTTTCTTCGGAACACTATGCATAACAACTCCCACTTCCCAAGTGCTATGGTAATTAAGCTTTTATCCGAGTAGATAAAATAATTAACATATTTATTACTCCGAAGAAAAAGATCTTTTTTTGATTGATTGCAGCCTACTAATGTTTCATCAAATATTCAAAGTCTCTATTGTTAAGCCATTAATTTTATTTATTTTTAAAGCCACTACATATGTTTCCTATCCCAAGGGGAGGAAGAAAATCAACATATGAAAAATTCCCATCATTACTAACACACAGCTCAGCAGAAAATGAACAGAGATAGGGAGCACCCTTCCTGTCTGCAGCAGAGTGGGCTTCATTAAGCTTGCAAGGGATTTTTGCACATTCCAGAAAGCACTGAGGGGGTGGGAGAAGCCCTGCAGAGCCTTGTGGGCACCTACAGATGTCGTGGCTTTGTGCCCAAGCCAGTCTCAGTGTGTTGCAGTGCTTGGTCCTGGCACTGCCATCCTTGCCTGCACCCCTCTCCTGTGGCACCCCAGGCACTCCTGCACATCACCACAGGAGATGCTGTGACATGATTGCCCTCCATACCTCATCACTGTATAATGATCATTTTTAGCTAATGGCTTTAATTCTTGGTGCTGGGCAGTTGTGTTGCTGTGGTTACTCTGTGGGCAAATGTAAACAGCTCCCAGTCACCAGGAACAAGCACAAAAACAAACCCCTCAAAGGCTGCCAAGAAGATCTTCCGTCGAGTGCTGTGTCCACACACCCACAGACTTTTGGCTGTTGGGTCTTTTGGAAAGATGAAGCCACAAGTCTAAAGGAAAAAGATGCCAGAAGCCATCAGAGAGAATAACCATAGAATACATCAAGGTAATCATCATGTCTTCCCAGAGGGGCAGTCACCCCTGCCCTGTCATTTCCTCATGTGTGGGATCCCCAGGGCAGCTCCATGCCTGGATGTCACCCCTGGGTTATGAAGCAGGACTTGAGGTGCAGCAGAAAGCTGGATCTGACACCCTGCATGGCTCTGCCTCTGCAATTCTGTATGTATCAATCCTTTTATGTCTTCATCTTTTTGCTTCAAAAGCCCTCCTAACAGACAAGGGAAAGACCCTCACTGCAGGGCTTTGCAAAAGGCTGCAAATCTGTCCCTGCCACCAGATCTGCTGTCACTACTGCAGGGGCCATCACCCTCCAGGCACTCCAGCTCCCACCCAGAGTTCCAGCAGCCTCTGCTCCTGCCATTGCAGCTCATGGTAAATGGCCCCATGCACACCAAGCATTGCTGCTCTCTCCCCCACAATCTCAGTTTCTTTATAGTAAGGCCCATAAAACCATTGCAACAGGGACACCTCAGCAAGGTCCTGATCACCAGCTCTCCTAAGGGACTCTCATCCCATGGAACCAGTGCTGGAAGCAGATGTGCTGAAGCATTTTCCTGCCATTCGTGGAAATGGTTGAAATTATGCCCAGTTCCAACAAGCTGCAGAAAGGAGAAGTGTCAAGAATGGGTTTTCTTGTGCCTGAACATTTGTGGGTCTTGCTGTCGCCACTCCCCCACTGAGCAAGCACTCACCTGGGAATGGATTAGAAACTTCTCAGATGTTGATCTCATTTGGTCCTATTGTCTTGCAAAAATAAAACACCTTGTGGTGTTTTACACTGAACCTTGTGGTTCAGTTTTGGGGTGGCTTGGCAGCAAAGACACCCCTTTTAAAGAAGTGGCATTAATAGCACAGAGAGAAGCTGCCTGTAATTCATTACATACAGTGCCACCCTATTCTACTCCTAAAGCCTTTCACTGGAAAAGCTGGAACCCACAGATGACCCAAAACTACACCCACACAAACAGAGGTGTGATCAGCAAATCAGGATGGCACATTGTGTTTCCAATCCTGGGGCAAAAGGAAGAGTTTTCCTTCCAACTGCTGATGTGCTATCCAGTGCTGTGATGTTCTAACTGCACACCTGGGCACTAACACCATGTCCTCACCCCAGTTCTCATCTGACTCAGGAGTTTAAAACAATTGGGACAGGGACAACACACAACAAGGACAGGGCCCATGCCATCCCCATCCTTGTCCCAACCATCCTTCATCCCCTACAACACCATGGAGATTTATCAGGGCTTTGGCCAGCACTATCAGGAATGTGAATCAGTCAGATCAAATAAATTCCCTTTCTTACCTTCACATTATTCCCCTCTACATTACAGCAAGCACCAGGGTGGATGCTACAGAAAGCCACCCATCTCATTGTGTGATTAAGCACAAAACAAATACCTACAGCCAGTGAAGCTGAAATGCCTATTAACAAAATTGTGTAAAGTGTAAGCTGTGCTTGCACATAAAAACCAATGGTAAGTTGTAACATGCAAGGAAATGAGTCAGTGGGAAATTAAACACAGCTTACTATTTTCTCAATGTAACAGGTCACAATTGGGATTAATCCTTTTGTGCATATCTAGAGGTGACTCTCAAATCACATACACAAAGAGCCAGTTCTCCCTTTTGCCATTTTATTGCAGCTCTTTTTAATGATTCATGACAAAGAGCTTCAAAGAGCTCCAAGCCATGACAACAGTCCCAGATCCGACCTCCTTGTTCTCATCTCAGCAAAAAATCCTCCTTGGTGAATAATTTCGGTTTACGAAGAGAGCTGTCTTAAAACTATTCCCAAGGGAAAAACTAGTGTCTAGAATTTAATCTCATTATGGAAATAAAAATAAAAATAAAATATCAAAAGAACACAGTGACTGCAACAACAATACAAGCCTTATTTTGCAGAAGTCATCCATTGTGAAACTCCACAGAAGGGAACACAGCTGTTTTCCCTGAAATATGTTTCATGTTTCCAGAGACCAAAGATGAAATCCAAAGCTTTGCCTTTCAACTTATGATAGATAAATACATGCAAGGATGACACAACTTCTGCTCAGGCTATTGAGGAAAGAAAAATGTCATTTAGAGCTAGAGGTGAAAACATGGGCTTGACCACAGGCTGCAACACATCCTCCGCTAAGTTCAGCACAATGGGAGCAGGCTTGCAACAACCTCCCAAAATCTGAGGCAATTCACCCCTGACTTCAAGCTTGGAATCAAGTTTTATATTTCCTCTGTTGCAAGGGCTGAGGGCTCATACAGCACGGTTACAGCACAAAAAAGGCATAAAAAAGGAAGTGCAGCACCCAAAAAAAAAAAAAAAGCATACAACATGCATCACATCTGTACACCTCCACATTAATTTCTGAAATTTCTAGTGAGTATTTAATTCCTCCTCCAAATTCCTGACATGATATGCAGGGATTTTGCCATTTCACTTCTAATGTTTAATCTTCTCCTTGACGAGGTGATAGGCATATTCTTAGACATTAAACTCAGATGAGCCATTCACAGTTTGCCTTCAGTTTCATGGCCATTTTGCAAAGATTTCTCATCATGACAAGCACCTTCATCTGTGAAACACTATGGTATTTGGAAGGACAGTTAATCCAAATCATAGATTGCCCTGTGCTTGAAATAGCCAGCATATCCAAAGCCAGCTGAATACTGAAACATTTCTAATAATGGGGATGTAATAGTGTATATCTTGGTCCCTGGGTTGCAGATGAGCACCTAAAGGACACTGTGTGTGCTGGCTTAGGAAGTTGTATATATTCACAGCAGGAGGAAAAGCCTCACCTAAGGTCAGGTCAGGGCATGGAGCCCACCCAATCTTGTTTGAGCACAAAGACACAAATGTCCTTGCCCTGGCAGATTTAACAGCTCTTCTGGAGCCTTCCCATTTTGCCAGACAACTATTTATTTTGGAAGTGAGCTGCCCCATTCCAGTAGCTCCCCCTTCCAAGGGCAGCATGCATTTGGGGGTTGTCCCCGTGTCTACAAGCACAAATATTCTGTTCCAGTTCAGCTACACATTGCACTCAACAATGTACGATTTCAGCTTCCAGGTGGATAAAAATGGTGAGGATTTTGCTTCAAGTCCCTTTGCTAAAACTCTTCTTTCTTATTTAGGAGGAGACAACCACTCATCCCTGCCCTCCATTTTGCAAATCACCCTTCCAGGGTGACAAATCACCTCTGGTCCCTCTGGGCCTCACTCTCAGAGGCAAAGCCAGGCTTCAGCCTTGGTTTACTAGAGAGCCTTATGCTGGGGGAGAGACCTGAAAAGATCAGAGGATGAGATGAAATGAGAGTCCTTTCAGCAGCAACAATGCCCCTGTAATTAGCCAGATGAGCAGGTGACATGCTCTGTGCACAGGTACAGTGATGCTCCCTGGGGACACAGAGCTCTCTAAGCGTGGCCCATCTGCAGAGCTGAGGACAACAGCAGGACCCTGCTGACTGTGTCTGCTCTGAAACACTTCCTTTGTGTGGGACAAAACCCAAGCCCTGATCTGTGTCTGGGTGGCTTTGTGAGGTCTGAAAGGGATGCTTCAGCCGCCTGCCCTGTGCTCACCTGGCCAGCCCTCCACAGCCTCTGGAGTGCTGGCTGCTCATCAAAACACATTTATGGGGCTCAGCAGATCTGCTGGAGATATCCCAGGCACCCCAGTGTGTGCTGAGCAACTCAGCTTATGATTGCATAAAGAAAATGTATCTGAATTATCAGAGTTTCTTTTGGGACAGGACTGTGGTGAGTCCCAAAAGATACGCTGTGCATATCTTTTTCTTTTTACTCAAATAATTTGCTAAAACTTCTGTGATTATCATTTTAAGACAGAGCAGGTGTCAGAGACAGCTGTACATGGCCACCAAAATCTGTCATACCAGGCAAGAGGCGCCTTCAAGCTCTCAAAAATAATTACTGTCAAAAACAGCGCCTGGCATAAAGACACTGAACTGCTTGGGCACACGGTGAGAGTCACCATATGTGTACACACATTCATTTCTACGTGAAATTTGGAACTAAAACAGCAGTTTCCTTACTCCATACTTAATAAACTTGGCTCTTTCAGCATGAGAAGAGTCATACAAGAAGAGATTCACTTGTGGAAAGCACGAGAATTTCCTTTAATTTTTCTCCAGCCTGTATATGAGTTCCCGGGTTTGGGGAAAGTTCAAATTGCCGTCAGCTAAAGCTGCACCCAAATTCTTATTAGCAGAGGGGGAGGGAAAAAGATTTTTCCTTACCACGGCTCTCCCTGAGGCTGTTCCTGCACACAGTACAGAGAAAGCTGCAAGGAGGGAATCACCCTAAGATGCAGCAGGGAAGGATTACAGCTCTGGACGCGGGTGCTTTTCAGCCAATTCTCCCCCGTGCCCAATGAGCATCTTCACCACCAGCTGATAGTATTCTGAAAAAAGCCTTTCATACTCTTTTCTACCCACTTTGGGGTGGGTTTTGTATTGGGTTTTTTTGGTGGGGAGTTTGTTTGGTTGGTTGGTTGGTTGGTTGTTTTTTGTGTAAGAAATTGGGAATTTATTTGAAAGGTTTGAACTGAGACCTTCAGCTGCCTGTTTTCATCCCAGGCTCTGAAACAAACCTCTCTCTTGAGTCCTGTTGGCATTTAATAACACAGCCCACAAACCATTCCTAGGAGGGTGCAATGAGAGCCGCTGGAGCTGGGCTAGAATTGTGCAGCAAAAATACCAAAAGCACAAAAGAAACTATATCATCCCTTCCCCCTCCGCTCCACTGCACCAGCAGCAGCCTCACAACCCCAAATAGGTCTGTCACCCCAAAAGCTCCTTGCCATGTCAGCCAGTGCCCCCAGCCTTGTCCCCGATGCGCAGCCCCTGGCGTTCCCCCACGGCAGGCAGGTCAAAGGCAGGGCAGAGTGGGCACGGCGGGGCAGAGTGGGCAGGGCAGGGCAGGGCAGGGCAGGGCAGAGCGGGCAGGGCAATGCGGGCAGGGAGGGTAGAGCAGGCAGGGGAGGGTAGAGCGGGCAAGGCAGAGCAGGCAGAGCAGGCAGGGCAGGGCAGAGCGGACAGGGCAGTGCGGGCAGGGCAGTGCGATCAAGGCAGGCAGGGCAGAGCGGGCGGGCAGGGCAGAGCGGGCAGGGAGGGTGGAGCGGGCAGTGCAGGCAGGGCAGTGCGGGCAGGGCAGAGCGGGCAGTGCGGGCAAGGCAGGGCAGAGTGGGCAGGGCAATGCGGGCAGGGAGGGTAGAGCGGGCAGGGGAGGGTAGAGCGGGCAGGGCAGAGCTGGCAGGGGGCAGTGCGAGCAAGGCAGGCAGGGCAGAGCGGGCAGGGCAGAGTGGGCAGGGCAGAGTGGGCAGGGCAGGCAGGGCAGAGCGGGCAGGGAGAGCGGGCAGAGCAGAGCGAGCAGAGCAGGGAGGGTAGAGCGGGCAGGGCAGAGCGGGCAGGCAGGACAGGGAAGGGAAGGGCAGAGCGGGCGGGCTGTTCCCGGCATGTCGGCACGTCCCGCATGGGAGCCATGGCCAGAGCGCTGCAGCTGCCTGCGCGCAACGTGCAGGCTGTGTGTGGTAGGGCTGTACTCGCAGCCTGCCAACACCCGGGCCGGGAACGCAGCGGGATGGCCGCTGCCAATGGGAGCCGGCAGGAACCGAGCCATGTGGGAAACTTAAAATGCAAGTGGAGCTGGGAGTGCGTGGCGAGCCCTCCCCGAGCGCTGCTCGGGCTGGCAGGGCGGCTGGTTTCGGGCGGCTCCAGTAACGGGGATGGGTGTACGGGAGGGGAGCCGGGCAGCGGGGCTGGGAGCGGGGCTCCAGGAACCGCGGGGCCGCACAGGCGTTTGGAGTACGCTGCTGTGAAGGCAATTAGACCCCACTCTGATCTTCACCCGTTTCATTTAGGCGAAAATCTGGAATCTGGATTTGAAGATGCTCTTTTAGCTGTTTCTGAAATCAGAAACAGACTCTGCAGGGGAGGAGGAACATCTATTTACATCCATGAAGTTCCCGCGTGCTGCTACCCTGTTCTTCATGGAGCAGAATATCGTTCGACTGTTCATTAAAGCAACAATAAACCGAGCTTATTTCCGGAAACCTTCCCCATGCTAAACACACCTAACAGCGCTTTTAGGAATATTTTTCCCCATTTGATTCACTGAACTTTCCTTTAGATTTAGAAGCCTGCTAAAGCTAGAAAAATTAATATATGAGTCAATCTGTGGCAAAAGGTGACACCCTTCCCAGGTGAGGGCTCTCCAAATCTTATTTCCAAGGTGCATGGGAATTTCCGCGGAGCGCGGGCATCCCTGGAGCGCTCACAAGCGGATGGTTTTCAGCTAACAGCCCCATTCATACAAACGCACGCATCACCCTCCGCTGATGGGGAAGGTCCCAGCTGGGCAGGGGCAGCAGCAGCCGCCCCACCGCCGGCGCTCCCCACGGGATGCTAGGGGCGGGGATGGGGGGTGTTCCCCCCGGGGTGCCGGTCCCCCCCTCCCCGGCGGGCTGAGGAAGCGGAGGAAGCCGTAGAGTTGCTGTGCATATTAATGAGCCGGGAGCGAGGGCAGCGGGAAGCGCTTTAAAGGAGGAGAAGGCACGGCAGCGGCAGAGCGCAGGCAGCGCCGCTCCGCCGGGAGCCGCTCCGCCGTCCCCTGCCTGCCCACCCAGCCCCGGGACAGCGGAACCGGGGCCACGAAGCCTGGGCGAACACACACATCATCCCCCCGGCCTCTCCTCGGGTACCTGCTGTCTCACGATGAAGCTCCTGACAGCAGCTCTACTCCTGATCTTCATCGCGATGTGCTTAGCCAGCGCGGAAGGTAAAGCGGTTTGTTCTGCTTATTCTCACGTAAATCTCTTCTCCGGTAATTTGTGTTTGTGTCTTGATAGCCCTGGCTTGAGTTGAGCTATGCCCTGCACGGTGGAAAGGTGTGATTTGTGGGATCTGTGAGTAAGGGAGCTGCAAGTTATGTAAAGGTGGAGGAGAGGTAACATACAAGGGATGAAGTTGTGTCTTCATTTGTGTCTTCAGTGCAAGGCAACGAACTCGCAGTGGGGCAGGTCGTGCCACGTTCTTCGTTATTCAGGAATAGAGCTCAAGCATCTCCTCTGAAACTGAGGGTGGTTTTCAGGGCAAGTAGAGCAGAGCTGGATGTGAGGTGGTGGCACAGTCTGCGTTTTCTGCTGTGCGCAAAAATGATGGTTAAAAAATGTTCAGCTTTTGTCTGGCTATGACTGCACCACAGCATCCATGCAAGGAGAAATGACTCAAAGTCCTACAAAGTCCGAGTGAGACACGAGTGAATGAGAAAGTAGCCCAGACGTGCACTTGCTTGCTCAGTTTAAAGCAAGTTCTGACTCTTTCATTTCCTTTTGTTAAATACAATTATATTTAATCACAGCAGGTGCACTTTAAAAAAATCTGCTATTTAGAAACTCCCAGAGCATATGTAGTGCTCTAAAACATATTTCCCAGAGAGTCACTACCTTTTCCTGGGATTTAACAAAGGAAAAACAAAATCTCTTTTTAAGCTCAACAGCATTTAAAAAATCATCTTTTCCTAGCAAGGCTTGAAAGAGCAAACTGAAGTTTTCCTGGATTCACACAGGCTGGAGGGGAAGGGATGCTTGGTATGCAGGAAGCTTTGCAGGCGCATGAGAAAATGCTTTCTCTTGTAGGCGTGAAGTGCAAATGCTCAAGAAAAGGTCCTAAAATAAGATTCTCTAATGTACGGAAGCTGGAAATAAAACCGAGGTACCCATTTTGCGTGGAAGAGATGATTATGTAAGTTTTCCTTCATTTATTGCTTTCTGTTTCCCTGTCAGCTGAACTGCTTCACCTTATCTGCAAGTTTCTTCTTTGTTCTTTGTTTTCCTCATGCCCTGGTTTGCTAATTCCCGGGCATAGTAATTTGCTGCATCAGATTTAAAGGAAAAAAAAAAGGGGGGCAATTCTGACCAAGATCACAGGTATCATTTTTTGACACAATTTTTTTTTTATCAAATAAGTATTTCCAGAATGGGAAGCAGTAAAAAGATTATCATTAGTTGAAGTGAAAATAGGGAAAAATTTTACTCCAAGCTGCCTGATTCAACACTCAGAACTATTTACTCAGGTTATTCTGAGCAGAGTTTGGTCTGTGGTGGTTTCTGAAAGGGAGAGTTACCCCAGCCTGCATTGTACCAGAGGGATCTCCTTCACCTGCTGGGGTTACTCAGCATGTAATAAAATTCTTTCCTCGCAGTGTCCCTGCAAGTCAGGACTGATGCTGATGTAAAATCTCAAGCTGCTGTAGTGGGTAACCAAGCTGAGGCAGGTACAAGGATTTTTTTACATGACTGGCTAAAACAGGAGGGTTTTTTTTACATTTTAAATATGGGTGGGTTTGGCTTTTTTCCTGCCCTGTTTGGATATCATAAGATTCCCCCAACAAAGCACCATTCAACCGGCACATGATGCAGCTGGGTAAGATCCAGAAGGGCAGATAACCCAAGAGGACTGCAACGAGCCCCCCTGCCACCTAAGAAGGGGCAGAAGTGTCCCAGGATCAGCCACAGCCCAGGACCCTAAGCACTGATCAGATCCAGCATCATGCTCCCCCACGGAAGCCTTGCCAGTGGCTGATCAAGGGGATCTGTGCAGGCTGCACACCCCCCCAGCACCCTGCAGTGCCCACGGGGCTGGGTCTGCCCATCCACCTGGCACAGATACCTCGGGAGAGACCCTGGAGTGCCCACACGGAGCTGCCAGGCTCAGCACAGGGCTCCTGGAGAAGGAATGGAGATTCAGGCTTGCTCAGGCTTCCTGCAGAGCCAGCACAGCGTCCCTGTGAGCAATGCTGAGCTCAGGGAACGTCAGACCCATGTCTTTGAAGCCCAAACCTGCTGATGGAGACCCGAACAGAAAAGTTCTTGCAGAGAACCCTGCCTGAATCATCTTTACTCTGTCTGCTTTGACCCTTCAATGGTAAAGTGATGTCACAGAGGGACACTAACTCTTGGCATCCCACTCCAGTTATATGCCCAAAAGCAGATGGTGAACAATGGGTATGAAACCAATCTCATTAATGCAACATTTTACTTCCAGTCAGAAATCTGGGAAAGCAAGAAAGCCATGTAGGAGCAGTTGCTTTTCCCAGCCTGACAGGGCAGGTGTTGAGCCCTACTATTCAAGGGTTTGCACAGCTGCTGGGACAGAACTGTCCCATCACTGGGGGTGTCTGTGGGGCAGGCAGGGCAAACCCACTGCCAGCACCACCTTTCCATCCCCCCGGATGCAGCCTGAACTCAGCATTGAAAGCACTGAAATTAATATTCTGGGAACCAATTTATCCGGGAGCCTCTGGACACGGCACAGAGGAGCTAAATTCCTGCAGCTGAGATTTTGTTGCTGCAGTGATCATCCAAAACAAGCTGTCAAAGCTGCATCCCCTTCTGCCCTCCTTAAAAGCTCTCATATAGCAGAAACATGATATAAATTATGTTGGAATGAGAAGCAGTGGGTATGGGGGTGCAGTTAGGGAGGTTGTGGCCATAACCCCCAGCAGAGCTGTGCCACAGGGTAAGAGACAGTTAAACTGAGGCCTCAGTCTAGTCAAAAGCTATCAAGATTCATGGTACATCTAGCAGTAATTGTGTGTATCTGTTTCCTGGAATGAGGGGAAGCAGCAGAAAATAGGAGGGAAGTTTAACTCCTTCTACCTGCAATGCTCTGAAACACCCCCACCCATGTTCTGCCCCATCCCAGAGTGGGGGGATAGGTCAGGCTGAGAAGAGCTGATGGGAAGTGGGCTCACAGTAGTGCCTTTCTCCAGGGGCAGGAAGGGCACTTCCACAGCAGCCTGGGATGAAAGGACCAGAGCCAGGATCCCTGAGGTTCTGGAGACAGGGTATTTGTAGGCAGAGGTGCAGCCCCCCCATCCCTGCAGATGACATGTGTGGGGACACAGGGTGCTGGGGTCACAGACTGATTTGGGGTGTTTATCACAGCCCTGGAGGCAGGGACATACTGGGGAGAGTTTTGGCACAGGGACACTCAGACACCAGGGTGAAGCCGCCAAGCCCTGGGCAGCAAAGGGACAAATCCCACTGCAGGAATCCTACTGGAGGTGTGGGTTCTGGTGCTTCATCCCTTCTCCACCTCTCTCAACTTCCTCTTGCAGCCCATCCAGGCGACTGCTCACTCTGCTCACTCAGCACCTTTTAGGCACATTCCCCTACATTTGTCAGACCAGCATCCCCAAAAGCCCATCCAGGTCATCTCAGCCCAAACATGCTGCCACCAAAGCCTGCATCCACCAGGGACTGTCTGAGAATGGCAGAGGACCATGGGGCTGCCTTGGGAATATTTCTGCTATCCATCCTCCAGAACAAAAGCAGAAAACCTGCATGTGATGTAAAGCAATGCATTTCAGCCTGAGGAAAGACCAGTTCACCTGAGAGGCAAACCATGGATCTCCTCCTGCTCAGACTGCAGACTGGTAAATCCAGAGTGTCCTTCACTGCTTCTGGTGCAAATGCAGGGCTTGCAGCTTTTCAGAGGTGTTCCTGCTTCTCTCCTGCAATTCAGCTTCTCCATCACTTTCTGGAAATATCCTCCATGGTCTGTCAGAAGAGAGAAATGAAAGCCAAGTGGATCAGTCAGTGCAGATGGTGGTGGCTGCTGCATGGAGAAACCCTGCTCTGCCCTCAAATCCTTTAAACTCACATCATTTAAAGCTACAGGAAAACTCTCCTTCTGAAGCACACACTGCTCTCAGAGGAGTTGGCTGAGAGCACCCTTAGAACAAAGTCCAGAGTTTTGAGCACTGACCCTTTCCTTTCTGATACCTGCAACCATTAAAGGCTCTTCCACTGCTTTCCCATGCACTGGGGAAAAGTCCACATCTTCCCAGAAAACAACCTGGAAATGACATCTTAACGTTTTGTGACCTTAGCTGGAGATGGAGCAGAAAAGAGGAGCAGGGAGGAAGGTTAATTGAATAGAAAAGCCTATTTGAACACCTTGTAAAACCTTGAAATTGGAATCGTGGTGAGACCCTCAGTTCAGTTCATGCAGGCAGCATGTTTTAATTTGTGAGGCACCAGGAGTGTGAGATGGGAAAGTCTGCAAGGCATTTTGTCTTCATTTCTGAACTAAACTATAAAAGAAGCCCTCCAGTATACGCAGGTATTTCTGGATTTCTGCCATCATTACAGTCATATCTCTAGCAGCATTTAATTAATTCCACTATAGGGTTTTAGTTAAACCAATGACTGGTTTTCCCTGTTCTGGATGGTATTTCCAGAAAATTATTAATTCTAATACAAATTGTCACTGTGGGTTGGTTTTTGGATGTTGTCTGGGGTTTTCTTTAATAAGAAAATCAAAAACTGCTCAATTTTGAGCCCCAAAAGTGGGGTGGTGTTGTATGGAAGGAGAAAGCTGTCCTGTTGGGACCCAGATCCCTCATGTCACCTCAGC
Organism: Emberiza elegans; assembly: GCA_024865655.1. Classification (NCBI taxonomy): domain Eukaryota; kingdom Metazoa; phylum Chordata; class Aves; order Passeriformes; family Fringillidae; genus Emberiza; species Emberiza elegans. The sequence continues at coordinate 1,122,178 of JALJVW010000797.1, forward strand.
TGTGGCAGCCTCACTGAGGCTCCAGGAGGGAACCTCAAATGATGAAAAGATTTTTGCCATGTTTTGTCTCTTAGCATGCTTGGTCCTGACAGTCAGGGGACCCAAACTGGCAGGGAGAGCAGGATCAGGTGGTGATCAGAGGAGAGGGAAGACCCCAGGGCTGATGCTGGGGCTCAGAGCTTGGCTGTTGGGCACACGAGCACTCTGCCACGTGCAAGCATTTAAAATACTACAGAGTTAAGGGAGAAAACATTAAAATAATCAGTTTATTTATAAATAATAGGATCAAGATAATAAGAAAAAAAATCAGATCAATGGAGCAGTTCTGCTAATTTCTCTTGGATGAAGTATTGTTGAGTGTAATGGAGCTGTCTCCTCGTGCAAAGTCCTTGTGGTTGCCTGAATGAGCCCCAATTAAATTAATTATGCTCAGAAGAAGATATCTAACACTTAGGCAGAGCAAACCCACTGATTAAACCAGCAGGAACATCTTCATCTGGTACAACCTCAATGCCCTGCACTGAGGGAGAACAGCTGCTCTGACCTTACCCAGTAAACCCAAAATATCTGAGTCGGTCTCTGTGCCATAAAGCACAGAGTGAAAAACCTTTACCCTGGCCCATTCTGGCACGGGGTGGGAGCAGGGGTATTGTCACATCCCTGTAAGCTGTCCCTTGCCTTGCAGCGTGACCCTGTGGACACGGGTGAGGGGGAGCAGCAGCACTGCCTCAACCCCAAGCGCCAGAACACCGTGAGGCTGCTCAAGTGGTACCGGGTATGGAAAGAGAAAGGCAGGTGAGTCCCAGCTGGATGAATGGGGGAGGCTCTTGGAGGCAAGTCAGGCAACCAGCAGCGTTCAGGAATAGGAAAAGCAGGAAAATGCACACGCTGGCAAATGCTCCATGCAGCACAGAGGATGGATTTCGTTACCAAAATTACCATTTTAAATGGATATTCTTGATATTAATTATTTCCTGCCACACTCAATTCCTGCTTCTATTTTGGCATTAGGCTCTTCTGACTATAAATAGTAATTATTTTTGGTTAAAATATTCATCAGCTGACGTTCTCAGTTATTTACATACACTCACCTCCCTTCTATGGGGAAAAAATCCAGCATGAAAAGCTAAACTACTTTCACACAGTCACGAGAAAAGCAGTCAGGAGAGATGGAAAGGGGGAGCCCTGTCCCACGCTTCAATCGCACCACCTCAACATCATCAGTACTTGATGACGCAGTGTCATGGTTTGAGCCTGGCAAAGTGCCAGTGCCCCCCATGAAAATACTTTCTCCCTGGTACTTGCTGTGAGATGTGCCTAGGAATAAGCAAAGCAATCCTCCACTTAAAACTATAAAAAACAGAGCTTTATTAACTACACACTACATAGGTATAGGAAAGAAAAGAAAAGACAATCTCAAGGAAAATGAAAACTCTACAGAATACAGTTCCTCCTCCTCCCCCCACCAAATTCCCAATACAATTACATCTTTCGGTCCAGCAAAAACCACCCTTACAAATACTCAATCATGAATTCCTTAAGAGGAGGAGTCCTTCTTGTATGCCCTGGGCTTTTGGTCATATATCCCCACCTGGATTGGAGATCATGACCCCTTCCTCCCATTTCAGTGCTCTCACCACTGAACATGGACCAGAACTACTTTGAGGTTGTCTTTTTAAGGATTCCATCGTCCCACTCCAAAACAAAGGCACAGTCTCCATTTTGGGACATCTGTCCCCCATTATTTCACCTCCTGGGCGGGAGGCTCCCACACTGCCTTCTTAACTCTGGGACCCGGTGGCTCCCCCTGAAAATAGTCTCTGTATTCAGGAACAGTCCATGGCTCTACAAAAAGCGTCCAGCAAAGAATGCCACTCCACATCTCTTCCACCCTAGGTTCTTCTCACAGTCTCTCCCCTGCTCGGTCCTTTAAACACTTGCTTAAATCCTTCTTCATCTCCTCTCCCGGAAGGGTCAGTACTCTGCAAAAGCTTTCATTGTCCAAGAAAAGGTTAAAACTCCACAGCTCACAACCCACAAGCAGCCGGACTCCTTCTGGTTCAACCCCCCCCTCCTCTCCACAGGCCGGGCAGGCTGGCAGCCCACGATATCGAGCTTCAAGGCCAAAGCCTCTCTCTCTCTGTCTCCCCAGGGGAGGGGGGGCTGCCCAGTAGCTCTCAGTCTCTCTCTCCTCCACCCTTCCACCCTGGGTGTCTCTCCCGGTGTCTCTCTCTCCTCCACCCTGGGGGGGGGGGGGGGAACCAGGCCAGGCCTACCCCCATTTCGATCCAGGCTCGGGCCTACCACATGGCTGCCCCTCCCCCCGCCCAGCCGGGACAGCTGGAGCAGGGGGAGAGGTCCTTCCTCTTCCACGCCGAAGTCCCAAGAGGGCTTCCCAGGGGCAGAGCTCTGCTTTTAACCCCTGTGTGTTCTCAGAGGCGTATCCAACTCTCAGTGGTCAAAACAGGTGTCAATCGCAAATCTACATCTTCAATTGGACTGACACACTCACTCCCAGAAACCCACTTCTCTCAAACCAGGACATTCCACCCTTCGCCTCTGAGAACACACTTTCTAACATTACTAAAACCATATACACTTCTACAAGACAAATACGTGCTTTGTTCTTATTCCTTTTTGGCCCCATCTCACAGCCTTATCTTATCAACTTATCTTATCTCGATTCCCGGTCAGGGAACCAAAAATGTCATGGTTTGAGCCTGGCAAAGTGCCAGTGCCCCCCATGAAAATACTTACTCTCTGGTACTTGCTGTGAGATGTGCCTAGGAATAAGCAAAGCAGTCCTCTACTTAAAACTATAGAAAGCAGAACTTTATTAACTACACACTACATAGGTATAGGAAAGAAAAGAAAAGACAATCTCAAGGAAAATGAAAACTCTACAGAATACAGTTCCTCCTCCTCCCCCCACCAAATTCCCAATACAATTACATCTTTCGGTCCAGCAAAAACCACCCTTACAAATACTCAATCATGAATTCCTTAAGAGGAGGAGTCCTTCTTGTATGCCCTGGGCTTTTGGTCATATATCCCCACCTGGATTGGAGATCATGACCCCTTCCTCCCATTTCAGTGCTCTCACCACTGAACATGGACCAGAGCTACTTTGAGGGTTGTCTTTTAAGGATTCCATCGTCCCCACTCCAAAACAAAGGCACAGTCTCCATTTTGGGACATCTGTCCCCCCATTATTTCACCTCCTGGGCCGGGAGGCTCCCACTGCCTTCTTAACTCTGGGACCCGGTGGCTCCCCTGAAAATAGTCTCTGTATTCAGGAACAGTCCATGGCTCTACAAAAAGCGTCCAGCAAAGAATGCCACTCCACATCTCTTCCACCCTAGGTTCTTCTCACAGTCTCTCCTGCTCGGTCCTTTAAACACTTGCTTAAATCCTTCTTCATCTCCTCTCCCGGAAGGGTCAGTACTCTGCAAAAGCTTTCATTGTCCAAGAAAAGGTTAAAACTCCACAGCTCACAACCCACAAGCAGCCGGACTCCTTCTGGTTCAACCCCTCCTCTCCACAGGCCGGGCAGGCTGGCAGCCACGATATCGAGCTTCAAGGCCAAAGCCTCTCTCTCTCTGTCTCCCCCAGGGGAGGGGGGCTGCCCAGTAGCTCTCAGTCTCTCTCTCCTCCACCCTTCCACCCTGGGTGTCTCTCCCGGTGTCTCTCTCTCTCCTCCACCCTGGGGGAACCAGGCCAGGCCTACCCCCATTTCGATCCAGGCCGGGGCCTACCATGAGCTGCCCCTCTCCCTGCCCAGGGAGGGGGGACAGCTGGAGCAGGGGTGAGGTCTTCTCTTCCACAGGCCTGAAGTCCCAAGAGGGCTTCCCAGGGCAGAGCTCTGCTTTTAACCCCTGTGTGTTCTCAGAGGCGTATCCAACTCTCAGTGGTCAAAACAGGTGTCAATCGCAAATCTACATCTTCAATTGGACTGACACACTCACTCCCAGAAACCCACTTCTCTCAAACCAGGACACGCAGGTATTTGCCAGTTTTTACTAGCGTGTCATTCCCAGGAAAATGATAATTTTCTGATAAAAATCTCACAGCTTCTCCTTTGTAAAGAGGGTTGGGATTTTTTCTAAGTCATAGGCAGAACACAGAGAGTGAGAGATGAATTCCTGATGGCCAGTGGTGATGTCTGTCCCCATCTGCAATGAAGGGGAGCAGCACAACTCCTGCCATGTCTCCAACCACAGACAAGAAAGAGCCTCCAAGCACAGTACAGGTCCATCAAACCCTCATCCTCCTCATTTGGTGGGGAATTTGTCCCCAAAACTGAGCTCAAGTAAGGCAGGGAGCAGCAGGCTCCTCTCCCTGCAGCCCCAAGGTGCCTGGTGTGTCTCAGGCCATGCCAGGGCACAGCCAGCCCCTGATCATCTCCCTGGATTCCTGCCAGCTCCCTGCATCTGCTTCACAAACAGAGCACGTGGGGAAGCTCTGGCTATTGCATAACCCCATATTTACACTCTTCCCCTGTTTCTTTCTCTTTTTTTTTTTTACATAAGGCCATCATAATGATGAGGGATGCTCAGCCCCAGGCTTGTGCCCTCAGGAGACACACAGACAAGCCCATCAAGTTGTGCTGTCAGGAAATAATCTAGAAAAATGAAACAGATTAATATTATTGCAAACAACAGATATTGTGAACATATTGTCTATGAAGCTCATGATAAGCTTCAACATTTGTATATGAGATAGGGATTTTCCAGCATTTAAAGTGAGTTAGTAGATGTGGATTTCTTCATGTTATTTACCCAGATAATTGTCATAGAGTTTGTCACTCCCCACATGCCTCTAAGATGTGACAGTGTCAAATTCCAACAATCCTCCCAGATGCTTTATGGATATAGGTAGCAATCTGGTGACTGCTAAAGTCAAAACTTACTTTCCAAATTACTCAGGCAAAAGCTAAAAATCTGGGTTTTGGGGTTTTACTATTTTTGTGTTGTTGTTTTTTATTATTATTATTTGAAATGGAGTTTTTAAATTCCTAGTTTAAACACCCTGCTCTTTGCTCTTCTTTTGTTTAGGGTTTATGAAGAATAAGAGGAAGTGGTACAAGGAATGGAGTGGACTCCCTCGGCTGGCATAGGACTGAGCTCTACAGAAGATTATTTCTCTCTCGTGGATATAAGACACAAATTCTACATTATTATAAAGCACTTTTTACTAAGGGTCAGTTTTTACATTTTATAGCCGTGTGCAAAAGGCTTCCAGATTTCACAAGCATCTGTTGCACTTCTGATTTCATACCCGTCTGCTCCATACTGAAATTAGGAAAACACCTGCTTTTCATTTTAAAGAAGTTCTTTTGGGAGTTTTTTGGTTTTAATTATGATTCATTCATACTTCACTATGATGGCAATCGAGCTTTATAAGCTCACTAGACAAACAGAACTGGTTGTGATGCGCTGTACAGCCATGGCCCTCACCCCTGGCAGTGGGCTGGGGCTGCTGCTCGTGTTTGCAGCCTCCACCCCAGCCAGGCAGAGCAGGGACCAAAGATGAGTTTGCTGGGGAAGATGCCACTAAAATGCTGTGGCTGCACCTGCAGAAGTGAGGTCCCTCAGCACCTCGTCAAGTGAGCGTGAGCGTCACTTGTGTACCTCTTCTTTAATGGACTCGAGGTCCTGCTGCAAGGCAAAGCGTCCTCTATCTCCCATCTAACCTCTCCTGCATTAGAAAGCATTTCTAACTCATTTTTATTACTAAGAAAATGTGTATTTTTTTTTCCACCTGAAGCACTTAAAGGAAGTTTGTGGCTTCAGTGCTGAGACATCTTAAGCTTCAAGACTATTGTGTATGTTTTCCTAGATTTGTAGCAACAAAAAAAAAGCCTTTAAAAGGCACCTTTTTATGAAAAGTATGATAGGGCAAACATATAAATACGTATGTATGTTTTAGTCACAATACAACATATTCATTATTTTGAATGTAATACTTCAATGTTAAGCAGTGCATTCCTCTTTTTAATATAACAAAACTACCTTTTAATTTGTAAATACACTATAGGAAGTCTCCCTATATTATCTCACTGTATAATGTACTGTACTGCTAAATTATCATATGCTATTTAAATGTTTGAAATATTTAGGAAGTTGCATGCATGCAGATTTCATATTTCTTTCTAAGACAAATGAAAAAAAGTAATAAAAAATATGTAAAAAAAATTTACAGCTGTTTGTAAATTTCCTTAAGCCTTTAGGGAACTCCTGCCACTTTCAATCACTTGGTAGCTGAATTGGTTTTGGGCAGGGGAGGAAATAGTAGATCAGAGAAGCTGATTAGAGATAGAACATCTTGATGACACTGGAATTAGAAAACATTATTACAGCAGAATTTACTTTCCTTTCTCATTTTAGGATTTGGACTTTAGCCAAACACTGAGGAATGCTGTGACATAAAGAAGGGCGATTTTATTTGCCCATAACCACTGGTCTAGTGTTGTGTTAAGAAAACATAAATCAACAACTTCAGTTCATAGAAAACCACATAAAAAGTGATTTGGACGAGATCTGGGTTAGATTAGGGATGGTCATACAATAAAAAGGCAACAAAAACCTGTGAGCCACCACCTCCTCTTCCTGCCCAGTTTCTGCCCTCGCCCACAGGGAACCACTTTGCACCCAAGTGCAAACACTACATCCTCCCTAGATAAAAGGACGGTAACAGCTTGGGATGGCAAAGCCAGCAAGAGTTTAAACACATGAAAAGCTCCTGGTGCTCCCTGCACAGCCCTGCTGGCCTTCCTGCCTGCTCCCAGCTGTGCTAGGGCAGCTGCACATGGGCCTGCTCCTGGGGTCAGCACGAACTCAGTGACAGCAACCCTGTCCTGCAGAACTCGGGCAATGCCTGGCCTCAGCTTCTTTTAGTTCAGAGAGACAAAATAGGGGAAAAAACCCATATTTTATATATATATATATATATATATATGTGTATATATATATATAATATGGGTTTTTCCCCCTATTTTGTCTCTCTGAACTAAAAGAATATATATATATGTATGTATATATGTATATATATGTATGTGTATATATACATATACATATATGTAGGTATATATATAGCCTAAATTACTGAGATAAGCACCTGGCAGAGCTGGAGGAGAAAGAAGATTTCAAAGTACTTTCCTATTCTGCAAAAGAACGAAGATCAAGTTTCACATATCTATGAGTAAAATTCTTGAGAAATATCCCAGGGTATTAAAGAAATTAAATCTCTGGGAATATCAACCACAGGGAGCTGTTTCTGGCTGAGCATCTGAACCCAATCTCCGGGCAAACCCAGACCTGTGATTGAGCCAAGCCACCCCTCTCCTTTCTTGAGAAAGAACATTTTAACAAAACCAGTAGTTTTTCCTCGAGAAGATTTGATTTCAACATGCTGGAAGACTTCAAAAAATGTTTCATTTTATTTAGTGACTACTGGGCAATGTATTTCCTGGGAAAATATAGATATAGTTGCACAGGAGGTGGTTCAATCCACTGGGAATGGTGTGCGCAGCTCCGACTGCCCAAGCTCAGGACTCAGGGACTCAGACCTCACAGGACAGAGCATGTACAAATGACTTAGCTCTGGGTTCATCTGACAGACAAAAAAAGCAACATCAATAGAAACTAAGCACAGAGGACATCAATTGCAATTTTTTTCCACTTGCCAGAATGGGAGACCAAAACAAAAAAAAAACAACAAAACAACCCCAAAACAACCAAAACAAAAAACAAAATCACAATCTATTAAAAAACAAACAAATAACAAAAAAGTTCCTGGTTTCAACACTTTTATTTCCTTTAACTTAAAAGCCATTGAATAAAACAACATTCAGAAAAAAGAATTAAAAACTTAAAGAGAAAAAAAACTGACTCTGAGCTGGTTTTCCCAAGCCTGTAAGCCTGCATCTCCAGGCAGGGTTGTTAATTTTCCAGGAACAAGAGGAGAATCCCTTGCTGTCCCTGAAATGCAGTTGTAAAGGGAAATACTGCATCAGAAGGTAACAGCCACACACAAAGCATCAGCCACTTTCCCTCAGACTGAAACATCTCTGCTAAAACATTTAAATAAATATAATATACATATGTATATGTAGGTCCTTCCTCCACCGAGATTTGGCAGCAGTCTTAAGGTTGGGTTTTGTTTTCCCCAGCAGATTTCAGGCTGTGAGGCAGCAGGAGACCCTTCAGCCCAGCCTCCCTCACACACAGACCATACATTTGTGCTCTGAGATTGAAAATGAAGCTGCTGACGCATGGTCTGAGCCCACACCAGCCAGCCATGACTGCTCCCCAGCCACCAATTCACCCTCCCAGGGGCCTGAACACTTGCAGGGGAAGCAGGAGCCTTGCTGAATCCTGGGGTACAGGAGCAGGACACACAGGCCCCACAGGCCCTTTACAAGTGGGTGAACCCATCCCAGAGCCTCCAAAGAGGGCAGCAGGCAACTGCAAATCCTCTGCAAATCTGCTCCCTGGCACTCTGCAGGAGCACCGAGCCTGCACTGGAGAGCTGCCCACACACCCCATCCTTCCCCTGGGTGCACCCCTTCCAAACCAGTCTATCAGATTTTGTTTTAATAAAGGCACAGGCTCCCCCAAGCAGCTGCAGGGAGAGGACACAATAGAAGGGAGCCCTGCCTGGCCTTTTCAGTGAGAGCACTACATGGGATTAGTAATGCTACACAGAGCCTTTCACCACTTGCTTTTCACTTGTTCATATATGGTCGAGGTCAGCAATGGCCAAAAAAGTTTATTAAGAAGCAATGGTTGCTTGGTGCCTCAGCAGGCCCTGCTGTGCCCCAGCTCCCACAGGCTCCCTAAATCGAGGCACGAGGCCACACCAGACAGTCCCACACATGGGGACCCTTCCTGAGCACCTCCATGTGGTGGAACTGCTGGTTCCACATGCACAAAGTTTTGTCAGGGCTGTGGGAGCAAACCTGGGGATCCATGGTAAAGTCATTGTTGGGGCTGGGGGTCTGCACTGGTCACCCCTGGGACATGAGGGGGAAGTTGAAGGCAGTGTTACAGCAACACAAATGCTCTCTGAGCTAATTCAACAGCAGAGCTGGGTCCTTTCTGGGCCCATATTGCCAGAGAATAGGAACAAATGTGAATAAAAAGTCACCATCCCCAGGATTCACTATCCCAGTGGGATCCAGAGCCAGGGAGCTGTGTCTGTTCAGGGGTAAAGGGTCCCTGTGCACCCTGACATCACTTAACAAGTTTTATACAAGCCCAGGCAGAAAGCCCTTGCACTCTCCAAACACACTTCCCTTCAGTCAAATGAAGCTCCAGTCACATTTGGGGTATTTTTCCTTCAAAGCCAGTTTTCAAAATTGAAGCACTGAAATCCAGATGTGCCCAGCATCTGAAGACCTCACTTATTCCTGGTTGTTTCAGCACCTTTGGGAAAAGATAAGATGGTTTGGGCTGAGTTTGGGTGTGACAGTGTTCACAGGGGTCCAAGGATGAGGGAAGAGATGAGGATCTGACTCCATGTTTCAGAAGGCTTGATTTATTATTTTGTGATATATATTACATTAAAACTATACTAAAAAAATAGAAGAAAGGATTTCATCAGAAGGCTAGCCAAGAATAGAAAAAAAAAAGAATGATAACAAAGGCTTGTGGCTCAGACAGAGAGTCAGCTGACTGTGACTGGCCATTAATTAGAAATAACCACATGAGACCAATCACAGATGCACCTGTTGCATTCCACAGCAGCAGATAACCATTGTTTACATTTTGTTCCTGAGGTCTCTCAGCTTCTCAGGAGAAAAAATCCTAAGGAAAGGATTTTTCAGAAAACATCATGGCTACATTTGGGCTTGAGATCCAGGAGGATGGAGAGCCCATTTAAAGCCCTGACTGCACCAAGGCCATGCCAGGACATTCTGTAGGTCTGGCACTCATGCTGGGATTTGTTGTTCAGTTTGTTCCCTTCAGTGAGTTGCAGTGTGCATGGCCACAACTGGAAATCCAGGTATTTTTGAGGATTGCTGTTTGCAGTGCTCACTAACTCTGGGTTTGCTCCACCAGAAACTCTGTGTCTGTTAGTCATTGATTCCTCTCTGATCCTAAGCCACAAAGAGCCAAGTGTTTCCTGGAAATTCCTTGTTTGCCTAGAAAGGCTGCACCCCATGAGCTTCCAGATCTCCTTGTAACCAGCGCACATTTCTGGCAAAGATCTCCTCTAATTCCTTTACCCAGAATAGCAGCAGGGATTGCCATTGCCTGAGAGACAGAGGATGCAGCTGCATTTGCAAGCAGCTCCAGGTGCTTGTAGATATCAATACACACCTCACAGAAATATGAATTGTTTTCAAAATCCTGGGCACCCAGGCAACTTGGAAAATCTCACAAAATATTTGGCTGTGCTTTCTGAGAACATATCCCTGCATCTCTGTGGAATTTGCCTGCAAAGATATTTGAACTACAGTTTCACAGAGAGAAAGCTGAACGCCTGAATTAAATGGGGTCACCATCCTTTTTACCCTCCAAGGCTTCCCCTTGGGCCAGCACCTCTGCCATCCACCAGTGCTACAGCAACAATCCCCGAGTCATGCTACAAGTATTAAAGTATTTAATATCCAATACAGTACAGATCCAGAAGTTGGGTTTGGAGCATTTCTGTGAGCCAGCGCTGCTTGAGGCAAAGCCAGGGAGATCAAAAGGATGCCTGGGAGGCCTCAGCAACCTAGGATTCAGGCCCCTTCCTTTCTCTAACTAGCACTGTGGTGTCCAGCAGCTCCGTGGCCATCAAATCCAGCCCAGGTGACTGTTCTGAAGGAGCAGTGGGGAAAGCAGGGCTGAAAGGACATCTAGTGGCAACCAAAACCCCTCTCAGTCAGCCAAGGGACACCTCCACAGTTGTCTGCAGTATAAATCAGTTTGGAGCCTGCTCATTGTGCTGCTGTTGCTGGGAATGCTCTTCCCCAGCTCCACAAGAAAAACCTCAACAATTGCATTTGGTTTGGGAAACACTTCCAAATAAATTTTTTTCAAAAAGCAAAGGAAAAAAAAAAGGCAAAGCATCTGTGGTTTTGGGAAGCCTGCTCAGAGGTTCACACCATCTTATTATCCCATCAGTTTGGAACTTGTACACAAAGGGAAAACAGAACACCTGACTGCTCTGTCTATAGGAACCACATCCATCACACCAGCATGGGGAAACTGTATTGCAGCACAACCCAGGGCAGACTCGTTCCCAAAACACCCATCCCAAATCCTTTAAAAACACCAAGCCTTTCTGATCAATATGGTTTTCTTGCCCAGAGCTTCTCCCTTCTGCCACCTGCTCTCCATCAAGCCCAGGATCCCGTGTGGCTGCCATTCCTCTGGTGTTGCACTGCCATCTTGTCCTCAGGCAGGTCCCTTTGACCTCCCAGCAGCAAAACCCACACCTGCACAGCAGCACCTTCAGTGCCTGAAGTGGAGAACTTGCTGCTCCCTTTTGTGGGTGCCAGCACAGCAAAGCCAAGAGCCCTGCAGGAAGTGCCTGTAGGGCTGTGGCACACAGAGTTTATTCTCTAACACCCAGTGACACACTGCATTGCTGCTCCCTTCACCAACCTCCAAAGTCCTCAAATTCCCTTTGATTTTCTCCCCTCTTTTCCCTGTTTGTGCCACCAGCTCTTGGGCAGTGGCTGCTCTGGCACACACATGGAGGGCATCCAGCCCAGCAGGAGCAGTGACATGACATGAAGTGACAGGAGAGAGGCAGGCAGCCAAGGCCTGCAAAATCACCACCCCTGTGTTTTTGGTTTTCCTCCTGCTCAGTAAAAGATGTTAGTGAATTCCTCTTGAATGGATTTCAGAACGTCCTCCAAGGAAAAAAAAAAATCCTGTTCATGTTCACTTAAAGCTGATAATTATAGGAATAATTATGATTTATTCCCATCATAAATCTTGGAGGAGGAAAAGGGTTTTGAGGTTTGCAAGATTTGCTGGATGACAAAAGGAAAACACAGCTCTAATTGCCCTTCTTTGTTGTGTTTAATTAAGGATTCTGAAGCAACTGATCTCGGGGTTTTTTTCATGGTTAGAAACCTGCAAGGAAAAGAAAATCTTTCTGCAGAGGCACCAATCAAAGCTTTGTTGGGTTACTAGGCACTAAGTGTGCTACATCTGAACACTCAGGACACCCAGAAAAAGAAGCTTATTAAAGGAAAAGAAACGCTGCAACAGGCTTCTTTCCACCACCACCCTCCCACTTCCAGTAGGCCTTGGCAATTTTGAGTTCACTTCTAATCCTGGAAGAAATGTCCTTTGTCTTTACCCCTCAGCATTTTTACCTCATTATTGACCATTCAATTGTCTTGCATAAAAACACTTCTCTATTTCTATTACCTTCATAATTCCACCATTTACATATTTCCTTGTGGTTTGCTCCAACTTCCTGTTTTTATCTCTCCAGACTTATCACTTCTGTGACCACATCAGGAAAATCAAACCAGCCCAGAGCTCCTCAGCTCCTTCCCTGAGCAAGCAATTCCCAGTCAAGCACCACATCTCCCCAGCAAGAACCAGTGTGCCAAGTGCTCCCTCTCCAATTCAAAGTGTAAGTTTGAACTGGCAGGGTGTTCCCTCTCCATTTTTGTGCAACAGCTGAAACAGTTGTGCCAGGAAAATCCAGTTCCTCATTGTAGCAACCAGTGTCAAATGATTGCGTCTGCTCTGAGCAATGCCACCAGCCCACGAGTGACATTATGCTCAGCAAGGCTGCAGGGAGCTGAGGAATGAAAAAAGGCAACAAATCCTTGGGATTGCTTTCAATCTGAAGCACTTGGAACAGTGCTTTTGCAGAAAGAAGTGGTGCTTGAGAAGGGTGGCTGAAACAGGACCAGCACACACTGCATGCCCAAAGGGAACACAGAAATACAGAATATTCCACAAGAATCATCGAGTCCAACACTCATGTGAATGTTCCTGTGAGGAAACAGAGGTTTGGGTTGCCCAGAAGGTAAAATCCCAACACTTCAACTGCACAGAACATCCTAGATAAGGATGCCTTGAAATGCTGCTCTACAGAGGGAAAATGTCAGCTTTAAAGGAAAAAAAAAAATAAAAAAAAAAAAAAAATATATATATATATATGTCGCAGAAAACTTTTATGAAAAATCCTTTCCTTAGGATTTTTCCTCCTGAGAAGCTGAGAGACCTCAGGAACAAAATGTAAACAATGGTTATCTGCTGCTGTGGAATGCAACAGGTGCATCTGGGATTGGTCTCATGTGGTTGTTTCTAATTAATGGCCAATCACAGTCAGCTGGCTCAGACAGAGAGTCCGTGCCACAAACTTTTGTTATCATTCTTTGCTATTCTATTCTTAGCTAGCCTTCTAATGAAACCAGTTCTTCTATTCTTTTAGTATAGTTTTAATGTAATATATATGATAAAATAAATCAAGCCTTCTGAAACATGGAGTCAGAGCCTCGTCTCTTCCCTCAACATAAGACCCCTGTGAACACCATCATATATATATATATATATATTTACTGGGTTTGTCATGATGTTTGGGAAATGTTCCTTTAGAGTCAGGAGAAAAGGATGAAGGGAAACAGTGAATTTGGCTAAAGCACATTGTGGAAAATAAAAAAAAAAAAAAAAAAAAAAAAAGAAATGAAGAATTGCCATAAAGCAAATAATGGAGGGGAAACAATAATTTTTCCATGTTATATGAGATATTTCCCCACTCACTTGAAGCAGATGCCCGGGTCTTCCAGCAGAGCCTCTGCACAGGGTTATCCATCCTGGCCACTGCAGAATGGCCTCTGAGCTGCAGCTTAGTGGAGGTTGACACCTTGTGGCAATTCCCATCACTTACAAGTCAGAAAAGCTGGGGTTTTCCTTTTTTTTTTTTTTTTTTCCTGTGGTGAGGTGTTGGCTGGAGTTCATAGCCCCAGAGGTAAATTCCCAGCACCTGGCACGTGATCTGTGGGGCAGGGGTCTGGGGCCATTAACAGTTTAATGAAGATAAATAACACCAAACACTGAGAACGATATAAAAACAAATCTAAGTAATATTCCATTTGTTTCTGGGGGAAAAAATAAAGAAAAGGAAAAAGAGATTCCCTAGGCTAGCACCAGCTGTATATATACAAGGGTCACAGGACAAGAAATAAAAAGTGATCTAGTGAAAGATATTTCTCACCCATTTTTCAGTCTCATTGGATCCTCTCCTGTTTGCACAGTGGGTTAGGAGGGGCAGAGCCCTGATTTACTCCAACAGCTGCTTTGGAGAAGTGAAGCTGCACCTGCACAAGCTCCAGAGAAAATATCTCTATATTCTGTTAATTCCCAGAATAAACAGAAACAGCTCAAGACCTGACATGCATTAAACCTGAGGTGGAGGAAAAAATGCCTTGGGTTTAAGAAGAAGCACATTCATGTCTTCATTTATAATTAGCTATTTTAACACAATTTGCTACACGCTTAAATTGGAAGAAGAGGCATCCCCTCACCAGAGGCCCAGCAGAAACATGTCAGCCAAACTTGTCTCCCCTCATTAGCCAAGCACTTGTTTCAAAGGAGCTTCTTATTGTGGAAGTGCACTGAGCCCCAAGGGAAAAAAAAACTTCACCTAGGACAACATTTGCTTTCCCTTAATCATGCTGCTCCATTGTCTAATTTCCTGAATACTGAATTCCTGAATTCTAGAACTAGTACTTCGTATTTACTTAGCATTTTACCCCCTCAAGCCATTCCAAAATATGTATTAGCATGCCTAAAACCTAGAGCTACACCAGCAGACCAGTGTTCAGGGATTATAAGGGCTAATATATACCTCAAAAACTATTCTTTCCACTTAACTGTGAGCCAGCCTTAGCTGCATCCTCCACAGTCCCACTCCAGGCATAAAGCACTCAAGTGTCTTCCTTGAATTTCTCCTTCTCTGCCCAGTTCATCTGCACCATTTTGTACTGGTGCCAGCAAAGCCAGCAGTTTGGACATCCATATGCTGCCTGAGAGTTTTCAAGGGCTGTTACACTTGAATTTTAGCACTATTATTTTTCTCTTCTTTTCTCTTTATACCTGGAGGCATTATCACATACAGCTACTGAGAGAGGTGGTTCCTGGCTGTGAGCATGATGGAGATGAAGATGGACTTCCTCACGTTCACAGCTGCTTTCACCCACAAGAATCCAGACTGGAATTTCATATGTTCATACCTGTGGGTTTGTCCCTGAAAAACGGGGCCTTTAAGGGGTATATTGCACATCTAATACTAACATAAATGGTAAGGTAAATGGATAACCAGAGGCCATTTAAGTCAGTGGAAAGGGTTCCTTTAAATTCCAGAAAGCAAGGCAAATGTACACATCATGTACCACACGCTGAGATGCAAACCCTTGTCCCTGCATGGCCGAATTTGCAGCTCTGAGCCTTGGGGTGTCACCCTTGTCCCTCTCACAGCCAGGGTGGCAGGACCTGCACCCCAAAGGGTCAGGATGAGAGGCAGGACCCTGAGCCCAGCACTGTTGGCTGGAGCTGTCTCCTCTCCTTTCCCACCTGCCCACTTTGCCCAGGCTCTGGGGCTCCTGCAAGCCCTGTCCAGTCCCTGCCTAGCCCTCACATCTCATTTGGGATGAATTCACCTGCTTTTTTTTTTTTAATTGAGGAATTGTCAGCTTCTTCCTCACTGATATACTCTTTTGCTATAGATTGCCTCTATTTATGTATATAATACATTCAGTTTCCTTTGATGTGAAGAACATCTGGACAGTTTCATACTGATGTTCCTTTAGAGAAAAACCTTTCCTACCTGCCCCAACAGCCTGGAAGTGGATGCACTTCAAAATGGCTCCACACTAAAAACCACCTTAAGCATCTGAATTTTCTTTTATGTACATTGTGCTTTAATTGCTGGGGCAGAGCAGAGACTGAGGTGTGACAGGGAATTTTGATCAAGGTTCCCTGGGAATGTGAGTGACCCAGCCTCCCTCTCCCATTCTGTGTGCAGAAGTACATTTATTTATGTATGTGAAATCAGCATCGTCACAGGAGCCGCACATGTGCCTGTGTGTGACTGTTTCTGCACACATCTGGGTGCACAGGGGACGTGGGTACATGTGGGACACGTGTCTGTGTGGCACATCCATGGGGAGGGCTGCTCCCCAGCCCTGCGCTCCCGCCCCAAATCCTGGGGAAGGAAGCAGCCAATTCCCTTCGGGTGCAACCCTTGTCCCTACAATGCCAGAGGAGGGATTATACCAGGGATTAACATTTTAAACTCCCCTTCCAGACCTACTCAATCAAAGATCCTCAGGCCAGTAATCGCATTTCTGTCCTGGGATTACTGCATTCCTGAGCCCAAACCTCAATTTTGGGAGAAGTTGGGGAGAGTTCCCCCCCCAGTACCTGCATACCCCAAACTCCCTGGGTGGGGGCAGAAGCCTCTGCATTTAGATTTTCTTCCTTTTTTTTTAGCCATTCTCTCCAATTCCCCTGCCAAGGTCAGGAGAAGAGTCTTTTCTTGTCGCCTGCCTGCTCCTAATTCCCAGTAATTTATCCCGTATTAAAACTCCCTTAAGGAAGAATGGCCCGGGACCAACACCTGCTATGCAAATGGCAGCAAATCCCCCGGCCCCGCGGGGCACTGGGGACCTGCAGCCTGCCCTGGGCCATCCTCCCCCGCCTGCAGGGCTGCATCCTCAGACCCCCAGAGACGGGGGGCACCCCCAAAGCTCCCCAAGAGTTCAGGCTCAATTTCACCCCCACTTTATGGTGCTTAAATCTTTCATGCTGTCTTTGCCCCTCCTAAGCAGAATTATTGATAGGGAAGGTATAAAAGAAAACCTGAGCATGTAGTTAAGCTTCCTGGTTTGGATGTGGTTGGGGGATTTGCCCTGCAGAGCAGCCAGTGAATTTTGTCTCTTTCTTTTCGGGTAAGTATTCTAGTTTCAATTAGCAAAATACAAATCAACAAAAGAGGGAGGGAGAAGGTGGAAGGGGAAAAAGAAGATAAGAAAAAACTTTTGCACAATATAGGTGTGGGAGGAAAGGGCTCGTTTCTCAGAGGTGACAACACCCTAATCTCATTTCTCCCAGTTAATGTGGTAGCCAGGAGGCTGGGGAAGGGCCAGGCAGGGAGTGTGCTCCAACAACACAACCACACCAGGAGAGTTTGGCCCTTTTTATTGGAGAACTTGGATTAGGGTTGTTGAAACCTTGGGCAGCCAGTTGCATTCCCAGGCACCTGCGCCCCACACCAGGTCCAGCCCATCTCCTGGGGGTTCCCATGCTGGGGAGCCCCATAGGGACCCCACAAGCCCCTCCATCTCCAAAAAGAGTGATGCTTTCTTCCCATGGTCTTTTACCATGATCACACATTTCCCAGCCCCGAGCACTTGAGTGACATTTGGGCTATTATTCAAGGAGATAGATTGTTTGGCCTGAAGATGCATTGTTTGGGCTCCTCATAAAAGAAACAAGTTAAATGCCACAGCTACCACACACAAAAATGACTCCTTCTGGCCATAAAACCAGTGGGACAAGGAAGTGGCTGTAGGAGTCAAACATAATTGATGCTCAGAAAGATGTTATAAATAATCTGCGCCGAGTCCTCTCTCATGTGCCTCAAAACCACAGAAAGTGGCACTTTTTTTTTTTCTCTCTTTATCTCCCCTTGAATTCAGAAGCATAATACACCGTGAGCACCAATAATTGATGTATGTTATAATTCTTCATTACCCTATCAGTGGTCTGGGAAAATTGGAAGAAAAGAAAATGCCAGAAAGTTATGGTAAAACTTAAGATGCGACAGAAGTAGCTTTCTTTGCTCATGCTGTGAGTGTTTGAATAAGAAGAATGTCCCTGCACTGTAACAAGCTAAAAGAATGAGGAAGACAAAGGATTTCACGAAAAAGGTTTAGATAGAAGACAAGGCAAGTGAAACTGAAAGGAAGGGAAAAAAACCATTTACAATGGAACAATGCATGTACTAATCGCTTTGATATATTATACAAACCCAAAGACCCAAAACATTGTGTAATTATTTATAAATGACTTCTCCACTCCTGTGTATAATACCACAGAAAGAATAAAACTGCAGGCTACTCTCTAAACTATTTCTAAATAGACCTAGCTCAAAAGGAAGCAGAAGTGTTTGAAAAAAAATAATTAATGGTTGATTTTATGGTTGTCTCATTAAAACATTTTAATTACAACAAACAAAATACATTTGTGCTTGCAGGGAACAATCGTTTACCAACTCAACCCCCCCTTTCAAAGAGAAGCAAAATGTTACATCACACGTTTAAAACCTGAAAATAAAGCATTCCCACTATTTCTGCAGATCCCCCAGGAGGGGTTGAGCCCTGACTGCAACTGCCAGGTGCTTGTGCAGGATTTCAGGGAGGATTTGGCTCGCTGGGCCAGGACCCCACTGGTGCATGGGGACACCCCCTGTGCTCCCCAGCCCAGGCAGCCCCTGGCACACAGCCTGAGGCCTCACACTGCCCACAGGCAGGTAGGGGATGAGTCCAAATCTTTTACAAAGCCCTTGAGCTGCTCCCAAGGTGTTTCCCTGGCAGGAGAACTGGCTCCCGCTCCAAAAGGACTTAATGCTGCCTCCCTGCAGGCTGAGATCCCTTTCAGATATTGGGCTGCCAGGACTGTCCGTTAGGCAGCAGCCACAGCATCAGCCCCTGCAGCCCCTGAGAGCCTCGGGCTGGGCACTGTAAGGTGACTCCAGCCAGGGAAGGGTCCCAGGAGCACAGCACAGGATGTGCACCCCTGCCCTGGCAGCCCTCACCATACATTTGTCCCCAGACCAGGCTGGACAGAAGCCACTGTGCTTTGCACCATGTCCAGACAATCGCAAGGAAACAAGCTGTCCCCCTGAACCATCTCCAGGTTTTCTAAATCCCTGCTGCATCCCCCAGACATCTCCAGGGGTGAGGGGGCACGATCCTTCCTTTACTCCTGCAAGGCACCAGGTCCAGCTTTCAGCTTCCTTCTGATGGCTTTGCCATCAGCCATGTCAGCTCTCCAAATCTGGTTCAAGCACTCTCCACAGGCAGCTCTGCCTTCCCTTTCTGGCCATCCTTTCAAACAATGAGGAAGCAAAAAAGCAGTATTCTCCTGGTTCATTTGTTATTTTGCCACTCATCCCAAGGACTCATCAATAGTTCAAGACCTCTTGAAGTACTGTAACAAAAGAGAGTATGCTGAGTTGCTGTAATGATGTGAATCTTAAGACCTGAAAAAAAATTACGTACCTCTGACTTCTCTGAAGTTACTTCAATTGTAGGAGCAGTTTTACTGTAAACTGCTCATTTCAGTGCTTGAAGGGTGATGCTAACGCTGCTCTAATGACCAAAATTCTGGTTTGGTTAGAAATGTGAAGTTGAATAATGTGGAATTTTATTTACTTTTACAGGGTACAACAAACACTCACCAGGGAATGGTATCTTCTCATGGTCTGGCTTTTTCCTTAAACGAAACAATGAATCCCAAGAGCTGCAGGGAGCCTTATGGCACGTTTTCTCTAAAAGCCCTTCCTCCACCTTTATCATCAATTCCTACTTTTTCTGGAGTCCAGCCATGAGTGAGACTCCACACATGATGTCCCAACATGAGGGCAGAGGAACAGCTCCAGGCATTACAAGTGTTAATTGTGCTGCATGGAAATGCATCCATGACAATTTGGATTTTGGATGATCAGTTTGCTATGGCTTGTAAGGAAGGATGGGCTGATCCTGCTGTACTTTTTGCAGTTTTCTTAGTAAAAAATACAATTTGAATCTTTTTCTCTCACACTTTTTTTAAATGCTGCCCCTCAAAGCAAATGATGAAGTGTTTCTGAAAACTTCCTTAGAGTTCAAAATATGAAATTAATATCATTCATGAGTGCAGATATATTTACATTAAGGTGGAAAAATTAATATCAAAGGCTAAAACTCAGAATAAAAACTATCACATCAGTGAGGTGCTAGCAACACACAGTGTGTCTCTTGAAATCACTTGTCCTGTTTCATTTTGGAATTTTTTTCTTTTCCTATCCCAGAAAACTTCACATAACTTCAGCAGCTGACTTCTATAGGAGCAGGCCCATAAGGTGTAAGAGCTATTATCTGTGTTGGCTGAATAATTTATCTGCAAAATTAGTAGACTGCCTGTGATAGAACTGGTTGAATTATTCATCGGGAATAAATTATCCAAGATATTTAGCACTTCTTTCTGTTTGCAAGGCTTCCTGAAACAATTCTGGTTCTGTGAATGCACTCGTTATTCATAAGTACGCAGTGAATAGATTATGCAAACAAATTTCAGCCTATGGGTTGTTTGTGAAACATTCACTTCAGCCCTGGCTATTCATGGCTGTGACTGATCACAGAGACACATGGTGCTCTCTCCCCTCCTTGATTGGAGCACAAACTTTTAAAACAAGAGAATAACAAATGACAAACTGCAAATGATGGATAAGGACTAATGAATAATGCGCTTTCACTGCAAACTTTCAGACAAGTGATCGGTTGTGCCAAAGTCTGTGGAACTCTAGGGAATCATAAACATTTTAATGAATAAACTATTGACTGCTCAAAGACAACCAAACAAAAGACAATAAAAGTGTTGCAGGCAACACTGGAGTTTATATCACTATATATAAAACGCACAGTAACAAAAGTTGAACACTTTTTGCCATATGCTTCCATAACCTTTAAATTTTGGTCCCTTCTGGCTTTCTGGGTAGTGCTGGAAGCTCCACCGTCGGACTCTGCCCTCTGACAGAGCCCTCTAATAGTGCCGTCACTTAAGGACATGAGTAACTCAGTGAAGTGGAACTGCTTAGCGAAGAAAGTCGCTTATGTATGCAGAGGCCCTAAAAACATCAGCCTGATTGCAGGTCCGGTGATTGAGAGAGCCCCGTCCCTCCCGGGAGCAGCCAGCCCCCCCCCCTCTGTCCCCTGCCGTACCTGGGTGTATCGCACAGCCCTGGTCTGCAAGCGGATAAAGACGTAAAAAGCAGAGAGCTGATCCTGCAAGCTCGGCCACTGCCAAACTACTTCTAGTTTGAGACTCGTTAATATTCATCACCCAGGGCTTTTTGGATTGCTCACTTCTGTGCGTGATCTTCTTGGCACAAAGAAGGTTGTTTGTGGCAGTTTGCTGGTGTCGTGGGTCATCGCAAAGCGAGGAGGGTGGAAAACAGAAACCACTCTCAGAGAATTCCTCGCTCAGGTTCAAGTAAAGAATGGTTGCTAAGAACTTAAAATGCAGAGATGTACAATAATTTATGCTGTCGATTTTCCCTGTTTATCAAAGATCAAAGTCATAGAAGAAAATCAAAGGAGGAGGAATCAATCTACGTTTTGTGTAAGGGGAAATCAGGTAAATGCATGTGAATTTAGGCATAGGCACCTGAAAATGGCTATTGATGGGCGGTGAAACTGAAAACCTTCCAGGGACACAAGTACCTGAGTGCTGACAATGGGGTTTCTTCCAGGCAGGGAGAGCAGGATGCAAAGAGCCAGATGTCAGAATTAGGAAACTTTTTTGCCACTTACAAAACTGTGGCTTCCCAAAATGTGAAATGGCGATACCCTAGCACTGAATGGGGACTAGCAGAAGCAGCAAGAATTTTACAGCACAATTCTTTGTTTTTATCCAGACAAAGAATTGTATCTGTCCATTGTATATACAGTGTGTATATATGTGTATACGTATATATATATATATATGTATGTGCATTGTGAATACAACAATCCAAGCTTATAAAATAAATGTCCTTTGGAACTTTTAACTTTCTGAACACCTGCAAAATCCTTTTTAAAGCGAAGCACGTGAAAGCCAAGGCGCGTGTTGATATTCACCTGAGAAACGCAGGAGGGAAATACCTGTCTTGAGTTTTATCATTTTAGAGCATTTTCACTTTGACGCGTGGATGTAGAAAAACCGCAAGGTGCAACGAAAACCTGACCAAATCTTCCGCCCGCATCTGCCTGGGCAATAACCCACGGGTCATCCTCTGGAAATCCAGATTAACCTTTCTCTTTCCCCAAACCCCCTGCTCGCAGCGGTTTAAACTCACGCTGGAGCTCCTCCGGCCGGAGCGGGACGGTGACCCCTCCACCCCCTGCCCCGCTTTGTCCTGCCGCCTCCCTCCCCGCACACGGGGGGAAGGGGGTGACAAAGCGGGGCACCCCCCCTCTCTCCCCCGTCCCCCGGGGGCGCGGCAGATGCGCGGCCGCCCGCGGTAATTGCGGGCACGCTCCGGAGGGCGCGGCGCACGGGGCCGACCTGCCGCCTCGGCGCGGCCCCGCGGGGCGGCCACGGGGCCATTGTCCGCCCGCCGCTATAAGAACGGGCGGCCGCGCCGTCGTGTGCCAAAGCCGCCGCTCACACGAGCGGATCGCAGCCCGCAGCACTTCAAAGCCACGCGCGGTCGCGTGTCCCCCCGCCCCGCCTTTCCCAGGGCTTTGGCTTTTTTTTTTTCGCTTTTTTTTTTCTTTTTTTTTTATCCCCTTGCTTTTCCCTATAGCGGCCGGCTCGGCTTTTTCCTCTCTGTGTTTTCACACCGTTATTGCTTATCCGCATCCCCGGGAGTGCCTTTCCATGTGAGTACGGGAGCGCCGGCACCTGCCAAGCACCCGCACCGCCACCCTCTCCGTTATATTTATTTTTTTTTCCTTCCCCCTGCCACCCCTTCCCCGGCAGCTTCGCACCTTCCCCTTCGCTCCCCTCTGCATCCTCCCCTGCCCCGGCAGTGACAGGCTCCGGCTTTTCTCCCGCAGGATGCCCGCCGAGGCGCCCAGCAGCGGCGAGGGCGCGGAGCCCGGCGCTCCGCGGGAGCGACGGAGACGGCGCGGCCGTGCGCGGGCGCGGACCGAGGCGCTGCTGCACACGCTGAAGCGCAGCCGGCGGGTCAAGGCCAACGACCGGGAGCGGAACCGCATGCACCACCTCAACGCCGCCCTGGACGAGCTCCGCAGCGTTCTGCCCACCTTCCCCGACGACAACAAGCTCACCAAGATCGAGACCCTGCGCTTCGCCTACAACTACATCTGGGCCCTGTCCGAGACCCTCCGCCTGGCCGAGCAGTGCCTCCCGCCGCCCCCCGTCTTCCGCGGCGCCGCCGCGCCCCCCAGCCCCGGCAGCGACGCGGGCTCCTGGCTGTCCAGCGCCTCCCCGTCCGCCCCCTCGCTCTGCGCCTCCGCCTCCGGCCCCAGCAGCCCCGCCACCTCCGAGGACTGCGCGTATGCGGCCGCCGACAGCCTAAGGGGGTTCCGCGGGCTGCCCGCGGGCCAGGGCGCGCCCCTCCGCTAGCGCGCACCGCCCGCGCCCCGCGCACGGCCCGCAGCTCGGCCCGGGGCCGGCGGAGGGGAGGGGGTTGGGGGGGAGGGGGTCTCGTCCCGTTGCACTTTTCATCACTCTCCTTCCCCCCAGCCCCTTCCCCCCGACCCCCGCCTCGCCTCCCGCTCCAATCCGAAAAACTGGGAAGAAGAAAAGCGACAGATTTGCTGCCGCAGACGAGGTGAAAAGTCAATTTTACAATTTGTAGCTCTCCAGAGAAGAAAAACGAGCATGAAAATTTGGTTTGAACGCCCTGACAATGCCATGAAAAGGCTTAAGGGGCCGATGCGGCCCGGGGTGCAGCGCGGGGCTCAGCGCGGCTCCCCGGCCCTGCCCCGGGGCGGCTCAGCCCCTCCCGGGGGTCCCAGCACCAGCCCCGATGGGACCCCGCGCCCGGCGGACAGAGCAGAGGCTCATGCATTATAGATGCTGACCCCCAGCGCGGCCGGCCTGCTTTAGAGTGGGAGCAGACACGGGGTATTCAGCGACTGGACCAGAGAGCGGTTTAATTTATTCAAGATGTTCATTCATATGAAAATTGTATTTTTGTACATAAAGAGCTTTATTCTATTATTATACCTCTTATCAAAGTGGGGGCTTTGTTTTGGTTTGTTTTGTTTTTTTTTTTTTTTAAGAAATCGTACTTTACCCTGTAAATAAAATTTTTTAACGTTTGTACTGAATTTTGGCAGCGCCTCTGGAGTTTTGTTTCTTGGACTCGAGGGGTTCACTTGAACTCGAGGGGTTCACTCCTCGGAAGGAGGCTGGGGTGGAAGGGAAGGGGCACTTCTGACACTGGCCACAGACACCTGCGGCTACCTGCGCACACCTGCTGGCCCCCGAGAGTCCCAGGGAGGGGACCAGAGCCCCAGGAGATGCGGGCAGAGAGCAGGAGCACAGCGGGACACCAGCAGTGCCCGTGTTTCAGGCTCGCAGCAGGAGCTGCAAGGTGTCAGGAGCTTTGGGGCAAGCAGAAGGTGCTGAGCCCCTGAGCAGGGTACAGAGGTTGTAACTTTCCCTGAGGCTGTGACACTGGCAGAACGTGACTGGCATGAGCTGCCTCTTTTCCTCAGGGCATGAGGTGAGACGGAGGCTCTCCCAGTTCACTCTCAGGCAGGGAAAGGAAAAAGAGTGGCCAAAGGTGTCATCTCAGCTGTGGCAGAGCTCTGGCTCCCAGCTAGAGATTGAGGGCATCAAGAGTACCCTCATCGCCAGGAAATCTACTCCACCATGCAAAATCCCAAACTTTCCTTTCTCCTGCAATTGTGTGCCATGGAGGAGCCCTCTGACCCCCAAAACCCTACCTTCTACTCTTCCTGACTCCATCCCCACTCTCTTTAGAGTTGCCCAATGCTCCCATATTGCACTGGGCACACAGACCCTTAAAAACAAGTTTTATTTTCTTTGCCTTGTTTTGTGGGGCACATGAGGCAGCTCAGACATGTCTCTACAGCCATCTCCAAAACATGGGTGAGTTGGAACGGTATGTGCAGGCAGCAGGGAATTTGTGGGGAAATATGGAGAGAAGGTGTTGTACAAACCCAAATAAATCAGATCTCTGATGGGACTGCCACGGATAATGGAATGAATTGACTTTCATTTTTCTGTGCCTCAGTTTCCCATCTGTAAAACTGGGGTACCACTATCCCCTCATCAGTGAATTTAAAGATTTAATTATGCAGAGCTTTCAGAGCACTCAGATGCTCAGGGCTGCAGTAAAAGCCCAGGAAGGAATTCTTCAGGACATGATCATACATGGTGTGGGGGAAAAGGCAGATGGCAAACACTGAAAGCATCAGACAGAACACTGAGAAGCTGTGTATCACACAGGCAAAAACTCTGCCTGAAAGTTAACCCTCCTGTGGGAAGAAGGTGGAGATATCATCAAAAACATAATTTGGGATTATGTAATTGTCACAAAAATTAAAAGGAGAAGAGCTGAATTAAGTTTACACAGATACTTCAGTGTCAGCATTTCCTCCTTTTGTGTGAGCCTGCAATATAGATAAATATTTCTTTAACACACTTTTCATATGCATGTCCATACAGACACACATCCACCTCTGTTTCTCAGTAACTATAAATGCTGAAAAGTGTTATTTTTTTTAATCCTAATAGCAGCATAATACTTATATTAATTAAAGGCACCATCAACCAGTATAGAGCAACTCCTTAATGATGTCCTGTTAAATAAAAGAAATTTTTGAAATCTAATTCTGGCAGTAACAGGTCTTAATCTGTGACGCAGTGAAGCTTTGCTTGCACCTGCCCTTGAAAGCCAGGAGGTTTTGTATGCAGGAGCCTCCAGGGGCTGAAATTTAGTACAGTCCATGGAGGCGGAAGGTCATCTAAAGTCACTGGGTCCCAAGACACTGGACTTCAATCTCAAAGAAGGAAAAAAAAAAATCCACAAAACTTCAAAATATCCTCTATTCTTTTGTGTTTTCTTAGCTGCCAGCAGAGATCTGTGGACATTATGCAGTATATAAAGACTATACATCTAGCAGCTCTCAGTGTATGATGTTAATGTTCCTAATGGGCAATGAAAGCTGCAAATTGCGTGAGGACACAATTGGATTCATACATTAACATGAGTCAGAGAACAGTTTTTCAGTGATAGGTTCTCAGTTAACATGTCCCAAGCCAGTTAAAGAAGGAATCCACAAAATTATCCTCTATTCTTTTGTGTTTTCTTAGCTGCCAGCAGAGATCTGTGGACATTATGCAGTATATAAAGACTATACATCTAGCAGCTCTCAGTGTATGATGTTAATGTTCCTAATGGGCAATGAAAGCTGCAAATTGCGTGAGGACACAATTGGATTCATACATTAACATGAGTCAGAGAACAGTTTTTCCCCGGAGCAGTGATAGGTTCAGACATAGTTGAACAAATCTGCCGCCAGGACAGATGGAATGCCCACATTCAGAGGCTGCAGGACCAACCTGCACCCCCGTTTACAACAAGGGCGTTTGTATTTATTTTCATCAAAAGAATACTTTGGTGAATTGGAAAAGGCTTCCCCCAGCTGGAAACAGGAGGCTGTTTTTAATTGCACTAAAATAATCTCCTTGCATTAGTACAGGGAAAAAAAAAAACGTGAATAAATACTAGGGCTGATGAAAGCATTAACAAATTTTTTTTGAAATACCAGATTGTTTTGTGGTAAAAAATATCTGTAAATAGGCAACAGTCTCAGTCCCACTGAAACCAATGGCAAGATCCTTTCTGACTTCAGAAATAACTGAAATAGAATCTTGATTTTTAATCCTGGCACCACACTGCATGTGTGTATATGCATTTTTTCATATGTCTGCTGATAGGTGTTGGTAGCACTTTAGCCCTGTTGGATCCACTCAGCCACCTCCAGGGCATGCAAGAATTAGGGACCCTCTGCCATGAGGCTCTGCAAGTCCTTAGGTCTCTCTTAATTCCCCTTTAGTTAGGAGAGAAAGTCTGAGATGGCTCCATTGATAGGGAATCCCTGCTGGCTGGGAGACATCCAGCACAGACTTTCTCGAAACACAGCTGGGATTATCCCACTTTCTCTCTGCTGGGATTCACTGTGGTGAAAATTCTCCTACCAACTACAAGATGCTTGTGTGCTCTGATGAGAAGGGCCCACAGCAGCTGGAACTACTCTGTTTCAGCCTTTCCCAACAGGTTTGAAGCTCTGGAGATTCTCTGTGAATTACCTGAGCTCAACAAGTGAGCAAATAACTGCAAATGCAAAATTCTGTACAGGTTTTAGATTAGAAGTATTTTCTGTAGTTTCATTGCCATGTGGTGCCCTATTTAGTGTCATACTTGACATGGTGAGGCTCAAATGATGCTCAGTGTTTTATTATGACCAAGAGCATCCTCAGAAGGATTTCCATTATTGGGCCTCAATCTGTCATGGATTTTGATTTTACTCTGTACATGATCTGTAAAATACAGTCTGCACTACCGAGCCCATGAAACTTAATATTATAATTACAGATCTCTGGGGCTCAAGCGCTCCATTAAGACTGATCTGTATAGTAAGTGGAGATTATCAGAGCAGAAGCAGGTGAGAACTAATTTTCAGGAGCTCTTTTTCTTGGTGGCACATGCAATTAAAAGAAGTCATCTGGAGGAGCAGAGCTGCTAAGGACCAAGCAGATTTACTCTCAGCACTGTGTGTGAGCAGAACAGAGATGCAAAAATACTGTATAAATCCTTTCAGCTGATACTTTGCCTCTTACTTGTATAGGCTTCAAATAACACTCCTAGAAGCTGTTTAAGTCTAGATTAACAAATTAAATTACTTGTTAGTACTGGGTTTATTCCCAGTAGCCTGGTAGCAGTGCCCATGAACAACTAATCCATGTTCTCTCTTCCTCCTCAGCCTAATGGTTTCTGTGAAGAGCTGCTGAAGACCCCACAGGTGTTGCAGGGCCATGGTGCAGTGACAGATCTGTTTATTAATATCCCAGCCCTGTTGTTAATCCCTGGGACAGTGAGGAGAGAAGCTGAGCTGGGGGTGAAGCAGCCCTGGAAGCAAGGGTTTCCCCCATGCTGAGGTTGCTGCTCTCTCAGGAGGGATGGCAAAGGGCTCACGTGAGGCACTGCTGGTGCAGACCAGGGCTCCACACACGAGCAAGGCTCCTCCATTATCATCACCATTATTTTTCACTTGTCACTCTTCCAGTGTAAGATCCACTAGACCACAGTGAAAAGAATGGATAATGCTCTTCTCTGCCAGCGTGGAAATGTTGATGGCACAGCACTTGTTGTTATTCAGGTCTCTCACTTTTGCCTCTGACTTTGCAAAGCATCTGTTAGAACCTCTCATTTTACTGCTAGAAAATCTTATAAAACTCTGGTCGTTTGAAAAGGAAAATGGAATATCACATTAGAGAGATTGGGACTGAGATGCCACCCTTCTCCATGCCAAATGTATGATTCCACAAGTGCAAGAAACTCTTCTCACTCAGCTCCTGCCCCATTTGTTTTACTTATTGACTGCCAGTAGGACTTTGGCAAAGGTCAGTGGGATTTTGGCAAAGGTCAGTAGGATGGTCAGCATAGCTCTGCAGAGAGTAAAAGCTTGTGGAAACAAGACTTTTAGAGAAGAGATTAACTTTATTCTTTGAGTGATCATGAGTAAGGGTCCACAGACACAGCCTTGTATGCACTCTGCCAAATGGAAGTGTCAAAATCAAGACCAGAAATCTGGCATCCTAACAGAGAAATTGGAAAGAAAATCTTGGAGTGTCTCACTAACATCCCTGCTCGAGCTCATTCATTTAGTGGCACTATTCAGCCTCCTGATCCCTTGCTTTCAATCCAAGAGATTCATTGGGCTAAGGAGAAGGACCTGCCTGTGTCAGTTCATGGTCTCCCTTCCACTCCTCCTTCATGCTTGTGGGATGTACTCAATTACAAATTGAAGCATCCAAGGGACTGATGCCTCTATTTCCCAAACAGGGATTTGGCAAAGTCCTCAGGACTTCACTGTCTCTTTCTTGGATTATTACATTCTGCACATTCCAGGATAATCTTTTTCTTTAACCTGAAGACTTCACAAAATTGCCTTCTAGGAAAGCATTTAAAGCTGTCTAATGGCAGTCCAAGGTGATTACAGACCTTAATGGTTTGTTGCACAAATAATGGATTAAGTTCCATCTGTAGGAGTTAATTTTTACAAACAAACCACTTGCTCTGCTCCTCTCTGCATGGCAGATGTCAGCAATCTTTATAAAATCATACCCAGGTAAACACCTCCAGCAGCACTGTCTGGGGCAGCACCTGGCATCTGCAGCCCAGCACAAACCAGGCAGAGCATCTTGCTTTTCCAGCTTGCAGCTTCCATTGAGGTGACAAGCCTGCAGAAAGACAACATTTGCAAACATGAAAGTACAAAATCCCAAGCCTAGGATGGTGTAAGTCCACTTTTGGAGGTGGCGGGAGAAGAGACACACAGCCAAGGGACACTGTGGAATCAGAAGTTTGCCCTGTCTCCGTTGTAGGGACCAAGAGATCTGGGCACCCTCAATGAACAATTTAGATAAATGAAGCCAAACAGAGAAGGCAAATGTTAACAAATGAAATGGAGGAAGACAAAATTCCCAGCGTAGTCATTTTCATGTTGGATTCCCAATGCTGACCTTCAGGATAATGAACAGATAAGAGTCTCAAATACAGGGTCAGAAATAATGAAAATCACTATTTGCAGGTAAAAGTTGATCAACCTACCCTAAACAGTCCTTTCCCACCTGGATTTCTCCATTAAAACATTCACTTTGGAGGAAGCAATCTCCTTCCATCAAGGCTGCTATCTGTGTGGAAGAATGGGACATGGCCTTCAGATGTAAATTTAACATGGACCAGAAGAAGCAACTCTTCCCCTGCAGCTTCCCAGTTTGGTCTCTGGGACTCATAGAAAATAGGCAATATTTATCTGTACATTATTTTCCTCAGACCCTGGAAAAGCTAGAGACCTTGCCAGTAAAGACCAGCAACTGCAAGCAGCTGAGCCAATCCCTCAATCCAAAGCCCAAGACCTTGATTTACTTTCTTACTTTTTCACTTGACAATCCCCAGATATAAAATGCAGTTTCTCTACTTCACTGGTAGTAGTACTCAAACCGAAGGGATTTAACTCCTGAGATAAAAGAACACGGTATCCTTTTTCCTTCCAGTTTGAGTACCATCTCTTCTGCAACAAGTCTTTTGTAATCTGAAAGGAAAACCCTTCCTGTCACAACACCAGTAATGGATATTGCTCTCTCAATTACCCCTTGCTTCACCAGGAGAGCAACTGATGCGCATCGTGTTTATCCAGCTCACTGAAGTGCTTTCATTATCTAAGAAAAGAGGTTAATTAGTATTTAATCAATCTTTTCACAGGGTACAGTTTCCTCCTCTCCTATTTGCAATCCAAAAAGATGTCAGCTTCCAAAGCCATAATGCCCTCTTGATAAATCAAGTGGCAACTAATGAGGTCCGTGGTCGCAGGGCAGGAAGGTCTGGGCTACCTGTCACCAGCACGGCTGTCACCTCGGCTGTCACCTCTCTGTTCTCCCGGAAAGCACTTGCTGGGATGCTGGGAGATGCAGGGAAGGGAATCATCAGCTGAGGGAAGGTGCTGGTGCCTGTGTACACCCCAAGCTAGAGTGTGAGTGTCTCTGTCCAGTGCATGCCTCACTCTAATGCAGCTTGGAGAATTCACAGATAAATCTCACAGAAACTCTATGCTCAAGAAGGAAACAGATAAGAATTTTCTTTCTCTCTCTTTCTTTCTTTCTTTCTTTCTTTCTTTCTTTCTTTCTTTCTTTCTTTCTTTCTTTCTTTCTTTCTTTCTTTCTTTCTTTCTTTCTTTCTTTCTTTCTTTCTTTCTTTCTTTCTTTCTTTCTTTTTTCTTTTTTTCTTTTCTTTTTCTTTTTTTCCTTCCTTCCTTCCTTCCTTCCTTCCTTCCTTCCTTCCTTCCTTCCTTCCTTCCTTCCTTCCTTCCTTCCTTCCTTCCTTCCTTCCTTCCTTCCTTCCTTCCTTCCTTCCTTCCTTCCTTCCTTCCTTCCTCTGTTCCCTCTACCTCTACCTCTACCTCTACCTCTACCTCTACCTCTACCTCTACCCTCTCTCCTCTTCTTTCCTTCTTTCCTAAAGATAACCCAGGAGACATCCCTGCATCTGCATGGGCTTGAACTTCAGAGGTAAGAGCCACTAATTATGTCTGTTGCCAAAAAGTTATGGATGATAACAGCATTATCCCATTTCAAAGAAACATATGTAGAACGATGGAGTTTTCTTCATTAGGCAGTAGGCAAGTATTTGTTCTTCCCTGAAAATGCCAAACCAAACCTCTCTTACCATTTCCACTGTGTTAGCTCTGTGGCTGTGGCTCTGCACAGCTTTGCTGAAGCTAAACTGGGCTGCAACTGGGCTGTTAAAGAAACAAAACTTAGTTTTGGCCAGTCTTAGAGAGGCTCTTGAGTGATCTGCTCCAAAAGAGCTGTTCCAACTGCCCAACCTTTGCATCTTTAAAAACACCCAGCAGCACTTGCAGTGATATTTTTTCTGAGATATCTAAGCAGAGAAAGTGTCCCATGCATCCACACGCTCAAACCCCTTTGGCTACTGGGCTGTTCTCCCCATAGCCACTGCTGCTGACAATGAGGGACTGAGCCACATGCCCTGTGGTAGCCATGCTCTGGATTTCTTTCCCTGACTTTGGGAAATCTATTGTCTTTAGCATGGTCTGTAGGTTCAAAGTCCGCTTTCACTCCGCGGGGCGCCCTTTCTGGGTTCATAAAGCTACGTTCAGAAATCTTTGGGCAGACCCAAAGCTGACAAAAGTGTCATTAAATAATGCTGCCAATGAATGAAGCTACCAAAGAAGACATAGTCCAGTTTGCATCTCAGTTACAAGAAGAAAGTGCAATGACAGAGTGAGTAATTGGCTAATTGTCTATACGAGCTCTATTTTAACAGTGCAGTCGTGCGATCGCACCATCTGGGGGGAGCTGGGGAGGGAGCCCCAGCGCACACAAAGCCAGCACGGTTCCCGACACACAGGCCAGGCAACTGCCTCCTTCCCAGGCCAGAGGTGGGAGCTGCAGCCCCCCAGGTCCCCCCAAATATCGGCTGAGATGCTGAAGTTCTGCTGATGGTGAAAGTCGGGGTGGTTGCCAAGCAGTATCTGCGGTTTTTGGAGTGCACGCCGAAGCCCACCTAAGTTGCACAGTGCAGTAAGCGAGTGTTAGTGCACGGCGATATCTGCCTGATTGCAGAGCTGCTAATGAGCACAATTAGTTGGGTGGTTGGTGTCGTGAGCTGGCATCCCTGGCCCAGACGTGCGAGGGTGCTGCCGGCGGCAGTCAGGGAGCTCAGCGCTCTGGTGTGATTCTGGGACGTTCAGAAATGATGGCATTTCTCCCTCCTTGTCTTGAAAAAGCTGAATTACTGTCTTTCAGTTCCCATCTATTTTCCTCCAAAGTTACCATGAAGAAAAAAGTATAAATCACACTTCTAAGTGGGACTGGCACTCAGCTTACAAGAAGAAGGGGAGAAAAAAAAAAAAAAAGAGGTAATGCCATAATGTAAAATAGTTAAAAGCTTATTAGAGCCGTTCAGGGCAGTATGATTTCCACTTTGTTTCAGAACACCCCAAGCCCATCCTTTCATGCTATTGTGAAGGCAGCAATTCAAATCTCCCTTTGTCAGTATGAATGGCCCCTCTTAAAGCTCTTTTATGCCAACATATTCCCTACAGGCATATGCCCTTTAGCTCTATTACTGATTTACCCAAGTATTCAGCCCATACCTTCTGCTTTTCTTTTTCACTTACTGAAGTTCCACATGACACGAGCTGCAGGCTCTGCTTTGGTGCCTGCCCCACACCCGGCCCCAGCCAGGACGCTGCGTGCACTGCCGCTATCTATCTCACCAGGAAAAGCCACCAAAAAAACTAACAGAGGAGACTTTTCAAATGATTGATTTTTCTGCTTCCCCCCCCCCACACACCCTTTCTACCTCTCCCCCTTCTTTTCATCCCTACATTTGTTAGCGCAAACAAATGGGAGAGGGTATATACCACCACCACCCCCCAGCCACAGGGGAAAAAGAGCCTTGCAGGCTTTGAGGGAGGAAAAATTCGAGTGTAAAAAACGCAAGTAGGCCTATTACCTCTACTTACCCTAATTAGACTTGCTTTGAAGGGCTATTCAGAGATTTTGAAAGGCTGTCCTCTCCCTGCATCTCATTGTGCAATGTTTGCAGAGACATTTGCATCTGTTTGTGCTTCTGAAAATAGCAATGGATGCTTTCAAGAAAGCAAAGCCACCTCCGAGCCCCTCGCACCAAGCCAAGGGCCGCAGCAGTCGAGGTATGTGTGGCCGGCGCTGGGCGGGGGGACACCCTGGTTTCAAGGGTTTCAGGGTTCTCCACCGGTCCCCATTTAAACAATTCCCTTTAACAATGCAATTTTAGGCATAAAATCTGCTAACTAGATTAAATCCAGATGACACAGGACGTAGAAATGGAATAAAAAAAATCAACGCTAAAGTAAATGGTAGGCATCCTAACAGGATAGAAAGTGTGAAATCCATGCAGAGCTAGAGAGAATAGCTGGCAGCACAGCCCAGGCTTTCATACGCATATGGCCTTGACCATTTGACTCTGGTCCCATTGAGGTGATCAGCTGGAGACGTGGAGGGGCATCTCTGGCAGCACACACGTCCCGCTCACTCCTTGAAGAAAGCCTACGGAATAAAGCTGCGTGAAGGTGAATGATAGTAAACATTTTGTAATTTGGAGGGATTAAATTTGTGGGATGATCTTGATCAGGTTCTCAAGGCATTGCCAGAATGCGCTTACATTAGAATAGCCGCTGCAGGATCGCTGCTGGCAAAGCCACAATATCCGCCAAAGAAAGGGGGTGTGAATGGGACAAAAGGGTTAATTTGAATACGTGCTGAAAAGACTGGAGGTGGACAAGGAGCTCTGCAAGGACTTCATCAGGAGCCATGGGCAGAAGGAGACGGTTTTGCAAATACAGAGGGCGAGCGGGGAGGATGTTTGTAAAGCACACTTGGAAAGGGGGGAGAAAAGGAGAAGAGAAAAGCCCACAAAGCTCAAACTGCTTCTTTCTTACACTGCCCTTGGCTACGCTCAGAGGAGCACTTTAGATGGATTAATCACAGGGAAAAACAATGGGATAAAAGTCTTCTTCTCCTCCGTCTGTGCCCAGCCGCTGATCTTTCCGCAGCGGCGCAGGGTGAGCGCTGGCTTCTGGCCTGGGATGGACCCACCGGGTCACGGCGGGCACCTCATCTCCTGCTCTGCACGTTTGGGAGCTGCAAGTCCCATTGCCCTTTTCTGAGCGACATACGATTAAATTTATGCTACCAGCAGGTTGAAGATTTTATCAGATTACCCCTTCAAAAAATGCTTAGTGGGAATTAAGCATGCAAATCCACTTGGCCGGCTCTGGGGACAATACATTCCCTCATGACGGTGAAATTCTCCTTCTAGCTCGGGCACCCATGACATGGGCTTTTCTGCTCATCTTTTTAATCTTTAAACACACACTGGCATCTGGAAAATGCTCTCATGCATGGAGCAGGCTCGGGTGCGCTGGGTGGGCCAGGAGGGGGCACATCCCACCTCTCCAAGGTGATGGAAAGGTGTCGCACTGTCACCCCCTTCCCATCCCTGTCCCTGTCGGTGCCACAGAGGCAGAACACGGAGCACATCCTGCTTCTCTCAGAGATGCTGCAAAGTGCAGAATTCGAGCAGGGGCTGAAGGCAGTGGGGATGGACGGCACAGGTGGAGGAAGCCCGGATCTCAGACAGGAGATGGGAACACGATGCCATCACTGCTGGCTCTGATTTATGACAGATCTGACACTCTCTGTGCAGTAGCCAGGGGCTGTATGAGGATGTCGCAGTTTCAGTGAGGCAGAAAGCAGCAGCTGGGCATGGGCTTGGGGCCAGGCAGGGTGGTGACCCTCAACACCCCAAACCGGCATAAAGGTCCTGGAGGGACGTGGCTGTTTGCACAAGCATCCCTTCCTGCAGGGAGCCACTGCTTGGGGCAGGGTTGCCTCTCTTGGGCATTAAGAACGGTTCAAAAAGTGCTGGCTGTGCATTACAGCTTAGAGACCCCTGAGCCATCCTACCTGCCCCCACCGCCGTCCCCTGCCCCTGGGACAGTGCCAGACCCAGTGACAGTGCCAGCCTGATCCACTTATTGGTGATCACACCCTCCAAGAGATCAGGTCATCCTTGGCATCCCCCACAGCACGGAGTTTGGGCTGCTCGAGCCCCTCTTTGACATTTGAAACTCAAAATGAAGCTTCAGCGTGTTTTGCTGAGACACAAGCAGGGCTGAGCTCTGCTGTTATCCTTTCTGGGTATAGCACATAATTTCCCCACAGTATCTCTGCCCCAAAGCACTCCTCAAATGCAAACCCAGCCCATTTTCTTTTTATATTCAGAAATACAGAACCCACAGGGAAACCCGTTTTCCATTGCCCCACTCCAGCTTGCTCAGCCGCTCCTGATCGCAGCCCAGAGCCCAGGACGGGCAGAGGGAGCCAGCAGTGACTTTCTGGGGTGCCTTGCCCAGAGCACGTGTGCCCGAGCCTTCCCCCCGGCTGCCCCTCGCTGCCAGCTTGGGGAGGGTTATTTTCCACTGGGTTTTTGTTTCCTTTGAGAACACCCTGTGTTTGTGTTGCTCTTTCTCCGCGGCACAATGCGCCTCTCCATTTCCTCGGCCGCCAGCCTCACATCTCGGCAGAGCGGAGTCGCAGGGGTCGCGGGTCACCCGAGGGCATCGGGGACACACAAAGTCTCTTCAGCCGCTAATGTAAGCCGGGCTAACGGCACGCTGAAAGCCCATCCACTTGAGACTATCTACAAGGCACTCAGCCCTCTCTAAGGGCTTATAATGTTGACTCTCCTGTCATTGGATCCAACCTTACTATAAGCCCTGGAGGTATGAGGGGCTTAGAGACGTTCATTCAGAAAAAATAAATCCCCCTGCTACCATTCTCTTCATGAAGATAAATATACCACAAACAGAACAAGGAAAGAGGCTGAACTCCTGATCTCTGCTCCAGCTGCTTAAAAAATTGCCATTAAAAAACCAACACTTTATCGGACTCCTTTATTATTTGCCATTAAAAAACACAACGTGGTTTATGAGTCTCCAAAGCAGTTTATTAATATATTTTACTAGCAAAACTTGCCTTCAGTTCAATGCCATTTCTAATCCACTCAAAAGAGAAAATTTTGCAAAGAAAATGGGGTTTGTTTGTATTTGAACTCGCTGTTTCTCGAGGCATTGCAACCTGAGCTGCTCCAGCCTGGGGAGAGTTTGTGTTCCATGCTGGAGGGGTTATTGCTCAGCTCCAAGCTGCTGTGCTTTGCTTTGGTATTAAACCCAGGAAGGCTCCTGGACCATCAGGACTGCAGCTTGTCCGGGGCTCTGCAGACACTGGGCAACACAGAGCACCAGTTCTGAACCTGGCAAAAATTCTGGGCACCATGACATGTGCCACCCTTCTCATGACCTCTTTAGCCTCCATATTTCTATCCCAAGCTGTGTCAAACCTGCATGGGAGAGGTATTTTCAGCTCATATTCAGCCACAAGGGAAAACAGCTGCCATGGGGATGTGCTTCCATATAGCAACTGGAGGTCAGCCTCCATCCCCACCCCTTCTCTTGCATCAAATCTTTCTGAAAAACCCCATCCCTGGTTGTACTGGTAGAGCTTTTGGGGGTTGTGAATCTTTCCATATTTACTGATTTTTGCTGAGGAAAGTGCCTTTTCTTTAGTGTCCCCCAGGAGTTCAAAGAGCAGAGGGTGTCCCTCTGCTCCTGTCTTTAAGTGCATCCAGCCTGGCCTGTTCCCAGTAGATACAGATTGTAAACACAGCTGCTCTGAATCTCAGCAGCCTGGGAAGGGATGTGTAGAAGGTCTCCAGCAGATGTAAAGCACTGACAGGTCTCTGCTCAACAGGTCTGGGCTGGTGTCAGCATTTCTTCTTCCACTCCTCCATAGCAGGCTCCCTTAAAAAATTATGCAAATCATTGATTTTTAGCAGAATTATAACTTCCACTGCGAACGCTTAGCTCTGGATGTAGATGTGAGTTTTGGACCATCTGGTTTTGTCTCCAAACGTCAGGTGCTAAAGCAAAGTCTGAGGGCATTTCGCTTTATATGCATCAAATTCTTTCTTCTTTTAAGAAAAATATCCTGGTGGATGCAGGTGCTCCTGCAGGCAGATTCCCCTCCTCTACCTCCACCTGGTCATTTTCTGGCATGATGGGGGCAGCAAGTCATTGCCACTTGCAAGGGTGGAGGGAAGAAAGAGCCCAGGCTCTGGGCATGGTGTGTGTACATGGTGAGGTGCTCACATTTTGAGGGGAAAACATGCACAAAGGGGGAAAGTTGTTGCCTTGGGGAGGGAAAAGGCTGAACTGATCAAACTGCTCATATAAAAGAGGAATAATGGGATTTTGTGTGATTCACATTGATGTTCAGATGAGAAGAGACTCTGGTTGCCTTTTTTCTTTCAAGCCACTGAACAAGAACTTTAAAGCTCCTTTAAAATCTGCTTTGGCTGAGCTAATTATTATCACAGGAGTTATTAGACAAAAGCTCAATGGCTTTTCCAGTGCCTCTTCAACAGTTTCTGGGCTGCCTCGACAACAAGAACCAGAGCTCCCTTTTATCATTGCCATATTCCTTCTGAGAGCTTTCAACTGCCGATCCTTATGTTAAGCCTTACAGGAAACACAGACAGACAAGACGGGTGCCCACCAGCCTGGCTCTCTCTCCTCTCACCCCACAGCCTGCAGCATCTCTGCTCCCCACCTGCATGCTGCTGTTTTATTTTCTGACATGCACCAGGGGAAAAACAAATGTCTTAACAGAGTATCTGGGTTTTGAGTAGTGAGGCAGCAGCAGGCAGCAGGAAGCAGCAGCCAGCCCGAGACTGGCCAGGGCTATCCAGTGACTCATTCAAGGCTGCCATTCACACCTTCTCCCCAAGGAGAGCGCTGCCCTGGGAAGCGATCAGGCCCAGCACAGAGCTGGGCTTGTGGCTTTTCCATCTGAGGTTCCCCTCCTGGGACACAGCCCGGGCTCTGAAGCCCCAGTACTTCAGCCTTTGTTCTTCACCAGTGCTTCAAGACCTTCCCAGTTTGATAAACTGGCTTTTTTTTTTTTTTTTTCTTTTAGGAGAAGCAATAATTATATGGTTTTTAAACAGGGGTATCCAAGGAAAAGCAAAAAGCAATAAACAAAGCAATAAGGAAAGAAAAGTGAGGACAGCAATAAAGGCTGCTTGTGGTGTTATTTCTCCAAGAGCTCCTCAGCACTGAAGGGGACCTGGGACCTCATTCAGCCCCACTGTGACAGATAAAGCTTCAGATTCCCCAGGGTGGGAGAATTTCCTCCCTCCCAAGCAGAATGGCAGTGCATAGAAGATGGAAATCAGCCACCAGTGCCCTTGCAGCTCTTCCACTCCCCATCTCTGCCCAGCCCAGGGGCTGGGTTGCTTTGTGGATCCCACTGTCCAGCAGTGAAAGCCCCTTTTCCCATGCCTCCACCTCATAGGTGCCAGTTTAGCTCTGTTTTCCTTTCTTTTTAGGAAACCTCTGCTACAAAGAAGCTGCTGATGGTGTAAGCAAACTGGGGATAGGTGGTGGCACTGGGTGGAAGCTATCCTAGAGCAGAAGGGCTCCATCCCACAGCTCCTAAGCCCACAAGCTGCTCCTTGCAGGACTCCCAGCAGCAGCACCAAACTTCTGCCCTGATTTCTCTCACATTGTTTTCAGAGGGTCCTTCAAGATAAATGGATTTTTTTCTCCTTCCCTAACTGGACACCTAAACAAAAGCTTTCCAAGGACTCAAGGGGAGATGCCTGATGAGCAGACAGGAAATGGGAATGATTGATCAAGTGCTGACGGCCACAGCACTGGCACCTGGGCTCAGGTTTCAGGCCAGAGCCCAGCAAGGAGGCAGCTCTCACCTGCACAGCTGCCACACACTGGGCTGCCTGCACGGGCAGCTCCCTGCCCTGCTCTGCACAGGGTGACCCAAACTGCACCCAGGGCAGCTCTCCTCTGCACAGGGTGACCCAAACTGCACCCAGGGCAGCTCCCTGCCTTCAGCAGCACAGAGTGACCCAAATTGCACACAGGGCAGCTCCCTGCCTTCCTCTGCTCAGCGTGACCCAAACTGCACACAGGGCAGCTCTCCTCTGCACAGGGTGACCCAAAGGTTTGCTGCCCCTGCAGCAGCCATCCTGGCAAAGCAGGAGCTGGGGCAGCCAACACAGGCACTGCCTGGGTGGAAGGAGGAGGTGTGGGGCTTTCTCCATCACTGGAGAACTTCTCTTTTAGCATACAGGTGAGCAAACAACCAGACTGCCACATTCCCTTAGAGCTATCTCACCAAAAGAGTTATTTTAAGGCAAGAGAGGAAAGTAGAGAAAAATCTTCTGTGCTAAATGGTTTAGTGTTTGCCCATGGGTGGGGGGTTGGGATGTTCTTAGATGTCCCTTCCAGCCCAAACCATTCCGTGGTTCAATGATTCTGTGAAATAAATCACAGGTGAGCTGATATGGGCTGTTCCTTCAAGGCCAGGCAGCTGCTTTCAGGTGTCATCAGGCTGGGACTAGGAGATTTAAATTCCCACTGGACTCATGTCACTGATGGGGTAACATTTACTCTCTCCCAGACAGCCTGTGAGCAAATCCACTGCTTTTTGCAAGGGCAGAGACCAAGCACACACCAGCTCAGGGGTGGCTGGTGACTTCACCATGTCCCCACAGAGCATCAGCTCCAAATTTGCCAGAAGGAAACACCATTTCCACTTGCATTAGGCAGTGTGGGGGTTCATGATGTTCTCATAAGCTGTGCATCCTGAGTTGGCCAAGATGGGAATTTTGAAGAAAGATGAGATATATTTTCCCGCACAACCTTCCCAATTAATATTTTAAGTGTTTTTTAGGCTTGTCCTCTCTTTCTGCCCAGAGCTGGGTGTGAGGTGACGCACTGACCAAGCAAGAAGAAAGCAACACCCTCTTCTGATTTCTTGGGTACAGGCAGAGCAGCATCCCCAGTCCACAGCCTACAAATGCTCCAAGACAACTCCAGGCCAAGACACCTTTCTGTCTCTGCAGAAGGGCAAAGGCTCATCACTCCTCTTCCCCCTTCCCTTCTTCTGACCCTTTTTCATCCCCCTCTGTCCCTGGAGGTGTGCACTGGGGCGGTCATGGGTGACACGGGGATGTGCAGATCCCCTGGCCGGCCCCTGGCTCCTCTCCCTTCCCATCTCTAGAAGTCATCTATTTTGTTGTGTGTACACACAGAAAACAAGGGGCTGCCCCTTGTTCTCCTCCAGCCATGACACATCAAATTATCCAGCCTCCAAATATCCCATCTGGCTGTTAGTTTTTAAGTTTTTTCCCCCCTCCTTCTAGGTTGTTTCTGCTTTCCTCCTCCTCCTTTCTCTGCTCCCCAACCCATGTGTAAAAGTAGCAGGGGGGCCTTTATTAAAGGCAAAGCCCCACGGCAGCAGCTTCCCAGCCAAACTGCTCTTGTATTACTTTTTGATGAGTTTTCAATTTAGGCCTTTGCAGACAGGGGGAAGAAGGCGACTTGAGAGACAGAGGGGGGAAAAAAATGCAACAGATGGGGCCGATTGTGCTCTCTAGGCAAATTAAGGAAGACATCTGTAGCTCCCAAATACTGGTGGTCTAAAGCAATTAGTCCCCTGTGAAAAGGGGCCTCTCTGAGCCTCCTCCAGCCAATCCGTGCTCCGGCAGCACTCACGTTACAATGGCCTTGACCACAATTCACTGAGCCAAAAAAAAGAAAGATTAATCCAGGAGGAGCTGTGCGGCCAGGCTGGAGTTGCTAGGCTTAAAAGGGAAGGTTACGTCCGTTTCTGCCTGGGTTTGGGGCAGAAAAGCAGGGTGGGGGGAGTGTTTTATGCTGCTTTCTGATGGTCACCCACGGCGTACCTGGGCTATGTGGGGTGTGTGGAGCAGGCCTCTGTGTGTCTGTACCAGGACAGAGCTGTAATCTGTAAATTGCTCAGGGACCTCAATTTTCCACTGCCTTGTTTGGAAAGTGATGAATGAAGACGCAAACCCCTGTGGTTGGAATTATCTTCCCCAGCCCCCTTTTGGTCCCACTCCATCTCGAATAAAAAGAAGCTGTTATATGATAAGACCCCTCTGCAAGTGATAATTATAATGATTGTTATGATGCCAGGGCTCTGCTTTTACAATTGGAAATAGGAACTCCGGCTGAGCTAATCCGGTGGTGTGGTCCCTTATTTCATCCGACGTCAGGAAGCCGAGAGTGGAAAATTTAGAAAAGGACTTTATCCAAGCTGGTTATGAGCCCCCTTCCCCCTCCCCTCCTCTCCCCTAACTCTTTTATTCATGCATATTTATGATCAGGAGATTTCAGTGGAGGAAAAAAAAACCACATACAGAAAACAAAACCAGCCTCACAATGGGGAGAGCTGCTCATGGGAGGTCACAGCACCTTTAAATTACACCTCTTGGCTTTGTTCACCCCCTCACAATGGTGCTAAGAGATAGGAAGAATAGCACTCTGCGCCCTGGCGCATCACAATTCTCCCAGTGATTTCAAAAAGGACACAGAGCCCCGACTAATTTGATATCTTATTGCATTTCTGCTAACCTAAGGCCATGCCTCATCCCAGCCACAGAGGCTTGGCAGGGGCCGGGCTCATACAAAGAGCATGGCTGTGGCTCTGCAGAGAGCTGGGGTTTGCCAGTCAAAGCAGATCTGTCTTGGTCAGCTTTGAATTTGAGCTGTGTTAACTGGTTTGGAAATACAAAAGCACCACCCGCCCACTGAACCTTTGCCCCTTTAAATTAATTAATTTAATTAACATGTTTATTGTCATGGCGCCCGTCAGAATGGGATCTTCCCGGGGCCACACCAAACTCCAGCCTGCCCTCACACACAAAGGAGATGGGCTCATGGGTTTGGAGATGAGTCGGAACCAAATGACTTCTCAAGGCACTGAAATTTGAGCCTATAATTTATTTCTCCCCCAATTTTTCCCTAGGATAGGAAAAACGGGTGACCAAAGCTGTGGGTCACAATGGAGAACATGAAGGGAGCAAAGTTAAAGTGAAAATTGCTGCTGTCTTGAGGCTGATATTGTGCACCAAGCTGGTAAATGCACCAACCTGAATATTTGGTAATAACTGCCTCTGAAGGCAAACTAGAAGGAAAAAGGTGAAGCTAGTGTTGATAAAGAGCCAAATAATGACAAGGCTCAAGGGACAGCAAGGCTCTTTAGGGGAGGACTTGCCAATTCTCCAAGAATATCAGGTAGTCTGTGACTGCCAGCCCGTAAACCCAGTATTTTCCCCTCTCTTGCCCATTGTTGACACAGTTTCCAGATCAAAAGCAGGACAGGGGAGCAAAATAATCCCACAGCATTTTCAGATCCTGCATGTTGAAAACATTTAAATGTTGCAACTGCTGCCTATGTCAAATATAAAATACATTACTTGGCCAAAGTGTTGCTGGAAATTTAGAAAGCTATTCAAATTTCCTAAATGCTCAATGGAGTCATGACCATGTCATGATGAGCTGGAAGAGCATAACCTTCAATCTCTGTACCCATGGGACATACAAACCTTTTTAGAGTTTGATCACATCCCGTTGGGTCGGGTTACACTGCCACACCTAAGAGACACTAAAAACTCTTTGTTATAATCATTCTCAGATTTTCAAGTCCTGAAAAGTCATATAAAAGAGCAGTATTCATACTTTATTACTCATAATGACCAAAATAAATGTTCAAATTTATTTGCATTTTAATAGCAAGTTATGTCCCTCCAAGGCTATGAGACTCCTAAATCTGTCTAGGAATGCCATCAGAAGGAGAAGGAAGCTCTCCTATCCATCCCTGAGGAAGGAAAGAGATAGAGAGGCTTTCAAAGTGCCTTCCAGCAGCAAGAGAATGCTGCTAGGCAGTATAATCATATATCTGCTGCAGGCCTCCTGCAGAAAGGCACTCACCCTGGCTGTGCAGGAGGCTGCTGGGACAAGGTGTGGATTTCTCTGCCTGGAAGCCAGGGTAGGGCTTGACTGACATCACCATGGGGACTAATGACACGAGATTTCCCCAAAGACACTGAGGGCTTTGAAGAATGGTCTTTCATTCTGTGTTGAACATGCAGATAAAATGTCCACAGGAGAAAACTAATCAGATCATCTGTGGTTTGCTTTGCTGTTTGCTCAGGCCACTGTCCCGTGGTTACGATTATCTCAGTCAAAAACCATACAGATGTCCAAATTGGCTTCCTGGCTTTTTCCTTAAAGGGTTCTGCTTCAGAGAACAGCGATTTCTACCAGGAAGTTCTTGGCCAAGTCTCTCACATTTATACCTATCTCCAAGGAGAGAGTGCCTCTCCAGCCTCCAGGCAAAGCTGGAACATCCCACCACCACACATTGCCAAAATAAGCATTTAAAAGTCATAACTCGCACATCAGAAGTACAGATTTATATGTGGAGAGGCAATGGGGTAGGGGAAGGAGGTGAGAAACACAAGATGTCTGTGGGATTAGATATCCTCAGCCTTCTGAAACAGTTGGGAATTCATTGTGCACATTTTTGGTCGATCTCTGGGAATTTCAGAATTAAATTCTGCAGCTTTTTCAGGGAGCATAAGTGCTCATGTGCTTCACTTCACTCTCTTCTGGTGGCTCAGGACTGATGTGTAGTTAAAGCAACAGCAGTGGAGATATGGAAATCTTTTGCTGCTTGCTCAGGGCATCAATCTCCACTGAATAATTTGCTTTTTAAATAGGATAACGATTAATAATCTACTTAATTACACTGATGGGTATAATGAGGATGCATGACCATGAGGAAGCTTTTGCCTGTGCTGGAGCATGGTGGGGGTGTCCTTGGAGACACTGAAATACCACTGGTAAAGGAAATAAAGGCCCCAAAGTCAGAACGTCTGCCCACCTTTCTCTCTGCAGAAATCTGGGAAATTGTTTCTGCATTTGAATTTATTTTGGTTTGATCTTGCAAAAGCAGGATGGGGCTTTGAGCAACCTGGTGTGGTGACAGGTGTCCCTGACCATGACAGGGGGGTTGGAGTGTGGTGAGTTTAAGTTCCCTTCCAACCCAAATCATTCTGTGATTCTGCGTTATTTATTTTTTTAGCCACGTAAGAGTTTACAATGCTGAAACAACAGTCCTTAACGTACTTAACACCTAACACATCCTTAAATTTGACTAGCATGAGGCAGATCATTACGAGTATCCTGCAGAAAGTTAAGTAAAAACTTTAGAAACGCTTTGGAGGCCAAACTCAGAGATGTTGGGCGGGTGAGTTGAGGTGGAACATTGCCCAGACGAGATGGGTATGGCTCATCCCGGGCAGCCGGCGCTGCCCCAGGCGGAGCCGCGCTCCCTCCGCCCGGCAGAGCGCAGCAGCGGCAGGAGCAGGGAGCAGGAGCAGGCCAGGAG
Organism: Emberiza elegans; assembly: GCA_024865655.1. Lineage (NCBI taxonomy): Eukaryota > Metazoa > Chordata > Aves > Passeriformes > Fringillidae > Emberiza > Emberiza elegans. The sequence goes on from JALJVW010000797.1 coordinate 1,166,511, forward strand.
CAGGAGCAGGAGCAGGAGCAGGAGCAGCGGCAGGAGCAGGAGCAGGAGCAGGAGCAGGGCAGGAGCAGGAGCAGCGGCAGGAGCAGGGAGCAGGAGCAGCGGCAGGAGCAGGAGCAGGAGCAGGAGGGAGCAGCGCTTGCATCGAGCACCACCCTCCGGCACAGCGCTAAACTGAGCCCGCAGCACACAGCGCTCTGCCCGGGAGGGGGAATCCGAGCTCAGAGCACGGCACGCCGGCCTGGGGGCGTGGGGCAGCTCCGGAGGAGGCTCCGAGAGCTGGAGCCCCTCTGATCTGGACAGACTGACAGAGCTGGGGGTGCTCACCTGGGGAAGAGAAAGTGCTAGGGAGACTCTGAGCCTTCCAGTGCCTAAAGGGAGCTGACCAGCGTGATGGAGAGTGACTTTTTACACAGGCAGAGAGTGATAGGACAAGGGGAAATGGCTTTAAACAGAAAGTGAGTAGGTTTAGATTGGACAATAGAAGGAAATTCCCTGTGAGACTGGGCACAGGGTGCCCGGAGAAGCTGTGGCTGCCCCATCCCTGGAAGTGTCCAAGGCCAGGCTGGACAGGGCTTAGAGAAACCTGGGATAGTGGAAGGTGTCCCTGCCCATGGCAGGGGGTTTGAACAAGATAATTTTAAGGTCCCTTCCAACCCAAAGCATTTTGGGATTCTACAAAGACTTCTTTTTATTGAGACAGGTTGGGTATGGCACTGCAGCTCTGAGAGGGCCAGAGATGCTCTTGTGCAGTTACAGTAGTTACAGGAAATTAATTATACCTCTAAGAGAATCTGCAGGGATTAGAGTTTGCAGACAAAATGCACCCCCAGAACAAATGAGCAGCTTTAAACCTCTAGAGCTGTGCTCCTGGGGCCTGTGATTGACTGCCTCAGGGTACTCCAGACCTGCAGCATCCTGGGCAATTGTCTGCCAGGTACAACCACAGCAGCTGCACTCACAGCCAAAGGGAACCCAAGCACAGGAACCTAAATTTGGCAGCATAAACCAAATGCAGCCAGTAGAGGGGGAGTCTGTTTGGCAGACACTGAGCATGAGGCTGTGGGAAATCTACTGCATGTTAAATGAAAGCATCCTGCGTCCCTCAGGCAGCATCCTGACACTGGGTGGGCAAATGTCAACACCTGGGCTGATAATTTGGGCACTTGGGATGCCCCATCCTGTGCATGCTGAGGCCACTCAGGAAAGCTCTGAAATAATCTCTGAGCTATTTCTCTTCTCTTTTTTTCCTAACTGAAAGGCCACTGAGTGACCACAGGGCTTTTATGCTCTGGATCCTCTGTCATCCCATACCAATTGGGGACTGACTTAAAAAGGAGACTGAAATGCTGTTTCTCTGCTGGATTTGTTATCAGACATATCCAAAAAAACCACAGCCAACCTGCATGGTTAAACCCTGAAATGCTTCATCTCCCGCTCCTTACCTGCAACTTGGGTTTCACTTAAACACTGCCGTGTCCTCCTTTCATATTTTCTTTTTTCTTGCAGAGTTGTTATAAGTAAAAGTTAAGTTAAATTAGGGTAGAGTTTCATTACATTGTATTAATTATGTTATATTAATTGTATTATGTTAAAGGAGGAGGGCTTATTAGAATATGGTAGGAGAAGGGTCCAGGGATTGGTGTGACAGTGGTCTGGCGGGGCAAGGCAAGGTCGAAGAAGGATTGGACGCGAGATCTGACCAATCATTCGACGCCCTGCAGAAACAATTGGTCCAGAATGAACGACGGTAAAGACCAATGAGAAGCTGGGAAATGGACCAATCGTCAGGCGGATCCAAAATGCACCAATCCTGGACCCAAAGGGGGGCTATAAATGGGGGCAGTTCGGTTGGGTCGGGGTTCTTCTTCTCTTCGGATGCTTGGTTTTTTTTTTTGTTGGGAAGAACCCAGTGCTCTTAGGGTTAGGGCACTGTTCTGCTGGTTTTGGCTCGCTGTGTGGGTGCCTGGGCTTATCCTGGGCACTCCGTTCCTTGTAGTTATTTTAATAAATGAGAACCTCTTTCTCTGGAGAAAGTTTGACCTCGTTCAAATTCATAACAGAGGTGTTTTACAGAGATAAGTTACAAATTTCACACATTATGAAAAGGATTTATTTGTGCCAGACATATTGCAGGACTCACATTTGCAGGGCATTGCTACAAACTCATTGTACAAGCTCAGGCTTTGGTAAATCTCTACTTTGTCTCACTTCCAGAAGATGGAGCCAGAAAGCTGGGACTGGTGGCTGCAGCGTGGGAAAGCCACCTTCTCCTGCCCATGCACAGCCCCTGCTCCTCCTCAAGAGCCACCCTGAGGTGATGCAGGTGGCTCTCAGTGGGGAGAGGAGATGCCATGGGGTGCCAGAGGGTTGCTGGAAGGAGGCTGATTTTCCTCTTTTCCTCTTTTTCACAGCCCTCTGCACCCTCTCAGAAGAAGAACATGCAGCTTATTAGCAGGATGGGATCAGGAGACACAAGTTTTATTTGCAGTCCTGTGGCTGATTTTGTCCAAAGTAGAACAAGATCCTGAACCAGTCAGTGTCCCTGTGTTTGCTGAGGGGAGCAAGGGATGCTAAACCTGCCTGTGATGAAGGCAGAGGTGCTGCACGGAGCACACTGCTACCACCCACAAACTATAACTCCATGCTAGGTTTTGTCACAGACAAGTTTTATGAAAAATCCTTTCCTTAGGATTTTTTCTCCTGAGAGGCCGAGAGGCCTCAGGAACAAAATGTAAACAATGGTTATCTGCTGCTGTGGAATGCAACAGACGTATCTATGATTGGTCTCATGTGGTTGTTTCTAATTAATGACCAATCACAGTCCAGCTGGTTCAGACTGTCTGATCAGTCACAAGATTTTATTATCATTCCGTTCTTCTTCTTGCTTGCAAGCCTTCTGATGAAATCCTTTCTTCTATTCTTTTAGTATAGTTTTAATATAATATATATAATAAAATAATAAATCAAGCCTTCTGAAACATGGAGTCAGATCCTCGTCTCTTCTCTCATCCTGGGACCCCTGTGAACACCACCACAAGGTTTTATCTGATGGCATATCCTGGATCAGAGTGTAGTTTCTGGGAAAGTATTCCTCAAACACAGTAACCTGGTGGATATTTTAAAGGCATTTTGGTCTTTGATTCATAGCATAACTTCAAAATTTGGGGCAAGAAGAGAATGATTTGGATGATGTTTTCATAACAGTTATCACCTATTTTTTTTTCTGTCTGCAGAGTTATCCAGAGACAGTTTGTCATTTTCAGATGTTTCCATTACAAAGATACCATTTTTTAAAAGTGACCTCTTAGTGAAAGACTTCTTACTGGTTTATTTCTTTTGGGTTTATTAGTTTCATTTTAGCAAGAGGACAGGTCACACCAGACCAGTGCTAGGAGGATCTTGCAGGAAGATTTCAGTGCTGTCACCTTGGAGATTGATGAGTCTGAAGAAGGGTCCTGCTGGCTGCTCTGTCCCCTTCTCCTGGGCACCAGGGTCAGAGAGAACCCCACAGAAGGAGGCAGACAGGGCACCTTGTGTGCCCTTTGCAGATCTCACCCTGCTGCCATGCCCCAGCAGGTCTGGATCCAGGGCTGAGGGATGCTGATTTGGGTGAGCACCACTCTGGACATCATCCAGGGTAGAAAAGCACCAGAATGTTCCAGCTTTCCTTCCTCACGCCAGGTAGATGCCTGCAGTAGGTTGCACCCCATTTTTGGCTACTGTTCCTTCTAGCACATGCAACTTCTCCAGCTAAATATAGTCTGACTGACAATTTGAAGGCTTTTGTTTTTTGGCTGCAGTACTTTCCTCTTTCCAGTAGCAAGAAAAAAGTTGTGTTTTGTTTTGTATATTCAGGTAACAACATTGTTTGAGTGCTGCTGATGATTTATGTCCCTTTCAGCAGCAGGACTCTGGAAAACTACTTGGAAGATATGAACACCAAGCATTTTTTCATTTTCTCATCAGATTTCAATTGTTATGATATATGCCCTCAAGAGACTGTGAGGAGGGGAGAGGGGGGCAGGGGAAAACCTTTTATGGCATATTGTGATCCATATGGAAAAAATATATATTTCCCACACATCTGATTCAATACAGCGTGCACATTTGTAAGGCACATGTGAATGAATGGCAAGAGAAGGGAATTTTTATGAAAGCAGACTGATTACATGGCAAAAAATCTATCAGCTGAAGTTAGATTTATTTACAGCATAGTAAATTGCATGCTCAGAGGGGCTGGTACTGCATTGGTGATCAAGATGTCTGGGGAAATGTTGAGGTATGTTTGATAAAAGCCACCCGGGACAACATTCCCTGAGCCAAAGTATCCATGTGTCTTGCCTTTCTTGTGTCACAAGAAACCCAGGTGCTGAATGTATTTGTACCAGTCTCCTGCAGATAAATTGGAGAAGGGAAGGAAGAATGGTGTGGGGTTATAATGTCCACTAATGCATTAAATGAGGCTCCAGAGATTTGGAGCCCTGGCCAAGCTATTGTCCTGTTTTCACATCAGCTGGACGTAAAGAAGCAAAGTGCCTCCTCCACTGGGATTGCAAGAACTGCAGGGGAAGGGGAGGAAGAGGAAGGTGGGATCCTCCATCGTGGGTTTTGTGCAATGACCTTGGCACCATCCTTCGAGGCCAGAGGTGCTGCCCACAGCACAGCTGGACCATGGATGACACTGGTGGAGGATATTTCAAGGAAAACAGGTTTCTACAAAAAAACAGGAAAAACCCTGTCTCCTCTTAGTGGGCACACAACCACTCCTGCCAGTCTTCCTCTTGTACGGAAAGAAGAACATCTGAAGGAATAGGAATTTCTCCATTTTCCTTTAGCAATTTCAGGCTATGGGTTTTCAGCATTAGAAGGAGGTTTCTGTAATTCATAGTTGTTCTTTGGTTAGTTTCTTCCTGTATTTCTCATTCTTGTCATCTTCAACTGTGTCCCATTTCCAAAAAATGATCAATCTTTTATCTCCCCAAGATCAAGAATTATTTTAAAATCCAGTCTTTGTAATTAGGGGATCCCCTTCTAACTGGAGGAAAAGGGATAATGACAAACCTGAAGAAAATGTGCTGAACTACTGAGAATCTCTGGAGATGCTCAGTAGATGGTAAAGCTGTTGCTCTCCCACAACTCTACATTGTCCCACTGGATTTCTTTCCACTGAAATGATAGGCCAGGTGGAATCCATCATTCCTCTTGGAATGAGGCTAATTTGGGAAAGAGCTAATGAGCTTTGAAATATTTATTTGCATTGCAGAACAGTGAAAGGAGTTTGAAAGAAGACATCAGAATCTGGATTAAACATTCTCAAACCTAAACCTAACCCTAACCCTAGCAGCAGCTTGACATTGGGGCTCAGGTTCCCCACACCACGGCTGGGACAGATCAGAAAGATGAAGAAGCAGCAGTGTTGGGGCCCTGCTGGGGTCACCTTGGGGCACCTTTTCCAGCCCCACTGTTCTTGGAGCTGTAGGCTCTGACTCTATCCACCCCAACCCTAACCCTCCTGGCATCCTGTGCTATTGCTGAGACCCCCAGGGGTGGCCCCCATTAACACAGGGCAGTGTCAGCAATGCTGAGGCCCTGCCATGATGCCCTGGCAATGCCTTTTCCAGCTCCACTGTCCCTGGAGCTCTTGGCTCTGTGGCTCCCTGAAATCCCGACACCAACCTCTCAGCAAGCCACTGGAGTGCCCAGCCCCATGCATGGCCCTAATCTGAAAGGTGTGGGGGCAGCAATGCGGTGGGCACAGCAGAGTGTCTGAGGGCACACACACGCACACACAGGCTTTTCTTTAAGCAAAAGCAAACCAGATTGCATTACCCCATAAGATTAGTACTTTATTGAACCTCATTATAGGTTCACGTCCTCCCATAGTCATATCCCACTGTGTTATTTCTGGCACATGCAGCCATCATGATTTAGTATCCTGTGTGAGAAAAATGAAGCCTTTTTATAAAATATGTTGACTATTATTCCAGATGTGGTAGTTGCCTGAGTTTCTTTTCAAGCGGGTTTTTATGGCTGAGGTTGTTTGGATCAAGCATTATTTATTTATATGTTCAAACTAAAGAAGGGGCGGGAGCAGTTTTTAATGAAAGCTAAAGGAAAAGGGATAATAAAGTGAGCTTGCTGGAGAAAGAAATATTTACACACAACTTTTGTATGTTCCCCAAGAAAAATAAAACAAGGGTATATTGAAAAGCATGGTTATTATTTGGCATTCTCCTGCAACAGCAAAATCACAAGAAAGGATTGAACTTTAAGTAATTAGAGTTTACAGTTAATTAACTAGTTATAACTAACTATGTTACTGACAGTAGATCCAGGAGAGGCAACGAGTCATTACAGATTTTTTTCAAAGCAAGATCACAAATTTGGCGATATACATGAGGCAGACACAGAGAGGGAGAAAGGATCTGTGTTCCCAGCTGCCATACAAAGCTTCCATGTCCTGACCTCCAGGTTTGATTTACTGTGGACCTGCTATAAACAGAAGAGTTATTTGCATGACCAGATCAGGGACATCAATTAAACATTGAGCAAACATACTGGGGAGAAGGAGAGAAGTGGGAATAAAGAAGATTAATAAATTAATGTATTGGATGAGAAATAGTGAGAAATTAAAGTGGGGGTGAAATACACCCAGGGGATGAGGATTTTGCCATGATGTCAGTAGAACAGACATGACCCTGGTGTGTGGGACAGGACAGGGCCCATCACTGACATAGCAAGGCAAAGTTCTCATTGCCCTTCTGGACATAATTGAGCTCTAATTATCACTGGTAGGAAGAACTCTTTCTGTGAGTAAACTCTCTCTAAAAGCTCGTGGAGGAGCAGTGGGTGGCTCTGGGCAGGAGATGGGATGCAGAGCAGCAGCTCCCCTGGACTGCAAATTGGGAGCCTCTCCACAGAGCAGTGGGCTGGGATTGGGGTTTCAGGTTACAAAGAATCCCCCTCAAACAGGCCAAAACTAAATTAAAAAAAAAAAAAGGATAAAAAATAAGAAAAGGCTGCAAATGTTGACAAAAACTCAGCCAGAAGACAAGCTTACATCAAACTGGGAAATAAGGATTCAAGTCAAAATTTCCACTGCAACATCCAAGTGAACCAGCCTCAGGTCTGTTGCCAGAGTGATTTTGTCATGTACCTTCCCTCCCGTGTATCTTGAACAGATCTGGAAACAGAACCAGAGAAACACCAGTGAAAATCTATTTCATGGACTTTCCTCAACTTCTGGGAAGAACAAAGCCCTGGAATTCACAGTGCATTTCTAACCCTTTTTGGCAGATGGAGCCAGAGCTGAGAACAAAGGTGGGTTGGAATTGTCCCCAAATGTGCTTCCTTACTGCTATTTGGTTTCTTTGGATTCAACATAAAGAACGAGTTTTTGTATTTAATAATTTTTATTTGAGCACAAATTACTACAGAACAGATTCTCCTGTGTGGACCTGGCACATGAGACTCCCATTGCCTCCAGTTAATCAGGGATTTTTAAGCACACACCATCACCTCTACAGCAGGAGCAGCACCAAGGGGTGGGTGTGCAGTTGGATGAGGCCCCTTTTCAGCAGCTGGGTGGGATGAGTGGAGCTGCAGCCCCTCACCTGCCATCCCCAGCAGGAGCCCCTTGTAACAGGGAGATGTTGGGATGCAGCCCAGCAGCCAGCTCTGCTTCATGCTCCTCTGAGTTTCCATGACAGCTTGTGTGCTGGGACATATCCACACCATAAATAGAATCAGGAGCGAGTCTCTTGTCAGTTTTTCTCTCCCCCTTGAGACCACAAATTCTCCAAACAAAAAGAAAAAAAAAATAATTAAATTCCACATCTCACCCTCATCCACCATTCCTGGTGCTCACGCCCAGGCTCACTCCCAGTTACTTTGGATCTCCACTCAGTGGGGCAGTCTGCTCCACAGCTCTCCAGATGAGAGGTGTAAATCCATGTGTTGGCACACGCAGGAGCAGCCTGCCCTCACTGCCATCCTGTTCCAGCAGAGCAGCCCAGGAGATGGAGCACACTCTGCAGGCAAAGCAGAGTCAAACCCTGTCCCTGATGCTCCATGTTCATCCTCCCCTGGCTCCCATTCCCCCTCTCAGAGCCCCACACTCAGCACTGGGGCCACACTGGGCCTTGTCCTGCTCAGCCCAGCCAGCACCTCCCTGAAGGAGTCTCACAGACATCTTTTATGAAAAATCCTTTCCTTAGGATTTTTCCTCCTGAGAAGCTGAGAGGCCTCAGGAACAAAATGTAAACAATGGTTATCTGCTGCTGTGGAATGCAACAGGTGCATCTGGGATTGGTCTCATGTGGTTGTTTCTAAGTAATGACCAATCACAGTCAGCTGGCTCTGACTCTCTGTCCAAGCCACAAGCCTTTGTTATCTTTCCTTCTTTTTCTATTCTTAGCTAGCCTTCTGATGAAACCCTTTCTTCTATTCTTTTAGTACAGTTTTAATGTAATATATATAATAAAATAATAAATCAAGCCTTCTGAAACATGGAGTCAGATCCTTGTCTCTTCCCTCATCCTGGGATCCCTGGGAACACTGTCACGAAGGAGAGAGCAAGGAGGGGCAAAACCCTGAGGAGTTGGAAGGCCAATGTTAAATGTTGGGTTTTAATATCTCTGGCCTTTCTTTTTGTATTTCAGCTAAACCCCCTAAGGCTGTCCATGCAAAGCTGGGGAATTTTAGACACACTGAACCCTGAATGTCCACATTTCACCTGGTGCTTGTGACTTTAGATTGCTGCTCCATCACTAAGCCTTAGGGCTGGGAGGTTGAAACTGAGCAGAGAAGTAGGCAGCAAAAACATACAAAAATCAATACAAATTCATTCATCTGCTGCTAAAAGACTTTTCTACTCTTAATTAATGACATCAGGTCCTAAATTATCCCTGAATTCAGTGGTAAAATCTGGCTTATTATTAAAGCATCTCAGGGCTGGAAATAGATGCAGAATTCTATTAGATGTAGAATTTGCTCTTGTAAATTAATTCCTCACCCACTTAATCGTCTGCATCAATAATGTGAGTTTAGTTCAGTCTGCACTGGAGTGGATGAAGAGCACTCAAACAGTCACCACAACATCTCAAGACAGTGGGAACAGGGGCTTCTCAAGCTGTTGTTGCTGTTTCATGCTCCATGCTTTTCTCAAATCCAGAGCAAAACAATCCCCAGGGGGAAAAAAAAAATAAAAAAGCTTTCTGCTGTCTGGCCTTCAAGCAAAATAAAATTCAGCCCAGGCTCAATGCAATTCTGATTCATTAGCATCTCTGTGTGAAAGCAACAAGAAAAATGGAAGTCTGAGCAGCACAGTGGATCCCATACAGCAAGGAAAGCCTATGGGCAGTGAGTGGGGTGCTGCACAGGGATCTGTAGGTGCTGCACAGGGATTTGTGGGGCTGCTTCTGCTGCCCACTGTCAGAACCCAGGACATTTCTCTGGCTGCCCTAGATGGCTCGAGACCCTGGCAGGGGGCTCAGAGACCTTGACACGGAGTCAAAGACACCTGTGCCTTCCATTTTAGTCCATGGAAACAATTACCAACTTTGTGTGAAGATTTACAAGCCACAAGGGTTTCAATAGAATTTTAGTGAATTTATCACAAGGTGAAAAAGTAGAATTTTTGGGGATTTAGAATGGGGGTTCAAGAGGTAAGATGGAGGAATCTGGGTGTGTTCTGTCCTTCTTCTCCTTCTCCTTGTCCTCCACCTTCTGCTGTGATGGTGACATTTTGGATTGGTTTAGAGTAGAGACAGACTGTTTAACATAGGTGACAGGTATTGGAAAATTATTGTAAATAAAGTACACATAGTTTTCAGTATAAAAAGTTAACACCACCCTAAGGGCAGGGACTATGTCACAACCAGACCTGCTAGAGAGAGCTCAGCAGGTCCAAAAAAGAATGTATTAGATAAGAGAAGATAAACAACCTTGAAAAGCAGAGCCAAGGAATCCTGACTTCTTCGAGTTCAGGGCTGGGAAAAAAGACTTTTTAATACCTTGGGAGCCATTTCATCAACACCAAACCCGAGAACTAACCAGATCTGTGCTCCTGCCCCGAGCCCCTGTGTGCCTCCAGGTGCTTGCACCCCAGCACCACTGGTACATAGGGCACATCTGCATGGATAAAAGGGCTGTGAACTGCTTTAGAAACAACCCTGAGGAGAAAGCCAATGACAGGCGTGGCCATAAGAGAAGTGGGCTGGATTTACCACAGTTTTATTTCCCCTTCAGCAGCACAAGCAGCATCCCCAGGCTGAGTCTAAAACCACCAGGATGCTGAGGAGTCTCCCAGGTGGCTCTTGGTGACCTCGGGAGCCTGTGCCTGATTTTGCTTTTATTTATGCCAGACTGACACCACCAGCCATCTGCAAGCGGCCTGCACAAGTGAGAAGAGAAATTAGGCTTTTTTTGGCAAGCTTTTCAAAAGAGCCACCAGCAGCTCCTCACATTCTCACTATTGGCAAAAAAATAAAGGGGATAAATCTAGAAAATTAAATATATATCTGCTGCTCTAAATCTGCTCGCTGATAGCCAGATGTTAGCTTTAATCTGGCTATTTCTGCTAGGAGGCACAGAAGGGCCAGCTGCAGATTAGCTCCAGCGAGGTTAGCTTTTATCCTAAATTGTCAGGAAACTGAGGAAAAAATAGATGTTATCCACTGGATAGTGTGGATAGGAGGAGTAGACTGAGCTGAGGTAAGGGCTGAAGGATGGTTGTCCAAGGAACAGACCCTGACACTGTTACACCCTCCATTTTTGGCAGCTTTTCATTGCCTCTGCACAACACCCAATGAGATTTTTTATGCTGAAGACTCTTTTGAGGGTAAAGAAAAGAGAATTTCACACTCTGGCCATTCCACAGGGACACTGAGGTACCAGTATGAGGTTTAACATTTTTCCAACATTACTCAGCACTCAGGGAAAAAGAAAAAAAAATTCAGACGACAGATTTACATCCCTGAATTTCAGTGGATGTGAAGGGTCTAAAATCTCCCTCATGTTTCTTTTTATTGATTGCTCCCAAGATGAAACAATTGCAAGTCTAAACGAATTTATAACTAGCTTGTGAAATAAACCTCACATCTAGCAAAGATATTACATTGAACAGGAAACAAGCCCACAGAAATTCATTATGTTCCCAGAATTAAATGAAAACAATATAGTTTATGGACCAGAGAAGGTAGTTACAGTAAAAAATGAAACAAAAATCCCTGGGCTGTGCACAGACAGCACAGAGGTCCCAGATCCTCGGGAGTGAGGATGTTTCAGCTGCCAGTTTTGTGTCAGCGCTTCAGCACCCCTGATCTGGGGTCTGCAGCACAGCACAAACCACAGGCATACAGCAGCACTGGGAGTGCCCTTTAGATCCATCCCCCATGGCAGGGATGGCAGGGGATGGCAGGAAGAGCAGGGATGGTAGGGATGGAGGGGATTGCAGGGGGTGGGGGATGGGGATGGCAGGGGTGGCAGGGGATGTCAGGGGGTGGCAGGGGATGGAGGGGATGGCAGGGGGTGGCAGGGGATGGAGGGATGGCAGGGGATGGGATGGGGATGGCAGGGGGGTGGCAGGGGGATGGCAGGGGATGGCAGGGATGGCAGGGATGGCAGGGGATGGCAGGGATGGCAGGGATGGCAGGGATGGCAGGGGATGGCAGGAGGTGGCAGGGGATGGCAGGGATGGCAGGGGATGACAGGGATGGCAGGGGATGGCAGGGGTGGCAGGAGGTGGCAGGGGATGGCAGGGTCGGCAGGGGATGGAGGGGATGGCAGGGGATGACAGGGATGGCAGGGGGTGGCAGGGGATGGAGGGGATGGCAGGGGATGACAGGGATGGAGGGGATGGCAGGGGGTGGCAGGGGATGGAGGGGATGGCAGGGAGTGGCAGGGGATGGCACCGCAGCAGCACAAGAAGCAGCACTCTGAACTGGAAGGCTGCATCCCTCAGCTGCCAGCACCTGGGGGGAAAGGATGAGGTGAGCTGGAGCCTTTTAAGCTGGCAGTGAAAGGCAGAGAAAGGTCTCGATAGGCAGCCTTGCTGTGTTTATTTTTAGCAAGAAGCACTCCTCTCCCAGCTCTCCTGTGGCTGATGTGGGATTGCTGCAGTGGGGAATGCGTGAGCTAAATTTCCAGCTGTGGAAATCTCCCTGCTCCTGGGTGAACACTGAGCAATACAAATATATGCCTATTTACACATAGATATGTATATTTCTTTTAGGAGAGCCAGATGACAGCAGCCCCAGCAGCACCAGCACAGATCCCACTGTCCTGCTGGCATTGTCCCACAGTGGCTGTGGGGTGACAGACACAGCCATGCCACACCTGGGGAGCAGCAGCCTTGGACCCTACATTTTGCCTCTGGGAATAATTAACTTCTCATTACTGGGGTCAGCCCAAGGGGGTGAGACAAAAGCCAGGACAGCAAAGCTGTACGTCCACACCCAGAGAAAAGCACGTGGGTGTCACCGAGGGGACACAGAACAGGGTCCCTGAAGAAGATGCTCATGTCAGCAGATAGTTTATTTGGTTACAAAAACCAGCTGCACCATGAAAAGAGAACTAGAGTAAAATGCCACCATCTCACCCATTCTCAGAGCAGTAGCAAGGAAGATTTTTAAAGGCTGAGTCAGAGGAGGAATGCAAATGGAATAAAACCCCAGTTTTGGAAAGTTGGAGACACACAGAGCTGGGGCTACCCCAGGAGCTACCACAGCCCCAGGGCAGCCTGGACTGGGTGACTTTTTCCTCAAAAGAGGCTCAGCTGAAGCCCTGGGGGTTTATGCAGAACCAGAGCACTGTGAAAGTGATAAACAATGCTTCTCCTGCTAAAGCAAAGCCTTATTTCTGGCTGATAACCCAGGCCCTGTTAAACCTTGCTCATTAAGAATTGACCCAACATGAGAAACTCCTGCTTGGTGGCCCACAAAGAATAACTGACAGACAGCATTTAAAAAGTACCTGAGGATTTCGGGGAGCAGCAAGCCCTGGGCGCAAGATGAATCAAGAGCTAGCCTTGCCAGCTCCATGTCCCCTCACAGAGGAGCCTTGTGAATTCCAGCAGGAACATTATACAGTCCTGGCTTGAGAGGTGTTTGCCATCAGCATGCATGAGACTGTGCCTCCCTTCCCAGGTCAGCCTCTGCCTAGAATAACAAAATCATTTAGGTTGGAAGAGACCTCTGAGATCATTGAGTCCAGCCCTTAACCAGCCCTCCCAAGCCCACTGCTAAACCACAGCCCCAGCTGCCACATCTCAATGTTTTTTGAACACAGACCTGCTCCCTGCCTCAGCTCCCCCTCTGAGAACCAGAGCAGAGGTGTCGACCCTTTTTTGGAAAGCACGTGGAGATCTGCAAGTGCTCAAGAGTTGGCCTTTAAGGTTGTTACACACCTGTGAGGCACCTAGCACATCCAATAATTCAAACAAAACCAAAGGCAATGGCTGCAGCTCCAGCTTATTGACACTGGGGAGAAAAAGCTGTTCTGGAAGCCAGAGTGGCTGAAACTGGGGAGAAAAATCTGTTCTGGGAGCCAGAGTGGCTGGGCAGGCCCAGCAAGCTGATGGAAAGTGTGAACAGACCTGATGGGCTTGAGGTCTCCTCCCAGTCCACGTCTCTCATTCCTTCAGTTCTCCAAACACCCAGCTCCAGGAGAAGGGAGTGGCAGGCAGGGAATGGTGTTATGGCAGCTGGGATGGAGCCCCAGCAGAACTCACATCTCAGGTACCTTTGAAATGCCCCATGAGCAGCACTGGCTGAAACTTAGCTGAGGAAGATGGAAAACCACAAACTGGTTTCATAGTCCCGGCAGTGAGGAAAGGAGGAGTGAAATTCCAAAAGCAAGAAAGACAGCTTAAAGAAGGGACACTGCTTGGGGAATTACTGCATGGAAAACACAGAGTCAGAAGTGAATTGTGATCCCTTCTGCTCCCAGGCCTGGTAAGCAGAGCTGGGTGGGGAAGGGCTTCCCTCCAATACCACATTTCCAACAATATCCTTTCACCTTTTAGGTTTCACATCTACTGAAATAAGAGATGATGTAACAAATAGCAGAATGGAAAAGCTGGCAAGGCTGGCTCCCCTGGAGAGCTCCAGGAGCTCAGCCCTTGCTTTTCCTCATCCTCACAGGAAGTTTCCTTGAAGAAGAAGCCATGGGCATGGAGAGAGCTCTGGGGGCAGGCAGGGGCTCACCAGGAGCTGCATCCCTTGCACGGGGAGTTGCTGTTGCTGCCAAGGTTGCATCCAAAAGTGTCAGCTTCCTAGCTTGGCATAGGAAAAGGTTCTGGCATTACAGACCAGGAATCTGGCAGAGCCTATAGGAGAAACCAGATTCCCACTGCCAAACACCTTCCCCCTGCCCCTGTAGAAAGCTAGAAAGGAGATTATTAACTTCTTCATGAGCTTCATACAGTGATTTACTCTGTGAACAGCAAAACTAATAAAGCCTAGATGTCTCCAGTTTTTCTCTGGTGATTGGTTTTAAAGGTGAAGCAGGAGCTTCAGCCTTTTCTGGGGCTGATCACACATGGGGACTCCAGAGAATCACCTGGGCAAGCTGGTGCTGTAATGTTTTTCAGACATTGCAAACAGACCTCACAAACTTTTAACATTTCAGTACCTCAGAGCTCTCTTATGGTTTGCTCAATTTGTATAAAATTGATCAATAACTTCACAAGTTACAGGAGGGCAAGAGAAGTAGGAGAAGGCAGGGGCAGCAAGGGACGCAAGCATTAGGAAACTCATTTCCACGAGAAATCAGAGGCTGATTGAGGCTGCTCTGTCTTAATTTCCAAATGGCAAAAAGTTTCCACAGCATTATATTTTCCAAAATTATGAGGAATATGGTTTCAGCTGTGAGCAGTGCTCCTGGCCAGGATCAGCTCTGAAGTCATTGGGACTCACAGTGAGTTTGAACTGGGCTTATCCTTAAATATGTCCTTCCCTAAGCAGGCACAGAACAGCTCCCCTCACATGCCATGACCCAATTGCCACAGGAGACTGCTGGGTTTTCCAGACTGAAACTCCCTTCACACTGAAATCAACAGCAAAATTCCCATCTGCTCCAGTGAGGGAAAAAGATGGGCCAAAGCAAAACACTTGGGAAAAATCCAACTCCAAGTGCTGGGGTTGTGCCATATAGCAATGAAAATTACAGACATGCAGAGAAGGTGTCAGACATAAGTGACTTTCTTAGGCAAGATATCATTTATCCACTTGCATACCAAAGTTAAATAATAAATAGTCACAGAATTATCTCATTCCTTAGCAGCCTCTTTTCCAGGCCACCAAACCCTCAGACATTCTGTGCAGCTCCTGAGGGTCAGATGCCTTCACCATTTGAGCTGAATGAGGCCATTGGCACCAAAAATCATGTCTGCTCCCAGCCAGGGACACAGCACAGCCCCAGCCAATCCCAGGGCACAGCATGAGACAAGAGTCCACCAGCTCGACCTCATGGGTCCAGCAAAACCACGAAAGAAACCCAGACCATTTCTGCTGCTGCTGGATTTTTAAAAATAGTGTGGACACAGAAACTCAGCCTGCCAGGCTTCACTTTTAATACTCAAACAGAGGGGGGAGGTCATCCCAGACAGAAACATTCATCTAAATTTACAGCTGTTTCCTTTTATTATTTAACCAACCTATGTAAGTAGCTCAGATGAAGCCAAACTGAATCTTTTGCACATCACCAGCTCCTGTGACATCTGTACCAAGGCTGCCTCCTTGCCCTCAGCCTGCTGAGGTCCAGCAGGACACTCACTCCATGGCAGAGTTTTTTGTGCACACCCACAGACTCTGCTCAAACACCAATTATTCCTGGGGTGACTTATGTGGTTGAGCTGCTGGCAGGAAACACATGTTAGAAATTAGTGTGTGTCTGGTGGTGTCTCCCTTCTCTGTTTCTCCAGGTGGCTGAGCAAAAGCAAGAGCAGGAGCATTTTCTGCTGCTGACCCTGGTTAATGTGAGCATAAATACAAGGTTAATACCCAAAGGATGGATGATGAAGGAAAAAGTGAAGAAAAGTAACCAGGTTGAGGAGAGCAATTCAAACAATTCCTTGAAAAATATGCACCTTTAGTTTGTATTCTGACAACAAAGGGTGAGGATTACCATGAAATAGGAGAATAGCATGTGTTATGTTTCTCACTCCTCAGGAACTAAACCAGCAATGTACAGAAGATGTTAAATCTCTTAGCAAAACTAACTCAGTGCCTATTTTTAATCAAGCAGAGTGCCCCAGCTCCAAGGAGAGTGTGCAGGCCCCTCTGTGGTTTTCCTGTGTGGAGAGATGATGTTTTCTTGCAGTCTTGCTGTCTTAGAGCTCAGCTTATCCTCAGGGGTTTCAAAACTCAGCACACAGAAACGGAGCTCCTGAAGCATTTGTGGAGCTCCAGAAGCATTTGTGGAGCCAAGTGCATCCAGGGCAGCTCCTGTGGATGCTGCAGGCTGACACCAAGCACACCTCCAGACATGGCACAGAGGACACAGCTATTGAACACACTGGCTTGGAGAAAGCCACCATTGTCCCCAGGCTGTCTCCAGTGGGAGCAGGGAATGAGGAGTGCAGAGCTCCTGTGATTTTACTGTCAGGACACTGATATAGCCAAAGATCAGTCAAAACGCCAGGCAGCTTCACAGGAATTGTTTGTATCTCCATCACTTTTTTGTCTTTTTTTGTTCCCCAATATTATGCTTAAGTTTTTTAAGGGAGGGAAATTCCTGCTCCGTCCCCTCCACATATTCAAGAAAAGCACCATCTGTCCCAAAGCCTTAATACATTTTTATAGATATTTCAGACCAGTTTTGGCTCTGAAATCCATCATGGTGAATTTGGAATGAGCAGACTTCAGAGGAAGGCTGAAGTCTCAAGACCAAGTCATCTCCAGCTTCCCTGAGAGCAGATTTTCCCCCTCTCTGCCCAGTGCACTGGAATAAAACCAGTGAGACCCACATCTTTGATGTTCTCTTTGCAGGCTGGATCTCCTTTTCTCAGCTGACCTCCAGTTTTCTTCATGAGCTGTGATCTCCTTCAATCAGCTCCATTTCATGTCCCACACATGGGAGGCCCTGCAGGGCACAAATAGCAGGCAGCACAAGCACCAGGCTGGGCTGCAGAGAGGACCCCAGGCCCTACTGAGAGTTTCTCCCCTGCTCCAGCAGGATGCCAGGAGCACCAAGGGCAGCTCCCCAGCCCTTCACATGCAGGATGCAGGTGCCTGCAGGGAGCCCTCTGGCCTGGTCACAGCCTGTTTGTGGCAGGGACACAATTCAGGGTGGTTCAGGAGTGCTGCTCACTCTGTGAACAGCCCACAGCATCTGCTCCACTCTGCAGGGCTTCCCACCCAGGGACCAAAGCACATCTGAGGGATCAAGATAGGAGAAGTAGCTCTTTCCCATAAAAATAAACATCCCTAGGCCCTCATGGCCAGTGCAGGAGATGCTGCATGTGTGCTCATCCAGCTCCTGATTCACAGTGCTGTGGGTGAGCTTTAGGAAGTGCAATTCTTTTTCCAGGACAGAGGCTTTCAGCACAAACAAGAGGTGAGGATATGAATACTTCTAACAGAGCCTATAAATTCTTGCTGAATGTGCCACGGTGATAGTTAAGAATGAGCTTGGTTGGTTATAGAAACAATTTCAAGTTGCTTCAGCCAAAATACAATGAAAATTAATGCAATATATGTTTTCAACCTTCTGTAAGGCAATATTCTCATCAAACAGGCATTCTGCTCCTCTGTCATCTTCGGAGGCAACAGACTACACAGAAAAAAGTAAACCTCAGGAGTCACAATTTTTTTTGGGTTTAGGTTTCCTCTGTCCATTACAGCCCCTCTGATTCAGCACTGCATCACCTTTTCTGCTTTTAGATTGGTTTAGATTCTACTTCCTTCTAACCACATCAGCCTGGGAGCATGAAAGGGAGGGAATGTAAGTCAGAAGAAATCCTGTTTAAGGCAAAAGTCCAACTCAAGGCAAGTTCCCTGGTGCCTAGCCAAGCCTTGTGCTATTCTCCTGGCTATTCTCTCCCTCCTTTCTGATGGACCTGTGTTGCAGCTGCAGCAGCAGCAGCAGCAGCTCATCTTTGCATGGTCTGTGAAATGAGCCTTATCAGGTCTTACCAAGTCATCCCACCTCCCCACAATGCATTAAAATATATCACACCACTTATCATCTGTAGCTGTAGACAAAGAGCCTGCCTAACCCCACTCTTCTCTCAAAGAAAACCAGACACACTTGCAGGACCTTCAATTACCCCTTAAGCCACCTCTTCCTCCCTGCTGCACTCATCCCTGAAGACCCTGGGAAACAGATGGTCCTTGTAGCTTGCCTGTGAGTTTTTTAAACTTGATGGAGCAAATGAGAGGAAGCAGTTGCAGAGATCAGGGCTGTGATCACGATGCCCTCTCCCCTGCTCCCCCAGTCCCTAGGGATTTTGGCCTGAGCCACTCCAATGCCCTCTGCTGCTACAGTTCCCTGGAGGCGGGAGCTCCCTCTTCCCCTCCCTGTCTTTATTACCCAGGTCATGAAATGGTTAAGGCTTTGCAAGCTCTGCTCCAGACCTGGAATTTCACCCAGAAACCTAATGGCAGCTGTGCTGATTGCAGAGCTCTGCATGAAATTCAGCTTAAGGAGGGGGCAGCTGCAGGCTCTGAGGGTTCCCTGAGCTGCTCATTCCCCAGGAACTGCAGCATGGACACCTTGGAGACAAAGGACCACACTCACATCCCTGAGTATTGGCAACTGGCGGCTGTGTCCAAGCTGTACCTGCTGCATCCCAGATAATTCACACACTCCTGAGAGGGCTGAATTCCTCTCCTGCAGATACCCCAGGGAAACGTGTTCAGTGTCTTTATCTGACTCACTGGACACATACACAGTCCTGACATATTTCTTCATGGAATAGCTGCATTTTCCTCTGCGGCTTTGCCTCCAGGAACTCATCATGACCATTAGGCAAATCTCCTTTAAAATGACATCTGCCTGTTGCCCACATCCAGTAAGAGGGAAAAGCCACTGCATGCGCAAATGTGGGACCACTGCCAGAGCAATGGGGCAGCTCAGGAACAAGCACGGCAGACATCAGCATCTGACTCATCTGTAAAGATTCTTGGATTAAACATATGCCACAAATATGAACATCTTCAGCTCAGAGTAATGACAAAACTTACAATCAGCTCATAAAATGGACTTTCATCAGCTCTTCAAGTGGCTTTGCTGGATGTGAGACTGATGCAACATGACTCATTCAGGAGCAGTGCCTCAGGTGCAGCAATGGTGGGGCAGAAGGAAGAAAAAGGTTGCATTTTTTAAATGTAATTTAAATGTGATTTAAATTTTTTAATGTAAATCTCAGTTTGTTACAGAATATCAAATATTTATCTTCCTAATGCAGGTCCCAGAAGAAAGTGCATTTCCAGTTTAACCCAATGGGCACTAAAGTTCCTGGGTAATGAACCCTTGATTGTTTTTTTACAGGCCAGGGATGTCTGTGCAAGTGCCTCAACTCTGAGGTCACCACATTCTGCACAGGGACATAAAATATCAGCCGAGCTCTATTTCCTTCCTGGTTATGTGGTAACAGAAGGGAGAAACAGCAGAGATCTCCAAAGGCTCTTTGAACAGAGGGCTCAGATACTGTGCTTTAATGAACTGCTATCACCCTGACTGGAGAGCTGAAGTGTTTCAAGACATCTCTCAGCAGCTGCATTGCAAAAGTTAATGATCTGTTCATTGCAAGAGCACATACAGATTCAGGATGAAGGATACAGAGTCAGCCTTCTTGCCTTGTGTCTTTTAATATTAACTTTTCCCTGGTATTGATCTCAGAAATGTGACCAAGGAAAGTCACCAGCATGAAGAGAGAGACTGGGATTGCAATGAGGTGGTGAACTGCACATTTAAGTAGAATAAATGTAGTTATGGATGTTGTCACAAAAGAGTCTTCTTGCTTCAAACCTGGAAGTGATTTTCCTCATTCCTAGGCTGATAGATCAATCCAGCTAAAGAAAGGTGACTGATGTGAAAAACCAAAAATTGTATGTGATAATAAAAGCTAGACTAGCAAGACCTGAACCAGGTTTGTTTCCATGAGTGGAAAATGCTACAAACAAAAACAATTTTAAAAACTCATTAAGTTTGAGATGGGAGTTTATAAGAAAAGAATTGTTTTAAAACACTTAAGTGTTAACAGATAAAACAGGTCTGCGCTCAAATCTCCAAATGTGCCCAGAAGAAAACTTGAATTTGCAGTCAGGAAGTTAAGAGAAAAGTTTGTTATATCAAAGAACACCATCTGAGTCAAAGGTACTTGGATGCACAGAACACAAAATCATCATCATCAAAAGCTGTTTACCTGATGTACAAGTATTTCTGTTTGCTGAAGTAATTTTGAAGTGTTTATATAAGAAGAAGAATTGTGATGAGCTGCTTTGAAATCACCTCTAAGCACCAAGAACTGAGCACTTGAGCATCTGAGCTGGCAAACAAGGAAACTTCAGGAAACAGAAGCTCAGAGTAGCCAAGGACATTTCTCCATAGAGGGAAAATTAAGTAGCTAGGACGAGAAATAGGAAAGGCTCTTGGGCATGTCTACAAAACCAGCCTCTCCACAGATCTGTGCCCTTGATGACAAATAACTTTCAAGTACTCTTGCAAGGATCTGAGCAGAGGAATACAGGAAAAAGAGAATTTGCTATTAAAATGGTTATGACAAACTGGAGAACTCCTTGGCACAAACCCAGCTCTTCTCAGCAAAGTGTGAAGTACTCCTTTGTTGAGTGGATGAGTTTTTGCAGGAGGTGAAGCTCCAAGCCTACCTAGAAAGGGCAGTTGCCACTGACATGCCAGTAGATGATCTTGCAGACCCTGACCCAAGGCCTGTTAAAGCCATGAATAAATCCTTCAGGAGACAATAAATCTGGCATTTGATGCTTAAATGACTTGCATTTTCACTGATATTCTGTGGGAAAGTTTAGGAGTAATAAAATTGTTAAAGGGAGACTTTTATTTTATTGCATGAGGTAAAATGAATGCATGGTGCAATATTTTAAAATTCATCTTTTTAAAATGTCACATTTTAGTCCTTGAGAAAGGCTTGCTTTTCCAGAACCTCACACATGTCATGCAATTCGTTGTGAAACATGATTCATTTTTAAATAGAAAACCCTTTCACTGTCAGATTCACATGGGAAGAATATTTTGTTTCCCTGGATGCAGGGATTCCAGACAAGCAGCAACAACCAGAATCCAGAGCATTGAGAGATCTCTTTCTGTTGGGTACTCTGCTGAACATTCAACTTTCCAAATCATTCACAGTGACTGAAATCCACCATTCAACAAAACATATTCTCCTTTAGTTTGTACCTTGCTGATCAGCCTGGCACAAGGATAAGGACGTGGTTTAATGCAGAACCAAAAATGTGTCACCCTCCCTGCAGTAAACAGCCATCTCTTAACCCCAGGCCCCTGTATTTAACATGTCCCCAGCAATAGGGAGACTTTGAGTGATCCACAACTGTCATGCAATCACAGACTCATAAAATAGTTTCGGTTTGAAGGGACCTTCAAAGGTCATCTAGTCCAGGCATCCTGCAAAGAGCCTTCAACTGCATCAGGTTTCTCAGAGCCTCATCCAAGCTGACCTTGAATCCTCCCAGGAATGCGGCATCTGTCACCTCCCTGGGCAACCTGTTCCATTCTGACTTGCACTGAACACTGCTGTCAATATTGGAGATGCTCCAAGAGCTCATCTCAGACGTGGAAGAAGAGGAGAAAAAGGAACATTAAATAAGCATTTATGGCTTCAAGCTGAATCTTCTCCCAGGTGCATGCAGCCAGGGGCTGAGGTTTGCACAGTGTCTCTGAGCAAGACCTGCCAAAAGGATAAGCAAGGGCTTAGTGCACCTGATCCTGCAAAGTGGCCAGAGCTCAGGTCCCAGTTCTGCAAGGCAGTGAAATGAAGACTTAACTGTAAGCACATGAATAGTCTCTCCCACTTAGCTGAAGCTCTTTTCCAGAACACATTTAAAATGTGATTGGACAGAAAACAAAAAAAAAAAAAGGAAAAAAAATAAAAAACCAAGCTCAATTCCCACAGTTAGTGGGAAACAGAGAAAGAAGACTAATAAACGTTTATCATTTCTAAAAGCAGCATTTGCAGTGGTGACTGGCTTGGAGAAAGATCTCATCTGGGTCTGAGCTGACAATGTGCTGTGTTCCCATCGAGTCCCCCAGTGCCTGAGGAACTACAGCTGCTTTTTTCTGGGGCAGGGAGGAAAAGGGGAAAGAAGAAAGGTTTTTTGCAGGGGGCAGGGTGGTGTAGGGTTTTACAGCAAAAAGAAATATTTCCCAAGTGTTGCAAGATTTTTCTGGATGCACTTGGTCCCTGTAAATTCATGTGCTGGCTGTCCTTGCTGCACCCTTTGAGCCACTTCCCAGCTGGTTTTGCCCTCAGGAGCACCCTGGAATCCTCCACACATGAACAGAGCCAGGGCTTCTTCCAAAAGGAGCTGCAGAATTTAATTAACTCTACTCCATGTTTGCAGTCCTGTGATTTCTCTTACCTTTAACGTGAACTCACATATGGATTAAAGTGAAATAAACCCTACAATTTGAGTTCAATTCAAAGCTGATTGGAAACATGTATTACCTTTCCTTGACCCGGCAGTGGGAAGGGAAGTTATTACAGTTCTTTAGTGAGTTTGTAAACTCTTTACTGCTGTGGCAGTTTTAATCCTGCTGAGAGAAAATTTGATCTCTACCATAAATTGCTCCCATTTTATTCTAATACTTCACAATCACAGGTTTAGATAGCAAACAAGCACCAAGTTCTTTTGGAATCAACAAGTGAGAGTATTACCAGCATTCTCATGGCATTTTTAGGTTAAACAATAAACAGCTGTAATAATAAGAAATGAATGCTTCAAATCATGCGGGTTCTAATATGCTGATGCATTAAAATTTGGAAATTTTAATGGTTTAGTTACACCATGACTCGGAAAAAAGGTGCATGCCTGAACTAAAGTAAGTGATCCTGCATTCCTAGATAAAACAGCAGATCTTCACCATTCTTTGGAAGTTTGTAAACATTTCACGGTCACATAGGAAAAAAGTCACAGATTATAGATGCAAAAATACTGGCAATGCTCTCATGAAAATGTGAGTCCAGTCCAGAGGAGTGCAGAGCAAACCCCCAGCAGCTCTAACAAGCCCTAATGGCTGTTTGCATGTCAGTGAAAGGAACCAAACCCCACCCTCGGGCTGAGTGATGGGGCTGATTACACATTATAAAAGCAGAATTGGATTTTCTATCTCTTGAGGTCTTCAGATGAAGGCAGGATGTCTTCCTGGAAGACATCCTTTGGCAAAACAGAAGTTATGAGGTTGCAAACAGAAATGAGCTGGGCAACATTTATTGGCCAGTGATAGATGAGTGGTACTTCATCTAATGTGCTTCCAGCTTCCAGTGCCATGAATCTCCCAAGAAAAATCCATGAAGAGTCTCACCCAGGAAGTCTAAATCAAATCTCTAAGGTCTTTGCTCAAATTAGGCAAATCAAATACTTTGTACAGGGCTGATGTCTCCTAAGTGTTTGCATTTATGCCTTTGCATGGTGATAAGGCACAAATCTCCCTCGCAGTGTAAGGTTCCCAAACTTTCCTTTTCATTTAATGGGATGAGTTGGTTCTGTGTGCTCTGACACAGGACAGACCTCAGGCAGCTCAGCATGTCACTGTCCCCAGGAAAGGAGCTGACACTCTTGGCGTAGAAGAACTGGATACATTTTAGCAAGAGTGAAATGCCACCTGTGAAGCATTTTTACATAATTCCTTAAAAATAATTTAACAACGAAGGTGCAGGAAGGGGGAAAAGATATTTTTCCTCTACTCTTAATTTTCTTGCCTAGTTGGATGCTGTGTAAGCCACCTGGGCACTCAAGCTCTAGGAGAGGCACAGTCCACTAGTAGGATTTTCTATTGCACCTGGGCACCAAATACCCACAGCTTCTAGATCCATTTGCCACACTATTAAAACTGAAATATTAAACACTCCAGGGTATTCAGCTGAAAAGTGGGTTTTGTTATTCTAAATGAGCTTTAGACTTGCCAGGCAAAAACCCTCAATAATATTCTTTTTTAACTCAAATAAATTATTTGTTCTACATAGAAGAGTCAACATAATATCATTTACAGGAACATAATCATGCCATCCTTTTTGCTATCTCTGTTTCTTTGCATGGCACAAGGGTAAAAAAGGAAAAAATATTGATGCTGAAATCAAATCAGACAGAAGATGATCCAGTGTAAATAGAGCATAAGGGAAGAACTTTTTGGATTTGTTTTCACTACTGGCATCTGTTCCTTCTGACACATTAAAGAGAATGATAATCTATTTTCATGGGTGAACAAAGAGATAACTGCAAAATAGAAATAAAATCAAAACTATGAAAGAATATCAGTAATGGGTCACACAAAGATGAACCAGCTGACAGTGGCTGCTGCTCAGGCTTCTGAAAAAGAAATGAGGAAGAGGATGAATGATGATTAATCACAGTGTGATGATTTTCTCTGTCCTTCCATGCTGGCATGTAAGGACTCCCAAACCTGAGATTCCAGGTTGGAGCAGCATGTTTGCCACCAGCCAGCCCAGCTAAGCTCCAGGACTGCTTCCAGGACCTTGTTACCCTTCTGTTTGTTCAGGAGTTGTTGCCCTGTCATTTCCCTGAGCACTCCCTCCTTTTGTCTGAGGACAGAAAGGACAAATCACTCCTGACTCAATGTGCCCACATACAGTTTTACCAATCCCTGTGCTTCTGTTTAGCCTCTTTTTATGGCAGTGATTACATATTCCCTGTTCTCTGGATCACTCCCAGACTATTCCCAGTCTGAAATGTCTCCTTTAATAGCGGTTACCAGCTTCCACCCCTGATTACTGCTTAAGCAGGAGGGGTTCAGCAGCCCCTCCTCACCCATTCCCCTCAGTTTCCCATGCAAGAGGTGATGTGTTTTCATAAATCCTTTCCTACAAATTTCAGAGGACTTTCAGACTGAAGGAGAAATCATTTTCCCTATCAATAGATGATGTGTGGCTGAAGAGGGTTAACATGCATTTTCTCACAAGCATCCCTGATGCTCCCAGCACCCTGGGCCATCCCAGAGGCTCAGTCCTTGTCCCTTGGCTGTTGTCCTCTCTCCCCAATCCTACTGCAGCCCAGCTCCCCTCTGGCATTGCTCCTGCTGAGGCTGGCTCAGCAGCATAGGGTTTGCATGCACTTTCTCCAACATCACCGTAACCAGCTGACTACCTTCCCCTCAGCCCCAATTTAATTTTATATCATTAAACAACAAGGTACAGTCCAGAATATCTAAAGCCTTTGAGTGGCCAATGTAACCTACAGCAGCCAAACGCTCCTGATCCCCAGCCAAAGCAAACTCATTAGGTACCAGAGAAACAGCCGTGGCAACACTGTTTTTCTTTCAGTGCTGACTGCAGTGGGGATATTATATGAGGAATGTTCAAATGGAATATGATTTTTACTTGGCCAGTAATAATTCTGTGAGGTTTACAATCGCTGGGGTCTTGCAGGTCAGGAGTTATTAAATGAAATTATGAATTTTGCATACCTACCAACATAGGAAATGGGCAGTGACCTCCTACACCACTGAGACACGCTCAGGTCTGTGGGGCCTGATGGGATCCACCCAAGGGTACTGAGACACTTCCCACCATTTATCATCAGTGCTAGCAAACTGGGGAGCAAATGTGACACCCAACCACAGTGCCTGGCTCCAAGGGTGCTGGGCAGTGAAACAGCAGGGTGAGGTGAGGATGGGATGGGGATGGGGATGGGATGGGGATGGGGATGGGGATGAGGATGGGGATGAGGATGGGATGGGGATAGGGATGGGGATGGGGATAGGGGATGGGGATGGGGATGGGGATGGGGATGGGGATGGGGATGGGGATGGGGATGGGGATGGGGATGGGGATGGGGATGGGGATGGGGATGGGGATGGGGATGGGGATGGGGATGGGGATGGGGATGGGGACGGGGATGGGGATAGGGATGGGGTGGGGATGAGGATGGGGATGGGATGGGGATGGGGATGAGGATGGGATGGGGATAGGGATGGGGATGAGGATGAGGATGGGGATGGGGATGGGGATGGGGATGGGGATGGGGATGGGGATGAGGATGGGGATGGGATGGGATGGGGATGGGGATGAAGGGGATGAGGATGGGGATGGGATGGGGATGGGGATAGGGATGAAGATGGGGATGGGGATGGGGATGGGGATGGGATGGGGATGGGAGCATATCCCTCCCTGCACTGATCCCTCCCTTCTCCTGGCCTCCCCACTTACAACTAAGCATTTCAGCCAGCTTTTCAGGGTTGCTTTTGTTCTCTTTCTGCCCCTACAAACCTTCCAGGGAAAGGCTGTGCTAACAGGCTGGCCGGTGCTGTGCTCAGCACAGGGAGGGAGCAGGGGGGATCACACAGACACCGAACCCCAGAGGTCACCGCAGCGATGGGAAGCACAGAACAGGCTTTGTGCAGATTTGCCCTGCCAGCTCCCTTCATTCTTGACTTGAAACACTTGCTGATAATCCACTCCTTGACCTCTCCTACACAGGATGCAGTGTCACTATATGGAAGCCATATGGAACAAAGGGATCGCTCTCAATACACGCTGAGCATAAAAAATAAAGGTTTACAATGGCACTGTCACCACAGCAGCTGGGTCGGCTGTTTGCCAGCGTGCCCTCATGTTGGCAGCTGGAAGCTCGTGTGCCTGGTATGACAAAGCACAGACTATCAGGCTTCAGTGAGAGGAATTTCTGCCAAGGAATATGTTTGTACCTCTAACTGAGCTAGCCCCTAAATTTATTGTCCAGATTTTTTTTTCTCCCATTTGAGTAATCATTAAACCTGTGAAATGTTTTCTAGAACATGAGAAACAGATATGAGCCTTGATGGTCCTATTCCTTTGAAAGAGGATACCTGGTTCCCATTAATAACCTCTATATTATGGGATGGAGCTACGGACAATTTGCTTTCTAGTGATCACAGATTGGAGTACAAAGCTCAGAAATAATCAGAAAATGCAACGAGTTTCTGCTCCAAATGCATTAAATGTGCATACATATCTCATGTCTAAAATTTAGATTTGCCAATAGAATTTAATAAACTTTAAACAACTACCACCAAGATAAATGACCTACTTGTGCTTTGAGAAGAAGAAAGGAAAAAAACAACTAAAAAGTTGAATTACTTTGCAAAGAAACAGTAAGACTCTAACTTTGCCCCCTCAATACAGAAATAAGTACAAGGTTTCAAATAAGCCTTAGAAGGATGGAGCTACAGTAAGGTTTTGACTTTCTTGTTCCATATTTCTTCCGTAATCTGTCTCTAATAGCAGAAAATATGTTCTGGCAGATGCAAAAGCCACCTGATGACCAAATTTGAGCCAAAGTTTCCGCATCACTTTTATCAACAAGGTGTTCCTCATCCCCTGCCCTTCATTCCCAGCGCTTCTGGAGCAGATGGCTGGAGCCAGACTACAACCAGCATCTTGTCTCTACCTTCCTCTGCCTTTCAGGAAGGTTTTATTGGAAATCTCATCTGCTCCCATTGGTTTGGTCCTATGCCAGCTCTAAATGAGAAATGGCCCATTTCCCACTTCATTTCCCCTTCACAATTCACAGGGAGTGCTTGGCAGTTTTCAAACCAAGCCCTGACCAAAAAGCCCAGCACAGGCTAAATCCACAGCCCAAAGGAAACCCAGTTACTGCAGCACTGGCACCACTGCAGGGAAAGCAGATTCTGCTTGCTTGCAGTTTCTGTTGCAGAAACCCTTCTGCCCTCACCAGAGAGGAACACACATAATGATCATCTGGATGCCTGATAATGAGAAATTTCTCATCATATGGCAGAGCACAAGCAGTGGTTTCTGCAGCATGACAAGCTAAACCCTTCTCCAATTTTCAGCCAGGAAGGAGAGGGGTTAGTTTGGAATCAATTATTTAATTATTAGGTTTGAGAGTTCAGTATCCTTTTGAAAATGATAGAGAAAAATGTGATGGGTTTTAAGATAGAGATTAAGTGACCTTCCTTGAGCACGTATCCCAGTTTGCTACTCCACACTTTTGGGTGGCAAAAAAAGAGGGGTAAAATGTGTCTTTTCTTGTATGCTAGCAGCTGACCTCAGAGTAGCCTGAGGTCATTTTAAGCCTACCTCTGCCTTTATTATGTGTGTCATATGCCCCTATTCATCCTTTGTAGTTTAAAGCAAAAATGACCTTTTATAGCTATCTAAAGTGTTATTTTGCTTATGTTCTCCACTCTCACCATTTGTTTCGAGTTAAATATCAAACATATGTGCACCCATTTTTAACAAAAAAATGTTTAATATTAGAGAGCATGCCCTCATATAAGACTGGGAAAGCCTTTCGGGGAAATAAGCCTTTCAAATAAAAAGGCATATTAGTAAATTTTAAAGTGATTTCAACTGTATATTTTCAAGCATTAAAGGAAACAGATCCAGCAAGCCATAAAGTGACAAGTGGGAGGTGGGGAAAGATATACGGTACTAGTTTGAAAGAGAAATTAGACCTGGAACAGGGTGGAAAAATCCACCTACCCTGGAGCTATTTGAATTCACAGGTTTAGAGGTAGGGAAGTTGGAGAGAGGGAGGGAGGGCTGAACACTGGACAGGGGCATCAGCTCCTTGCCTCACCCCCTGGCAGGCACAGGTTGCTGACTGTCAGAATCACACCATGGAGAAGGCGGCAACATCCAGGATCATTTTATATCTCATTACTAAGAGGCAAACAGCAAAGCTCAGGCTTTTCAAAGCCAGCTCCCAGCTGGAATATTGTGCTGTGGCTCCATGAAGGTATCAATCAGCTCAGTACAAGCTTTGCTCTTGTTCCCCTCCTGACTGCAGCACTGATGGTGCAGGGCTGTGTAAAACATTCCACATCTCCTAATACTACTTGGCACTGCACACATTCAAAATACAGAACTGAATTACCTGGCTCCCATGATGTGCAACAGCCATCTCCTATGATGGTTAATGCTGAAATTAAAGTATTTCCATGTGGCTGCTTGAATTTCTTCTGGTGTAGGAAAGGACTTTCTCTGCTGAGACATGCCTGCAAATTACATTTCCATTTGGCACCAAAGATGGTTTGCACAGATTTACTCTATTCTGGGGCTATTCCATTTGCAGTTTGGAGGAGAACTGATACCTCTGGTGTTTTACAAACTCGGGTTGTGTCTGCTGGTGCAGCCCAGGAAGATGTAACTGGTTATCACTCCATTAGGCTGCTGCAGCAATACCTGAAACCCTGAATAATTTGAAGTCATTTTCCTTAATGACTAATGAAGGGAAATGGTCCTGCTTCCATCCACTTAGCTTTGACAAAGCAACCAAGCCCAGGGGTCTGCAGGAATTAGAGCTTGGGGGGCTTGGGGAAATAATTCTCTTGCTCCCTCACTCTTTCTTTTTCAAGGCTGGCTGCCAGCTTGCACATCACAGCAGCTCCCAGAGCTGGCTGCTGGCTTCCCTGCAGTACATGAAATACAGGTTCCCTAGCTGTGGGCAAAGGAAAGAACATTTCTGTCTCTTTTAATACCTTTATTTCTCATGATCAGCTGAAGTGGGAATGGAGCATTATTACATTTTGAGAAGTGTAACAAGGCAGTAGAAGATTTATTCCTGGATATTCCACTCTTGGTGAGGGATCTCTTGACCAAGGTCTCATAGTTTGGGGGGCTTCTGAGCCCAGGGCAGCCAGCAAATTTTGTGTTCAGGGAACAGTTACAAACCCCTGGAATAGGCCATGTCAAGCACAGGGGTCACAGCTGCCCCAGGACTGGCTAAAGGAACAGCTCCATCACATCCCCACAGCACTGGGCAGGGCATTCCCAAAGCTGGGCAAGGAAGGGAAGTCACTGTGTTTTTTCTGTGCCAATCAGCCTGGCCTGCCAATGCATGGTATGTCCATTGCATCATGAATTTTAAGGTCAGAAAGCACTGCTTTCATCAAGGTGTATTTTTTTTCTCTATTCACCGACTAAGTTGAATTATGGAGCCTATCACCAGCACCACAGTTCAGCAAAGGGTCATTAGCTCCTCAATTAGGACTTGTTTTGATTGTGTTCACTCACAAAAGAGCAGCTCAGCCTTTTGGAGACCTTCCAGCCTGACCCATCTCCCAGAAAGTCACTGGAACTGAGGTTGGGCCCTTCCTGCTCTCATCTGGAAGGAAAATAACACAAAGGCAGGCTGGAGAACAGGAGCAGTAGAGTAGGCCACTTCATTATTAAGGCAACACAAATCAAGATCCAAGATAATTCAACAGTGATTTTTAAATTCAGTGCATTAAACCAGGACAACCTAATAAAACCAGTTTTCCATCCTAAGTATTGAAAAAGAACAATGGAATTATCACTGCTTGCTGGACTGGCTGCCCAGCTCAGTAGGATTTCCCATCCTTTGCTGAGAACAAATACAGAGCTGACAGAATGTCAATGTGTGGTACTAGGCAATGAGAATCATCTAGATTCCAAACCATCCCATCCTAATCCTCTCCTCCCCACCAGCCGAGCTATTCATGGGATAACCAGAAACACCTGGGTACAAGGAATTTCCTGCTGCAATTCAGCCTTAATTTCCTCAGATAGTAAAAACCTAAGGCTCACAAAGGTGAAAGAAACCAGCAGTCAATCAAGTAAATCACCACCACCACCACTGCAGCAGTGATAGTACATTCTAAATTAAATTTTAATTCCCACCTGATGGTTCACTGGGAGTTACTTATATACAAACCATTCATCTGACCCACCTTTGTATTTCAGGCAATTTGTTGGGGTCCCATTAGTTATTAACACTAAACTAAGTTCCAGAACACTTTTTTTATTTTTCTGTGCTTGTGATCAGAATCAAAATCAGAAGCAAAGATAGCAATATTTGCAGGAATTTGCTGGACAGATGCATTAAGGTACACAGACAATCTTACTGTGGAAAACAATGAACAACAAAGCCAAGAAAATTCCCAAGTTCAAGCCTAAGTATAAACCAGACAGGTTTGGGATCTTTAATTTTTATTAATTTCGGGGTTAGAAAGAGCTTATGTTGCTTACTGGGATCATGACTAAGTGACAAAGGTCACCTCTCCCTGTGGTCAACAGTCTTAGCAGCAAAGATTTCTGAGAGTTTGGCACAAACACACAGAGAAGCTGTGGCTGCCCCATCCCTGGAAATGTTCAGGGCCAGGCTGGATGGGGCTTGGAGCAACCTGGGATAGTAGAATGTGTCCCTGTCCACGGCAGAAGGGTTGAAAAGAAATGGTCTTTAAGGTCCCTTCAACCCAAACCACTCAGTGATTCTACGATTCCTCAAAGAAGGCCAGACATTAATTTAAAAAGGTGATCAGGGCTGAGGCGTGTGGGCAGAGCTGAGTAGAGAAAGGCAAGGGGGCATTTCAAACCAGCACTTTCAGTCTCTCATCACCTGGATTAATTCATTAAAAAAATAAAAGTAAACCAAGTTCTGAAAGCCAGATTTTTAAGAGCAATATTTGTGGAATTTCCATTTTTACAGACTCAGCACAGCATCTGCAGTCATTTCTGTTTGCAATTCTGCCAGATCTGTCAAAGTAATGCACATAATTAAAGTATGTTTTTGGCAAAATTTATTGCAAAAAAATAGCTTAAAAGGGGAAAAAAGTGAATTCAGTGTAAGAGTCATCCAAAATTGCTGACATTCCTTTTTCCTTCTCAGGGAATTTAAATATGAATAGTCACAAATGCCTGTGAAAACTGGATTCTGTGTCCTAGGAAGATGCTTTGCAAGGCAGCTTCTGACACTCTCAAAGACTATTAAGACCAGGGAGCTTGCTGTGCTCACCAGGCAGGGGCTGTGTTAAGAGACAGCTGCCAAAACCAAAGGAGTGAGCCCTTCCCAGAGAAAGTGTTGTTAGGTTTTATTGATGGGATAGGAGTTTCAACAACATCTCCTGCTGCTCCAGCACCCCAAGCATTGGGAAACATCACATTGCACTTCTGTGGTAGGAAGGCCCTTTACCTTCTGGGGGAGGTGAGAAATAAGACTTTCTCCATCACCTTTACAATTCTTTAGAGCTGAAAAATGCTGTGGTGATCAATGTGAATGCAGTAGCATCTTTAGGAAGGTATTTGCTGTGATATGTTGCAATGTGGGCTTTTAAAGGAAACACTATTTTAAAACAGTCACGTCATTTGTGCCTGAAGAGCAGCAGTGTGGCAGCTGGAATGGGTATTTTTAGGGACTCAGTAAGAGATTTACACACCAGTTGCATCTCACATTAAGATCAGTGCAAGGCAAGAGTTCTTTTCAAAACAGTGAAATTGTTGTCAGTAATAGTCAATGTCAAGCCAAGAAGAAAAAAATAGGCGACGAGAAAAAAAAAATACAACAAAGCTGTATAAAATCCAATCATTGAAAACTAGGATACAGAATGGGATGTTACAGCAACAACCAAATTATATTCTGCCAATGTGAAATTCATGTGGAAAAACAGGAATCCTGCGCTCGCAAGGAGCAAACAAAGCAGACACTGCATTCAGGTCTTTATCCTTTCTGGTTTCTGTCTTGTTAAAAAGCTGACCACAGCCTGCAAAGGCTCCCAGAGTCCTTGTCACCATGACATCTCACAGAAATTGCTGGGACCTTCTCAAGGAGGAGGAAGATGAGCAGATCTCTCTGTAGAGCCCAGCTTCTTATGGGTCAATGAACTCCTTGGGACCCTGTTGAAGTGAAACTAAAGGGAGACTTTTCAAGCTACCTGGGCAGCATTTCAAATCCACTTGGTCCACATTTCTCAATATGGTCAGATAAGCTCTGGAAGGGGAGAAATTCTGCCGTAAAGAACAATTTCCACAGACAAATTCCAGCCTCTGATGCACCAATTTCCCAGCAGAGAGTGATTCCTTTCCTGCTATAATGACACAGACACATGGACAACCATGTCCAGCAAACAGTCTCTGAGAAGGGAAGGGTGATGGGTGGACTGAACAAGGACTGCACCAGGAATAACAAACACACTCACATGGAAACAATTAGAGCTGTTTCTCAAGGGAGGAGATCTCTCTCTGCTTCTTCAAGCTTTTCTTTATATTCCTCCCTTGCAGCTAGCCTGAGCAATTTTTCAATTCATAAACTATATTGTGTAGGTGGGATTTTCCAGCCTTCTGCCTGTTTATAGCAATCAGGATTCCCTCTGTCAGGATATTATGTCTATTTAAAAATGTTTATCACTCACTACTTCACCAAATTTGAAAGCATATCTGTTGCCCAGCAACAGAAAAAGCTGCTCCTGTTTCCTGTACAGAAAATAGAAGTTTAATCACCTAATGTCATCCTGTTCACTGATAATTAGGCAAAATATGTACAAGGAAATGCCTTATATTAAAGTTGCAGGAATTAATTTTACTTCCACGTGTAGGATCAGATCGTGGCTTCTCCTCTATGATTTGTGGGGGAACTTTAAAACTTACTGTGTAATGAAAAGGTTTTCTCCTAAGTCCTATTCACTCAGGACAGTCTCAGAGCTTAATTCCAACCAGGTCATGAGAGACAGGGAAGAACCACACTCAGATCTTTAGAAATTCATCTCAACACACTGATCACAATGTGAGCCCCTCAGAACTGTGTGCAGATATTTTCTCTGTTTCCCATGATCAGGAGATCTGCCTGACTCCACAGTCTAGCTCAATTGCACACCAGTAATGCTCCTTGAGGTCTGCCCTTCCACATGGTCCTCTTGGCCTTAATTCAGGTGGATTGTCCCTATATGTGACTGGGTGAGACAATTATTCACTGCCTTGGATGGCACTGATAATCCTGGTGAAGCCTGGTCCCATTGTGCAAAGGATGATCAGAACTAGCTCCTCCAGTGCTGCTCTCGGTGTCTGGGAGAGGAAGCCACAGGCATCCTGAACAGTTTAGAGTCTTCATAAAATGAGAGCAATTAATTTTAATCCCCACTAGATGGTGCAGGAAGTCAATAAATGTCAATTGTCCGCTAACACTGGACTTGTCTTTCAAGTGCTTCCATATTCTCCTGAAATACCTCATCAGATGGTTTCTTTCATGAAGTCCTAAGCAGGGTTTGAACCAGAATCTGAGCAGCACCTGAACTCCCTGCTGTGCACCAGAAAGAGTTTTTAAACACCTTCTGGGCATAGCTCTGTGTTTGTACATTATTATTTTGAAAAATAATAAAAACAATATCTATCATTAATAATGATATCCATACAGGAGCTGCTTGCAAGACAACAGAAATCTAGTTCTGCTGACGTTTAAAAATTCTCTATGGGATTTAATAGGCAACTGCATCCTTATTCTATATTAAGGTGGTTTAATGTATCAAAGGACAACATCTGTTATTTTATAATTAGATTGTGAATGATTTCAAAATACAGACTGTATAGCTTCTTGTACAAATGCTCTAATTCATAGTTAAAGATCTCCAGGATGCTGGAATAACATAAAAATATACATAAAGATAATAAAATCCTGATGTATTTTATAATTATTTCTGTCTGTCAAGATTATAATAGCTTCATACCTCCAGTTCAGTTTTTGGACTCTCAGGCCATAAACCAGAGGGGTCTTGCAGGATCAATATGCAAGTTATTTAGAGGACTGTTTGATGCACATATGATTTTCTGTAACACTGACACATGGCAGCACGTAGATCTAAACCTAACAACCAAACATGCACACATTGGGGTAAGGATGAAAGAGAGAATGAGCATGGCAGATGTTAGTTGGATCACATAATGCTTGGCTGGAAGGCACTCAGATACTCTCTGGTGATGAAGGTGGAATAACATCCTGTATAGATGAGAAAGCAATTTACCCAAGGAACTTGCAAGCAAATAAAAAAATACAGTACCATACTCATGAAATGAGCCCTCTCTCTTCAGTCCTAAATTCTGCCATGAGGCAGTGCTCTGAAACATCTAAATCTATATGGATCAGATGAATTTCCAGCTCTAAACACAAATCAAATCCAAAGAGATAACGAGCCAAACAGAGACATTAATTATTTTTTATGCTGTCATTTATTTTGCAACATTTAATTAATGCCATAAAAATATATACTATACATTTTCAATAAAGAATTTAAAGTACCACAATCAAAGATCACATGACCCTAGTTTCATTATGAAAAGTACCTGGATTCAATAAAAGGAGGACATAGCTTTATCCAAGACATAAATTTGGTTCAGGCAGCAATATTGAGAAAGGTTAAATGGTAAAGAAGACTAATCTCTTAAAGCAATATGAATCATAGAAAAAGAGGTGGTGGTAAGGCGCTAATAAAAGTCAGAGCTGTAATTTTCTTCTCACAGGAGCAATGGCTGCTAGGGAATGTACAGCCCTGTGTGTGCCTTCCCAGCATTGCAGGAACTGCAGGGCCAGCAGGGAGGAAACACAGTGTAAGGAGTCACACCTGGGAAAGGATGATGGGGGAGAATTTGGAAACACAGACTGCTTAACAGGGCTGCTTTGCCACCTTCAAAGTGCCACTGGGGTTAAATACCATGGGCACGTTGTCTCCTGGTGTCAAAGGGTGCAGAACTATCATTTGTGTGGAGCTCTGCCAGTTTACCCCAAACAGACAACTCAGTGCCAAATATTTCCAATTAGTATAATTGCTTATTTATATTTTTGAAGCCAGTTTAATCAAAGGCAATTAAAAACTTCTTTACTCTTCGCTGTACGTTCTCTTTGCTGTCCGCCTGAAAATGCAGCCTCAACAAAGTAAGTTGTTTTCATTGCCATTTGTCCTAGAGTTTTAGACTTTGATGAGTTCAGAACTTTGAGTCCAGCTGAGGAGATCCACCTCTCAGTCAGCACATCTGGCCAGTCACTAAGATTTGTTAGCACCCATTTAGAAACACGCAGACCCTTCATGTTGTTCTGGTTTGCTTCTCACTTGTTTCCAATATTTAATGTAAACCTTGGCATTTTTTGAGTTCAAGTTTTTAAACTGCCTTTTTGGAGGGACAAATTTGGTTTGACTTATTTTGGTTTACTTTAGTCTTCCTGAGCCCAAAATGGAAAAACACACTGATGTGGCAAGGCTGTCAGGCCACGGTGATTAAAAAGGCCATGTCTTGAAACCATTGCTTCCTGAAAGGTGGAACTGCAACATGTCTCCTCAGATTCACTCTCTCATTAGGAAAATGCAGTCTGGTTTCCCTCCTGCCATCAGAGAAAGACTAATGCTCGAGACTGAAAGCCAGTGCCCGTGAAGGTATGAGAAGAAGACTTGGATTAATTCTGCTTCTTGAACAAACCAGTATGTCCCTGTATTTTCCTGACACCTATCTGAAAATCTTTGCTGCATTCATTATCCTGCTACCAGCTGCCTGAAACCCTAACAAGTATCTCTGGCACCAGCTCTGTCTCCTACCCAAAACTCTTTGATGAAAATTTTAGATGCACAGGCTGGAATTGAGTTGGCTCATGAGGAAAGGCTGATACTTCCCAGAAATAAAAATCTCAGCTCTGTTACTCACCAGCTGGATGTGGATAGCATTTGCTCATAGTCCTAATAATTTTATATATGGGCATCAACTAAACCATGAACTTGAAACCTCTGCAGTGAAGCCTGTCTGGATTGAAAAAGAGAAAGAGCTGAGTGGGTCTCAAGTATTTTAAGCTCTTGATCAAACCAGGAAGCTCCTGGCATGCTGGCTTGTGCATGGCACATGACCTTCTGTCGCGCCACTCTCCCTCCCATCCACCCTTAAACTTGCAATAAAATATTGGATATATTCATAATTTCTCTAACCCTCTTACTATTTATTGCCAGACCCTGAGGAAACTGTTCCAGCATCCCTTCATTTCCATTTCCCTGGCAGCTCTGTAGCTGCATTCAGGATTTATTTCTTGAAAGTACAGACTAAGTCCTAGACACAATCACACTACATCACTGCCCTATGCAGAAGTTGTCTTCACATTCTGCTATATTCCCTGCAATTTTCTCTATTATCTTAACACTGAATTTTTATTTAATTACATTAATTCTTCTTTTATAGCTGAAAGCTTCTCTGATAACCAAAATAGAGATATTTGGGTTGTATATTTAAATGTTTTCATATAGCTCCATGTCTCCTGTATGCCTTCTGGAGGAATAGATTTAGACCAGCTAATACTGTCTGGATAATGGAGTCCAGAAGCCAGGGGAGAATGAGCTCCTTCAGCTTGTTTTACACAATCCAGAGCACAGACAAATAGTATTATAAGGCAAATATTTAATGTAAACCTTGGCATGTTTTGAGTTCAAGTTTTTAAACTGCCTTTTTGGAGGGACAAATTTGGTTTGACTTATTTTGGTTTACTTTAGTCTTCCTGAGCCCAAAATGGAAAAACACACTGATGTGGCAAGGCTGTCAGGCCACGGTGATTAAAAGGCCATGTCTTGAAACCATTGCTTCCTGAAAGGTGGAACTGCAACATGTCTCCTCAGATTCACTCTCTCATTAGGAAAATGCAGTCTGGTTTCCCTCCTGCCATCAGAGAAAGACTAATGCTCGAGACTGAAAGCCAGTGCCCGTGAAGGTATGAGAAGAAGACTTGGATTAATTCTGCTTCTTGAACAAACAGTATGTCCCTGTATTTTCCTGACACCTATCTGAAAATCTTTGCTGCATTCATTATCCTGCTACCAGCTGCCTGAAACCCTAACAAGTATCTCTGGCACCAGCTCTGTCTCCTACCCAAAACTCTTTGATGAAAATTTTAGATGCACAGGCTGGAATTGAGTTGGCTCATGAGGAAAGGCTGATACTTCCAAGAAATAAAAATCTCAGCTCTGTTACTCACCAGCTGGATGTGGATAGCATTTGCTCATAGTCCTAATAATTTTATATATGGGCATCAACTAAACCATGAACTTGAAACCTCCTGCAGTGAAGCCTGTCTGGATTGAAAAAGAGAAAGAGCTGAGTGGGTCTCAAGTATTTTAAGCTCTTGATCAAACCAGGAAGCTCCTGGCATGCTGGCTTGTGCATGGCACATGACCTTCTGTCGCGCCACTCTCCCTCCCATCCACCCTTAAACTTGCAATAAAATATTGGATATATTCATAATTTCTCTAACCCTCTTACTATTTATTGCCAGACCCTGAGGAAACTGTTCCAGCATCCCTTCATTTCCATTTCCCTGGCAGCTCTGTAGCTGCATTCAGGATTTATTTCTTGAAAGTACAGACTAAGTCCTAGACACAATCACACTACATCACTGCCCTATGCAGAAGTTGTCTTCACATTCTGCTATATTCCCTGCAATTTTCTCTATTATCTTAACACTGAATTTTTATTTAATTACATTAATTCTTCTTTTATAGCTGAAAGCTTCTCTGATAACCAAAATAGAGATATTTGGGTTGTATATTTAAATGTTTTCATATAGCTCCATGTCTCCTGTATGCCTTCTGGAGGAATAGATTTAGACCAGCTAATACTGTCTGGATAATGGAGTCCAGAAGCCAGGGAGAATGAGCTCCTTCAGCTTGTTTTACACAATCCAGAGCACAGACAAATAGTATTATAAGGCAAAATAATAAATACCTCATGTGATACACTGCAAGTACTGCCTAAAGAGAGATACACATCTTTAGGATGCACATCTGCCAGAGGCCTTTATTTGATAAAATCACCAAACTCTTTTCTGATGAACTGTCTTGCAGCCTCAATAGCTCAAATCTGCTTATTCCAGCTGCAGTGTTCAATTCCTTTGCTTCCCATGCTATAATCCCCTCCTCGAAACAGTCAATAGCAATTCCTACACACTGCAAACTGACCATAACCTCCTCATTGTAATTCAGTAATTATCTCAGTCAGAGAGCAAAACCAGGGCGCCCTTTGCCTTCTGAACAACTGCTTTCACAGCCGTGGAGCTGATTTAAAGGAAGGAGTGTTCAAAGCAGAGCTGTGTGTGTTTCACAGCAGCCTCCAGCACAGCCATCTGCAGGGGAGCTGCACTGGGGCATGGCACAGCCACAGGGACCACACCATTTGCAGCAGGAGGGGGACATTTCAGCCTGAGGAAAATGCCCTAAAAAAAGCAACAGACCCTGGTGACAAGCTACCATAGGTATCCTGAATGCTTAAAGCTACATGATATGAAAGCAGGAGCTCCTGCACAGAAACAATGGTCCTTTAACAAGAAATAGTGAGTTTCCTGCAAACCAAAATGATGATCTCCTACAATGCTCTTCCATGACCATTTCCCCACCTTAGATTCCTCCCTCCTTATTCTCTGTGACGGCTAGAAGTCAGCAAAGACCTGATAATAATAAAACCCCCACTGTCTGCTTTGTCTTTGGACTGAGGTGATGGCAAGGATCTCTACAGAAAACAAAGCCTTGCTGCTGATGAAGTCATTTTAAAACCATCTGTCGTAATTTACTGACTAATGAAGAGAAGGCTTGCTCTCCCCAGCCTCACTGCAATTTGCCTTTTTCTGGCACATATATAAAACAACACTTGCCTCCTCTAGCAGCCTCTGTGACAGTCTCGAGGTGACTGTCCAAATATTCCTCAACCCTGGCAAATGTAAAATCACCAAACTTTGTTTGACCCTTACTGAAAGACATCACAATAGAGTTAGTTTTGCAATACTCTAACAGCAATTTTTCTCCCAGAGGCTGTGTGTTGGCAGTAAAGGACAAGATCACACAGAATATACAGCATATCCAAGTAAAACTGGAGTTCATTGCAGAATTGATTGACTGAGGTTCAGATGCAACTCAAAAGGTGAAACTATGTGTTACCTCACCACCACCTCTTTTATCTTGTACAGCAATTCACCATCCTTGACTTTGAATCTTTTCCTTCTTCTCTTTTTTTTTCCCTTTTCTTTTATTTTTTTTAATGCTTGTTCATTTCTTTTGATGTCTGAAATAAAATCATTCTGCTAGAAATACTGCAGTTAATATGTGGGAATCCAAGCAACATATTACTTGTGGAATCCCATCTGATTTCAGGTACATCCCACTGACCTCATACCCCATACACTAACAGTTAGATTTTGTTTAGAAACTGAAGAAAGAAAAATAACACAGAATCATAGAATGGTTTAGGTTGGAAAAGACCACCAAGATCATCGGGTCCAACAGAAATATGACAAGAGTTTATTTAATTAAAAAAGAAATAGCCTGATCTTGCCAGAATTTCCCACTTCTAGTTCAGGGAGGTTTATAGCTTGCCAGTAGCTCAGTCTTCATCCTTTGCACATTTTTCTTCCCTTATGTCTGTACTCCCTTCGATCCTGGCAGGTAAAATGATGTTGGGACTTTAAGCACTGAGGTTCACAAGTATGCTGATATGCCTGTTTATAGCGTATCATTTCAAGAGTGGAATGCCATATATTTTCTTTGCTTTTTGTAGCTTTCTTTAAAAAGTCTTCATGGAGTGAGCTGCTGATCCAGCATTGCCTTCTGGTGAGCCATGAGAGGGTGATGATGTGAAACTGAAACCCGAGATCCAGCGCTGGAACAGATCCTTAGATCAGCAGAGTCAGCCTTCTGCTATGGCAGAAAGCACGTCAGTGCAGGCCTTTGGATTGCTGAGGTTTTCTAAGGTGGCAAGCAGAACGCTGTTAATTTTTGCAGTTGGCGAGACAGCAGGAATAAGGCAGGGCAGGCTGTCTGAGCCCACCCAGGCAGGGCTGACCTGCCCCTGGAACGCTTCCCGCCGTTATTTACGACAGCCCCCGTGGCCACGGCCGCCTCCTTCTCCAGCATCGGCTGCCAACTTTCCTTCCTTTGGCACTTAGTAAGGAGAAAATTCTTGTTTTTGCCAGGTGAAATGTATTCACTGAACTCAGGGTATTTGGTAGTAAATTCTGGCTCTGGCTTTGTTTAATGCTACTTTGGTCTAGTGCACTTTGTCCATCTGCTCCCTAGTGCTGCATCCGTTATGGGTGCTGAGATGCTCGTTTTACAGCTCCTGTTACTCCCTTCTCTCTCCTGAGGCGTTCTGCTGACTGATTTCAGAATACAAGCACTTTTTCAGATGCAAGGATCTGAAAATCATTTCAATGTTTCCAAACATTGTCTGGACATTTTCTAGAAGGTTTTTCCAGCCTGTGTCATCTGCTTTGAACAAGATTTTTGTGGTGCTTTGCACCTCTCTTTGAGTCCTTTGTCAGAGGTTTAGTGTCACTAGCTCAGGACAGACCTGCTTTAGATGAAAGCAGTAGTTTTTCTGTAGCCTCTACAGCTGAAATTTCAGTCCGTATAATTTGCTTCAGTGTTTTGCCTGTAATTCACATTGTCTCTGCAGCAATGGAGTTGTGTCATCATGTGCTTTCAATGGCTGCCAATTCCCTTTCTTCTGCTGCATAGCTCAGAGGAAGTCAAGGTAACCTGGCAGTCCCTGATCTGCCCATCTGGTTTGCTTTCCCTTTCTTCTTTGCGTGTTCCTGCCTGATTTGTGTCCAGTAGTACTCTAGATTTTATAGACTCCCTTTAAATGAGGTTCTGCAAACCACTCCTGGCCAAAAGGATGCAACCTTTAAATCACCACAGCACACTGTAACCATTTATTTTCCCTAAAAATTGTGACCTAAGGTCTTCCCTGGATGCCAGGACCGCTCACAACTCTATTAACCAAAGCAAATGCCTTCATTGTTTTTCTTCACAGTCTTACACACCTCTTACACTGATTCCTGGATAAGAGCAAAAGCTGCCTCCAGAACA
Organism: Emberiza elegans; assembly: GCA_024865655.1. Classification (NCBI taxonomy): domain Eukaryota; kingdom Metazoa; phylum Chordata; class Aves; order Passeriformes; family Fringillidae; genus Emberiza; species Emberiza elegans. The sequence goes on from JALJVW010000797.1 coordinate 1,208,295, forward strand.
GAGTAGCTTATCATAGCAGCATTTACTAAGGAGTTCCTGTCTTTAACCTCAAACCAGAACTCACAGTGCAAGATAAAGTGATGCCAGACCGCACAGTTCATCTCTAAGACTGAGGTATAAGCCCTGGAGCCTGGCTCCATTCCCAGGCAGATGCCAGCCATAGCCATATCCTGCTCAGAAGTGTTGGCCAGCTCCAGTCTCTCTTGCTTTGGCTGTTGTTCAGCATTAGGTTCATAATAAAGCTCAGTGACAGATGCAATAAACCTTGCTCTCATCTACCTCCTATTGCTACCAGTGCAGTGTTATGATTTTTGTCAGATACTTCTTGACTCTTCCATCTCTTTCAGTGCTTAATGCAGCCTATAGTGAAGCACTGCCATCAAATCCTACACTGAACTTATTCTAATCCTATTTTTTGCCATTAAGGCAAAAAATAAAACCAGTTTAAATTGGGAATTCAGTTCATCTGAGTCCTCCTTGTCCCCTCATGTCTGTTCACGTATACATAAAAATGACAGATGAATTTATTTTTTTTAAATTTACACATAATGACCATTATTTAGCACTCCCCCACATTACTCTAAATTTGAGGCAAGTTAATAAACTGCCCATGCCACCTTTACAGCAGCAATGTGGTCTACACTTAAACAGTCTGACAGGCAACAAAACATTCCTGACCCAATGCTCTTCCAGAAGTGTCCCTAAGAGGCATTTCCAGTAGCACAGTTTCAGATAAACCTTAATCAAAGTCTAAAACTGCTGTTTAAATGCAATTTAAACTCCACCTGCTGGCTGAGCTCCTTAATGGCATCATGTCTGCCAATACAGATGGTAAAGGGGCTTAAGGATGCTCCCCTTCCAGTGCTAAGGGGCTTAAGGAAGATCTATGATACATCCCATTAAGAAAAATACCAGGCAAGACTTTCTAAAGTGATTAATGATCTCTATAGCTCTGTTTAATAGAAACATGTCTAAAGGATCTGATTTGCAAAATCACTAATCACATTTGGCAAAACCAACCCTGAAATACTCTGAAACAGAAATGGGTCTAAGGAGAAGCAACAAATGTCCTTTCAGTTAAAAAAAATGTAATGTATTTCATGAAGAAGGCTTGAAATAGGGGTTTGATGACCAGATGTTTTGTTTCCCATATCCAGTTTCCAGAGATACATTTCAAGTAACTGTAGAACACTAACTGTACTTACATACACACAGAGAACACAATGCACACACGTGACAATGAGGATTTGTGCAGAGAGTTCACTTTTAACTCCATTGGGACTCTTATATGCCTGTGTTTTTACAAAACCATACACTGAAAGAAAATTAGGATTTTGTTTTCATTTTTTTATTTCAGTACCTTAAAATCAACTTAAGTGGAAAAACAATTTGTAGAGCTGTTTAAGAATATGAGGTGCATTCAGGAAAAATGTTGGGCATTAGTAAATTTTTCCATGTGTGATAGGAGTAATTTAAGATAAAACTATGCATCTTCTATTTTCTTAAAGCTAGCCAGACTTAGAAAAATGTTATGGTGCTAATGAGACAGAAATCTCTGAGAATTCAGTGCATGGCATACAGGGAAATCAAAAATTAATTTAAGAGGTATATTCCCAAGCTATAAGGGTTATTGACAATAATCAGTACAATCAGGAAGTCATCAAACACTGACTAGACTCTTTTCAAAACAGTGCATAAAAAGATATTCATTTTGCTTCGTGTTCATATTTCATATTAATTTATTATCCAATAAACAGTTTATGTGACTGTATTTATATTGCATGAATTGTTTGGAAAGTATTCACCACAACTATCACCCAGAGAACATTTTACTTGCCGTAGCTCAATTTGTGGGGCAGGTCAACTGACACTTGAGACTAATTCTGCTTGCCTGGTTAATCCACAAGCTTCAGAATGACCCTCTAAGCACTTCCAAACAAATACCCTGGCCCATTTCTCTCTGATATTCACCCCAGTGCTTTCCATAAGCCATTTTTTATGGATAAAAAATGTCATCAGATGAATTAGGAAGAAGCAAGTAGAAAAGAATAACATATCCTGACATGAATTGTAGGGCTTTATGTAAACATACACACATAACAAGAATATAGACGTTACAGGCACCTGCTGATTCTTATTGTGCTTAGTGACAGAATCTGAACATGACAGAAAGATGGACCTGCTCAGTTGGTAATACCCTGTTAGCTTGATGCTGCTTACCCCTTCAAAAGTAGCATGAGAGGACAACCATACTGCAAAGTCTGTTAAGGAAGAAAAAAAAAAAGAAAAGAAAAGCAAAACCCAGCAATAATCATAGGGTTTCTCATTAACATGTGTACTCTTTAAAAGCTCAGGTTCTGAGTAGCTGTCAAGAAACCAAGACTTTAGTTAGAAATAATTAGTCATGGTTCATACTCTCAGCATCTGCACCCCATCAGCCCACCCAGCCTGTCTGGAATTAGCAGGAGCAGCAGAGATTGGCCAGACAGGTAAGGCACTGCAGGGGATTTCAGCTGCCCAGAACCTGGGGCTGCAGTACAGGTGATTCCCATAGAGGGAGATGTTGCTTTGTTTCTTCCTTACTTCTAAGTTTTTCTGTCCATGACATGGGAAAATCTCCATGAGCTCCAGTCACGGCACAGACACTTCCCAATATGTAGATTTTTAAGATGAGCAAAGCATTCACCAGAACTTGTCAGTCACGTCTATTACTGAATTAATTTTTTCTATTGTCCTGCCATATGGCTTTTTTGAGCCAGCATTACTGAATTTACAATTCCTGATTGTTTTCTTAACCTGTCCAAAGGAGCCCATGAGGATGGTCAGAGGACTGGAGCATCTCTGCTACAGAGACAGGCTGAGAGAGCTGGGGGTGTTTAACATGGACAAGAGAAAGCTCCAGGGAGACCCATTGTCTCAGGACTTTCAGGACTTAAAGGGAGCTTATAAAAAATGGATAGAAACTTATTCCAAGGGCGGATGTCCTATCCTTAGTGATAGGACAATGGAGAAAGATTTTAAACTAAAAGAAGGGGGACTTAGATTGGATGTTAGGAGGAAATTTTTTCCTGTTAGGGTGGTGAGGCCATGGCACAGGTTGCCCAGAGAAGCTGGGATTGCCCCATCCATGGAAGTGTTCATCTGGGCTGGATGGGATTTTGAACAACTTCGTCCTAGTGGCAGGTGTCCCTACCCATGGCCAAAGGTTGGAACAAGATGAGCTTTCAGGGTCCTTCCAACCCAAACCATTCTGGGATTCTATGATTCCTAAAGAGGGATGGAGATGGAAACTATTCTTACAAAGCAATGAAGCAGCTACTGCATTCCCAGCACTGTTTGGATCCCTCAGCAATAGCCAGGCTGACCACATCACTTGGCACTTTTGACATGAACATACTTCTGTGTCCATCACAAATAGCTGGCACCATCACTTCCTCATCCTGTACTTCCACACAGAGAACTTAAAAATAAACAGAAGGAATAATGGGCTGTCTCTGATATAATGAATTTATGAAGCTCAGGTTAAACTGAGCACATCACCCTCTGGTAGCCTATGGTTTGCTATGACAGCCAATGATCTTTGCATCTGCAAGAGAAGTTTCGTTTAATTCAAGGAGTAGGGTTTGTCTGATGTGATGGATGTGAAAGCACCTGATTTCACTGCTGCCTGGTATTATGGTAGACTCTAGTTCTCTTACCTCCTTCATGAACCATATTCTATATAATGTCTGCTGTCCAGCACAGGAGCTTTTTTAATTAATATTCCTCAGAGAGGTGATCTGATTTTGCTTTTGCAGGCAGAGAAATGGGTCTGCTTTAAAAATAACCTCTTACATGAAATGATGCATCATAGCAATCCCATGCAGAACAGCAGCTAGGAAATTATTCCATAGCAACGGCCACATCTTAATAGAAGATCATCTCCTGGACATCTCCCTCTGCATTTCTGCAATTACCAACTATGTCTCCTTCCATCTGCAATTGTATAAAATCCCTCTGGCAAATACAGCTATTGCTTACATGGAAAATTAATGTAGTGGAGCAATGGGACCTAATAACTAAATATAAAAAATGTGAGTTATTACTACATTACTATCTGCCAAGCTTTACACGAGCTACCAGGAACCATTCAGCTGATCATTATGTGAAGTAATTTTGAATTCTTTGACTTAATAATATAAATCATAGCTCTTAGATTTAATATTTTCTTTGCACAATAATGCAGAACTTTCCCCTGCCACTTGCCATTAAAAATGCAGCAATGCAAGAGGCTGTTTTCAAAATCAGAAAGGAATGAATTGATCTGCTCAAAGGACAATGTGGGAGCCAGGTTATGCTGGCAGCAGCTGTGACCACAGGAGCAAGGGACAAGTGTGCCTGTTCCCTGGGTACTCCAGGGTGCATCAGGCTGGTTTCAATGCACACTTCTTCATATTGCTCAGAAAGAGGCATTTAAGTTCCTGATGCCCCTGTGTCATACTGCTGTTGGGCTACTGGCTTTGAAAATCAAAAAACACTTAGACTCTATTTAAAAGAAGCAGGTTTTGAGGTGCGCCATATTGCAGGTTAATATTATCCCTAATCTACAGATTAATAATGATTTTACAAACTTTGGCTTTTTCTTTTGTCCCAGCATTCATTAACTGTATGAATGACTTCCCAATCTTAAAAAGGTGCAGTTATCATTGTAGCTCTCATTTTCATCTTAAAAATGTAAGACATTTGCCTTCTTTTTTTGAAAAGTGACATTTTATTTAAAGTATTTTGAAAGCAATTAAACATTTTCTGACAGTGGATATAAATATTGATAAAAATTTTCCGTAACTGACATTTTTCTAGAAGAAAGCAATGACAAATGGCATACATGTTTCAAAATTTGCACAAATATCACCTTGGGGAAAACAGTAAGAGATCTCCTGCCTAAAAAGATTTGGAACAAAGTAAATTATTGGTACTAACTTATCTCTGTCTACCAGCCTGGGAAAGAAATCCTAGACATCCACTTTTTGTGCCCTGGAAGTATTAATCTCAACATAGCACATCAGCACCAGTCAGCACTTCTCTACAGAACAACATGCCTTGCAAATTAATAGAGTCACCAGTGCCTTGACAATGTTGAGGCAGGAGGAAATGTTCTGAAGAGGATATCCCAATTGTCATGACTTGGATGTCAAAACAAAGATTGACTGCTTGAAAATGGAATTAATCCTGTTCACCTGTGGCAGATAAAGAAAGGCTGAGTAGCAGCTCAGTTCAACAGTCAGCTCTCAAGTTTTGAACTGTGCTGAAACCAAACTGCAGTTCTCTGTCGGTCTAGATAGAGGAGATAAAAAGGGATCACTAAGATCAACGGCTCTGACCCTGAACCAAACAGGTATCAAACACACCATGCTTCCAGCACCAGTTTGTGGGCAACCTTAGTTGCAGAACTCCCTGATCTTGATGGGCAAATTTTGAATAACAGGGAAACTGAGTTTCCTCAGAGTGGCTGGAAAATAGAGGGAAGTGAAAGCAAAGGCCTGACTCACACACATTCAAGCCCTGTGGTGTGTCACTCCTCGGGATGGTAACGACACCAGTGGATTACAGCAATCTGCTGGAAGGCCAGGGTCAGCCCTCTGGGAGTCACAGCCAACACTCCCTAGGGAGTAGGGCAGCTACTCTGGAAGTCACAGCTAACACTCCACAGGCAGTAGGTCTGTGGGTCACATTAGGAGCGTGAGCACTGAGTGGATTCAGTACAAAGTCACCCCTCTGATGGTGAAGGCAAGAATGGCACTAGCATGATGCACAGCACAGGTATATTTATCTGTGTCACTGTAACCTGAAGTTAAGAAGCATGGATTAGTCACACGGTCTGCAAAGAGAGAGGAGGCTGAGCAGCTGAAGGAGGTTCAGATAACCCTTTCTGAGAAGCAGGTCATGTCTGAGGAATCTGTACTTTCTTTTCACCATGTGAAGGTTGAAGGAAAACAGCAGGGATCCGCTGGTTAGGCACACAACATCCTGAAGGAATATTTCAGCAACCTGCAGTAACCTAGCATTCATTAAGTGAGAATGCAGCAACATGTATTCTCACTGGCCAATAAACATACAACAACAAACAAATACCAGTGCCAAAAGACATGACACATTTAGAATTAGGATAGCTATCCCAATGCTTACCTAAATTTAAGAGGATTACCCCCAGCCCTTCCCAGCTGCTCTGCCCCTCCCAGGTGATATTTCCTTCTCCACCACCTTTGCTGCATAAACAAGTTAAGTGTTTGTATTCTCAATCACTCTGAACTGCAAATAGTCCCTTGAGGTTCATAGAATTGATTATCAAATCAGAGTGTCAAAATAAAATAAGAGTAAATAAATATAAGAATATGAACTGTTTATATTAGAAATAAAGGCAGTGGAATCCCAGAAAGGTGCTTTTTATCATTCTATAGAGAAATAAATATATCACAACTGGCAAAGAGAACAAAATCTAAGCCAAGGTTTGTTTTAGTGAGGTAGTTCAAATAGTGTATTTTCACATGCTTTTGTAGAAACTTCTAAACAGTCATGATACACTGTGTGCTTTCAAAATGGGCACTCTTGTAGATCCAGCAGATGTTCCATATAATAAATCTGTGTTTTGGTGGGAGGTGACCCAGTCAATGCTAACATTACACATTATCAACAGCAGTCTTCATGCTAGCATCCTATTCCATGGACAAATTGTTCAGGCCCTCTGCAAACTCAGGCAGCTCCCACTCCAGAAATTCTCACCAATTAAGAAGGTTTTGAAAGATAAAATTGTAAGTTCTGAAGGCTTTCTTCAAAGGCATAAAATCCATAGACCCCCTTTCAAACCAGACAAAATGAACAATGATAGTAGAAGAGCATAGAAAGCAACCTTTGCGTTGTAAGGGACCTTAAAGATCATCTAGTTACAACCCACAAGTCCTATCTCTTGAAGCCTTCCATCAATCCCCTTAGACAATGTTGTGTGTTCTTTAATTTCACAAGGGCCTTTGCAGCTCATATCAACAGAAATATTTGGGGGAGGGTTGGTTTTGTGGTTTGGGTTTGTTTTTTGTTTTGTTGGATTTTTCTTTATTTAAATAAAGCTTGTGTGGGTGCCAGGAAAACAAAGTGTGAAGAGCCAAGCACTGGAGGACCAGCTCTGTTGGGTGCTCTGCACAGCATAGGGAAAAGGTCACTGTGTGGGCAGTACTACCAGCAAGGAAAAGGGGAGCAGGGCAACACGGGGGAGGAAGAGGAGGAGGAGGGGAGGTGGGAAGGAGATGATGTGTGTGGATGGGAACACAGGGAAAACAGAGTGTGTCCTCAGCTTCCTAAGAAGAGCCACGGCGGATGGCCTAGTAAGGACTGTATCCATATCCTTGGGTTAAGGCAATCAGGGAATTTACCCAGCAGGGAGCCTTTGTTAGGCAAAACGGCCCCACTGCAGGACAGGCAGGGTACAATCAGCACTCAGGGAGTGCAGTCAGGACTAGGCTGCATTTGACAGTGTGGTGCACTGAGAAGTAATAAGAGATGTCTCAGGAGACACTGAGTTTAGCTATGTTAAGAAGCAGACCAGGTCTGACCATTTAGATGGATGAGAGCACCGCAATTATAATATTTTTGATATTTTGAAAGGATTTTCTCAGACCAGCCACACATTTTACATAGGCTGTTCCCACTCTCCTGTTTTTTTCATTTTCTTTTAAACCCCTTTCTTCCTTTCTGCTTTCCATTTTTTATCACAAAGGCCCTGTGATGATATGCTGATATTCAGCAAAATAAGAACTGGAGCTCAGAGTGGTTGATGAGAAGAGCAGAAAAGAAACTCCTTGTAATCTAGTAGTAATGGCATTATGTCACTTGTCACCTAGTACAGCTCTACCCATGAAAGAACAGCAAGAGACATTGGGGAGGAGGCCATGGGCTGGCACTCTGCTTTGGGTACTGAAGAAATAGGATGCTCCATTCAAATGCCAGTGGCACAAGAATCTGGGAGCATTAGCAAAACAGGAATCTTCCAGGACATTCAAAACTCCAGCTCCTTCTAGTCCCACCATTGTAAACACAGAGGCAGTCTGTTGTGACTTGTCTGTCCTGCAGCCAAGATCCGCTGTGGCAGCTCCTCTTTCCCACCGGCAGCCAGTGGGCGAGGCAACTGGGGGAGGCAGGAGAGGAGAGGTGGAAAAGGGAATGAACCCTCGGTCTGGCACAGGGCGTGGGGGCAAGGGGCAGCGGCCACCCAGCACCCAGTGATAGCAATCCGGCAAGGTGAGTTCAAGGACATCCGTGTGGCCCATGCACAAAGGCCTCCAAAGGCTCCATCTGGGGCCTTGCTAAAATGGCACTGAGCCATTTTTGTATAGCATGAGGACGAAGGTGCGTGCCCCGCACAGAACAATCCAGCTGTTCATTCTCTTCCCTCCGTGAACTTCATTCTTCGGAGAACACAGCGCGAACCCCCCCGTTCCGACCTCCCCGCCCTGAAAATTTGGGAGCGAACGCGTTCGCACACAATGGCTCGGCCGGAGGCCGCGGTGCCAAAGCCCAGCCCCACGCAGGGACCGGGCTTTTCAACAGCCGGGCCGGGCCAGGCCAGCTGCGCCTGGGGCCGTGTGGGAGGAGAACCAGGAGAGCCCCGGCAGCCTCCGGGATCGCGGCACCCGTGACCCAGCCGTGAAGGATCGTGAGGGGAATCCGTGAGGGGATCGTGAAGGATTGTGAGTGGACCGTGGGGAGACCGTGAGGGGCCGGTGAGGGAGCGCGCTGGATCGTACAGCATCGCGAGGCGGCCCCGCCGCGCGGGGCGGGCAGTGGATGTGACGCGCGGGCGCGCGCGGCATTGTGGGAGCTCCGCCAGCCCGTCCAGCCGATCCCGGTGGCCCCGCGGGCGGAGCGGAGCAGCGGCAGCGGGGACGGGAGCGGGGCCGCCGCCGGCCGACCGGAGACATCTTGCCCGCGCTGTAAGTCACCGCCGTGGTGCGCCCGCCGTGCGGGAAGGAGGGGGTGCGGGGGGCTCTGTCGCGGCGCGGTGACACCCGGCGGCGGTGGGGGGGGGCCGCGAGCCGGCCGGGCGCGGAGGGTGCCGGTCCCCAGCCCTGAGGGAAACCGGCAGTCGGTTCAGCTGCTCCTTGCTGTGCCTCGGGTGAAGCCGGGTGATCCACCCGCGCCCCGCGAAATGGTGGCAGCGGGGCTGTATTTCCCTGGAATCCGCTATGGAATGACGGTGTGGGGCTGGAAGGAGCCCGGCGGGGTGCAGGAGCGGCCCGGGGTGTGGAGCCGCCGTCCCCCGCGTCTCCGCCGTTCCACGCACGGACGGACTCCGTCCTTGTCGTTCCCACCGCGGGTCGCCGAGCAGGGGATGATAATCGAGGGAGACTGCGAAAAGCACAAGGCAAAAAACAGCAGGACTCGTTTTCCGTGTGTTTCACTTCGGGATGAGGAACCGCGGTGTAAAAGTTACCTGCCTCGTGTGAATGACTTGATTTAAAAAAGCCTAATGATGTATTTTAAACGGTAAGCAGAGGCTGCTGAAAGTAGTAAAAATAAATGTTTGTCTGGAAACGGGGCTCCTTGTTCTTTTAGGACTGTCACTTCTTGTAGAGGCTGCAATATGTCTGCCTGCGGGATTTGAGCAGCCCATACGGACTGGCTGGGTGTGGGTGTTCTCCAGGGGGACTGCGAGTGCTGCAGGTGAATGCAGGTTCCTGGGGCTCCGCACCGGCTCCAGCACAGCAGCGCCGGGACTCAGACTGAGGCTGACGTGTTTGTGCGTGTAAGAGACACTGAGGGCAACAGACTGATTCTGTGACTCGCATCTCCCTCTAATCCTTTTGTTTCTTCTGTAATCTTTAAAACTAAGTTGGAGAAGGCCCATGAAATTGTGTCTGAAGCCAGCAGTTGGGACTAGCTCCTATGCAAGCAGGAGGTGTAAAGCTGAGCTTGCTTCATTCGTAGAGATGGAAAGGGACTTGTTTTTGAAATATACTTGGATGAGACTTGTTATTTATTTCTTGACCATGCAAGTGAACAACCATTTTTTCCCCAGGACTGTGTGTGGCTGTCACTTAGCAACAGGTCTGCAGAGAACTTGGCAGATCCACTGCCTCCCCCATTCTGAAGAGTAAAAGAAATAAATTAGAAAAGGAGCAAGAGTGCCATTAAATAAAAACAGTACCTGGGTTCTCAGGGACAGCCCAGAGTTGAAAGACTTGTGTTGGAACAAGACAATTACAGTTGCTTTGAAAATTATGTTTTAAAGCAGTGGGATATGAAAGATTTTGCATCATTAGAAAACTACCCAGTGTATTTGGGAGTTTGGGGCTCTTTTTTTTTTAAGTGTTGTATAAGAAAGGCATTACATTGTTTACTTAGTAATGGTTGCAGGTTATTTTGCTGCATTATATTTTGTAGCCTTTCGCACTGAAATCTAGGCCTTCTGGGTTTCTGAAGAGTAACTTTGTTTTGCTGTGTTACCCTTCTGATTGACAGTAAAGCCAAATGTTGACAGTGTAGATTAGGCCATAACTGATATAAAAACTAGCAAGACTAGAATTTGGTTTAATGACAGTAAAGTCAGTAAGGTGCTTAAGCACTGCTTATTTTGTAGATCAGCATGAGCAAAAAGAGAAGTCCACCACTGCAAGCTTAGTCTTAAAAAAAACCAGTGTGTTAAATTTGTTCTCAGGAGTTGCCTAGTTCTGTCAATACCTTTGATAAAAGGTATTCTCTTGATAAGGTCGGTCATATAATCACAGAAGAATAATCATGAACCTTTGCTCTCAGAGAAGTACAGACATATTTTTGTGCAACACTGTCAGCTAGGATCAAAGCCTGCTGTCTGTTCCACAGAAAAGGTAGTCCTACACCAGCAAGGTTATAAAGGAGGAATACAGGAGCAGGGATCTGTAACTGATGCCACGAGTGGAGAAAAGAGCCTCCAGACAGATCCTCCATTGGGAGAGGAAATGTTGGCCCTGTGGGTAGTGCTGAGCATTAGGTTTTGTCATCTCAAGAGGTAAAATTGGAAAAGAGAAATGCAGCACTTGTGGAAGGACTGCAGGGCTGGCTTGTTTGCTTGCTTGGGAAGGATGCTGTGAACACACAAAGAAGCCATAGTTCCTTACCCAGGCCCATTCTAAAGACAGGATGGTCAGGATTCAGCTCATGGTCCTTGTTCCAGGAGTGGTGCAAGAATCACACCATTCATGACCTCCTTGATGGATCAGGTTCTTGCAATCCCTTCTCTCAGCAGTATATTATCTATTTTAAATTTTGTTCTGCATCTGAATTTTGCCTTGGAAGCATCCACAAGAATTCTTTATTAGGTTTTTATTTTCCTACAAAAATGTTAAGGGACAAAGTTGTTTTCAAAGTGTTATTTAAAGCAGTTTTTCTGCATTGATTTCACAAATGATCCAGTGACTTAAGGCCCTCTGTAAATTTTTATGCTTTCTATCTAGTATACAAAAACCTATAATGTATAATGGTTATTTCAGGCCAGTTCTCCCAGCAGTGGTCAATGAAGACAATTGTATTTACGTTTTCCTGGCTGTTGGTGGCAGGATGCCCAGCAGAAACTCTTGCCACACTCCCAGCCCTGTTCTTAGTGGAAGTTTGCGTATTAAGGGGTATTTGTTTTGGTGTTTCAGACCCGCTGTGGGAGGGAGGGACTTCTGCCAGTTGAATACAATTGTACAGCACTGTTTTGTTTAGCACACAGATTTTGTGAAAACGTTATTCCTCTTTGTCCCATCCTTTATGCTACTGCTATAGGAATTTTAATTGTCTTAATCTTCAACAGAAAGTACACCTATTGTGTGTCCCTAGATTGGGAATGTTCTCTTGGTTTTCCAAATGAAAATAAATATGTGGTACTACCTTCTCAGATGAGAAGTTAATGGAGTTTTGGAACAACTGTTTTACAGCTGTTTTTCACTCTCCTGTCTGTTTCAGACCTCAGAGAGTTACTGCTTTGATAAAGAGCTTGAGCTAAAGTTTGAAATCACATCAGATCAAATGATAACTGAGTGATTGGCTCTTTCTAGTTCTGTTGTACCTAGAAACACAGTCCCAGGCAGAGACTGTTGTGCCAGGCAAGTATTATTAGAGACCATTCTATACCGTTTTATAACTATGCCAGAGTAGCTTCTGGTTCATTGGCACAGCAAAGTCAAATGCTCGTTTTCAGCAAGAGTTCAGTGAGTGGCTATTATTATGGGACATGAATAGATTTAAGAGAGAATGGCAGTGCTTACATTGTTAATCTTTTGAAACAATGGAAAGAAAATAGTACTGCAGTTAATCTCTTGTGATACAAAAATGAACTTTCCAGCCTAGTCTTTGTACTGAAAGAAAAATAATTATTATATCTTAGTATTTTTCCTATTGTAGTAATGATCTTCTGGATTCCACTACTTACTGATATGATGATGTAGACCTAAATTGAATCATCTCTTTGCTAAGTGCAGTTAATACACCAGTGTAAGCCCACAATCAGAACAGGCTCTATCTGACAGCAGTAAGAGTCATAGTAATTTGTTTAGTCATTAAGAACCAGTACCTGAAAACTGTTAATAACAGACTGGGTTTATTGCTGCTGTTTAATCAAGGTGTCAAATCAACTGAACTAATGAAGTGCCGGTATTTGGAATTTGGGTATCACTTTACCAGGATGTTCAGGCTGTACTTCAAAAATTATGTGATGTTAAACCTTTCAGAAAAGCAGATGCCTTTGTGAATTTGAAGAAGATGGTATCTGAAAGTGTAGTTCAGCAGAGTATCTGTCTTCACACAGGAAAATATGGCTAACCAGAGTTACTCCAGCCAATTTCAAAGACAAAAATGTTAATTATGCTGATTTCATCACTACACCTTAAGGTTGTTTCTTAGGAAATGTTTTTCTGGCTCGCAAAGACGTGACAGCAGAGGAGCCTTGTAGCTTGAATCCTTGCTGTGACCAAATTAATGCATCATCAAATCTTATTTATGCATTTGGAGATCTTAGAAAGCAGTGTGAATCTTGCCACAGTCTTTAAGGAGTTTCAAAAGGATGTGAATCAAGTGCTAAATTCTGTATCTGCATCCAAGCACGGCAGAGCCACTGAAGAATATAGTGTTAAATTTGATTTGAAGTCAAAGGTGAACTCAGATACTTGACTCCTCAATGATATCCCCTAATTATCACAGTGATAATTTTGTGAACTTTCACATTGAAACCAAATTATTTTATCCTCAAATATTTGGAGAGACTTTGCAATGTATTTGGTAAAATTCTCAAAAACTCCATTACAAAGGCAGGACAGAAGAAAGAAAGGAAAGTACTGGTCCATTGGCTGTGATTTATTTAAAAATATATTTACTTACTTTTATTATACTGCTCCAATCTTGTCTGAACTATGATGCGTGTGATAAGGTTGCCTTCAGTTGCCTCTCTGATCTGTGGGCTCCCAGTGACTCAGCAAACAGCTCCAGTTCATTAGTGTTGGCAGCTTTCCAGAGTTTCTGGTGTTACAAAGATAAACCATTTGAGAACATGTAAGGCATACAGCTTTCTTTGGTTTTGATCTGTTGCCATGCTCTTTGCATTTCACCTCAATGCATTTTCTTGTGGCTTTTGCAAGTGAAATCTCTTTCTGTTCTCTTTTTTGGTGGAGAACTAGAAATAGGGAAGAGGCATTTGAGATTTGGTTGGGCCATCCTGCAGCTCAAAGGCAGGACAAACAGGTTCTGCAAAGCAATGATCCTGAATACACAATTAAGCTCTGAAAAAGGTTTCCAAGCCAGGTTCTCACTTTCACCTTCCAAATGGTTACATGGTTGGTAACAGTAAAATGGTACTTGAAACCTGATTGAAGTTTTCCTCCCTCCACCCCCAACATCTAAGCAATCTGAACATACATGTAGGGATGGGATCCTTGAGATGGGAAGGTCTGAAACTCAGCTGTATCACATTTCACCTTTAATACTGGAAGTTTCAGAAGTTCTTGTTTTTTTCATTATGCAGCCCCTTGCACCAGCATCTTTCAGATTTAGGCAAAATTTCTCCTTAGAAATAAACTTACATCTAGGATATTCCATATAAGGGGATCAGGTGAATTGGCAAGCTGGTCACATTACTCACACTAATATTTAGGATACCCTGGACCTAAGTGCATAAGATAAAGGGAAAAATTAGCTGTAGAATTTGCAGAGGTGATAAAGTAAGCTTATGAAAGAAAAAAAAAGACACCATTTTATATATTGGTTGGTGTTATTCTGTATTACTGCATACTCTAGTAATGCTTTGGTGCAATTGTTACAGCAGCTAATAGCTAAAATTACATTCTCCCAAAGAAAGAAAACATTAGCAAGTAAGGATTTCCATATTCCCTTCCAGCTGTTCTGATATCCCATAAACTCACTAAATGATTAATAGAAGTTTACTGCTTAAGGCTTGCAGGCTTTCTCTAGAAAAAATGATGGTTTTCATCACTGACCTCTCAGTTACAAACCAAATATCTTGCAGGGCAGCACAGATATTTCTTATGCCACTTTCCTTGGTGTTTGATTCAGTGAAGCTCTTAACATTTGAGGTTAAACATCCCTAGTACTGTTGATGACAGTGGATTATGAAATATGAAAATAATTGCTGGCACAAGGTGTATAGACAAGTCAAAGCCCCACCCAGCCTTCCTGCTAACAAAGACAGAGCTAGCTAGATGAGAAAATGCAGTTAAATTGATGTTTTTAAAATCATTGGTGACCTGCATTTGCGTCATTTCTCAAGGCAAGAAAATTGGCTTTTGTCCTCTTCTTCACAGAATAATGGCTGTTACAGAGCTGAGTCCACAGCAGATGAAAGAAGGAGCCCTTTTGATGGCTTCCCCTTTCCAAAGATTCCTATCTGTTTCTGGACATGAGTTTCTTAAACATAGCGTGACTTTCATCTGATCTATGAAAATGGGATTGTTTTGTTTAGCTTTAAAAACCAGTAAACTCATTGCATTTAATTTACTTAATGTGCTGTGCAGGTGTAGATTCTGATGAATGGAATGTGGAAGTGGAAGGAAGAAACCTCTGATACTCACGTTGCTTTAGCTCTTCTGACTGGTATTTGTTTGGCAGTTATGTAGCCTGAATCTTATTGACTCATTGAGAATTGAAGGGCTGCAGGATGTGTCAGCACAGAACAGAAATTGCAAAACCTAGAAGTGGGGTTGACGAACCTTTTTTTCCTAATTCTGAGATCACTTCACTGTGGATTCAGGCATGTGGGAAATACAGTTAGGTTCACAAGGGCAAGGAGAGAATTCAGGATAAACAAGTTAAAAATAGGCGAAGCAGAGAAATGGTGTGATGGGAAAGCAGGACTCAAGGGGGTTTCATTGTGGAGGGTATAAACACATCAGTGAATTTGCCATGTGTGTTAGGTAGGATTTGTGCAGCAAGGGAAGAAGTGGGGTGCACAGAGGTGTGTCTGTATCAATGATGCATTCCATTGGTTTCCCTGGAGTTCAGACCTGAGGGAGGGGAAAGATGGGGAGATGGGCTCTGTCTCCTTTCCTCTGAGGTAATTTCAAAACCCAGTGAGATGCCTAAACCTTCAAAGACACCTTGAGAGCCTGTGAACCCTCCACCTCTTTCGATTTGTCAGTCTCTATTTACAGCCTGAGCAGAAATCAAAGAGAGGACAGAATATGTTTGACAGCTGTATCAGCAGTAGGTTCCCTCAGCGAGATAAACTGAGATACAGTTGTCAGCTACGTGCTGGGTGTTCAGAGCACTGTGCTGTCAGAGAAAGGTGGCAGATAGAAGATTGTCAGATTCCTGGAGGAAATGTTGAAGCAATATGGTCTTCAATGTAGAGATGGCTGAGTTTTGGTAGGTTCAAATCTCAAGGGGTTATTTCAGATCTTTCTAAAAATAGAACATCTACTGTACAGGAGATGTATTTTGCCATCCATAGGCCTTTGTTCTGTCAATTTTCACTCATATGGAAAATCGAATTTTTTTAAAGGAGGTGAATACACTTTATGGAAGCTTTAGTGGATGTGGTTTCTCCTGGTTTGGAATGTAATTATGCATGAGCCTAACTGCCCTACCACAGCTGTTCAGATGCCCTACCAAAAGGTTTTCATGGAGATAAGGGGGCTGTGTCAGTCTCCTTGCAGAAAGCATCCTCTGCTTCAATGCAAAAGTTCTGTTTTAAATCCGGTACCTATCACTCTCTGCTGCATTACTAGTATTGGGTTTAATCTGTTAGTAATTTCACAAAAGTAGATTCTTAGGAAATAACTTGTTTTATATATTTTCTGTATAAAGTTATACCAAATTACAATGGGAAGTAAACATTCTGGGGGAAATTATTTTAGGTTCTTGTTGTGTATACTCTAAAAAGGCAGCTTGTCTGTATGTTTTAGACACTGTAATGCATTGCCTACCACAAAATGCTGATTTCCTTGAAATTCAGTGTGTGGTCTTATAGCATCAGTCCTTACTAATAATCCTTTATCTTTTGTTCCTTTTTTTTATTTCTTTCTAAATATAGAGTGCTGTTTCAGACCTGATACAGACAAGATGTCCAGCAGGGGTGGAAAGAAGAAGTCAACTAAGACTTCCCGCTCTGCGAAGGCTGGGGTCATATTCCCTGTTGGAAGAATGCTCCGCTACATTAAGAAAGGCCACCCAAAGTACAGAATTGGTGTTGGTGCTCCTGTGTACATGGCTGCTGTACTGGAATATCTAACTGGTAGGTTTTGCTGAATTATGTGAAATAGTAGCAGTAAAGGTTGAAGACAAACTGAATTTACACAGAAAAAAACCCAAACAAGCGAAAAAAGTTACAGCTGAAGTGTGTGTTTTGCTGATCATGCATCTAAACCAAAATCAGGGTACCCTCACCTCTGCCTCAGAGCCTTGATGACTTTTGTTCACCCCAGTATAGAACTTGCTTTCACCACTTGTAAACATACTCTTTCCAGGGTTCCCACTGCCATCAGTGTGTCTGGACTACATTGTTGCAGTTCCTCTTGCTTTGATTTTGTGCCTGATGAGTTTGTTTGGGTTATAATTGTCTGTTAAGCATATACATTAATTTTAAATAGAGAGTTTCTCCATGTTTACACAGGGCTGAGACTGCTTACAGCCTTGTTTAAACATTTTTGTTCAATTTGCAGATTTCTTTTCAGACTGTTTGCAATTGCAATTTGTTTGATTGAGTCTGTGTATACATGCAAACTCTTCATCTGCCCTGGATCTATGTAGCTTATTTGCTTACAGTTGTAGTTCTAGTTCTGTTCCCTTCATCACGCCCCAATGAGAATACCTTAAATAACTATCTCATCTTCTCACAGAACAAAAGTGTTATTTTTCCTCCATTTAGAAATAAGCTTCAAAGGAATAAAATGCTTTGACCAATGACATAAACAACCAGACATGCAAGTAAAGTTCTTTATATAGCTGTTTTGTTCTCAGACAAAACTTGAGACATTGCAAGTTTATCCACTCCAAACAACATTGCAAAAGCAGTCTTTTGACAGAAAACCCCAGCTGTAATTGCATCAATAAATGGGCTTTTTGCAATAATGGTTTGCTAAAAATAATGGATAAGAAGGTACAGTCACCTTCATGTGGCCAGACTGATGTCTAAGTATATACCTGTGGTGTAGGGATCTAGCAAAAAGCACAAGTACCAGATAGATGAGTGTTTGGAGCCAGATTCTATTAGCATGACTAAGGAAAAGCTTAAATTGGATCTTATTTCTCAAAGCAGTGCTTCTTTTTCCAGTGCATCTGCTTGTGTTGGTGTTCTTGCCATAGGTTCAAGTGTTTCAATGGACAGGAGACTTTAAGCTGTATTGGTGTGCTGAGTCTCTAAAAGGTACAGGTTTTTCTTGGACTCAAGCACAAAGTTATAAAGTATTGACTTTTCTGGGATTATTTAAAACTGAAGCAACCTGACCTTGCCACAACATTAGATATGTTTTATAATGGCTCTTGATGTTGAAGGACAGAAGATTTCTTCCTATAAAGTTTCTTCTTACCATAAAGATGAAGATTATTAATTATTTGGTAATATTAACAGAGTGCTTGTTTTCTGTAGAGTATTCATACCATCAAATATATATTTTTTTCACCTTCACTTGTCAACATTCAGTATTCTTTATTTGGGCCTTTTCTTTAAAAGAATGCTTTTAAACTTCATAGATGGCCTTAAAAATTAACATTTCCTTTAGCTAGGTTGCTGCTTACAGCAATAGCAACTCAAATAAAAGGCTTCTTAGGGTGAAGGTTGCTTTGAATGCTGTCCTTTTAAAGAAACAGAGCAATACAGGTGAGCTTAAGGCTCTGCTAATGAGCAGCACATGTTATGGGTTAAATGATTTAAA
The DNA here is from genome assembly GCA_024865655.1 of Emberiza elegans. Taxonomy (NCBI): domain Eukaryota; kingdom Metazoa; phylum Chordata; class Aves; order Passeriformes; family Fringillidae; genus Emberiza; species Emberiza elegans. Next base: position 1,226,660 of record JALJVW010000797.1, read on the forward strand.
GTGTTGACTGAAGCAGTGATAGTTTAGGTAGTTAAGAATAGGCTTGGGAAATAAAGTTGTTTCTTTAACTGCTGTGCATCTTGGGAACTTGTCTGAGGACATTACCAACAACAAGAAAAAAACCCCAAGGTAAATAACATATATCACTTTAGGAAAAACAAAAGGCAGGAGGAAAGAATAGCTGAAGGAAAAAGTACTTTCCTTCTTTATCCCTTTACCTATTTTTAGGCAGTTTTGCTGTGGTTTTTCTGTCTCCTTGGAAGGCTAGGTAGATAATCCTAGTAACCTGTATCTCATGGCTTTCTTTCATTTTTGTACATAGATGCATCTCAAAAGCACAGATTCGCCTTTCTTTCCAGAGTTGGTATTTGTTTTATCATAGAATTATTTGGGTTGGAAGGGACCTTGAAGTTCATCTTTTCTAATCCCTTTTCCATGGACAGGGGTACCTCCCACTACACCAGGTTGCTCCCAACCACATCCAGTCTGGTGGCCTTGAACCATCTTGGTCATTTCCAGAGATGGGGCAGCCACAGCTGCTCTAGGGAAATGTACCAGTGCCCCAGCACCCTCACAGGGAAGAATTTCTTCCTAATACCTAATCTAAATCTATCCTGTTTCAGTTTGAAGTGATTCCCCCTTGTAGTCCCATCGCTACAAGTCCTTCCCTCTCCAGCTTTCTTGTAGACCCCTTACTGTTTCAGTCTGGTGTGGTTTTTTCTCCTTTCTCTAAGTTTTTCACACAATGTATAGTATAATTTTTAAGCCTTTAGTACTCAGTATGTTTTCTGAACTTCAGGTCATTCATCTTTTTCAGTGTAATTCAGAAACAGACCCTTGAAACGGAATGCTTGGAGATTTTTGGTTTGTGTTCTTTTTACCTCTTGGCAGTTATTGCTTCACAAAACCAGAGAAATCCTGACTTCTCTCCAGGAGAGTTTTTAAAGATCCTTATGTTAGCACATGGTCTGAGACCAAATCAAAGCATTTCAACCATTTCAAAGTAAAACCAGGAACGTGACATAATAGGAAAGAGACCATGTGAACTGGCATGCTAATAATTGGCTAAATCAAAAAGCAATCCTGTGTATCCAGGAAGGAGAAGTATAAAATATCAAAAGGAGTCATAGGAAAGAGAAACTTCAGAAACAAAAATGGGAGTGGAAATGACAGAGACATGACCTAATAGAAGGGAACCTACAAAGGTTTAAAAACTGGTTCATCAGTGTGCAGAATATGGAACCACCTTTATTTGTTTAGAAGGTGAGGTGCTAAATTTTGCTGACCTTTTCTGAGGTTTAACTTCAATGTAAATCTGAAATTAGCCCATAATGTGGTCAGATCTGGGATTTTTTGTTCAATTTGAGATTTGTAATTCTGAAATGCTTCCAGCTGTTCAGACTTGAAGGTCTGTTCTGGATTCATCTGGAGTTATGACTTACTACTTTGTACTTTGAAAGTAGCTTATTTTTATAATTTATCTACAACTCTTCATCAGAAAGTAAGAGTGGACATTCTGTGATTTTGCATGTCCTTAGATTTCAATATACTTCACATTTAAACAAGTTGCACAGTGAATATCCTCCTTTTCTTACTTATTCACTAAAGGTTCTTGTTACCTAGAAGTAACATTAGAAAATAATTCTCTCATCAGCACAAGCAGTGTATCCGGTTTGGTTTGTTAAGCCAAGTTGCTTGTTGTTTCCTGGTTTTATCTATGGAAATAATGTGTTATGTCCACTGCAAATAGGATGCAAGTGTGTCTTTCATGAGTAAATGTGCAGAAAGTACCTTTGAGTGTTACCAATACTGAAGCAGGTGGATATGCTTCCTTTCTTTACACTGGAGGAATAGTGTGGATGCCAAAGAACTATAAATGCACAGTTCTTTCTTTTCCTTCTTTGAAGCAGCAGTTCATGCAGTGCCTCCTGCCTTGCAGGGAATATTCAGAATAGTGGATCAGTTCTGCAGCATAAGCAGAAATTAATTTTAACCATTATCAACAGTTTTCAGTTGGCACATTCTGTGTTGGTGATTCCTTTTGTCTTCTTTCCTTATTGCACTTATTTTCCAGTGGTTCCTTGCCTATTTGTCTTTCCAAACATGGACTTCAGAAAACTGCAATCCCCCCATAATTTCTCTGCAAAGTAGTGCATCAGTATCAGTTTATGTCAAAAAAGAGCTCTAGGTCAGCCAAGAGAATGGCCACAGACTTCATCTGAGGCATTGCAGCCACTCACAAGAATTTCAGTGGTTTGTATTTGTCAGAACTGGTCCTGCCATACATCGCATCAAGCGTGGTGTTTTCAGGTGTAGAGCTTGCACAAGTTACAATACATTATCCAACCTTCTTAGTAATGGAAAAAGATACTCCTTTGCCCTTGAAAAACAGGAATCTCTTGAGCATATTTAAAGACAGAAAGAGCCAGGCCTGCAAGTGATTTCTGCTCCCCCCTCCCCCATCATCTGTTTTACACTGTAAATAATTTTCAATTGCCAAAATGTCATAGCAAATGAGGAGAAGAAGAAGTTTATAAAACAGCAGGAGCACAGGAATACAGAAGAAAGGAGGCTGATTTATATTTGTTACGTACATATGAAGGTAGGAAAAAATGTTGAATAACTGTTTTCTCCATTAGATCTTTTTCTCAGCTGTGTTTTTGGGGTTTTTTTGCACAGGGGTACTGTTGATCATATATTTTCTTGAAATGTAAAATAAGCACTTCTTGAACCCTGTGGTTAGAATTGCATCTGAGGCATTCCCATGAGTTTTTGTTTTCAGGCTTTCTGATGTCACCAGAATCAAATAATGGGAGTTCATGTACTTGAGCTTAATTCATTCCTTTTTTATCTTGATGAATTTTCAATGTGGGAGACATTTTTGATCCAGCGTCTGATTGGCTGCAAAAGAAAATTCCTTCCTGAGAGCAGTAGGTTTAACTGCTCACTTCAGTTGCTCGTTTTGCAATGTCCAAGCTGAGCAAATTGAACTGCTGTTCACCTCTTGTGTTCTGCTCACTGACCAAAATCTTCACAGGGTCACAGAGGAAAACAATTATTTGCCCTTTCTGTCAAAGCAGATGTTCCACTGAACTCCTCCTTGGAAGAAGAGGGGAGCTCAGGGGTCCACAGTAAAAAAGCATTAGGTCAAAAGCAGATTCAAGTTCCAGGCAGTTCTGAGACTCCTGTAAATAACCATCCTTGGAGAGTAATGAAATTTAAGAAGATAATTAATTGACAATATCTTTTTGATACCATTGAAATGTGCATTCACTACCAAAATACATTTCTTCCATTTAAACAAGCAGCTTTAGAAACACTACTTCATTTTATGGTGGCGTACCACAAACTCTGTCCCAAAGACACCAGAGGTAGATTAGGGGCTCATAGGATCTGTGCCTTCCCTGAGCAAGCGTGAGAATACCTCTTTGTAGGTAGTGTGCTTTCAGTATGGATTAATACTGCACCTAAAATACAGCAGGGTTGTTTATGGCAATAACCTCACAAGCAGAGGTCTTTTGACTGTATCAGCATAGGAAAACTCCTTTGTAACATTATTTCTACATATGACTTGTGTCATGCTCTCAAGTGAAATGTCATTATCACAATTTAAAATCGCTCTACTTGTAAGAAATGCAACTTCAGATATAAAACTTTCCACTGTTATCAGCTGAATGACCAACTTTCTGAATTACAAATGCATGAATCAGTGTCTTTTGAAGAGTTTTCTTTCACTGATAAGCCCTTCCTTGGCTCCAGCCCTGTAAGCACGTACATATGCGTCTATCTTATTGTGTAGTCGTGTAAACTTCCATGGATCTCTGAGTTACAAAAGCTCACTCAGTACAAAATTACTGACCTGATTACAGTCCTCATGTATTTGCCAAGCTGCACAGGCCAGGTTTGATGAAAAACTGTAAGAACCACCAAGTGTGTTTTCTTGTAATAAAAGCTCTAACAGTGCATACTGCTATGTCAGCATAGTTCAAAGGGGTAAATATGCAACATTGTGACATGTGTCACAATTTTTTTAAATTTAATTTTTATTGCAAGAATGTACAAATGCTGAATGGGGCTGGTTTAGTTTTTATGGCATGGTCAGTGAATATTTTCTCCTTTGAAAATGTTAAATTTTTTGCTATATTCCAGTTATATTTTAACTAGCATGAAATACTTCTTAATCTAGTAAGTAATTTCATCTCTTTATTTGGCTAAGTTACAGCAGAGTAATGACTATATATTGCTGCTCAATTTAATACTGGTATCAGCCTTTGTTTGGAAGAATGGAGTGTAAGAGAAGTAGTGTAAAACAAAAATGTGGCTGATTTTGTTACACAGTTTTTTCCTACCCATACCGTTTTCTTATATGGAATTCCTTGTTGAGAAGAATAAAAGAATATATAAAGCTGAAGTCTTTTCTTCTTTGACCCTTTATTCTTGGAATGACAGTTGTAGGACAACTGGGTAGAAGCAGGAAGACATTCTGACTCTGCAGTGTATTTACCAAGCAGTTTCTTTCTTCAGATATTCTCAAAATTTTGAAGTTCTTGCATCAAGTATTGTAAGCATGATTTTTTTTCACCTTTCTTCCATGAGGATTATTTAGAATGCCTGAGTTCAGATAATGTTCTGTCTTTGGTCTTCAGTATTTTTCCAAAGTATATTTCTCCCTGAATTACCTTTAGAAATGAAATTCCATGTGGATTCTTTTGTGCCATCAGATTAAATGCTTCATTCTCAGTATAAACTTCACTGGGGAAATATAAATTTAGGGAATATACAGTGAAAATACAATATTTCTAAACCATGCAGGAGGTACTTTTCTCCCAAATTGCAAAAATGTCTGTGGTATAGCAGGCTTTGTTAGTGCGTGATCTTATGGTTACTAAAAATGATGCTAAACCTTTTTGAATGGGTTCAGAAAACAATTAGACATATCCCACTTCTACACATAGAAGAAAAATCTGTTGGGGAACTAAACAAAAAGACAGCATTTCTGACTTGGGGGACCACTCAGCTGCACATGGCTGAAATCAGAGGGAATGTTCTGGAAAATTTTCTTGCTCCTTTAGTGCTCCAGCCCACCTGCACTTGGGCACTGGCTGAGGACTGGAGGTCAGGCTGGATGTGGGCTTTGCTCCAAGGAAGTTACAGCTAGTCCTCTTGATTTCTTTAATGTTTAGAAATATAGCATTAAAGACTAAGCTTGGACCCGGTCTCAGGATGAGTAGTCTCCTGTATTCTTTAACAGCCAGACCAAAGCATACATGGAATAATTTAGATTGGAAAAGCCCTCCAAGATCATCAAGTCCAACTGTTAACCTGGTGCTGCCAAGTCCAGCACTAAACCATGTCCCCAAGTGCCACGTGCTGCACTTGATCAGGTAACGTCTGGCAGCAGTTACTTTAATCGTGTTTGAGTGCATTTCTAAAACATATGTAAGCTGTTATGAGGAGCGGCAAAGTGTATTGCCATGTAGAGAAGCTCCTCAAAAAGAATAAAGGTTGATTTGAATTAGATCAGGATTCTTGTGGAGAAGAGCTAGGCTATCTCTTTAAATTAGTACTCAGGGTGTGGCCATTGTTAGAAATAACATCTGAGTTGAAATTCAGGTTTCCCTGAAAACTGACCTCTCCTATCATTTACAGATCAATAGTGAACAAGAACTTAAAAACTAAAAAAATAAAAAAGGAATTTAAATAACACTGGATCTCTTACAAAAAAAAAAAAAAAGGATGGTTTTAAAGTGTAGAAAAAAGCTGAGGAGACGTGTCAGATCAGAAGGCTCTAAGTGGAAGTGGCTTTTGTGGCCTGTATTTGTGTTTTATGTAAACAGCAGTCTGTCATCTGCCTCACAGAAATGCAAAACCTATAATAACTTGGCAAAGTTAACAGTTTTTCCTTTAAGAGGCCTAGTTTTGATACAGCACAGACACTCAAGACTGAGAGGATTGGGGTTTTTATCACATCCTAAGAGAACGATTGCCCTGCTGAGAGTTAAGGTTTCATCAAGCCTTGTTCAAAGCAGTAAAGTTTCTTGAACTGATTTTCACTGCATCAGATTTCCATGACTTTGAACCAAGGCTGAGAACTGTTTTATTGGAATGCATAAGAGGAAAGTGTTGTTTTTAGTTTTTTATGGCATGGTCAGTGAATATTTTCTCCTTTGAAAATGTTAAATTTTTGCTATATTCAGTTATATTTTAACTAGCATGAAATACTTCTTAATCTAGTAAGTAATTTCATCTCTTTATTTAGCTAAGTTACAGCAGAGTAATGACTATATATTGCTGCTCAATTTAATACTGGTATCAGCCTTTGTTTGGAAGAATGGAGTGTAAAGAAGTAGTGTAAAACAAAATGTGGCTGATTTTGTTACACAGATTTTTTCCTACCCATACCGTTTTCTTATATGGAATTCCTTGTTGAGAAGAAAAAAGAATATATAAAGCTGAAGTCTTTTCTTCTTTGACCCTTTATTCTTGGAATGACAGTTGTAGGACAACTGGGTAGAAGCAGGAAGACATTCTGACTCTGCAGTGTATTTACCAAGCAGTTTCTTTCTTCAGATATTCTCAAAATTTTGAAGTTCTTGCATCAAGTATTGTAAGCATGATTTTTTTTCACCTTTCTTCCATGAGGATTATTTAGAATGCCTGAGTTCAGATAATGTTCTGTCTTTGGTCTTCAGTATTTTTCCAAAGTATATTTCTCCCTGAATTACCTTTAGAAATGAAATTCCATGTGGATTCTTTTGTGCCATCAGATTAAATGCTTCATTCTCAGTATAAACTTCACTGGGGAAATATAAATTTAGGGAATATACAGTGAAAATACAATATTTCTAAACCATGCAGGAGGTACTTTTCTCCCAAATTGCAAAAATGTCTGTGGTATAGCAGGCTTTGTTAGTGCGTGATCTTATGGTTACTAAAAATGATGCTAAACCTTTTTGAATGGGTTCAGAAAACAATTAGACATATCCCACTTCTACACATAGAAGAAAAATCTGTTGGGGAACTAAACAAAAAGACAGCATTTCTGACTTGGGGGACCACTCAGCTGCACATGGCTGAAATCAGAGGGAATGTTCTGGAAAATTTTCTTGCTCCTTTAGTGCTCCAGCCCACCTGCACTTGGGCACTGGCTGAGGACTGGAGGTCAGGCTGGATGTGGGCTTTGCTCCAAGGAAGTTACAGCTAGTCCTCTTGATTTCTTTAATGTTTAGAAATATAGCATTAAAGACTAAGCCGGGACCCGGTCTCAGGATGTGAGTAGTCTCCTGTATTCTTTAACAGCCAGACCAAAGCATACATGGAATAATTTAGATTGGAAAAGCCCTCCAAGATCATCAAGTCCAACTGTTAACCTGGTGCTGCCAAGTCCAGCACTAAACCATGTCCCCAAGTGCCACGTGCTGCACTTGATCAGGTAACGTCTGGCAGCAGTTACTTTAATCGTGTTTGAGTGCATTTCTAAAACATATGTAAGCTGTTATGAGGAACGGCAAAGTGTATTGCCATGTAGAGGAAGCTCCACTCAAAAAGAATAAAGGTTGATTTGAATTAGATCAGGATTCTTGTGGAGAAGAGCTAGGCTATCTCTTTAAATTAGTACTCAGGGTGTGGCCATTGTTAGAAATAACATCTGAGTTGAAATTCAGGTTTCCCTGAAAACTGACCTCTCCTATCATTTACAGATCAATAGTGAACAAGAACTTAAAAACTAAAAAAATAAAAAAGGAATTTAAATAACACTGGATCTCTTAAAAAAAAAAAAAAAAGGATGGTTTTAAAGTGTAGAAAAAAGCTGAGGAGACGTGTCAGATCAGAAGGCTCTAAGTGGAAGTGGCTTTTGTGGCCTGTATTTGTGTTTTATGTAAACAGCAGTCTGTCATCTGCCTCACAGAAATGCAAAACCTATAATAACTTGGCAAAGTTAACAGTTTTTCCTTTAAGAGGCCTAGTTTTGATACAGCACAGACACTCAAGACTGAGAGGATTGGGGTTTTTATCACATCCTAAGAGAACGATTGCCCTGCTGAGAGTTAAGGTTTCATCAAGCCTTGTTCAAAGCAGTAAAGTTTCTTGAACTGATTTTCACTGCATCAGATTTCCATGACTTTGAACCAAGGCTGAGAACTGTTTTATTGGAATGCATAAGAGGGAAAGTGTTGTTAAATGATTCTACCTTCACTCTTGCAACTGCAGATTCCAGGGGGATTGGGTGGAATACACAGAGACCAGAATACAGGAAACTCTTAGCAGCCTTGGCTGATTGGGGTTGATTGGGTTAAAACTTTCTGGAATCATGTAAAATGAATCTCAAGTCAATAAAATGCTGATGGGAAAGATGATTAGTTTGAAGTACAATAAGCAGACTCTTTGTCATTTGGTTGACTCTGTAGCAAATGTGTATTTTTGTCAGTGGAATTGTATCAACATTCATTTTTCTTTGATTTCTGGATATTATTTTCAGTTTTCTTTTGAGGAGTGGCTTCACAATTTTTTTAGAAACCCCTGACTTGTTCCTGTTGGAATTTGCGTGTTCAGAAATTGGCCTTGTATCAGCCCATCACCTGTTAGCTGTTAAGAGTTTAATTTTCAAAGATGTGATTTCATCTCCCTGAAGACAAGGTGGACAAAGGGATTCGGTGCAACAGCAATGATTTAGCTTGCAATGTAAACCAAAAAAAAAAAAAAGAGAGAAAAAAAACATTTTGGGGATGAAGTCAGACCAAATGAATTTACTGTTTACATTGAGAAAGATTACAGCCTGGAATGCATGATAACCTAAAGGCTTTGTTATTTAGTCTTGAGAGGAGTTTTAGTCAATAATGACCAGTAATATTTTGTTTGAAAACTAGTGATAAATGAACTAGAGCACTCTCCAGGAGTGGGAGGAGAATGCATTTGCTTTTGTAGCATCCAGGTCTTCAGTTTCTACTGTGCCTTTTTTCTGGCCTAATAGTAATTAGTTTCATTTTAACCATGTGTTGTGTTCTGTTCCAGAATTTGCAAGTGTTGTGAAATACCAGTGTAACAATACTCAGGGCAGAGAGCAGCCCCCTGTGAAACAGGGAAATGCAAGTAGTGAAATTGGGAAGTTAGTTAGTAGAGTGTCTAAGAAATGACCACGGTCTCTGAAAGTAAAGGATGAGGAAAACTAAAATCTGAATCCTGAATCCTGAAAACTTCATCCAGATGAGGTTTCTGTGGAGACTTCTGACACTTTGTGGTTGTGTTTGAGTAGGAAATATCTTGAGAACAGTTTTTCCTGTAGTCTTATCTCAAGCTTAAATATGAAGATACACAACTAGTTTGCTTTTCTCCTTTAAAAATATTTAACTGAACTTTTAAAAACCTCAGCTGAAGAAAAGCAGTTTTGGTCCAAGTGCTGAGAACAGGCTTAGACCAGTTTTCACTACCCATATCCCAGTTGTAACTATTACCAAGAAGTTTTTCAAGTGACCTAAATGAAAACTGCCTTGGTGATACATTTTAAAGAAAATTTCTTAACTTTTAGGATTTCCCACTCAACACTTCTACTTTAATAATGACTGGATGGAAGAAAAATATGGATCATGAACTATGTCTTTTAAATCAAATTGACATGCTCACAGTATAGTCAGATTTCTGAGGCATCCTTTTGTGATATTAAACAGCTGTCCATACATGAATATATCACATGCTGGCATTGCATTCCTAATTAATTTTCTTTTCCTAATTATACAGCTCTCACACCTTTTTCTGGTTTGTTTTATATCTGTACTTAAAGTGGTAAATGTTGGTTTGCATTTCTGTTTGAAATTATTCAAAAGCACAGAAAATGTCATTTGTGCAGATGGAGTTTCTCTTCATCTTAAGCTGATTTCAGTATGTAGTAGTTGAAGGATACCTTCCAAACCATATAATATTGAAAAACTTGGGATTTTTCTTCATTTTTTAAAAACTAGAGCTCTTCATGTTCTTTAGTTCTGTAAAGTAAGTCTTGCAGTTGCCTGCTGCCTGAGTGGTAGTGATGTAATTATTCTCTAGGGGGGAAATGCCTTGAGTAAATATATGAAACGAATGGAATAGACATTATGCAACTTCCATCCTTTTTGTGAGGCCTCATTTTTGTAAAACATTTTTGTTTTGGTCTTCTGGCTGGATAAATACAAGCTGAGTGAAACCTGATGTCATGGAAGCTCTTAACACTTTCATTTACCTCAACAATTCTAAGCAAAGCTTTCTCTCTTGACCCTGCTTGGTTGTTGGAGTTGATTTTTAAATGTCTGTTTTCTCCTACGTGGGAAGATTGCTTTTAATGAAACAGAACTCCTCAATGACTCAAACCTTTGAACCTGGTAGAATGACACTTCCAAAGTGATGGGTTGACCTAAGAGTTCAAGTCCAGTCTCAATTTTAAATACTTTTTTCCACCTACTCCTTTTTCCAGCTAAATCCACATTACTCTTCTGAAAATTAGAGATATCTAGATTTTCCTCCAATTTAAAATTGATTTTTAAAATGGGCAAAACACCATTTAAATCTCCAGAATTAAACCAGCATTAAACAGATGTGAAAGTAGTACTGTCTGCAAGAAAAATCCAGGCAAGTAGTCTGAATCCTGTCTGTATCCAGAAAATCTTCATTACCAGCATTTCTAAATGCTCTGATCTGTTGGATTTTGATTAGGTTTGTCTCTTGTCGGTTCTAAATCAAAAAGCTGTTGCCTGTGTTGGCTTCAGTTTGAATACTTCCTAATCCTCTGTTTATAGATGGGAGAGTCCCCCTCTGACCAGACTTGTGTACATAGTTGAGTTTGGCAGTTCTCAGTGCTATGGGTCTCTCTGCATGTACAAGCAATACTTGATTGTTGTTGGAGCACTGAGGAGAAGAAGGCCAGAAGAGAAATTCCACCCTCCATGGCCTCCTCTCTCCCTCTCCCCAGGCTCCTCTTTTGTGGTCCTCAACACCAGTGCAAAGCGTTCCCTTCCTGAAGAGGAAGTGGGGTACCTCAACTTCCCTGAAGGACCATTAGAAAACTGTAATTTCAAAATGAGTTTCCTGTCCAAGGAAGAGGGCTTAGCACTTACAAGAACAGTTCTCTACTGTACAAGGCAGACATTTTAGTTTTATGAGGAACAAATAAAACATTCCTGTGTGCTTTACAGGCATAACACTTTCTTAGAGTCTTTAGTTCCAGAATGCCCTGTCTGCATAGCTGTGCTGATCAGTCACAGGGAGTAACACGGCCTGGCTGTTCAGCAGGGCTGGAAAGCAGGAGAGGTGGGGGAGCAGGGACAAACCAAAAAACAGCAAAGCCTTCCCTTTCTTTTTAGCTGGGATTAGGTCTGAGGTACAAACAGTTGCATTCCTGGTGTGAAGAGGTGGAGGTGGTGGTGTTACTCAGTGACAGAGCCTTGCAGAGGTCAGAGGGGATGCCTGGGGTGCACCCAGGGTTTCACCGTGTCCTCTGAGAGATGAAGCAGGGCTTTGCCACCACAGGCTGCAGGCAGCAAAATCTCACATGTCTGAGCTGGACTTGCCAGAAGTATGTGAAAGGGATTATGCCAACTTAATTCAGTGCTTTGGAGGTGTGGAAAGCGTGGGCAGGTTGACCTTACCTTGCTAATCCAGCTTTAAAAATAAATTAAAGCAATTGTTGTTAGCATGAAATGTTGAGTTACTTTGGGGTTTAGACTTAATATTCTGCCTCATGCTATAATAAAGTTAATTGTGTGCTTTGAAGAACACAAAAATGGTGAAAACACACCAAAATCCTCAATGAAGTTTAACTTCAGAATATCCAGAAGCAGCTGAAAGTTTTCCAGTAAGCATCATAGCTTACTTGTTATGGGACTTAGGATGAAAAATAACTGGTGAGTCATGTTAAATTCAGTCTAATGAGAAGCTGTAGTCTGTGCTATATAGTATTACTGAAGATTTACTGTGTCCTATGGTAAAGGCATGTGGTCACATGAACTTTGATTTTAGTCTTTTTTGTTTCCAGGTTAACGCCTTAATTCAGTTCTCTTTGCCTCTAAATCAAGCTTACAGGAGAGCTCTTATGGTGTAGTCAGTTCTTAAATGTGAAATCAAGCTCATATATTACTCTAATGTTACAGTTTAATATTAGTGTGTAATAGATGTAAAAAAAGACATTTCCCTTTTTTTTTCCTCTTTTTCTCCACTTGTTACCAGATATGCAAAAGGAAATCTACCAAGTGCAATAGTGAGACACAGAGAGGGAGATGAAAGGTTAGGTATAATGGAGACAACAGTAGCACATAATTGCTGAGTCTGATAAACATGTTATGTCATTTTTTTTAATTGTTCCCTAGACTTCCTTGTAATTAATTGCATCCCTGACCAAGGTTGTTGAGCTGCAGATAAATCAGTTAGCAGGCAATGCTCTAGTCTTTCTCTTCAAAGATCCTTGCATGGGGAGCAAGTTCATCTTTCCTAATTCAATAAAAGCCATTGAATGCCTTGCTGTTAAACATTATTTTGTCAGTGCTGGAAATATCTTCTAAGGAATAATTTATGAGGACCAAACAAACATGATTCATCAATTACTTTTTCTGGTTAGAAACTTCTTCTCAGATAGAGAAAAAAATCTTTAAATGAGTGTAGTAGCAGAATTTGTATTTTTAGTGTCCTAACTTGGATGTGTGCTTACATGGTTCCCTAATGCTAAAAATGAGTCATTGAGAACAGTGTCTTTTCCAGTAATAAAAAAGTAGAAGTGATACAAGCCAGAACTCACATTTGACAGATCTGAGAAAAAGACCTATAGAATTTGTGTATCTACTGTACTCAGTCCACTGATAGGAGAGGGGTCCTAAGAGATGAGCACACAGAAGCCTTGAGAAGAACACTGAAAAGTGAGGAATCTAGGGAAACTACTTCAAAAGAATAAAAAAAAATTTCTAGTTTAAAGCACAGGACTTAAGTGTGCATTTGTTCTTCAGTGAATAGACATACAAAAACAAAATGATAATTTTAGAGTTAGATGTCTATTGCAGGTATTGACAGCAGTTAGGAGTAACATGATGTAATTCCCATAGCTTTTTGCATGGATGCTAAATAACACAATGACTTTTCTTAATGACCACACTGTAATTAAAAGGAGGTTACTTTTTCCCCAGCGGAAATTCTGGAATTGGCTGGAAATGCTGCAAGGGACAACAAGAAGGGTCGAGTCACTCCTAGACACATCCTGTTGGCTGTAGCAAATGATGAAGAATTAAATCAGGTAAGAAAAACCTCTGCTATTTGAAGGCCAGGATTTCCTTTAGGTCTTCTTAAATTGTCTTTTCATTTAGCTGCCTTGTATCTCAAGACCTCTACTTAATGAGCAGCACACCAGGAAACACTCACTAGCATGCTAGCTGTGTAACTAACTACAGCTTAATTACGTATTTCAGCATTCCTAAAATGTGTAAAAATGCAATGGAGACATAAAATGATGTTTGCTAGCACTATTACAACCACTTCTGTTGGACTGGAGTATTGTCATAAATTCTTCAAGGACGCAGAGAAAATCCTGCAGATGCTGTTTTTTTGTTTGTTTTTAGTTTCCCCATTAGACAGCTGAAGACTCAGTGGGACCTATCCTGTTCTCACTGAAGTCTGTTATAATGACCACAGAAAAGCTCTGAACTCTTGTAAGTCTGTGTCCTTTCCAGACTTAAAGATGCCTTTAACCTGACCATAAAAAAATTTGGCATTATTTCAGTGCTGTGGTGTCAGCCAGAGGCAGTGGCTGGGATTTATGTACCTTTGTGTGAGGTGTGTAAAAACCCCTCTGAAAAGATACTTTTTCCAAATCTGTGTATCAAGATGGAAAAATAATATTCCCCCAAGCACCTTTCTTCTGGTTTTGCCTGAAATTTGGTAATACTTTTCCATTTATTATCCCTTTGTAAGCTTGGAGCCTCACTGAGTTGAGATTGGGGAGCAGTAAATATGAATCAGAAGGTGGGACTTTGATGTCACTGTCTGAATCCTCCTGAATAGTGAATTAGTCCCAGTTAGAAGTATAAAAATGAGTTAAACTGGTTTTAAATACAGAACATGATGTATTTCACTTCTGCTTTTAAAGGCTTGAGTAAACTGCACACTTTTGAATATTGATCTTCAACTGCATATTTTTTTGAAGACAGGTATAGAGATTTGTATAAATGTTGCCCTCCATTTTGAAGTTTCTTTTTCTAAGAAAAAAAACTTTTTAATAATACAATTGCAGGAAAATGCAGCATTTGCGACATATACTAGGTTCTTCACAGTGTGGCACTGATGTAGTCTCACCCCTGGACTTTGGGGTCCTATTTTTCTCTCACAGGCTGCCCTGCTGGACCCTCAGGTGTGTGCCTGGGGCTGTCTTGTTTTTCCTCATTGGGTAACAACAGCCTTCATGGCGTGGATTCAGAGAAACAGATCCCAGGTGAGCCCTAGGGATGCTGACAGTGACAAGCAGATGTGCAAGAAGAACACATGCTCCATTTATAGTTAAAATCAAGTGTGTGGTCAGCTCCATTTAATGCATTTTTCATCTCTTCTTCAAGGATAATGGTGGAGAAATTCAAGGCAGTATACAAAATTTGCAGTAAATCCTATTTTCTATTTATCAGTGAGTAAATACTGGAATTTGTCATGTACAATTTTTTTTATTTATTTTTGATTAGCTATTGAAAGGGGTCACCATAGCCAGTGGTGGTGTGTTACCCAATATTCACCCAGAGCTGTTGGCAAAGAAGCGGGGATCAAAAGGAAAACTGGAAGCCATCATCACTCCACCCCCAGCAAAGAAGGCAAAGTCTCCATCACAGAAAAAAACTGTATCAAAGAAAACAGGTGGCAAGAAAGGAGCAAGGAAATCCAAGGTAATGTGTCTATTTTAAACCCAAAGCTTGCCAGCAGTAGCTGCAGGGAGCTTCACACTGGGTCAGCTCTCTGTTGCATGTGTTGTTACCAATGGTGATTTCAGCCACAGTGTGAGCAGGGGAAGACATGCTCTGCCCTCTCCATGGTGCATCTGGAGCCTGAACACCCTCAGGAATGGCCCAGGTGTGCAGCACAGACATAAATACTCTGTTCTTTGTAAGAAATATTCTGAGCTGGGCAGAGGGTGTGCTAGGAGACAAGAGGAAAGCGTCTGGGGGCTGTACTGGTCATGCCTTACAGGTTCCAGTTTGTAGGAGTAGGAAATCTTTCTGATGTGTACATGTGTATCCAAGTATGTTTTTTCTTTTGCAAAGCAACTACAGTTAAGCAATAAGTTTGGCAAGTAGGAAGAAAAGTACAGGAATTTCACATGAAATGGACAAGGAATGTGAAAGTTCTCTCTGGGTCAAGGAAAACATCTTTATTTATCCTGTTTCTGTTTACTTGGTCTCTCTTCCGATTATTTCACTCTTTTGGTTTTTTGAGCTGTTGAATTTAGTTTTCTTCCCCAGAACACCTATTAGTGGACATTTCAAATGCAGTGCTTCCAATAACCATGCACTAATAATTCCCCTAAATCTGGAATTTTCTTGCCCTGCTTGATTACAAAAGCAGGAAGTCTGTTGTGGGGTTCTGTTTTTCTTCCACACAATAAACTGTATTGTCTGCTTTCTATATTGGTATTTGGCTAACAGTAAACTCCTAGGGAATTGAAATAAGACCCATGAAAATCTAATTTTCAAAACACTTTTGTAAAGTAAAGCATGGTTACAGCTTCTAAAAGCACAATGTACCCTTGCATCAAAGTAATTTTAGTTCTTCGGCTTCAGACTTAATTTATATACTTTGGAAAGGGACACAGTGGCTTGCTCAGTGTTCCAGGTGTCCTTTTTTTGCTTCAACACAGATATTGCTGAGGCACCAAATATTTATATGAAATTGTAAGTAATAATTTTATTGAAAATGTGCAATTGGCACCAATTGAGTTTATAACCACAGCCTTTGTGAATGTATTTCCTTTTCAAAATGTTTGAATCCTCCTTTTTGTTCAGTAAACCAATTAATTGCTGAAACCTGTTATCTCACTGCAGTAATAAAGCTGAAAAAAAGAAATGGTGGTTGAGGGAACTGCTCTCTCCTCCAGCAGTTTCACTGGGAATGAAAGTAGGTGATGATGGAAAATTGTTCAGCCCATTTCCTGCAAGCACGCAGATAGAAAGTAGATGTATTCTCCTGACACTGCTTCTAAGGACAGCCACATTACAAAGGAGAATTTCCAAAAATAAGTCTGTGAAATCTGGGAGCACCTCCCTTCACAGATAAAATTTATTCTCTGACAAGTCAGTTTCTAGTTTACAATTAGTGTCTGCCCACACAGAAATCTGTAATCTTTGTCCACACAAGCCATTAGAAAGCTGTTAAAAGTTTGAGGCTGTTTCTATGTTCTCCTGCAACATTTAAGACAACTGTCATCTGAAGTGTGTGCTGTTGTGGGCAAGAGGAGGCACCTGTAGATCTGCAGACGTTGAGGTTGTTTTTCCTATTGCTCACTTCAGCTCTTATCAGGCACTTTGGCTGGAGTACAGGATAAAATCCAACACCACTGTTTGTACAGGCATTTTATTGCCTGCTAAGCATTTAGTGCATGTCATATATCTTAATGTCATTTAACTGTTTTTCTCTGAGCCTTGAGTTAACTAATTAACTATATTTCTGGAAGAAGAAGCAGGGAGAAGTGAGCAAATCAGCCAGTGCTGACAGTACAACAGAGGGAACCCCTGCAGATGGTTTCACAGTCCTGTCCACCAAAAGCCTGTTTCTTGGCCAGAAGGTATGATCCTGCATTTTTATAAATTAGTACCTATTTTTCTGTGCTGCTTAGGGAACAGCCCCTTCCTACTCCCCCCTTTTCCACAAAACATCTAGGTACAATGGACATTTCCCCACTGAGCAATCATGGAGATGTGTGATATCAGTTTTTATCATCAAAGAAATTCTCTGAAACAACTTCTAGAGCATTTTAAACAGTACATAAATAAGTCTTCATGTGGCTACATAATTAAATACCTAATTAGAAGGAAAGCCTGTGTGCTTGTAATCTCTCTTTCATAAACAACATAATTGTTACAGATAAGCATCTGCCAAAGAGATTATTCTAAGCATAAAATGTATTTTTTCCAACAGTCAGCCCACTTCATTGCTGATGTAAACGATTTACAGGTTTTTATCAAAACCTATTTTAGACATTTGTTCATAATAATGTTCTTATGCTGTGTTCTGCTTTGTGATTTACAGAAGTTAATGTTGTGTAATAATGAATGATGCTTTTATGAAAAGCTAGAGATCAACAATTCTTTTTTTCCCTGTGAATATGATTTGGGATGTGGGTTGGTTTAATACAAATACATATCTGCTTAAAGAGTATCCATTTAAAGAGATGAGTCATTAAATTAATTTGGTCTTTTATCCTGAAACCTGCCTTTAATATGTGATGCAAAATTTTCTTAAGCAAAACTGCATCTTTCTGCTATCATTCAGTAATCAGATCATTGTGTTGTAAGCCATAAAAGATGAGCCATTGTCCACTGTGGAATGTAACTCCTCTGACTCATTTTTATTTCATACTGAGGTTGTTCTCCATTTATCCTCCAGTTTGTTTGCCAAGTAACATGCATGAGAGTAACATTTTTTTCAATATTTCTAATTTTCCATATTTAATTTTACAGCTACAGCTAGGTGGCTGGTTTGGTAGGGTTGGTTTTTATTTTACTCCTATTAAGGGGGTGATTTTTCAAAAACATTTTGATGACTAAATTAGAACCCAAAATTTATAGTCTACATTACTGTTTCAAGAATGCAAGTAACGTCAGACCTCTGGAGCTGATTTTGAGCTCATTTTAGTTGCCAAACCTGTAATGAGACCTAGTGTTGTGTTCCCGCAAGACTGACCCAGCAAATCAGTGGGGCTTTGCTGTTGGGCTCAGTGGAAGAAAATCATGAACTCCAGGACTGCTTTAAGCTGTGGTGGGCAAAGCCAGTGTCTGTGATACAGCTTCCCAGTGAGTCCCAATACTGGGGAATGGACTTTCTGGCTTTCTCATTCACTTGAGTCCAGCCCCCTGAGGAAATTGCTGGTGTGACACATCCATCCCTGCACTGACTCCTTGTCAGTTAGCCCTGGACATGAGAGGGACCAGGTGTCAGCATTTTGTTGTAACACATAATGAAAAGAGAAATTAAAAGAAAATGAAAACCTGTTTGTCTCCTGTGAGGGAACGCTCCAAATCAAATAGATCGTGTTCTGAGGGTTAGAGAAGGCATTTGGAGAATTGCTGCTGAGATCAATCAATCAGGATCGTTCAAACCTTCTGTGGCATTCTTGAACACTTTTCCAGCACATCTGTTTGGTTTGCAAAACCATTGTCTGCCAGACCAGAAAATCCTTTGCTAAATGCAGAGAAGGAAGAAAACAATCTTGGTTTTGATATCACATCATTCATAAGTGTTTAATGGAAATAATGTTTTAGCTCCATGTTTATGGAAGACAAGGAACTTACTTGCAAGAGCAGCTCTTCATCCTTCTAATAACCCTAAATTTAATTTGATGCAAAAACCACAAATGAGAATGTTGCAATCCTGTGTATTGTTCAGTTTTTAAAATTACAGTTATTGCATTAAATGTGTAGGTAACTGCTGACATTCAGCTGGAAATTCTTAGAGGTCATGAAATGGCAAAGAATCCTTCAGTTATACCTGTAGAAGTTTATTAGTGCCACATTAATTATTAAAATCTAGTTAATAAATATGTAAATGATGGCACACCCACAAGTGACATCCCAGTGGAAATGTGGCATTGTGCACATTGAGTAGTTTGTTTTTCCTGCGAGTATTACAAAGTAGAGGCAGAGTTGTAGGAACTCAAACCTAAGCTATAAGGTTTAGACTTTCCAAGAGACCTCAGCTTTTGGTCTGCACTAGGCATCTTCAGTTTTCAGTATGAGACTCATACCAGAAAAAGCTTCAAGACTTTTAAGGTAATTTTGTCTGAAATTAGAAATGCCAGGCTTAGCTTAGAAAATATTCATGGATGTGCAAAGTGCCATCTGCATTTTATCTAAATAATATTTAATTGAAATGTCACCTGAAGTTATGTCCATTCTTTGTTGCACATGTGTATGCAAGTTGTACCTATTTATTTTTTTTAAAGTGGTCCTTTAGGGGATTACTTCTGCCTAATACACACTTCATACTGTTGGGTAGTGAAATTGAGCAATTACTCATTGGTGGATTTAATTCCACAGGAAAAAATCTGATTTTTTTAATTTGTTTTTGGCAATTGGATAGCTAACAGTGCATTGAGCAGTAAATGCAGAATTTAGTAAAATAATACTTAGCTGCCAACACATGCTATCAGTCATGGGCAGCTTTTTAAGCATTTTCTTGTTGTTGCTAAATTGAAACTTTAATTACCAGCTGGCTGTTACATAAATCCCATATATGAGTAGGCTCAGGGATAGATTTAAGGTCCAAAACAAAAACAGTCTGCACCTGATAGATCTGGGGTAAAAACTTGTAGAGCACAGAATTAGGAATCAAAAAAATCACAGAATGAGCAAAATATGTTTAGGAACATACTGTGATCTCCACAAAACAGTCGTGGTGTGTGCATGTGTTTTGCTGTTGTTTTTTTTAATTTAAAAATTCATTACTTTTTTTAACATTTTGGTTTGATTTGATTTGACTGGTTTTTTAAACAGCAGTTGCTTGTAGTCAAACTCAAGACTCAAACTCCAGTATGAATAACTCACCACGTGTGAAGTATTAAAGGATTCTAAACTATTTGGAAAGGAAGCTTTCTTAGATTTTATTACAAATTCCCAAACAGACACATACTTAAACAGGGCTGAATTACACTCATTTTTAGTCAGTCACCCTAGTTTGAGGTAACATAGTTTACTCAAGCAACATATGCAAATTATATGAAATTGCAGGCTTTTAAAAAGAGAAAGAAGGTCAATTCATAGAATGAAATGAATGAAATGGAAATATTTTTTTCAGAAAATTTAAATATAGGGATGGTGGCCTTCTTAAATGTCCCATTTACTTGTATGGGTTTCATGGACTGGCTCATATTCCCTGTTAATAAATTAACATACACAAAGAAATTATTTGAAGAGTTAACTTTAAGAACGTGAGCTACAACAAACAAGAGATAAAATTCTGATATGGATGATATAAAGTGCCATGCCTGAAGATGAATGTTATGCTTTGTAGGCTGAGGGCTTTGGATTAAAAGGAAAGCCTGGCCTAACTGCAGCTGGTTGCAGGAACTGCATAAATGAATGAGAGCTTTCCTCCTTCATGGTTGCTCTCCGTATCACCCAAACAGCTACTGGAAAAATAATTTAAAATACATATTGTAAACTCAGGCATTGGTTTTGTTGCAGCTAATGTATTTCCCCAAATGAAAAAGTCTGGAAAATCTTTTGCACTTTTAAATTATTTAAAGTTTGTCAGTGGTAAACATGGTTTATGTGAAATCAGGCTTCCAACAGAAGCTATGAAGCAGTGTTAAACCTGCTCAAACCCTGGTTAGAAATTTCCCATACCTGCAGTTTTGACCTTTGCCAAGTTTAGCATTCCCATTAGGTCACATGAAATTTTAGAGTTGGTTTTGTGTTGTGGGTCACATCCTATGAGGAGACCCCCAAACTGTCTCTTAAGAACACATAGTGCAGATGTGAGATCAGTCTCTAGAGCTCTGTGCTGCCTCCCACAGTTCCCTGTGTGCCTCAGGAGAGAGGAGAAATCTTCCTGTGATTACAGGAGAAATCCTCCTGATTTAGAACAAGAAAGAAATTGAAAGACATGCTTGAAATATATAGGGGTACCTAGAGGAGTAAATGAGCATTAATGGGTGGGTTTAAAAATCTCTGCTTTCATAAGGGACAAAAGGAAGTAAAGCAAACAAAATAAAAACTAGAAGCAATAAGCATGTAATATCATGTGCCTGCTTATGGTACCTCACCAGACATTCCCAAAGGCTGCAGAACTGTAATGAGGACTGAAGTGCTTTAATACAGAACATGGTGACCACTGATAAGGAAAGAAAAAAACCATGTCCCCTTGTTGGGATGGAGGAATTGCTGGAGACAAGTGTCTGCTTTCTCAGAGATAGGTTCCTGTTTGCTGGCTTAAAGAAACGAGCAGCAGCAGCAGCTTTGATCCTCTTTCAGTGCAGAAAGCACATCCCTGTAATTGATGCTTAAGGGATGCTTAGGGTGTCCTTCATCTCTATACTTGGGGAAGAAACAAATACCCTCATTTGATGGCAAAATTAGAATCACAGAATAGTTTGGAAGGACCTTAAAGCTCATCTCAATCCAACCCCCTGCCATGGGCAGGGACACCTTCCACCAGACCAGATTGCTCCAAGCCCCATCCAACCTGGCCTTGAACACTTCCAGGGATGGGGCAGCCACAGCTTCTCTTGGCGACCTGTGCCAGGGCCTCAGCACCCTCACAGGGAAGAATTTCTTCCTCATATCTAATCTTAACTTCCCCTCCTTCAGTTTAAGGCCATTCCCTTTGTCCTGTCTCTCCATGCCCTCATGAAAAGTCCCTATCCAGACTTCTTGTAAGCCCTCTTTAGATACTGGACAATAATAAGAATCCCAAATAGTGATCAGTGTAAAACCAAAATAGAGCTTACTAGTTGGTTCATTCATGTTCTCCCGGTATGAACAATGTTTGAGTCTTGTGTTTGAATTTTTTTGGGCTAATATCCCTTGATGACCTGCCTTTTATTTTGCATATTTGTTTGCAGTGATGCTATCTCCATCTGTGTTGCAAAGCTCACTTTTCTGCAGCTTCTCTGTGATTTCCCAGCTGTCCTGTTATTTCCCACCTCATGCTTTTCTTTTCAGCTGAACCTTATTCACAGTGAAATCAGTAATTTAGCCGGCTTCGAGGTGGAGGCCATTATCAATCCTACCAATGCTGACATTGACCTTAAAGATGACCTAGGTAAATGGGGCATGGGTTGACACAACTAACGGTCACATGGAAATTATGGAACCCAGAATTTACTCCCTAGGGCTTCAAACCTTTAATCAGAGCAGAAATTCAAATCTTGCAGGTCCTGCTTTGTTGAAGAACTATATTCAAAACACTTTTTGACCAATTCTGAACACTTGCAGCTATTGCTAGTCTTCAAGCTGATTTCAGTTCAAAAATTTTAAATTCTTTTCCATAATGATCATATGTGACTGTTAGCTATTTTTGGGGGGTTTCTTATTTGGATACTTTGAGGACTAAAATACTTTTTTGTCAGGTTTTTCTCAAAATAAGCGGTTTCTCCATTCTACCTGCAATCTTAAGGGTTTTATTTCAATACTTAGAGTAGGCTTAAAAATTTTGGTAAGGGCTTATTACTTTATTAGCTGTCCCCAAATCTTCCGTAACTTGATTTGATGTTTAGTTCAGTCAATAATTTGTTTCCATTATGTTTCAGTTCTTCCCTGTCACTTTTACATTCAGCTGGAAACAAATACTGATACCAAGAGTGAACTATCATGGGTGGAGAATCGCTTTTGAAGCTTTTTTCTTGTTTCAGATTGATAAGAAATCAAAAACTCCTTCTTTAATAGAAGTTTATTCTTCAACAAAACAAAAATTGCCTTTCATGCATTATGTACTGCATTCCCTTCTTATTTGAGTAGACCTGCTGCTGTCTTTTTTTGAAACTTCCTTAATGGAATACAACCCATAATTCTAATACTGCTGCATTTCCTATGGGAATGTAGAGAAGTAACTTCACAAGAAAAAAGGTCTAAGAAGGCTAATTTTTATATCAGCCTTTCTTAGAAATACATATATTTCTGCAAGTGTCTTGCCATTCCAGCATATAATTAAAAGATATGCCTTACTTTGAAACTGTACAAACAATTTGTATATTTTAAAACAAATTCTGTACAACCCTGGCAGCAAATATAGTTTCCTACATGTGAAGGAAACTGGCATTTTTAGAAACAAAATGATGAACGGCTTTACATATGAGAATCAGTGGCTGTCAGCTTATTAGTGCTGACAAAATGGAGAAACTAATTATTTTGTTTGTCTTTATGATCCTGAATTTCTCTTTTTTAAACAGATTCCAAATTTTAATGTCATGCTCTGTGGGGAACTGGTTGTTCTAGGTTTCTGCAAAGTGAAATGGGGCATTAGCTGATTTTAAAACTTTGGAAATGATCTCATGTTATTGCTCTGACTTGTCATTTTAACATTTATTTGATCATGTCATACTCAATATTCCTCCTCCTGCTCCCTACACCCCTTTCTCTACACACACCTGCACACACAACTCAGCATACTCCTTTGGCGCAAGGTTTGGAGATGTAAAGGTAGGAAAATATGGACGTTGGTACATGTGTAAATGTAGAGCCTGTGCTGGGTCTCTGTCCAACGTGGTTGATATACATCTGTTTACCTGTTGTAGTTGCAAGTTGTACAGGCTGACATTGCCACGATCGACAGTGATGCTGTCGTTCACCCGACAAACTCTGACTTCTACACCGGTGGTGAAGTAGGTAATGGCAAGTTCAGTGCTGCAGTTCGTATGTGTGTGCATGGTCAGCAGCCACCAGCTTGTTGTAGCTATGCAGATCTGCATTCATTTCTCACTTCCAGCAGTCCCCACTGATCCTAACAAGAAATGAACGATTACAAATCTAGTGGGCATTTTTGGTTTTTGTTGCCAAATCAGCCTTTCAGAAGTAATCATGGAGTGCACCACCAAAATTGAAGTGCAGGAACAGTGCGTTAAATGCAGGCACGTGACCAAGGAAAATGAATTACACTAAATGAATTACTGTTGGTTTGACAAGTGCCTGGTTTGAATGTGGTTTGAGTCTTGATCTTTAGATTTTAACCAGTTCCAGTGCACCCTCTCCATGCCAAGTTTCAGATGTTCATATCTGGATTCACAGGATCTAACCTGTTTATATTTTCCAAACTCTTAAGATTATCCTTATGGACCGATAACCTTCCTAGCCCTGCTCTATGGTCCTCAC
The DNA here is from genome assembly GCA_024865655.1 of Emberiza elegans. Classification (NCBI taxonomy): domain Eukaryota; kingdom Metazoa; phylum Chordata; class Aves; order Passeriformes; family Fringillidae; genus Emberiza; species Emberiza elegans. The sequence continues at coordinate 1,250,665 of JALJVW010000797.1, forward strand.
ACCCACAAGCCTGGGCTCGGGCTGCACACACATCAGTCACCTGAGCTACAAGGATGAGAGAAGGCATGACAGGAAACAGGAGAGACCTCTTAATTCAGCCATCTTAACTGTCCCCTGAGTAACTCTTCTCCTAGCCTTTCTCTTACCCCTCTCATATGCAGAATTTTGAAGGATTTTATAAAAGAATAGGAGTACTTTGATTGAACTGCCTTGGTAATTTGAGAAGGCAAATCAGAACTTGGGCCAAATGTAGAAGTTGCTGGCAGTGCTTAAGAACAAGTCAGCTGATCCCAGCCTCTGTTCTGCATCTCTCTGTGAGAATGGGCTCCCCCCCATGCCTGAGGCCTTGTTTTCAGTACTGACTTGGAGGAGCACTCATCCTGCACCACCTGTTTTTTCTGAAAGGGCTGTATTCTGAGTAACAAGCAGAGAAATACAGCTCTGGTTGACCTGCTGGGGCAGAAGCACTGTGACTTTGCTGGCTAAATAATATGCAGAGTGTCATAGTAGCCTGTACCTGAAGAATATGCTTCCAAAGTCTGTCAGACCCATTTAGCCAATGTGCCTGTCTCCTACCCTGTGACAAAGAAATGCTTTGCTACTCTGCAGAGAAAATTGTCTCTTGAAGTTGGACTGCTTATTCCTTAGTGTAGGTTCCTGTTGCCTCTGACTGCTGTAAGAAAGAATAGAAGTGCACAAATGCTTAGCTTCCAATGATTAACTTTTACCCATCTAAATTTTTTTTAATTTTTTGTTGGTTTTTTCCCTAACAATTTAAGTGTATTGGGGGCTTATCCTGAGAATTTTAGAACCTAAATTTCTGCTAACGCTGTTTTCAACACTGATACCAATGCCTGCTTGGAAAGCATGAGATAATGATCTTATTCTCATGGGAGTGACACATATTTATGCTTGTGAGCAAATAAGCTACTAACCTTGAAGCTGTGAAGCAAGACTTCCCTCAAGAAACTTGCTGGTGTAGTGGAAAATAGTTAAATACAATCTGTCCTTTGCCAGATTAAGCTAATTTACAACAGAGATGTCAAGCATGATTTCAATATAAACCCTCACTATTAATCAGAAGAAGAGCATAAATGAGGAGTAAATGCAGAATATTTCACTCATTCATACCAAATATTACTTTTTCTCTTCTTTGTACCAGATCTGCAAGAAGAGAGCTCAGTGGAATAAACTGACATGGTTGTTCGTTGCTTTTAATTATAAATTAATTCCCACTAGAAGGGAAAAAGCTGATCCTTCTGGATTGAATTAAACCAAACTAGGCTAAATTCCATTAAATGTACAACAGCTTTGCAATGGCAAAGAAATGACCTACTTAATAGAACTTTGCTGTCCCTAGGTTCTGCACAAGGCTTAATTATGTTTCCCCTTGAAACAAGAGAAATTAAGGATTTTGAATGTCATGGTTTTAGGACTGATCAGAGTCCATGGACTCATGAGGAATATAACTGGCATATATATAAATATAAATAGGAATGATATGGAAATATATGCAACAAAAATATAACTGGAATGGAAGGCTGTTTCATTCCCTCCCCATTCCTTCTCAGTCAGAGTGATTTTATAAGACCCTGGAGTCAGCCACATCTGCTGGATGGGCTCAGCAAAGGGCACAGAGTGTTGTGTTTTACTCACTGCCTTTGAAGGGCAGAGTGCTTCCAAGCACCTGAGTGCTGCTCTGGATCTCCTTTCCCAGCACTCTCCTAAGACACCTTGCTGCTACCAAAAAAGCCATTACTGTCTTTTCTAAGAGATTTGCAAGGTGATCCTCCCACTCAGTTGCACTGGGATAGGCAACTTGAAGTTCAGGAAATCCTTAGGAGTTTGGCTGAAGTATTTATACTTAAAAGCTTAAATGAGCGCAAACAGCAAATTACACTCTGACCTACACAGTCTGACCTTGCAATCCAGTTTTTGGCAAACCCTGTTGTGAACTGGTTATGAAAAAACCAAAGAAAAGGCATAGCTTTTTTAATTGTCCTCAGCTTTTGTACCCAAAAAGCAGTAAACTCCCACAAACAAAATAGAAGCAGGGTCACAGAGTCAGTTTTTGAATGGAAAACAAATGCATTGTTTTCAGCTTTTCAGTTTGGAAGAAATTTAGCAAAACAAAACAAAAGCATCTTGCAGTTTCTTGGTTCCTAGAGCTATATAACCTGGTTTAGTAACTGGAATCTTGGAGGAGGGACTGTGCTTCCTGGAGCATATAGTATGTGCACTTCCATCAGAAATTGCATTTTTTTTCTTTCTTCATCAGTGGAAGTAAGGGGTGTCACCAAATAAATGTCTAGATCTTTAGTGATCCTAGTTCTGAACTTTTGGAAATCAGTTTTCAAAGCAATATCTCAAATCAGAGCCTTTATATCACTGCTTTTTATTTATCTACCTTTATAATTAATATGCACAGTGCGAAATTATGTGGGATGCTTATGTAGTTAGGAAAATGCTTTCTTGGGCTGATTTTTCTTTCATTAATATTTAAAACTAGAGCTGCAAAATAAGATCTAAACCATTTAGTGATGGACTGCCTTTGTAAACAGCATACTTTTTGGTTGCCCTGACACACTGCACAGCTCTTCTCCTCCCAGAATAACTTTGTCCAGCTCCTTAGTTGTAGTTAGAGAAGTTCATTGGAGGAATGTGTTCCTTAGAGATTCTCCTTATTTCTGAGGCTCTTCCTCTTGGTTAAAGGTGGCTCAACAAGCTGGGCAGTTACCAAGTAAAGCAGCCCGCTGCACTCACGAGACTGTTTCATTCCTGGGGCCACCTGTTGGGGTCAGGGACCAAGATCAGGTGAGTTTCAAATTCTTATTGTGGCAAATGGCTCTTTAAAACAATTTGTAAGAGAAGAGGGGAAATGAATCCTAGGGGAAGGAATTACAAACCTTCAACCACTGTTGAGCTAGCACATTCTTCTAGAACATTTCACACTAAGAGATGCTCATGAAAAGGAAGGAGGTAGGGATGTCATGTCAGATGTTTCTTGACAGTAAATTCAAGTCTGAGAATGTTAGCAAGGGATACCAGTGTGAGGTTTTTGGGTTCTTAGGGTTGTCTTTTTGTTCTTTCTGTTGTTGTTGTTGTTGTTTTTAATGACTAGCTAATTCTCAAGTCCCAAAAGGTTTAGATCTTACTTTGCAGTCCCCAAAAAATGTTTGGGCAGAAAACTCTAGAGTGATGTAACAAAAGCAAATGATGAGTCACATGTCTGCTGAAATTAGAGGAGTAAACTAACAATTCTCTGTTCAGGGAGCACTTTGGAAAAGAAAGGTGGCAAGGAGTTTGTGGAAGCCGTCATTGAGCTCCGCAAAAAGAACGGGCCGTTGGACATAGCCGGAGGTGAGGCTGCGCTTCGGGACCCCCGCCCTGTGGCACTGGGGCTTGGCTCAGCCAGCCCAGCTCCCCCTGCAGCACTGCTGGGGCTCTGCTGTCTGCAGGCAGCTCCCAAGGGCTGTGTGTTTGTATTCTCCACAGTTAAACTGCACACATTACATCTTAAGTAACCTTTACCTAAGCACCTGGGAAATGGGCAGTGCTGTAGTGTTACAGTAGAGCCAGGCTGTTCACAGGTACGTGCATGCACACTCAGTGTTGATCATTAGGGGCACAGTTCAGAAAAGCAATTAATGAGATGCTTATTTTTGAGTCCAACTCTGTTAAACATCTGCTTTGCTGAAATGTCTCTGACTTTCACTGAACTTAAGCATGTGCCTAAAGTTCAGCATCTGCTTGGGTACTTAGTTTAATCAGTGCCAAAATCATCACTATAAAAGCTTATGACTTTTTGATGCCTAGTTATCAAAATTTATGTAATCTCAGAGAAAAATCTACTATGTGAGTAATAAAGTTTGATAATGGCAATATATAATTTTACACCATCTGTGAAATTGCTGATCCATGTTGTTCATATAGAAGGCTGATTCTGCCATCTGTGTTTATGCTATAAAAATAAATAAAGTGTGCACAGTTTTGTAAACGAATCCTAACTACAGCTGAAGGGGAGATGTAAGAATTAAGCTCTGACAGGAAAAATTACAACTGTTTACTTCTGGAGCTTAATACTTTGGGGGTTTCTCCCTTGCTTTTTAAAAATTTTAATAAGTTTTTCTTGGATTTTTTGTTCTGCAAAAATATGCAGAATCAATTACTCACTTTTTTCTTTTTAGTAACTTCTGTAGAAGATTGCTTACCAGCCCAGACCAAACTGCTCCAAATAGGTGGCAAGTTGAAAAGAAAAGTTTCTTTTTCTCAACTACTAGTAAATCCCTCAGATCTGGGGGTTGCTCCAGTCTTACTCCAGGGCAGCTCTGCACTGCACTGGGATAAACTGGCTGTTAAGGACTTGTTGGAGGACTCTAGAACAGAGCTAGTACATCAATTTTTCAATCCTAAATATACCCAGGGTTCAGGCTTTTCAGTTCTATGGGCATCCCTTTAATCTACCCATGACCAGAATGCTTACCTGGAATGCGAGTAGCAGAGAATAAGTGCATAGTTGGCTTTATCTTTCTTACTTCCCATTTCAGTGCATTTGCATTTCAAGTAAAGTACAGCTGCTCTTGGTAATGAACAGTTGTCCTCATCAGAATCCTAATGAGTTAATTAATGACTACCCTGGAAAACACTCCCTGAGAAATATTAAAGTTGGTCATGTGTATCAATACAGTATTTTATTCTCTTAGGGTGAGGATGATAGCCACATTTCACATCTGACTAGAGATATGTCAGCTGCTTTCAATAGATTTTTCTTGGATTTATGATGTATTCTGAATCTGCCAATATTTAGTTGCACATTATGACAAATTAACATTGCCTAACACTGAGGCTCTTCAACATCTTGGGACTCTGCAAAGCCATAAGAACATAAATGCTTATGCTTCCATTGTCCTTCAAAATGTTCTGGTTAACCCCTGGTCAGGATCCATATGACAAAGTCTATTTTCTCTTTCCTGCAGCAGCCGTGAGATAATATCCATATGTGATGATCATGTGCCAAGAGTTACCTCTACTATACTTAAATAGCAAAATGCCTCATAAACATTCCAGAATGGAATAGAGGATTTCTATAAGCATCTCTGTAAACCTGATTTTTTAATTTTTAAAAAAACTTGTTGGTATTTTTATTATGGCTTTGTGAAGACATAAGTTACCATTTTATACCAACACTTTTGTGGGGTATTTTAGGGGCTGACTCTCTGTGAAGGCTCACTGTATGTTCTAGTGAGATTTCAGATAGATGTTTTTCTTCCCTCAGCTTGTGATTAGGGTGGCTTGCTTCCCCCCACATTTTTTTTCTTTTTAAACAAACCAAAGTTACAACTTTTTATTTGCAACCATAGCCCAGTGAGTTCGGAAATGACAGAGATCCTCCTCCCCTGGCTTCTGGCAGGCAGAGCTCAGTCTGTTGTTGCTCTGTGATGGGAAGTGGTGAACCCAGAGCATGTTCTCCTGCAGAGAAGGAGGCCTCTCATCTGGAGAATCCCTGCCTGTCAGCAGTTTGTAGGCAGGGTCTGCTGCATCTTCTTAGTCCCCACGTGTCCATGGTAATATTGTGGTGATAAGATATGATTAGCATGGTAAAAATTCTTTTTCATTTTTTTGAACATACAAGGCCTGGCCTGTTGTTACACAAACAATGTGAATCAAACACTGCAAATCTGTAAATGCATCCTCTACACCCCTCTGTCAAGAATGTGATGAAAGAGAGAAACTAAGCCCAGCATTGTTCAAGTGATCTTGCATGACCCATACACAGAAGAGCCAAAATAAGGCCAGGCCCAAAGTCTTGAAATCACACAAAATGTCTTCATTATAGTTATTCAGAGACAAAGCTGGAAATAAAAGCCAGAATCTTAATTCACCTCTTTTCCATTCTTCCTTTGGGGTTTGCAGAGCACTAGTAGCTCTGAACTGCTCCAGTTTGGGCTGGGATATGGTCAGAAGCCAGCTGAACACTCTGTACATTTAGCAGGAGTTAGCTGAAGGTCACCAGAGTGTAACTCCTTGTGCCTGTCCAGCATCCTGGTATTTACTGTATCTCTGCAGTAAACCCAACCAAAGCAAGATCATCCCTTGTCTGGGTTTGGGTTCTAAGAGATACTGCCCTTCTCCTTACCCAATCCTAAGTATAAATGTGCTTCCTTTGATGTCAGCCACAAATTCTTGCTCTCTCTCAAATAAGCTCAATCCTAGCTATGATTTATAAATTATCACAGCAAAATGCAGCTGGAAATGGAAAACACAAAGTCTCTGTAATCATGTTATATTTTAAGGCTGTGTGATTTGTGATTTATAATCTAAAACATTCTCAGGGGCTAAGGGAATGTCTGTTGATTGTTTGCTATTTTAATCACATGTACACTCCTTTAATCCTAAAGAGAGGAAGGTAATTATGTTTCATTTTCAATTCTTCCTAGCTGTTGTCAGTGCTGGCCATGGACTGCCTGCAAAATTTGTGATCCACTGTAATAGCCCAGGCTGGGGCTCAGACAAATGTGAGGAGCTGCTGGAGAAGACAGTGAAGAACTGCCTGGCTCTGGCTGATGAAAAGAAGCTGAAATCAATTGCATTTCCTTCCATTGGCAGTGGCAGGTAAGGTTGTCAGGCAAACCTGATGCCAAATAGGTCACATTCTCTAAGTGCCATCTGGTGTTCCAGCCCCTTCCCATGTACAAAACATATTGCTACAATGCTGGCTTTTTTCTTTGTTTGAATCAGTTCCCTGAAGGAAGAGTTTCTTCTAGGTTTGTTCAGTGATTGGAGCCTGCAGTGTTTTCCTGAGTACTAATTTAGTGTTGGCAGATCTCATAGTGGTCCCTGAAAATCTTAAAGCATGCAAATGGGATAAAGAGCATAAAATGAATTTTCAAGAGAATGTTAAAAGAATTCTTTCAGGCAATCAATTCATTCATATAAATTGGAGATGTGAAGAAGAACATGGAGAAAAGGGGTCTCTTTGGCCTGATTTTAGTGCATAATGAAAATTAGCTGTCTTACAATGGCCAGAAGACATGGTTTAGTGCTTGTTTAAGCAGCAAACCTAAAGTGCCTTGATTCTCAGCATTTGCAGAGTCACTTCAAGCTTTCATCCAAAATCCATAAGCTGAATTCCATAGAGTTTACATCATGGGACTATTTCATTAAAAAAAAAAAAAGACCTTAAAAACCCTTGCCAAGGTCCTTGAAATCCTCAGTCTAAAGCTCATGTCCTCTGGCTCTGTATGATCAGTGCCTTTGAAAGTCAGATCATGTTCTTAAGAGTCTCAGTTCAGACTGACTGCACCTTTAGTCTGAGGCTCCTGGGTTTGGGGTGCAGAGGGAGGTTGGGAACACCTGGCCCTCATTGATGGCTCAGTAGGAAGACCAAGAGCCAAATCTAGGCTGAATTACACAGTTGTGTCTCTTAACCCTGAAAAACTGACCCTAATGAGTTTGCCACAAAAGAAGTTGGCTGGTGTACAACAAGAATATTCTTCCCGTTGTGCTGTGTTGCAACACTAAATTAATTCTTGCATATTCTGTGGGCTAAGGCAGAAAACAGTGTTTGAGGTTTTGGGTGAGTGACAAGAAATAAAACTTTCATTAGGATGCTAAATTTAAGCAACTTGCATAATAGAAATCTCCAGCTAAAGTTAATTTTCATAGGTGTCATTTTAAGGAGATAACTTGAGCAAACTTCACAGAACAGTAGAGAAATAAAGCAGGGGGTTCATAGTAATTTATTGGATTAGCTGTCAGGGTCACAGGCTGGTCAGTACAAAGAGAAGCTCTGAATCACTCTCTGGGAGAAACTCTATTCCTCCATGGAATAATGTGGAGAGTGCAGAGTGTCTGTGGAATTGGTTATGTAAAAGTGGGACCGTGTAAAGTATCTTCCACACAGCCCCGTCTTTTCTGGATAGCTCCCAGCAAAGAACCATTCCCAGCCCTTGTTGTTAAGTAGGTGATTGGTACTGGAAGATGATGAAGCCTTGAACAATCCTCAGGCTTCATATTCTGTTCTGAAATTTGGTTACTGACAAGCAGGATCTGGGGCAAGTCCTCCCTTGGCATGTACATGTCATTCTTACTTGAGCCAGTTGAAGTGGTGCTTTTAAAAGATGGAGAGAAGTCAAAAGGCCTTGAATAATATATGAGGTTATGTATTTTTCCTTTTTTTTCCCCCTTAATTAGAGATACTCAAATGTAAGTTAATTTTGGAGAGAACATAATATATTCTGACAATACTCTCTACTTGTTTTTATGAAGTCAAAAGCATTAAAAAAAGAAAAAGGTTAAGGTTTAAAAGATAACAAATGCCAAAGACACCACATGTATGCAGCTGTTCGAGTACAGGCATCTGTCAAGCAGACATCACCCAATAAACCCACATAAACAGTTTCATTCTCTTTTATAGTTGAGGAATGGGATTACATGAGGGCAGTTCAAATAAATCATGAGGGGAAATAAAATAGCATACTTGTAGCATTCATTGGGCCAGATGCTCAGCTACAGCCAACTTATGGAAAGCACAACTTGGGTTCTGTTCAGAGGTAGCCTGGAGTTCAGTCTGGTAGGGCCAGCAGGAGAAAAGGGAAAGGATAGTTAGGGATTGAACATGAACTCATCCTCTGGGAAGGGATTTCATTCTGATGCTCTGACTTTGATCTGAATTGACACTGGTTTGGCTAATGTCCCAAACTGCCTTTTCACAAGAATTTAACTCAGACCCATAGATCAATGCATCAGGCTTCTGTTTCTTGCAGCCCACACATGGCCATCAGGCCAGCACCTTTCTGATGATTTTTCTGCTCTCTCTTGTTACTTTTGGGAGAGGTGTCCTGAGCAATGAATTGTTATCAGCTTGCCTGGCACTTCCTTTCACCAGGCCACTTTTCTTTCATGTGCCCTGGTGTGACCACCCTGCCGGAACACTTGGAAGTTGTGTGACTTCAGAGACCCCTGAGAACAGTTCAGAAGCAGTGTATGTCCCTGGTTTGATGCTGTCCTGCATGACAATTCAGGAGCAAAGTTCCTGGAAGATCTCTTCACTGTATGCCAGGATGCAGCACTCAAAAGTAACCTGCAAGTGCCCAGGTGTGGAAGCTGCTGACTCCTAAGCAGCTCCTGTGTCAAAACTGCTCTCAGCTGATTAACTTCTCACACAGCTGATTATCCCTGACCAGCTCATTTGGCTTTGGAATAGTACAAGCTTTGCTCACAATGCTTTTTCCTTTTTTTTCCTTCCTCAATAGAAGAAAAAAATCGGGCATTTTCAAAAAAGAAAAAAACAGTGTAAGCTATTTCATGCCATAATTTTTGAAATACCACAAACATTATCTTCAAGACAGCACATATAATATCACATTACAGGCAGGACTGACATAGAATTGCTCTTTGAAAATGTTTTTTGATAAGGCAATGTGCAGCAAGTGGGCCATGACACAGGCAGTTGCCCTTCACATTTGGTGTGTTGCAGCAGAAAATAAGAGGGAGATTACAACAGCATTTTACTGCCAATGTGATGCTTCAGTGAGCAAGTGCTGAGAAGTGTTCACCTGTTAGTGCCAGAGGTGGATTTAGCCCAGCTTCCTTGAACTGCTCAGGAAATGCTGAGAAACTCATCCATCTGTGTAATCTGTAAATTATTTGTAGTATTAATAGTACACACTTTATAATGGGGAGTATTAACTACCAGGTATCTGTAAGTGCATGCCAAGGAACCAGGTGATGTTCAACAGGCTCTTCCAGGTTCTTTTTGGGTGCTACTCCTAAGAGAGTGGTCATGTCCCATCACCTTCAGACTGACCATGGAGTGCACATCACTGAGGCTGGGGGAGGGCTCAGGATTTGGCAGAGTAAAACCCTGGTCTGAGTGAGTAGCAGTACTTCAGGAGTAACACAGCAACAAGGGTCATGACACAGGTCATGTTCCAAGCAGTTACCAGGTGTAATTCCAGGAGTTTGCCTTGATGTGTAAAATTCAGATCATAAAGTTCAGGTCATAGCTTTGTTCATACCATTCTACTTGTTTTAAGAATAGATGAATCTTTCAGACAAGGATTCCTAGATAAAAATGTGAAGAAGTTGTAAGAAAGGTTGTCAGGTTAGGTCCTGTAAAATCCTGTACTTAGTTACCATTAGTAGTGGTAAGACCATATTGTGCTTTGGGGTTTTTTTATGTTTCATATTCTTTATCAAGTTCTCTGTCCCTTTTTACTTTTCTTTAACAGTTTCTTTGTTTTCAGGACATGTTTACTTTTGCAGCTCCAACACATACACTGCTTTCCAGAACACAACAGGCTCTTGGTTTACTTACCTGTTAAATGAGAATAATTGACCCATCAGGTATCATGAGGTTCAACCCAACAGTGTGTGTAGACTCTCTATTCATATTTTAGGAATGCTTTTCTTCTGTTTGAGCATTTTAAGTCTTGCCTAAATCAACAACTTCTAATTCACACTGTAAACACTGGCTTTGCAGCTTTATTTGCTGTGAGGTTTTGGAGAAAAGTTGGAGCCTTCCCTGGGAAGTTAAACCATTAAAAGTTGGTTCAGCAAGTTTTGATTTTCTTTCTTTTTTTTCTCTTTCCTTCTAGAAATGGCTTCCCAAAGCAAACAGCTGCTCAGCTGATCCTGAAAGCCATCTCCAGCTATTTTGTGTCTACAATGTCCTCTTCAATCAAGACGGTGTACTTCGTGCTCTTCGACAGCGAGAGTATAGGGATATATGTGCAGGAAATGGCCAAGCTAGATGCCAACTAAGCCTAGAAAGCTACAGAACCAGCCCCCTCTTCCACCCATCAGCATCCCCAAATACTTAAAATCATTGTGAGGCAGAGCATCCCTTATTTTAAATTTTGCTCATCTAGAAAAAATAAAGGTGGGGGTTTTGTTGTTTTGTTTTGGATTTTTTGTTTGTTTTGTTTTTCCTCTCTAAACTGTTTTATGTTGGCACTGATAGTTGGCATTACTGCTGTTAATGCACTGTTATACCAGGCATTGTCTGAAGTTAGTGTAATCTAGAAGATTTTATAGTTTTATTTTAATGAAGTATGGATTGAAGCAGGAAGCTGTTAGGAGTATGTAGTCTTTTACTTGTGAAAGAAACAGGCCAACCCTATTTTGTAACTGTGTTGTGGTGCTTTATCAATACATCAAGTGGCGTTCCTTTCATTTTTTAAAAGAACAGATGCTATAAACCTAATTTGTGTTTGTTTATTGTCTTAATGATTCTGGAAGGAAAAAAAATACAGAAACCCTGTTGTCCTTAATTATATTTACAATTTTGAAACTGTGTGAATTGATTTAGTAAAATGTTTGAACTGTTGCTCTTGGTGTACTTGGATTGATTTTTCCTTTAAACCTTTATTTTTTAAGTTCTGAAAAGTTAGCTGTGAGAGGGATGAGAGCAGATCAGAATCAGTGACCTGGAAGCTTGTTTGGATATGCTGGGCATCTTCCCTGTGCTGGCTGCACGTGAGTGGGCTCAGTGACACTCACAGCTGGGATTTTTCCAGAGTGTTCACCCTTCCCAGTGGTTGCTTCAGATCCTCCTGTTCAGAATCTGCCCTGATTGCCTCTTCAGTTTGGGAGGTGGAAGCCTTTTAGATCAAGCAAGGCCTAGGATTTTTTGAACTCTTTCCAGTCATCTAATACTGGCCTGTTTGAAGCTACTTTGTATTTTTTTCCAAATATTTATGAGCCCTGTTTGTAGTGGTGGCCCTGTCCTTTGCACAGCTGAAATCCATACCAACATAGACTTTATGGAAGCCACTTGGGTTTGTACTTTGAGAAAAAGAAGTTACACTGTTAAAAGCTATTGCGTGTGGATGCTGCTCTGAGGGAGGCAGCTCTTCCTTTGAAGTTTTTAGCTGATTTCTAGGTAGGAGGCATACGTTTTCCATCTCTATTGAAAAATTAATTTGCTGATGAAAGAGTATTTCACATCCAGTCTGGATTGGCCCAGAGCAACAAGCAGACAAAATCTGGCTTTTCAATAAGTTCAGGAATACTAAATATTGAAAATGTATAGCTTGAACTCCTGCCAAAGTTTGGGGTGTTTTTTGTAAAAGTGGAAATACTTGGAGCCTTCAAGTCTAGAGAAACAATGGCACCAATAACAGGAGGCAAAATTTAAAATATAAAATAAAAGTTATTCTAAATATATACCCAAAGTTAAAAGGAACAAAGAGTAAATTATTTTTGTGCTTCAAATGCATAAAGTGTTCAACCAGAATATGAGCTCAAACTTTAAAATTTTCTATGGCCAAAATGCACTTTGTGCATTTCTTAGACAGCAGCTTAAGGGACAGTAAATGAAATAAAGTGCAATACTTTGGGTATTTATTTGCGAAGCATCTGCTACTGCAATTGGATCGATCCTTGGAGTTCAGCTGTACTTGCACTTTCCCCAAGATTCACTAGATGTCACTAAAAGAATTGAAAAATATCAAAAAACTCTCATGAGCAGCTAACTTGGAGTGAAATGGGCCTTGATTTTTTCAGTACAGGAGGTGAGTTTTAACACAGGACAGCACATATCACACTGAGTATTCAGATAACAGAATCCTGATCTGTTAGCAGTGTAGAATTTACTATACTGTATTAAATCTCACTATTTTAGACTCTGAAGGTTTTAATGTCAACTCAAGTGTTTATCCAATTTATTTTCTAGGGGGTTGAAAGTACAACCTCCAGTGGCATTTAACAGATCTCACCCATACTGCACCAGGCTGGGAGGGACAACTTTTGTCTTTCAACTAGAAAATCCTAAAGCAAACCATATTGTAATTCAAATCACATGGACTTGCTTCTTCTGGCCTCACATCTCAGCTCCTTATTTAGGTGTGGGCTCCATAAGAAGCTTGGCTGACTTCATTGGGATCACCTGTGATGTGCCATTTTATTTGCTGGGATTGTGGCACTTTTTGTAAGGAAAAAGCAAAACCAGCATCATTTGCAGTGTTGGAGCTGGTCTCATGTGGGACACTGCGATATTCTCTCTCCATACAAACACCAGAGCATCCTCTTCTTCCTCCTCCAACAGCCCAGAGCCATCTGTGTTCACCCACCTCTCCCACAGCCCAAGGAGTGCTGTTCCAAGGTCCCAAAATCCAGCAGGCTCTGTCAGGAGAGCCAGAGATCCCAGAACGAGCTTGACCTCAAGCAGCCTGAGCAGATTATGGCACCTATTCAAGAACCTAAAAAGTAACATATCAGGTTACATTCATAACAAGGAAAACAAGAGGAGAAATTCCTGCTAACATGTGCACTGGGGCCAGGACGTTACTTTGGGAATCTCTGTGTCATTTTTCTTGTTGGAGCTAAACATGCAAGCTTCTCTTGCCAAAAAAATACCCCCAAAAATAAAAATCACACTTTGGGAAGACCACACATGGAAAAATGTCAATGATGTTCCTTTACAGCTTATTCTTTTACTGGTAAGTTCATTCTGTCTTTTATCTGAACACAGCAGTTAAAATAGACATTGTCTAACTTTTCAATACTTTCAAGGTAAAAAAGTAAAAGAGTTTAAAGCATTTTGTGGCCAATAGCATTTTCAATTCACATCAGTAGAAGGTGGCTGAGCAAGGATGCCCTGACAGGAGGTACAGACACATGGCAGAGACTTTGCCCATCCTGATCCCTGTTGCATCCTGGAGATCCCACTGCTCCCTCTTTTCAGGCAACCAGGCAAAGAATAGGTGGGACTGCATTGCTTCCATGTGCTTGACTCAGAGATTACAGGTCTGACACTACATTTTATCATCAGCATTTAAACTTACAGCATATTGAGAACAAAGAATTGTTCTAATTGTTTAATGAATTATGGATTTTAAAAAAATAATTTTAGATTAATAACTCAAGCCCTCATAACCGTAATATTGGAGAAGCAGTGTGCAGCAAGGTAAACGCACCAATGGGACAATATCAGGACATCTCCAGAGATTTGTCACCAAAAACGCTTCCATGTACAAGATTGTATCACAATTGGGAAATGCACTTCACAGGTCCATTGGGAACAGTATCAACATAATCATAAGGATAATATGGAAACACAAAAAGATAGGTGTTAATAGCTAGATAGGAGAGCGTGTAATCCTTCAGCCACCAAGTGTACTAAGGAAGAGTCACTGGAGTGACTGTAGTTTTGTAAAAGTGTGAGGAAGACTGGAACTGGACTCATTAGGTGTGAGAAAAGCACTTTCAGAAATGCTTTTTTCAGTAAGAAGGTGAATCTGGAACCTTTCTGTTTATATAAACTCCAAAAACCAGAGTAGAATCAGAGTCCTAAGATGGGACTATGGTCCCAAGAGGGACCTTAAAGATCATTTCTTTCCAACTCCCTGCCTTGGGCAGGGACACTGCACTAGACCAGGTTGCTGAGCCCAACCTGGCCTTAAACATCTCCAGAGAATTCAGAAAAAGAACTCCAAAAGGGAAAACAATAACACACAGACAAGACATCAGAACCATACTCAGACTGAAACAACCAGAGACACAAAAGTTTACAGAAAAATAAGGCTCCAGGTTTCCAGCATTCATTAGTACCAAGTTTTTGTGAGCTCCCTTCCCCTTGATCCTAGCTAAAATTGGGGTTTCTAGCCTGGGAAACAGCACTGCAGGAGTGCAGGTGCTGGTACTCAAAGATGAGGTCTGCAGCCTGTGCTAACCAGTCACACACTCTGCCCTGGGCTGGTTTTACAGAGGACAGTAATACCTCAAGTTCTAACTGCAACTAGGAAGGAGCAGCATAATTGATAGGCCTGAAGAGTGCAGGTAAGTAGGAGGATTGTATTTATATCCCTGGCACGAAACCCAAAGGGAGCCAGGCTATTGCACACTGGCTAAAGTGCTTGAAAATTGCCACCAATCCCTTTTTGTGTCGAGTTCTTCAGAGATTTAGTTTGCTCCTCCACAGAATCCCACTTAATGCCTCCACAATTCATGTTTAACCATTATCACTAGCAACCTGCTCATAAATGCTTCTTCCTTGTTAGATTCCACAAGCAGGAATCAAGGGGAGATGATGCTGCTGTTTCCTAATACAAAGGAAGGAGCGACGACGTTTCACAGCACAGCCCATAAAATCCCAAATCTTCCCCACTTTTTCACCAGCCTGGTTAACGGAAGAAATTTGGTATTTTTGTACCTTGAAATGACTAACCTTCTTAGGCTTAGGAGAATAAATTAAAGTTGAGTCAAAGTATGCCTCATCTGCAGCAATGGGCAGATTGATTTGCTTTCCATCTGGGAGATTAAATTCCACTGCCAAAAAAATGGCACCAGCATAATTAACTGTCAGTCAAGTTGCAAAGAGACAGACTATGTGGGATAATTGAAAGCCCTGCAGCTTCTCATTACATACTACAGTAGCCCTATTTGCAAATTTCCACCTTGAGGAGGTTCTCCCAATGTGGTCAGGATTGTACTCCTTCCTCCTGGCACATTCTTGTGAAGTGAAACAGGAGTGTTGTGCAGGGATGGATTAATTTTAAGTAACTCGCTTAACCGAAGTTGGTTATAATATATTTGTCAACAGCCCCTGACAGCTCCACTAGACTTTAATTGCAAACAAATCCAAACAGCTAGAAGGAAATGGTACATCTTCCACTCTGGGTACGCCCAGGAGACACATTTACAGGCATAAAAATCACCTCCCTCCTCCCTTTGCCTTTCTTTTTTCGTTGTGCGCTGTCCCTCCCACAGGAATCCTCCTATTCAGCAAATTGTAATTCATAATGCACCCATCAGTATGCAATATTGCAAACATGTACCTTTCATAAAATAATGAACTCTCTTTTTTCCTCCCTTGTTTCCTGAGGCTTGAGCATGCTCCAGCGATTGCTGAGTGCACAGGAAAGTTTAGAATCATAGGGGAGAATCACAGAATGGTTTGTGCTGGAAGGGACCTGGAAGATCACCTGGTTCCAACCCCCTGCCATGGGCAGGGACACCTTTCACTAGACCAGGTTGTTCAGAGCCCCATCCAGCCTGGCCTTGAGAAACAAGTAGCTCTGATGATCGGTCCAAGCCTTACTGAAGGGTGTCTAGTAATCTTGGTGATGAGGCAGGAGGCAAAAAGGGTTCTAAGAGTAAAATATGTTACAGCTGTCATCCTAAAACTATAGCGAACATGTAATCCAGATTTTTCCTCTGACTATAATGGCAGTCAGCACTGCCTGCACTCTCCTTTTAGGGTGAGATGTAATTTCTGTCCCTCTTCCCCAAGAAATGAAGGAGAATTGTGTCCATCACACTCACCAAGCTCCCAGTTTTGAACAAGGCACAGCTCCCAGAAGCTCCTGATAAGTGCCCTGGCCATCCTTCCCTCCCCAGGGGAGGAGGCAGCCGTGCCCCTCCTCACAGCTGGGCGTTACCTGATCACATCTGCAATAATGGGATTTATAGCAGTGTCCCGAGGTGGAAGGGATGGGGGAGGTTTGGGGGCTTAATCTGCTTTTGGCGGCTCCGAAGTTGCCCAACCCAGAAAAGTTTCTGGTTCCCACAGAAGAGGGAGCCAGTGTCACACGTCCCGCATGGCTCTCAGCCCTCCGAGCTAATAAAGCCCGGACTAATGCACCAATAACTCTTCTTAAACCAGAGCTTTCATTATACATGTAATTTATGCTCACCTTTAAGAGCACCACAAACCTGAGCCCTCTCACAGGCACAGATTTGCCTCTTGCCTCCCTGCAGCACTTCCTCAGCACTGGGAGGAATGAGCCTTCCTCACTGGTGTGAACTGGGAGCCAAACTGGGAGCAGAGCAGGTGGTTCATAAAACAAATAAAGCCAAAGTAATGAGTTTGCTGCTGTGATGTGGGAGAAGACTGGCTTGGCACGACAGAGCAAGACAGAAACTGCAGAAAACAGTGTGAAACTATTCCTGATTATTCAGGCTCCATCAGAAATATAAACACACCAATCTACTCCTGTGTCTAGAGGGAGAAAGTCAGGATTTAGCTCACAGACAGGTCTCACACTGGCTTATCCTCTTGTATGCTAGGAATGGGAAAATTGCCCCTCTCATCTGTGCACAATGCCCCTTTATGATTTATTAGACAGTCCTCTTTTTTTGCCTCAATTACTCACTTCAAAAGAGGGTGGAAATGGGACATTCCTAGCCCTAATACTAAATGCATGTAGTCAATAAAAAAAGAAAAAACACTGAAAAACGTTTAAAGGGAGGGTGCTTAAGTTATTGCAGCTCTTGGGAGCATTAATGTATGTGCCAACAAGTTACTGTATGTGGCTTTAACATGCTTATTTATTCTGCTGTGCAATAAAACTCTCTCTTAAATAGTGCCAAAACCTGTTTGCCATGGCAACCCCTCATCACACATGTGCTCCAGTAGTACTTACAAGCACCTTCTTAAAGAGAAATACACAGCAGGATGAATGTCTTGTGACCTCCAGGGCATTTTACAAAGTTTTAAGCACCCAAGTAAATATTGCTTTGGACTGAAATATTTATTCCAGGTTTTTGGTTTTTTTTTTGCTTTTTGAGCAACATGAAGCAGTGAAGCAAAGCTTGTTCCTCGCTCACTTCTCTCCAAGTGGAGCTCTAATGAGTTGGACAAAGCACAGAGCCTGGTTTTTACCTGGCAGGGCTCAGGTGTTAGCAGTTGGCTAGGGAAGCACAGTAGGGATCAGCTGATCTTCTGTAGTTTCAAGTGCACTGCAGCTGCTCCTGGTGTAATTAGTCATCCTTTGTACTGTCACAAGAAAATAGACGTTTTCCCTGCTCCCACCCACACAAGTGTTTGCTCAGTGTAGCCACTGGCCTGGAATCCAAGCATGCACATGTCCATAACAAAGCCACTAACACTGGTCTTACACTTCCAGCCCTGCAAGTACCCAGGAAGGGTCAGCCCTGGTTCCTTTTACCATTGTTTAATTTACTGCTGTGCCTTACTGCTGGCAAGCCCAGCTCATTTCCACATTTCCTGGGTGACACATCCTAGGAGCAATGCAGGGAGCAGCTCTGGGTTACCCTGCTGAGCCATCCTCCTGCTGCAGGACACTCCTGGTCCTGTCCAGCCAGCACCCCTCAGCTGCAGGCAGCACTGAACAGAGGATTCTCCTCAGCCCTTCCAGACACAAATTCCCAGTGACTCAACAAGCAAAACCTGACTGATAGTGGCCTGTTCTTATCATCATTGGCTGTTTGTCCTGTTGTGCACAAGCAGCAAGGAGCAAGACAGGCAGGTTCTGCCCAGAGAGCGGGGCTGCCCCCAGGAAGGATTCATTGCCAGGAGTTACCCTGTCTGCCCCTCCCTCCCTCCTCACCTGCTTCTCTTTGTGGGGTTCCCACTCCTTTCCTTCCTTTTTCACTGCAAAAAACCATTATTTAATATTTCCCAATCCCAGGACTGTGCAGGATGATGAAGCGCCTTTATTCCCCAGGTGTGGAGAGGGCAGGGCTGGCTCATTCAGCATCAGAAATGGCTGGTGGGGCCTCCTGAGGAGCCACTCCTCAACAGGTGCAAGGACCCTGCACAACAGCACGTCCTGGAAAGCCCCCACAGCCTCCAAGAAGGATTCCCTGTGCCCTCCATCCCGAAGGTGGAACTGCCCAGGTTTGAGTTAATGCTTGGGGCATCCCTGAGGGCAGGTTCACTTCACTGAATTCTGCTAGTAAGATTGTTAGAGTGGAAAATAAAAGATATTTTAGTCCTCTGGCATCTTACAGAACCACAGAATATTATAAGTTTGAAAAAAAATGTATGATCAAGTCCAACCATTAACGTAACACTGCTAAGCCCACCACTAAATATCATGAATTTTTGCACAATAAAGTTCCATTTAATCTTTACACAAAGAAATCCATGAATATGATCAACCTCTCCTGGGCCATGCACTTTCCTCAGAGCTGACAAACCTTGCCCACTCCATTGCCCACCTAAATTCCCTGGGCCAGGCCCTGCTACAGACTGTGGAAGGAAGGGGCTGGTCCCAGTAAGGCACAGGAACATCACCAGATATGGCTGCACAGACATTCCTTCTTGCAGCCAGCTCCAGGGAAATGCTCCCTCCAGCACCCAGGAAAGAAATCCTAGAAAGCACCAGAAAACAGTTGTTTTAAAAATAAATAGATGTATATAAAGCAAGAAAACAAAACTGTGTATTCTTAATGCTCCATTATTAACGGTGCTCAGGAAGGGATTTTCTGCTTTACTGGAGCATGTAACAGGCTTAAATAAGAATCCCTACCAGAATATAATTTTGTAATTATGCAGATAAAATTTTGCTCTTGTAATGACAACATGAACACTCACAAGCTGCTTCACTTACACATTTCTGTACATGGCAGGGATGTCTCTCAGGTTGCACTTCTATGAAGACCACAAGCATGTCACCCTGACAAACCACAAATCATTTAAGACTCCAGGCATTTAATAGTGTTGTCCCATTGGTTTTAGTGAGGCTTTCAGCTACTGGCTCCTGGCAGGATTCCTGAAGCAGTTGTGCCAGGCAGAAAGCTGATTTCCCAGACCTGTGCTATTAATTAACCATTTCAGCACAAACTCAGGTGCATCCTTTAATGCTCAGTGAAGCCTGTAGAGAGCCAGCCATCCTGAGGGCTGTTTGGAAATGCCTCGGTTTTACTCTTTATCTCCCAAAATAACAATACCACACCCAGAAAGAAACAAATCATAGGATGGCTTGGGTTGGAAAGGACCTTAAAGATATCCCATGCCACAGCCTGCCATGGGCAGAGACCCCTTCCACCAGACCAGGCTGCTCCAAGCCCTGCCCAGCCTGGCCTTGGACACTTCCATGGATGGGGCAGCCCCAGCTTCTCTGGGGACCCTGTGCCAGGGCCTCCCCACCCTCATGCTGAAGAAATACCCTCTTCTTTTCTTCTTTATTTTCTTAGTGACTAACACAGAATATAAACACAGCAATTGCACGCCTGCAGCTGTGACAGGACATAACTCAAAAATTCCAAATGTACAGAAATAAAGTCTAACAGCTCTGTACAGTAAGTGATTCCTTCTGGTAAACTGTGACCCACTTCTGTGCTATCACAGCAAATCTGTGTTTTACTGCTCTGGCAGTGGGATCGATCCCTTCCACAGTAAGTGTTTAAACAGACACATGCTTTGCTGGAGAACTGGTTTTGGATCAACTCCATGAGAATTCAAATTTGTGCTGAAATGTCTAATTATGAACACTTCTGTCATGTCTTACAGCTTCCTAAATCCCAACTGGAAAATATCTTTATTTTATACTGGTGTCATCAGTTTAAACAAACATATAAAGTTCCATTTATTGAGCTGCAATTTTGCAGTGCATTTGCAAAATGCAGAAAATATGTTAATGTGTGATTCCTCCGAAAGGCAGGCACAGAAAACACACACTGATCTACTTGTGCATGTGTTTATAATTATTTTTGTACATTACTATGTCCAAATAGCTGTTAGAAAAAAATTCCAAGCTGGTGTGGATATGTTTAGTTTTACCCCAGTGTCCATAAATGCGTAAGAAATCTCTGCTGCCTAGAGACTTCTGAAAGCCTCCTTCTAGCTGGAATCAAATATCAGGAATGATACCTATGACTGCATCCCCCTTGCCTGTCCCATTATAACTTGGAGGCATTGCAATATTTTGTGTCATGACATAGTGCTGGAGGCATGAAAATTCTCCAGGCTGATTAGCATCCTAGAATTTCTCACACAAGCACCTAATCCATTGAAAAGGACTGCTGGGTCTCAGCTGATCACTCATTTGTCTCACTGAAACACTATGAGTCCGTTTTTAAGAGCTTTTTTATAGACTCGTATAAAGGAGAAAGTGAACTTTTTAACATGTTTGCACTTCACTAAGTCAATACACATAAAAAGAAGTACAACTGGGGTTCCTACATGGATATGCAGCCCAGAAGTGCTAAGCTGGTGAAGAGATACAGCTACTAGCTAGGCAAGAGATTAACTTTATTTATTTCCTTTCCTTCAATTTGCTAACTTCTTCCTAGAGATGCAAGGGACATCCAGGAATGTGACAGCAGGATGAGTCAGATCCCAGACTCCCCAGACAGATGTTTTACCCAGAACATTTATATGTGAAATTTTTTTTCCTCTTAAATAATTTTCCTGGAGTAGGCTGTGTTACTCTGTGAGTTGTTTTGCTGTTGCTTTTCTGTCTTTTGAATGCCAAATCCAAAAGCAGAGCAGGATTCCCAGAGCACTGTCATTCCTGTCTCTACAGAACCTCACAGACAGCCCAACACACCCAATCTCTGTCCCAACAAGCTTTCCTGGGAGCTCTTTGCCCATTACCTGACAGGAGGGTCAGGGAGCAGCAGGGAGGGCTCAGGGTCTGTTTCTCCTACATGAAAAACTGCTGCACTTGTCCATCCTGCTGCCTAAATATCCAACAAGAGTTTATAAAGCATGGTTTGACCGTCCCAATTCACTGAGAGCATCTCCTTCTCCCCAGCGTCCCTGCTTGTTGTCCAGATTGTCCCCACACCACTACAAAGGTCTGAGTCACACAAGAGAGAAGAAAATCAAGCTCTCTGCAATGGTAGTGTTGGAGGCACCTTCCCCCGTCTCTGATGCCTGTGAGATGCCAAGAGAAAGACTTAGAGGAAGCAAGACAAAGAATCTCAGCAGCTGCAAGATGCAGCAAACAAGAGAGACATGTTTTTTAAATAGAAACCATCAGTACCAATGCAGTTGTCTACTGTGCTTTGCCCAAGTGAATTTTTATTAAGCTCTGTAAAAGCTTCCAAATCTGAAACTTTAAAAACTCTCTTTTTCTGCTTAAAATGAAATTTGAAGTGGCAAGTTTTATTAAAAACTAATGTTAAAGCAAGAGCACAGCCAAGAGAATCGCTGAGATGAATAATGTTATCAATTATCATTTAAACATCTCCATCTTCAACAGTCATCCAAAACCTGTCAAAGGAAGACAATCAGAATCCCCCAGCCAGATGGCTGAAACAGCACCAGCCAGCCTTTCCCATGGATAAATGCCTCCTTCACAGTCTAACTTCCAAAACATTCACATCTCTGACAAGGTTTAAAGAAAAATGCTTGATCCAAAATTAATGACACTGGTGTAGTACCATTGATTGCTCAGTTTGCAAGAACCTGAGTGGCATTCAGGAAAATGCCAGAAGAAAGTATGAAAAAAGAAGAAAAGAAATTAAGCAGACAAAGATTCAGAAAGTCCAGTCAGAAAAGAAGAACCCTTGCAACAGCAACACAATCAAAATGAAAGTTGCAAGTTGTCTTGGATGGTGTTTTAGTTAAAGCTTTTTCAGGTTGGGGGTGGAGGTTTTTGTTTTCTTGAAAAGTACACACATTACCCCAAGCCCTCTGAAGGGTGGTGAAAGCCACAGAATTCCCAGCCATTGCCCAGTATTATCTTTTCCTAAAAATATTGTTCTAGGCTGTTATTTGACCAAAAAGTTGACAACATTTAAACCAGAGTGAACCACAGGCTAGAGACAATGCTTATTAGAAACAGCCTCGAATTATATCTATATATATATATTTGTATACTGTGATCTTGAAGTTATATAACAATAATTCTTCTTGGAAGATAATCTTCCTGGAAATGAGGGCAGAAATTTATGCTGCCCTCTCCTTTCTGACGCTACATTGAGAAATGTCCTGGCAATTCATGGTTTAATACCATGAAATGAAAGTTGAAGGGAGGAGATCTGTCAGGGCAAGCAGACCTGTAGCTGCTGGATCAAGATAAAGACAATCAACAGAGGAAAAAGTGCTCACAGCTGAGTCTAAAACCTGAGGGAACATAACTTTTTGCCCAGCTCCACAGGTTTAGTACAAGTAACTTATTGTAATTGCCTTAAGTGTATCAAGGGCATAACTGCTGCTTAAAATAACCCAGAGAATCAGGCATTCATACTTGGATAAATCTGGATCTTCATGATGCATTTCCATTTATAAAATGGGGATGTAACCCAACGGGGACCCGCCAAAACCATGGTGGTCTCTGCCAGCAGCAGGGGAGATTTCCGGTCCCAGGCTGGTTTGTCAGGATTAGGGATGAACAGGGCTGGG
Source organism: Emberiza elegans (assembly GCA_024865655.1). NCBI lineage: Eukaryota > Metazoa > Chordata > Aves > Passeriformes > Fringillidae > Emberiza > Emberiza elegans. The sequence goes on from JALJVW010000797.1 coordinate 1,273,706, forward strand.
CCCCAGGAGCTGCATGACAAACATAGTGAGAGCAACCCTAACTCAGCCCCCAGTGCCCCCAGAGCATGTTCAAACACACCAGCATCAGCTGTCAGATGGGAAAGGAGGCTGAGAGTACTGGCATGCAGAGCATTTTCTCTAAGTCTACACCAAGCTACAGTCTTGAAGGGAAATCTTGATTTATGTCTCTCGATTATAGTCCATAATCGACCTCATGATCCAGGAATTAAGGAGATCTTGAAATAATTGCAAGCTTCTTATATAACTAGGGAATTATTTTTTCATTCCCGCCCTCCAACAAAAAAAAATTTTGACTCTTCTGCTTCTACATGATCGTACACCCTTCCCAACAACAGGCTCATTAACTTTTTATCCCAAAATCATGTGGAGAATAAAAGGACACCAAGGTTTTTGGGTGCATGAATGCAGGACAGCAAGCCATATGCAAGCAGTGTTTGAGTTTCCTACTGTTCCCCTGACTCCCAAAATTCTCTGAAAGACCTGCTGGAGCTCATGTTATGATGGGCAATTTGACAACAATCTGAAATACGTCCTATCAAAAATACAGTCTGTGACACAAGTGGTCTAGGCAGCAAGTACAATGTTTGCCCATATGCTGTGATTCTGTGAACATGTGGAGTAGTGTAAAATGAGACTTTGAAATGCTTTGGAGTTTAACTACATTACCTCACTCAGTGCCTCGTTAACTAGGTCTAATTTTAATCAGCCAACAGTCCTACTTGAGCAGAGCTGTCTTCCAAGGGATAGTGGGAACAACATCACTGCCCCATCACATTTATTCAAGTCACAGCATTCCTGGAGTGCTTATCATTCCACAGGCTTTGTTCCAGAAACCAGGGCAGTATGATTTTACCCAGCTCTGGTGAGTGTGGAGGTTCATTTCATCATAATTCCCACAACAGGACTGTGGGAGATCCCAGTTTCTAAGCAAGATCACCATGACTGCTTCCATGTCACAAAAAGATGGAAAGAGAAAGACATCCCAGAGATTTTGGGGCAAAATACTCAGGCCTCTTAGTATTGGGACTGTTGATTAAAAGGTCTCTAATTTTTATTAGTTCTAAAAGGTAATTTTTTCAAGCAGCTCCTTACTTTTTTACTCCTTTACTAAGACAACTTATTTCCTTTTAATTAAGAAGCCAGTGGTCTTCTGTGAGATAAACAAAAGGGAGGGAGACCCCCAGCCAAGTGAACAGGATCCACTCTCTGATATGCAGTTCGTGCATGGTTAATGGATGTTGGGCATTAATATTTCTTACCCTTTTGTCTGTGTTCTCTGTAATAGAAACCCCTGTCTAGACTGAGTGGCTACTACAAGTAATCCCAGTAATATCCAATAAAATCACTCTGAAATGTGATAGCTATAGTTATCAAGGAGCACCAGGATTAACTTGATTGATTGAACAATGGACTTCTGGTTTTTAACATGATCTATATGTGTCCCAAAAAAAATTCAAAAATATATACAAGGTTGTAAAACCATCAATGCTGGGCAATTTATCATAGTCTGTAAGTGTACTGACACACCCTGAAAGGAGAGGGATTAGCGCTGCTCCAAAATTAAAGGGAAAATGGCGATGGTCATAAAAAAATACTTTCACTTAACCAACCTTTGCAAGGACAGGACACATCACCTTCTCACTGACAGCCAGCAAACAAAAACATAAATACTCAATCTTTGCTTGAAAATCCTCTGCTGAAAATGCTGCAAAAGTCTTCATTTGTGATCCCGGTCCAACCATGAGAACCACCTGCATTTCCCAGAGTGGCCTCTGAAGTGTCTCAATAAATACATTTTTCATTGAACAAGGAGAATTAGGCTCTTCCAAGAGGTGTGAGAGCACATGGAATGCATTTGCTGAATTTACATAAGTAGCAAAATATCTAAGCCCAGTTGTGGAGCATCATCCACTTCTATGAGCCCACAATGGATTTCCTGCTGGCCAGGTCTGCAACTGTACATGCAATACCTTTGCTTTGAGCTTGGTTAGTTTATGGTGGGTATGGCTGATCTCTCTGGAAACTGAATCACATCAGTGGATAATTTATGAGACAGAGGCACCTTGAACCAAAACTCCTGCACTCATTTCCAGCTCTGCTCAAAGTCCTCTTTTTGAATTTGTTCAAAACCTTGAGTTCTTTGCATGGGCTGGCATAAGCCTGAAAATGAGAAAAATGTTCCTACCTAGTATGAGAGAGAACATTCCACAAATAAATGCACGCTAAAGTTGGAGATTAATTAGTCTCAAACTAGAAAAGTATCAACCTTTAGGAAAGTTCCTCAATAAACCAATTTAATCTAAGGAATCCCCAACCACAGAATTGCATTTTATTTCCTGCGTTCACAATCAGTTCCCAGAAAATTGAAAAGAAATATCCTAAGTTTGCAGCAGCATTGACATCAGGAATTTTGGTGAGGCACAATCTCTTAGGAATGGGTTTGGAATGACCTGGCAGCAAGATGGGGTTTTTTTGCTCATCTGTGGTATACCAAAAAAATAACATGTCTGCAAAGGACTAGAAAGCTACTAACCTTAACAAATTCTTCTGATGTTCAGGTTATTTCTGCACCAGATGTGCAATGACACAAAGCACTCAGGCACTGTCTCACACTGCAGCAAAAGCCAAGCTTCCTTCCCCAGGTCCTCTGCCTTCCCTTTTATAATGCACCTGTGGATCACATTTCCCTTGCTTCCTGCATTAAAATGGCAGAACAGGGTTTCAGGTTTGTTTGAAAAAACAATTAAAGGAGCTCTCCCTATACTGCCAGTTGTTAAGTAGCTCAGCCCTACTCACCTGGGACTGGTCTGCTGCAGCAGGGCTGCTTGTTCCCTTTGTTCCTGCAAGTAATCCAATTTGAGCAGGGAAGGAAAGGGAATTCCAACCAAAAGTCGTTCATTCACTAATTGTTTTTGTTTTTCTGGTGGAAATATTCTTATTGCTGCAAGCTGGGGCTATACCCACTGCCCAACTTTGCTCAAATTCCAACTAAATCCAACATTTAAAATAAGCAAGAGGTGCTTATTTTGTGTGAAAGAGTGCCTCTTTCAGTCACTTCCCATCCACCAGCCACTGTGGAGCTCTGACAGTTTCCTAGAGAAGGATATGGTCCATGTCTAGCAAAACATGGTTAAAGAGCTCCCTTTACTGACCTGACATTGAACCTTTCCCTGAGCTGTTCCCAGTGCAGGAAAATATTTATTTTATTACAGCCCTGAAGAACTCATCCCAGTCCAGGCACTCAGATTAAGACCAAATGTGTTGAGCTTGCATTAGGTGAAGTTATGATATCTGTATTTGGGATTTTATCTTTTTTGTAGGTGCTGGTTGTGCTGGAAGGGCACAAAATAAAAGAATTGCAGTAATAACAGTGCTCAAGGCAGCTTGTGGATTCTGTTGGGGACTTCATAAAGGGCATAGCCCTATCCTATTTCAAATCTTATTTTCAAAGTCTTATGTAACACAGATCTCCCTGAATCCTAAGAAATACCTTTTACAAGGAAGTTCATGAGGCTCTCCTGGCTGGCTGAGCAGCATCAACCCTTCGAGGCTCGGCTGATGTCAGCTCCCTGCACAGCACAGACATCTTCAGAGCCAGCTCAGCAGCACCGCAGGGCTGACAAAAACCACCAGCCACCCCAGCTGCAGCAGGGAGGAGGGAACCTCACCCCAGCCAAAAGGGAAAGGTCATGGTGTGGCATTCACATTCTCTGAAAAATCCCTTCGCCCAGGAATTTTCTCCTGGGAAGCTGAGAAGCCTCAGAGAAAAATGAAAACAATAATTATCTCATTTGCTTCTCCTGCGTTGTGCTCACACATGGAATGTGTTTGGAGATTGTTTACCCACAGGTGAGTGTTTCATTGGATGTGAGTTGTTTTCACTCTTTGGCCAATCAGGGCCCAGCTGTGTCGGGGCTCTGGAAAGAATCACGAGTTTTCATTATAATCTTTTTAGCATTCAGTAAGTATCCTTTCTGTATTCTTTAGTATAGTTTAGTATGGTATTCTTTAATATAATGTAGTATCTTAAAATAATAAATTAGCCTTCTGAGAACATGGAGTCAGACTCATCATTCCTTCCTTCATCAGGGCACCTCACAAATACAATATCCCAGGGCACACATGTCTCCAGGCATAACCCAAATCTGATCCTGCAGTCCTGCAGCCTGAGAGGAAAGACCATCTGACCTGCACTGAGACCCAACTCAAGGATGTACATGCAGGCACCAATGAACCACTCTAATTTATTTCTGATTGTTACTGCATTAACAGCTATTTCATATAGCAGTGAGAGAACTGAAATCTCGTGGGGTTAGACATTGATGAAACCATTAAGGAGTTTTCTCACCAAAATTTCTAAGTAATCCATGTTCTCATAGTAACAGCGAAATCCCTGTTTAAAATATAGTTGCAAATATCCTGTTTCTTTTTATTGCTGAGTTGATATATCAGACCTGGGACATGAGATATATGATATTTCCATTACAATCATAATGTCTCCTTGGGACCTATATGGTGTCACTCTGTATTACCAGACTTCAAGAGTGATCCTGAATACAAGGACTTTATTTACTAAAATATCACATATACCAGTTCCTGATCCTTCTATTGTAATATGAAGAAAATGAAAACTAATGAGAAATAAATGTTAATTCCAATATTTTAAAGCCCAAGTGTAAATTTCCACCTTTAGAAAACACGGTGGGGAGGGGGGAAGTGTGAAATCATAATTTCTTTAATCTGATCACAAGAGAAATGCCAAATTAATAGCATGAGGGTTTATTAGTGTCTCTGGGCTTGTTTCTGAGGCTGTGTGAAAGGAGCCTTGATAAAGGAGGCTTTATTTGAAGACACCCCCCCAGTTCTCACCCGATTTTCCAAAAGTGTAACAATAGATCACTAGTACAGAAACAGAGATCTGCCACAGTATTATCTGCCCATTCATTTGAAAGCAGCTTGAGAGGCAAGGAAGGGTGCAGATGTTATCAATTAGCCAAAGAAGTTAACAAAACAACTCCAAACCACAGCAGTTGTTCCAGCTGAGATTTGAAGTGGGTATTGATCCATAGCTGTGTGCTCACTGCTTTTGTATGTGCTGATAGGAAACCAGTCAGAGCACAGCTGTGAAATCCCAGATTTGGGAACCAGATCCTCCCTTTCAAATCCAAGGGGCAGCAGACAAGGTTTGTATTGCAAAGGATTGCACAGTCCTAAGGTAAAAATCACAGCAGGCCTTGTAAAATGGTTATTGATGACCAAAGTGAGAGAGAGACAAAAGTAAATCCATTTCTGTTCTAGGAAAAGCAGCAGCGACGTGAAGGTTGTGGAAATTGCTATTAAAAATAATTCCTTCAAATCATGACACATAGACAAATGTGTGGATAAGGGTGACCAAGTCTAGAAATAAAGAGAAAATGTGCCTGTTCTACCCCTTGAAATGGCACTGGGTGAGGTGCAGTTGCACAAAGTACCCAGATATTTGCAAACACTGCTTCATCTTGGGGCCATGCTGAACCCTCAGCACCATCTACTGATCACGTGCTAGAGCATCCACACCCTGGCAGAAGGAAAATCAGGGATTTGTATTTCCTACTAACAAAAAAAAAAAAAAAACAAAAAAACAAACAACAACAGATATCCAGAGCACAGGAGAGCCAAAGAACCCCCCTTCCCTGGTAGGACAGAACTCCCAACCTGTGTCTCTCCGTGCATTATTTAGTGCAGCTTGTGGCCAATCCAAGCAAAGGTGGTGCTGAAATCCAGCCTGAGGATGCTCCCAGGTGCACTGAAGTGACTGCACTGGCAGCAACCAAAGGCACTGCAGGTTCCAGAGCAGCCTGAGGACACTGCAGGATAGAAGGGTGTGGCATTCACATACTCTGAAAAATCCCTTCACCCAGGATTTTTCTCCTGGGAAGCTGAGAAGCCTCAGAGAAAAGGAAAACAATTCTTATTTCATTTGCTTCTCCTGTGTTGCGCTCATATGGAATGTGTTTGGAGATTGTTTACCCACAGGTGATTGTTTCAGTGGATTCTGCTGTGAGTTGTTTTGATTCTTTGGCCAATCAGGGCCAAGCTGTGTTGGGACTCTGGAGAGAATCAGGAGTTTTCATTATTATCTTTTTAGCATTCAGTAAGTATCCTTTCTATATTCTTTAGTATAGTTTAGTATAGTATTCTTTAATATACTATATTATCTTAAAATAATAAATTAGCCTTCTGAGAACATGGAGTCAGATTCATCATTCCTGCCTTTGTTGGGGCATTTCCCAGCAAATACAATAGAAGGGCAGTGTGTAAAGCCTTTTGGAACAGGCAGTGCTGCTGTCTGTGGAGCCTCCATGGCCTTTAGCAGAAGCTGCTCATCACCTCTGCAAGTTTCATCCAGACTGGGTTTCTGACCTACTTCTGCAAAAGTCAAAACAGAGTCTAACAAACAAGTAAGCCCAAGATAAATACAGCTTGCCTGCAAAGTCATGATGTCTTGATTGTGACAAGCCTCCTGGGGCTTCCCTTGGCCCAAAATCTTGGGTGGGAGACAAACATGTGGTGGTGTTCAGCCAACAAAGCTCCGTGGTGACAAGACCACAGTGCAGAGCTAACCAGGGAGAGAGAACCAGGGTTACATGGCTGGAAGCAATAGGAGGCCAGAGCAACCAAGGGCAGCTGAGTAATTGATCTTACAACAGTTAATTAAAAAATCAGTGTGATTCAGAAGAGTGCAGCCAGAGGTTTATAAGGCAGTGTGCTGAGGAGGGCGTGTGTTGGCATGGATTGAAAGAAAAAACAGCAAGAAACACAACATTCTCTAACCCTGAAGTGACAAGAGGGAAACAATGAAAAGTTGCTGTACCTGCAGTTTGTCAGTGAGCTCTACAAAGACTTTCTTTCAGTGCCTTGGAGCCTAGAGCCATCCCTTTATTTCCATGAGTCCTGCAGGACGTGGCCACTAGCCCAGAGCTGCAGCCAGCCCTGGGGCATTGCTGGGGCTGCATCTGCCCTGTCAGAGTCAAACACTGCTTTCACTGGCAAGTGCTTGCACCAGCACACAAGCAATCTGAATGAGGTCTGAGTCACACAGCCGTGGCATCTGGTGCACAAGTCCTTGCAGAAAAAAGGGCTGGGAGAGGCCTCCTGGGTCACCCAGCCTTGTCTCCTGCTATCACAGGCACCATGTTGTATAATCCCCTCCATAAACAACAGCAGCTGTGGGAGAAAGGCCTGGAATGGCTGAGGATGCTGAAAGTGAGGTGTTACAGGGCCCTGAGTCAGGGGGATTGGGACTATGTGAGGAATGCAGCTATGTGCTGCTCAGAAGAGCAACATAGTATTTTATTAATGAAGCTGGAAAGTCATACATCCAGGGAAACACCCAGACATTAATTATGCCAGAAAGGCATCAGGGTAATGCAGTACTTACTTTCTACTTCTGGCCTTGAGTTCAGAGAATTGTTTTCTTCTGTTTCAACATTTGGTTGAGTACAACATGCCAGCGGGAGAGGAAAAAAAAAACCTGGTTTCCATTCCTGTGTCTGGTTTAAATCATGAGAGAAGGAGACTTCTAATGAGGCTGATTCATATAATGATGTATTTTACAAGCTATTCTTAGCAGATTCACTGCAATATGTCATTCTTTATGTACCATGAGAGATATATGAGCACACGAGCTTACGAAGGGTGGGGAAGTCTCTGAATAACTGGCCAGTTTTGCGCCTCATGTGCTGAAGAAGGGGAAGTTCACACAGACTATTGCTTCCAAACCCTCCAGACCTCAGGTCAGCTGTGTACTCCAGTCCAATAAACCCCAACATTACAAGACCCATGTCTTAAAACTTATTTCCAAGGAAGTGTCTCATTTTATTGCAACACGAATAGGAGACTCTAAGGTAATATTTACTTTGGTTTACATTTCATAAAAAAAGAAGGCTGCAATTTCATGGAGGCTCTAACAGAAATTCCTCTTTCCATCCAAGCGGAAGAAATCATGTTCAGGACCTTTCCCCACGGGCTCAAGGAAAGCACATTAACATGGCAACTCCCACTTTGCTTTATTGACTGGGTTTCTGACCTACTTCTGCAAAAGTCAAAACAGAGTCTAACAAACAAGTAAGCCCAAGATAAATACAGCTTGCCTGCAAAGTCATGATGTCTTGATTGTGACAAGCCTCCTGGGGCTTCCCTTGGCCCAAAATCTTGGGTGGGAGACAAACATGTGGTGGTGTTCAGCCAACAAAGCTCCGTGGTGACAAGACCACAGTGCAGAGCTAACCAGGGAGAGAGAACCAGGGTTACATGGCTGGAAGCAATAGGAGGCCAGAGCAACCAAGGGCAGCTGAGTAATTGATCTTACAACAGTTAATTAAAAAATCAGTGTGATTCAGAAGAGTGCAGCCAGAGGTTTATAAGGCAGTGTGCTGAGGAGGGCGTGTGTTGGCATGGATTGAAAGAAAAAACAGCAAGAAACACAACATTCTCTAACCCTGAAGTGACAAGAGGGAAACAATGAAAAGTTGCTGTACCTGCAGTTTGTCAGTGAGCTCTACAAAGACTTTCTTTCAGTGCCTTGGAGCCTAGAGCCATCCCTTTATTTCCATGAGTCCTGCAGGACGTGGCCACTAGCCCAGAGCTGCAGCCAGCCCTGGGGCATTGCTGGGGCTGCATCTGCCCTGTCAGAGTCAAACACGGCTTTCACTGGCAAGTGCTTGCACCAGCACACAAGCAATCTGAATGAGGTCTGAGTCACACAGCCGTGGCATCTGGTGCACAAGTCCTTGCAGAAAAAAGGGCTGGGAGAGGCCTCCTGGGTCACCCAGCCTTGTCTCCTGCTATCACAGGCACCATGTTGTATAATCCCCTCCATAAACAACAGCAGCTGTGGGAGAAAGGCCTGGAATGGCTGAGGATGCTGAAAGTGAGGTGTTACAGGGCCTTGAGTCAGGGGGATTGGGACTATGTGAGGAATGCAGCTATGTGCTGCTCAGAAGAGCAACATAGTATTTTATTAATGAAGCTGGAAAGTCATACATCCAGGGAAACACCCAGACATTAATTATGCCAGAAAGGCATCAGGGTAATGCAGTACTTACTTTCTACTTCTGGCCTTGAGTTCAGAGAATTGTTTTCTTCTGTTTCAACATTTGGTTGAGTACAACATGCCAGCGGGAGAGGAAAAAAAAAAACTGGTTTCCATTCCTGTGTCTGGTTTAAATCATGAGAGAAGGAGACTTCTAATGAGGCTGATTCATATAATGATGTATTTTACAAGCTATTCTTAGCAGATTCACTGCAATATGTCATTCTTTATGTACCATGAGAGATATATGAGCACACGAGCTTACGAAGGGTGGGGAAGTCTCTGAATAACTGGCCAGTTTTGCGCCTCATGTGCTGGAGAAGGGGAAGTTCACACAGACTATTGCTTCCAAACCCTCCAGACCTCAGGTCAGCTGTGTACTCCAGTCCAATAAACCCCAACATTACAAGACCCATGTCTTAAAACTTATTTCCAAGGAAGTGTCTCATTTTATTGCAACACGAATAGGAGACTCTAAGGTAATATTTACTTTGGTTTACATTTCATAAAAAAAGAAGGCTGCAATTTCATGGAGGCTCTAACAGAAATTCCTCTTTCCATCCAAGCGGAAGAAATCATGTTCAGGACCTTTCCCCACGGGCTCAAGGAAAGCACATTAACATGGCAACTCCCACTTTGCTTTATTTGTGAGTTACCCTTGCAGGAGGATGAGGCTGGAATTGAGACAAGCTATAAGTGGACTAACAGACCAAAGCCTGGGACATTAAGGGGTAGGCAGAGATGCTGAGAGGATGATCCCAAAGATGCAGCTCTCCAGCTGATGAAAATGATAAGAGCCCATGATCGCTGAGAGATTCTCACCTAGACAGAAGGTAATTGTCAGCACAAGGGTGCAGTGGCTGTTCCAGTTCTGCCTGTCACCCCTGCCACTGCTGATCTTCCCAGCACTGTGTTCTAAGATGCCAGAGGAGGGGCTGAGGTGCTTTTAATGAACTGAAAGGATGAGCAGGAAGCCTGTCCAGACCAGCAGTGGAAAGAGAAAAGAAACGTGCAGTGAGGCCTGAGCATGGTGGGGGAAGCAGAGCTGCTGCAGACCCAGGAGCTGCTGGAGCAGAGATGAGCCCAGGAACTCTCCACACTGAGCCTGAAGGAGCTCTGGCCAGCTGGGACAGTGCCACAGCCACAGCCGTGCCAGTGCCCAGCCCTGGGAGCCCAGGATGCCCAGACAGGTGAGTGGCTCTGGTTGGGGGCTCCTGGCAGCCCTGTGTGCTGCCCCAGGGGCCTGCTCCAGCCTTCCCCAGCGCTGATGGAGCAACCTGAGTTCTGGCACGGGGAGCTGGCTCTGTCCCCTGGCTGGGCTGCCAATGGCCCTCCTCCTCCTGGCCCGAGGGGCCACCAGAGAGCGATCCAGGCTGCTGCCAGCTCCGTCTGCTGGGGAGCAGGGGAGCCAGAGTTGCTCTCTGCCTGCACACCAGCCCTCCTGGATTTCCTAAGGGCAGCCTGCCCTCACTTACTAATTTTCTTAATTTTTTTGTGGCCTCATCGATGACTTAGTCATAACACAGAGTCAGCCACCAGCTGCTGCCTATTCCCACGGTGTAACCTGCCCCTCCACTGTCTTCCCTTAAATGTAATATGTGGTACATTTGTGTCTGGTACTTTCTCTTGTTTCTGCAATTGAAATTTTATCCGTTCATGGAGTGCCCGAAATTCTGCAGAGACACTTGGCCTGAATACTCATTTCAGTGCTGAAAGCCAATACTGCTTTAACAGATGCAGTAAAATTGTGAGAATCTAAAGTTCACTTTTCTTCTTTAACTGCCCCAGATGAAAGAAGTCCACTGCACACAGCTGAATGCCTCTCTTGTGTGCTGGCACATGAGCTTTAAAGGTGTTCTGGTAGTTTTCAGTCCTCTGTGCTGCTGGAGTACTTTTGTCCAGATCCTCAGCTGGAGGAGATGGATGCAGCTATGCTGCAGCCAGCAGAGCTATGCTGATTTATACCCCCAGGCACACTTTTTAATGTGTAGATATCCTTAGAAAGTAATCACCAGGCTCCCTCAAGCTGATTCCTCATGACTTGCAACTGCAGTTTCAAAGCAGCGCTGTTCCTGAAGCCTGGGTACCCCTCCCACACTGTGCAGGAATCTGTCCAAGGCAGGAGGGAATCTGGAGCCCCACCAGTGGCAAATTCACAGCCTCTACACAAAGTATCCTTCATCCTTAGACATGCTTGACTGTATAATTATTGTATTGCCTTGCACAATTTCAAACAACGTTTCACGACACAAAAAACCTCCAGACCAAGCTGTCAAATTATTTGCATTGCAATGATCTAAAAAATACAAAATCTGTCATTTCTTCACCTCAGGGAAATGAAAGCAGAATGAGCCAAAGCTTTAGCATTGCACACTGTGTCTATACCCCACATCTTTAGATTCTCTTTCAATATCATTTCTGCCATGTGAGTTAGACCAGTGCTGACCAGTTCCCTTCTGCATTTGCAGCAGTCAAACACCCTGTTGAGATGTCAGGCTCTGTTTAGTGTACAGAGCTCTCAGCCATGAGTTACAGGGCTATCTCCATCCAGCAGTACAGCCCCTCTGTTCCCTGCCGACCTTGCAGGTTTGGCACCATTTGAAAACAATTATTTTCCCCTGACTTGGCATTTTTGGCTCCTACCCAACTCCTTGCAGGCACTTTGGGATTCATAGTTGGAGCTCCTCAAAGGAACAGTTATCTTGAAAGTTGAAATTATATCTAAAAGGCTAAAACATATCTTTCAGCTGAGCGTGGTTTTCCCTGCCAGAATTGCTTCACATGGATTAGGCCAATTCATTTTCCTGCAATGTAGGGGTTGCAGGAATACCTGAGGGAACATTGGGCTGAATGTCTCTTACCACCAGGGATTTGACAATAGCAGTGCAATTTACTTCCTATTTACATAGCAGGCAAACATGAATCGCATCTTCTGACTGAATACTTTTGTATGAGAAAAAAATGTAAAATAAAGTAATTTAGCTGATAGGTTAAGGTAATTAATGTTTCTAATGCTCACAAGAGAAGGAGAGAGGAAGATCCAAGAATTATGACAGACCCAGGTACCACTGAAGCCTTTAGCTCCCAAAGAGGGAGACACTGAAACACGAAGTTCCCAACCCTGGCAGCCTGTCTCCCACCATGCACCGTGAGGCTGCTTTGCCAATGGGAAAACAGGGAATGGGAGCTCAGCACAAAATTGCCTCAGCTGTACCTCTCCTCCAGACTGAAACCAGGGTCTTGACATTCTTGCATTATGTATGGTGTTAAAAATGATTGTACTCCAGTGGACATCTGTATCTCAACTTTCCTGGATAGTGTTTAGCTGTAGGGAAGCCCAGGCAAGCTGCTAGTTTTGAATAGGGGGAACTGCATGTGTAGCAAAAGTGAGATTCCAGCCTTGAGATTGGTGCCATTTCCCTCGCCAAAGCTTTCCATGCCTTGGTTTCAAAGGTGACGATTTGATAGATAAAAATAGAAATGAAATTATGTCAGTGTTTATCTTGCAGTCACCTCTTACTCAGAGCGGTCAAGACATCTTTGAATCATTCCTCACAAACACACTAGCAACAAAAACAATAACAAAAACTGCCAAAAAAAAAAAAATCCGTGTTTCTGGTGTACAGAACTTCTTTCCTGGGGTAAGGCCTCTAGCACCTCATGCTGTTCTTGATTTTTATAGCTGTGGAAGGAAAGATGTTAAGCTTAAGGTTTGGAATTTGTGCTTTGATCGCTAGTTATGTCATACAGTCGGACGTGCCAAGTGGAACTTTCTACAGTCTTCTTAGAAACACCCTAGCACAGATCCCAGAAATACCTGGACCTCAGCCTGGCACATCTCAGACTTGCTGATTTCTGAAGTTAAAAAATAAAAAGAAGCAAGGCTGCTAGCAGCACTTTTGAATGTTTTTGATCCCCAGCCTTGCCATGTAGCTTGTTCATGTGCAGTCAGCTGCATGGCCTTGCTCAGGACTCCCAGGGAAGCTCCTCCTCACATTTCTGCCCCCTATTATGACCCACTCTTTTAACAGGAGACAAATATTTCAGCCATCCCCCAAGTCTGCTGTCTGCAGTTGCAGTATCTTTCTGAAGTGTTGGCTTTCACCTGCCTGTTAATAAAACATGCAGGTGACCGTGGTAGAGGAAGTGAACCCACACACCTTTTCACTGCCAGTGAAATGTCAGCTGTTTTTGGTAATGACTTTGGCACAAAACAGACGAACTGAATGTTTGGTGTGATTTGGGTCGGTGTGACAGTGAGGGTCATGCATGGTTTGGAATGGAAATGGTAGTTGACCAAGAGGGTAACAGGAAATAAAATAAATGAAATAAATTAGTATCCATACTGGGTTTAAAAGGGATTTTCAAGGCTCTGCCATTGGATGAGTTTATTCATTTGCAATTAAATGAGCCTTTTCTCTCTCCATTAATGAAAATATAACATCCTTGTAGGTGTTACAGAAAAAAAAACCATATATCATGCTCACCTTTAAATAGATATTTAACAATCTATATCCCATTATAACAGGTGGCCACAAGGAGCAAAGCTGGGGCTACTGAACTATAACCTTCATGCTGCTCTACAGCTGTCAGAGGAACATGAGCTGGGAAAATACCAACTTAGGAAAATTGATCAGGGACAGGAGCTGATAGGAGTCAACACGTCTGCCTTCTGCAGGGCGCTCAGATTCACCCAAGCAGGTACATCAGATGGAGCTGAGCCTGCTCGTTCTACAAAAATCATCCTACTCATATTTGGCCATACTTCATCCTGGGGAATCATTCCTATCATTCCTTCTTTTCGAATTCCAAAGAAGGAATGATAATTTCTTGTTAATAATTTTTATAATAATTTATTATAATTTATTGGTTATTTCTCCACACATCAATGTCCAAATGATCTCCCTGGAAAGCATTCCTCACAGGGAGTGCCATCCTGCCAGGACCCTGTTTTGAGCCATGCCAGTGCTACCTGCATGAACTGATCCTATGGAAGTGTCTGCAGTTCCTTGGGAATCCTTTCCCATCTGAGAGACTGTCATGAAAAACTTTTAGTAAATTCTGTTTATAAGTGGTTAAATCTGTTTCCTTAAAGAAAAGTGAAACCACAAGCAGGATAAGAGGGTCAGAGGAAAATTCCTAACCCTGGAATCCAATGCACTTTAGAATAAAATACGATAAATTTGCTTAGTGAGTGACAGCAGCACTTGGTAGGAATGCAGTTGTAGCCCATCATTTATCAGAGCCTCACATCTTTATCAGACAGATTTCTTTGCAGAGCTTGGCTACATCATCATTTGAAAAGCTCCCATAAAAATGCAAAGTTTGTTCTTACCTGCCTCTGCCCTCCATGCAGTCCCTTGGTTTGCCCTGCATTCCTGACACTCCTGCCCCTTGAAGACCAGAGCTCCATTAGCACAAGTTTTTGGTGATGCTCAGATTGCTTTCGACACCCAGAGTGCTTAATTCTTCAGGCTGTCTGGAATATATTGGCATCAGTGGTGAATAATCCCTCCCAAGTCATCACATCAGGCCTGTTTTAGTAAATCTTTCCACTTATTAAGAGCAAATTTAAACCATCTAAATATGCTTATGTAAGGAGTCCTTTAAAAATAGTTCATAAATTTAGGAGCCAGCAAACACTGAAAAAATACAATAAAAACTAGTCAGTGACATACTTTAGCCCAGTTTAAACTCAGCTGCATACTCCCATCTTTTGCAAAACAAACAGGAGGTTTTGCATAAAAGCAGCCAGCAAAGTCCTACTGGTGTTAAGACATTCTTTCTGAAATGCAAGGCAATACTTCATCTGCTTTATGAGCCCAGGGCCGAGCTGGTATCTACGTTCCTGAGCAGGCAGCCAGGATTTAGCGAGGTGCATGTGCAGACCAGTGGCTCCCCAGCTCTGCAGGAGTGGAGAGGGTGTCCCCTGGAGCCAGCTGAGCACTCAAGCTTCTGGCATGAATCTTTGGGATAGAGAAGTCAGGGATAAAGAGCAGTTGCTTGGCACGACCTGCAGGCTGTTCATGGCAGGGAGCAGCTGTCTGTGCCAAGCTCTTGGCCAAGCACTGGGGCCAGGATACTGAAATGCTGGCTAGGAGAAATCAGCAACACTCAGGAGAGTCACTGTCAGATCTTGGTTGGAGCTGTATTTCACTGAAAGCCAGATTTCCTGCAGAGCATCCCCTCTGCATCCTGCAAACACAGCAGCCACTGCCTGGAGAGGGGACCTTATCCTGCAATCATAGAATGGTTTGTGCAGGAACAGACCTTCATGCTCATCTCATCCCAACCCCTAGGGGCACTTCCCACTGTCCCAGGTTGCTCCAAGCCACATCCAACTTGGCCTTGAAACCTTCCAGGGCTGAGGCAGCCACAGCTTTTCTGGAAAACCTTCTCCTTGCCCTCCCTCCTGACACAAGCACTTCCCTTTGCTGCTGAGACCTACCCTCATTTGCTGGTGTGCAAGAGGAGGTGCAGGTCCAGCCCCAGGTGTTATCATTCTTCACCCTGAGTGTGTGCATGAGAATGGCAGTGGTTTGGTCAGTGTGCTCTTAAATCAATGATCCTATTAAAAAAACAGACTGCCAGTGGATGGAGAATTCATTGGTATTGCAGGACTGTCTTTTAAAGATGCTCCCCAGGGCTGACTTGAAGCTTCTGCTTGACAGGTGTATGTAATGTACCAGGATCCAGGGAGAAATCCTGTCTTGACAATTCAGCTGAAATGAGGCAAGGAAGAGAAAGGACAGAGTCGGCAGGTTCACGTGTGGGTTAATTTACAGCATCTCAGAGTCTGCCAGCTCAGTAGTTGGAAATCCTGTCACATTCTGGGAGATTGTATGAATTATAAATTCCCACTAATGGCCTCACACTAAGGAATAAGGAATAAGGAATAGTAGTTCCTTATTTTTCATTTTCTATGTAACAAAAAAGACAAAAGGACTTGCAGCACATTCCAGAGTGATGCATTGCCTGATTGTGACAGTATTTCTCTGTGCCTGTAAGAGTTGTATTTATCATGCAGGAAAGTAATCTTCTACAATTCCAGTATAAATAAATATAAAGCATTTTGCTCTGATTTTTATTCAGGCAGATTTATGCCTTAGATGAACCCCACTTCCAAACGTACAACCAATATTTAGGCAAGAATAAACAAAATCTTATTTTAATAAATACATAGTTTGAGGTCTGAAAAGATTTTGCCTTTGTACACCAAAATATATAAACAGCATCTATATGCCTCACAACATTTCCACTGAAAGCAAAGCATGATTACACTGAGGTGCAATCAAAGCAGAAAGATGTGTTTGTACAGCACAGAAAATGTACTGGGATATCCAGAGAAGATTATGTTATCTTGCTGCCACACTGGCCCTTAGGTTTAAAAATAGCAGTTCTTTGCTCTAGTTTGCAGAGCACTGGGATTCTATCTCTGATTTTCACCTGGAACCTTCTGATGGAAAGAAAATCAGAACAGATGTCTCCCTTAAGGGACAGTGGGGAATGGCTTTAAACTGACAGAATGCAGACTAAATTAGATATTAAGAAGATATTCTTCTTTGTGAGGTGGTGAAACAGTGGCACAGGTTGCCCAGAGAAGCTGTGGATGCCCAAATGTTCAAGGCCAGGTTGGATGGGACTTGGAGCAATTTCAAGGACCTATTTGAGGCAAGGGAGGTTAATCATTTAATCAATAGTTTCCTTTGAAAAAATCCTCCACAACTCTTTGACTACACGTTAAATTATTCCCCAACTTTTCCATATTCACACAATCCTAGATGCTCTGCATCAATTACATTTGAAAAGTTGTCCCCTCACAAGCTCCTGGTGCCATGGCTGGTCTGAACCCAGCCACAAGCCCAGGAACTCATCAAGCTCAGCACTTCTATTGTTGCTGCATGGGATCGTGTGGTGCTGCAGGGCAGAGGATGGATGTGGCACCCTAAAGCCAGGTTCTGTTTCATTTCTGGAGCTATGCCCCTCTGCTTGATTCCTCCTGCCTAATCCAGGGTTAGGGTAAGGGTTATTGTGCTTTTCTCCAGCAGTTTTGTCAAGTGCACAGTGCCCATCTCTCCCAAACCCTTTGTTCCTCTGGCTGGGGCAGGGGACAGCACTGGGGTGAAGCAGCAAGGTCTGGCTGGCCCTGCCTGTCCTTCCACTGCTCCATCCCATGGATGGATCCCATAACTGGCTCTGCCGGGCACTCACCCCTCCCAGTCCCATGAAAAATCCCATGGCTTTGGGGACACTCAGAACCTGCAGCCCTGTGCTTGGTCTGTCCTGCTTCCCTGGACTTCTCTGGAGTACAAAACCTTTGTACCTGACAGAAGGTAAATGAAAATCAGTAATTTTTTGCCTCCTAAAGGCACCTTCCTGAATGTTCCATTGGCTGCTTTCTTCACATGAACATTTTTCTATTTTTCATCTGTTAGACAAGGTCATGACATTGCATTTTGCCCCGTGGAAATTTTAAACAAAAATAAAGCTATTTTTATTTTGATTTCCAGCTTCTCTCAATATCAAGGAAAAGTGCATTAGCCCCATTTCTTTCAAAATGACTTTTTAATAAAAACATCCATGTTTTTCCTAATACTGAAAACATGGCTTTCTCTTCCCTTGAACATTCCTTGTTTTTCTTTTAAGTAGTTCTGATGAAAATTACTTTGGTTCTCTTTTACTAGAAAGCTTGCATGAAACAAGGCAGAACGTTGCCTTGAAATGAAGAAAACATATCTCTTATTTTAATCTTTTTATTAAAAGCCTGACTTTTCTCCCATCTCATTGCTCATATTTTAAAAAATGATTATCAAATAGAGAGCAGAAAATCTTGAGTATTATTCTTTGGCTCTGCATTCAAATTGAAGGTTTTTAAAATTCTTCTTGGCTGTTCACAAGCCTAGAGGATTTCTTTTGATTTTTTAAGCCTCTCTAGAAAGTGCAGCCTTTTCTCTGGGGACAAGTTCTAAAAGAAACAAATCAGAGACGAGGAATTTTAGTAGTCAGTTCACTCTCTGGCTCATTCCTTTGTCTCTCTCCTGTCAAGCCACTTTGATTCTGCATCCCCCACATATCTCAGCCTTTCGAGGCATTTATAAATTATAGAAGTATTTATTATTGTGGGGAAAATATGATCATTCACTGAACTCATGGTGAACTTTGCACACATGCTCACTCCTTTGGTCCTGAGATTGTTTTTCATAGCAAGCAGCCCCCTTTGCTTTAGGTCTGCAGGCTGAGAGCTTGGCAGGTGAGCTGAGGCTCATTCTGCAGAACCCAGAGCTGGAGCAAAATGCAAAAATGCACACTGTATCCTACACTTTCCTAAAATAAACCTGCACCTTTCCCTCATGTTTGTCCAGTTTGCCCTATAAATATAGC
This sequence comes from Emberiza elegans, assembly GCA_024865655.1. Classification (NCBI taxonomy): domain Eukaryota; kingdom Metazoa; phylum Chordata; class Aves; order Passeriformes; family Fringillidae; genus Emberiza; species Emberiza elegans. Next base: position 1,292,181 of record JALJVW010000797.1, read on the forward strand.
AAGCACCATGCTGGTGTGTAAATCTCTAGGAAAAATTTACCCACAGTCCCACAGAGCTTTATGGTGAGATTTTCAGTTCCTTTCGTTGCTAAAATATAAATGTGTGTGAGGGTGGGATGTGAAAAACTCGTGGATAAAATTAAGCTGTGTTTTTCACTTCCTTGGGTAGTACTGAAAAAGCAAGTTGGTGTGTATTGAACAGGGATCTTGTCACTCCTCCACTCTTCCAACACCATTAAACAGAACAGTTCAAAGGATTTGGGATATTTGGGTTCATACCTGAATATCCCACCTGGGAGATTGATAATTTTTAATCAGTGGGATCTGTTCCACTGCTGGCTGTGCAGACACATGACCACATCACCTTTCCTTTCATCCCCTCCCTTGATGCTAAAAGAACAAAGTTCTCAGAGTGTGCAAAGCCACTGCTCAGCACAGACACTCTGGATTTGAGCTCAAGCCCCCAGAGAAGGCCACTTAATCCCCAAAAACACCTTCAGTAGCCCCCTCAAAGACTCCTCACTTACTGTGTCTTCTGTGATATCTTCCATTAACACTACCAGGGACCCAAACTCTGCCTGATCACTGAGTGATCTGTTCTCCACCAGGCCAGAAAATGAATGCATTTAATAAGGATTAACCCCAGCTGGCACTAGGGAGCAATAAATATCATAGCACCAGCATTTGTAACGCTGCAGTTATCATTGTGTCAGCATTTCTGTTATAAACCAGGGGTTGCAGTGGATTAGAACTCAGCCATAAAATTTTCTCCAGGCTGAAACTTGGCATAAAAAAGAAATATCAGTCTATGATATTTTTTCTTAACCTTAAAAAAAAATTCTGTTCAGTCTATTTAAAGTTGTAAAAAAGAAAGAATATGGGACTCTTCCCAAATTCTTTAAATCATCATCCAGGCCTCTGGGGAATGAAGAAAGACTCTGGCTGTGGCTGCATTTATGGGTGAGTATTCAATGGGGTATCAGAAGTTCAGGGATTAAAGATGTTTTGTGGTATTTCTTGAAAGTCAAAAGCTTTGTCACATTATATTAAAGAGCTCAATTCTTTAGCAATGGAGCTTTACAAATATTTCTTGCTCCCCTTTTTTGTTCAGAGAAGTGGATAATGTGGAACTACCAGGACCTCCAAAGCACACTGAGTACCCAGGCCAAGCCCCAGGTTAGGGGTCCCACTGGGATCTCTCCTTGTGCCAGGTGGGGTGGCTCAGGGGACAGACTCGGGGGGCTGAAATCAGGGTTGTTCAGATGTTATTCTGAGCTGAAACTCGAGGTTTTTATCAGAATTAGCTCCCTCTCAGAAAGCAGCTGCACACTGAGGGGATGCCATGGGAGGAGGAGCAGGCACAGAGCTGTGCCCTAGGTGCTCCTGGGACTCTGAGCCCCTTCCCTGAGCAGACACCAGCCCTGCTCTCCCTGCCCACCATGGGCAGCACAGCCCAGGGTTGCTCCTGTGCCTGCACCAGCTGCTGCCTGCAGAAAAACAGAGTTTACCCTGCAGTGTACAAGCACACACTGCCACAAAGGTCACCACTGTTTTGGGTAGACCTCAAGAGAAGAACATGAATTAATTTGTTCCCCTCAAATAATATTTTATTTTAGAAACAGGAGATCTGGTTGTTTTTGTTTTTGTTTTTTTTCTTGTGCAGTCTGAGGTATAATATTGAGTTCCAGTTTCCCTTAAGAGCTGAACTTCATCCTCCTACAAGGATGGTTTTATTTTAGTTACCAAATATTTGAGGTTAAAGTGAATAGTTCATCTTTAATGGGATTATCTCTTTCAATGTTTGCTTTCATTACAGTTTGAATTGCTCTGAGCATGAGAATCTAACCTCACCAAAAGCATATTTTTGTAATTTGATACAAACTAAATTTAACCTTTGACTCTCATCTATAAAGACGTTACTTTTTTCCACTGAAAAGCAGAATGTTAGATTAAAGATCTGCCAGTTTCAATTTCCAGGTTGCTAACCCTCCTGTGATTGGTCCTGCACTGTGGAAAGCTGTGTATTCAGTAAAGGTATTTAACATCATCTGTAATGGCTGAGATGGTCTCAGAACTGCTACTTTTAATGGCTAGCTGGAAGTTCTCTACTGGTTTTTACATGGACAAGAATTTCCCTGACCTACACTGTACAATACAAGAGAACTCTTTGGACAGAAATATTTAAAATAAAATCTTCCCTTTGAGTCACTTCACCATGTCATCATAGTTTTTTTTTCTTTTTTAAACAAATAAATTTTATCCAAATGCTTTGGAATATTAAATCTGTGCCTAGGAAAACTAGATACGTATTCCCTCTCCTGAGGGCTTGTATTTAATGGGATACAGAAAGTGAAACAGAGTCTCTGTATTATTCCATATATTTCCTCCAGTAAATCACCAGGAAAAGTGGAGAGGACAGGCTTTGTTTTAGGAAAAAACTTTATCCTTGTTCTCTGCTGGGAGAAACCTTCTAAATACATGGAGTTTTCCCTTCTGCTTTGATAAGATGAAGTGTTGAAACTTTCACTGACAAAGCTTTTCAGATATTTGTCAGCATTTTAAGGGTGGGTTCTTTAGAAAGAGCAATTAAGTGTGAGTGAAAAATTGTGATGTGTCCAGTCCTGGAGGACAGATCCAGAGTGGATCAGCTGTCAGACTCCTGGGGAGGGAATGGTGCTCCCCTGCCTTTCTGCAGAAATGATGTCAAGGGGAAATGGCTCAGTGCATTCATCAGGACACGGAGAGGAATGGGAGTGCATCTATTTATTTATTTAATCAGGAAAATTCACATTGAATTCTACAAAATCCTTTCACTTGATAGGTTTCCTATGTCTCTGTCTTTTACACTTCAAAGAAAAGTCCTTGTGTTCATAAACTCACTCAAGTTGCATCAGGAAGACACAAAATTTACACTGTTAAATCTGTCCGTTCTGTAGAGGAAAAAAACCAAACCAAAACAAAACAGAAACCCACCTTTATTTCAGCTCTGCAGTCATCAGAGAAGAATACTGCAGCTGAAATTGAAATTTCAGATTGAACACTGCACTATACTGCACTAATAAATGGTCAGCTTAGAAGCATTTCCTGTTTATACACTGTGTTAATAAGCATCCATCACCCATGTCACATATACGGGATACCAAATTCAAATGTCAAACAAAATGTAAGAGGTCACACATTTTCCTTTGCTAACTAAAAGTGTAATTCATAAATATTATTGCTACCAAACTCTCCATCTACAGCACTTGTTTAGAAATATGCACATGTAATATAAATTGTGATTAAGTTAAATGGGTATATTATTTCCTGTTTTAAGGGCGAGCAGCAGCATGAATTATGTTTTACTCAATAGGATTTCAATAAAAACCTACAGCCTAACAAGCTGCTATCATACACTTCAGCTGCACAGACTAACATGACAAGAGGCTTATGATCCACCACTGATATTTCAGCTGTTTCTCTGTCTGTTATTTCTGCTGAAGCAGAAATACACAAATGAGAAAACACATTTTCTTAGCTCGAAACCTCTTCCCATTTTTTGCTATTAAAATTAATCTTATTTGGTTTCTACATGCAGAATAAATAAGATAAATATAATCAGCTAATGGCAGTTTTTTAATTTTTACTGACTTAAGAAATGTAGGGCTGGAGGAAATCACTCTGTGAAAATAATCAGCAACTCCCATGTTTAGAAATTACTTGTTTTAATTTGTAGAAATCAAACACTCAAGGGACAAAATAATGGAGAGGTTTTAGAAATTACTTAAACAGATTTTTGAAAATGGAAAATGCGCTTTCAATGTCACGTAGTCACTAGATTTTCTAGAATTTTTGGCTAGCCTGTGGTGTCTCTCTTTTCTTGATATTGAATTTGCAGTTAATTTGAAGCATTTTAAGACCAGATTCAGAATTCTCTGGGGTCATTTAAAAGACTGTAAGTAGAATAGACTTAAATGAATTTGAAGAAAAAACCTGAAACTCTGATACTATGAGTAATATTTTTACTGTGACAAAACATTCTCCCTTCAGGTCCAATGAAAGATCTCACTCACAAAGACACCAAATAAACATACTAAAAATGAGTTTAAAATATACCATTCCCCCCCCCCCCGCCCATTTACATAAAAACTGCCAGAATTCCTTAGCTTTCTGTGTGCAATTACAGAATAGGAGCAAAGGTACATTTTGCTTGGATTTTATTTAAGGAGAGTCATTCCCACCAAGGAGCTGCAGAGCCCCAGATAAGCAGACCCAGTTACTGCTTGTCTTGAAGCACTGCGTACAAAATGTGGTTGCAAATACTGTCAAATCAAAGGCTTTCAAGGCAAATAAGAATGCCACACATTCCCAAGTTATCTACTCCTTTTTTTTTCAAGCTTTGGGTAAAAAAAGGAGGTTTACCAAGTCACTGGAGTCTGGTGTTCTTTTAAAAGCTTGTAAAATGGGAGCCTGAATATTTTCTTTTATTGGGAGGACCATAGTGCACAGCAAACACAAAGAAGATTACTAAAAAGGAAGGGGTGCTAAGACCTTTAAGATACTCAGAAATGAAAATAAGTTCCATATTCTGAAAATCCTAGGAAAACAGCCATATAGGAGCTCTGAATTATATTTCAGAGTTTTTTACAGTAGTGTAAAATCTTTGATGTGTCCCTGTTTATGAAGTGAAGGAGACACCAAAGCAGATACTACCAAAAAGGAAAAATGCCATTACCTTTAAGTATTCCAGTAATGGAAAGAGAGCCTTATTCATTAAAATTTCAGCACTAATAAATAACTAATTGTATCAATCTTACCCTCCATGTTTGGGCCTCTGCATATCAGTAGTTAAAAACATAATAGAGTGAAGTTATTATCATCAATATATATTATTGAGTAATTTCCTTGAAAACAGCCAACAAACAGGCAAGAATTCCAACATCAGTTTATAAATCCCTGTGTTGAGGGTTTTTTTGCTGTGGGGTTATATCCTTTAGCTTTTTCATATTCCTGAAAACTTCCCAGAAGGAATTCCCAAGAGATGAGTCTGTTTTTATACCACACCACATGTGGGAAGGGAAGGGGAAGCCCCAGGTGCTCCAGGCTGGGCAGCAGCAGCCCTGGAGCTGGGGGAGGATCTGGAGGGAAAGGGTCTGTCCATGCTTCCTCCAGACCTCCTGGGTCCCAGGGGATCCCTGGGGCTTGTGAACCTCAGCTCAGCCTCGAGGGGATTCACAGGGACAGAGTGCCTGGATGGTGTGTGGGAAAATCCCCAGGGAAAAGGGTTTGACTGGGCAGGAGTGGGGGTGCAGCCCAGCCCCACGTGAGGAACCCCTGCGTGTTCAAAGGAAAGGTTTTATGAGTAGAGACAATGTCCTTCCCTGAGAGAAGATCAAACCCTTCCTAATCTTCTGTTTCAACAGACAAATGACCTAATAAGTGTCTGCATATTCTCCACATAAGCTTTTTAAAAATAACTGAAAGGGTTTGTAGAATTGTTGTCCCTAACTGTTGAAAAACAAGGACTGAAGTAAGAACATATTTTCTCTTTTTCTCCAAGAGGCCAAAACTTTGCAGTTTTTTTCCCTTCTTCACACAAGTAGTACCATATTCTTGGGAGATACAAATTTTCCTGAAGGCAGAGACAATGCAGCTGCGTGTCCTTCTGGTCCATAAGTGCCCTGTGAATGTTCCAGCTGATCCCAGGTGGCTGCTAGATCTACAAAATTTGTCCTTTTGTTCCATGCATATTGCTAAAATCCCTATTAATTCTTAGATGAGATTTTTGTACAATTCATGAAATCTGTTCATCTTCTAGATATTTTAGGAATATATGCTAAGAAGAAGAAGAAGAAGAAGAAGAAGAAGAAGAAGAAGAAGAAGAAGAAGAAGAAGAAGAAGAAGAAGAAGAAGAAGAAGAAGAAGAAGAAGGAGAAGGAGAAGAAGGAGAAGGAGAAGGAGAAGGAGAAGGAGAAGGAGAAGGAGAAGGAGAAGGAGAAGGAGAAGGAGAAGGAGAAGGAGAAGGAGAAGGAGAAGGAGAAGGAGAAGGAGAAGGAGAAGGAGAAGGAGAAGGAGAAGGAGAAGGAGAAGGAGAAGGAGAAGGAGAAGGAGAAGGAGAAGGAGAAGGAGAAGGAGAAGGAGAAGGAGAAGGAGAAGGAATTAACCAGTGTTGCCACCACAGATATTATCAGTACAGTGGTGTTTTAATGATGCTCCTTTCCCATCCTCCACAAGATCTGTGTTAATTAAAATTAAACATCAGCAATGTTAATAGGTTGTAAAAGAGTTTTGTGTTGTTTTCATTTCATACACAGAATTTTCTAAAGCACCACTTCTATTGGCAGAGGCAATAGTGCTCAACTGTCAGGTTTCAAATTCTTCTGGATTTCCACCTATGAAATTTTACAACTAAAAAGACATAATACAGCATGTAGCCACTGGTACAGGAACATGAAGAGCCTGAGGCAAGGATTTGGGAAGGTACCAGCAATGGGTTCAGGAAAAAAGGAGATTCATTTAAGAACCAAACACAAGTTATGGCAGCAGTGATTTCTAATATTAACTTGCAGTGTGCATTATTTCACCAAAAATAAAATTTAAAACTCTGCATTAACCACAAATATACCACACACAATTTCCTCCAATGTAATTTGCTTTTTGGATAGGTGTGACTAGCAGAGCCCTCTGTATCATTGGCCGTCTCCCCCAAGGAAGGCATTCAGCAGCCTCTCAATAAAAACCTGATTTCTGCACTGAAGACTTCACATGTGCTGAAAGTTCAAGGCCCAGGGACTAGGGGTATGCAATGGACAAACACTATCTGGAAAGGGCTGTCCTCTTTGAATCCCTACTACTCTTGAGTGGAAAAATTTTAAAAGCCCACAAATGTATAGTTCTTCCTTCAGAGCCTAATACACACCAAAATGTAAATAATGAAAGACTGTTTATCACAGTCATTGGCTGCTTAAAAAAATGTGTTTGAAAGCAACCTTCAAAGAGACAGAGCAGATCAGAACAGTCATGGTAACCTGTGGCCCCACAGGAAAATGTCACAGTGATGTCCTATGCATTTAACCTTGAAAAATGTCACTTGGTCAATGCATCTTCTTACAGTTACAGGTTGCTTGACTTTGAGCATTTTCCTTTTGTGTGCACCACGAAGAGCAGGATATGGAGAATCCATTTGAATTCACAATTAGTGGCCCATTTTAGGACCCAAAGCAAAGGAACAGAAGGTGTTGAGCACCAAGGCTCCAGCAAAAAGTAGATAGAATGGGAAAAAATATTTATTTTCCCTCTGTGAATGAGTGTTTGGTTTTATTTTTCACCAGGGCCCCAGTACTGTCCAGTACACTAGTCAGACAAACTTCTCCAACGTCATTTAGGTTCATAAATTTTTGTTTTAGCACAAGGTTGTCTATGGAGCATGTGCCACCTTGCAGACAGCAGTGAAGAAGGGAGTGCCATGTGTGACAAACAACCATCCCCAGGGTCAAAGGTGCTTCACAGGTTACTGCTGGGCACATTTGTGGGAAAGCTGATCAGTCAGCTGGAAATCTGACTTCTGTAGTTACAACTGGAGTTCAGACTCCTGCTGTCTCAGGGCACAAAGGCTGAGCTGGAGCAAAGCTGGAGAGAGGCCATCTCCAAAAAGGAGCAACTTCTCTCCTTTTCCCAGAAATACTGCGGTTCCTCCTCCGTGTCTGAGACAAATGATGAATTCTGATGGGAGGAAGGCTGTGGGACACAAATTTTACATTAAAAGCCAAATTATATTTCTTCCTGTTTATAACTGCAGAACTCTGGCTCAGCAGAGCACCAACTCCTCCCAGCCACTGAACATGTGCACAGCAGAGACCTAAAGCTGCACTAAGCCCTTCGATGGCAAATGAAACACAACGGGAAGGTAATGAGAGAAATTTTAGCCATCTATGGTCAATTAAGCTAATTTAATACCCCAGCAACTCAGTGTATAACATTTAGCCCTTGCCATCACTTGTTTTGTTCCACTGACATTCAATCACTTATTTATTTCTGTTGCTAAAGGGCCAGACCTGAGCTCTGATTTATGGAGCACAGTTGCAAGGGAAGAGCAGCCACTTTCACTGCTGATTATTACATTTCTGCTTAGTGAGTAACAGGCTCAACCTGCACAGGTAACTTGGAGGGAAATTAGCACAGAACCTTCTGTTCTTCCACCTGTCCAGCTGTATCCCCTGCTTTTGTTCAAAGTGACAAGCCTTTCTTGTCACCTGCATGGACTTTCCATGCACTGCTGGGTCACCTGGCAATTTTTCTTTCCAGAAACCAATTGAGGTTTTCACTTTTTTGGCACGTTTAATGAGCCTGATGTTTCTGGGAAGCCTCAGTCCTGGTGTGCATGCACTGGCACAGCAAGCCCACCATGTCTTGAACACATCATGTTTATCACTGGTGTAGCTCCTGAGCCAAAGGTCTGACCATCCCCAAATCACATTTGGGTTTGCTTTGATCTGCTCACAGACAATGGACAGAGCTGAAGTTTCAGGGTGGTCAGCAGCCTAACTGGCACAATAAACCAGATGGATTACTAAACATCTGGACATCCCCTCCTAAATTTAAAAAAAAAAATCACCAAGCTGAACTCAGGCAAAATTTCCAAGGTAAGAGGGAAAATGTGTCCAGAGAAACCCAGATGCTGAACATCAAGGTTGGATGTGGTTTAGATTGGTGGTGCAGAGGTGAGGGCAATTATTAATTTATTAATAGGAAAACAAGATTGTGAATCAATGAGAACCAGAGGTGGGCTTCATCAATAAATGTAGTTTTCTGGTTTCCAGCCCTGTTTGCAGAGGTTCTGAGCACTTATAATTCATATTTAAGGCAAAAAGGACTTCAGATGTTCAGCAATGTTAAAGTCATTGAAGCTTATTGTGTCCCTTGAACCCCAAGACACAGCAGCCTTTTAACTGCAACTTCCCGTGGCTCATTTCCAGTAAAGAAACATAAACATGTGAGGTCTGCTGACTCTCTCTCCATTTAGATTCTGGGAACTTGATAAATGCAAAACATTTGCTTACCTTATGAAGAGGAAGTCATGCTGTCTATTGCAAAATTTTGATGGCAGAATGAGGGACTCGTTGCTGTAAAGCAAGAAAAATAATGCGAGAAAACTGTGTTTTCAGACAGATTGTGTGGATTATTTTTTATGATTTCTGACTGTTTTGACTTGGCAAAGCAGGAGTCTAACAAAACAAGTGATGAAGGCTCCTGGCATGTGACTTCTCAAATATTTAGCAAGTATTTGTACATTTTATTAAGTCAAGATGACTCATCCATCTTGACTTGCTTACATGTATGTTTCGTGTTCTATGCTATGTAGACCAATAGAAAGTGTTAGTCATTTGTTTTATTACTGCAGGGTTTTATTTCAGCAAAACTATCTACTTTTGATGCTGTTTATTTTCAGAACAGCTCGGGGTGAATTTTGTAGGTCTGCAAAAATACTGGCCTTTCTATCTTTTTTCTAGGCACAGGAGACATAGAACTGTGAAGCAGAATCTCAGTTTTCAGTTTAAAATTAAAAGAGTAAGTTGCTCTCCATTTTATTCGGGGGCTGTGTTCTTGGAAATATAAGCCTGGTAAAGACAGAGGAATTATTTTTGCCAAAATTCTTCCATTGTTTTTTGCCGAAGGCCAGATCTTCTGCAGCCAGGAAAAAGAAACCCATAACGATAGGTGTTTTGATTTTGGGAAAACTTGCAGGGGAGGTAAAGTTTAGAGGAGAGAGTGACAATGCACAGATATTTAATACAGGGGATGTGGACATTTTAATCCTTTTTTTGAACTTCAATTTGTCCAACTTCAATGAGTTTAGTCTCTTCAGATCTGTAACAGCCCCTGGCTGCCAAAAAAAACCCAACAACTGCTGGGTTTGTACGAGTCACCCTGAGGTATGAACTTGGACAAATCTCTTCCAGGACGCAAATATGGGTTTTCTCAGCTAAAATCCTGTAATAGCTGTGCCATGTTATGGTGCAGCCTCTGGGGTGGGGCTGTGTCCTTCCCCACAAATTTTTTGCTTCCATAACTAGTTATTGAGTTCTCCTTTTATCACAAGTGAGGTGAGCAGGTTTTTTACCAGAAAAAGGGGTCAGCCCACTCTGAAGATTGCAGCATGATCTAATGAGCTGCTTATCAGTCTGAAAAGGGAGTCAGATAATGCTGGGGAACATTATGAAGTTATACAGGCCACAAGGCAAAGATTTGGGACATGAGTGTTTAACATATGACCTAAATCTAACTCAGATTTGTTCATCTAGACAGATATTCATTTAAGCCAGTTCTGAAATTTCTGACTGAAGCCAGGAAACCACACAGCTAGACCTCATTAAAAAAAATAAAATAAAAACTGCAGAGGGGGGGTGGGTTTCTGTGGAAAATTGTTATTCCAACTGAAAGAAATATATGGACAGTGCTTTTCTTCTGCTAAAAACATCATATTTTCTCTGGAAAAGGGAAAACCTGGGCACCAAAATAAATCTCCTGAAAAGCGCAAATTTTATGCATTAGTTCCTGCCAACAAATTGCTACTAATGAAAATTCTGTTTCCATCACATTTTTATTCACCAAAATCTTGCCTAAGCTTTTATCAGCTCCTCACATCACTGTTTTCTATTTGCAAAGTCTGTGCTACCTTTGTGTCATGTTGTGTAAACATTTATATTATGTTTTCATTTTCAGACCAACAGCACATCTTCAGGAAAGAGAGTAAGGGGAAAATAACTTAGCACTAAACATGTCTTTTCCATCAGTAAAAGAGAACAGATGGAATGACATGTGAGAGGCTCTTGAACTGAAAAATATGTGGTAGATACATAATATACATGTCTTTAAACTCATATATAGGAGCACATGGGCACATGTGCATGCACAGATGACACACCAACATCATGTACACTCTGCAAGGTAAATAAATGCAGATGGCAGCAGATTTATGTTCCATAGCCAAACACATTTAGCAGCATCCAAAAGAACCCTGAGAAGGACACTGTAGATGTAGATTTTATCTGCAATAGCAATCTACCTAATCTATTCTGAGTTTTGGCTGGTGTCTCAGGGTTCTCTAGTGTTGCCAATTGTGCAGTAAATCTGCTGGGTCACATTACCAGACATATCAATACCATTCATGGTACAAATGAGCCATCAGCAAGCTGCAAACACCAATGCAGATCATTTAAAAAAAAAAAAAAGACAATAATAAGTAGAACTGCCCTATCCCCTTACAGCCCTAGGAGTGAAAAATGAGTTATAATGCAGAACACCTGTGCCACATAATGAAAGTCCTGGAAAGCAGTTGTGGCTCAGAAAAGCTGCTCAGGAATGTCACATATCCCTGCATGCACCATCCTGGAACAGAAAGGCCAACAACCAAACCCAAACCAGCTCAGACCATACGCTGCCTTTGCCCAGGAGTTTTTCTGATGACAAAGAAGCAGGAACACAATTCAGTGCTAGGGAGTGGCTGGGGCAAACCCTGACACAAAGCCTTTCCCAGCTCAGTCTGGAGATGAGTACTGGCGCAGGGGAGGAGCTGCTGTTTAGAAAGTCCTGGACATCACACAGATAACAGGGGCTTCCCTTGTCTCACTCAAATCAATTGTTCCTGCACCAGGGTCTGCAGCCTCCGACAGAGCTCCTTTATGGATTTTCCCAAATAAAAGATGTGGAGAGACAGAATCTGTGAGAAGAGTTGCTTATTCATTCATCCAAATACTCTTGGGAAACAGAGGAGAAGCTTCAGGGCACAAAAGCCCTTGTAGAAACAGGCAATGTCAAAACCAACACAGGCTTGGAAAACCATCTCTGTGGTGTGTAATTATGTTAGTCATCCTGTTAGAAAGGGTGCCTGGAACTGAGGAGATGAGGAAGGGGGTCAGGTTTAATCCTGTGGGACAGAGAATTGCAGTTTTGGAGGGTTAGCTGGAGAAAAGGGTCTTGTGATCAAATCCTAATGGACAATAAGACAGAGTTCAAGTGATGGAGACTCTATCATGTCCCTTGGGAAACTGTTTTATTAATAACTTACACTGTGTGTAAAAGTTCACCTCTTATTTCCAGGTTTGATTTTTCCTTCTTTGACATGAAGCCAGAGGACTTTGTCTGCCAACTCTAAAGAGATTTTTATTTGTGATATTTAAGGATTGGTAGAGTAACCCAGAATTTAATTTCTACTTATGGATATTTCTTTCAATTTAAGGGTTCTTTCACTCCTTTTTTTAACCCAGTGCTTTCTTTTGTATCAGAAGGAATCCCTAACTTCACTCTTCAGGGATCACACATAATACAGCACAGATTGGGAAGGAAGGTACTTAGCAAATGCATATGGAAGGTCTAGAGATCCTGAGAAAGCTATAAAGCTCTGCAATGAACACAAACCAGAACCAGTTCCTGGAAGCTTCTAAAATAAAACTGCTGCTTTATTAAAAATTAACATTTTAAACCTGAATCTCACTTTGAGTGACAAATACAGAATAAACCCAGCAGAACAGAAATAAATTGGTTTCCAGGAGGGCTAGTCCTGCATGGCCAACACACTGCTGAAGTAACTGGGGGCTTATGCTGTTGTAAATAGCAGAATTGTCCCCCTTATCAGGAGATTTCACTATTTTGTGCTTTTCACTCCTGTTGTTCTTTGGAAGGTTTTTATGTAACCTTACTGGTTGTCCTGCAAAAATTGGGATTAACTTGGAAGACATATATTGCAGATTGGATTAGACTTCAAAGAGGTGTTGCCAAAGAGAACTTTTAAAAGGCTTTAAAAAATGAATCGCACCGATACAGGCTCTTTTCCTTTGAACATGGGGGATAAAAAAGCTGAGTTTAATATTACTTAAATGCGTCCAGCAATTAAGTTGCTTGGTACTCAGGCAAACCACATGGGGAGGTTTTCAAAGGAAAGAGGATATTTTAGTGATTTTTCAATGATTCCCTTTCTCCACGATTTCTCCTGTGCCCCTGAGACAGCTGACACTCATCTCAGTGCCTGTGTCTGAATCTGCCCTCCCTGCAGGGCACCACAGCCCTGTAACCACCAAAGGGAAAACGACTTCCAACTGACAGAGGCTGGGTTAGATTGGGGTTTAGGAAGGAACTCTTCCCTGTGAAGGTGGTGAGGCCCTTGCACAGCCTGCCCAGAGAGGATGGGGACAGCTCACTCCTGTCAGGATGGGGCCTGGAGCCACCTGCTCTGATGGAAGGTGTCCCTGCCCAAGGCTTGGGGTTATAACAGGAACATCTTTAGAGTCCCTTCCAACCAAACCATTCTGTGTTTAGCCCAGGATTCCCCTTTCCTGCTTGGGTATAAAATGGCCCCCTTGTTTTTTGTACTTTCCCCTCAGGCTCCGTGAAATGCACTGGGGCAGGATGGACACTCCTGCCTGTACCAGCCCCTGTGTCTCTGGAGCACCACGCAGGGTTTAAACTGGGGATATTTTAAAAGTGATGGGCTAATTTCTGGACAGTCTCTGCCCCAAAACCTCTGTGTGTGCCTTGGCTCAAAGGAGCTGAGGCAAAGAGAGAGGAAGGATTGCTTCCACACTGCCCTATGTCCCCCAGCCTTGGTGGTGCTTCCCCCTTGACCCTCCCTACGCCACTGCTGGAGAGGACAGCTCAGCACGTTTCATCCAGCAGCATTGCACAAGGGATGCCACTGGAGTTTCCAAATGAACATTTATCAGATGTTGTTGAGCTTTCAGTGGTTTTGGCCAGCTCCCTGCAGGGCACCACAGCCCTGTAACCACCAAAGGGAAAACGACTTCCAACTGACAGAGGCTGGGTTAGATTGGGGTTTAGGAAGGAACTCTTCCCTGTGAAGGTGGTGAGGCCCTTGCACAGCCTGCCCAGAGAGGATGGGGACAGCTCACTCCTGTCAGGATGGGGCCTGGAGCCACCTGCTCTGATGGAAGGTGTCCCTGCCCAAGGCTTGGGGTTATAACAGGAACATCTTTAGAGTCCCTTCCAACCAAACCATTCTGTGTTTAGCCCAGGATTCCCCTTTCCTGCTTGGGTATAAAATGGCCCCCTTGTTTTTTGTACTTTCCCCTCAGGCTCCGTGAAATGCACTGGGGCAGGATGGACACTCCTGCCTGTACCAGCCCCTGTGTCTCTGGAGCACCACGCAGGGTTTAAACTGGGGATATTTTAAAAGTGATGGGCTAATTTCTGGACAGTCTCTGCCCCAAAACCTCTGTGTGTGCCTTGGCTCAAAGGAGCTGAGGCAAAGAGAGAGGAAGGATTGCTTCCACACTGCCCTATGTCCCCCAGCCTTGGTGGTGCTTCCCCTTGACCCTCCCTACGCCACTGCTGGAGAGGACAGCTCAGCACGTTTCATCCAGCAGCATTGCACAAGGGATGCCACTGGAGTTTCCAAATGAACATTTATCAGATGTTGTTGAGCTTTCAGTGGTTTTGGCCAGCCCTGCCCTGGAATAACGGTCAGCTTGGAAGCAGCAGGCATGAGGAGGACATGCCCAGGCTTCAGCAGCTGCTGGGCACCAAGCAGTCCTGCCCTACATGTCTGCTCCCAGTGCCCTGGGGATGGCCCAAAATGTGGCTGCAGCAGCTCCTGGAATACACATCACTTCTTGGAATGGTTTTGTATTTTTCTCCATCTATTTTTAATTTCTTCAGGGGAAGATGATTTACCTGTCAGTAAGAATTTGGGGTAGTTTGTTTGCCTGCAGGGAAGGTGAAGCCCTGGCTGGTGGATGAAGTCAAGTGCTTTTCTGAGTGGATTTGGGTGTTTGTAAGGGTATGTGGAATGCAGGGTGGGAGAGCTGCTGTGATAGGGACCTTGGCTGACTGCAGATTTTCTATTGGAAGAGTAAATACAGAGGGTAAAATGTCACTGTTTTTGTAGAACATAATAGATCTCTTTCTTTTTCTCCCAAGAAGCCTGGGAACTCCAAACAAATGTGGGAGCAGTTTTATTAAATGAAAATATTCTTGCATTGAGCTAATTTATATCTTTCCAGCCCAGCCCAACAAAAAAGTCAGTTGAACAAACCACTCTCTCAGGAGCTGGGGAGGAGTTATGAGCACACAGCAATCCTCCTAATTTGCACTCTACCTCGGTCTTCCATTTTGTTAATCAGTGGCCAACAAATCCTGGCATTTAGAACTCATTATCAACCTGCTCTGTGCTCTTACCCTGCCCTCACCCTTGGGATATCACTCTGCACAACCTCTGCCTTAGGCACCCTACAGGTTTCCTTCTGCATCTTTCTGGTGCACAATCATAACCAACTTTTGAACATAAGTCAGCTATAAATAACTGGGGTGCTGCTGCACATATGGATTGGTGCCAATGGAGCAGCAGAACAGAATGAGCACTGGTGGCCAGCTTTGCTCCTGCTGGGAGCTTTAAAATCCAGCCTGGGTTCCAGAAGATCTTTGCCAGTGGAAACTGCCCAGGCCCAACACTTCATCACTGTATCTCCTGGCTGGATCCACCCCACCCAACATAAACGTTGTTTGACAAAATTTTACAATTGGAAGCTCAGGTCAATTTCTCACAATCTGAAAATTAGGAAAAAAAAAAAAGGGGGGAGGAAAGAAAAAAAGCAGCTTGAATTTTCTCCAAACTTTACATGACTCTTCTCTCTTCCCTTCGGAGTAGATTTGGCAATTTCCAGGCCTAATGAATTTTCCAAGTTCCAATAAAAGGGAAAACTGCCTGCAATCCTGCCTGCAAACTTTCAAGCCTTGCAGCTCCTCAAAGCTCAGTAGTGCTTTCCACTGTGCTGCCTCTTTGTGGTATGTGCAGTAAAGATCTACGATTCCCCCGGACTTCATTCTCTCCCCTTTTTTTTTTTTTTGTTACAGTCTGTCTCAAATACATTAGAAAAAAAGGATTAGAAGTGGGGTTTGGATGAAGAGCAGTGACATGTGTTCTAGTGCCAGGTGACTTCCATTTTTTCAGAGTTTTGTGACAAGAACATTACTTAAGAATATGACTAGATGAGAACCATGTCCCACCTCCATCCTGTGTCCATATGTTTGAGTTTGTCCTACAATGGCCATGAAATATCAATCTTTGCTGCTCTTTTGGTGTCTGGGCATTACAGCATATACAAGAGTTACCCTAGAATGAGGTCAAAACACCATGACGGCAAAATTCAGGGGGATTTTCTGCCCCCTGATCTGCATGGGTTTATGGCACAGCTGCATTGTCATCCTCAAGAGAATGGAGATAGTTCAATTCCTTACATTGGGATCTGGGGCTTTGTAAATGGCCAGTGTTGTCTGGCTTCATGTTGGCTTTGCTGGGCAGCAAGACTTGGGCCCTGCAGAGTTAGGGAGCATTTGGGGAGAACCTGCTCCAGCTCATCCTTGGAATGAAGGGCATGGGAATTCCCCAGGAGCTGAGCATCTAAGAATTCACACAGATTCATTGACAAGAGGGAAATATAAAGCAGTGTTTAGAAGCAGATGTCTCTCCACCACTGCTAAGCAGCCACAGACACTGCACAGTCATATGGATCCCTCTGCTACAATCCAGATTTATGTACACAGAATCTCATAACAACATAATGCGCAGATCTCCTCACCAAACCTGGCTGTGGTTCCTCCCAGAGACTCTTCAGCCCAGGCCTTCTCCACCTACAAATCTTCCCCTGCTTCCTGCCCATGGAGACTGAAATAAACAGCCACCTGCAAGAGGATTCACTGAGCATCTCCCAGAAGAACCTGTAATCTTACATGCTGCATATTTGGGAACACTCCTGCAGATCTAAACACACCAGTGTTCTCTTTCTGTATGTGACAGAAAGGCCACGTTGCCATATGTTCAAAAGCAAAGCAAATTCTCCACCTTGCACACAGAAGGACAGAGCTCACTCATCTCACTTTGCCTCCATTTTGATTCAGATTTTTACCATTTTCTCAAATTCAGGTAGAAGTCTGAAGGGCTGCTCCAAAGCATCTGTTTACCTCCTTCTGTAAGTAAAACACCTTCCCCAAATGTTCCCTTTGCCCATCTGCTGTTGAGGAGTGGCCTCTATCAGAAAACTGCCTTTGTCTGTCACTTCTCCTTGGAGGCTGGTGCCATGGAGGCCGTGTCACTTGTCACCTCATTTCCTCACCAACATCTGTTGCAGCACCACCCCTCAGCCCCCACCGTATCACATGAACTGCAGACTCTGCACCAGAGGAATTACGTGGAGCTTGAGGCAGCCCTGATTTATGTTGCAATACAAATTGCACTGTAAGTTATGCTGCCCTCAAAGGCAAGGGATTCTGACAGAGCACCTGTTGTCCAGATTCCTTCCCTCTCCCAGATCAGTCTCTTGCAAGGTCGAGTCATGGCCAGCATGGCTGAGGAGCCAGGGCTCTGAAAGCTGAAGGCATCAAAAGGGTTGTTTACCCATATTTTACATCAGGTATTCAAAGATGCTTCATTTAAAGAAATAGAAGGGTGATAAAAATACTAATGGCTAAAGTACCTTGGTTAGTATAAGGGTCCTTGACAAGATCAGAAATTAAAATAGCAAATGCCCAGCAAGCAAAATATGAGACAGATTACCTGTGCACATTAATGTTTACTGTTTTTTAACTGCTGTTTTTGTTAGTTGCCAGCACATGCTGATGTACACAACAAAGTTGACACAGTGGACTTAGCAAAGATTTTTTCCAAGTTTGTATAGTTTACTCTCACAGTAAACTTTTCTGCCTGCTAAGCTTTTTGTGTCAATAGTGGTGACCCGTTCTGATCAAGAAATCAGAGATGAGCAATGCTCAACTATAACAGGAGAGATAAATATTCTGTTCTAATGAATCCTCTCCCCATTTCTCCTCATGAAAGTGTTTATTTCTCATCAGACTGTCAGAGGACAGTTTGTCTTTCATTTGGCTGGCTTACATCTCACCTACACCACCTGGAAATGAAAGAGATGACCTGCTGCAATGTTCCAGTCCTCACGTGGCCCTGCAAACCAAGACCTCCCATTCAGGCCAGAACAGCAAAGGAAAGGGCAAGAGCACTGCTGGGTTTTTCCATATTATGTCCTCTTTTGCCCCTGGGAACTTTCTGCTCAGGCAGAATCTGAGGATGTTTTTTCTTTTGAATTTCTCTGACATACACAGTTGATTGAAGTGGCCTGCTCCCATAATGAACTGTTGTGGTTATTAATGTGCCCAAAGCAGATATTTGAGTTGTTCAGTGCAGCTGGTCCTGCCTGTCCTGAATGCACTGAGCTTTGCTGTGCACACACCTTCTTTTTGTCTGGTCTATGGCATCCAGAAGGACATGCCAGCACAGCAGAGGTGAGACACAGCGCTAACAACTGCACTGAGACAGGATGAATCTCAGACTTTGATCCACACCAGTGTCCTTTGGACTCCCCTGTTCATGACATGCCTTTGCAATGCACAAAGACTCATACCTTGGAGAGGAACCCTCAGAAAAGGTGTGCTGTATTTGTTCAAAAATTAATTATTGATGTCAGTCAAACTCCTTAGCCTTGAAGGTGTGAAGGGGAAACATTAAACCCGTGCAAAGGTCAGCTTTACCAGGACCTGCCTATTCAACTAAGGCAGAATGATAAATTGCCAATGAGTTCCTGTGTGTTCAAGCAAATGACAAACTATTAACCTGTAAAACTGAGCATTGCAATACAGGAATTCAGCTTTGGGATGGAGTCATCACTGAAGTGGGTAAGCAGAAGGTTTTGTGAGTTGTAGATGAATAACTGAGTATCAAATATGGAGAAAAAAGACCATGCAAAAGCAGAGGGCACTTTTGCAGACTAACTCTGCTTTTGGTTAACGTAAGTATCTAAATACCTGTAGATGAACAAGAAAATGCTGATGGTATATGCAAAGAAGAAGTAAATGGATCTTCTTTTGCTCAGTACTGTAGTCTATCAATAACAGAACCATTTGCTGAACCAGGGTAGTAAAGTACTCCTTTGTTTATTATCCTCTTGTTTCAAGAACAGGCCACTTGTAAAACAGGAAATCTCTTGAGGTCAAGTCTTTCACTGAGTTATGCTTATAGATTAAAAGTGCAACTAAGCCCAGCTAGCTACACAACCACATATTGGTGTGGATGGAAGAACAAATGAATAAAAAATAGGAGTTTTGACAATTATGTACTTCAAAGCCCTGAAGCTATCATTCTTCCCACTCTCCCCTAGTTATTGGGATGAAGATTCTTTCATGAATCTATTTTTTCTGCTATAAAGTTGGAGCATTTATTAAAAGAAGATTCAGAGGCTGAATGAACCCGCAGCCAGCTGCCACATTTCCACGGGATCTATAGTCCCAGCTCATGGAGAGTTTTTAGAGCAATGTCTTTACAGCCCCAAGGCTGCCGCACTTCTTTGGCTATGAACAGACACTCACCCACTTGGCAAGTTAAGAACCTAAAACAGACCAGACAATTTTTTGTTTAACTCCTTAAAAGTTGTTCCCTCTATTTGCTTTCTTTAGTAATCCATGAGTGTTGAACATCTGGGACTCATTGTCTGTTTTGTGATGACTGTGAGGTATCCCACACTTTGAGCAAGCCCAGTAAACCTTGGTAGGTTTATGTCAGAAGAAGTCAGTGGACACTCCCCTGAGCCTCTGGTCATCCAGCTTCATATGGGCAAGGTCTACCAGCTTTGGATGGGAAGTCACAACTGTTCCAATCTCTGTATGGTTTTGGCATGCAACTGCTGACACTAACTTGTTCTAGGACATAAGCGTACACCAACAGACTCGCAAAAAGCCAAGAAACATTCCATTTCCACGATAAAAATAAATTTTCAAGATGCATCTTGGAAATATGCATACATTTTAAAAATAAACCACACCAAAGAACGCAAACAAAGCAAAAGGCTCCTCTACTTTATGATACCAATTTCAGTTCAAAGTGAATTCAGACCCATGACTTGGGCTATGTCTGCTCTAAAGCTCAAGGTCTGTCAGCAGGCCAGTGTTAGGCAAAATTTCCTGTGTGTCCAGAGAGAGAATTTGCAGGCACAGCCTGTGCAGGTTCTGGAATAACTCTGTGTGCTCCCCAGAGAAGGAGAGGTCTCAGTGCTCTGGCACAGTTTGTGCAGGGTGCAGCTGTGTGCCGTCCCCTCACCCAGCACCCTCATTGAGCAGAGCCTGTAAAGCAGAGTCTGATGGGAAGCCAGGCCTTCAGGACTTGAAAGGGAGATGTATTTACTCACCACCTTGTTAAACATGGTCCAAAACCATCAAAATCAACAAAAATATTTCCTATTCTCATTAGGGTCTGCAGGCTTGGCCTGTCTGAAAACTGAAACATCTTACTGCATTGTGGCTAGAATTGGGTTGCACACAGAGGGGAATACTTGGACCCATCCTTGTATTTCTCATCTTTTTCAGGTACTGAAGATTGTGAGGGTCAGCTTAGTTTGGCTGTAGTAGTAAACAGCAGATGCAATCTGACAGATACAAACACCCCTGGGTAATGCCACTTCAATGTGCAGATCAGCACAGACAAGTCACCTGAGTCAAATATACTCACATGTGTTTTTAAAGAGCAGTTCTCAGCTGAAGGCTGGGGACTGAAGTGCTGACATCCTTAGTGGAAAGACAATTCAGCTGGCTACAAACAGCAGTGACTGTATTTGCATCTGTCATCACAAATATATATCAGTTTTAGATTGGGGGAGAAGAGAAAACAAACACAACATTTTCTGGTTAAACAGAAACAGAGTATGGAATCACTGAGACCTTCTGAAGGGGAGTTTATTTAATTTATTCTTCCGTACACACAGCTAGTTTGCTAGGATATTATAGCTCAACTCATTTCTCTTGTGACCCATGGCAACCTCTGGATCAAAAGGATTACTTGTGACTCATAACTTACCTTGGCTAAATATAAATATAGGGCTTTAGGTTAAGTAATCTAGGCCTTAATCAATAAAACATTTAAAGTGACAGTACAAGGAGGGATTTCAAAAGTTGTGCTATTGTAATGTTAACTCCTAATACCTGAGTTTCTGGGACTCTCTTTTTCTGGTTTAACACAGATGCCCCACATCAAGGATTTTCCATGCATTTTGTGCACACAAGTACAGCTGCATATCATTTGAATGCTCTCCTGTTCCACAGCAAACTCATGCTCATTTTTCCCCACAGGAAATCCAAGCAATTGCCCCTGTGTGCAACACCACAATTAGGTGACCATAATTGCACACTTAATAATCTTGTATATGTTATAGTGCCAGTTTCTTAGATGTGGCCCCCTAAATGGATATCTGAATCTCACTTTTGGTGGGGAGGTTGAGAAAAAAATGTATGAAAGTCTTATTTCATATACCTAAATTGGACCCAATTTAAATCCCCAATTCTTGTTTAAGTGCCTGAATTTCAATATCAGATCTCATGTGCAAATCAGCCACCCTGTGGGCTAGTGTTGGCAACCTTGAGATGGGAAAATACAAGCTGAGTAAAATATGACTCCTTTAAAAGTCTGGAAGCTTTCCAATGAACTGCAGGAATGTGAAGATTTCAAAATTATTTTTCCCCAGCCTGGGGAATCTGCAGGGTCATTCCTGGTTATAGCCATGGTGGCCACTTGAGGGAAGTGGTTGCCAATCCATGGTACCAACCCAAAGCCTGTGCATCCAGTGAGCAGAGAGGGGATGTGGGGCAGGAATCCCCACTCCCAAGGTAAGACAGCTTCTACACCCCAGAGATGGAAGGGACAAGGGGGCAGCTCCTATCAAACCATCCAGTAGTGATTTTCACGTGTACAGGCACCAATAGATTAGACTTGATATGAACATTTAGCAGGTAAGAAGTTAAGAAATTGGAAAGAATCTGTGTTTATCTGTAATTATTTTAGTATTATTGACAGGCTGGGATTTCAGAAACAATATAAATTATACTGTCTGCTGTCCATAGTTCCACTGATGTCAGTGGAGGGAGTTTGGACTAACACACCTTCCTCAGAGCTTGTACAGTCCAATTTATGAACATAGAGAAACTACTAGTTTCAGGTATTAAATAACTAGATTTTTTCCTTTCTGAAGAAAAGACCCAAATTTGTATCTGGCCTTTATTCTTGCCCAGGGTAATGGAAAAGAGGAGATGAATTGCAGCCTTAAAAACCTTTCCATGAGTTCTTCAGTATGAATTATTTTATATAATTCACCGAGAAGGTGACATGATTTACATCAATATATACACTTAAATTATTCTATATTGTAAACCATTAGCAAAGAGGGATGAAGGGCTTATGAGGAAGAGTGGAGAGACTACACTGTTATGACAGAATGAAAAATTTCTAGACATGCAAGAAGACATCACACTGTTTCCATTGGAAGATGCTTGTGAATGTTTCCTGCAGCAAATATAAGATCTTTGGCCTGTGCACTGGAGACTGTTCCTTGTTTATTTTTGTTATATACAAGAAAGGTTTGGACAGAAGAGAAAGGAGATTGCACCTCATCTCCCAAAGCACAAGGTGGGGTCTGTTGTGGAGGTATCTGTCAGAGGGATGTAACTCACAGCTAATTGGTCTTATCCAGCCTAATTGTTCATGAAGTGGTGTCAGGGGAGGTTTAGGTTGGGTTCTTCCCCCAGAGGGTGGCTGGGCACTGAGCAGGCTCCCCATGGCAGCCCCAAACCTGCCAGATCTCAAGGAGTGTTTGGATGACACTCTTCAGACACGTGGTGGGATTTTGGGGGCTGTCCTGTGCAGGGCCAGGAGCTGGACTCGATGATCCCTGTGGGTCTCTCCCACTTCAGGGGATTCTGTGATTCTGTGACCCAAGTCCTCATCAATTCAAGAAGGGTTTGTTTTACAGCACAGGCTGGTGCTTGCCAAGTTTTGAGGCACAGTTGCCCCGTGTGTCTCCATTCTCAAATGAAGATACATCAGCAAGTTGGTCCTCAAAGCCAGCAGTGCTGGGATAGGAATCCCCTGAGCTCAGGGATTAAGAGAGAGCAAATCCCTCTTCCTCCTTTTGCACAAGACCTTACGAGCAGGATGCTGCATGCTGCAGGCTAAACAAACCAGACACTGAGCTGGAATCCCAGGGGGGGTTTTGCTGTAGGAGGTTCCCACAGGATGTTGTGGTGGGGGGAAAGGTGCAACAAACCCACCAAATGGGTTATTTTGAGAAACAGAACTCACCCTGGAGAAACAGGGCGGGAATACTGTGGCACTAGGAAAGGAACTGCAGAGGGACTCTCTTGCTGCCACAACTTTGTCCTTGTCATCCTCTCGATTTGTCATCTGCTACAACTCCAAGGAAAGGAGTACTTGCCAATCCAGTGCAGGATCTGATACTCTTCATCTTGGAAGTAGATTCAGCCTTGCTTATTTGTTGTTGTTTTCTGTCTGCTGCTAAAGAGTCCAAGGAAAAATAGTCAGTTTATCTCTTAACCATTCTTGCATCTGTTTTGAGAAAAATTCTTGTTTTCTAAAAAGTGTTACATTCCCCCCATTATGGACCCATTTAACTTTCCTTTGTAATCTCTTAACTATTTGGAATGAGGTCTTTAGTAGTTCTGCTTGTTGTGAAACAGCTTTGGGAGATAAGTCCTAGTCCATGTTAACTACACTTCAAATAATCTTTGTGTAACTGTGATGCAAACCCATAATCCCCCAAGGCCCATTTATAACCATTTTAATGACTGAGACTTAAGGATGTTATTGCAGGATGGGCAGGGAGAGAGGGGTGAAGAACTGACCAAGGAAGCACAGTTCAGTTTGTCTTCCAAACAGCTCAGTATCATTCACAGCTTTACAAGGATGAAGTGACTGGTGAACAAACAAGGAGGCCTAATCTCAGATAAAGAAAGGGGGTCCCATTCTGACCAGCAGCCTCCTTCTGGAAGGTCATATGAGCCCATTATTGTTTCTTTGCAGTGAGACAGAGGCTTGAGTTTCATAGGACTGGACACCTTCAAACATAAATGAAACCTCCTTCAGGATAATGAATAGACCAAGCTCTGATGTCTGAATGCACACACAGAGAAGTTGTGTTCTGTCATTGGGGACATCAGTGATGAGAAAAAAGAGTGCTGGGAACTGTACTGAACACTGGAGAATGTATTGCATGAAACTGTTCTTTAGACAAAGTCATTCTCTCACTACCCTCTTTTGGTCTGTCTCTTGGTAAAAGAAAATCTGCACATACCAAGAAAATAGATTGGGATTTAGAAATGGTTTCAACATCCCTTCAAATAAGTCTCCCAAAAAAAACCAGCAAAACACACAATAACCTACAGGGGCAGAACTCCTTTTAGAGAAGGATAAAAGCCTCCAAATACAATTTCTGACAACTTGTTGTTTGCTCAATTGCTTTTAATTAAGCCACTTGGTTTGGGGAGCCAGCCAAAGATGGAGAACAAAAAAGAAAGCAAGAAATCCAACCCCTCTAACCTTTGCTCAGTGGCTGAATTTTCCTGGCTTTAAGGCACAGTCTTTCTCCATGGAGGCTCAATGCTTCTCTCTAAACCTGCTTGGGAGAATTTATTATCCCTGCGTACAAGTCTTTGAAACCATGATTTTAACGGTAATAATTTCTAAGCAGTGAAATTTGTGAGAGGCTGTAATGTAATGCCAAATCTATCCTATTATGGTTTTAATTGGAATATACATTTTATGTGTTATTAGAGAAATGTTACTGTCCTTCTTATGCCTAATACTATATGAATAGCTAAAGCCCTTTAATGACCATGTAATTTATTGTCCCTATAGTTATGGCATTAAGCTACAAGGCACCTAATACTTGCAAACATTGTAAACTCCAATTGCAGCTACACCAGTGATCCTTCTGTCAACTGAGCTAAAAATGACTGGATGATAAGGTTAAGCACTGAGCAGTTATCTGGGGCTCAGCACCTGTACTACAGAGAAATGTCCAATAAACTGTGCTTAAACAGTTTCATGTTGTTATCAGATATAACTACAGCAAATACATCCAGCTTCCAGAACACTGCTGATTGCTCTGATTCCACCAATCTTTTATGAATTTGTCAGCTTTAGCCTAATTTACTGTCAGCAGTAAATCAGTGATTCTCAAGAACTTGAGAGATTTCAGAGGCACCAGAATGGATTCTGCCCAACCCCTCAGAAATCTTGGAATTTCATGAAAAGTTGCCAGCAGTTTCTATGCAAGGTGGGGTCTTCTTTTCAAACATCCACAGCTGCTTGAGAAAGCACCAAACTCACTGACAACAAAATTCAGAGAATTTGGAAACAGGTTAGACTGCTTTTGCCCTTTGAGTGACAGGAGCTAGGTACCATCTGAGGGGAACCTTTACCTCAGAAAAAGCTGGCCTTCAACAATGGTGGTAAATTGCCAGTGAAAAGCAGACCTCTCACATTAATGCCTTTGTCTGGCAAAGGAGTCAGGAGAAGTCAGTGCAAAAATGTTCTGTAAAGACCAACCAGAGAAAGCTCTCCAAAATGAATGACCTCAGATATGATAACTGGAGATATAGCAGAAGACATGTATAATATTGATTCTTCATTGGCTTTTTCTAAACAGGAAGGATATAAATCTAATCCATACACAAGAAGAACAGCAAGATCCATGCATGGACTAAATTACCTCCATGCAAAAGTTTGTTATCAGCACAAATGGCTTCTCAGATTTATTAATAATTCTGGTTTTCTTTGCTCATAAAAAAAGCTGGGTGTAAATGAAAGGAGCTACTTAGACTGATCCCCTCTCTTAGCCATTCTGTACCCCATAATTTTTAAGAGGTTTCCAGAATCCTAACCCTAATTCTATCTTTTCACACTTCTGCATTCCAAAAGGAGAGTTGACAATCAGCTTCAGAAGTGACCAAGGAGTCCAGCTGGTGTCCCAAAAAGAGAAAGAAACTTCAAAAGTTCCCTGCATTCAGATACTCAGCACTGTATTCCCAGGTTCCACACCTGGGTCATTCCCTGATTCCCTGTCATTCCTGGTGAGGCTGTAAATGAAACAGGAACACACACTCTACCCCGGGTACATTCTGTTTCCATGTAGAAAAGCCTTTCCTAAACAGTCTATTTTAAATATTGCTGAGATGTTCCGTAAGGCTCAGGGGACTCTCCCCACACTACTGAGTTTTATTTCTTTTTTTAAAGGTGGTGATGTGAGAGAATTATCACCTATATCCCTGACAATGTCATGCTTACCTGCAGAGTCACTCCTGCTGCCCAATTTCCTACTTACCACACGCTTTACAATGCCATAGTGCACAAAAGTACTGTAAAACCCCATTTTATTCCCTGTAAAAATACATATATTATATGTATGTACACATATTCCCACAAACTGTAATTTGTATTTGTTTTGGAGGGTTTTACACCACACAAGAGGTGATAGTTAAACAGAATCCTGGCACCAGCTCCAGGATATTAAAACATTTGCAGAAATTCTCTCCTGGATGATCTGTGATGTCTGTGTAATTCCTCTGGCTAAGCATTCCTCTCAAAAGAGTTCATGCAGCAAATCAAGTGCATGAAAAGGATAAATCACCTTTCCTCACCTGCGATTTGTGATTGCTCACTTAAGCCACCTAACATTTCTGCAGCCCAAAGAGGAGGACTAAAACCTGCTAAAAGAGGAAAACTGCAAATCATGCATTTCAACAACTTTTCAAAGTACATTTTGGAAAGGAATGAGCACTCAAGCTGCATTTTGTGACACATTTGAGATTTGTGTCGCTTCGTACATTTCCCATGACCATCCAAATATTCATGAAGAATTAATAACATGGTCCTGCTTTTAGCAAGTTCCATCCATTCTTATTTGTATCTGGCTATAATCAGCACTGAGACCCCAAATAGTGGATGACTGCATTTGATTCTTGAGTCCTTTTCTTTTTGTTTATGCCAAAGCAAATTAGCTGGAAGGAGACTGATGAGGAAATCAAGCAAACTGTAGAAGGTCAAGAGGGCATTTCACTGAAATGTAATATAATAAGTACAATTTTAAACAATGACAAATCCCATTCACCTCTTTTGTTTCCTTGAAATGTTTAGAATTATTTTTAACCATCTTTTTTAATAAATAAAATTGTTCTATTAGTTTGTTGTACATTTGGATTTCATTAATTTTAGAATATTTTCCAAACATCTAAAATTAAACAGATGTCATTGGGCTCATTTAGACCTCAAATAACCCTTGCAAAAAAAAACCAATTATTCAAGGGTCAGCTGGAAGTTGGAATTTTATAATAAAGGCATGTTAAAAAGTTAAAAAATGAAGTGAAGAAGAAGAGAAAGAAGAAGAAACAATGCCAATTTCATGTCAATTCAATTGTTAACACAATAACTGAAGATGTGTTTTATTGTTGGGAAGAAGGGTGGAGCCAAAGAGGGAAAGTTCAGGAAAGCTGGTTTATTCCCAAAATACCCTGATTATTCCTTTCCTGTGAAAATTAGTCACAAAATATCCCTCCCAACTTTCTAGCTCTACCATGGAGATGGAAAAAGCACAAAGATTTGGCTTTGTTCTGAAAGCTGGTCCTGTTGGTCAAAGAAATTTCAAGAACATCGTGGTCATGTCTGGCAAATTGCAGTCCAAGGACACACAGCAGAATGGACAGAGGCAAAACCTGGGATCCTGAACACAATGCCATTCTCTAAACAACACTTCCACCTACTTTAGGAGTGAAGGGGTTTAATTTGTTCTTGTCAGCACAAATTGTAATTTGCTTGGGGTTTTTAGGCTGTGGAGAAGGTTTTCAAGGGCAGTTGGGAAACAGGCTGGATAATGCACTGCGGGAGAGGTTCCCAGCAGGTATCTCAGGGGCAGTGCTGAGACAGCCCAAGGTGCTTGGGAGGAACAAATGACTTCTGTGAGCCCTGTAGGAAAGGAAGCTTAAAAACATGGTATATAGGCAACTGCTCTCCCCTTCCCCACAGCTTGCCAAAGAGGGAACTGGGCTCCCAGCTCTGTAAACATCTTCAGATTTATAGGGGTGTGTCTGAGAACAGACATGAAAAATCCAACCATTGTGATTCCTTGGCTGAAAATAAGGAGCTGGGGTTTACTTTACTGAGCAGGAGGGAAAATGAGAATTGCTTTCCCTGTAGCCTGAGAGACTTAGCAGAGTTCCCCAGCCAGAGTGCAAAGATATGCAGTGGTCCCTGCCCTAAACTCCACCATCCTACCCAGCTGCCAGGACTGCTAAATGGAGACAGAGAAAAATGAATAATGGATTGTATGAAAGCTATATTACCATAACTTTAAAATCCTGCTGCTGCAGGCTGAAGATCTCTCTGAAATACTATCAGGCAGAGTGGAAAGGGAGTAGAGGGCTAACATCCAAAAAGAAATTTAATCACTGACCTCTGAAAATCATGGTTTAGGTTTTTCTTTTTCTCTTTTTTTTAAGAGACAGTAGCTGTAACTCTCCTTCTGACCCAACATTAACCTTCTGCAAGTTTAACAGATGATTTGTAAAAACACCCCTTTATTGCCTTGACCTGTTTGAGGGCTGCTCTGTCCTCCAGCACAGCTGTGTCCTGTGGTCTCAGTTACTGAGTAGACATGCTGGATTGTTGCTTTGGACTGAATTTGATAGCTCAAGTCATGCAGGTTATTCCCAGAGAGGCACCACAGCCCAGCAGAGTGTTTGTTCCATGTTGTGGGGTGAAAAACGTGAAAAAATAAAAGATTGTGGGAGATTCAGTGGAAAATTCGCCTTGCTGAGCAATGGGTAGAAGGTGGTTGAAGGACCTAGGCTGTTCCGTTCACAGCTGGGGAAGAAGAGAGTGCTCCACTTTGACGATCCTTCCAGAGCAGTGTCAGGGCTCTGGCATCCAGCCAGCCCAGCTATGCTGAGGAGCAGTGTCCTAAACAGCAGACAGATGCAAAGTGAGTAGAGAGCTTCCCTACATTCCTGCAGAAGCTCTTAGGAGTGAGGAACCTGAGCATCCTGCCTCCCAGAGCTCCTTCCCAGCAGCTGAGGGGCTCCAGGGTCTGCCCTGCCTGCTGCCCTCTGCCTGCCCTGGGGTTGGTACCAGCATTTAGGGCTGGGCTCAGCTTTGCAAAGCCAAGCTGCCCAAAGGGATGGCATCACCAGTGGGCCAATCTATCCTGCCTGCCAGAGGGTTTGCTTGGGACAGACAAAGCCAGGACATACAGGGAGCAGAGTGACTATGACAGCAATGTGGCAAACATTGCACTCTGGCTCTTTGTGCCCAGCTGCTGCCATGCTCCTCAGGACTCATGGCCCTGAGGACAGGTGGGTTCAGGCAGTCCTCAGCTCCCTCCACAGAGGAGATGGCAGCCAGCACCATGCTGGGCTTCAGGTGCTTCAGAACTGCTCAGCTGCCCAGTTACAGAGGACAGCCAAACATCCACAGCACTGGTAATTGCCTTCTCCAGGATACTCTTTGCACTGAGAGTCCAAGGAGCAGGAGAGGCTTAAGGAAGGTTTCCTGGAGGGGTGTCCTGGGTGTGTCTGTTGGCCTGTGCCAGGCTGCAGAGCTGCACAAGAGCCTTTCTGCCTGGAGCTGGGGCAAGCACAGATCAGCAGCCCCAGCTGCTACACCCAACACCAGAGCCAGGGGAGACTCTGCTTAGCACAGCTCTGGTCAAGTTATCAACCCATTCTTGTAAATAGTCTTCAATAACAGATGGCAACAAAAACAATGACTATTGGAAACGTGTACTGAGCTCATCTAGCAATAAGATCACCAGAACCACCAGCAGTTTGTTTCACTCAATGCAGGAATTGCTGCAGCAGAGAGAAATGCACTGCACTAGCACCAACCTCCACAAAAAGCAAACATACCCTTTCAGATTTCAGGATTTCAGCAGGGTTATTTTTGGTTTATTTTTTACATTTTCTTCCCCCTTCTACTTAGTGCTTTCCAGGTTTGAAAAACAAAGGCAGCTCATAGTGGAGGAGCAATAGTGCCTTTCATATTTAATAACTCTTAAATCTTGCTCAACATGTGGCAATTGTTAGGTAGATTTGGGCTGCAATTAAAGAGGCACCCTTCTTTCTCTTCAGCAACAATATAGGCTCTTAATCCAACTAAAACCATCATATTTTAAGAGCTGAGATCATCCTAAGGCAAACGGTATCAAACTTAACATGAATCTGTTTTTCATAGGGAAGTTTAAAAGTTAAAGTTCACTTTCCTAAAAGTCTTCCATTAAAGAGACAGCAGCTCTGAGAGCTCTTTTCAAGTACCCACAGGTACCTGCGTCAGGCACCAGCATCTGGGGGATGGAGGGGAGAGTATAATTACTGAAATTCCTTTGTTAATTCCCTTTTTCTGTAAGAGCCTAAGTTGGGATTCTAAATAGAAGAGAGGTGAGGGGGTTTTGTTGCCTGATTATAGATTTGACTGCAGATAAAAGCCTTATTTGTGTGACTCAGCCTTCCAAGTGCTCACAGGGCTGATGGGGATAACTGATAAAGGCTGTGAAAGACAGGAATAAACACTGATAAAACATCCCAGTGCACTTTGGCTTCAAACTAAAACACATACTTCATAAAACCTGCACAGCTGATGGGGAGACATTTTTGTTTCCCTCTGTGATTGGGAGGTGGCTGTAAATATCCCCAAGGAAGCCGGGTTTGAAGCTGGTTTGTGCTGCTACTCTAGGCTGGTGGCTGGGCTGGCACTGAGCTGTGCTGGCTCTGTGGTAGCCCTAGGCTGGGGTCAGGACACGGGTTCAGAGCTCCAGCTGGTTCTCAAGCTTTGGGGTTTACAATTCTTTTTTTTCAAATACAGCATGAGGAAATACCTGCCAGGAGGCTACAGACAGGTAGTGGAGCTAAAAGCAAGGGTGATGAACATACCAGGGTCACATAAACTCATCAAAAGAGAAAAAATGTCTCCCTTTTTTGGCCACATTCAGGTTCCCTTTGCTTCTCAGAGCATTACCCCAGATTCCTCTTTTCCCATAATAACTTCCTATCCAGTTGCTGTCCCTGATGCTCCACTCCCTTCCCCTTTTCCTTTCTCCATTTTTCACAGCCCTTTCACTCCAGAGCATTTTAGCAAAGCCTGACTTGCAGCCCTCATCTGTGCAAAGGTAGGAAAGCCTCAGTGACAGCAGCAGTGCCTTCAGAGGATCTGTAGCAAGAGGCACCTATTCACATCCACTAGTCCTGCTGCTAAACCTCTGCATCCTCCTTTGGAGAGGTAATCCTGCCTTGTAAAGGCTCAACAAATGAGAACACCAAGGGACTTCCTCATTTGTAATACCTGCAAATGACTTGAATGAAAATGCCTGCACAACTCTCAAAGTTTGTGGAGGGCACCAAATTGGAGAGGGAACAAATAATGAGGAACAAGGGATTTCAATCCACTGGTTGCCAGGGCTGGTGAATGGAAAATGCAGTTTAATGTACAGAAACATAAAATAATAAGTCTGGGGCCAGCAAACCAGACAGAAGGATATTACACTGAATGGTGATGCATCATATTGACCAGTGAAGGGATTTAAAGGTCAGTGCAGAAAAATCCTTGAAGCCTTAAACTTGGCATACAGCTAAAATGAAAATTACTCCAGGAAAGCAGCACAGCAGTGGAGGCAAAGGGAAGGGACAGAGCCTTCCTACACAGTCTGTGCAGCAAAATAGCAGCAGGGTTTTGCTCTAAGTGGCATGATATCATCTCCCAGGGGCTGTAACACACAGGCACTCAAGTCCCCCCTTCCCCACATGGCCCAGCTCCTGTCTCAGCACAGGATACCATCCCAACACCTGCCCTCCCATAGACACAGAGAAAAAGCAGCCCAAGGTGTTCCCTTGTTACAGGTAAAGCACAGGGGATGCTGCTGAAGTTCACTGCAAGGCTTACTGATGCTTGTCAGCAGGAATGTGGGATCCCAAACCCCCCAGCTCATTTGTTCTTCTGCTTGATCTTTGCTTTTGACACTGATAAGCAAGAAAAGCCAAAGCAGCAGAGCCCAGGGCCCCGTGGGCATAGCACATCCACCTGTCTGAGCACAGGGCAGCTCCTGAATCCTGCAGCCACCCAGGACTGGAACACACGTGTCTGTGGCCATGTGAACGTACTGGCACACCTGTGTGACCCGCCAGAGATGCACTGCAACAGTCACAGGTGGGAGAAGAGATGCAAAACTGAAAAGGCAATTCATTCCCTTCCTGTGTTCCTAATGAGCACTCATTTAGTCATTTTCCTTCTCTTTGCTCAGTCAGTTTGTGCCTCTTCCCTCACAGCTTTCCTGAAAGAAATTTAAAAACCTGTCTGAACCAACACCTTCCCTCATTCCTTCCTCTGTCACTGTAAACACAAAGAAACAACCTCCAAGCTTTGCTGAGCTGGGTGATGCTGAGCTGCAGATAAAGAACTCCATAAGATCATGAACAATATCCCTGGAGCATCCTAAACCCCATGGGTGATGACCTGGGGCATGCAAGGGAACACAGAGTTACACATGGTGGAAAATGGTGAGCCAGGTTAGCACCAGTCTGAATGAGCAGTTTACACACAGGCACACAGACACACAGACACACAGACACACACAAACACACAGAGTCAGACACAGACACAGAGACACAGACACACACAGAGACACACAGACACACACAGACACACACAGACACACAGACACACACACACACACACACACACACACACACACACACACACACACACACACACACACACACACACACACACACACACACACACACACAGAGAGAGAGAGAGAGACACAGGGAGAGACACACACACACAGCCTCTAAAATGGATTTTTCAGAAGGACCTGATGGGAAAGTGTTCTCTTAGTTCTTGGCTGCTGGGCAAGTGCCTTCCTTACCTCTGCCTGCTGCTCCTGAGTTAATTCTGGTTTTTCCCACCTGGGGGAGCAGCAGCAATCCAAAGCCAGACTGCCAGGCTGCCAGAACAGGTCCCTCATCCCTCAGAAGCCCAGACAGGGAGGGAGGAGAGGATAAATACCCCTGGGGTTTCAATGAGCATCCACAGGATGCAAGTACCAGGAGAAGACCCCATTAGTCACCCTCCTCATCTGTCCCTCTTCAGTTCATTCCCTTTCTCTTCTCCAACCCTCCCCACCACTTCTGCTCCCCAAAACCTGCAGAGGACAGGGCCATGGAGGAGACTGGGGAGCAGGCAGGCCCTGCAGCTGTGTCTGGCAGAGGTGCCTGCTCCAGGCAGGAAGGACGAGGCTCTCAGCCAAGTGAGGATCTCACCAGATCTGTGACATCTGGCAGTCACCAGCACTGCCTGTTCCTCAGCTACTCTGCCTCTGGCTGTTTTCTTGTATAAATGAACAGATAAACTGGATATATTCCAGCTGAATTAGTGTACATATGATGCTCAAAATGAACCTGGGGATAGAAATGCATTACTGTCCTATTATGATGCCTACAATACAAGACCTGGAATTGCTTCCACATCTTGGTCCAGATGCCTCTCCTGGCTCTCACCCAGCTCCCATGGCAGGTGAGACAGATGTCAGACCTGCTTTCTTGCCCTCCTCCTATGCTTCCATGGTGATAAAAAAATAGGGCCACAGGCCCCAAACCACAGAAAAGCCCTAAAGAATTAATGTGACCACAGTCCCAGTGCAGAGACATGCCCACAGCCATGGCAGAGCCCTAGAATAATCCTTGAGCTCTAGATTATACCATGCACATTGCATGGAAGTTTTCATACATACCTGTCAGTTTGATCTATAAGAATTTCTTATTGAATGGATTAGATTTTCATGCTGTCAGTACATTTTCTTTTCAGAGCCAGAATGACTTGTATCCTGCATGAGCATCAAGGAAAAGAAAATGTTGGGTGCCAAAATATCCCATCTCTGCCAGCTGCCTTGCTTGATATCCTATTTCTGCTATCATCAAGTCTGAAACCTATGTATAGCAGCTAAATTAATTTTTTCTTGTTCCTCTTTCCTTTTTTGTGCTGCCCCTTCAGCAAAAACTTCTATCTCAAGTCCTTTACTGCAGCACTGTTTACCAGAACAGTCTTTAAAACAGAAATCAAGCAACATAGAAAGATGAGATTAAATGCAATCTTCTGTACTCAACTTTCAGAGGTTTTCTAATAAACAGTCAGAAAATACTTTAGAGCACGCAGCTATTTTCTGTGCCTACTACTGACCCATCAGGAGCTTAAATCTAGCCCTTAAGGTGCTTTACTGTCTTAACAAGCTCATTGCAATGGAAGAGCAGAGATGAGCAGTTTCAGCTCCTGCTCTTCCATTAGTGTACAAACTGTTAAAAGACAAGAAAAACTACAATAATAAACATGAGCGAGCTTGCTGCAGCTGTGCTTGTCAGCTCCAGACATTAGTGTGGCTAATTCCAATTGGGAACAGTTCCTGGGCTTGGTGATAAATTAATCCCAACTCTGATAGTATGGAAAGATTTCTGTATGCATAAGCCAAAAGAAAACTTCCCCAACTGCTTACAAAATCCTCTTTACAGTTATTTTGGTGACTACACACCAAAATATTTAGTCTGTATATCTTTTTTTGATACAGTGCAATCTATTTTTTATTTTGATTAAATTATATTAGAATAGGATATGCTTCATCCAAAAGACAAAAGAATTTATGCACATGCTTGCACTGAAATTGCAGAATGACGAAGTACAACCGATGTGGGGTTATGCCTGTTTTCCTGGAGATACACTGCTTGGTAGGAAAAGAGCAGTGCCATTGAACACTTCTGAGAGCAGCCTGAGTTTTATTTCAGATCACCATTCTTGGAAAAATCCACAGGCTGACTGCTAAAACAAGAAAACATAATACCATTCACTGATCTTTTTTTCCATCCATCTGTGTCAGTGTTGGTCTGTTGGCAAAAGGATGTGACCCACAGGACAAGTAAAAGATCCAGTGACTGTATAAAAATCCCCAGTGCAATGATTTGGCATGACCAGCGTCTGGGAGAGACACAACAAGAAGGATGCTGGAGCAGCAGAGTCCTGGATCACTGGACATGTTCTGCCAGCTGCATCCTGCCCTCCACCACTTCCAATTCCTGAGCCTTCTCCCAGATATTCAGGCTCACACACCACATTCATCATGCAGTTGATTTTGGTTGCACTCCTGCAGGAGCACTGGGTTTCAGGAAGTTGTTCACCTGGGCAATTTCATCTCAGCCTCGATGAATAGCTTCATTCTGGAATAACAAATATATACAGAGGGAAAGCTGCTTGCCACAAGGATTCCTTTATGCTGCGCCATGAATTGTTGGCCAGTGGCCATTTAACATTGAAAGGCAAGAGCCACCTGTGTCAGGTGTGTTTAAAGTTCATATCGACTCCTGCCCACCAGTATTTGCATGATGGACAACATCAGAGAAAGGTGCATTTAGTCATTAATTTTTGCCTGACATCCTGACATGGGGAACGGAAATGAAAAGGAGCCCTTTTCTTCCAGGCACAGCTTTTGTTTCCCAGTGTGATCAGTCAACTACCAGCCTTATGACACCCAGCGTGGGGCAAACCCAGGTCTAGAGTGTTGGAGGCATTTCAGGGCTCCCTCCTGCCCTGGCAGCCCACACCCAGTGCACCACACATCCGTGTGGTCCCCCACACCCTCCTGCCTCCCCTCGCTGCCCCTGCCCTTGCTGGATGTTAAGATCCACTCAGCCTCTCACAATGCAGCTTCCTGGGAATGGATTAGAAAGCGAGCTGTGTGGGATATTTGTTATGGCCATGCCTTTCATGGAGAAAACTGTGACTTCTAGCAGTTTTTGTAGATTTTGTAACCCCAGCCATCCTGCTACTGATTCCTTCATGAATTTTTACAGCTTTGGCTCCATTCGTGAGCGGTAGAGTAGAGATCACAGTTTTTAATGGGTTTAAGTTATTAGTTACGTATTACCAAAGGGTGTAACATTCTTTCTGTTGTAAAATAAAGTCCGTTTGTCTTCTCTCCATTTCCCACAGCACACAGTGCTAAATACAGTGCACCATTGTTGGGCTTCTCTCTGAAGCTGGCTCTGGACAGTTTTGGGTCGTGACAGTGCATCAGCCACGGTGGCAATGACTGCTTCGGGTGCTGGAGGACACTCATCCCATGTGGGAATCCCCTTCCCATGGAAAAGGGAGAACCATAGGTGGGAAAGTGCATGGCATGAACTCAGTCAGGAAGGCTGGAAGGATTTGCAGAGGGTTTGGGAGCTGAGGGCTCAGCGATGGTATGTGCTGCTGGAGGTTTTATAAGGTTTCCTTTCTGTTCCCTAATGGGAAACTCCGGCAGGGGGGAACATTAGGATCTCAACTCATACTGGTGTATATATCTGCTGACCAAAACTTCCCTCGGCTACACAATTCCAAAGTGGGAAAATTTGCACTGTCGAGCTGCAGACTTGGCCGTGGCCTTTGTGCGGATGTCGTGGAGGGCAGAATTTGCTGGATTAGTACAAATACCATCTGTAGGCTTGGTTCAGATGAGTGCAGTGTTTGAAAAACAACCCATTTTGCTTATACAAGGACTAACAGCATAGCCAAAATCTGCAGAACATATCTGGTTTTCTCAAACAATTATTGGTGGGTAGCCAATATTTGTTACTTTTCTCCAGAACAATGCATAAACTACGGCACAGAGACAACTGGCCACACTCATGTCAGAGCAGAAACCCTGTACTCTAAATTACTTAAACCAATTTATCTTCCATTTAAAAATAAAGACAGGGAAGATTGAGACATTTAAATTATGTTTCATACCACCGAAAGTACATTCTAGTGTTGATATCCATTGGAGCTGGGAGATAAATCTGGCCCTCCTTCATAAACCTAGTTCTTTTATAACTGATACAGATTTAGGATTTTTGTTTTGTTGCAGTTTTCCTGACTTCAAATGTCCTTTTCTGTCTTGTAACAGTTTATCAGCTAAGCTGCAATTCCAAAACCTTGGGGTTTTGCATCGTAATGTCAAAGAAAAGACTCCTTCAGCCCTCCCACAACTTCTCCCCAACCATCATAAACACAAAATCAGGCCTTGCAGAAAAAGCAAAGCTCTGTAGGGAAGGGACAATTTTATGATTGGTGTCTGTCCGTAACGCATAGGATTTTTAGGGACTGACTTTTACATGTCATCTGTCATTTGAAGACTGAAAAGAAACAAAAGAAACCAGGGAAACTTTCTCCCAAATCATTCCCGGCTGATCCTGGAAACATTTATTACGGGGATTTGGTGGGATTATTCCCCTAAGCAGTCAGACATCAGTCCCACCGACACTTCGGTGTGCACCGAGCACTGCAGAGCTTGGCATTTGCATGGATTGTGTAAAATCTGGGGGGGAAGCTCACCTACCCAGGGCTTCCATGTGTGCTAAAGCATGTCCTGGCTCAAGGCACCGTGTGTTTCCAGAGCTGCCCCTTCCACTTGGAATGAATCCACCTAAATATTTACATGTATTTTGCTCCTATAGTAACAAGAATATTGCAATGGTATGCCTGACATAAACGTGCTGGTATATTCTGTGTTTATTTAAATAGCACGAGCGCAGTTCCTGCTTCCCAAGGAAGGACGGGTTTGCAGGAAGCATCCCATCGGCTTCCGACAACTGGGGGGAAAAAACACGGAGACGGGGGAAAAAAACACAGGGAAGGAAAAATAATTTTAAAGGGGGGTTTTGGAGGCTGCCCGGGTGGAAGAGCAGCCCCAAGGCCGCAGGGCCGCGGCCGGCAGGTGGCAGAGCGGCCGGGGTGGAGTGGCGGAGCGGGGAAAGCAGAGGCGGGTCCCGCCGCCGGAGCACGGACCGCGAGAGGGAACATCTCAGAAAATTCACATCGATCCCGTTAGTTCCTTTAAGTGGAATTTTCAGGAAAGCCGGGCTTTGCCCGAGGAGATCAGGGATTCCCTCATTCCCTCCGAATCCTGCCCAGGTTTAAGTTAATTTGGAGGTTTACCCTGCATTATTAACCGAATTTTTCGTTATGGATTTGAAAAAAAAAAAAATCTGTTTTCCTTACTATTTCCAGGTTTTCTCGGGTAAATCCTGTATCTCTGCTAAGAGGAGGTTTGCCTGGATTCGGTAGTAAAATCTGAGATTTCTTAATCTATGGCAAAAAGAGTGAGAAGAGGGGAGAGGTATTTGAAGAAATGCCTCATTTCCCTGTGCAGAGTCTGAGGGCTAAGCTGGATGTTCGTTATAAAGTCGAGCAAACTCCACAAAAACATTCAAATTTACAACAAGGTAATTTGTAAACTTATCCCTGCTGTACTCAGTTGCCTTACTGACTGACACTGTCATGGAATTGGATGCAAACACTGGTGGGGGGAAAGGCAAAGAAAACTTCTGAAATTGTATTTGCACAAAGAAAACAAACCAGCTTGAAATTTTCAACAGTAAATGCTAAAAATAAGTCCTGCAAAGGAAGACTGTCATTAAAAAAAAAAAAAAGTTAATATAACAAATTGATTAAAGAAAATAATGTTTTATGCTTACCAAAAACAAAGCTTCAGAAGGAACTGCTGTTGTATTACTCACTGAGTTCTGATCCTATACCCCTAATACAATATCTGTCCTGCAGTAGCAGTACAGAATCAAGTCCATCATTGTCTCAGTACTGAAACCCCTTATTTTGTAGAGGTAGCTATAGATCTTGTTCCTACTTAAAATTTCATGCTTTTATAAAAATAAATTCCACATCAAACATAACTCTTCAGAGCTATCATTACCCAGGGTTTTATTGGCAGGCTCTTGACAAATATCAGGTCCACCCTCTCTACTCCACGACTCCTCTTCAGAGGCTGGTAAGATTTATTTTACAAATAGTACTAAGAACACACTGCTCACTTAGTTTCTGTCTCAGTGAAACTCTCAAAAAATAAGTCCTCTATTTTGGTGGCCTTACCTGGCATTTTACAGGTGTAAGGGAGAATACCAAGAGCCCCACAGTTGCTCAACAAGGGAGATTTTTGGCTTTGCCAGGAGATAATTGCTGCAGTAGTGAGCTGCTGTTAATCCCAGGCTGTGTTCTCGGTGCTGACCTGCAGCCCTGCAGTTTACATCAGTGGGATTTTTAGGGACAAATTTTGCAGTTAATTGCAGCAGTATAAATCTGGATTCCTGAATCTGCCTTCCCAGCCATGGAGCTCCTTTGGATTTGACAGCAAAACTCAGGGCTGGTCGTGCGGCCGCTGAAATCGGTGGCCTTGTCTTGCAGCAAAACACAGGAAAGACCTGGGCTGGGCCCTTTCCCAAATTTCCTAATGGCAATAAATGTGAGCAATTAGGGGCTCTGATTGCTCTGAGGAGCAAGGGCTGCCTTATCTCTGCCTGCCCCAAGCCCTGGGCCCGCCGAGCCTGGGTGGTACGAGGAGGTGTCACTATTAGAGCGGCTCTAGAGGGGATTAATGCTGCTGTGAGCTATATTATGGCCTCTCAGGAATCTCTGCAAAAAGAGCAGGAGCTGGAAATGCAAGCTTTCAGCTTTAAGCCCTCAACTTGGGGCTACACAGCAAGATTAAAGCATCGGTCTTTTAATGTTTTCCCATTGAGAAGTGAGAAATCTCCATGCACTTAAAGGCATTCCCTGTTTTTTAAATAACCTGTTGAGTCGAGAGACTGATTCGATGTCAGTGCTCACTGCGCTGCCCTGATACACTCCCTGAAGTGCTGCACCATGCTGGCAGCTGCTGAGAGAGATGCAAAAAAACCTCAGCAAAAAGGGGAATGGACTGACACTATAGACCCAGGGATCACAGCCCGAGCTAGATTCCTTCCCCAGGTCTTGCTGCAGATTATGGCTTCTGCAGAGGGAACTGATTTATAAAAAGACATTTCAGGAACACCGAACGTCAAGGTCTCTGCTGGAGGAAGATGTGGATTAAACCTCCCAGTCGCTGAGAAATGCAAAGAGAAACAGGTAGAGAGTGAAATGATGAAATAATTCATTAGAAGGAGGGGGTTAATAGTTCTGTGGAATTTCCTCATTTGTTGATAAATCTGCTTTGGTGTCCTCGCCATTGCTGTCACCCACCACAAACAGGGTGGACATGGGAGTGTTTTGGTTGCAAGTGATTTATTCAGCAAAATGCTAATTCTGTTTTGAATCTTGTATTCACAATCACAAATTTGACCCCCACTCAGAAAGCAGCACACAGAATACAGGTTAGCTTTATCTTCAGCAAATTTTGCGCCTAAATCAGACACATTTACCCTTACCTGTGTGGGATGAAATAGGAAAATATAGAGAGTTTCAGCCCTTATTCCTTGAAGCATGGTGTGCTTCTCCCCAGCCTCACATTTGGGTGCACATGAACACAGCACAAAACTGTTTCAGTGATGTACTTTGGATCAGCTCTGTGTTTACTTAATGTCCAGAAAATGCAGCATTCAGGAAAAAATAGGTATGATTTTAGATGGCTCAGATCAGGTTCGTTTTTCCTATGGGCAGTTGCTGTCCTCCATAATATATTCAGTACTAAATCTGCCACTCTAGAATTAAAGAAAGTGCAATTCCCAGCCATGCTGAAAGTACGTGGTAACTCTGGCAGGATGAGATTTAATTTTTGTTATTAAACAGATGAAAGCAGTTTCAGTCAGAGTGAAGCATAGAGGTTAAAGTCAGAACTTTGTATTGCAATTCTCAATGCAAGAAATTTGGGAACAAAGGACAGAAGTGAAGGCAATGATTTCCCCTTCTAAATGCTTGTGAAAACAGCTTCATGTTCTTTCATTTCTAATATATACATGCAGAATATATGCACATTTTTATTTTGTACTTAAAAGTTAAAACACTTCCAGGAGTTTGGTTTGTAAGAAGGCAGAGAGGAATAATGAATAAAAAAATATGAAGCAAAACTTTCCTTTACAAAAAGAAGAAATAATTCTAAATGGAAAATAGATTTGGTAGTCAACATTGCATTTTAAGTGTGTGTGTTGAGCAGTTAA
Organism: Emberiza elegans; assembly: GCA_024865655.1. Classification (NCBI taxonomy): domain Eukaryota; kingdom Metazoa; phylum Chordata; class Aves; order Passeriformes; family Fringillidae; genus Emberiza; species Emberiza elegans. Next base: position 1,332,987 of record JALJVW010000797.1, read on the forward strand.
AAGTGATGGAGACTGCAAATAATAAAACCATGTGCCCAAGATCAAAATAATGGTCTATTATTTTAACTCTCCCTGAGAAGCAGACATGATGACTTCAGTGAAATTACCTGTGGAGGTAAAATACACCGATAGAGCTAATTATCAAAGCACACATAATTTTCCACAAGTACCTGATATCATTTCAGAAATTGTGGTATATTTAGCTGGTTTTGAGTTGAAGCTCATGTGCACACATTTACATTTACACACACACATATATACATACATACATACATATATATATATACACTGTGCATTATGTTTAATTATGGTGTAAAAATAGCTCAGAAATGCTGGAAAACTGATTGCCTTGAATTATTCCATCACATCAGTATCAGCAAGGGTGTTGCCTTTCTCCCATTGAGGTTTGTGCCCCATTGACTTCATTAACAACAGCACTGGCCAAAAACACACAAATATTTGTCCTGCATTACATACTACAAAAGTCTCTGGGAAAGGTTACCTGTGATATTCTGTTGTTATTGAATGCAAGAGATGCTGTTTGCTCTGTAGGAAAATACAGGTCTCTAATTTAAACCCAACAAACATACAGTCTAACTTCAACCAGTACTTTTTTCACCAAAAAAAATTTAAGATTTCATAAATTAATATTTAGTTGAGAGGTTTAGTTAAACAAGCAATTAAGGATGTCCACACTGCCGAGCCCTTTTGTTTTACTACTATTTATTTTTCTCTAAGAGAAACCTTTATTTCCCAAAGTTTATCTTGTGGAAAATCACTGCTTTAAATTAATTTTCTTTTCGTCAGGTGTAACTTATACTGCTGTACAATGATGTTCTGTGTGTTATTTCAGAAATAAATAGCTGCTTCCTTGGGTTTGGGGTTTTTTTAAGTACCAGTTTCAAGAGAGGAGGGAGATTTATTTAAAGAGAAATTTTCCTCCTCGGAGAAAACTGTTTGAAAAGCCACACACACACATTGAGTCTTTGTCTATCGCAGCATCTCAGGGTTGCTGAGCGTGTTTAACAATCTGAAAGGAGGAGGGGTAAAACCTAAAGATGCTTTAAATGTGCACCCTGGCCACGTTTTCCAAAAGCTGGTATGCACCTAAATGAGAAATTTGGGGTAATTATTTATTTTTTAACATGCTGGACAAAAATACTGAGTTTTCTCTCTTTCTCTCTTTTTTTTTTTTTTTTTTTTCTGCCTGGTTTTTGCCATAAGGGGTACCTGGTGAGTCCAAGAAACTCTGCAGTGGTTTGAGCTCCTTTGCAGTATCAGGAGCTTTAATGAGCTCTCAGTGGCCTGATCCTGTCAGCACTCTCTCAAGTAAGTGACTTTGGTGATATTACTTATATGACTGAAAATAGTAGTCAAATTAAAAATTAACTTCAGCCTTTTGCAATAGCTTGGGTATGAATCTGAACTCCAAAGAATTTTCTTTCAAAAAGCAACAGTAACAGGGCATTAGGGATTGCTGGGGGACTGCAAGCCTCTAAAAGCAAATAGAGGACAAATCAGCACATCTGAGCACAAATTATATCAAGAACTTGTAAAAATTTAATATGGAGTGAGTGGTGTCCTTTCTGGAAGTATTTAAGCTGTTCCATAGCAGCCTAACAGATTATATCCCTGCAATGCCATTTTTAAATCAGCTGCAGGATTTGATAGAAAACTGACTTCAACTCTCTCAAAATCTGTAGCAACACTTCCCTGAGCATTCTAAAGGATCTTCTGGAGGGGAGATTTTGGTTACAGACAGGGTTTATTTTTTGGATCTGACAAACCCTTGGTCACCCATGAATTCCTTTCTGGAGTAATCCTATCAGATTGCTCTGTGAAGGGTCAGTTATGCCTGTACAGCCCTGAATTGTGCCCAGGGTCAGCAGCTTGCACCCACAGTGCTCCTTATCCAGACCTGACATTCATGAGATTGGGCTGTTTATTAATGCTTACTTTTAAAACTGCCTCAGAAGGGTCCTACATAAAACTGAACAAACCCACTTAAGGAACCAACTTGCTTCCTTTGGAAAGAAAGGAGATCTGGAACATGTGGAGTCAGGAAACTTTAGCTGGCCATCAAAACTGGGTGCACAAAAGACGTGCCAGTGTGGCATTTCCTACCTCATGGAGCCACTTTTCCCCTCAGTGCAGCTCTGCAAATACAAAAGTGCATTGATTGAATCTCAAATTCACCAGACTTCAATAAATTCTGAAAGTGTATGAAATTCAAATTGAAGCAAGGGACACGCAGAGTGTTAGTCCTTCTCAAAATAATAATTTAATAACTCTCCAAAATGTATAGTGGTTTAGGAAAGGCAACCCAGATGGGAACATATAAAATAATGCTATAAAATTTTCTTCAAATGTATTTTAATCATTGTTAAATATTTACATTTAATAAGCACAAGGTTTTATTGTAAGAGAGATGTAATTACACTTATCATTCATGGAAAAAATGGAGTTTTAATAGCCTGTACATTGATTTCCTAAGATGAAATAGTGTCCTAAAAATGTGTTGCTTGCTCTCCCCTGGGAATATGTTCCATATGTGAATGTAAAACAGATGAGAATTTTTTTTTGTCAGCGCACAAATTATGTCAACTTTAGTTCTCATTGTCTCTGTTACATTTAACATAAATCTTTGCCTCTAATGTTTTGCTTATTAGAAGCACCTTAACAATGTTTTACAACCCTTACTAACAAGGTTATTTATTTAATAGGAAGAGCAGCAACACCTTGGCATGGACTCCAGGGAAGCTGTTGGTGGAGGCTATGGCCTCACACAATTTTATCAATAATTTGTGGCCACTTTGGTGCATCAAAGACAAACAAAGGTTGAAGGGATTACACATCTCCGAAAATTATCCTTTATTTGTCTTTTTTTTTTTCCCACATCTTTCTTTTCTTCTTTTTTCCCTGGTTTTCCTGCTCACAGGGGTCCTGATTGTCAGGAAGTTTTCTGCCATCTCCCCTCAGCCAAAACAGCCAGCACAGGCACAGCTGCAGCTGCAGCAAGAACTAGACTGGAACCATCCATCACCTGTAATTCTGATCTGGTTTTTTTTATCTTGAAACCTGTAGTCATAGAAAACCCTAATATAATATGGGACTAATATAAGAAATATCTGGATTTTAGGAAATGATGGCACTGTGGGAATTATCAGTGCAGCAAACTGCTGGACCTGGCACCTTTTGAAATACTGAGTGTGGCAGCACCTGGAAGCCTTCTGTGTTGAAAAGATGTTCAGTGTTGGTAGGCAGCCATGAAAGTCTCTATTAACATTGTTCATTTGAACTGAAAAAATATGGGGCTTTTTTAATAGATTATAGCTTTTCAGGTGAACTGCAGAAATTAGGAGGAATAGGTTTAATATTTAGTGTGCATTTTGTTCTGTTATGGCACTTGTGAGCCCCATGTTTTTCAGAAGGATACTGTTGTACAAATGCACCAGAAATAAAGGCAGATAAATGTGGAGGGAAAAAAAATATTATATTAAAAATTAACCATATAAAGTGGTCCCTTGGACTTCACCCAGCAGTACAATCCCACTCAGTCAGTAAATTGATGGGTGATGCATGGAGTGGACTCAGGTTAGCAATGGCTTTTTTGCCACTCTCTACATGAGTGGTCATGGGTTTAATCCTCATAAGTCAAATTTTTCAGGCAGGGAACAACTTTCTTGAGAATGAAATTAACTAAAACAAGCATACCCACAAATGACCTGTTCTTCTAGTTCTTCTAGTGCAAATGTGTACCCCCCACCACTGCAGGGTCCCGAAATCTTGTGTAAGCCAAAAGCCTCATCCTTTGCTCTAACTCCACAAGAATCAAGTTGAGGCCCAGAAAGTCAATGCATTTGAGTATATTAATTTCATTAATATCATTAAACCACAATTTATTGCTAAGCTCAGACCTCTGAAGAAACTATTTGCTGCTGCACAAGTTCATGCACTTGGGGGAACCCATATCCAGCATTTTTGGACAGCTACAGAGCATTTCTTTGCTGGTCATAACTTCTGACATCAGATAATGATATACCTGAGCATAGCACTGGACAGGTAAATGCTGGAGCCTGGCATGCAGTGTTACTTTTGCTGGTTGTAAGGTCCCATCATTTGGAAGCACTAAACAAAAACAAAGCAGCCTCGTGCTCAGTCCCCAACGAAGGTCAATTGTCCCTGCAGCCACATGTGCAAGCTATTACAGCCTTGTTCTGCCTGTATTCCAGGAGTGGCTTTGCAGGGAATTGAGGAACTGCTGCCAGGAAATGTCCTTCTCTAAATGACATAATTAGAGTCTGGGGGAGCCCAGTGAAAGCAGATTAGGGGCATCACTGCTGTTCTTGAGGCAAGCAACAATTCAAAGCACATAAGCAAATGCTTAGACTGTGAGGATGATTTAATATTGATTAAACTCTGCTATCTGAGAATCCATGGAAGGTAGGTACAGCACTCTGGAAGGCAAACAAAGCACCCAGTTCACATTTTGTATTAGCTAAAAAATAAAGTGTTTTCATTGACCTCACTGACCAGAAATCAAAAAACCAAACCATTACCCAAATTAAAGCTATTGTCTTGACTAATTAAAACTATTGGACCGTCTGATAAAATTAAAAGATGGATGGTTAAATAAACTCAAAACTTCACTTGCTGTTTTATTTAAGTGTTCTCAGTTTCTCTTGAAGTTGCCCAGCCATTACATAGTACAACCACAGAAAAGGTGAATCACAGATGCGCCAGCTGAGTCCTGCCTATGCCTCCAGCTCTGTTTCCACTCCTTTTCCTAGCCAGTCTCAGTTCTGCAAGTGATTTTGGTGATGGAAACACGTGGCAGGTGGCCAAGAAGGGAGTTTAGTTGTGGCAACACACCCTCCTCTTCCTTGTTAGCATGGAGGCGTGTTGATTTTACCAAATTGTTATTTAGGACATTTATCATTAAGGTAAGAAATATTCAACTTCTCCATTAAATAAATTATAGGCAGGCTTCAATTCACTGCTCCATTGAAACCAAGAGATCTGCAGCCATCAGGCACTTTACTGACTCTAATTCCAAATGCAGAATCATTGACTCCCATAGGAATGACTTGGGGTAACTTGTTTTAAGGTTTAGAGCCCCAGGACCAGCAACCGTGGAGCTTCTAAACTGTCCCTCTTGGCTTCTGTGCTGTTCTTCTTGGTCAGGACTTTACAGCTTATTATGCAGACACTTTACTCAATGCCTTGTGCATTTCCCCTTTGTTTGTTTGGGGTTTTTTTACTAAATGTAACAATATAGGAAATTGATATGAGCAGGTGTGGCAGGATTCTCTACCCTTTCTATCTATTTCTATGTTCCAGCATGAACACCGGTGAACACAAGTTCTGACTTGGTTCTTGGATGCTCTGCTGATACAGAAGCCTTTCAAAATATTATTTGTTCTTGTTTTAAATGCATTAGTGCACAGTGAAAGGCCAATCCAAATAAAAGTGGGCCACAACAATGGTGAGAACATCTTTGGCAGAGTTTAAGACATGGGATACTTTTGCAGGCTTCCTTGTCCGGCTTTTCTGGCTGGACTGGGGGCAGCTGAATTCAGGTGTGCATTTGTCTCTGCACATCCCCATTTCTCTCCTTTGCTCTCAGATCCTGTGCCCATCCCCATCCCCTGCCTTTCACCAGCCTTCCCAATGCTGCTGCAGATGGCCACCACCTTTGTCAGGAGCAGCCTGAAGTGCTCTGCACCAGGATTTGGCCTCTGAGGTTGGAGCTCTGTGCACTGCCCCATGCTGTTGTCTGGCCATCCCTGACAGCCCCATGGCACAGCAGAACACAAGCTGAGGATGCCACTGCTCCAGGAGGAGGGCAAACACCTGGGCTAGTTTGGAACAGACAGCTGCCCAGCTGTGCCGTGGAGTTTGATGTCCAAAGACTCCAGTTTCTGGTTTCTTGTATGTTCTGCTTTTGTAGCCACTCACCACCCTAACTGCAGCACTTGTTTGGTGCAATTTTGCCAATTCTGTTTCTTCCCATTGGCTCCAGAGAAAAAGCAATGCATGAAACCATGAGAACAGCAGAGCTGACTCTTCTCACACCTTTCAGATGCCTTCTTCTCTTTTCCCAAATCTGACAGGGGTGTGCTGCCTCCCTACTGCCCCAAACTGCTGTTAGATGTAAAGACACAAATTGAGCAGCCTCTCAGGACAGCAGAGCATCTCTTCTCCTTCCTGCAAGCTCCACCACTAGTCCCCACTGCTCTTGACTCCCAGGTGTAAAGACAAGTTCCTTCCCCTGAGGAAGATGGTCAAATATTGACCAAAATTCCCCAGTGACCAGCAGCATTTTTCCTTATCTACAAAGAGCTGTTCTGCTTTAACAGACTGTCTCTGATAAGCAATAACCACCTCCCCTAGATCCATGGGAAGAACATCTTCTACAATCATGCAATGCAGGTGCAGCAGCAGCTTTGATCCAGACAGGCAGAGCTACAGCAAAGTGGCCAGAGGTTCATTCCCCTGTGAATCATTGCTTTTCTTTGCATCTTTATCACATTTCTGGATGCAAGCCATGTTCCTGCTGCTTCTTCACCCTTGATTTTACAGGAGGAGAGAAATGGAAAAACAGCTGCAATATCCTTGGCAGAAGCTGTTTTACAGTAGCTCTGAAATAAAAGTATCTCTGTGAGATGGCTGAACCCCTTTGCTGTTGCTCTGGCAGCAGCCAAATGAAATTCTCACAGGGTTTAGCTGATGTTTCCTCCTGAAATAGTCAGCTGAGTGAAAGTGGGACTGGAGGAGCACTGCTGGGGCTTCCTAGGACTCCTTTGACCAGCACAGGGAAGCAAACAGCAGGTCTCACATCAAGACATTGGGTGTCTACACCACTCCAGTTTGTGACCAATGTCACCAAGTGCTGACAAGGTCTGAGCTGAAAAATCCCAGTTGTGTTCAGCAAAGGGAGTCTCAGTGACCTGTTCTGCTCCCTGGCTTTTCCAGGTTCCTGCCAGGCTGCAGCAATGAGCTGCATGTGTGTTTTGCGTGCACTAAAATTACTTAAGTGATTTCAGTGAAGCAAGATAGAATCAGCAGAGCTAAAACCAGAACAATAAGGCACAAAAAATACCCAGTGCATCCCTGAAAATATCCAAATTCCTTCTCTTTTTCCACAGCTCCCATAGCACGACCCTTCCAGTACACTTCTCACATCCCCAGACTAAAAGCACTGGTTCATTTCCATCTATACCATCTGCCATCTCCCTTAATTGAATACAGCAGAGTATCAATGGCTTATCTGACACTGAAAGGCTCATTTGACACTGAAAGGCCTGGAACAGATTTGTTGTGCAGGAATATTTTCATTCCTTGCCTCCTTGCTCAGGTTTGGGAGGTTGGAAGGATGGTTCACCACAATGAAGATGTGCAGGGAAAATAAAATAACAGAGTTCTCTTGAGGAGAAAACACAACATATAGCAACCTTAAGGGATTATTCATAAAGAAGAATAATATTTACCACTGAAATCAATGTAATCCTGGTCACAAAAGGCCGATTTTCAAACCTGTCAGAGTTTCTGAGAGAGTTTGTATGAGGCACAAGCTACTTTATTTCAATTTGGTAGTAGTTACTTAGCTCAGAGCCTTAGCAGGTGCTTTTTTATGCTTCACTTCAGATGATCCCCCATTCACTTTGCATGTCAGTGTGATTTCTTTGCCCTTAGACAAAGTTAGATAATTCTGAAGGATGCTCTGCAAGCACAGTCCTTCAGACAATGGCACTGGGAGTTCAATCAGTGCCAGTTTGCTCAGGCAGCCAAAGATGGTGTTGGCGTGAGCCAACACTCCAGGGCTTCACACAAAATAAACTCTCAAAATTAACTCAGCTTCGCTGTAGTGGTTATCCTGCATTCGAGTCAAACCTTCACTAAAGCAGGGAGCTGTGGTGCAGACACCAGGCAGACCCTGCAGAAAGAGCAGCTCTGTATCTGCTCTACTTTGCATCTGCAATTCTTACTGAGGGCTTTTTTATTTTCAATTTCTGTGATATTTATTGGTTTTATGAGACATTTTCAAAGCAGCAAATCAAAATATCCTTTTCTGGGGAAGTAAATCTCCCAGAGCTTAATTCATCATTTTGAAGTAATACAAAGCTTAAATTTGTCTTTGCTGGAGCTGCATACGAAGTATTCAAGCATAAATAAAGAAAATATAAATAAAGCAGTCCTGAATCTATTTCACTGTGTTATTAAAATTCCATTGTTTGTTCTGCGGGAAAAGACCTCCCAAAATGACAGTGGTAATCTGGGCAAAAAGCAGATTGTTGCCAAAGGGTTCAGCTCTTAAAGGGGGGAAGCATTTTAAAAACTGCCAAGGAAAATATTTTCATTCATGAGTTCACCCAGCCTAAACATGCACCTAATCCTCCCAAACTGACAGTTCAAAAAGGCAACCACAGCTGAGACAGGCAAAGTGTTCAGTTCAAAGGCAAAAAAAAAGGACCTGGGGATTATTAGCATTATCACTTTATCACAAAATGACCATTGGCTCTGGAAGTGCAGAGCTCCACCCCCCTTCCCAAACCCAGGGACTCAGAGCCCATCACATTCTTGAAAGGGCAGCAAAGCCTTCCTTGGTCATTCACCACAGCAAGGAGAGAGCCTTCAGAGGGGCTTGCCCCCATTTGCAAATTTAAAGATTGACACAAATGGAAGTGAAGTGCCCCTAACTTTCAGAACTGGAGGAAGTGAGGAATCTCAAATAGTGCTGCTGCTCAAGGATCCCCTTTTCCTGAAATATGCATATGCAAAGACTGAAAATGAAAAAATTTCCACACTTACTATGTAAATCTTACCGTATTTAGCAAAAAAATCCCCTCATATTTCCCTATTCTACAACTATTACTTTAAGAATAAAAAGTGTCCTGACCAAGGCTGCAGGAAACAGCAGTAGCAGAGCTGGGAGGTGAATAACCAGACCTCTAAAAAAAACCTACAGCAATTTTTAGGTGGTAGTCTCTTGGAAACATAAACCTTCCCAGGAAATTGAGAAGATTCATCTTTTGTTTATCTGGTGGTTCTTTGATGGTTGGATTTGGTTTTATCTTTTTTCCCCCAGTATTCAACCTTGCCAGCCCAGTGTGAAACCATCAGCCCTCCCACCAACCAACCCATTTCTCATTCATTTTGCAGATATTAAACCTGAGGTTCAAGTCAGCCCAAGTGACACAGACAAAGAGATCTCACAGATGCTGAGTTCCCACGAACTCTACAAAAATGGGCATGCAAGATTTAGTACATGAGGAAAGACAGAAGTGTGAGCCTAGTTCTAAGACACCACAATATCTGCATGAGAAGTTATTGAATGATCCAACTGGTGGGGGAAAAAAAAGAATATTTTAAGTTAGGTACAGGTCAATGCAACCAAGAGAGGCAAAAGCTGATTTCAAAAGCTGACTTCAAAAGCCTCATCGTCCCCTGATCTATTTGGTGTTGACATCCACAATCACTTGGCTTTGCAGTAGAGACTCAAGGGATAGGAGACCCACGGGAAGTGAGGAGTGATTTTCAGTCAGGGGGTACCACTGTCCCTTCTCTACCCCCTAACAACAGCCACTTCTCATGGCACAGAGGACAAAAGCAGCCAAGGACATGCACTGGAGCTGAGCTGCTCCAGCTCATCCTCCTGGTTGTGGTCCCACCAGGGCTCCCCAGTGCTTCAGCTGAGGATCCCACATGCTCAGAGCCAGCACAGGCCATGGGGTTATCAGTGAAATATTACCATTTCTGATTTGTAAAACTGATCACAGCAGCAGAAACATTGCCCTGGCCAGCTGAGGGAGGAGCAACTTCCTCAAAATTGCTCCATGCCATGAAGGTGCCCTCAAGGTGCCACACCTGGGACATGTACCATGAAAGCAAACAGCCACACAAGAGCAGCTGCAGCAATATGTGAGTGGCCAGCTGTAGGCTGCTTTTCTTGGCATTTATCCTCAGCTGAAGATTTCCTTAAAAATCCTTCCCAAGTTTAAACCACAACAATGCATGCTTTAAATACTGGCAAACATTTTGAATGGCTGGCAAAGCACAAAGCTGCCAGTTGAGCCATGGCTGTGGCTTTGCTCTGTCATGGGCTGCTGGACTGCAGGAGCACCCTCAGGGCTCTCATCTGCTTCTAGAAATAAAGAAGGAAAAATTGAGGGAACATTTTCAGCAGGCTCTTTGTGGCAGTGTCTCCATCACCCCTTGCCTTCCCCAGCACAGACTGGACTCAGGTTTTCCTTCAGCCCCTCTGTGGGATGCCTGTGGGGACACCTTGATGGCACCAGGAGCCACCTGCAGTGAGAATCACCAGGACAAATGAGGTGACCTTTGGATAACACATTGTTCTGTACCCTTAATTTGGCCAAATATTGCACATCAATCCTTTTGAAAGACAGCAGTATCTCACCTGAAACCTGAGTCCTGTGACAAAGCTTTTCCTCCAGGAGAGGATGATGATGCTCACGGTTTGTTTGAATGCCTTTGTCTCCTGTGAACTCCAGCACTGAGCCAAGAGCTCTGTTTATGTATGGCCGAGCACAACACTCATGGAACTCAAGGAGAAGATTCCCATTGAGCGACAACCTAACACAAAAGTACACTAATGAACCTGATGCTGTCTTACCCCAATAAACATCCATTTTTGGTGCTGAACCCCAACAAATTTCTCTGGTTTATACCTCGAAAAGAAGAGTCCAGACCAAGCAGCAAACATTTAACAAGACTGATCTGCCCAGCTTCAAGCTTCTTCAACTGCTGCATTACAATGAGAGTTTAGCAGAGACAATTACCTTCCTCCCTTGTGAGCCTTGGTGCTCTTTTACTTGTTGCATTTGCATATATTGAATGGTTGCATAAATTAAATATTTATGGAAAAATACCTCAAAAAAACTGCAACCACACCACCATGGGTGAGAGCCACATGGACACGAGCAGCTGGCTGTAAGACACCTGAGCAACCAGGCACCCAGCTGCTCATCCCTCCTGCTGGAGGAAGCCACTGGAGCTTTAAAAGAGCCAGGTGAATCATTGCATGTGCTGAATGTTTATTTTGTTTGGAAACATACTTGAAATACCCTGCAAGCATGCCAAATGCTATCACGCAGGTAGACCTCTCTTGAGGCTTTCTTCTCTCAGAAGGAGAAGCATCAACCCCTCTATTTCCAGGATCATTCCCTTAGGTATCTATCCCTATTCTGGAATCCTTAATTGTCCTTGTGGGCTCTCAGCACACACACACACACTCAGATTTGGCTGCAGCAAGCTGAAGAGCATCAACTAGTTTAGCCAGTAAAACAATCCTCTTAACAAAATAATGATATTCAAGGTGCTACTGCTACACAGGCATGCACAAAATACACACATTGCTCCCCAGCTCAAGACCTTAAGCCTCTTATTATGCAACTGCTTGGGGGTTTTACCCTATTTGAAAGTTAATTCAGATGACAACAGGATTAGCCATCGTAGAGCTCCTTAACTTCACAATGGGCAACTGCCTGGCAGGACTCCTTTTCTCACCAGTCACACTTGATACAGATTAATGCTATTTTGACTGCCTTTATGCTTTAACACCATATTATGATTGTATCAGATTATCTGTCGCCCAAGATGAGTTGTAACAAGGGAATGTTTAGATGAGCAACCCACAGAACAGCACCAAAGTGTTGTGTGATTTGGTAAACTCTAGGGTAGATTATGGTGAAGAGTTACCACAGGATAAAGAGATGGGAATGCAGCATCCTCTGCTAGATCGTGGGGCTTGATTAGAGTCACATCAGTGCAGAACTTCTAAACTGAGCTCAGTGTTAACTTTCCTGTATTAGTTTTATCTTCCTTCATGTAGGCTTGTGGTTATTAGCATTTGGCAAATCACATATCAATAAACAATATTTTCAAATAATATGGATAATCAGATTTCCTGTGTTCTAGGAAAAAATGAAGCAGTAAAAGGGAAACTTAGCTTCCTTCATGTTCTTTGAATAGTTTTATAGCTCTGCACAGAAGACCAGAGCTGTCTGGTCAGCTTTGGGGGGGTGCAGAAGAAGAGCAGCACAAGGATAAGCAGGATCTTCATAGGTCTGGATTCGTTTCACAAGATTTCCTATTAATTTCCTATTAATTTGGGTCAATTGCTCTGAGCCTCAGATTTGCACTGTAACTGATTTCAGTTTAACTTACTAACTGTAAAGCAAAATCAACCTTTCCTGCTCTATTTAGGTAATGCACAAACAGCAGGATTTCACCTAGCCCCTCACTGTTGCTGCAATGCAACTCACAGTAATTGCAATATGAGCAAATCGCAGAATATGATTAATGTATATTCTGTCAAACCTCATTTTATTGCCTATTAAATTCCACAAGACTTCAGAGCAGCCTCATACTGCACAACCAACTCTCCTTTCCATGCATCACGGCTCCTGTCAGGAGGCAGGATACCATGGACATCCTTTCTGTGTCCAGAGCATTCAGGGATTGGCCATAGTGCAGCAGACCTCGGAAGGATCACAGATTTGAGCACTGGTGCCAGGTCCTTCTCAGATCCTTGGCAAACATGGCACACCCACTCACAAGAATTATTATTTCAAAGAAATGGCAGTAATTTTTTCCTTCCCTTTCCATGTCTCCGCTTTCCTGACCTGGCAAGACATTTTGGAAAAAACAGAGAGAGCCCAGAAATATTAAGATGGGCATTGTTATGATCACAGGGCTCTCACTAATGCCACCAACACTCCGAAAAAAGTATTGTGCCTCCCAAAATAAAAAAAGAACTTTCAGCATCTGAATGTTCTTAGTGTGTCTCTGTAATTTCTATGACTTCAAGTCACTTCAAGGACTCTTTATTTGCACAAACTCTGCAGTAGTCATTAATGTTTAGAGTTGAGATGGGAATTGAGTGCTGGCAATAGAGCAGAAGATAATTGTGAGAGCTGCTGCTGAAAGCACGTCTAGCTCATGACTCTGACTGCCCATCATTTCTACCTCATTACAAAGGTATGCTGAAATCTAGGAACCTCTCAGAGCAACAGGTTTCATGGAGTCAGTAACATTTTCCCACATGTGACTGGTGAGGTCATTTATGACCTGCAGGTTCAAACCTGCAGCAGTGACTGCAGGGTGGCTCAGACTCACCCTGAGCCTGTCCCAAGCAGTCTCCTCTCAAAATCCAACTCATCAGCCCTGGACGTGCAGCAGGGCTTGGGCTCTCATTCCAGCCAGTGCCTGGCTCAGCCACCCTGCTGGATCAGCCACTGCTGTGACCAAAGGCAATGCCCATGGCAGATGTCTTTCCCATAGATCACGTCGCTCTGGGGCTGGACCAGGACCAGCCATCCCTACACACAACACTGAGGGTGGAAACCCTTGGGATGCCTAATACTTTCTGGTGCCTCCCAGGACTCATGGATGACAACAGGACAGCAATTTGGATATTATTTACCAAAAATTCCTATCTCAAAAGCACCTACTTGGTCTCCTGTGATGGCATGCATGATGGTGAGGGATCTGAAGGTCATTTTCCAAGAAGAGAAGAAAGCAGTACACTGTGACTTTTACAGTGGTGATTTTTTTCAATTCATAGACAGAAACTGCTCCCATAACTCAAAAGAAATTGAAAAGAGAAAAAAAACACAAGGTGTGTTTTTTTATGCTTACAAAATGGAAAGAAATAAAACCCACTGTTTTCTGAGATGTGATCCAAAAAATTGAGTTGATTATTTTCAAGTTTTTTATGGGGTTTGGGCTTTGGATTCTATTCACTAAAAGTATACAAATGCTCCTAAGAATGACATTATTTTCACCATTTAAAAAAATAAATTAAAAATTTAGATGAGTTGCAGATGCAAGAAGGAACTGGATGGGAGATGACAGCAGGCCAAAGTCAGAATGGCTCGTTTCCCTCTCCAGCCTGGGCATGTCCTCTTGCTCCACCACAACTATAGATCTCAGACCAAGGTGAACAATTTCCCTCACAATGGGAGTCTTGTACTACAGAGAAAACATGGATATCACTGCTGGGGCTTGTCAGGACAACAAGGCTGGACTGCAGAGTTAGGCATAACCCAGACAGGTTCCCTCAAACCTCTTTTGAGGGTGCTTGTAGAAGATGGTTGGTCTTTCTCATGCATGGAGGTACAAATAAATGTGGTTAGCTTTTCCCTGTTTTTTAAGGGATCATGTATAGTAATGAACACAATGCTCAGCAGCCCACCAGACCTCCTGCTAAGCAGGAGTCTGTAGGCTGGGCTATTAAAATAAATGAGAAATCACCATTGGTCACAGCATGAGTGGGATTTGCCCAGGTCTGAATGACATGAAGAAAAATGGAAATAAAATACAGCTATGTATATTAAAGTGAGGCTGTTTAAACAGTGATTTTCCTGGTGATGCCTATTCAGTCCTTTACCTTCCAACATACTGGTTTTCTTTTCTCTGAGTACAGGTTAAGGCAATTTACATCAAACTCCTTCCCCAAACCTGACACTGGTAATTATTCCAAATAGCAAGATTTGACAAGAGCCCTAAGAAGTGGCACTTAACTCCACTGTAGCATTATGTCATTTTTCTTCCTTTCTTAATCCCCTTCCTAAAAGCAGAAAAATTATATGGCACTCAGGTAGAAAGGAGTGACTGAAAATATAATGGTAAATATAAAAACATAGCTGCCATTATCATTTCACTCTGCTTGCAAACAGAACTACAATTATGCACACTTGGACTTCACAAATGGTCCCTCAGCTCTCTGCACTCGCGTCTCTGATTCCTCTGCTCAGCCTCTGCTTGTGGACTGCACCGAGTACGGAGATGTTGAGTCCTGCAGGCAGCCCAAGCCTCTTGGCAATCTGAAGGTGAAGCTGAGTCACTCATCCTCATTCCTACAGTGCCAGCTCACAAACAAGTTTTTGTAATGAACACAATTCCCAGCAGCCCACCAGACCTCCTGCTAAGCAGGAACCTGTGGGCTGGGCTATTAAAATAAAGGAGAAATCACCACTGGTCACAGCATGAGCAGGATTTGCCCAGGTCTGAATGACATGAAGGAAAATGGAGATAAAATACAGCCATTTATATTAAAGTGAGCCTCTCTGCTTGCAAACAGGACTGCAATTATGCACACGGGCTGCACCAATGGTCCCTCGGCCCTCTGATTCCTCTGCTCAGCATCTGCCTATAGACTGCACAGAGTACGGAGATGTTGAGTCCTTCAGGCAGCCCAAAATCTGGAAATCTGAAGGTGAAGCTGAGTCACTCATCCTCATTCCTACAGTGCCAGATTAACAGCTCACAAACAAGTTTTTGTCTTCATTATGGTCCTGCCCACATGCTGAAAGATGAGCCAGCAGGGAAGAATACCAGCCTGGCTGAACAGAGAGAGGGAACCCAGGGAAATAAAAAGAGGAGTTCGTGACCTTTGGAAGAAGGGGAAGGCAACTCAGGACGACTACAGGGACATCACGACTTTATGCAGGGAAAAAATCAGAAGGCCCAAAGCACAGCAAAAACTTAATCTGGCCACTGCAGTAAAAGACAATAGAAAAAAATGTTTTCATAAATACATTAGCAACAAAAAGAGAATCCAGGTGGGGCAGTGCTAACACAGCTGCTGGAATTCCTCCCTTTCCTCTCGGGAATTTGTATGGACAGCAAACCCAGCATGAAGGGGATGCACTTCAGCCTGAGTGAGGCCTGGGAGCTGCTGGGACCCCCCAGCTGGCAGTAAGTTCCATCCATCCCATGGGAGGGAGCCCTGGGAAGGGCTGGGATTGCTCAGCCTTTTCCAGGGCCTCCAAGGCAATGCCTCATTCCAGCACCACTGGCTTTTCTGCTGGAGCACCACAATACTGGGGTACTATTACAGCAGCAAATTGGCCCATTAGGCCTCAGGAATAATGACTGCTGTTGGTAATTACAGCTAATCCACTAATGAGCTATTGTTTGCTTCCAGCATTAAGGTAAGCTTAATGATGTGAAAAAAAAAGCAAAATAGACCTGCCTCAAAACTGCTAAACCAACTTAATTGAACAGATGCTTGCTTAGCACCTGCATTGTCATGCTGATTCATAGAGAACTGTTTTAATTGCAAGATGATCCTCAGTGGATCGTGTTTCCTTCACCTTAGGGTAGGTTCAGAACTCAGAGAGTAGGAATTGATTCATTTGGTAGCATTAGTATGAAGGTTTAGCACATGCAACGTGGCTTTTCATCTAAGCTGGCCAACACATGGATGATAAGGCCCAACAGCAGAGAAAAAGCTCTGCAGCAATAATAGGAGAACATTAAAATCCCCTAATAGGAACTGCAAAATTGAAACCAAGTGTTATACAACTTAATTTCTGTCCTGTATGAATTATATACTTATTAAGTAAAAGAAATGCTAAATGAAATTTATAAATTATTACAACAGCACTTGTGTAAAACAAAGTTGTGCTTTGTAAATTTTTGAATGCCAAGATTGATGGTTTTCATGACTTTCCCAAGATCTTGCAAATTTGGCCAGGCTGCTATTTTTGCAAAACTTAGTCAGTGAATTTATTACTTACACAGCCAAATCAGTGCATTTCATTACCAACATAAGAACTGCAAACATGTCATGAATTAGGTGAAAACAGATTTTCCTAGAAAGATAAGACATTTATGCTGTTTAAATATAACCTTTTCTTGTGGAAAACCACAACAAATTCAAGGTCAAACATCAATATTCCTTTTTCTGCCCCAAACTGCTAAAAATTATTCTATCAACACAGACAAGAGGACTCTTTGGTTCTCTTTCCCTTAATTTATATACATTAAATCTGAATGCTGCAATTTTCCTTCAAATACAGTGCTATTGAGGATATTGGCCTTGAATAAAATGTTCTTGTTTTTATCTGCAGCATTTCTTCAACTGCTGGCTTTGAAATGTCATGGCAAAATGTAAAGAGGAAGGAAAAACTGCATAAAATACCCGGGACTTACCTTTAGAGAGTATAAAAAATGAATAATCTTGAATAATCTTTGTACATTCTTTGTTGCGAACCCTCTTATTTTTCTTATTGGTTGAAATATAGTTTTTTCCTTCATAGCATTACAAAAATAAGAAAATTTTATGCGCAAGATAACTCAGAAGACTGCTGTGGCTAAGATTAAAATACTTTGGAGGGACAGTGCATGCCCATTTCCCAACCTGATACAGCACTAGGTTTCTTATAAAGCATAAATCATGAACTGGAAACTTCAAATAACCATTGCAATCTTCTTGAGCTTCCTAGAGAGAATACTCATGTTACACACCCAAATAATAATTCATATTCTTCAGAGCCAGTGTGGCAGGCCAGGTTTGAATACTTGTCCCAGAAATGTCTCAGGTTTTTCCATCTCTCCCCACAGTTTTTGGCCACTAAATACCCAAACACTCGTAATTCCTAGTTTTCTTTCTGACACTTTTTTCTCTTTATGGGCAGTGGAGGAGTGGGAAGGGTTCCTCTGGGAAGGACAGCTGGGAAAAACCCCGAGAGCAGCAGGAGGATCAGCACTTCACTTCTCATTCCATGGGCTCTGCCAGGAGCAGCATCCCATGGATTTGAGCCTGACTTCTCCTAGAATGATGCAATCAAGGATATTTTCTTTGTGAATAAAACACCATGTCCTCATTGGGTGCTGAGGATGTCACACCAGCAAAGTCAGCCAATAACTGGGACAGAGACCTGAGCACTGGGAAAGGATGGTAGGAACTCTTCTGTGACCCTCAGGCCAAAGTGGACATAGCTGGGGCAATCACCACACTGCTTCTGCCATGCTTGTGGGAAAGGGGGAAGAGAGGCTCAGATGATGAAAATGTGGTTTCTGATGTGAAAAACTCAGCCATCATTCGCCAGTGCCAGTGCTCAGTATCCCCCTCTGAAGTTGTGCTTGGTGTGAAAACCAGCACAAGACCATAAATCCATAGCTCATATGTCTCCAAAACACCCATTGTCACAAATGCTAAAATCTGCATTGTTAAAATCCAAATTCAAATCCCCTGATATTCTGTTATGTTTTTTCTTGCTCAGTGACTGGCCAACCAGAACAACATAACGCAATTATAATTCTTTCTAATTTCCCCCACCAGTTCCTGTACAGGTGCTTTTTACCAGAGCAGGAGGAAGAGTTTTGGGGGTTGCTGTTGTTATCCTTCAAGAACAAGGTAACAAGAAAAAAAGAAGTTGTACCTGGCATAAGTGCAGGCTAGATATAAAATGTTCTCAGGTAAGTACCCAGCTCATGACTTGGCATTTTCTTACAGGTGATGTTAAGCTGACTGCTAATAGCTATAGGAAATAGGAAAAATCCCACTACTTGCCCTTTCTGAATCACTTGATGCCAACTCTTCCTGACCTTACCACCCAGTCTGATTATCAGCTTTAACTGGGACAGATCTATCAGCTTCACTTAGGGATCCTGCAGTAGTTTCCTAGCCCAAGAATTGCTGATAGCCCAAACAGTTTAGAAGTATGTGAAATACAAGATTTTGGGGTAGCAGGAGGTGAAAGAGAAACAATATTTCAGAATTTGTGCTCCTGTCATCTCTCTTATGCCCTGAAGCAGGCTTAGACAGGCTTTGCATGGAGGAGGCAGAGAGGGAGAGGTGCTCTCCACAGACATCCCTTCTGTGAGCCTTTCAAACCCAGCTCCAGCCCTCCCCTGCCCTGCAGCCACATCCCAGCTCAGCTCCCTGCGCAAACCTGACGTCAGACCTCAGAGCAGGCAGAATTTCACTGAAGAACCAATTTACACATCCCTCTGCCTTAAATTCCTTCCAAATCCCCCTTTAAGTGCTAAATGTCGCAGGGCTGAAAATCTCGCCCAAATGTTATTTATATGTCAAACATTCTGATGCAAAGTGTGTCCTATGGTTGCGGAACCTCCTCTTCTCATTAAAACATTCCATGCCATAATAAATCTGTCCTGTAGGAGTTAATTTATGTCTGAGCAAATTATTTCTCTTTTTTTTCAATAGTATAAATGTTTAGATTGCAACATTTTCCCCTCGCTGGAGGTTCTGAGTCTACATTTAGGGACAGAGCAATCTCACTAACACATTTGCAGGTATACTGCTTTCACTGTACCTTGCTGGCCATGCCAGTGGGTTCCTCAGCCCCTGGTGAACACTTTTGTGGTCCTACATCTATCCCATGGCAGACAGACATGACTATCACTTACATTTATGGAGCTGGCAAAGCAAAGAAACACGTTTTCATGCAGCTGCCTAGAAAGGCAATTGTGTTCTTTCATACAATCTGGGTGAAGGAAAGCAAAAAGGAGGGAGTGGCCAAGTTTTTTCAAGGAAAAAGCAGCATTTTCTGCATCAAGCTCATTGGATTTGCATGTAAGGGCTGAAGGCTATGAACTCTAGTTGTAGCAGAATGTCCTGGATGGATTTTAGATGTGGACTAGTATGGCAACACTCCTTGGATCCCAAGGCAGAGCTAACATTGTGGAAGATATTCTTTGTGGGATGATGTGAAGCCTTCTAATGAGGTTGTTCCTGCACTTAAAGGCAGTTTTTCTCATGCATGTTCACTTCCATTCTCTCTTTGCTTGGGTTCCATGGGCCCCAAACTCTAGGCCTCCTCTGCAGCCCATTTCATGCAGTTCTTGCTATGTTGGGCCTTCATTCCCTACAAGAAAGCAGCAGTTGGGCTTTTCCATGGCGCTGGTCAGTCATCCCCGCACAGGACTGTTTTATACTAACAAAGAGGTTATTTTCTCAGACAACAGATCACAACCTCATTTTCCCTTTCTGAGGAGATTTCCCAACTAATAATACTTAATTATGAACAGAAAATTGTATGGGATTGTGAAGGATTTTTAATTCATTAATTTGGATACATTTTATGTGCAGAATCACCATGTGTTCAAGCCAAGGCTAAGCTAGAACCACACAAATATTACACATCGCCTTGTTAATGCCAGCAAAGCCCTTTTTATTGCATAATTCTGCAGCCTGTCTGTAGTTTTTATTTCATTAATTTTCATCATGATAATTGGAAGCAGCTTCTCTCCTTGCTTTTTTAAGATTTAATGAGCTACATAACTTCATGCCTCCCACTGAGGGCTATAGGTCACTTTGCACTCTGGAGAGCTGCTACACCTTTCCCCACTTCTCTTTTAGATAATGTTTATGGTCTTCCAGCAGAGATGTTTGTGCACTCATGATGTGTCAGGCATGTAGATGTGATCTTCTCTGCAGAGAAACACAAACTCCTAAGGTAAGGAAGATTCTTGCAGCAGTGATGGTGGGACGTGGTCCTAGAAGAGCTCTGGAAGACCTGGATTCCTCTGCTTGCTATTTCCTCAGCCATGAACTCACCTTGGGTCTCTCAAAAAGCCTCACAAAGTGACACCAATACCTGGCTTGTTCCCTGGACAGTGATTTTTGCAAAGCAGTGATTTCAGCATCTACTAGAGAAGTACTAGAGAAAGAAGTCAACAGAGATGGAAGTGTGTCTGTCAATTATGGAAAGTAAATTCTTCTGGCCTTGGGTACAAAACTTTACCCATGCATACGGAAAACCACAATATTGCATCTTTTTTAGCTTCTCAAAATAATCACCAGCAAACCAGGATTTTACACAGATTCAAAGTGCCCTGGATAATTTGTCAGCTGAGGCAGGACACTGTCTTTCCACAATCCAAGAGAGAGATGGCTTCATCCAACAGGAAAGTCTGCAGGAACTGGACTGGAATGTCTTTCTGAGCCACATTTATGGTTAAATGTTCATAAGCATGTTGTGTACCTTGAAATATCCACAATGGCTACCTATTCACCTCACCTCATGTTTCTTTACTTTTCCTAACTTTTTCCTTGCAATTTAAGAGCAGTTCAGAAATCCTTGGGCACCACCATGGTGTGATGTTCATTTTAAAAATGTTTATATTAAATTCAGAGAATTCTTAGTGTTTTAAGAGAAAAAACATTAAACACTTTTTTCCCATTTTGTTAACAATTGCTCTTGGAGTTTTGTTTCGTTTCTAAGGGTCTTTTAATTACACATTTTCAACTGAACTAAATATGCCAAAATGGCTTCCAAACCCCCAGAAAAATACTGTCCCAGACTAAAATTGGGCTGTGTCCCCTTCTGCCAGTTTGACAGACACAAACCAGAGCTATGAAAAAGCTATGTGCACATGTAAGGTTCAGCAATTGCACCATCTGAAATGCAATTATCTTGAAACCCTTTTTCCAAGATTTTTTTAACAGTCTCAAAACTCATTAGATAAATGAATACTAACAAAATAAACCACACAAGCCTCATATTCAGGTATGTAAAAAGGCATCCTGAGCTATCCTGGTTTGCTCAGCTCATCTTTAATGTGTTGACAATGCAAATTAAAAGCAATCATAGCTTTGCTAGTTTTTAAGGGTGAATTACTCTGCACAAGGGAAAGACCATGCACACCAGGAGTCTCAGTCCTAAAGAGCACGTTTTTGGGGCAAAGTGCTAAGTGACCTAGAAAAGCACACAACAAACAGGGGTCTTGTCTATACAGGAGCTTTGCATTGTACTCTGGCCCATAGCTGTACATGGATCACATTGAATAGAAAGCTATTTACTTATTTCAGTACATAATTCCACCTAAGATGAGTCAACAGCCAGTGTAAATAGGAGCTTTATTACCATTTGTCACCTGAAAGAATGGCCTCAAAAGCTGCCATTTGAATTTGGAAGGCAAATGGTGCCCTGCACATGGAAGTGAAAGCCCCTGTGTTTTCTGCCTACACGGCTCATATTTGGTTGTCATCTTTTTACATCAAGCTTAACACTGCTCTGCCCTGGGGGCACAGTCTGCTCTGCATTGTGGGGGGTCCCAGTGCACAAACCTGTTGGTTCAGGGAGCAGTCAGCCCCGAGTGATGGTGCCTGGTCAGGGACACCCACCCCAACGTGCTTGGCTTGGGAAGGCTTTCAAAGCATGTCTTCCCCCTTCTCTTCTGCCTCCTCTTCCCCACAACTCCCTCCCACAAGCCATTTCTGGAGATGGGGTGGGAATGATCCTTGCTTTGGTTGGAGTTACAAAACCTTTTTCAACCAGTTGATGGGCTGCTCCCTGAAATAGGATTTGTCTGGGTGGTAAAGACTCTGGGGTCTATGTCAGTCTTCTGAGTATATCCCAAAAAGTCATGGAACACTGTACGGTGGAGTCTTGTCAAAAACACACCAAAAGAAACCCACTGGGTGATGTGTGAAATCCCAGCTGGGCCACATGGATGTTGTGTTTGGGGGTTCTCAGCAGCTGCCACCACCCTGGTCCCAGTGAGCCGCACGAAGAAGCACAATGTGTACAAGGAAGGGCTTCCACAGATTTATCCCCTGTTTTAAAATTCCAGTTCATTCAGGGAAATTATCATCAGAAGAGGACACCCAGTTAAGCTTGTGTGATTTCTGCAGGAAGATAAATGTGTTAAAGTAGTAGAATGCCCTAAATAATTCCCTGGAGTTGGAGGAGCTGCACATTTGCAACTGCATCACAGAAGGAACAGTAGCTACATTTGAGGAATATTCACACCCTTGTTTAATTTAGTTTTTATATTTCTTTTGAAAAAAAAAAAGTCACAACCCACAAGCTCAGTGCTTTTGGATTAATAACATATACTTGTCAGCAAACAGTACATTAGCTGGCTCTTGGCAGCTCATCAAAACACATCATGGAATGGAGCTGCTCATGTTTACAAAGCAAGGGAAGGGCAGGACATACTGTATAATGGGTAGCAACTCATTCTCTACTCCATACAAATGGGCTAAAAGGCTCAGAGGAGCTATGGCATGAATAAGACAGAGGAAATATTTTTTCAGTTAGTCAAAATGGTTTATGGGCTGTGATTAATGAAACATCCACCCGCTTGTTTGTGTTAACAATAGCTGCATCCATCAAGCAGAGTGCAGGTTTCTAATTCAGGCTGCTGGTGCAGGGGCTGCTTGGAAGGCGTCTCCTCCCCAAACCAGAACAGTGTTGCAAGAGAGGGACCCAGCCCATGCTGGCAAATGAGAAAACAGGCTGAAAACCCTTTCACAAGAGGATGAACAGGCTGTTGCTGCAGTGCACAGACTTCCTACCCACTTTATCATTTGCCTGCAAATTTGCCCAAGCAGGATCTGCCCCATGACCATCATGCCACACATCCCCAGTCTGGGTGCTGAAGGTGCATCATCAATGTAAGGGCACCTCAAAAACAACAAACCACAGAATCATCATGCTCAGGTGACCCCAAGCCTGGACAGAGAGAGTGGGTGTGATTGATTGGATGACAGCATTCAGTTCCAGTGTCTGCATTTCTCATGCATCTGCTTGGGATGCAGAACTTGTGACACGTCCATGTTGGTTATGCAGCTTTTAGAGCCAACAGCTGCTCAGCTGTTTGGGTCCAGGAGAGCAAGCCAGACCCCAGCCCTGACACCAGTTCCTTGTCTGGCCTTGGGCAAGCTCTGCAGCTCCTCCTCATTCATTCTTCATCTTAACAGTATTTGCTTACCCACCTCATAAGTACAGAGAGAGTTTGTTTATATTATAGAGCCCTTTGAAGTTGTAAATCCCTGTGAAAATGTCAAGTGTCACTATTATTTTATACTTCGTTGGTATTTCAGATTGAATGAGAGCCTTAGTACATGTAAATTGAATGCATATTAGGAGGTTTCAATTTAAAACATCAGCCAGTTATTGTAGCCTGAAACATCTTGCTCAACTTAAGATAACTATATATTTAAAGCAGAGAAGACTGCCAAAAGCCAAAGAAGAAAGAGGTTAGAATAATACTATACACTGCAAAGGTGAGGAGGCAAAGGCGGGTGACCCTGAGGATCAGGCGTGTAGTGGGATGGGAAAGCTTCCTCACAGTGACTCAAATGTTTTATTAGCTTTATCCAGCAAAAACATCCCAGCGCACAGGGCTGTGCCATTCATCTGTGCACACAATAACCACGGAGCAGGGCAGCAGCAGAGGTGCTGGAGGTGTTGCCCTGAGGCAGAGAGGGCAATTCTGCAGGAAACCTGCATTCCTGGAAAGGCAGGTTGGGCTGGGACATTGTGCCGCTGCTCTCCCCACTCCATTGGACATCAAACATTTGTTAAACGTCTTTTCTTTGGTAAGTGCTGGGGGATTTTTGTTTTTAAAATGTTCAGTCACTACCCTGCATGCATGGTGGTGGTGGGGAATGGAAATACTGCTGGAAAACTGGATGTGGCAAAAAATCTACTGCCAAAACAAGAGGAAGGTATGGAACAGTTTGCAGCAGTTGTTTTTTGTTTTTTTTTTTTTTAATAAATATGTTGTAGATAGTTCTCCTCCCAACAGGTCTCTGAATATTATTGTTACTTGTCCTTTTTTGAGGTAGTATCCCTTGCTGGTTTCTTAATTTATGTTGTATTTAAGGATGAGCTAGATGTGCTGTCCAGGAAGGTACAGGGGCATTTGCAGGGGCAGAACTGCATTTTTTATTGCATCACATCTAGGGCAAGCCTTCTGCCAGCAGGTGTGATGGCCACAATAAAGATAAGCAGGGGGGGGAAAAAAAGAAAGAAAAAAATCTACAGTAATGATGATACAAAAAGTACTCTTGGAAAAAAAAAAGAAGAACCAAACAAAACAAACAAATAAACAAACAAAAAAAAAAAAAAAAAAAAAAAAAAAAAAACAGAATAGGGCTCAAAAGAGATCCAAAGAACAAACTTGTTGAGACTGGCCAAGAGTTGGCAACTGGATATAAGAACCTCACTGAGAAGTTTGGGCACTGGGGGACAAGTGTTTGCCAGACATCTATGGGCCCATCATATACACAGTTTCCAAGTTATTTCTTTATTTCTATTTTTCATTTTCCTAACTGGACAGCTGCCATGCATACAATGGCTTGAGAGTTATTAAATCTTCATATTAATTATTTGTAGCAGCCCTGAAATGGAGTTCAGAGCACCATGAAATGTCCATCTCATTCTATTCCAATATTTTGGCAGGATCTTCTCCTTAGAAGAGCAAGTTTGGTCTT
This sequence comes from Emberiza elegans, assembly GCA_024865655.1. Classification (NCBI taxonomy): domain Eukaryota; kingdom Metazoa; phylum Chordata; class Aves; order Passeriformes; family Fringillidae; genus Emberiza; species Emberiza elegans. The sequence goes on from JALJVW010000797.1 coordinate 1,357,990, forward strand.
GCCCTGTTTCATCCTAGAGCAGCTCTAAAAAGTCCCCCTGCTCCTCAGAAGAGAAACACAGACTCAAATGGCAACAGCAAAGGATTCAGCAGAGACTCTGGATGGGGAGTGATAGTCACGCACAGTGTTACAATTTTATATAATAATTTGTCTCCCTTTATGTTCCAAGGAGAAAAATCCCTCTTGAAAACTCTCTTCCTCAGGAGCAAGTTGGAGATCTGGACCATGGCTAAAGTCAATAAGCTCAGCAGCAACTTCTGCCCATGCAGGACCAGCACGGCCTCCCCTTCTCCTGTTGTGACCCAGAAGAGGCAATAAATTACCTGGTAATTTTTCCTGTAAAGGGCAGGGAAACCAGGAGCCAGCCTGCCCTGAGGTGATGGCCATTGCTTCCCTCACCCCCTGTTGTTGCATTGAAGTATGCAGCTTATTTCTGCTGCCCTCCAAAACTGCCTCTCCTGCCCATGGAGATTTCAAAACTCAGGTCCTGGGTGGTGTGAAGGCCCTGCAGAGCAGCTGTCCCATTCTTTTGGGTATGGGACAGCTGCTCTGCAGGGCAGCCCTGTTTGTGTTTCAAAAAGACAAAACTGTTGGAGGAGCAAGTCAATGCATGAGTTCTTTTGCAAAACGTTCTCCTTCACCTTTGACTCTCATCTTCTGGGATAGATATTCAAGTAGTAGCTTTTATTCCACTCCATCCCAGCTTTTACTTGTGTCTAAAAGAGTTTTCTCCTTTGCCCTCTTTTCTGTTCACAAGCATGCAGGCTTTGGATGCACAGCAACTGTTTTGATCTAAAATTCCAATACAGGGTACTTTGCTGGGAGGCATTCTAGATGGGAAGAGCAAAGGGTAGAACTAAACCCTCCTTATTTTGAGCCATATGATCTGGCATAAAAATCTAATCCCTGTTTTTAATGCACCTCTCCAATCTGGAATGGCTGCAAAGGAATTGCCTTTCTTGATGGAAATCAAAGCTTTGCCTTTGGTTCCAGCCCAAAGTGATGTCAATTTTGGTTGTCTCTTTCCAAGGGAAAAATAAGGAGAGAATAAAATTCTGAAACCTAAGTCCCCTTATCTCCGGGAAATGAGGCTGATGGGTGGCTTGGATGGGCTGCAATAAAGAAGGAATGTCAGTCCTTGAAACTGCATCCTGCATTTGAAAAATCTCCCCAGCAGAGTTTTTTCATTAAGTGCGCATGTTCATGCAAAAACAATTGCAATTTGATGAAACAGAATTTTCCAACCCATCCCCCCCCCCCCAAACCCTACTTTATTGGATAGTTTGCAACTGTGCTTTGCATTGTGGATTAAGGAGGGTTTCTCCTCTCTGCCTCTGTCTTTGTAATCCTAGAAGTCCGTCAACAGCCAAGGACAAATTTGCAAATAAATTCCCAGCTGATCTGCAAGCAGTTTTCATTTCAAATTCACCAAGCCTTTGACATGTTCCTCTGCCTAGCAAGAAAAACCAGGACATTTTGGACCAGCAGTTCAGCCGGTAGGCAGCAGCATCGCTGCAAAGGAGCATTTCCCAGTTTTCTTTAACAGAAGATTTGTGTTTGACTCTCCTGAAATTAGGTAGAAGGGGCACACTTACAGCTGCTTAGGAGCATTGGCATTTAGAGGATAAATTGATGTTGTCAGCAAAGAAACAATCACCATAAATAGATGTATTTGCTTTATCCAACAGCTGCAAAAATTAAGAGTTACAAACCATGCCCTTTATTGGATTTTTAGGCATGCTAAATTGGGGCATTTAGCACTTGGCTTGACTAACCAGATTGTGACAAGTGTTTCCAAACTATCTACAAGGCAGGACTTTTCTAAAATATGCAGAAAAGGAGGGGTAGGGGGCAAAAAGAGAAAGTTTTTATCTTTATTCTGATCATCTGGAAAATTAAAGAATTCTTGTTGGACCAGAATTAGGAATTTTAATCCTTTGAAGTCAGTAATGCTCAAGAGGAAGTTAGATGCAAATGAAAATACCTGATTAAACTGGAAAATATACTGTGTTCTGTTTGCAGGAGGGGTATAATGGGTCTAGAATAAGGTACATTTTTGCTGAGAACTAAAGATGGAGAAACAAAAGCTTTTAACTGAATTTTTAGATAATAATTAATAATCCATAGCTAAGCCATGCAAGGGGATATTCTTTAGTCTGACCACTTAAAATAATATTCACCAAATCCCTCTCTCCCACTGTTGCAATTTAGTGTAACCTCACTCAAATGTTAATAAATGTTTTGACCTTGGCAGTTTTTCTGATGATAGAAACATCAGTTCTATAGTCTTGAAATCAATTTCTGTATATTCTTTTCCCCCAGACATTCCATCTTTTCTTTAAGTGATGTGTCAGTTCCCATTGCCTCTGAAGACAGGAATCAGGAGGGATGCCCATGCTCCAGGCATTGATAATAGAAACAGAGCAGTCACTTTTGCTCATTTTCATAAAAACATGATTTGACCCTTTTGCTGTTCATTCAGTGTTCTGTATTAAAGGAAGTATTCTCAATTACAGAATTTGGCTGTCAGCCCTTTTCTGTATAAAAGACAAATACGTTTTTATCACTCTTGAAGTGTTAAGTTGTCAAGTTCCTTAATATTTCCTCTGAAAAGTAGACTTGCTTGATGAGATTCCATCTGAAATGTCACGGTATTTGCATTTCAAAGATAACTGCGTTCCAAAAGCAGTTCTGGAGCAGGGCTACCAGAGCTAAGAGGGGTCTGGCTCAATGTTTCAGGCAAAGTAACAGTATTAACAGCTTCTCACAAGCAGTAGGTCTGGATCTGACCTCAGTTCCTTTAACAATAAATCACTTCAGATCTGCCTCTTTTTTGTAGTCTGCAAAACCCAGATTGTATTTGCTTGCAGCAACGTCACAACACAAGTGCTGGAAAGGAGAAATAAAGTAAGAAAGGAATAAAACTAACAAGATTTTGATAGAAACTGTGGTACCAAAGAGGAGGACACCACAAAAGGTTGATGGAGGAACCAGAGTGAAGTCACTTATGAATTTATGATTTGGCTGTAGTTTTCATTGAAATCAGGACACAATACATGACATGTTTCCACAGGAGCTGCTGCAGTGGTTTTTGATCTCAAGAGGTTTTTCCGCTCACAGACACACAAATGCAGGCTCTGCTGTCTTTCTCCTGAAAAACCTCATCACCAGATGGTGCAGAGAAGAATTCACAGTTCATACATGAAGAAATTACTGTTTAGCAATGCACAATGGCAGTCACTTGGCCCTGCTTATGACTTGCCCAAGGCTCACCAAGGAAGAATCGGGAACACCCATGCAAGGGAGCAGATCAAAATTATCCCACCCTTCACAACCTCATGAAATTAGGTGCATTCATGGTTTAATTTTTCCCAGCATCTGTAAATTCAGATTTATCAGGAGATTCCATATCCATAGAGCAAATAATGCATTTTCCCAGAAATGCTTTAATGTGAAATGCCGTATGGAAGTTGGAAATTGTCCTGTCAAATCCAAGTGTCCTGGGTTATGATGCAATGGGGAGAAGGTATAAAGTTCCTGAGTATGTTTGCAAAATGACATTATAATTATTTCCAAGCTCATAATTACTTTTGCTTTTTTGCCTTTCTCAAGACCATTATCTCCACCAATTTTTTTGTCCACTTCCCTGGAGCCATGCTCGTCAGAGACCCTTCCTTTTACCTCTTACAATTTTGTTCAGCCCTGTAATAAAAATGCATCTTTTATTTCACATAGCTGGGATATTTTGTGGGAGGGGAAGATTTGGAACAAGCTCTTCGTTATCATTTTAGCAGAACATGGCAGCAACAACAAAGCAGGACAGCTGATACAAATCATCCATTTTATAAGTTCTAATACAGATAATGCTAGGAAAAGAAACATGTAACAGAAACCAGATATCTCAGTAGGGTTGCTACACGCCATCCATGGCCCGGCCATTTCAGCTGCTTCAAATGTTCCTCATATTCCTTGTTAGCTTTTTGGGGAGATTCAGGACAGAGGCAGGGCTTCATATCCAGAGGTTGAAAGGCAGTTGGCTTCAGACTGCGGAGGTTTTGCTAGCAGGTCAGTTTGGGGGGCAGAAATAGATTTGTGCTGGTGAGTAGTGGAGAGGGGTTGGGGTTTTGTGGGGAGTTCAATCCCAGGGTTCAGGGTGGTGAAGTTCAGCCACTGCCCCCTGTGCCATGGCCATGTGTGATTGTGGCATTCCCACGAGATGGCAAGCTGACCTCAAACTGCTGGACTAAACTTATTGGGGATTTCAACCTGAGTTACAGGTTCTCTGCAGCTGCTGCATTCATTTGGGGAGAGAATAAATAGGGGAGAGCCACAGCTGCCTCTTTGTTAGCACGTGCTGCTCCCGGGCTGTCCCAGCAAAGGCTGGAGCAGCTTTGTTGGTGCTGCTGCACTGGGCAGGAGGCACTGGGGAGCTCACAGTGCTCTGTGCAGGCAGGTGGGGCATCCACCGCGGCCAGGGCCACAAGCGTGTCATGTCACTACAGGCTCCAAGCGCACAAAGAGTTCCCACACACAGAGGAATAATGTCCTTACACACCCTCAGTTAAACGGAGCTGGTTTGAAACGCCACTGTGAAACATTTGTTTTCTTTTAAACTTGTTTTTCTTCCTTCCAAAGGTCACCTTAAGTGGATCCCAGGTACATTTTTTCCCCAGGCTGTTTTTGAGCCCGTATTGACTGATTGCCAAATCTCAGCCCTGCTGATTGCCACTTTATAACACGATGATAAAGCCGGCTTAAGCCGCTTGTGCTCCCCCACACCAAAACTGTCCCCTGTCATTCCTGATCCTGTCCCTCCACTGCCTCCCACATCCCGCCCCAGCTCACTGCTTGTGTTCTCTCCATCCCTGACTCCCCAGGCAGCACTGCTTTGGGCAGGCTGAGTGTCCAAGGATGAGGGTGGCTTTTGTCCCCATCACGGACACTGTCACTGCTGCAGCTGCGCACACCTGGCCAGGGGAGCTGGCTGGGCATCCCCTGCCTCCCCACACAGCTGAGTCTTCTGACAGCCCACATTTTACAAAAAAAAATTTCCAGTGGGGTTTAATTTAAAATTAATTTTATTTAAAAAATTAAATTAATGGGGATGAGGAAAGCCGACAGTCTTTATTTCTTCATTTTTTAACTGAAACATTTTCATGTTTTGTTTTTTTTTATTATTTTTGATTGGCCAGATTTCTTTTTTAATTGCTGCAAACTGTTTTTAAAAGTCTGAGATAAACTAAAATATTTTTACTAATCTCAGTCAGGGCAAGTTTTTCTGAGTTGGTGAAAACTGAATCTTTGAGAAGAAAATAGGTTGTTTCTTTAGAAAATGATTTTTTTTCTGTTTCTGGATAATCTAAGTTGTATGGATTTTGCCACTGATAAAATGAAAAACAATTAAATTCTTTTCCAAGTAAAACATAAAATTTTTCTCAATCCAAAGTCAAAATATTTTAAATTTGTGCTCATTTTCCCTTTGTTTCAGAAAATCAAAGCCAGGGCTTTGGGTGGCTGCGTTGAATGTCCTGGGGAAGACAGACGTATTACTGCCCTGAAAGATTCCGTGGGATGTTATGGACACCATGTCTTTCAAGTGAGACATAAATTCACAGTCCAAGCTAACTGTAGGCACAGGGATTTTGTGGTAGTCGTTTTGCAGCAATCTGGGCACCAGTTAGAGGGCTGTAGCCAAATTGCATCTTCACTCTGCCTGCAGAGGTTTGAGGGTATTTTCACAAAGAAATTCTCCATTTCTGTAGTGTGGCTTCACACTGACCCATGTTATCCCCGGCATTAGCTACCAACAGCTGCCAGACAGGATTTTTGTCCATGATGTATATTTTTGTATTGTCATTTTGTTGAGTTTATGAAAAGATTTAGGACAAAATCCTGGCCCAAGTCAAATCACTGCTAAAATTTCCATGGACCTCACTAAAGGCAGGGTTTTCCTCAGAGGATTAAAGCAGAGGGGTGTTGAACTGTTAATAGTGGGAGAAAACTCTGAGCAATTAATTTCTTTTCCGTCTATCAGCATCTTGTGCTATTCTGAAATGTGCTCTGGGCACGTTGCAGTTTTCTCCCTATTTAATCATGATTTGAAGCTATTTCACAGCTCAGTTTGGACACTTCTTGCAGGGATTTGAGAGCAAAAGCCATTTTGGTTCATTTCATTAAGCACCTCAATTCAGGGATTTACTTCTAATCCTTGAACAAAAATATCTCTCAGAACCAAGTTACTCCTGCAATGTTTGTCTTCATAAATTGAAAAAAAGAAACACTTGCCAGGAATATTCACTGTTATTTACTTTATTTTTCTATTTCCATGGGCTTTTTAGCAGTGCTTCCATCTGTCGCAGCCTGCCTGGGATTGGCCACAGGAGGGATTCAAACTGCACATTTGTTAAAAAATCAGAAAGCAGTTGCTCAAGCCTAAATAAAAGCATGAATTCATTGCCAGCACAGGAAGAAGAAAAGTTATTTGCATGTTAAGATCATTATAGGAATTGAGTTTTACTGAACAGCTATAATTACAACTAAAACAAATTATTTTGCATTAACATTAGCATGGCTAAGTAATAGATGGCTACTGCTGAGGTGGTCTGGGGCTTACCTCGAGATGTCTCAGGATTGTATTTCTCATCATACAAAATTTAAATCGGGTGATGCTCAACCAAATTCCTCAATGAAAAATTAATTTTCCCAGGTGCTCCTTCTGTAAAATAAAAAGTTGGAAATGTCCCCTTTGTCCACCAGGTGGCACGAAGGGAAGCACCACTGGAAACCGGCTGGAATATTAACTCCTCGAATGAACAATATCCTTGCTGGAGGAGATGCAGAGTGACAGCAGAGCTCAGCAGCACCCATACCAGTGTTCCCCACGAGAAGCCACCTGTCCTGGGAGAGGTGGCACTGGCAGTGTGGGTATGGGACATTTGTGCCTGTCCCCTCCAGTCAGCAGTGAAGACACAAGGGCTTGCAGAAAGGGTTTGCTTCGGGTGGGTGGTGAGAGAGGCTCTGGAAATCCCCACTTCTCTTCGGGGCACAGAATGGGTGTTGGGGACAAGAAGGGGACACCTGGACCAGGGCACTCATGGCAGAGACGGGGCAGTGATGGTGCAAAGATGGGGGCAGTGGTGGCGGATTCACTGCTCGGCCACACAGAAATGGAGAGATGTGAGAAATGAGGGATTTGATACAGAGTATTTGTGCCCAAAGAAGAGGGAGTTGTGAAATCTTCCTGGGGTCACAGAGCAGTGCTGTTGTTAAACGTGTTTGGACGGGGGCAGCTGATAAGGGGAGAAGGTTTCTGGAAGAGCAGGAGCCTGCTGCAGGTAGCAAAATATGAACAAAACATCAAAGGCAGAGAGGAAGGGGAGGAGTGTGTGGACTTTCCTGACAGTGGGGTGAGGACAGGGGTGAAAACAAGCGTGTGCCAAGCTCGGCAGTGAAGGCTGCACAGGGTGGATCCAGCTGCAGCCAGCTGCTGGGCTGCCCAGCCCCAGCCTGGCTCAGCTAAGCTCAGCTGGCCTCAGCTCCACAGCTCCTGGCCCTTGCCTTGGGCTGAGTGTGAGAGGCTTCAGCAGAGACACCAGAAGGTTTCTGCACCTTTGGTTATCTCAGATAGAGAAGGTCAAGTATGACACATGAGTGCAGAGGTAGCAGGAGCATGGCAGTAAGATGCAAAAGAGGCGGGAGGGTTTTAGCCTGGCCCCAGCCCCCAGCCTCAGCACAGGAATGAAGTGTGATACTGGGGACATCCATGATGAGCATGACCAGGCTGGTGGCCTTAAACCCCTACAGCAACTGGCTTTTGACCAGACAAAGGAGAATCATATATTTGTATTAAATGGAACACTTACTCTTCTCTACCATAGAGGTGACCAGTACCATCAGAGCGCAAAATGAGCCTGGGGTTAGGAACACCTCAATGCTGAGCAGCTGACTGTGGCCCTTTGCTCTTCCCTGAAGTGTCTTTGCTACCTGCCTGCTCTTCCCTTCAGCCTCAGAGCAGGTTTTGGGCACTGGGACCAGGACTGCTCACAGCCATCCCTCCTCTCCCCACCCACCAAAGCCTGGCTCTGCACAGGGTGACCACAACGATGCTTCAGCAAGTGCCCTGGCAAGGAGACCTCAAGAAGGGCATTTGGGCAACCTGTGGCATCCCCTGGAGGAGTCCCAGAATGAGCAGGAGATGCTGGAGCATGGAGAGGAGAGCTTAGGGGAGAGCAGGAGCAGTACAAGGACAGCAGACAGCCCTGGGACAGGCAGCTGCAGCAGGGAAGGGGAGATGCATTTTGGGATAAAAATAAGCCCAGTGTGCACAGAAGAAGCTGACCTGACACATCTCTTGGGAAAATATCAGCGCTGTATTTGCTGACCCCAGGGGTGCAGCTGAGCTTTGTGTCAGTGTCCCTCCGTGCTGCGCATGGGATGCAGGAGAGAAACGTCAGGGAGGTGGATGGAGTAAAAGAGTAGGAACTCGTCAATTTCAAAGCCCATTGTATTAAAATATGTTTATATCTTGGTTCTTTATTAAATATAAGCAGTTTTCTTCTTGTATACATTTCTACATCTTCAGTGCAATCTGCTTTGCGTCAGGCATTGATATATTGGTATAGTATCTGAAATGTAAGCTCTCAGGGAATATAAATAGCATACTGATACTAAATCTGCTTTCAAAAATAGTTACAGGACAATAAATCTGAAGGACTTGAAGGTTTTTAATCACCTCTACTTAGTTATTCATGGATGGGCCAAAAAAGCAATCATTTAAATTAAAGAAACAAAAGAGACACAACAGAAAATTCTTATGCACAATAATTGCCTTCTCTACTAATATTTACTCTGAGGCTAAGAAAATATTATGGAATTTTACAAATATCTTTCTCTCTTAATTTTTCCAGTGTGCTAAATATTGATCCAAAAGAAATCTTATTCAGGATGGTGGTTTTTTTTTCCTTTTTCTTTTCATTTTTTGTCCATTTCAAGAAATCCTAAATAATGAGTCTGTGGGGGAGATCTCACTGGGGATTAAGCAAGGACAGCTCATGGTACTTTGCTGGACCCCAGGCACCAGGAGCAGCTCCCTCTATTGCTTTTGCCAGTATTGCAATGTTATTAAACCCAGAGATACTTTGGCTGTCGAGGGACAGCAGAATCCTCTCCTCTGATGTTATTTTTGTTTGTTCCCATTAATGGTCTGAAGAATGAAATTCAGGGGAATGCAGGTGAGTTGGAGAGATGCAAAGGGCTGAGGAAGGGGGTCAGCATTAGGGCAGGCAGGGAGAGGCAGGATGCTCATGTGAAGTGTCGTGTCTGCAAGAGAAATGGGGCAAAATAATGCACAAGCCACAAAATTAGGAATGGGAAAGTGGCAGGGTCTGACAAGGTTGGTTTTGTGGCTGCAGGAAAAGGCTAGGGCAGACTTTTTAAATAACCTCCTACAAGTTGCCTTAGGCCCCGCAAAGATTTAATATATTGTTGAACTTAAGTCACTTAATAGCCATGTAGGACTCAATGGAGCTATTCATGTGAGTAAAGCATTGGTCTTAGCAGATCTGCTTCCTAATCTGCAAAGCACAGAGAGCACCACCCCGGGAGAGGGCTGCAGCAGCAATTAATGCTGGGGCAAGGCTGGGTGCTGCCAGCAGTCCTGTACCCCTGTCAGTGCCCAGAACCATGGGGTATCCCAGGCACCCCAGCATCCTGACCAGAGCCAGCCCTCAGCTGTAACCCAAAATGTTCTTACCTTAGCCATTGAATTCCCTTTGTTTTCTTTTTGAATTAAAACTGTGCTTTAAGTATGCAGTATGGTTAAGGAACAGAAATGTAAAATACAGTTGCACACTGTCATAAATGCTGTCAAAGTCATTGCTCAGCTCTCAAAATTTAAAATAATGCAAAATCATGTGAAAAGGGTTGCAGAGAAGACCAAAAGCTCATTCGGAAATAAATTCTAAGTGTCTTTTTTCAGGAAGGTATAACCCCTAATAAAATATAAGTGAGGCAGACAAAAATAATCTGCAAACACAGATCCCAGGTTCCCATTTATGGTAATCGGTCTTATTGAAACTCAATTAATAAAAAAGCTTTGGTTTAAATTAAATTAAGTATGAGTCCATCTCTATTTCCCAACCAGATTAAGTCCTTGAAAATTACCAAACATAGCTGCACACAAATTGCCTTTTCCCAAAGAGAGTTTCAGCATCTCAAAATATGTCGTGGATGAGAGAAGTCATATCCAGACTGGGCACAGCTAATTGGTACCCTGGAGGGTTTTTACTCTTGGCATTTGAGAAATAATGAGAATCAAAACCATTAGTAGGCAGGGAAAAGGGTGATAGAAATGCTAGCCTGCTTTTTTTCTGTCATGTTCATATTATGTTGTCTCTGGGCAAGAATTCCCACTAATTTTCCTTCCGAAGTTCAGTAACTCTCTTAAATCGTTGTGTGACAAATGCAGCTCTTCATTGAACAAAGTTTGTAAGAATTGCTCAGGCAGATAACTAGTGGAGATGATAAAAAAAAGGAGTGGGAGATATTCTGTGATAGATCACATCCTTTTTACTGGAAAAGGTCACACAGACATCACCATAAAATAAGGGGTGAGAGGTGAGATTGGGCTGAGAAATGTGGGGTTTTTTCTTATTTTTTGGTCGTGGTAAGTATATTACACTCTTTCTATCTTCATAAAAAGAAAAAAAATCAAATGCACATGTGAATTTCTTCAGCCTTGGAGATGGGTGGCTGCTTAGTGTCACACTGGAAAGCAATCTGGAAGTCAGAATTGTACTACTGTGGTTATCATCAAAACTAATCAAACGCCAGTATCCAAAAGTGTGAAACCCTTTCAGCAGGCAAATCAAAAAATGCACCAACTCTCAGAACCAACACAGACCAAACAAGAAATTACAAACACGTGTCTAGAATCAGCTCCAGTTCCATGTATCTCAGCAAGGAAAAGTTCCTGAGGTGTGGGACCCTCATCCTTCCTTCCCTGTGTGCAGGGACATCCCTCAGACTTTCCCAGTTCTTCCTCTGAGAGCACTGAGGTGCTCAGGTAATCCCAATAGGAACAAAACAACCTCAAGGGAAGGACGTGGGGAGAAGCACCAGGAGAGTGATGTAGGGAGGGAAGCAGGCTGGCTTCCCTGCTGACCAGAGGGTTCAAGCTGCCACCCCCTTTTTCTAATTCACTTAGAGATTACTTCAGATTTGCAGAAGGATATTGGGTCTGGCATTTTTCTGGGAATAAATTACAACTGACATTGTAATAAAAATTTCTCCTGGACCTAGAAAGATGTAGAGCTGATAAATGGGTAGAAAAATATTGCCTGGTTGGGATTTTTCTGAGGGAGGAATACACTGCATTGCCTTACTTTGGTCGTTTTCATTGATATGAAGCTTTACATCTCACTCTGAGAACAGACAAAATGTATACACAAACCAGGAGATTAAAAATTTCCAGGACTTTACCTCAATTTTCTTTAAAAATTCATTAATTCTCATGATGCTGCTAACCCTGTATCCCTCATCATCACCAAAAAAGAGAACAACTCCATGTATGTTTTCTGCCTGGATAGTGAATAACTTCAGCAAGACAACCAAAACAATATCTCAAATTACTCCAGCTTCACTGCACACCGTGAGGTCCTGAACATAATCCAGAAATATTCCCCTCTTTACCAGTCTCATGCAGAATACCTTCATGAGTTTTTCAAACTTATGAATAAAAAGCACTGAGTGCCTCAGGATGAGCTGAGCAAGAGAAACCCTCCCTGCCAAACACACCTTGCCCTCTGTAGGTAGGCTGTGCTTTTATTTTGGTACCTAAGGACCAACTCAGGAGCAGATCTTGGATGATTGGCACTATCATTTGCAAACCATTGAGAGATGCAGAGAGCAAATGAATAGACCTGCAGAAAGTGGTGGGGCCAGAGGAAACTCTGTGGCAAAGCCTGATGTCTTTGAGGAAGTCAGACTCTGAAGAGCTATGAAGGAAAACACCATCACCACCCATCAGTCACCTGCCCACAGTCATTCCTAAGGCCGAGCAAACAGCAGCTGTGGGAATGTAGGTGCTGAGGCTTAAAGCAATTTCCCTGGGATGAGCAACAGCCAGGAGGGCACCAACTTGGGAATCCAAACAGGAGAACTGGCACATAGCTGAGCTATGGGGGAGAGGACGTGGTCCAGGGTGCAGACAGCACCACAGACCCCAGTACAGCAAGGCAGGCACACAGTGTCACATGAAACAGCCACATCTGCTTGCATTTCATCACTGAAATAGTGAAGTTTGACTTTAGCTTGACCTTGCAATTCACAAGCTCTGGGGAAAAAGGAAAAAAAAAGCAAAAAAGGAAAGACGAAAAAAGTAACAGAAAGCAGCTAAAAAGCAAGCAGCAACTATAACAGGCTGTAACCTCATGGTACAGGATGAATTAAAACCAAATGACCTGCTTTGCAATATAAGCAGCATCTGGTGGGATTTTGCTGAGGATGCTGCAATATTTGAACTCTTTCTCTCCATAATACAAAATCCCTGAATCAATCTGTTTACACCAATGTTGCCTGAACATTTCAGGATTCATACCTGGATGCCCTTTGTGAAAAAGAAAACATTAAAAATCCTTTCTGTTGGCAAAATGTGTCTTTTCAAAAGCAAAGATTGAGACATACTTGTTTTTCAAACTTCCCCCCAGGAAACAGTTGTCAAATTCTAATTAAGTTACTCCCCAGGAACCCGTGGCTCAGATCCTCACTGGAACCTGGTGTGGGTTTGTTCCAGGGGATCTGGCCCGCTGGGTGTCTCACATGACTCAGGCAAGCAGCTCATGGGACAGCATTTAATCAGTGCTAATTGCTGCTGGTGGTGCTGGTATCCAGGAGGCCGTGCTGCAGGCTGCTGTCCTCACTGGGGCTGCCCCAGCTTGTCCTGCTGCCTCCCCAGTTTGGGACATGCTGTAACCCAGAGCTCTGCAGACACCAGGCTGCACTGAGGGGTTTGGATTTACCAAATACCCCATGGCCAGTAACACATTCACTTCCACACCATCCCCTTGGTAATGAAGTCTGTTTTCGAGCACATCGCTATTTAGACAAGAGATCATTAAGTGTCATCAAGTGTGTCAGTGGGAGTAAAAGAGGAGAAGCTGTTGGCTCTGCTCTAGTCCCAGTAATAAATGGGATGATAAATTATACACTCTCTGTGTATGAGCTACAGTTTGGCCCCAGAAAATGCATTGGAGATTCAAAATTTGCACAAAAAGTTAGGCAACGTTTTCACTTCTTTCAGAAAAAGGTCAGCTGGTGAGCAAAGCCTGGTGTATTTAATGCCAGAACAAAAAAAGTGGTGTCTGATGGTCCCTCTCCCTTGTTTTCCACAGTATTCCAAGGAAATGGCCAGGATAATCTCCTATGGAAAGTCTATTAATGACTTCAAACTATCCAGTCCTTTTCTGAAGTCAGAGTCAGTGCTACAGATATGCTTTTAGGATCTTCTCCTCATCCCTACATATATCTTACAGTCACACACTTCAGTCTCTTCATAAGCCATGTGCCAACAAAACATTCCCTAAAGCCTCTCTCAGCTCAGCCCACAGCAGCAGTACCAGACCACCAGAGCTTCCTCCTCCCACAGTGCCAATATTTAACATATCTATGAGCTCCTGGCCCTGAAAAGGATCATGAGACAACTCCACAGGATTTCAGCAGGACCAGGATGCCACCTACTGCTCTTGATCTTCACTTGGGTGCTCTCACATTAAAAGACAGGATAAGGAATCACTTTTTCACACCACTGAGAAGAGGAGCCCAAGGCAGTTGTGAGGACACAGGGAGCAGGAACAGGGCAGAAGTTCAGACCAAGGGGAAATACCAGATCATTGCTGCACAGCCTTTCCCGCGGTCATCCCAGCACTCCTTTTCTTCTCTACACAAATATTTGTATGACCCTTTAGAGATATTTTCTTTGGGTGATCTGACTTTTATTAGAGATTCTAAAGGCCGTGGTGGCCTCTCATCACAGGTCAGTGGTTAGGGGCACACGGCAGGCGCGAAGCTCTGGCACAGCAGCCGGAGCAGCCCAAGCTGTGACCTCAGCCCAGACATGGGTAATTCTCTCCCCTCCTGCCCTGACTTGCAACTGCCTGAACTTTTGTTCATTCAGCTGATGATCTGTGTCATCCTTTATGCAAACAAGCATAAATTGACTAATTAATCTCTGGGGTAACCCCCCTGATTTCAGTGGAACTGCAGTCAAAGTGGAACAGATCTTTAATGTATTTGTTCCTGCAGCACAGCCTGTGCCTTGTCCACTAGTGAACATAGACCTCTAATTATATGGATTTGACTCTTAATCTTTTCTGGTCTCAAGAGATTCAAGTTGCTGAAAATTATGGATTTCACTTGGAAACTACAACATCACCAAACCACCTTGCTGGAAAGCCAGGAAGGTTTTGGACCTTTGAATCAAAACCAGTGCTGGGGACTGAGTGGCTCTGGTTTAATCACCATGCCACTGGGAAGCCTGAATTCCTGCAGTTTGGCTCTCCTTCCCAGTCCTCAGCCACAGCAAAGCTTGCTTGTGCAAAATGCCACATTTGAACCTTTCTGCATAATTTCATATTTGAAACCAAAACACTCATCCAGGGCAAGACAGAGTCCTTTCTGCAGCACAGGAGCAGACAGGTGAGAATGGGAAGTGTCATCGTGTGTTTAAGTGGCTTCACATGAAAATACAAACCTTTCAAATCACAGTCAGAACCTTCTCTGTTTTTAAACAGCTTTGCTGTTTTTCCCATCCTCTATCCCAGAACTTTCTTCTCAGCTATATGCAGCTGAAGGTTTTGTGAGACTTATTGTGAAAGACCAAACAATAGATCTGAGCCTTGGCCAAGAATCTGAAGGTTTCCTTTTTTTTTTCAAAATGAAAAAGACGAGTTGCAGTTGACAGCTGTCCATAAAAATTGTAACATACAAATCGTATAATATAAACTAAAGAGAGACCAAAAGTACCACACGAAGAAAAAGAAAAATGAGCTTGTTAGAACATTCTGTATTACAGCTGTTTCCCTTGACAGTTTTCTGTACCCTAATACGCTCAACAAATTGGCAACCTGTCCTTATATATTTGCATCAGGATTCCCTTAAGGGAAATGTCTATATTATTCTGTTTTGGATAAAGGAAGCAGTTTGATGTGACAGGTAGGTCAAGTGTTTCTTTAATAAAGCATATGGGTAGGAAGAAAGAAATAGGCTATTGTCAATGACTTGACAAATAGGTAGATATGCCCCCCTTGAGTATAGCCATGGAAAGCTACTAGATAAATAGCCCTTGTTATTTTGATTTAACCACTTGGCTGCTGAATACATCTTTTCCCAGAGAACAGCATCCTCAATAAAGGTCACACCAGAGATTATTTTATAGTCTGTAGTGAGGTGTTAACTCAGTTTGAATTTTAGTTACACAGAACAAGCCTGGACAAAAGTTGGAAATTAGTTGAAAATTAATTTCTGTATGATCTGGATGTGTGTTGTATTTGTATGTATACAGGTGGACATTCACTATCACTTCACCAAAGTTTGTCATCTCAAGTTCAGCGTCTTCCCTAGTGGCCCACAAGGTGCTGCCCACCCTTTCCCACTCTAAGGGACCATGAACAGAAACCTTTCCCTGTGTGACCCAGGAGCTGGATTTGCCCCTAACCTCAGACAATTGCACCCTTTGCACTCACACAAACAAGCTAAAAATGCCTATATTTCTGATTTGATGGCTTCTGTCCAAATCCAACCATCATGGCTTACTTGGGGCACTTCTGAGAGAAAACCAACCCCAGAATAGGAAATTACTCCAGTTCTTAAAATGCTGGGATTTACCAGAGAAAGACACTTCTGAAGGTTGAGGACAAATTCTTCTCAACATAAATCCTTCAGGATCCATGTCTAGTGAGGTTAGATGTGGAAGTGGGAAAGTCTCCAATCCTGTTTGGCTGGTGAAGCTACCCACATTGCTGGCACTTGCAGGGATTTGGGAGCTGCAATAGCCAGGTCCAGCACACCCATAGAATTAGAATCACAGAATCATAAAATGGTTTGGATTTGGAGGGACCTTCAAAGCCATCTCATTTCAACCCTGCTGCTATGGTCAGGGGCACCTTCCACCAGACCAGGTGCTCCTGGGGACAGCACCCAGACAGAGCCAGCAGGAGGGGAGGGACCCCCTGTGGGACACCCTGCAGGGCCTGGAGCCCCAGAGCTGGTCACAGCCAGCACCTGAAGGGTGCTGAAAGCCTGAATTAGATAAACACATATTTAGGGAGCTTTTACAGCAGAAAGCATGCTCCTGACCACCTCTCAAGTCCCCCTTGGAGCTGTTAGGGTCTGTTGTGTAAACACAAGGGAATGGATGCTTTTTAAGTCCTTTACCCCAAAGAAGAAGGTTTCTAATGTAATAGCTTCATACAAAACCCTTCCCTTTGGCTGCAGCTTGACAGGAAGATTTATATACCAGAATAATTATTTGGATAAAAATTGAGATTGAACTATTTAAACTACTAAAATAAAATTCCAAGATGATCATTACTGTGAAGATATGTGATTTTCTTATCTTTAAGAAAATACCTCAGCTTTTTATAATATTGCATTTCTTGGCCCCTCAAGCAGTGTGTGTGGACCTGCAGCTGTCCCTGACAGGCTGAGGGCTCATTCTCTATTCCCTTGGTGAGGGCATCACTGGAAGGGAAGAGTTCTCTTTTCTTCTCTGCTTTTTCTTATAACCAGGGCTTCAAAAAACAGCACAAGACATTTCAAAAATCAAAATTCAAAAGCAAACTGGGAAACAGCAGCAGCAGGTTGACCCATCTACACTGATCCATCCTTCTGACTGAGCCATCCTTCTGTCCCCACCCACCTGGGGTCCCTCTCACTAGGATTGAGGAAGGGTGAACACAGAAATTCTACCAAGCAGTACCATGATCAGTCTTCTCATTTTCAGTTATTCCCATCCTGCTGATTTAATACATATGCCCTGGTCATGCCAGGTTTCTAAACAGAGCTTAGCAAAACCCTTTTGGGCTAATTCTGAGTTATCGTCTAACATTATTATGTGGGTTTTTGCCAGCATTATCTTTTTCCAGCAGCATCAGCATGTCTATTATTAATTAGCTATAGGTTGATAATATGTATATTAATATATTAATGTGTAATATATTGTTATAATAAACCACATGATATAGACAAGTAATTACTATATGTGATATATATTCTATATTACTTTAAATTACATTATATTGTATTGTACTTTGGCTATTATATTTTGACTATTATATTAACAATAATAAAATATAAAAACCTAACTGGAATTTATATTATTAGATAAATGCATAGGTAGATAGATGCATTAGAAAAAAAAATTTAGATGCCTAAAACATATTGCCTTATTTTTAATTTTTTTCTTGCCTTTCTGAAACTTTCAATGTGATTTTCCAGCTGCAGATCTTCTGTCTGGAAAAAGCTGTTGTTCACCTAAATCAGTGTAAATTGCTCTTCTCCTTATCTGCCTAAAAGCACATTTTCTCCTATTCAGAATCAGGCATTTCTATACTGTTGACCCAAACAAGGAGAGGACAGAGGTTCATATCATCATTTTATTCCTCATGTAAGAAGAAAGCAGAATTTATGCCTCTGCTTTGGGAAAGTCCTTTTCCCCATACATGGTAGCACACACAGCTTGACAGCCCCTGTTGTGTTTTCCATATTAAGCCATATACAAGGGCAGCAAACAGGAGGGCTTGGCTGTACCCATTACAGAAATCAGAGGCAGATGAAAAGCACTGGTGGGGCCGGATGATGACATCTTGCCTTTCTGCTTTACACAGCAGTCCAGAAGGAAGAACTGACTGCCGTTGAAGCCAACAGAAAAACAGTGGCATTATGGAGTGGAGCAACACTACATTTTTGTTGATTATTACATTATCTGCTGCTAGACTCAAAGAAAAACTCAGGAAAAGGGCAATCACACAAAGGCACATCAGTTTCCAAGGAGGATTTGCCTGTAAGAGGACATGGGCTCATTATCCCAGAGGTATTCAAGTCCAGGGAGCTTGGAAAACCCTGGTCTTGTGGAAGGTGTCCCTGCTCACAGCAGAAGGTTGGAGCTGGGTGCTCTTTCCTTTCCAATCCAAACCAATCTGTGTTTCTGTGATTGTGCTGCAAGGCTTCTAAATGCCTTCTTGGAGACTTTGTGCCATTATTAATGTCATTAGATTTGCCCCTTCTTCTGTCATGACTACCATTACAACAAGGAGCCATGAAAAATGCATGGCCTTTCACACAAAAACTTTCTGACAGGAGAGATCAGTGGTGAAGCTCCTGGTGGGAGGACAACCCCAATCTCATCAGACATCACACTGTCCCAAGAGACTCCCAGATGTACCCAGGTCTCCCACAACTCATGTACCTCCTTCTTTTAAGCAATGCAAGATTCTTCAAAGAAACAAAAGACAGAAAAAGGAGCTGAGCCTTGTTTTAGTAATCTTTCTGCGGAGGAACAAATGAGAATTTGGGCTTTTCAGTAATGGTCCCTGCAGGCTGAAAATTAGGGGCTGGAGTTTGTGAAGAGTCTGTTCTTTTAAATTATGGAAACACCAAAATAAAAGGAAAATTTCCTACATTCTCTTCCAGGGAAACAATCCATGTTTTAATTACATGTTTCTGTTTAAACTTAGAGATGCTTCTGGTGCTATTTAACATATTTTTGCATTTGGTGTTCCTGTTTCATTTTGTTTCCCAAAGCCAAAGACTTTTGTTTCACATCCCCTGGAGAAGTTTGGGTTCTGGTCACTTAATTTTCCTCACTCACAAGCACAAAGTTCATGTGTTTGAGTTGCCCTGTCTGTAGGAAAAAAAGGAAAAAAAAACAAAAAGAGAGAGAGAAAAAAATTATTTCGGAATAACATGTTTTCTTTTTCTTTTCTTTAATGAAAACACTCCCACTTCATTTCTAGTTTGTGAAACTTTCTTTTTACTGATTTTCTTTCCCAAACCCAAGTTTCAGCCTAAACCAAGTTGACATATTTCTTTTAATGTGTTTTTAAAATATGCTTAATGGTGCTGAAAGCCAAGGAAGCTCAAATATAATTCCAAGAGCCTGAGCCCACCAGAAGCCTAATGCAAACATTATCACAAAAACTCTGCAATGGTTAGAGGTTTCAGGGAAACCTGGGTGTTCATTAACAACATCAGAAATGATATCTGCACAAGGAAAATGTGTTCTGTTGTTTGGCATCTTGAGGGCTGTTCAGTTTTTCTTTTTTCTGTACAGAAAATCTGTTTCAAATGTTTCTGCCACAAAGAATATGGAACAGCAGGAGCAGGAGCAGAAGTTGATGCAAGGGGGGGATTTTGTGATTGTTATTCAGCTCACATCTCTGGAAGACACACTCCCTCTTCCCAGATTTCTCCCGAGAAATCTGCTGAATAAAGAGTGGCTCCAATATGAAGGGCAGGAGAGAGGAAGAATATTTCTCCTATCCACATGGGACAGGCATGAGAGTTGTCCAGCAAACCTTAATCAGTAGTCCTTGCCTTTCCCCAGCACTCACCTTTTGGCAAGTGCAGCAGGATGGTCGGTGTGTGGGCAGCCTGGGGAGCAGCAGAAGGCACAGGAGCTCCAGGGCAGCCAGAGCTGAGCCCTTGTGCCCCTCGTGCCAGCAGCCCTCACCTCCCTGCGCTGCTGGGGACTGGCACTTCCAGGGAGCCTTTCACTCAGCCAGATGTCCCCAACGCACGTGTTCCCAACCCACACTGCAAACACTGCTCTGGCCTGGCCCAGGAGGACCAGGGCTTGACTGAGAGGCCAGTTTGGAAACAACAGCAGATTGCTTCAGTCCTCAGTGAAAGACCATGTGTGAAGGTCTGTGTCCATGGGGTTTTCAGGAGAAGAGCTCCCTTACTCACCCTGGCACCAGCCCCTGCTATGCAGAGGCAAAATTCCAGCTGGGACTCTTTGGTGGTGTCTAGAATTCTGCTCCAGGCAAGCACACAGCTCAAACATCCCCCTGAAATATTTGCTGGGAAGCTACTCTTATAATTTCCAAAAGAGGCAAAAGCAGAGGTTTCTCTAGATGTTTTTCCCTTCCCACCTCAGCAGGGCAGGAGCATGCTTAATTTCATCTCCAATCAAAACCTTTCTGGTCACACATGGACCCTGGGTTTTCACACTGTGACATTCCTGTAAAGGATGGGGACATAAAACCCAAATAATCTTCCTGTGGCTATGCCATCAGCACAGAGAGAGCACAGGGCTTCTCTCCCCACCAGCCACCAAGGAAGGATTTCATCCAATGCCTTCCCCCTGCATTCCTTGTTCCAGGAAGCACATGGAAAACCAGACTGCAGTGCCCCTGCCTGCTCCCATTAGGGAAGCCCTTCCTGCCATGTCCCCTGTTACTGACTGCTGTACCCAGCAATGGCTCAGTTTTGGCTGTGTCACCTCAGCAGTCCTCAAGGTGACCTTGAGCAGAAGCCTGTCTGCCAGGCTGCCCTGCAGAGATGGGTTTTCCCGGGAAGGAGATGTTAAACCAGCTGTGCTGTCCCTCCAGGTGTGGTTTCTGCAGAATGACCTTGTCCTGCCATTAATCCTTCCTATGGATCCCCCATTTCCACAAGAAATGGGTCATGGGTTGTGACAGGAGCAGCACCTTCCACAGCAGAGCTGATGACAGGATGAAGACCTCATTTTTATTATCTGAAGCATCTTGTGGATGAAAAGCAGAAAATCTGTCCTGCACCCATCTGAATTCTCCCTCAGCCTCCCTGGCTGCTTCGTGTGCTGGCTTTGAGTTCCAGCTTTGTCATTGGGCCACATCCAATCTGGCACAAACCCCCAAACTGTGTTATTTGGAATTTTGCATCCAGCTGTTTCAAGCCAACTTTTTTTTCACTTGTTTTTTTTTTAAAAAGTCACAACTAACAATTACATAAACAAAACATTTTCCTTTGGGATTTTTTTTTTCCTGCACTTCAGACAGGAAATTATCTTTGTTAGAAAAAACATCCTTCTCTTCTAAAATGTGCTTAGCTGCATGAATTCATTCACAAGAATATTCACTGTTACTGAATTAGCAGCAAAAAAAGAAAGGAAAGAAAACCTGAACTCAGTGAACCATGATCAAGTAATCCGAGGAAATCAGCATGTTTCTCTCTAGACAGTTCAGAATACCAAATGCTAAGACACAAGAATCCCACTAAATATACCTCTTCTCCTTATCTCTGTAAGTATCTAACAGTATTTTCAATTCTCATCATTTTATCACAAGTCATCTGCATTTACTGGTGATTTAGAGCTTGGATCAATTTTTAAACCAACAATTTAAGCTTTTTTTTTTTTTTTTTTTAATTTAGCACATATCCAGCTTTCCTGAAAGGCATATGAGTGCAAAATGTTCAGCCTTCTGAGAGCAAATAAAAGAACCTGACATGAAACATTTTCAGCTCTAGTTTTAAGCCAAGCTCATGATTTCAGAAAGCTTGGATTAAGCAATACAGCTACTTGAAAACAAAGAGACTTGAAACAATGTGGAGTGGAGTAAGCAGTGTATTTGGCACATGAGGCCTTGATTTTATTTCTATTAATTCTTTTTTTCCATTGCCATTTGCCTACAGAACTGTTTTTAAAGCATTATTCCAGGTTTCAAAGCTCAGCGCCAGCCTGAGCATCGTTCAATCACTTCTCATCTTTCCACATCTGACTGTGAATTCACACTGGGTGGATTTGAGAGAACTATGATTATTATTATTATTATTATTTCTATTAGAAGAAATTCTTCCCTGTGGGGGTGGTGGACTCTAGCATAGGTTGCCCAGAGAAGCTGTGGCTGCCCCATCCCTGGAAGTGTTCAAGACCAGGTTGGATGGGGCTTGGAGCAACCTGGGATAGTGGAAGCTGTCTCTGCCTGTGGGAGTTGGAAAGAGATAAGTGTTAAGGTCCCTCCCAGCAAAAACATTTGATGATTGACATGACATGACATGATATGATATGATATGATATGATATGATATGATATGATGATATAATATAGGATATAGAATATATAGGATATAATATATTATATTATATTATATTATATTATATTATATTATATTATATTATATTATATTATATTATATTATATTATATTATATTATATTATATTATATTATATTATATTATATTATATTATATTATATTATATTATATTATATTATATTATATTATATTATATTATATTATATTATATTATATTATATTATATTATATTATATTATATTATATTATATATATAAGATTATGATATGATGTGATATGATATTATTGATATCTGACAGGACTAAATGGAAGGCAAGGTCCCACGATGAAGCTCATCTTCATCCACTTTCCTCAGGCATGAAGGGGGATAATCCACCAGCTCAATGGGATGGAGATGCCCCTTGGTGCTCCCTCCAAGAGCCTTTCCCAAAGCTGCAGGAGGCTGTACACTGCAGCCCAACTAGTTATGAAATCCTGAGAGAGAGAGAGAGAGAGAGAGAGAGAGATAGATAGATAGATAGACAGACAGACAGACAGACAGACAGATAGATAGATAGATAGATAGATAGATATTTGCTTTATTCCTTTATTATAATGCAATAAGAAAGGGAGCAGAGGAATTCAGCCAGCAGCCAATGCCAGGATTGCCCAAGAGCGCTGTGAGGGCAAGCCCTGGCCGTGCCATGAAGGAACCTGACACAGAGAGCAGCACAGAGAACACACAGCCCTGTTCAGTCATGCCCTGGGGATGGGGCCCT
Source organism: Emberiza elegans (assembly GCA_024865655.1). NCBI lineage: Eukaryota > Metazoa > Chordata > Aves > Passeriformes > Fringillidae > Emberiza > Emberiza elegans. The sequence continues at coordinate 1,380,816 of JALJVW010000797.1, forward strand.
GCTGCCAGCTGCCCTACACAAACCCCATGGAGACCCTGCTCTCAGCTGGGCCCTGGGCTGGGCAAACACCCCAGGCAGGGCTGGAGGGTGCCCAGCCACCTCCACCCAGCAGCTCTTGGTGTGCCAGTGCCCACAGCCACAGCCAGGGCAGATGGTCAGAACTGATTCCCATTTGGGGAAAGAGGCAAAAACATCATAAATCATATTTAGTCTGCTGAAACCTCCAAGTGATAAAACAATTGAAAAGACTACTTTATTTATAAAACTCATATGGAGGCCTTAATCAAGGCAGGAATGAGGTAATTTCTGCCAATTAAGTCTCCCCCATTCTGCAGTTGGAAGCAATCAAAACAAAGGCAGAATTATCAATGGCATGTCTGTGTGCTGCAGCCCCAGAAAATACCTGTTATGTTGGGGCTACAGTAAATCACCTCTCACCATGTGCAGGCAGGCTGCTGCTCTCAGCTCCCCTGGACTCGGGAGGAAAATAGAGCTTAAGAGTATCTACCTAATTAATGGGCAGTATTTTGAAGATACCCTATCAAAGTCCCTTTTCAAAGCAAAAGGCAGTAGTGTAACAAAATGGCAAAGGGATAGGATGAACTCCAAGTTCCCATTTGGAAACAGGTTATGTCTTCCCTACTCTTCTCCTCCTACTGCTCATTGGAATTGTTGGAGGGGTTTCTTTGCTCAGTGTAATTTATCCAAATCAAGCAAGTTGCACACATTGTCTCTTGTTGGAATATCCCATTATTATTTTATTTGTCCCACTGGTGATCAAACAGTGAGAATTGTTCTTGTGCAAGATAACAAGGGAAGTACTGTCGCTATTATTGTTCAATATTAGACATAAAATATCTGCCAGTCAATACTAAAAAAGAACATTAATTAATTGGATTATTGTAATGAGTGATAAATGACTGACAGTAACAGTACTTTGAAATCCTATGCAACTTCACACAAAACTCTGAGATTTGGGCCACACATTAATGATCTTTCCAACACCTCTGTAATTATTAATATATTCATTTTAATTAGACAAAAGTGAGACATAGAGAGATTTCCTTCATATGGATGTAGCAAGCCCATTTATCCTGAGAAGTTTGCATGCTGCCCTAATCCAAATCATTCCTCTGCCACTGCAGAAGCAAACTGTGGAGCCAAGAAACCTGCAAAAGGACTTAGATACCCAAGCACAAAATTATGATCTTCAAACCTTCATGACTCTGCATAAAGCATCTATAAACATGTGTGTTTTCTACATTAAAGTTCTCCAGATGTCTAAAATTCCCAGAAGTTCTCTGCTCTTCTCTGTGCATTTACAGCTCAGTGCTTATCTCAAACTGCGTCGGCGTCTGCAGAGAAGATTCCTGCACACGTTGCCCCTGCAGCACCCAGCCTGACAGACTCTCACATGGGACAGGAGCACCCTGAGCCCCAGTCCCAAAGCCAGATGAATTTCAGGAGCTGCACACAAAGACTTCCTCCTCCAAATGCAGAGAATCCCCTCCTTTGTGTGCACAAGGAAAGTGCAGCATCACAGCCGTGATATCTCATCAGTGGAGCACCAGGGAAGGCTGGGGCACAGGGCAGCTCTCACAGACCCAGCAGGAGCAGGGGGCACAGGGCAGCTCTCACAGGACACAGCAGGAGCAGGGGGCACAGGGCAGCTCTCACAGCACCCAGCAGGGGACACAGGGCAGCTCTCACAGCACCCAGCAGGGGACACAGGGCAGCTCTCACAGACCCAGCAGGGGACACAGGGCAGCTCTCACAGGACACAGCAGGAGCAGGGGACACAGGGCAGCTCTCACAGCACCCAGCAGGAGCAGGGAGCACCCCAGAGGGCGCAGCCTGTGCACCCTCCTCCAGCAGCACAAACAAGCAGCGTGGGGGTGAGGAGCCCTCTCCAGTGCCCTGCCCTGTGGAACACTGCAATGACAAGGGGTGTGGGTGTCTCCACCCCAGCCTTGGTCTTTCCTTCACCTCTGGAGGCTTCAGGCATGTCCCAGCAGGTCACAGGTTTTAACTCTTGGGGAAACGGTGGGGCCAGGTGATGAAAGCTGTTCCTGCAAGGCAGAGCTGTGACCTGAGGATGATGCACGTTTCCTGCTCCTCATGTGCAGGTAAATGGCTGCAATTAAAGCATGTCCTTCCTTCTGCACTCACATGGGCTTTCCTCCTGCTCAGCCTCAGCATGCCCTCGTCAGGCTCAGGAGAACACCTCATCCCAGGCATTTCCCTGGCATAGCTCAGCATTTCACCATGTCTCATGCAAGCACAAGGTGCTGGAAGTTACTGCACTGTTCCACAGCTCCAGCAGGACTTGCACTTCATAGCTCTCACACTGGTGAAATAAAAATACAGACACGGTAAAATATACAGACATAAGACCAGGGCATGCAGAGTCAGTACCAGGGACTTTGTTATAGATACATCAGATGCGCTCCTTCAGTTGCACAGAACAGATACTGGGAATGAACATGAATAGTGTAAACTCAGAGTCTGACACAAAAGAATGAGCACCCTGAATCCGTCCACTGGGAGACCACAGCAAGGAAATATAAATTTCTGGCATCATCCTTGAACATTACTCTTAAATGCTCAGCTGCTGGAGACACACAGAGAGGCAGTTAGCTCAAGCTCCTTTTCTCCAAAGGCATAGTGAGCTGCAGAAAAAGCCATCCTGATTCTAAGCTGAAGGCTCAGGAATGAAATGACAAGGTATAAACACCTTCCTGCTACTACTGAAGGATCTCAAGACCTTTGAGACAAATTCTCAGTTTTCTGAGGCCCAATTTAAATTATTTATTCTTTCTAGAGTTAGCAATATTTTAATGATCCATTTGAATAGACAGAGAGAGTGATTCATTTCAGTCTCTTAAATAATGGATGTCTGCAACCTCAAGAAGGGACTCTTGGTTTATCCCTGAGCACAGCTAGTTATCACTACACCAAAATAACATCAAACCAGTTCAGCAGGTGACTTGGGGATTGATTTCACTAAGCAGATCATGTCTCCCTGCAAGGAGATTGGTAGCAGAATTGTATACCTGCTTCTCAGAAATGCTTGCAACTCCAAAGGGTGGAGAACCTGGGTGTCAACAGAGCAGAAGTGGATTTTTTAAAAAATAAACAATTATGGTTATTAACTGAAAACAAACTGTTCTTCTGAATTGTATAATATTGGTCAAAATATCTTTCAGAGGGTTGGAGAGGTCCAAGGTGGAAGCTGGTGCTCAGTCAGAGCCATTCCTGGTCCAGACAGGGACATGTCTCTGCCCAGCCTGGTATAATAATGAAAGGAAATACAGAAAGATTTGCTGAAACACTAATTCCACTTCAATTAAAAGCTTTATATCAACAACTATTTCACTTACAATAGGCAATTTCCTACTTCCAGGTACATTTTAAGGCTTGCTTAAGCTTCAGTGGTGAGGTGTTTTTATTGGTGTACTTAATAGTGGATTTAGATTGCTTGTTATTCCATTGTAATCCCAAATCTAGATCGAAGAGATACTTTGATGTGGATTCAGACCAGGGAATCAATGGAGCTGTGCTTGTGTTTAACCCAAATGTTGTGTTGCATTAGGGCATTGTACAGGAAAGGTTTATTTTATTTTATAAATTTCTACTTTTTCTGAATTGGTGAGGAAATTGTGATTTTGGAGTCACATTATGGAGTAAGGAGTTGCGGCATCACTCGATGTCAACAGGATCTCAAAGAACCAAAAAGAAAAATGCCAGCACAAAATCAAGGGGGAAAAATATTATAAGGGAGGGATGGTGCTGGGCAGCAATCCCTGACTTTTGTGTTTACAGGAGATCTCAGAACACCCTTTCCTTCTGCCTACCTGGCATAACCTCCTGCTGCCTACTCATACTGTCCCAGAATTGACTGATGGAAATTGTGCTGCTAGGCAAAGGAGAGGAGAATTGGAAAGCCACTCCCATTTATCTTAAATATTTGAACCAGGTGCACCTACACACAAAAGAAAAAAACCCCAAAAGGTTGCTATTCATTACTGTATTGCCTCCATTGTTTGTTCTGTAATTAGTGATGATAGGTAAGCAAGCTGGAAGGAAAGCAAATAAGAAGTTAGTAAATGGAGCAGCATTCCAAGTGGGCAGAAAAGCAATGAAATGGGACTAAAAATGACACTGGAAGAGTATATTAATGTCTGTTCTCTTACCATTAAATTCCCATCTGACTTTCAGATTCAGGGGTTTCTGCCTGAGCATAGTGAGGGGATGGAGCTCCTGGATCAGCTCCAGCCTCAGGTATGCAGCAAACTGTGCCAGGCCAGTTGTAGGACATCAATCAGCAGGTTCTCACTGATGAATTAAACCAGCAGAGAGGTTTTTACCCCAAGCCACATGGCCAATGGAAAGCAGAGGGGTTTCCACTGTCATGCCGAGGCTGAAGTTCAGTTTCGCTGTTTAAAGAGGGGGAAGGGCTTCCCAGGGATGGTTTTTGCTGAGATTGAAGCTTTTTCAAGCAAACAGATACTTTTAAAAGCCTATTTCCATCACAGATTGTGTAATGTTTGAAAGCTTGGAACTTCAGATATGTGGAGTGTTGTCTGACATTTCATGGGGCAAAAGAGTAGCAAGAGATGGAAATGCAGCTTGACTGCACTTAGGAAAATGCCATCTAGCAGGGACCCATGGCTGAAGCCTGTGCTCCTGCTTCCAGCTGACTGAGGGCTCCTTCCAATCTTCCCTAAGCTGAAAGCCAACCATCCAACCTCTCACCCTGCTCGTGGCAGCCCAGCTCCCACCTCCTTAGTGGACCAGCAGCAAGAATGGAGATGAGAGCTAAAAAGAATATTCTTCTGGAGGGGGAGAAAAAAAAACCACACAAACCAAAACATGTTTTGGCATTTTGAAAGGCCTATGTTGCACATGCTGCCATTCCACCGTGCAATCACACCACAGCAGAGCCTTTGTGTTATTGCATTCATGTCTCACATTGTTCCCAGTCATATTGCGCATTTTTGGGGGAGGAGATGTGGGTTAGTTGTCAAAATTATATGTGTACTGAAGAATGAAGAGAGGAACTTGAGTGATTTGAAGACAGTCTAGAGGGGAGACTCTTACAACACTGTTTTTCTGTCAATTTTAGCTCCATCCTGAGGACACATACCCATTACCTAGAATGCACTTCAATAGATGGCAGGTTTCTAACAGAGCTTTTTTTAAATCTCCATATCTTATCTTCATCTTGAAGTACTCAAACAACTTCACACCTAGTCAACTCAGGCCCTGAGGCTTCTCAGGGGTAAGGGCTGCACCCTGATACCTCATCACCCCCCGGAGCTGAACAATGGAGAGGTTCAACCCATGGAAAATTCTGTGTTGGGCAACAGTCCCACCCCACGGAGGTCACAGCAACCTCCCGCCCACAGACAGAAGGCACGGAGCTTTGAGCAGCATAGAACACAGGAAAACTCACTGGGAATGGGACTTTTAACAGGATTTGGCTTCCTTCCTACTTTATTCTTGCCCCAGGCAGGGTACAGTCCCCAGTGGGCTCAAACCCTTGGCTTGATGGCAACATATGTTCTAGGGTTCAACCACTTTGTTGGGGCTTGAAGAGGAGTTCCTTCTCAGTAATTACTCACAGCAGAAACAATCTGCAGAGTCAGCTTTGTCAGTGACAGTCCTGAAGGGTTGTCAGCCCCACCTAGGTCACCTGGTGCACAAAGCATCATAACACATGGTACAATAAAAAAAAAAAAAAAAACAGATTTCAAAAAAAACCCACACCATCTAAGGCCCTGGCTCTATTGTGGGGACCTTGTAATTAAATAACTTCAAATGAGCAGCCTAGAATATCACACAAAGACCTGAAAAAAGCCCAACAAAGTGATAAGATCACTTATTAGTGCCAAAATACTGATTTAATTATATATTCCTGGAGCCCTGTTCTCAAGGGAACTGCTTACACAACCACATGGTGAAACAAAAGAAGGGATTAGAACCTGTGGGAGAGAAGCTGGAGAATTTGTTCCCAATTCACAAAGTCTCCACACATCTGATTGAGGAGGACTCTCAGATTAAAGTACTGAGAAGGCTGAATAAAGGATTTTCTTAATTTTTTTAGTGATAGGGAGGTAACAAAATACTTGTTATCAGCCTGAGCTGGACGGTCTGACACAGTGCCTCTCTCATTGAGGGAGTTAATGCACCAGGACAGGGTGCACCAGAAGGGCAGTGTGCCCTCCAGTCACCATCTCTACTGTCCTTTTTTTAGGTGATCTCCTTTAGACTTTATCTGTCTCCACACTTTGCTTGATCCCAAATGCCAGGTTCAAACTGGCTGGACAGGGAAGGCTGGGCTAGAACCAGTTCAGCTCACAGGAGGGTGACACAAGGGAGAAGGGCTTTGCTCCATGTTTTGTGGACAGACATTTGGACTGTTGGCAATGTCTAAGGAGAGGAGTCCCAACCAACATGTCACTTTTGCAGAGGACCTACTTGATCTATCTGTCCATGACAAAATTTGTAATTGAGCAGTTAGCTGTGATAACCATCTCGTTCTTGCCCACACTGAGCCTGTTTTGAAACCTTTGTGTTTAGCCCTTGTAACATTTCTTCCATTCTTTCCTTTTCTTCCTCTGTTATCATCTCCAAAATTCTGTTCAGGACATATCTTTTGCCATCTTTCTTATCACAAACCCAATTTATTTGGCCTTTCTCATACATGCTTCTTCCTGCCTAATTCACTTGACCAGAGCCAGCTCCCAGTGGTGACATTGCCATTGGCCCCTATGGAAGCATCCTCCCTGCTGAATGCTGTTTTCACACCTCCATCTTCACAAGACTTATTCCTCATGAACCCCACAGAGAAATTAAAATTAAATTGAGCCCTTAAAAATCACCATCTCCAAATTCACACACCTACAATGATTCAACAAAACCCTCCAGGTTTTGCACCCTCCGGAGGGTGCTCTTCCAACAAACACCACCAGGCTCCCACTCTGCCATGTTGTTGGAACCCACAGCCAATATGGGGACTGACCCAAAAAAGTTTTTCTTTTTCTTTACCCTCCCCTTTACCCAATTCTATCATGACAGCAGAACAAATTTACTTCCTTCATTGGGCCAACTACCTAGTAAAAAGTGCCAGCTCCAAGCACTTCCAGAGAAATATGGGAACACTCTGCAGGAGTGTCAGCCACAAGCTGAGATACGTCCAGTAAGCTGGGCAGCCACCACAGAGGGTGACATGCCAGGAGTGCCCCAAGTGCTCAGCAAGTCACCCCTTGGCCCCATCAGAAGTGGATGAACAGTGTCAGGGATGCAGCAGCTTTGTGCTTGTCAAAGCCCGCCTGGTTTTGCCTTCCCTGAGCAGCCTGCCATGCTGCAGCTCCTACTTTTTGGGGGGTTGGCTCAGACAGTGTCTGCAGCCCCCAGGAGCTGGACCACAACACCACTGCAGACACCCCATGGCTGCCCATGATGCAGCTGGTGGCAGCCAGCTTTCCCACAAGTGAAGCTGCAGTCCTGCCATACACAGAGATGTTGTGCACTTAAAAGCTGAGCATTTAATTACCTTCAAGCTCCTGACTCACCAAACAGCAAAACACACAGCAGGTTTTCTCCCAAAATTTGGAAGGCTCTAAAGGTAAAGAGGACCATTACATGGGGGTTTAACCAGTAATTGATCTCTTCAGACCAATCAATCAATCTTCTTATGCAGCAGGGACTTAAAAGCTGTTCAAGATGAGATCAGAGGTCCAGAGCTGGATACCCTGTCAGGAGGAGGCTCTTGCCAGCAAGAGCAGGAGCATCACAGCTCTGGTCACTCCCCCCTCCCAGGGCGAAGGCAGCCCCAGCACTGCAGAGATGATTCCCTGCCTGTCCAAGATAATCCTATCCAAAGCAATCATCTGTTAAACAACTGGAGAGAGGCCAGCCCACGCACTGCAGATCCAAACCTGAATGTTCCCACAACCTGAGGAAGGAGCTCAGCATCAGGAAATGTTTTGAAAAAAAGACGTATCACATGAGAAGTGAGAAGAACACTGAACTGCTCTCCAAAGGCAGTGGCCAAGCTACTGTTTATTCAAGAGATGCATCCAAGCTTTAGGAAAACTGCTATTTACATGTGAGGCAGACCCTCCTCCCAAGGAGCAGCCAAGGGTGGTTCATGGAGCTGAGCAAAATGTGGTACCTGGGCATTGTGCTCCCACCCCTCCACTGCCAGGGTGGATCAATGTGTGCCAGCCTGTCTGGGTACCACAAGACCAGGAAAGCTTTCCTGCTCCATCACCAGTCCCAAAAGGAGCTCAGCACAGCCTTTTACCCCATCCTGAGCCCTCCACCCATCTGTGCAGGAATTTGGGCCAAAGGCTCCCAGAAAGGACCCCAGTCCTTTCTTGCAGATTGACCCTGGAAATATCCCCCAACACACCCATCTATGAGGAGCCTTTTGGGTGGTTGTTTGGCTATTTAAAGGAAAAATTCTGTGTTATGACAAACAGACAGTTTTCCCCATTTATTAAATGCTCATAATTTGTTTTAATGGTTTCTCTAAACAAGTAGACTTTTTTCTCAGCTCTTTGAGCTTTTAAATGACACAACTGTTATGTTAAAAGGGAAAAGGGTGATGATTTACATTTGGTGCAGGGTGGGGGTGGCCAGCAGGCAGAGGGACAGCTGCAACCCATCGGACGTGGCTAGCCTCCACACAGATATTTTGTTTGCACCATTGCAGCAGCCTGGGTCTGTTGGTGCCCTCAACACCAGCCGTGGCCTTGGTCACCAGCATACAGATGGCAGGTGCTCCTCAGTGTCCAGCAGGGGCACATCCTGGCATCCACAGTGCTGCAGTCATCCTTTCCTCTGCATGAAGCCCATGGATGTTGGGAAGTGTCCCTTAAAACCTGCATGAGCTTCTCTGGACTGTAAGCAAGCCAGCATCCTTGGCTAATGCCAGCCTCTACTTGCAGTTGGGGAGAACCAATGTGAAAATCAGACACTCTTTATATTTTCAACTTGCAGTTAATATCAGAAAGCAGTTGCATGCTTGGCTCCCTGCATAGGAAGTATGGCCAACAGAGATTGTATGGAAATCAATGAATTATACAAAATAGCATTAACTGTACACATGATGAACATTGAAAATACTGCTACATCAGCCACAAGTGGCAAACCAGATCAACAAGCTGCTCTTGCTTTCCCTTTACATAAAAAATTCATCTCTTCATGAGAAGGCTCCCAGCCACTGGTGCCAGCTGGAGGAATCTCTTCACTCACCCATTTCCCTCAACCTCTCCTCCTTGTGTGTCTGCAGATCCCTCACCTCTCTGCAGCAAAAACTAGAAGAGGAGATAAAATGATTTTTTGTGCTCAAATCCCAGAAATTATTTTTTCAGGAAACTTCTTTGGGCAGCAAACACCTGACTCAGGATTTTCAAAAGCTGCAGAGCAGGTTGGGTTATCTGATCACCCACAGGTATTTGGGTGGCTTCTGCTGTGATTATTTCCTTCATATGTACATAATCTTCAGGAAGTATGAAGCTATACAGCCAGGGGATGAATTCCAAAGAATATACATGAAAGAAACAGCATGTCACTCTCATTTACAGAGAAGAAAACAGAAGGTTCTTCATGTCCCAAACTTTACAAAAATTAATGCCAGCTTGAAGCTCCAGCTGGTAAAGTAAAAGATGCACAGACCCACTTGAGAGCTGATCACCCTGATCCTTATTTTCTTTTTTTTCATCTTTTGCCTCTGGTTGTTGTTTTTCAAAACTCTAAAATGTTTGTACAAACTTCCATCTTGGAAGCCCAGCAGAGTAAACAAGAATATACACGAGGCACAAGAAAAGCCAGCAGACGGGAAAGAGATTTCTTTTTTTTTTTTTTAGTTTATGGGCGTAACCATTGTAGTTGTTGGAAATATGCACAAAAATAGCTATAAACCACACACAGGAGTAATTAAAATTTTCCACCTATCCATACCAACAACTCAGGTACTCATTCAAAATAGTCCCTAAAAGAATTTACAGTGAATCCTTATAAAGTACTTAGGAAGCCAATAAGCCTAGATCCAGAGAGGTGAGCATTTTTCACAGCCAAAGGTGTCCTTCCTAAGCTATCAGGGATTGGAACAAACTGGGGAGGTATCCAAAAAATCTGCTCTGAACTCACTATCTGCCTTGGAATACAAGGGACAAGGTGCTCACCCAGAGAAGAGCACTCAGATGCTAAAAGGCAGATCGTGAATGAAAATGAAGTCCCAGAGCTGCCTGGGGGTTGCCACAAGCTTGAGAGAGCAAGGACTGGCTGAACAACAAGAATTCAGTTCGGAAAAATCAAGAAAGAAAAGCCAAAACCCAAGCTTCAGTAATGAGTTCTGTTCCAAATTGACACAAAACTAAAATCTTTCTCTGAACAACGCTGAGGAAAGTCTGATGTGCTGGGGGAAACACTGTCTCATGCAGAGGATCTTCAGCTCACAGCTACAACACCAGGAATGCTTGTGCTTCCTAGTAGGCCACACAGAGCAAGTGTATGAACAAGGAGGTTTGGCAGACAAGTGTAGCCCCTGTCAGGGTGTTTAGCTTTCTGGCCTTTGTATGCTCCAGAAGAGATGCTACTCTATCCCAAGACACCTTTCCCAGTGCAAGCTGCATTTAAAAAAAATACATTCTTAAAAAAAACCCAAACCCAAACAAATAAAAAAAAAAAGAAAACTTCCTGATTCAACTCAGTGCTATGCTTCAAATTTTAAAACATCCAAATAAAACCGCACTCCCAACCAGCTGGAGAGGCTTTACAGACCATATACAGAAATGCAACTTCTGCAAGCTCCTTCCACAGACAGACCTCTGGCCACGGAAGGGATCTGCTGAGCCTCCGTAGCCTTGTTCTGCCCACCAATATCCTTGAATGTACCTGCAGGAGTAGTTTCCCTGGCTTCTCTTGTCCTCCAGAATTTTGGGAGGAGCTGCCTGCATGGCTGGAGTGCACTGGTACACCCTGGGGAAACCACAGGCCTGCACCATGGGGCTCTCTGTGCTCAACTTCATCCTCTGGGGCAGGGGCCAGACCTTTCTATGAAAAAGAAATAAGATGTTTTTGCCAGGAGAGTTTCCAGCCTGCAATCCAAACAGGTCTTCTTGTGTCCTCAGGCACTTACAATTATGGAGGCATCCTATTCGTAGACGTGGTGCATGAGGACATGGGGGGGACTTGGCAGCTTTAGATTTACATTTGGACTCAATGATCTTAATCATTTCCAAACTAACTCAGGAGCACTAACTGTGCAGAAGACCACATGCCTATGAATTTTACCCACTTTCAACACAAGTGAGCACCACCAAACTTCTGATCTTACACCTTCCTACCCACACAACACAGAGAGAGCACTCATATGGCTCAGAGACACAAGCAGAAACAGTAATTACCTCCCTTGCTGGCATCTCTTTGGACAATGCAAATGTCATTAGCCCACACCAAAATATTGTGGGTGTCTTGGCTCTACTGAAGTTGGTGGAAATGTTACCCTTACTTTCAACAGGGCCAGGTTTTTACCCATCTTCTACACAATCAAGTTGCTTCATACCCAATCTTCCACCCACTCACAGAACCCAGATGGTCCTGAATGAAAGAAAATTCACCTCTTCTCCTGGCATCCAATGTCTGGAATATTTACAGCAGGCAGGCTGCAGTACACAGAGTGAGAAATAGAGCCACTGATGCTCTGGGTGCACCATTCATCAGCTAAATTAAATCAAATTTATAGTAGTTCTATTTGGAGAAAAATCGTGATAGACCAACTTTCAGCAACTTATAAACAAACCAAAGCAAAGATGCTCAGCACTCCTCAGAAGAGAAAGAGTCCATTGCAACACTACAGGCACCTATAGTAATTAAACTGGAATCAAAGCTAATCCCTGGATTTCTAGCCTCACATGGTTATTAGGGTAGACATTAAAGTTTAACAGAGCAGACTGTATGTGATACAGCTGGACTGACAGGTCAAAGATTAGCATTTCAAATTATGAGTTGTGATTACATCCAGTTCTGAATTTCCTGCAAATGACAAGATGGCAAAAGAGATAACAGCAGTGCAATGGGAAAGCCAAGATCACTGTGTGGACAAGAAAATGATATTTTAGTCAGCAGCCAATGTAGAGACATACAGCTCACTCAAATAATCAAGGTAAATCAAGTGTATTTTGCAAGACAGTGGTTTATAGAGTTGTATTCACAGAATATCCATTTTTTGCAGAAACAAGATATATATTGCTGCAAGAGAACCAGCTTTGGATTTGGGATGCTGTTAGTCCCAGGTCTGTGCTGTCTCACACAGCCTTAGTGCATGCTATTTCAGGCTGCAGGTTCCCAAGGAACTGCCAGGAATTCTGTGTCCTGATCTCATGGGCTTCCATGGGCCATGAGTGTAACTCCCCAAGATCTCCTGGAAACCTGAAACTTCAATCAGGCACCCGTGAAAATGGGAAAAATATTTCCATGTTTGCTACATGCAATGCATGGCTTTATGCTATGACTGATTCTCATTATTTGTGAGTTGAGAACATTTCCCTTCTAAAGCAAATAACTGTGCATAATAATGAACTAGTAATTGCACAAACAAATAAAGGTTAATCAATACTGCAGACCTTGGAGCTGAGGATTGTTCCTTCCTCTGTGTTTGGACAATGCCTGGCACAATGGGATTCCAGACCTAATTGTGGCCTTGGGGCACAATAGCAAGGGCAGTAAAACCAGCCATGTTTTCTTGCAGCAGTCATCCCATTCTGAGCCCCACATTTCTTTCCAACATTTTAGTAAGAAAAAGAAAAGGCAAGGATCTAAATTTATTCCCTGGTAAGAAAATGTTGTGTGACTTTTGGCTGGTTTGTGCCTCCCCTTGAAGTAGCCTTGCAGAGAAACTCAATTCTGGTCACAGACATACACAAAAAAACCCAGCAGTGGAATATTCAGGTTGAAAGTCCAAATTAATCTGTGGTGTAATTGCACAGTCTTCCTGAGCTTTCTGCTCAAACCTGCCAGATGGGATGCAAACACTTTTGTGTGTTTGCCTGGCATCACTCAGTTCTTGAACTGGATTTCCAAAATGGCATTGAGCTGGTGGTGCCATTATTGGTCTTTGTGGTGCTTGACACATTTCTGGTGCTTGTGAGATAATTCCCTTCTAATGCTGGCCACAGGTTGGCTCAGTCAGCAGGCAGGGAAAAGGGAGAGGCTCCTTCTATTTCCTCCTCATTCCCTCTCTCCAAGTATAGGGTTAGTTTTTTGAGATGCCAAAAAAAAAAAAAAAAAAAAAAAAAGGACCAAAATCCTGCATGAGCAAAAATCATTGTTCATGCAAAATTATGAGAACAACTTTTACAGTCCATCTGAAAAAAAAAAAAAAAAAAAAAAAGAAATATTTACAGCATTTGCAGATGCCAGAGCCCAAAAAGAAGGAATCATAAATTGACTTTCTAGCAAGGAGGTCCACAAGCTGCTGCAGCTGACCTCCGGCTTCTTTTAGGTCAAGCACATCTATGTTCATTCCACACTTCTGACAACCACTCCTTTTGCAAAGCTGACTCAGTATTTATTGGGATAACCTGGGTGAGACAGACAAATCTATCATTTTTGGACCAATTTGTCTGTTCTGCGATCAAAGATGTTTAGATGTCATTAAGACTCTGGAACATTATTATTTTTGAGACAAGATAAATGTCACAGATACCAAGTTGCTGGATGATTTAATGGTTAAATTCAATTTTTTTTGTCTCCACCCATTCCACAAGATTTTTGGATTGTCTCCAAGCTGAGTTCATTCCAAAGTCTTCCCTCATTTTAGTTCTGTCCTTCTGCAGAGGCCTGCACATCCCAAACCTAACAGAGGATTTGGCAAAAAATCACTCTCCTTGTTTAACATACTTACAGAAACTATAGGCTAGATCTGACTACATACAGCATGTTTATGCAAACATATTTTATAGAGGAACTTAAAAACATTAATGTCTTTTCTCTTTGTCAGTCCCATTCCAGTGCTTTTTGGGATATATTTCATGATGTTTTTTAAACAATAATATGAATTATCTGACTTTCTGTCTTTTCCACAGGAAAAAAAAGGAAAATATTTATATTTGCCAAAATGTGTTCTCATCAAAGTCAGTGACTGAGAGTTACCCATTACCTGACAAATTAATTGTCTGGAAAGTAATCCTGATCTCCATCTTTTCCCCTTACACTGCATCAGAATGGAGGGGCTTCTCTCATCCCATCAGCAATCAGCAGGTTCGAGATGATACCACACAGTATTTTGCAAAAGAAAAAAAAAATCACACTATATAAAGCTATTTTTGCTTTGGAGCTTTTATTGGCCTGTAAAATATTTTTACATTTATTACGCTTTTAATGAGAACTCCTAGAACCAAGACTGGTGTAAATAATGAAAACAACACTAGTAAATGTCCCCATAAACCTCGCACCAAGCCTTTGATGCTAATTTGCAGGCCTGGAGTCCCTTCCCTCCTCCCACCACCTTCTGCAGCAGGGCAATTGCCCGACTCAAAATGCAAGATATCCAGCAGGAAAGGCGTCCTGATCCAGCAGGAAAGGCATCCTGCAAGGCTGTGCTCCCTGCCTGGGCTGTGCTCCCTGCTTGGAGCTGCCCAGGTCTGGGAGAGAAGGACAGCCCAGGCAGAGCAGGGAGCAGCTCTGCCCTCTCTGCAGCCCCCAGTGTCACCAGCTGCAGCATCACTCCATCCCAATCAGCTCCACGGGCACAGACCCTGCTCCCTGTGGTGCTGGACAGAGGGATCTCCTCCTAGGAAGCTGTGTGTCACTTGGTGAGTCATTTAAGACCCTTAGACAAGTCAGAAAATCCTGGAAGCACCTTTACAATTCCCATATGCTTGGCAGCAGCCCTTGCAAATGCCAGCACTTCTGGCTTAGATAACACTACCCAGTGCTCAGGGTAATGCAGGGAACTGGTCCCTGATTCTCTGTCTCTCTCACTGACACTCTGATGTCTTTATGTAGGTGGGACCTGGAGACAGCACCAAAAACCAGTTCAAGGGTCCATTTTGGCAGCAAAATTCAAGCTCACGGCTAGTGCACACACAAAATGCAAGAGGTGATTGTCCTGCACCACCTTCCCTCTAGAGCTACAGGTGCTTCTCCAAACATCTGTAAATTAAATGAGTCCCATCACGCTCCAAGATCACGATGCACAGGACAGAAAGAGAGCACAGCCAGTCCATGGATTGAGCACAGAAAACACCTTGAATTACCAGGACACAGGGCTGGACCTTGAACTGACTTCCAGTTCTGTGCTTAAACTCCCAGACCATAATATCTCCTTTACTCCCTCCATGCAATCCTGACCACAGCATTGCTGTATTTTGGGTTCAATCCAATAGAAAAAAGCACAAAGCCTGCTGATGGAGCACAGATCAGCACTCCATGGCAGCACATGATGCACAGCGTGTTGCTGCAGCCCGGCAGCAGCGTGGGCTGCAGTGCTGCACAGAGCTTTTGGTGATTTGTTTCCTGTCTCAGGCACTTCCCAGCTGGGTTTGACGCTGCACTGTGGACCTTCCCTTTGGCACCTCCAATTCAACACACATGGATTAATTCTGACACAAGGACTGATGGCTTCAAAAACAAAAACATCACAACTCAGGGGGCTGTGTCCCCTTTTCCCACCATGGCACATCCTTCCTGAGGCCATGAAGAAGTGTAGGACTGCTGCAGCTTATTTCTCCAGCCCTGACTCCCATGCCACTGCTGTTCACACATGGTTAGAAATGGCTGGCTACAGCAACTGGGACTCAAATTCCAGTTCCTACCAGAGCTATCATTTCTGTGTGCTATCAGTTACAAATAGTACATTGGATTTTCCTTTGCTATTTAATCCTTTCAATTCCAGGGCCAGATCCCATAAAAATTCCTTCCAGTATCTGCATCACAGAAACACACTCAAACCTTAACAAATCACTTTTTGCAGGGCTTACCCGCCCTGCCTGCTGCAAAGGGTTGTGCTCATTTCAGGTTGGGTCAGTAGGTCTTTTTTCTCCCCAATTTTCCTATGACATTTCAATTGGAGTTTTCTCAGTTCCCATCCCAAAACACTTTCTGCCAGTACAGCGCTCTTTCAACTTAAATCAATGCATCCCACTGATGTCAGCTGGATTTCACTAGGAAATTGAGATAAAAGAGCTTTGGGTTAGACTAAATTAATATTTTACTTTTTCTTTGGGATTCTCTGAGCCAGAAACAATACCGTCACAGACACATTTCTTAGCTGGAACTAATGACTATTCATTCATGAACTTAGCAAAATGTCATGTAATAAGGGAAATAGTAAAATGTTATGGTAATGCACCATGATAAGTCATATTATCTACAAAAACACAGACATACACAAGAGTTTCAAGTGCACAACCATTGAACATGGTGTTCCACAGTCCCTGTGGAAATGAAGGAAAAGGAGGAAAACCATCAGTGTCCATGAGGATGACTCAGGACATAAGCTGAGCAACGTGGCATTGTGACATTCCCCACATGCAAACTGAAGAGGTCACTGAGCCCTCAGGAGCCCTTACAAAACATTTCATTGAAGATTCTCATCACACGGACACCCTACCTGATGCTCCCACCTTCACAACAGGAGGAAAAACCTCTTTACACCAAGTTAAAACCCCTTGCATTAGTTTTCTTTGTAGCACAAAAATGCCCTTCAGTATCATTTTCCCAGACTAGGATGAAAGCGGCATTCCCACAAACCAAGACATGAGGCATTGAAAATGCAAAGGGGTTTCACGTTGCCTGGCCCAAACCCAGCCAGAGTGGGCCAGAGGCAAGCAGAGAGAGCCTTTCCTCCCCCAGATGTGTCCAATAAGGGGCAACCCAAAACTCAGCCCTGGTGGGATCCAACTTCACCCTTAAGCAGTGGCAGAATTAACCATTGTGCTCGGCTTCTCCAGTGGGAATGCTGCTGCTCTTGCCACATAAATCAAACCCGGCTGAGAGATCAAAACCTTCAGCAGAACCAGATGGCTGCACATGGGGCACACAATACACGTGCAGGCAGCCCTTGTGCAGCTCCTGCAGCAGTGGAGATGCAAGAAAAATTGTTTATTCCTGCAGCCTCCCTGAGTTTGGGCTGTCTGTAGGAGCAGGAAGGCTGTCACAGGGAAAAAATTGCATGTGCCAGTCAACAAGGTAAAAGCATGCAGGGCAAACACGGAACCCACAAGTATCTGCACAAACAGCCTAGAAATATCCTTTCCTCACACGTTTCCAGCAGGAAGAATCCTCAAGGAGGGTGTTGGCACTGGATCTCACAGCACCCCTCTTCCCATGGCACTTTTAAGAGTCTCTGGCTAATCCTCCAAGTCATGTGAGACTGGGAAAAAGCTGGTATCTTCAAGGACATTCATATTGCTAATTCCCTGGGCTGGTGCTTATGTCACACAGCCTGGAAATCTGTCCCACATGTCTAAGAAAAGAAAAGTGACATTGTGGAAGGTGGGAAACTAATTAATATAAAAGCAATAAATGAGACAGGTAAACTAAGCATACAAACCAGCAGGTAACTTCCAGATGGCAAATTTAATGTATGACATTTCCTCAAACTGGCAAGGGCCAGTGGCACCCAGGGAAGGCACAGTCAGCTGGAGAGACCCGTCTGTGCCATTGCCTGGTGCTGTGCCACCCCTGCCCCCTCACAGTGTGTGTGGGGTTGGTCTTCACCAGGGGTCACACAGCCTGAAAAAAGCACCTTTGAGAGAATGACACCAAGACACACAGAGCTGTTCCTCCCTTCCCTGGATGTCTCTTTCTTTTGATTGTGTTCCACAGAAAGGAGCAAGCGAGGGCTTGCTCTGACACGGTGATGGATGGCTCCGGGCAGAGGGATGAGTGACACCCTCCCAGGATACAGCTCATGGCAAACAGCCCAGGCTGCCAAGCTCCACTGCTAAAGAGCTGCACTGCGCAGTGGGGACCACTCACAGGCAGTTTGATTTCAGCAGTGTGGAAAAGCACTTTCTGGGAAATGCAAGATGTGCAGAGAGCTTCAGCTGTGCTCAGATCAGCCACCACGGTACACGGGTACACCACACAGCATGATCTTGTCAAGGGAGGTGACAAGCAGGCTCACATAACCCATGAGAGATGGGTTGTAGCAGCTCACAATCCTTTGTGGTAGATATAAAGCACCATCAGTCTAGTTCACTGTGTGCCAAACACTGTGCAGCCTTTTTTAAAATAAATATAAATATGATCTTTAAGGAACAGCCAAGTATTCACAGAGACCGTGGGGATGGCATTGATTTACTAACAGTTGAAATTTCAATTCAGATTGATTTCCATTAAACATGCCAAAGGATATGGGGGTTTTATGGTTTTTTCCTGAAAATAAGATCTCCATGTCATGCGAGATCTAAGAATTCACCAAGAAAAAGGAATAACTATGCTCTGAAGTTATTTACTTCACATTTCATTTCAAAGCTATTTAACCTGTTCTACACAGGAACTGCTTCAAACTGGATTTATTTTTTACCACTTTCTTCAGAAGACTATTTTAGTAAAGCAAAGAACACGTAAGAAATGAGGGATCTTTTCTAACTCTTGAATGATACTAAAAAGAAAACTGAATAAATTGACCTATACCCTTTCTTCACACCACATGTGAACAAAGAACTTGTACAGGAGCCCCCAGAATCGAGCCCACACCTGTCTGCTAGAAGAGCATCTCATTTACCCACTTTCTGTATTTCGACCACAGCAAAACAAAACCAGAATTTCCACACAAAGCACTCTGCAGTGGTGGAGAGCTGATGCCTGCTCAGGAGGAAAAAAAGGTTTATTAATAAATAAAGTCCTTTTTTGTTTGTTTTAAGCACATCCTGAATCTGCCATTTCCAGTTATCTTTGGGCTTGGTGAGTCATTCTTACATTGTAATGCCAAGGGTAAAAAGCTTAGGGCAGGGCTTGGAGAGATGAAAACCAGTAGCAGTTTCACCAAATGCAGCTGGGTACCAAGACTGAGGGATAATTTTTTGCCAAAGGAACGGAGCCTCACCTGCAAAATGCTTCCTGCCCTCACCAGCAAACCAGGAAATAACACCTGGAGTAGGGCAGCAGCACCACCCTGCCTTGCCTCCCAGCAGGGCTGCACAGGAGGGAGCCTGGTCCTTGGGGCCATCACAGTCTGTTCCTGGGTGCTGGTGGCTTTTATCTGTCTGGGAAAGAGCAGATCTGTTCTTGATCTTGATTCTGGAGCAAGGACTACATGCAGTTTCCCACCCACCACCAGAGCCTAAGCCTTGAACATGGAACACCCATGGTTCAACAGCTCTGGAAAACATTCATTTAGGGGGAGAAGAAGGTTGTTTCTGGAATAGAAATCCATTCCTACATCTTACCTCATTATTCAAAAAGATTTCTGATTCATGTTTGATTCAACCCTGCCAGCACTCCCCCAAAGCCACATGATCTCCAGCTCCCACTCCTCAGTGCAGCTACTGCAGGCTGAAAACCCAAGCCCTGCCCCAGCAGCTTTTTTTTCTCAGCTGCTTTGCAAACATTTGCCATCCATCATTCATTGCACTTACAACAACCCTGCGTGCTCTTTTCTTAAACCACTGCCAAAGTCATCTGCAGGGGAACCCCAGGCAGGCAGGTGCAGGAACACAGAACTTCCTGCTTGTCTAGAATGCTACTGTACTTTCCACTCTGAATTCCCAATCCATTGCACCTTGTCCTCAATTTTCAGGACCAGTCTTTGGCTCTGAGACATGTTGAATACACATATGGTACAAATATACTTTGTGGAAAACCATAACACATCTTAATTATCAACACCATCACTTCAGAAGGACACAGCCAAGTTTATGGTAAGATCCCATTAC
Source organism: Emberiza elegans (assembly GCA_024865655.1). Lineage (NCBI taxonomy): Eukaryota > Metazoa > Chordata > Aves > Passeriformes > Fringillidae > Emberiza > Emberiza elegans. Next base: position 1,400,714 of record JALJVW010000797.1, read on the forward strand.
AGCATTAAACACAGATAGCTCCTGTACAGCAGGAAAGGAAGAGAAAAGGGGTAGAAACCAAGCCATTTAATCAAAAATGCACTATCTGATTGAAAAAATCTGTTTCTTGAGCAGGTCTTTGGGCCCAAGTTAAGTTAATGAAAAGAAGGTTCCCTGAGTGCACATGTGACTCTTTAGGCGACAGTAATCAAGCTGAGGTGCATTTCCTGGGGATTGGGAGCCAGCTGAGAGGAGCTGCCCTGCCTCGGGTCATTAAGCACAGCCAGGCAGTTACCACTGCACCACTGCCATTACTGCCAATTCCCCTCAGCAGGAAGAAGAGCCCTGTCCAGCTCAAAGGGGGAGAACCCTGTGGATTTTGCCCCTTCTGCACCATTTTTGGAGTTCATGGGATGTCAGGAACCTGTGTGCAAACCTGGGTGACACAGCAAACCACCCCACTGATGCTTCTTGCAATGTGTGGGGACAACACAGTTTGCAAAGCTGGGGTTTTCACCAAAATAAGCACTTTGCCACACTGAGGAATCCATAGATACCCTTTTATTTCCCTGTAGCCACTGGGAAAGGGTGTTTGCTTTCACTGTCCTACAGCCAGAATGACGTGGTTTGTTCACTCCTGAGTTTGCTCCCTTAAAGAAATGCTGGAGGATCCTTCAGAAATGGTCTAGGAGAGGCAGCAACTGCTAATTTGACTGAGCTTTTTTAGTAAATACCAGAGTAAATAGACGTAAATGTACAGGGTTTAAATAGCAACAACCCTAAGGGATAAGTAAATTATCTTTATCCTCTTTTAACTAAATGGTTTCTGAAGGGTCGGGAGGGTTTTGCACATAAATATGTATCTTAACAAATATTCAGCAGAACCCTTTGAATTTATGACCTGCTTATGCAAAGAGAAAAAACGAGTCTTCCAATTCCCAGCACCTTCAGAGACAAAAGGAGGGGCAAGCACAAGGTTGCACAGTAGGAAAGCTGCACTTGGCACAGAAAATCAATTGCTCTCTGGTGCCAGTGTGGGTCCCTCTGAGTCTAGGGAGCTGCCAGGGACACAGCATAGTGGGATGGCTCCTCACCATGCTGTGTGAACCGTGCCCAACCTGCAGATGGTATCAGCACTTGTACTCCTCGTCTATCAGTGTGAAATCTTACATGATTCACACCCAAACATCACTCTTCAGGCTATAATTAAGCAGAAGTCTTGTTGCTGGTTTGCAATCTGATTTTAGGAAGGGGGTGATGAGATTGTGGTTGGAGTCTCCAAGTGGCTTTGATGGGAGCACATTCGCATCACACAATCGCATCCCAAAACTGCAGGAACAGCTCCTTAAACCTCCAATGCCATTTGCACTGAGCCTTATTCATCTTTCACCATGTTTATTTTTATCTTTAGAAAGTAAAATGATGCTTCACAAACAAAATTTTAATGACTAGTACTTAAGCAACCCATTTGATCCTGCAACCTCCCCAAGCGTTTTCCTCACTCCCACCACTCCCAGCCCAGACTCCTGAGGCATGAAGAGGTGCAGCACCTACTGCTCTGCAGAGTGGTGCTGGTGCCACCCTGTGATCCAGCCCCAGCTTGGGCATCTCTAAGAGAAATATCTCTGCACATCTACTGGTTTTCACCAGCTCTTCAAAGTGTGTCTCTGCACTTCAAGTCTGAAAGTCTTCACAAACATGAAGGGCTCATGGAGATTTTAAAATGTGGGTGTAAGCAGAAAGGAAGAGAGGTGAAAAGGATCTTTGTCCTGGCCAACCCCTGGCTCCAGAGAGCTGTATGTTTACCAGCCCTGTTGGATGCAGTCTCTAGCCCTGTCCCAAAAAATCTGAGTGCAGCCCAGTGGCCCCTCAAAACTCCTGGTGTGAATTATCTTTTCCTTCAGGAAAGCCTGCTGATAAATCAGTCACTGGAACCCATTTTCTTTCTGGTGCTCAGTAATTGTTACAGTCTCTCCCTGTGCCCATGATGGCTGGGTTTCTCATTAGCATCTCTGTGAGCTGAAAGATGTGTAAACAGGTGTAGCTACAGAATTTCCTACTGGGTACACATCTGAGGAGACTCCAAGGCATAAATTACTCTTTCTAAAGTCAGTTTTAAATCATGCTCACTAACAGTCATCTCCTGCCCTTGATCCTTGCTCCTAGGATGGCAATAGGAGTTTCACATATGGTTTGAGTGAAGTAGGAGCCCTTCAATGGCTCCACTTCCACCTGTTTCAGATTGTGTCATAGGTATGTGCTTAAGCATTTCATTAACATTTCCCTTTTTTAATGTTAACCCAAGCCATGCTAACTCTACACATGCACCTGGAAGTTTGCAGCAGAAATGCAACTTGCACCCAAACCTGAAGCATTCCAGAGGCAGCAGAGTGTGAAGCTGGTGGGTGAGCAAGGCAGCTCTGAAATATTCCTCCTGAGAACAGGATGTCTTCTCCTATTTAAATGAAATGAAAACTCTCTGGATGCACAATGTGCAGTGCTAAAAATCCGTCCCTAAATGTACAGATTTGGAGCATCATCATTCCCCTGTGAAACACACACTGTGCTCAAGGATCTCAGCTGCATTCCAATGCCATATCCACATTACTGCTTTTTCCTCATCAAAGCAGAACTGCACCCCACCTCCTTTATTTTGTGAGCTGGGAGGGTCTTGCTATTTCATAATTGCTTTAGGAAAACCAATAGAGTACCTGTGATGGAAAGAGCCACCCATTGCTAAGCCTTTGTTCCACGAGCAATGTTACCCAGCAGCACAGCTCCAAAGCCTGGCTGGGAGCTGAACAGGTTTTAGCATGCTTTTTCATTTCATTTTTTGTGTCTCCTTTCAGTTGGAAGCTCAACTGTCAAGATTAAACCATCCACCTGTGTGGCATACCCCAGCATGGCTGAACTTGATAGATCTGCACAGTTGGATTCTGCAGCAAAGATCACAGATCTGAGACGTACACATTGAGAACAGTCTACTAATCCTTCCCCCTCCACTCCTCCCCTCACAAAAGAGAAAACCCAAACCCAAACATGTGTTTTTCCTCGTGGTGCTTTCTTTTTAAGGTATCTCCTGTCAACAATGTCATGATGGGAATTCTCAGGGAATTCTCAAAGGGGAACCTTTGAAAAACTAGATTGCTGTTGGTATCTCATGTCTTACACTCAGCATATTGCAGCAATTGAGGACATAAATGTGTAAAAAATTATTTGCAATGGAGGAAAAAAGAGCAAAGTCAGCTATGCAAGACACAGGTGGGTACGGTGTTCCAAATGTGAAACCTTCAAGCACAGTTTGGAAATAATGTGAACTCTGCAGAAAAAGGAACAGAACTGCAGGAATGGTGCAGGGTGAAGTGGGCTCAAACACCAGGTTGTGCTGCAGGGAAGCCCAGAAGTGAAGGAGCTGAAGGCCTCTGCACAGGTGATTTGGTGATTATGAATTTTAGAGTAAGACATCCACCTGTACACTGCTGCTCTCCTTCATGGGAAAACATGACAGAAATGACACAAACTGCTCAAGAACCTCAAACCCCCCCTGAGAGGAACCTTAACATTCAGCCTTCTCAGGTCTGGGCTTGGAGTAACTCGTATTTCTCAGCATTTCCTCCACAAGGTGTTTTCTCCCTGTTGCTCTCAGTGTTGCTGCCTCACCACCTGCTATTCAGTTTTAGTTGTAAAACCTGGTTCATTCAAGTCCACCTTCAAACCTGTGTTGTAATGCTCCATTGGCATCGAGTTCTGTATCTGATCTCCTTTCCATTCCTCAAACCAAGCTGCCCCTTTGTCTTTTATTCTTACCTCATCTGTTGAACAAATGTCACAGCCACAGTTATTAGAAATATTTGAACCTGACAGCTGCAAATACTCAGAGGCAACTATTTGTGCAGAGAACTATAATTAGTTGGAGCATTTAATTTTGTTTCTAAATCACTGGGATCCAGTATTGGAATCTCTGCAGACACAGACAATCAATACAGACAGTGTGACTTAGTGAGCTTTACGGTCATTTATTTTCCATGTATGAAAGGATAACTAATGCACCCTGCCTACAATGACATATATTGTATTGCACAAGGAGGGATTTTGCTTCCCTAAAACTCAGACCTGGATACATCCACTCATACCAACTTTAGCAGTGATACCACACTGAGTGCAGCAGTCAAAAATTACCCCTGGGAGAGCAGAAACTACAGGCTTGGGCTGAAAAAAATTAGTGCATAATAATTACTTAGTGATTGCTGCAGGGTGCACTAGAATCATCAGCTGGAATCTGTAAAGTTGCCTAAAGTAGGTGTCTCTCATCACTCCTGTCTGATGGAGGGTCAAGGCACACAAGTGCCCCTTTTGCTGAAGGCAAAGAGATGAAGTTTGAGTCTACAAGCCCCAGCCTCACATCTCATTATTCAAAGCCCTTCAGAGTTCCTTGGTACTGACAGTAAATAAGAATTTCTGATTTGTTGCACTTCCTGCAGTTGGATTTCTCTGACTGGATGCAATCTTCTCCAAAGCTTCAGACCACTACCCCACTACCCACCACCTTGTCCATATACAATAAATCCAGGGAGTTTATTACCTTCCCTTCTCCTATAGCCAAACAAGCCAACAGACATGCTCAGAGCAGAACCTCTCCAAATAACCCATCTTCAAATAATTCAAATCAAATTTAGGAGTAGATCCCAGTTTCCTCTCCCAGTTCAAGACATTCTTCTCTTTGCTGTTTTCTGAAGAATCCTTTCAGAACTGGGACATCCCAAGTAAATATCTCATCATCTCTGTTTCTGCATTCATGACTGATGTAGCTGTGTGGGTTGTGTAAAGTTGCTTTGGGTTTCTAATTATGATATCAATTAATTTATTTGAACAGAATGCAGTTGAAGTAATAAAATGAAGAAGACAAAGAAGCAGTAGCCTATAAAATCATTATACCCTAGTAGTTTTATTGATAAGGATTAGGAGGAATAGCAGGAAGACAGAGAAGGAATAATATTTAGTTCAGATAATAAAATTATATGAGCTGCCATATTCATAATGTTAAACAAGACCTGAGGGAAGCTTAACTTGAAAGATTACACAGGTGGATTCTTTTCCTTTGGAGAACATGAAAGATTATTGTAAATGTCTTTTTACACAGCTGCCTCTTCAAACACAGTCACAAGAAATTAGCCAAAGGCCCATTTTTCACCACATGGTCTGACACACACAGCAGTGTGGGGATGGAGCCCTTATTGCTGCCTCTGCTCAGAGCAGGGCTCAGGGATGCTATTCTGGCACATCAAAAGTTTGGGGTGGTTGTGTTGTACCAGCTTCTTGCCCTGTCCTGCATCCCCTGGCTCAGGCACCACAGGTTGGCTCAGAGGGCACCACGAGCATCCCCAGCTGCGGGGATCATGTACTGATGGCCAGGGTCAGGGGATAAATGTGTAATGATACGTTAAGATAAATCATGTACCCACTGCTCTTGGAACAGGCACTTGGGTTCTACAGGCAACCAGGTAATACCTGCAGGCAGGGGTCTTTCCCAAAAAAGGAGTGCCTATGGGTAAGGCACAAATGAGAGGAGGGAGAAAACAAGTCTCCATGCCCTCCCAAAGATGCTGCTGTAGCTGGATACCAGTGGGTTTAATTCATTTAAACAATCTAACAATCTAGCAGTTTACCCCCAGAGACTTGCTCCTGCTCAGTAACCCCCTTGTTTGGGATCACATTCTGTTAAAATGCTCCAGCCAAGCTCTCTTCAGGTGTTCTGGTCCTTGGTTTAAGAGTTGTTCAGGGATACACCAAGCTTGGCAAGCAAGCAAGTCTCACTTAATCTGAGAGATGACGCTTAAAATTTAAAAAATAGCAGTGAGAAAAATAGCAACATTTCTGTCCTAGAGGAGGAGGCATTCCCAAATAGTCCTTGCTCCAGGCTTGGGAATTTGTTTTGATTTTTACCTTGATGTTCACTCACTTTAAGCACCAAGATCCAAAGCCTATATGAGAGCAATAACCATTCCAAGACATTTACAAATGACCCTCTTAACTGTTTATGAGACATTATCTGAGGTAAAGCAGAGTAGGAGAAATAAACTTGAAGTAGGAAGAGCTGGCTCGCCTCCCAGATGGAGCATGATAAAGCACCAGTGTCAGTGTTTCTTCTCAGTTTTATGGCAGCCTTTAACTGCTTGGTGTTTAGGATTTTTTATCAGAAAACGGAAAGAAGAAGGAATGGATCCAAAGCAAAGAGGTTTTCACAAACAATATTCTCCAAATGACTTTATTGAGCAGATACTGTGTTATCTGGCTATCAAGATAACACCATTTATTTTTTTACTTGCCACAACAGCCTGCTGCTCAGATTCCCAGTCCTGGGATGAACAAGGAATTCCTGACCACAGCAATAAATTTTCAAAGGGATCTGGATGACCCCACTGCTTCTCTCCTATTAGAAAATATCCTGAACAAAGTTAATCTCTGGTCAGATTTAACTCATTAAATCGATTTCTATTGTCTCTCTTAAACAGTGTGCTAGTTTTCAGTTCCCATATTTAGAAAAGCTCTCTGGATTTTGTTTATCTCCCACAAAAGTTTAATGAATGGCCCTTCATGAAACCATAGGAATGGAATATATCTTTTACACAGAAAACTCTCCTGGTAGTTGAAATTACATGAAAACTGCCTCACTTCTTTTTCTTAGCCCAATGCAGAAATAAACTTAAATCACAATTTTTATTGCACCTTCAAAACATTTTCAGCACTACTTTGAGCAAAGAAGAAAGGGTAAACCTCAGTTGTTCCATTTTGAAATGCAAGATACAAATCAGAGCACCCATGCTGGGTTTGGAGGAAAGGCAAACAGAAACTGAGGGTCTCTCAACAGGGATTTCTGCTTTTAACCACCTGCTTTAGGCAGCTCTTCAGCAAGGAAGAGCCTAAAATGTGTGACAGGGCTCCAAACAAAAAAATATATCAGTGAACCAGTGGCATTCAGTTCTGAAAACACACACTAGTTTGCTATTAAAAGACCTCACATTTACAAAGCTGGTGGTTGGATCTTGACTCTTTTCTATTACTTACTCCTTGGTTATGAATGACTAAAGCCATCCATTTACACCATCCTCCACAGAACAGACAACCAGTCAGGTCTAGTGGAAAGAAAAAGTAAGTATTTACTCCTTATTAAGCAACAAAACACCCTGTAAAGAAAATGTGTTCATTGTATTGGATATATTGGATTAAAAGCTTCCCAATTTTATGAAAACTTTATTGAAATGGTTGTCAAATTCACAGAATGAACAGAATTTTGACCAAAATGTCTAAATCCATTTAAATAACAATTTTTGTCATGCTTCTGCAAAGAACTTGGAAATGTGTAAAAAAATTGATGTAAGAAATCCAGCAAAAGGGGGAAATAATTAAAGTACTTCAGCAATAGAAAACTAAAGGGGATACTTTACATAAACAGAAGGTTTGGCTTTTCCAGGATACCAGCGCTCACAACACCTCTATCATATGCTGTGAGGTGCCAGCAGGACTAAGGGATGGACATGGGACGAGCAGAGCTGAGGGAGGTGCTGGAAAGATCTCATCTTCTCAGGCTGCAGCTGAAATCAGCTCATGAGGACAGAGCCAAAGAGCTGAGGAAACTCCACGTCTTGGCACCCAGGGACCCAGTTTTTGTTTGGATTCAATATCACAGGCTTCTGCCAAGTCCAATGAAAATTTATCATCAGCTCTCTGAAAACTGGTGTTCTTCTTATCCCTAATTGATTGATTTGGTTTAGCTCCCTCAGACCCAGCTACTGTGCAGAGGCTAAAGAGGAAACGATTTCTCTTGGAGAATTTACCTGAAGAGAAAAGCACTTCCTGGGCTGCTCAAACACACAACGAGCTGGAGAATGAAAGACCCAACCATTCCCAGGTCATTAAATCTCCCAGTGCTCTGCTGTGTGACACAGCCCCGTGGCTGATGCTGGTCTTTCCCTGGTGTAAGCCTACACCCCTGAGAGCAGGGCAGCATCCCTCCTGATCCCATCCAGGGACAGCTGAGCTCAGGCTGTGACCCAGAGCAGGGCACCATCCCTCCTGATCCCATCCAGGGACAGCTGAGCTCAGGCTGTGACCCAGAGCAGGGCACCATCCCTCCTTGTTTCTTTCCCTGAGAGCAGGGCTACACCCTCCAGCCAGGTACCACATGCTAGAAATCCTGGATGAATATGTAAAATCCCCTGATTCCACTGGTATTAAATTTCCAGGCAAAAAATAAAGAAGACGTGTCCAGGGAAACCACTCAACAGCCTGAACTTCAAGTTTTTGGTTCCAGGGATTTCAGAAAACCCTGAATCAAAATTTCCACTAACACCATTTAAAAATATACCCTCCCCAGCCAGCAGGAACCCAAGTGAAGAGCTAAAAATTACTTGAGTCCACAGCAAGGCAAAAAAAAATGCATAGCTTGGTCCTGAAGGATCAGAATGGTTTTGGGGAATCAAAGAGAGAAAGATGATGCCACCCTGGCAGAGGTGGGACTTCCCTGTAGAGAGGTGATCCTGCAGGATTTCTCATTTCCCCAACCTGACCACCACAGCACACATTATAACTCACTCCAGTTCCTCTCACATTGAACCAGAGATGGTCTAAGCCTTATTACAGCACTACTCAGGTTTATACTTGCAGCATGTTTGACCATGCTTTTCTTTTTTGCTTTCACCTTCTAGTTGCATTTTTCTCCAGATGAGAATAAAGTTCATGGAAATGCCATGCAAGCCAACCTTTTCAAGCTGAAATGACTAGAAAAGTTCATTTATTGAACTTTATTGCACCTTTTAGGTCCAAGGGAATAGGCTGCTCTTCTAAGTCCAGCCATCCAGTAAGAGGTTTAAGAACCAAATTTCTCTAAGAATTTCAATTGTAATCTGTTGCCCTCATTATTTACTGGTAGAATGAAAGAGCATCCAAGTGTGAGGTGGGCAATAAATCCATATACTTAGCACAATTCCATTCCAAGCAAACCCCAAGATCTGCACTACTTGTGAGCGCAGCCTAATGGGTGCAAACATTATTTTAAGCATGTTGGCATGTCTCCACTGGAAAAAAAAATTAAATACTTTCTTTGAGATCTGTGAGTCTACTCTGAGCAGGCTGATGCCTCTATATAACCTGTCACACTGCCCAGAGCCCATTGCTTGGGTACCAAAAGCACAATGGCTCTGTTATTGCAGCCCTGAGCCCAGGATAACTCACTCTGCCTGTTTTGCTGCCTTTGGCTTGCTGTTAGCTTGGGTAAGTCTGGTTTGGGGCTATCTGCAGCACAAACCTCTGCCCAGATCAGATGTCTTCCCCAGACTAGGCATCTTTCCCAACACAGAAAAGTTAACCTCAGCAAAAGAAAAAATACTGGAAAATCTATTTCACAACATGGTGTAACTTTACAATTTTTCATTCCTATCATCCAAGACAAGGATTTTTGGACATGGAAGTGTTATTTCCCATTTGCCTCTTAGAGGAAAAGGAAAGGAAAGCCCATGATGTTCAATGTGCTGTGTGTAATGGATTAATGTTGAGAAGAGCAAATTGTAAAATAAAAATGGGGTCTTAAAAATAAAATAGCTTGACAAGGAAATATTTGAGCTGTCCAAAGCAGATTTATTTATACTTTTTGGCAAAGATCACATTTTAATTGGGGTTATTACTCACATGAGCCTGGAACTATATAATATTATCCAATAATATAGAGAATCTGACACCAAAACATATCCCAGCACACATTATATTTGCTTTTGCCAGACATGGAATCCCATAAATTGTTGTCTGATAAAGGTCTGTAGTTCAGTGGACAAGACTTTAAACAATTTGCAGGGATTATGGATTTCGACATTCAACATTCAGTCACGGTTATTTGTAATCAGATGGTCCAGTGGGAAAGGGAATTAAGCCTCCCAAGCAGAGCCTGGCCTGAGGCTCTGTTGAACTTGAGAACAGCCCCTTCCAAACCTGGGCCATCCTCCACAAGAGCCTGACAGCCTCAGCTATTCAAACCACCCAAGGAAGGTGAAGCTGATCTAGATGTCTGTGAGGATGAGGCACAAATCATCTCACAGCATCAAAGATCCAAAACCTGGGATGTGCAATTTGTTGCATGCATGATGCTGTTCAGGGACAAAGGAGATGGGGATTTTATGGCAGTTGCTCATGTTTCCCATAAAATTCAAAGCTCACACAGGGAGACTCAGGAGGAAGCAAGGAGTAATTGCAACTTATTTCCCAGGGAAACAGGGACCTGAACTGGAAAAGGATACAACAAAACCACTGCAGGAGCAAAAAGAAGCAATAGGGAAATGCTCCTTGGGGCATAAGCCCAAATACCCAGAACTCCTGAAAGATTCAGTGAGCTCTGACACAACAGCCACCATCACCATGCTCCCTGCAGCACACACAGTGGAAAATTTTCTGGCATGAAAAGGGAGGGCTGGGTAATCCAACACTGGTACCTAATGCTGCTGAGTGGGAGCTGATCCCAGTCAAGGTGCCCCAGGCAATGCCACCTCTCTGCAAGAGAGATGCTCAGCCTCCCTGGGGCACCTCTTTTCCAGGTCATGTCCAAAACTCTGAGGAAAAATGTCATGGAACTGTCCATTTTTTCTCATGCTTCATTTGGTTTAACCTAGGCTGGGTCTTGTGGACCTAGTGGCTCCACCAAGGGAGTGGTCATGGGAGAATGGGGACAAACCTCACCCTGGAGAAGCACAAACCCTTGGCAGCCATGCCTACTACTGAAATGAAATGTCATGAAATCACAGTTCCAGGCAGAAAGACCAGCTCTGGGGCTTAAGTTTTGAGTTCAGTTGTACTGAACCTCTACTAACAGTCATAACTGGGGATTGCAGATCACTGCCAGGAACATGTGCAAAGAACACAGTAAAATCCACATGTGTCAAGGTTTGGAATCCTGTCATCATGGAACATTTCATGAAGGAATGCATTTAATGGGATGAAATAGTAGAAAAGGAATATAAGCAGGTGCTACTTTCAGACAGGTCTCTGCACACATTGACAGGAATAAGCAAAATACAGATGAAAAGATGGACCTGAATGTGGAGGTGCACATAGAAACAAGGACTCTAATCTAACCACCTTAGACAATCTTTGCCTTGGTCTTGCACTGTCCTGGAGCTGTAGTAAAGAACAGCAAAACATAGCCTTGAATATCTTGGATGTCAGCTGAACACCAAGGTTATATTCAGTTCTTTCTAAAATTTCCACAGGATCATTCTTTTCCCCCTCTTTCTGTGGAGAGTACTGAAAACCACTTAAAAGACTGTGTGCAATAAGGCCAGAGCTTTCCAAGAGAACTGAGTGCTGGCAAAACAGCCCAGGCTGAGAGCAGAGGGAATTGCTCTGGTCCATTTAGTAAGAGTAGAAGAGCACCACATCAGTAGTACAAACAGCCCTGCATCCCACTGCCAGGAATCTCTGCTGGCCAAGGAAGGAAAAGAAAGAGAGGTTCAAAAGAAGCCATCCACATGCTTACACTCCATGCTTTTGCAATATTTGGTTCAAGATACTTTAATCATTTTCATGAATTAGAAAACCTAGTACTCAGAGGCTGATCTTCCTTTTCTTCTTGGGGACTTGTTTCCTTGAAAACAAAGGGACCCATTGTCTTCAGAGAGACTCTCTGAGCTTCCAGAGAGCTCTGCAAATGAGGAATTCCACAGAAGTCCACAGGTTAAAAGCCCAAAAGAGATTGCAAGTCAATGAAAATTAATAAATCTCGGCTAGTATGTGTCTTCATTTTCATCAGTCTTCTGATTTAAGTAAAGTCAAAGTTCAGGTTTTTGTTCCTCAGGGTAAACTCGAAACACCAGGAGTTACAGCAAGTAGCCTCAAATTCACATGGAAGGGGAGCTTCTGTTTTTGCACTGCATGATAGCAAGAGCAAAGCAAGGGTTAAACAAAAGACACTCCCTTTTTTCCAATGGCAAAGGCATCTCACTCAATTTCTGCTGTGCAGATTACAATGTATACACATTGGAATCCTCTGATGTGAGACCTGGTCCTGTTCACTAGGACAGCTCAGATTTGGGTCATGGCAGGGGGTCAAATAAAACAATAAGAAATTAAAGTATATCCTGAGAAAGAAAAACTGTATCCTTTTATTATTTGATAACAAAATTAACCTAGTAAAAGAGATGCCTGGAACTACTCTTGACAGCTACCAACAACACCTACAACAGCTACCACAGAGCATTTTGAAATGGGATATAGTGACATATATTTTACTGATGGGCTCCTGAGGCAAAAAAAAAGGCAAGAAGTGACAGTCCACACACTCACCCTGGAGAGCAACTGAATCTGGGGGCTTTGCAGGTGTAAAACCACCACAGAAGATTGACACATCCTCCTCAACTTACCAGAGCTCCATGGAAGCTTTCTGGAGCAAAACTGACACCTGTGTAATTTCTACAGCATCTGTGCTGGGGATGAGACTGTGTCAGTGTAAAATTAGTACAAGAGATAGGAGTCAAGCCTTGTAGGTAAAAGCCTTGAAATTCTTGTCTCTGATCCACCTGTCAGCATGAAAAACAAAATGGTCAACAAGCATGAAATTCAGCTTTTTAACTACTTTTGGCTAAACAATAGAATTTATAATAAGGAATTCTAGAACTATTAAATGATTAATGTAGGACTTCCAAGAAGTCACGCAGATGGTGCCGCTTGAGGATTTTTTAATTCCACTTGAGATTTTCACTGGGACTTTAAGTTTTCCTGACAAATGACTCAAACTTTCAGGAAATAATTCCATTATCTAGAAATGGCACTAAGGAGAAGTGCACATCTCTCAGCCATCTGCATGTTTGGACATGGGTGACCTTAGTCCTGCCTGGATCAGTGCTGGTCCCCAAGGGAGGACACCCAGGAGCTTTCACATCCCTGGTGCTTCCAGCCATTGCCCATCTTCTTGCACGACTCTTCCTGCTTGGGGCCTGCAGTCAGCCTGGAACAAACACAGAGCTCATTTCCAAACTGGCTCCAGTGCCTGACTTCCTCATTGGTGCCATAACAGCAAGGCATTCCTCACGGAGTGCTATTCTTCTTTTTGTTTTTTTAACATTATTAATTGTCCCCATTGACAGTTCTAAACGGTTGGTTGGTTTTTTTCCCCCCTGATAAGACAAACACATTTGAATCAAACAAGCCTTGACAAATGCAGGAGATACACATTGCACTGAAATAATGAGGGAGCTCTTTAATACAACACCACAATATGTATGGGCAAGTTGTTGCACTGGAGCAGTATGAGCTTGTCAGATCACAGTGAAAGAGTATTCATTGAAAGAATAGGTACAAGGAAGAACAGCAGAAAGTATTCTGCTGTACAAACATGCAGCTAAGCAAAACCTTTGGAAAAAAAATAGGACACATGCAGCATTGAATCATTTCTGTACAAAACTGCCTGATGTCAATAAAATCACCAACAATAAATAGAAATATTTCCCTGACAAAGACAAAAGCACAAATTAAGTCTCAAATTTAGTCAGGTCCAGATACATAAAACAGAAAAATAAGAGCTGTCAATAGATTTGCAAACTATAAAGCTGAAATAAGCAAACAGAAAAGTGACAGCACGATGGTTGTTAAAATACACAGGCTTACAGCACATTCAGATAGATATGTACAAAGTTACACTTCCCAAACCACCCACAATTGACTTGTCTGTATTCCTAATAATGATAATTTGCTAAAATCAGGAAAAGGAAAGCATGACAGCCATCCTTCCCACCCCTGTTTGCCTGTGTGTTCATAACACAGGCAACAGCCTTCCCAAAGCACAGGGCAGCGTGACTCACACTGTCAATATAACTCCCAACTCCATCATTAAAAGGAGGTGCCACTTTCATGCTATCCAAAGCATATTTTGAAGGGCAAATGCTCTGTGGCCTGACAGCAGACCTGCGTGCAGTACCAGGCAGTGTGTGCTGAGCTGTGTCCGTGGAGCTGAGCAGTTCTGCTGGCTGTGACAGGAGGGTGAGATGCTGTGAGCCTCCTCTCCACACCATGCAGGAGCAAGCCAAGGAGCTGTGCGTGCCTGGTGTCCCTGGCACTGCCCTCTCCCTGTGTGACAGTGACAGCAGGTGCTGCACAGCCCTTGGTGGGTGATTGGGCATGAAGAGGCGTGCAGGGAGCTCCTGCCCTCGCTGGAGGGGTTAAGCACTGGAAAGCTGTGAGATGGGGCTTTCCCAGGGCACTCCTTGTCTGTGAAATGCAAGGAGCAGTGTCATCACCACCAGAATGAGAGGTGGTGGCTCTGATGGAGGGGATGTTGGCTGCTCCACCTCAAAGGAGCTCTGTGTTTGTAACCACCCCCTGCAAGAGGAGGTCCTGGCAGAAGGAATGGATCCTGCCTGAGGCAGCTCCTCTCCAGCACAGTGACCACAGGCATCAGCCATCACTAAGCTCATACAAGTGTTGGTTTGCACTGAGTCCTCCAGGCTGGTTTGATTGGACCAGAGGGCTCCAACCTGCTCTGATCCTGCTGGGTTTGTGCCTCCAGGAGGAAGGTCATGCCCTGCCACTGTGACCGGGGTGATTCTGAATGCGACCTGGCTGCTGCAGCTCTGAGCCAGGGCTCAGTCTGCCCTCCCAGCCCAGCTCCCCACTGCCTTCATGTAAGACACAAGAACCTGACCTCCAGAGACACTTTCTGGAGGACAGAGATCATCATCCACAGGCTACACAAGCTGTGACCTTGCCCTTGGGCATTTGCCTGCTCTAGCATGTCATGTCTCTCCTGTCACTGATACAGTGCATCTGGATCCTCCTCACATGCTGAAGAAGGAGGAAAGCAAAAACCCCACTGTTGAGACCTCCAGTCCAGCATTGGCACAGCAGTCCTGGAGAGAAAGGGCTTGCATGGAGCCAGCTGCCCCACTGACAGCACCCAGGGCTCCCAATCACCTGCTTGCTCTTGCTTTTGTCGTTGCTGCAGGCACTGCTGGTCAGGGGAAGATGATAACTGCAACCCAACACAGAAATAATTAACTGTGGGACACCGAGGGGAACATGCCACGATGATCAAGAGCCTGCAGCCTGAGGCAGCGCAGCGTGTCAGGAGAAGGGAGCAGCATCCCTGCGAGAGCTGCCACTCAGCGCTCTCATTTGTAGCGGCCGGGCATCCCACACCGGCCCGCCCTCCGCCCGCTGTCAGGAAACAGCTCTGAGTGGGAATTTACACCGGGAGGCATTAACAGCCTGCCCTGGGCTGCCAGGAGGTGGTTCGGGTTTCACGGCTGCCGGTGGATGGCGGGAGCCGAGCGCTGCAAAGGCGACACCGAGCTCGCAGCATCCGCAGGGTGCGGGAGGGCAGCGCTGCTGGGCTGAGCTTCTCCAGCTGCAGACACCCCGGGACCCCCCGGCCGCCAGCTTGGACATCGATAATCCCGCAAATAGCCACTGGATGAAACTTCTCTGGGTGAAAAAAGACTCGAGAAAATGAAATAGCATGATGGGGTCTCTGCAGGAGCTCAGCAAGGTCTGCTGCTAAGGAAGAAGCAGCTCCTGTCTGTCTGTCTTTTTCCTAGGAAGGAAAGGAGCTGAGAAAAGTTCAGGAAGAAGAAAGGCAAAGCAGGTCAGAAACATTGCTGGGTCCAAGAATAGGCAGGAGATGGGAAAGGAGCACCAATGACAGCCCAGCCAGGTCATGGGGACCAGCGTGTCTCCTGTACCCACAGGGACAGCTCTTCTGATGCAGCTCTGTGAGGGGCACTCCAAGCAGGGTCCCTCGGGGCAGAGCGCTGGCAGAGAACAGCCTGGAAGGAGGTTTGGAGGAAAGCAGAGGACCATGGTAAGGCAGCTGGGATAGAGAGTGAGGGCTGAGCTGTGAGGAGAGGAAAGCCAAATACATCTCAGTCAGGTGGAGGATAGCTAAGGGGACATGATAGGAGCCTAAAAGTATCTGGAGGTTGTAAACATCAAGGAGGGAGAGAAATTATCTGCAGTTGTATAGATGGTATATTTAAGAGTAATGGGAAGAGATTAGGAAAGGAAAGGTTTAGGTTAAATATCAGGAAATATTTCCCAATGATGAAATGTGTTAGGTTGCTGAATAATCCTTCCAGGGAAGACATGGGAGCACAGCAGTTTAGAGGGTTATGACTACCCATGACTAAAGCCTGGGCTATGTGCTGTCAGGCATAATGGACAATGTAATTTTTGTCTCTGGCCTCCAAGGTTATTTCCTTTCCATCTCTACAGGAGGAATATTTTATCAAGTAATACGTGCTTTGAACGTGATGCTCCTTTTGTCAGAGACAAAGAGGCTCCTAGTTCCCAGCCCTGCCAGGAGTGTCACAGCAGCCAGAGGATTAGGGATGCACCCTGCTCTGCTGGTCACACCTCTTGCCTCCAGGGCACACACACTTCTCCCAAATTCCAATCAAAACAAATACAACCTGCACTTTACCAAAAAAATGTGGATGTGGTTTCTTTTGCATTGATTTTCAGTTTGCAGTTCGATAACATGGAAATGTACAAAAGTAAAACACATTACCCAAACGAAGTGCTGGAAAATAGGGAATGGAAGCATTGCAAGTTTGCAGCAAATTTTCTTGTTCTGCCTTATTTGTCATGAGACAGATCTGGACTGACAGCATCAAACTACTCCTTCAGTCAAATCTAGGAATTTCTTGTACCCCACAAAATCTGTACCTGTCCAGAAAACAGGATTTCCAGTCATTTTCATGGGAGGGTTTGCATTCACACCTTAATGAGAAAGGGTCAGTCATCCAGACAAGAGGAAGGCAGCACAGAAAAGCCATCCATGGAGATCTGACTCACTGCATTTACAGTTGTAATTAGGGGGCTGGAAATGCTCAGCAGCAGCACTCAGTGACAGAACTAGAACAATATCACCTTTCATAGCTCTTGAGAAAAGCATCAGGTACAATTCCTCAGCCTCAGCAGAGCCAGTGGGGTGACAGGGCTGGGACAGAGAATGAAGGGACAGAGACACACATTTTCTGAGGACAGGTGTTCTGAACATGTTTCTCCTGTTTATTTACAGTGGACAGCAGGAAAGCAGCACAGGTCTGGGCTCCAGCATTAAATGGAGATCCTAGATGCTGAGCATCAGTGATGAGGCAGGCAGGGAGAAGTGGGATTTCTGAGTTTTTTAGAGCCCCAAGGCTGGGACACCGTGGGAGGAGGAGGACTAGGGAGCTATAATAAATAAACACTCTTTAACACTGGATCTCAGTGATAATAATCCATCAAATCCTAAAGGTTTGCCCTGAGCAACTACCCAGTTTATGTACAGTGGGTGACTTCTTTTGTACAAAATCTTTCATGCATCCTTATTTCCCATATACTGTTTCACCTCATGTTATACCTTGTAATCTTGGCTTGTAATGCAGTTCAGAGTTATTATACCTCACATAAGGGTTGAAGTTTAAAGAAACCAAACCACAGCTGAGCTCAGCCACACCGTAGCACTGGGAGGAGCTCTCAGAAATGCTGAATGAACCCACGGAATGCTTTTCCCACCTGCAGACTTTAACACCAGCAATTTCCACATGAGTGAGCCGTGACCAAGGACCCCAGCACACCACAAGAAGCAAGAACAGAAACAACTGGAGGTTTGTCCTGGCAGAGTGTTGGTACAGCCAAGGCCAAAAGACAGCAGCAGCTCTGGGGGCACTGCTGATCAAGGCAATGAGGCTCTGGTGAAGAAGCATACCTAATATTTCATAGTGTTTTAAAACTAATGAAGCTGTAACAGTGTGAAACCAAAGGGTTTGGCTGGCCAGGAGGGGCAGGATTGGAGGGTGCAGTACACAGCTGGTGCCTGCACCCCAGCCCACATCCACCCCTCATCCCCCATCCCACTGCAGCCTGCAGCAGCTTCTGCCACTATCAGATGTGAGTCAC
The DNA here is from genome assembly GCA_024865655.1 of Emberiza elegans. Classification (NCBI taxonomy): domain Eukaryota; kingdom Metazoa; phylum Chordata; class Aves; order Passeriformes; family Fringillidae; genus Emberiza; species Emberiza elegans. The sequence goes on from JALJVW010000797.1 coordinate 1,418,606, forward strand.
TGCCAGAGGCACCATGCCAGACCTGATGAACCAGAGGTCTTATCCGGTCTGGAGGATCTGAACTTCCAGTGTTTACTTAAGAATGAAGAGGAATAAACTCTGGTTTTTAAAGCTAAACATCTAAATGTACTCACTAATCTGAAGAGGTACAGTAAGCAACTGTACAAACACACCTTAAATGCTTCTTGGCAATTTTTGCAGTTCATCCAGAAAGATGTGTCATGTTTCAAAACATGAAAATCTTCCCCAAGTGCACAGGGAAGTGTTCTGCTTTTCTCTTTTGCAGGTACCAAAAAGGTGAAGCAAGAAAATCTGCAGCCAGGTACACCTTCACACAAAATGAGTAACACAGAGGCAAAAACACCTCTGCAAACAGAGCATGCAGGTGGATTTTCTTTGCAGGTTGGGGGAAACAAGGCAATTAAAGTACTTGACACCCTCATCTGTGGTGCTTGATTTTATGACCAGAAGCCTAAGCCTATACTTCTCCCTAATAGCCACATGTGATGCTTTTTAAAAAATATTTCACTCCAGCCACAGCATTGAAATATCATTCAAATACATTCTGATCATTCAAATACATTCTGAAAGTTTTTGGATTTTTTATTTTTTCCCTGAAAACATGGCCAGTTACTGAATTTAATGTTTTGTAGAGCAAAACCACAAGGTTTCATTCAGTCCTCATCTATAATTGTGGTAGACACTAAAAAATCCCTCGAGAGCTCCAGCACACACAGAGCCAGACCAGATCTTCCAAGTTCCTTCCACACACAAATCCTCCTGAATAACAAATATTAATATATAGTAAATAATAATTGCAATACTTAGCACTTCCCACCCATAGATCTCACAGTAATTCACTGAGCTGGATGAATGCCTTTAATTCTCTTGCTGCCAGACAAACAAGGACTTCTCTTCTGCAAACATTTTCCATGCAGGTGTTTCACTTAAACCTTACACCTAGTTTTGGTGATTATGCTGTGGTCAGCCTGGGAGAGCTCCAGGTTAGTCTTCTTCCATAAATGTTCCCCTCAGGAGAGCAAAAATACTAAATGTTTTTTTAACCTACAGACATGGATGATTCATCTGCTTTCTAAGCAGCAAATATTTGCACCCAAGCTTGAAATCAGATGGGCTTTAAGGTCCCTTCTAACCCAAACCATTCTATGATTCCATGATTCTGTGATCTTTGGCAACATGGTGTTCTCTGGAGCATGAGGACAGGCAGGATGGGATGGCAGGAGTAGCACCATGAGTTCTTTGAGGAAGCTCCTGAGATGAAAAGCTTTTGGGTGTAACAAGATCCAACAGGTCTTTTCATGTGCAACTACCAAATCCACCTTGAGCATCCTCACCTCAGTGCCTTGTTCTGTGGTAAAATAAAATGAAGACATAAAAAATGATGGTTTTTCACATCAACTCCACTGGACACTCTCAGGCTGCTTCTGGAAGTCATCTGTCCTTTCTGCTCACACAATTTAGGAGACTTTGATGATAGGTTTGGCAATTAAAAATCATCTAAATACAGCTACATATGCTAGGTCCATGAATAATGAGATGCATATTTAGAAATTAGCGCAGAGTTGGTTGCATCCTCCCTGGAACCATACAGAAAGTGCAAATTCCCTCAGAAACGCTGCCTCTAGTGCAAGTCCAGCCTGTGTTTAACCCTATGTGCAGACAGGGGTGGTGGGATGTGCTGGTACTGAGCACAGCCAGGGCCAGCAGTGGGAGCAGCAGGGGACCCCCCTGGCCCTGCCCCCTGGGTGACAGCTCAGGGCTAACGCAGGGCAGCCTCTCCCAAAATGAGAACACTCAACAGCTCAATCCATCCCTGCAATTAGGAGGCAATAACTCTTGGGGGGGGAGAAAATGTAACAAAATATTAAGCCATCAGTTTTCATTTGTGTGAAGCCCTGTGTTTGCTGCCAGAGAGCTCTATCCCATATATAGCTCCTGCCAAATAATGTGCATTTACCTCATTTCCACCCCCAAGCCAGCATAGTCACCTATAAAGATTAATGTCTTGGACCTGTGCACAGACTGGAGATGAGTTTCAGATGGATCATCAGGCACTTAAATAGTTTTAGAATGGCCTTGGAAGTCATTAATCTTAATAGATACAGCAATAATAATATAAGACAGAGAAGGTCCCATGGGGCAGGGAGGAGGTGGTCCTGGCTCTAAGAAAGTCTTGTTCCACTATTTAACTTCAGGAATCAAGACTGGCTGGGCCAAAGTCCCCTCTCCTTTCTCTCACCTTGGCCCAAAGCCAACCTCTGGGGAAGAAGGAGGAATAAAATACATACCCAGTGACAGATACGTGTACTGCACATCTCTGTCCTCAGTATCTGTTCAGGAATGAGCACAAATTTACCTGTGAGTACAAGCTCAGTCCCTGTTACAACCAAAGCTAAATGAATCTCAACTAAAGGTATTCTTGAGTATCTATATTGTACCTATATGTTCGGGTTTTTTTTTCCTGACAAGGTCTAAGAAGATGGTTTGAGTAGATGCCAGGGTTTAATACAGGGCACATTCAGATCCAGTGTGGCATTCAGACAGTGAATGAGCTGAGACACTTCTGTGCTGTCAAAGCATATGTGAATAATACCAAGCACAACACAGTATTTGGAGTCAGAGGTAACAACTACCTTGTGAGAGGACAGGAAGTATCTGGGTTAATTTGAAGGTATATGGACCATTTATCACCTTCCCCAAAAATCATAATGCATGGAACAGACTGCAGTAGAGATATTTGGATCGATGTCTAGACCTTAAATAACTTTTCCTTAATGCCCAAATCCTTAAGACTCTGTTCTTTGGCTGTCAGTCCTCTGACAGATCTCAAGAACATCATTAAATGTGTTGTGATTTCACTGGTGAGTAAACAACTGACCACAAGCTGCAGAATCAAAAAATCCTGCAAGTGCAAAGATGAGCAATACATCAATATTTCATTGATGGAGATCTACTCCCATTAGCATCTACACTGTATAAGGAAACATCTCCAAATGTCATCCTGAAGAATAACAAGCAGTTTTATTGGAGTAAATGTGGCCTTTCCAGTTGTCACAAACAGGGCTATAATTATTTTTTAAGAGAATTAAGCTAAGTATTACCACTCTCTACAAAACATTGTTTGTTTGTTTCTGTTTGTTGTGGGTGATCCTTGGTTTGCAGCTTGTTAGCAGCATGTCACCAGGGAATAAACACAACCACACACACAAAAGAAACTTCTTTCCCAACATCTTTCAAGGCTCTGGCTGACGAACACAATTGCTGCAGTTTGGGGTTTTTTGTTGGTGCATAGCTGTCACTATTAGTACTTTGGGATGCATTTATATCACGTGTGTTTATTACTCAAAGATGGCAATGATGATAAATTTAGTGATTTTAAAGGAGTGAAGGGATTTCCTTGCCACAACAAGTGTTTTCTCTGTTTCCATCTAACCACAAGGCAGAGATGCCTCATTCTTTCCACAAAGGATTTGGGTCTAGCTTTATTGATCCAGTGCAGCTGCAAGAGCCTTTCATAAGCATGATCAAAATGCCAATAAACTCTGCTCTTGTATAGCTTCTCCTAGTTGTCCAACATCTTTTCTTGCCTTAACCTGCCCATGTCCCAGCAGGAGGTCAGCGTAGTTGGTTGCAAGCACATAAACCTCATACAACGTGCTGGAATCACACCAGGAGACTGGGCAGGGCTGGAAAAAGGACTTCTCTCGGTGCTCATGCTTCATTTTCCTTGCATAAACTCACAGATACATTTTTTCAGTGTCAGAGCTGCTCTGCTTTTCCTTCATGATGGACAGGTTTTCCATCAGGGATGTCAGGCTGTGGATGCGGTTAGGGGGAAAGAGGGACAGCACTGGGTCTCATCCCACTGCTCTTCCCATAAATCTGAGATGTAGGCTTCTTTCAGTGGGGAATAAGAGTGAAGCAGGGAGGAGACTGAAGTTCTGGAAATATTGCCCTGAATGGATGATCTTACAGGCCTGACTCACACCAAGCTCCCAGCGGAGTGAATTGGAGGGCTGCTGGACTCATATATAGAGGGAAAATTTCATTATTGACTCCCTTCCCCCCATATGGTTAGGTCTGTCTTGGGAAGGACAATATTTTCCAAACAATTTGTCATTTCTTTTTCTGAGCTCTCCTTTCCATTTGGCTCCAAAACAAATGTGCGTGCGCAGAAAGAAGCTCATTCTTTTAGTTTGCCTCTTCTGGGAAGCTTAGAAATGTTACAATCCAGTCATGTTCCAAACATCCCAGTTTCTCCCAGAGAAGCAATGTGGCCTTTTAGACACTATTCCAAGGATGGACTAACAGGGAAGGCTGCAAATAAAGGAATGGGTGAGTTTGGAGAGTAATTTCTTCACTATATTTGGAAATATGGAGACGTTCTTTTAATGAGTGCTTGTGATGGTTTAAAAAGAAATCTCAAAGGGTTCTTCTCTTTATGTAGGAACAATCTGTGTCACCATCACACAGAACACCATCTTGGCTGTGGAAACAATACTTTTGGGAACTGTCTTGGCTTGGAGGTGATTTGATGCTGGTTTGGTTGGCATTGGGAAGGTCACCTGGTGGTGAGGTGCCCTTCTCTCCCAACCCCTGCAGCGCTGGAACTCCTCGCTGTCATTTCGGCTCAAGCTCTGGTGTGTTATTGACGCCTCTCAATTCATCTGATGTCTTCTCTGGGGGAGAAGCTTTGCAACGACATCTTTTATTCTGAAAGCTGAGAAAAGCAGACACTGAGACTAATTAATCCACCTCTGAATCAAGTGTGAAGGAAATAACACGATTTAGGCACCTGCTTATACTCACAGCTCCTATTTCCACCTTAGTTCACTCCTACATCTTGCCTCAAAGCTGCACTTGTTTCTCTAGTACCTGAAGCTTGCTGTTAGTGCTGTTAGTGTTCAGAAATGTCTCAGTCCAACTGACCTATGTGGCTGAGGAGCTCAGCCAGGCTTCCAACCTGTAGCACACATTCAGGGATGTGCAAGGATGTGTCTCCCAGACCAGGAGGGGTGGAATCTGGGTGGAATCTGCCCTTGCAGCCCAGAGGCCACAAGCCAGCCCCACTGCCCTGCTGGGTGGTCTCTGACCAGTTGTTTGCCTCTCCAGAGGTCTTTTGATCCCCTCTAATAGGGGCTTCACTCTGAACCTGTCCCTCCAGAAGGAGGCTCCTGGGCTGGGGGATATTCCAGCATCCATATCCAATCTTTAGGAGGAAGGATCTTGACAGCCACAGCCCAGGCTGCACATGGGCAGGATGCTCTCAGTATTTGCCCTATTCACCTGCTCACAGTCATGACTCAAATTACTTGAAAACCTTCACAGAGTCAGAATCACAGGCTGGGTGCAGCAGGAGGGGACCACTGCAGATCGTCTAGTCCAACATCCCTGAAGAATTTCTTCAGCACCCACCCACAGACCTGGGCAAAGCCTCTCCTGGGGCTGAGGGAGCTGTGCCCTGGTGCTGGCCCATCTGCAAGACTGGAAGGACACAGGGTGTCTCCCCAGCCTCTCAGACAGGCAGGCAGGGCAGCCTGGGAAGCTCCCCTCCATCCTCAACATGTAAACATCTGCTGGAGGAAGACTTTTCTCCTAAGAACACATCATTAAACATTGATTTAAAGACAATCATCTTCCCTCTTTTCAGTTTCACAGCACCTTTAAAACAGCTGTTAGGCTGCAGAGGAGATGATCAGCTGAACAGGAAACACATTGTTAGCTCCCAGCATTAAAACAGTAGAATGCATTAATTTATGAGCTCCTACTCCCTCTCCAAAAGTTTTATTATGTTAATATCACCTTGATGTGCTGGTAGGCCCCAGTGCCAAAGCCTCTTTCACACAGTATGTGCCATCCTAAATTACAGGCTGGTGCCTCCTGGAACTGCCTTTGGAAAACTGGAGTAAACCAGTAAGCACTGAAGTTAATATTATCTTACAGACTAACAACCAGCTAATGCTCGACATGTGAATCCCATTTACTTCTTCTCTCTATAACAAATGGCAAATGTGGGACTGGACTGTTGCTGATTTTATGCTATTTATCTTTCTGATCCATTCCATATTCATTGTCCTTAGTTTTCAGCTACAGTTATAGCCTGTGTGTGCACGAGTGTGTGACCTCTACTTGGGAAAGCCCTAGGCACACCCCTGCTGTCGTGTTTGCTCGGTCACTGCACGACTTTTGTGTTTTTCTCTGGAGAGGGAAACTTCCAGGGGGTTAGGTATGAGAACGCCTAATCTTCCAGGGAATTAGGTATGAGAAGTGCAGTGTCTGGAACTCCTGAAGCATCCCTGGAAAATTAAAGCAGACCAAGGGCCTGGGAATGAGCAGTGAGCTCAGTGTGCCGATATGACCCAGGCAAGCGTCCCCTGGAGCCCTGCATCCTCCAGCCCGGGCAGCCCTGGCTGCTGCCCGCAGCCTTCCCCAGGTGCTCAGCGCCGTGCTCCCAGTCCCACACCGAGGTCCTCAAACAAGACCGTATTTCAGGGGGTGGAAAAACAAGTAAAAAAAGAGGCCATTCCTTGTACCTGTCCCCTCGGACAAAAGCCCCAGCCGGGAGGAAATGAAGAGGGCAGGGGCCGTGCAGCCAGGAGCACGAAGCCGCCCCCCGAGCAAGGCTCGGCCGGGCGGGAGTCGCCGGAGCGGGGGGCCGGGCTCGGGGATGCCTCGGGCGGCAGGACGGAGGTGCGGGGCGGCCGGCGCGCCGGGCTCCCGGTGCGGGCGGCGCTGGCCCCGGCCCTCCCCCGTCTGCGGCACCCTGGGACGGGGCTGACGTCAGGAGGAGACGGGGAAATCTCCCAAGAAAACCCTGGAGCGGCGGCCGGGGCTCGCACAGCGCCCGCCGGGCCCGGCACCCCGCTGCCGCCGCCGAGCGCACCGCCCGGTGAGTTCCCCACGCGCGTCCCCGCCGTGCCCGGCCCGCCCCACGCGTGCATCCCGCTCCGGCCCGCCCCACGCGTGCATCCCGCCCGTCCCTCCCGGCCGGCCGGTGTCCCGGCCCGCCCCACGCGTGCATCCCGCTCCCGGCCCGCCCCACGCGTGTCCCGCCCGTCCCTCCCGGCCGGCCGGTGTCCCGGCCCGCCCCACGCGTGCATCCCATCCGGCCCCACGCTTGGCCTGCCCCTCCCGGCCGGCCGGTGTCCCGGCCCGCCCCACGCGTGCATCCCGCTCCCGGCCCGCCCCATGCCGCGAGTGCCGTGCCCGTCCCACGAAGCCGTCCTGCCCCCAGCCCCGCTCGCCTCCTCGGGGCTCTCCGCGGGGCCGCGGCCGGGGCTGCGGAGCGTTCCGAGGGTGCGGAGCGTTCCGGGGCTCCGAGACAAAGCCGAGCCGAGCCGTGCGGGGCGTGCGGCGGCGCGGGGAGCGCCCCTGCCCGCGGCCTCGCCTCGCCTCCCGCCCCGCGCTCCCCGCTCCGCTCTCCGCGCAGTCCTTGACATCTTTATACCGTGTATAAATTCTTTCGGGGCCTCTGCGCTTCGTCAGCTCTGACAAATGCGCTGGGAAAGGCAATTCCAGAGGGGTTACCTCATTTTTTTTTTTTTTATGTGTATGTATATATATTTTTTTTTTTCAAACGCACCGTAACGTTTCCAGCCCCTAGCGCTGCTGCTCGGGACGCTCCGCGGCTCGTCCCGGTGCGCTCGGCGGGGAGGCCGGTGGAGGCAGCGCCGGTGCTGCAGCGGTGCCCGGAGCCTCGGGCGGCCCCGGCGGGGCTGAGGCTTCCCGGAACGAGCCGGGGGTGCGGGTGATGCGGCCGGGGCTGCGCGGTGCCTCGGCGGGGCTGCGCTGCCGCGGTGAGGATACAGCTGCTGCCGGGATGCGCAGGGCGGGCGGGCGGAGAGACCCAGGGCCGTCGATGAATTTTCCTTTTCAGGAAAATAATATTCTACAGCCCCTGCGCTTTCGTCTTTTTAGTTTGGGTTGTTTTGGTTTAGTTTTATTTTAATTTTAAAAATAGGCACCATCTTTGGGAAGTACATGTGTCGCGGGTTCCACGCAGCTCCTGTGGTGGAGCAAAGTCCTGAAACGGGAGGAGAAATTATTTTATCCCTGCTTAAATGGAGGAGGGAATGCCCACCGACTTTATCTTTCGAGGATTTCTGTTTTAGTCTCGTGTTAAAAACTTTGTCACTAAGCGAGTTTTCTATTATTTCTATTATTTTCTATTATTTCGTCCCCTTTCCCCAAATTTTGCCAATCACACTGCAGACAAACACAAAGTCCCAGTCACGAATTGAGCATAAAATGATACGTAGTGCTTGAATTGAGAACCTAGATGTTGTTTGCTTTTTTAAATAACAATTTAAATATTTTTTTTTCCACTTAACAAACCGAAGTCCATGTTCTCCAGGTTATTCCCTGCGCCTGCTCCAGCCGCCTATATAAAAACTGACTTCCGAATATTTCCTGAGGTCTACTTCACTGGCAGAACTTCCCCAAAAATCCGTCATTTGCCTGAAATAAGAACAAAGTCCTTGGAAATCCCGCGCTGGAGCCGTGGCTGCATTTCCCTGGGAAAGTTTTAGACGAGTTAGAGGCGCCTGAGACTGAGGCAGATTTTTCCTACCGAAAGCCAGTGCCGAACAATAACCTGGTGGCTCTGCCACCTCTCCTTTCCTGTGCGTTTCATTGTTCATGCATGTGTTATTATGAAAATGTGTCTTTCCAAATATATATATCTATATTTATATAAATATCTCCTTCTTATCGGGCTTAGAGAAGGGAGCACGTTTCTCCCAGAAAATGACCGCAAATGAAACAATTCATTAATTCCCTCCCGTGATGAACCGCTAGGATATATATTGCTTCTAAATAACAAAAGGGGAGGAGAAAGCATTCTCTAGTAAAGCGGAATGCCTTCGTTAGACCGCCTCCTAAACGTGCTAATAAAACTAATTCGTTTTATTTGCCCCGAACTTTTATATCTAACCCGGCGCGCTGATTAGCACAGCCCTCTGGAAGGCGGCGTGTTCCTATCTCTCCCGAGATGTGCCCGTTAAGATACGGCCGTTCCCACAATGAAACTGGAAGGAAAAGTGTCCCGTGCCTTTTTATCTCGGCGGTGTTTGCTCCTGGGCCGGTGGAGACGAGCGGAGCAGCGCGGTGCTGCCGAGCAGCGGGGCGAGATCAGCCGTTTGGGGGGAAATGAGAAAAGAAATCAGAAGAAAAAATTGGAAGGAGGGAGAAAAAAAAAAAAATTATGGGGAGGGTCGAGGAGCAGAAGGAAAGAAAATAAGAGGAAAGTTTAAAAGGAAAAAAAAGTATAAAAGGAAGGAAAATAAAATAATATAGAAGATAAGCTGAATGTGCTCAAAGGTTAATTATTTCTCTGATTTTGCATTTTAAGGCAGGAAATGTGTAGGTCTTGCAGAGATTCGCTGCTGTTCTAAGCACATTAAAGAGTCCAGCGCATTATTAGAATATTTCAGTCCTTCAGGAAATGTCCTCTTGAATGGAAATGTGTTTCCCCCATCCAAATGCTGGAGTAAATAAGAGGTTGCTCGCCCAAAACAAGGTGGGGGAAACCCACAAGGAAACCTAATGTCGTTCACTCTAAATGTAGCCTCTTTTTTCTCCTGAAGAAGAGTCTTCAACAAATGCCAACAGAGTGCTCGGGCCTCTGATTATCCTGTTTCAGAGGCATCTTTTTGAGCCCACAAAAGAGCCACATTCCGGGATCTAAAGATGGACAGGGTAATATGAGCAGACTTCCTAGCAAACTCCGGTGCCCCTTCCTCCGTCAATTAATCAGAAAAGCATGTTCGCTCTGCCCAGAGAGGGAATTGTGTGGCTATATTGTGATTTTCCCCCCACATAGGGAAAAAACCCGTGTTCTTGAGCTGTCCATCCTCCGACGCTGTCATTGCAGTGCACTGACACTCTCCCACTCACATCAGGTTTATCAGAGACAAATCCAAACCTCTGCTATCAGCAAATTCGTAATTTCTTGGAGCAGAATTCAGTGCCTGTGGTCTGACGGATACGAGGAGGGCTGGAAGGCAGCTGCTGGCAAGGCTGAGACTGTGCCGCCAGGGTTTTGGGGTTAAAAGAAGTTGTCCCACGTTGGACAACTACGAAATGGTTTTATTTTCGGGGTGCTGGTAGAATGACGGCCGAAGTGAACCAGCACCATCCCACTCCACCCCCGGCCGCCTCCGGCTGCAGAAACCCGAATAAAAAAAAACGTTTCTCCAGACGTCAGTCGTTGCATTTCAAGAAAGCCTTGGGGTATCATTTGTATCTGTCAGAAAACATTAAGCCTTCAACTTTTTCATCCCGAGTTTTTCCAAGCGCGGCCGCTGGCCGCCGCGCCCGGGGGGAGCCCCGGAGCGGGATGCGGCTGGCGGGGCGGGGAGGCAGCCCCGGCTATCCCAGGTGCCCCGGGAGGTGTCCAGGACCAGACACCTCCTTGTGTGACTCCCCCATGGTGTTTCAGCGGCGGGGACAGCCGAGGCGGTGGGGCAGGAGGGGAGCGGGCTGGGGCAGGGAGGCAGCGGGAGGCCGGGGGGCCGAGAGCGGCCGCTGGAAACCCTCCCGCAGAGCATCCGCGGCGCGGAGGGGCCCTGCGCTCCCGCGGAAGGCGGAGGTTTGGCCGACATATGCAGGGACGAAGGCTACGCGTCCAAAAGGGGCTGTTTTCGTTTTGCTCTACTTCTTAGGAAAATTGCTGTCCTGGCTGCGCAGAGGAGGACAGGCCGGCCGGGAGCCAGCGTAATTTTCCACCTTCCCCTCCTGAGCGATTTAACACGCACTTCGGGCTGGGTTTCTTCCCTCTCTCTGCTTCCCACTCCACCCGGCCCGTGGGGGACCCGGCTCTAGCTCCGGCAGAGGTCGAGGGGTTCTGGGGCTCCTTTCGCCGTTTTGGGGGTTTGCTTCCTTTTCCCTTCAGGTCGCGCGGGGAGAGCAGAGCTTTGCCCTGCGCGGGGGCGGATCTCCACCTTGTGCTTAAAGATCGCGCTTTTCATTTGGGGTGATGCTGTTTTGAGGCAGCACACCCCTGGAACACTTCCCCGACGGACACCAGCCCCACGGTACAGTGCAACAACAGCCCCCGACCCCGCAGTGCGCTCCGTGCTCCGCGGGGCACCGCGCAGCCCTGCGCGCACCCGAGCGAGCGCGCACCGCCGGACCCTGCTGCTCCCACACGCGTGGGCACCCCTTGATCAGAGCCGCTCATCAGCAAAGCCTGCCCGTGCCCCCATTTGCATGGTTCCTTTATTAAAAGTTGTTTTCCTGCAGCAGGTCCGGTCTCCTGGGTTCAGCAAAGGGGGCGCCGAGGGAGGCAGTCTTGGTTTGGGCTTGGTTTGGCTGGGATTGCATTGTTTGGGTTTGGCTTGGTCTGGTTGCATTCGTTAGGGTTTGGTTTGGTTTGGTTTGGTTTGGTTTGGTTTGGTTTGGTTTGGTTTGGTTTGGTTTGGTTTTTGGTTTGGTTTGGTTTGGCTGAGTGGACTTGGGTTTGGTTGAGCTGGACTGGGTTTGGTTGGACTGAGTTTGTTTGAATTGGATTTGTTCGGACTGCGTTTGGCTGGGTTTGGTTGAACTGAATTTGGTTGGGTTTGCCTTGGGGGGCTTCTCCCTCCTCTCTTGCCTCACTGCAGCTCCGTTTCTCAGAAGGCTTCCCTCTCTTCTAGGGTAGAGGTGTGCTTGGGAGGACGTGTCTTCATTTTTGTAACAATTCCCAATAATTTATAGACTGAATCTGAGTCTATACAACGGTAATAAATCTGAAAAGGAAAAGCTGGCAGAGACTGAACTTCACCACCTGATATATGGCCCAGGTGGTTTGGCATTGGCGGCAACCACCGCAACCAGCCGGGGATGGGAGCGCTGGGGATGGGAGCGCCTCTCCGAAAGCAGGGACCCCCTCCAGACACCTGGGGGTGAAACGGCGCTGTCCCCTCGGGGTCAGTGGCAGTCCTGCTCTTGGACAAACGCGTCTGGTCTTCATGGGGCTGTCACTGGCGTGGCCAGCTGATTTGTTTCTAAGCGCCATCCTAATTCTGGGGTTATTTATAGCAGGAGGAAGTGGTGCGGTTTTATTTGCGGGTTTCCAGCGTTTTCCAGATCCCTGCCGCAGTCCCCAGCCTGGGGTGCCGGGAGCGCTCCGGCCACCCCCCGCGGAGCGTTCCCACGCGGAGCTGTCCCTCCACCGCAGTCCCCACCGGCGCTCCCGGGTCCTGCCGGGCCCTGCCCTCCCTCCGCCTCTGCCCGGCCCTTCCCACGCCCACGCAGGTCGCGGGTCCCCAGGGATGTCCCGGCGGGGTCTCTGCGGCCGAGCTGCTCCGGCTCCTCCTCCCCGCAGCCCCTCAGCCCCCAGGGGCGGCGGGACAAAGGGGCACCCGAGCCCGGAGCCCCCCTCCTGCCCGACCAGCGGGGCCGCTGGGCCGCTTCCAGGTCCCGGGGAGAGCAGCCGGCTCCAGGTGGGACATCAAGGTTTGCCTTGGGCCGTGGCCTGGCCGAAAGGTGTGACGTGAAGTCAGGGAGGCGAGGAATGACGTCACGCGAATGGAGCCGTGACGTAGCGCCCAGTGGAAGGAGCTGCCGGCGGAGAGATGTCCCGGCCATGCCGAAGCAGAGAGCCCTGGGACGGGAGGGAAGAGGAGAAAACGCAAACCTGGGGGTGACCGCTCTGGAGGCTCGCTCTGCTGTCGTGACATAAGTGTCGGGAATCACCGGGAGGATTTGGTTCTGTGCTGTAGGACTATGCCCGCTGCTCAGAGCACGGAGTGAGAGGATGCCCTTAAATCCACGAAAGGCATATGAGACACACAGAGAAGACAGATACATGGTATGGATTAGATTAAATAAATATAAAATTAGACTAGATAGATCTATGATATAAATATATTCTCCCACTGCCGACCCGTGCCCAGGTGTGCAGTGAATGCCCGCTCACACCACGGCCCGGGGTGGACGCTCATGGAGACGGCCAGGGGAGAACCGGGATCTGCTCCGGCTCCCGAGGGCCTGCCCGTTACTCTCTGTTTAAGGGCGGTGTCGGGGGATGTCTGCCCCGGTGACACCCCAGGAGGAACCGAGGGCTGCGGTCGCCTGGGAAGACAACCGGACCCGGCGTTACCGCGGTCGCTGCCTCGGCAGAATCACGCCGGTACCCGGGCAGAGCCCGTCTTTGCTCCCAGCCAGGAGAAATTGAACCTGGGACGAATATTTTAAAGCTAGGTTTTATAGAACAGAATAAAACCCGTAATTCGGCGCATTTTTTTTTTTTTAAGGAAAATTAAAAGGAACGAAAAAATGCTGCCTCCGGTTCGGAGGCTGCTGTGAGCAGTGGGTTTAAAATAGCCGGAGCGGAGCCAGGCTGTTGGCAGACTCGTGGAATCATAGAACCATCAAGGTTGAAAAAGACCCTTAAGGTCAACGCCTCCCTCCAGCACGGCCCGCTGGGCTCCGTCCCCCTTCCGCCGAGGGCGGGGGAGCCCCCGCAGGCCCATCCAGGAAATAAAGTGAAAAAAGGGGACGGTGAAGGGTCTCAGACACGGTGCACGTTTGCAGTATATTCACCTCCCTCCTCCTTGGGAGAAAGGCCGCTCCCACCTCTTGCTTCTCACGCTGGAGGAGGTCTCCATCCTTCCCGTGCCTCCTGCATCAGCTGAGCCCCTTGAGGCTCAGAGACCCTGGTAAATATTTGCATTTTAAACCACGTCCATCTTAAACAGCCCCGAGGTTGTCTGGTTCACCTCGGGTGCTCGAAATTCCCGGTCGTTTACAGACTCCTGGGCGAAGTTCAGCCGGGAGCGGCGAACAGGCAGAAGGACATCAAGATGTCACTAAAAAAAATCAACAAAAAGAAAGAAAGCTCTGGAGAGCTGACTCTGACCGCACCCATATGTGCATCCCCTGAACGGTGCTCAAGACCAGAGGTGAAGGGATTCGAAGCTTTGGGGTGCCCAGGCCTTGCGGGGTGCTGCCGGGGGTGTGGGGCGGGCCCGACTCCATCCCCTCGGCGAGGTCGGAAAAAGCCTGCGCGGCTGGAACACTGCTTCCCTCCACTTTTCCATAAAACAGTTCAAAAGTTCTCTCCGACATCTTTACTTGATTTGAAAGCAAAATAGTGTCAGGATAGATCAGCTAAAATGTGCCGAGAAAGTAGAGAGGAGAGAGGGTCCTTTTTCCCATGGCAGCCAGAGCCAGGGTCTTCCTCCCGTCTCCCTTCTCCCCTTTTCCCTCACCCCCGGTACCCGCGGTTCCCACCTTCCTTTCCCCGTGGGTTTTTCCACTTCGCCAGAACACCGAGGTGTTATCCAGGAGGGCTAAGGCCCTATCCCGGCCTGTGTGGGCCGCACCGGGGACGGGCCCTGCTCCACACGCTCCTGCCTCGGGACAGGGTGCACCGGGGACCGATGCAAGAGAGGGGTCTGCTGAGGAGGGGTGGGGGTCTGCCGAGGAGAGTGAGGGTCTGCCGAGGAGAGTGGGGGTCTCCCACCCCCCTCCCCGCCGGCTGCCCAGGCCCCTGGACTGGCACAATCGCAGAGACCCCTCCCGAGGGTCACCGCGAGTTCGGCTGCAGCAGGAAAATTATTTGCTATTAATCATGTGCTGAAAGATGATGTGACGGGAGAGATGGCACTACCGCAGCTCCCCGGGCTGCGCTCCCCCGGCCGCCAGACAGGGCCCGGGCAGCGTTCTTATAATCCCCGCAGCCTGGAAAATAATGTTAAAAAAGGTTCAAACCAGTTCCGACAGAGCCCACAGCCCAAGCACCCCTCCAGGAACATCTTCCCCGCGCGACTGAAACGTGGGGTGGGGTAGCGATGCTGAGGAGTGCGCGGGTGCGCATCCACTGCTGGCTGCGGAGCTTCCCCGGGTCGTGAGGCCCAGGCTGGAGGGGTGTGGGGATCCCCGTGGGGCTGCCGTGCTGCGCGGGGGCGCAACCTGCGCGCTGCCGGCCGGTAGGGGATTACGGAGGGGGGCGAACTGACGGGGCGCTGGGAGCGGGCGGGGGTCCCCAGAGGACTGTCCACCTTTCCTTTCATTTGTGAAATATTTTTAATACATCACCGAGTTTGGGGGAGGAGGCGGGTGAAGAGGAGCAGGAGGGGAGGCACTCCCGAAGGAGCCGCGGCCAGGCGGCGGGGGCCGGGCAGGGGCGGCGGGGGCCGCGGGTCTGGCCGCGGGCGCGCAAGGGGCGCGGATGGCGCGGAGTGCGGAGCTGGGTCCCGCGCGGCCGGGCTGGGCCAGCGCTAGATGGAGTGATGCATGAGCGAGACGGGGAGGTTTTAACCTTCAGGGGGAGGAGCCCCGTTTAACTACAGGCATTTGTTCTAGGGCAGGTCACTTTAATCTCTTTAGCTTTAAACTGTCCAACTCGCAACTCGCGTTTCTCTATAAGGGATCTTTACCACTTCCCTGCCTATGCGGCCGGAGCGCCTTGCCTCTCCCCAGCAGAGACAGCCGCCTTCCAGGCACTGCCCAGATTGCTTCCGACACCCTTAAAATAATACTGTTAGTAATAAGTGGATTTGCTTTTGGTTTTTGTTGATTTTTTTTTCTTCTTAAAAAAAAAAAAAAAAAAAGCTCCTTGTTCCTTTCTGTGTGGAATAAACACCTGCAAACTCCTCCAGGCAGCCCGGCGCCCCTGCCATGGATTCCTTTAAAGGTGGAATGAATTTGGAGAGACTGCCTGAGAGCTTGAGACCCCAACCCTCCCATGACATGGCTTCCAGCTTCCATTTGCAAAGATCCTCGGAACCCAGAGACCCGATCGACAACTCAGCCAGTGAATCCTCCGACACGGAGGTGCCAGGTAACCCTCCCCCTCCCCGCGCCCCCCGCGGCCCTGGCCCGCTCCCCCCGCGCTGCCTCCCCCTCCCCACCGCGCCTTCCCTCCGCGGGGCGCCCGGGGTGCCGAGCCTGCACCCCCCGCGTACCGGAGCCGATGGGAGGACGGGGCTGAGCGAGAGCGGCCGGTGATCGCGGCGGCTCCATCCCAAGCGAGCCCGGGGAACCGGAGCGGGGGGCAGGGGCCCTCCTGGAGCTGCCTCCCCCACCGTGCCCGGCGCTGACAGCCCGCCCGGGGGACACATGGCTCCATGGTCCCATCCCAGGAGCTGCTTTCTTTCATTTATTTTATTTATTTTTAAATAAAAATCTGTCGTTATTAATTGATGGGGTCGGGAGGAAGGGGGGGCTCTTCGGGGAGTGCGGTTTTGCCGGATGTTTCTGAAATAATGTCAGCTTTTGCCCGAGTTTATTTTCCAGCTCGGGTGGTGCAGAGATGGAAAAAGATCTCTCTGTCAGCGAAAAAAAAAAAAAATTAAAAAGAAAGAAAGGGCAGGCAGAGCCGGAGAGGCAGCGTGGGGCCAAGGCAGGCAGCGCGGGCGGCCGCGGAGGGGATGTGCGCGGCCGCGGAGAGGATTTGCGCGGGGGCCGAGCGCTTTCCCCGCAGGAAAAGGGAAGGATCCCCATGCCCTGACCACCGTGTGCGAGGGCTACAGGGAACTGAGAGAGCGAGGTCCCTCTCAGATTGCATTTAATTAAAACAACAACATTTTTAGAATGACAAGGGAAAGGTAGAAGACAGGAGCAAAAGCTTAAAGAAAGAGTGGGATATTCCTTCTCCAGCAAGACTCTTTCAGAGAGAGTTTATGTTTTATATAATTTTAGTTTTCTAATAGCTATTGTTGCTCTTGGGAATTTTAACCTAGAGAGTGGCTGTTGTAAGAGTGGGTCCCGAAGTGGCACTCGGTGATAAAGAGGGTTTGGGTTGTGCCTCCCGGCCTGATTCACAAACAAAGTTAGAGACCGGCGTCTGGAAGGGACTCTGAGATTAGAGGGGATTATTGGAGATTAGAGAGGGAGATTTGCTCCATTTTGCCCTACCCCTGTGTGTGACCCCTCGGTGCTGCCGGAGGGCCGAGGAGCTGCCTGCTTTTCTTCTCCGAGAACCCGCAAAATATCTTTAGATTTTATTTTTAACGGGGGGAAAAAAAAAAAAAGTTACACAAGCCGATTAGAGATGCCTTGCGTTATGATTTGGAATTGTATCACAGCCCTGCTCTGAGGCCGGATTTTTAGGGCGGACCGGGAGAGTTAAAGTCAGCGCTGGGCGAGGGGCCGGAGCCCATCGGGACCGCTGCCGCTTCCCGATCGGCCCCGCTCCCTCTCGGCCCGGTTTGTCCGAGCCATTCGCGGCCCAGAGCGGGAGGATTTGTTTTGGCGGGGATGATTTTTGTTTCTGTTTCGCCGCCGCCGCCGGGCCATGCGGCTGGGCCGGTCTGGGGACCAGGGGCCTGGGGCGATGGGGTCTGCGCTGAGAGGCCTTGGCTTCGCTGCAAACCCCGCAGAGACATCGGCCCCTTTGGGGGTCCGCAGAGCAGCTGAGGTTCGCTCGCACCTTCACCCCTTTCCTTGAGCAGGGCTCCCAGCAAGGTGCGATCCAAGGGTGACTTTGCAAGGACGAGCCCTCCCGGGCTCTGGATTCAGCACGCGATTATTTTTAGACTCCCGCTTTCCTCGCAGAGGTCGGGGCTGTAGAAATGCCCCCGGGCCCGCCGGGGGCGGGAGAAAATCATCCGAAAGGTGGTTAAAAACAAAACCAAAAACAACTCTTTAAAGGAGGAGGAAAAAAGCTCTAAAGGAGAAATCTCGCCGCGGTTTTTCCCTTGTGCTGCAGCAGGACCGAGGCCGGGGCTTGGCCGCTGCCCCCGGCCCTGCACGGCCCGGCCGCACCTTCCCCGCTCCTGCAGGGCCCAGCCCGGAGCACTTTGGTTCAGGGCCTCCAGACCCTCTCCGAGCGCTGCAGCCGGGACAAACCGGGCCCAAACCAGGCTGGGAGAGCCAGAGAGCCCGTTACGAAAGGGGAGAGGGTGTTCGCAAGGCCGGTATTGAATTCCTGCTCCCAGCCCGCGCAAATCCCGGTCGAGAAAACCCTCCTGGGTGGTTTCTTTTTTCTTTCCTTCTTCTGATATGATTTTTTGCCAAGGGCTTCGCTCAGCCCTGTGTTAAAATAAACACAAAAATCCTAAAAGATGAAGAATAAAATAATTATGAAAAGAGAATGAAGTGGGAGAGTGAAGAGGGGCCTTTTGCAATTAATTGCTCCTGGGTTTACCACTCTTGCCCTTCCAAAGTTTCCTATCGCCGCCGAGCACAACAAAGACAATGGAGCAAAGATCGCGCCTTGGTTTGGAGGGAGCGAGAAGGTGCCGTAGAAAGGCGGAGCGGCCGGTGATACGGGGACCCCGCTCCCCACGAATGCGGTCACCCGCTTTGAGCGGCTCTGGGGGTCCCTCCTGCTGCATCCCTAGGTGCCCTGGGCCCGGCAGGGCTCCCTGATCCCTCCCCAGCCGCGCCGGGAAAGGCCGGGATGGGCTGCGGGGCTCT